>CP125977.1:101074305-102324305 GCA_030063025.1 Avena longiglumis
GAAAAGCGGAGTACTCGCCTATATCTACCTCCGTCTGCTGCCCTCGCGGTGGTCTTTGATCTTCCGGCGGGATAGGAACCGTCGACGTTGAAATGGGAGGAAGGGGCGGTTGTGAATGGGGAAGAGAGAGAGAGAGAGAGAGAGAGAGAGAGAGCGGTGAGCGAGCGATGATGAGATTTATGGCGCGCGTTCTTGATGCGTCGCGTCGTCTCCCGCCTCCCACTCCCCCTCCCCCCGCGTGCGCTTTTTGGCTCCCCAGGACCTGTTACTGCGGAAACGTCCGATTTTAACGTTTCTAGCGAGCCATAATTTAAGATGCTTTAAGACCCATACGATACGAGTTCGGTCGGACATACGAATCTTCAAACTTGCTTTATTTCTTCTAGCCCGTTGCCGGAAACGATTATGCAACCCACCAAACACGCCCTTGCCTACCGTAAGCAGCACTGGTATTCCTTACGCAATCTCGACGTTCCTCGCCATAAATATTAATGCGACTACAACAATCGAATTGGGAAGAAAAGAGAAGGAACCAGTGTGTTTTGACCTCGACCCGTTCCGATCGCTATGGTCGCGTGCATGTCCTAGTGCTTATCCACACTGTCATCGGCGGCAGGATATTTGTGTGCTTCTAGCTGCACGCCGCGATACCAGAAAATATCTTTCTTGTCAGTCCCCCACCGGATCAACTTTCGAGGGCTGGACCTAGGAGGACGACTGCCTCCTCCGGCCCCCACGAGGAAAATACCACGACGACGCCGAGATGATTGCGCTCTCCAGTCCAGCCCGATTGCCATGTGGTTCGCGGGATCCAGTCGATGGGAAGCAGAGCATGATTGCGTGTCGCAGCGCCGCCCCACTCGATCGGCTATACCGAGACGAACGCGCCGACGTACACGGACGGACGCCGCCGACGCGGGACCCAGGAACGCTAGGCGTGCAGTGATGTGCCACGCCACCGGCGGCAGGGAAACGCGGTCGATCGGCAGGTCACGTCGCGGTTGCGCCCCCGATCCATCGGCTCACCGGCCGAACTGTATGTATGCACACAACTGTATGTATGCCACACAACTGTATGTATGCACTTTCAGTCCCGATCCACACAACTGTATGTATGCACTTTCAGTCGTCGATCGAGGAAAGCCTCAGGAGGTGATGTTAGCTAGCTCGGCGATGCGATCACTCATTATGCGAACCCCACGATCTTTCCATGAATCATTCCCTGGGTTTAGAGAGCTAGCAGTGGCAGGCCGTGTCAACTGTCGGGAGTCTCGGTTGAGTATGGATAGGATGGTCAGCTGTATACCGACGTGCCTGCGCACGACGTTAGACTAGCTAGGACCCCGTTTTCTGGTGGCGTACGTGCGTGACCTTGAGCCTGACAAATGGTCGATTTTTGGCTAGTGCTGTTAAACTGAGGTACGCTCGGGCAGTCAGCTTAGAGCAACTTCAACAGCTTATCCATATATGGGTAAGCAAAACGTGTTTGGGTAAGAAGAGAAAGAAGGTATAGGTAAGGAAATTTTGATTTGCTTTTTCAGCTTACCTATCTTAGCCTACCCAAAACTGCACTAAGAAAACTACATATAGGACCCACTTGTCAATGGGTCTATTTTTTTTTTCCTTCCTTCTTCCCTGTGCCGGTGCGTCCTTCCCCGCCACTAGCACCTCTCACCGGAGAAGCCATGGCTGGTCCTCACCAGAGAAGCCTCGACCGTCCCTCACAGGAGAAGCCCCGGACACCACCGTCCCACATCGGAGAGGCCACGATGCTGCCAAGACTCCTCCTGTCACGCCAAATACCGACCGGAGTAGTACCGTTGTTCGAGAGGTGGGGAGCTGCGCGGCCGCCGGATTGGGCCCCGGCTTGGACAAATCGAGGCGTGGGAGGCATGGGAGCTGCGCGGCCGCCGGATTGGGCCCCGGCTTGGCCGAATCGAGGCCGCCGCCGCGCCATCGCAGGCGGTTGTTGTAGATCGATCTCGGCCAAGAGGAGAGGTAGTTGGGCCGGGAGGAGGGCATCGGGTGTCGGGGAAGGTGGGGGCAAGGTCCGGCGGCGCCGTCGATGGTCACAGGTGAGCACAAACGGCGGGGGCGGCGACGACGATGTCAGGGAGCTCGCGAGAGGAAGGTTCCGCGCAGAGCGGTTGGGCCTTCCCGGGATGGTTTCGCTGACGTGGAGTCTTACCCAAAAATTGTCTAGTCTTACCCAAAAATAGGTAGGAGAGGCTGAAAAATGGGTGATCACCCAAAATATTTTGGTTGGGGACCACTTTTGGGTAAGCTGTTGGAGCTTTGTTTTTGCCCCATCTTACCCAAAAAAGCAGTTATTGCCTCTCTTACCCATATATAGGTAAGCTCTTGGAGATGCTCTTACAAGACAAAATATTCACATGAAGTCATTTCCTCATCCTCCACTACTTTTCCCCTCTTTTCTATTTTCCTTCTCCATTGGTTTACTGGACCGGCTGATGCAGCAGCATATGCACGGTTCAACCACGACTTATATACACATGGAAAGTCCGACAAATAACTAGTACAAGAAGATTCGGAAAAAAAAAAAGAAAAATACTATGTACACGGACGGACGCGCGCCTGCCGTCGTTACGGGCCCGGTGCGCGAGACGTGTGCTACGCCAGCGGCGGCAGCGCGGTCGACAGCTCACGTCGCGCCACCGATCGATCGACTCACCCTCACCGGCCGAAAACCGGGGGACGCGCCCAGCTGACACTGTCCGTCCCGGCTCGAGCAAACGTACAAAGATCAATCCCGATCCACAGTTGTAGCCGCTGCGCTCGTCGCCGTCACGTCGCGGCGCCGCGCGGGTGATGCTAACCGATTTGCTGGGTGTGATTGTACTAATGCATCGCCTTGGTTTACTACTGTTCTAGTTCTAGAGAAAGATTTGTGCGGTAGAAAACGACGTTGTTGTCGACAGGAACTATTTGAGACCGTCGAACAAAACATATCGGTACAAATCATAGCTTGCTTCCAACTGGCGAAGCTCGGGTACAGAATTGTTGGAAATTATATTTTATAAAAGAACTGGATGACAGTTCAGAGGATCCAGCGGATAATACTCTGAAACCAGCAAGAGCCGGTCACATTTTCCTCAATCAAAGATGTTTTCTGATGGAATTATGCATATGTATAATGTAAGCTTGCCAATCCTGGTTCTTGTTCTCCGGTGACTTGTTTCTAACCTTGTCCTGCCGGAATGGCTAATTGGTGTACGTACTGTAATTCTTTTTCTGATTGACTTGGCAAAAGCCCAGACAAAGAAGCGAACTACGGCGGCTATGTAAACTACGGATGATGAGGACGCCGTGCGTTTTTTTTTCTCGAGAAACCTCGAAGCTGAAACTCTTCGTAATTCCTCATTCCTTGTAGCCCTTCCCCCATGGCATCGTCTACCTTCTCCGTCTTCTCCGCCACGGCTCCTCCGGCCGGCGCCGGCACAGACCGAGCGCCAGGCTCCATCCGCATGTACCAGAGGAAGGAGAGCCGAGCGGTGGTTGCCGGGATGAGGAGGCGGATGTACAAGGGGACGGCGAGGAAGGAGGCTGCCCTGGCGGATCTGATCGAGCGGAAGGTGGCAGAAGCGACGGAGGCGTGCGCCGGAGAGGGGGAGGAGGGGTGCCGGGTGGCGTGGGACGAGGTGGAGGAGGTGAGCAGCGCCAAGGCCGACCTCCGACGCCGCATCGCCAAGGGTGCCCACGATCGACCCGCTGGAGCACTTCTGCTCCCACAACCCCTTCGCCGACGACTCCGCCGTCGTGTACGACGACTGATCGACCATCGGTTTCAGTTCTTGGTGGCTTGTGCAGTTCAATCCGCAGTCAGACACACCTATGTTATTAGTGATTAGTATTAATAGAAGATTGCTGAGTTCTCATGTTTCCTAGTGCTAGTATCATAATGCACGCCAACTTGGCAAAAATCTAATGTGACATCACAATTAATAAAGAAAAAGATGATTAGAGTATCATAGGTAGATACCGTAGCATAGCACGTAAAAGTAGAAATCATAATGGCAAAAAAATCGTGTACATATATTTTACATAGAGATTCTACAAATCAATAAATATACCACTGCTATGATACTACTCATAGTATAATACATAGTATCATACATTAGTATCATATGCATGATACTAGTATTATGATACTTTGACTATAACCAGCCTTAAGGGCTGCTGTTTAATCTTCCGTTTGAAATATAAGATGTTTACTTTGAAGAAACGATCTCAACTTTTTAAGATTATATTCACTCAGTTGTGAAGTGAACCTAGACACTAAAATAAGTCTAGATACATTTTTTTCACAAACCTAAAACATCTTATATTTTGAAACGGAGGGAGTACTTGTAAACGCGAATTTGAGATGTCATTGCGTTTGCAGCTGCCCCTGAACTGCAGGTCAGATAGAGCACTTGTATCGATCGCCTGTGGATAAATAGGCAGTTGTGCCTGACGTTCGAAGATGACGCGTCTCATGACGATTTTCGGCCGGTGAGGCGCCGCGACATAAATGCAATGCACTAAGTTTCAGTTTCATAGACAAATGTAGTCGGCTGTTGGTGGCACAAATATGTGTAGTATGTGGCGTGACAAGCTTGTGCGATTGGCATTTGCTTCTGCACCTGAATTTCTGGCAAGAGATATGGTTGGTTCAACACGCTCACGCTTATCGTGTTGCCTTGTGTGCTCTTATCCGGCGGAAGAGCTGCAAGAAACGTGGTTGACCACCAACGACGTTTCATCATATGACGGGGGTTATTACTTGCATGTTGCACGATTCTTCTTTGCCGTAGCATATCTCTCGTAAAAATAGAAAAAAAAATACTAGCCTGTTTTGAAAACTTTTTCACAAAATGAATTAGATATAAAAATATCACACAAAATACTGCTACTCCCGCCGACCCATATTAATTAACTTCGATTTGTCAAAATTTGAATAAATCTAGACACTATTTAGTATATAGTTCATCTAAAATTTAACAAATTAAAGTCAATTAATATAGGCCAGAGGGAGTAGCTACTTTCCATAACGCCTGGGCTGGGCGTCGTGATAGATAGCCAAACGTCCTGGGCCGAGTGCAATGCGCGACTTCACGTCGTTCAGAGTAGAGCAAAGTTACCGCGCCAAACAGCACGACGCCATGGCAGGGCAGCCTCGTGCTTAAGTGTGTGCAAAAACTAGAATCAGCCAAATCTGCAAAACCGGTAAGTTCCTTCACAAATAAAATCCAATCTCTGAAGTTAGTAGTATAATTTTTTTAACTAGCCCAAATCGGAAAACCAGACAAACTTTTTTTGCAAAGGCTTAATCATGCTAGTACCTCCGGTATGGTTTATTAGACACGCACGTAGTTTAAGAACAACTTTAGAATAATTTTGATCAATAAATTTTACATACTACTAAAATTATACCATTGGATTCATTTTCAAAAGTAGTTTTCAATGATAATTTTTTGGGGATATATATTGCATAAAATTGATGGTCAAATATTTTATTGGTCAAAACTATCTAGCACGGCGCCCTAGCCCGAGGTCCATTATATTGAAGGTTCAGAAAAATGTCTTTTCTGTCTATTTTCACCCCTCCCCCTATAGGTATGGCATGCCATAATGAACCTATGCATAATTCCCTATGTTAATTTCTTTGCCTTTTCTGTGGGCCATTAATTCCATTGCCTTTGAGGATCACATGAAACACACACACACACACATATATATATATATATATATATATATATATATATATATATATATATATATATATATATATATATATACGTGTCGTTGTATTGGTTTGGCAGCCTTTTTTGTTGTTGGGGTCGTCTCCTGTGGAGAAGTGTTGGACGAGGACCACGGTTAGCTTAGCTAAACCATTCGATCGATTCCAAAGAGCATGTGACGGCCGGTGCTGTACTAGGCTAAGCCATTATCGATGGATCACTAGCAGTATAGTAGTGGGCATGGGCATATGCGTAGCACACCCCCACCAGCTCAGACCTAACATCATAGTAGTAACATGCATCTAGCCATAGCTTATCTCTCAGGTAATCACAGCATAACCGGCAGGCAAGCTGGAAGGTCTCGATCCAACAAAGATATATGACCCTTCCCCTATGTGTACCACGACAAAACCGTAACCGGCTAGACGCCCCAGTTAATCAACTGTACAAGGTTGATCGGTCGAGCTGTGGTGCATTGCATGTTCGTCGCAGTGGCTTATCTTTTTTCTTTTAGGCGCGCATTTAGAAGTTGCTAGTACCAGTATTTATTTTAATTGTTACCAGTATTTAGAAGTTGCTACCAGTAGTAGCGTGGTCATGTGCGTTTAATAATGGTTGTTTATGATGTCGGCAGGAGATCCAGCCTGCTAGTCTGACCGATTTGCTAGGCCTAGAACAAGTTTAATAATAAAACTTGTTGTGGCTATACGCCGTCGCCATGTCATCCACAATAGCCAATCTAAGGCTGGTCCTAATAAAAGTATCATAATACTAGTATGATGCATATGATACTACTATATGATACTATGTCTCTAATGCATTATATCATGTAGTAGTATCATAGTAGTGATATATTTATTGATTTATAGAATCTCTATGTAAAATGTGTGTACGAGATTTACTTGTCATTATGATTTTTAGCTTTACGTGCTATGATACCGTATCTACTCCTCTATCCCGGTTTAAAAGACACAATTTACAATTCTCTAGGCCCTAGGTGTAATCTAATTGGTCCATTTAATAGCATGAAGTAGAACATGCATGAGGAGAAAAAGAGTTAGTAAAGCATTCACATTTATTCACACATGTGCATGCAAGCAGATTGTTCTTTTCACACTGGAATAATTACAAATGTTAAATGCTTTTGTGTCTAAGTATTTTTGGATTGCATGATTTGCAAATTGTGTCCATTAAACCGGGACGAAGGGAGTACCTATAATACACTAACCATCTCTCTCTTCATTAATTAAGACATGACATCAGATTTTTTCCAAGTTGGCATAAATGATACACCTTATGATACTAGCACTAGGACCAGCCTAATAGTCAACATATACTACAATAGTTAGTTATAACTATATTTTATTTAGCTAAGGCTCACTTACATTCACAGAAAGTGCCTAGGAGCACGTGCTATAACTAGTTTTTGCATGAGAGCTCACTAATCTTCTCTCTCCACTTTTCTCTCATCCATGTCATCTTAAATATATTATTTAAAGTCTTATAGCCTGCTTACATAAGCTTATTGTACTTGCTCATATTTCTTTCTCTACATGGACGGCCTTGAGCAGTTCGCCAAGAATCAAAATGGGAGAAGTGAACATGAGAGAATGAGAGGGCGTACATGAAGGGTTTCGCAGCATAGTAATCAAAATTTTCTACGGAAGCAAACGGGAAAAGCCAAGATCTAATCTAGGAGATGCAAACAACGAGAGGGATAGATGAGATCTTCATACCCTTGAAGAAATCGCACAGCGGAATGTTCAACATAACGTGGTTGATGTAGTCGTACTAGCCTTCTCCTCCTCGCGATCCGATCCGATCCAACGCCACAAGTGGCGACGCTTCCGAGAGATGCACACGTACGGCACCTCGACGTCTCCTCCTTTCTCGGTCCAGCAAGTGGGGTGGAGAGATAGATTGGATCAACAACACGACGACGTGGTGCAAAGGTGGAAAGTTTCTGTGGCAGGGCTTCGCCTACGTGCAGTCGGGAGAGAGAGAGAGGAGGGCAGCAGGTAGGAGGCTAGGGTTGGAGAAGGTGTGGGGGGAGGGTGCGCCCCTGCCCTCTTTATATAGAGGGCTGGCCGGCTGCCCTTGCCCCTTCTCCAAACCCTAGGGCCGGCGGCCACATGGGGTGGAGTGGGGGGCAAGTTCCCTCCCCTTCTAGAAGCTCTCCCTAGGGTTTCCCCTAGGGCTTGGCCGGCTGGGCCTATGGGGCCTTTTGCCCCTGGCCCAATGCGGCCAGGGCACTCCCTCGTAGGCCCACGCCCCCTCCCGACAAGTGGGTCCATGTTGTTCCCACTCCGAAATGTTCTAGAAGCTTCCGGTACAATACCGAACATTCCGAAACAATTCCGAAATCCAAAAACTGCTTTCCCTTATATGAATCTTATTCTCCGGACCATTCTTGAACCTCTCGTGATGTCCTGGATCTCATCCGAGACTCCGAACAAAAACTCATGAACCAATTATCTATTCTATCCTAGCGTCGAGACACGTTAAGTGTGTGACCCTACGGGTTCGAGAATATGCAGACATGATCTTCTATCAATTATCAACAACGGGGTCTGGAAACCCATATTGACTCCCACATATTCATCGATGATCATATCAGATGAACCACGATGCCATGATTCAATTAATCCCATACATATATTCCCTTCGTCACGCGATATTTTACTTGCCCGAGATTTGATCGTCGGTATCGGCATACCTAGTTCAATCTCGTTCACAGCAAGTACTTTACTCGTTCCGTAATCCGATATCACTTTGTGATTAACTCCTTAACCACTTGCTTGCAAGCGGTGTTGATATCGATTACCGAGTGGGCCCTAAGTATATCTCTCTGACTTGGGAGGGACAAATCCTATCTCGATACATACAATCCAACAAGTACTTTCCGATCACCTGAGAGACACCTTTATGATCACCCTCTCATAGGATGACATTTGATGACCTCAAAGCTTTCTTCCGATACCAGGGAGTTGCATTATCTCATGGTCTAAGGAATACAATATTTGACATAAGAAAAAGCTTCGCAAAGATGAACACGATGACCCGATCTAATTGCTCTGCTTGATTTGGGTCTGTCCATCATATCATTCTCCCAATGACATGATCTCATTATTAATTGACAACTCATGTCTATAGTTAGGAAACCTTAACCATCATTAATCAATAAGCTAGTCCATAGAGGCGTACTAGGGACACGGTGTTGTTCATAAACCACACAAGTATCAAAGTTTCCGCTTAATACAATTCTAGCATGGAATATAAACTTTATCATGAACAAGAATTATAATAATAACATCTTTATTATTGCCTCTAGGGCATAATTCCAACAGTCTCCCACTTGCACTAGAGTCAATAATCTAGTTTACATCTGGTAACAATCTAACACCCATGGCACTAAGGTGCTGATCATGTTTTGCTCGTGGAAGAGGTTTAGTCAACGGATCTGCGACATTCAGATCTGTATGTACTTTGCTAATCTTCAGATCTCTATCTGTTATATAATCTCGAATTATATGAAACTTGCGGTTGATGTGCTTGGTCTTTGGATGATATCTTGGCTCCTTAGCCAGTGCTATGGCGCCAGTGTTGTCACACAATATCTACAGTGGGTCCAAGGCACTTGGAACCACGCCAAGCTCAGTGATGAAGTTCCTGATCCAAACTCCTTCACTTGACGCTTCTGCAGCAGCCATGTATTTCGCTTCTACTGTAGATCCCGCGATCACGCTTTGCCTGCAGCTTCTCCAGCTCACAGCTCCTCCATTCAAAATATAAACGTATCCTGTCTGAGATTTAGAATCATCCTTGTCGGTGTCGAAACTAGCGTCGACATAACCTTTTACAACGAGTTGTTCATCACCTCCATAGACTAAGAACATTTCTTTAGTCCTATTTAAATACTTTAGGATGTTCTTCACGGTTTTCCAGTGTTCCACTCCTGGATCACTTTGGTATCTGCTCGTCAAACTAAGAGCATTGGACACATCCGGTCTAGTACACAGCATGGCATACATGATAGAACCTATGGCCGAGGCATAAGGCACTTTGCTCATAGCTTCTCTATCGTTTACCGTAGCTGGACACTGAGCCTTGCTCAATATATTACCTGACAACATAGCACTGAACCTATCTTTGCCTTATTCATTCTGAACCTTTTCAGAACTTTGTATAGGTATGTACTTTGGCTTAAAGCTATCAGGCGTCTTTGTCTATCTCTATAGATTTTGATGCCCAATATATAAGCAGCTTCCCCTAGGTCTTTCATTGAAAAACTTTTGTTCAAATAACTCTTCACATTGTTAAGCATGTCAATGTCATTTCCAATAATCAATATGTCATCCACATATAGTACCAAAAATGTCACTGAGCTCCCACTCACTTTCTTGTAGATACAAGCTTCGTAGCAATTTGGAATAAATCCAAAGCTCTTGATCAATCGATCAAAACGAAGGTTCCAACTTCGAGATGCTTGCTTCAGTCAACGCTGAAGTTTGCACACCTTATCAGCATCCTTAGGATCGACAAAACCTTCGGGTTGCATCATATACAACTCTTCATCAATGTTGCCATTGAAGAACGCAGTCTTGACATCCATCTGCCATATTTCATAATCATGAAACCCAGCAATTGCTAATAAAATCCGAATGGACTTAAACATTGCTACGGGAGAGAAAGTCTCATCGTACTCAACACCTTGAACTTGTCGAAAACCTTTCGCGACAAGCTATGCTTTATAGACAGTAACATTACCATCCGCGTCCGTTTTCTTCTTGAAAATCCATTTGCACTCAACGGCCTTTCGGTCGCTAGGAGGATCCACCAAAGTCCATACTTTGTTTTCGCTCATGGATCCTAATTCAGATTTCATGGCCTCTAGCCATTTCTCAGAGTCTGGGCTCATCATTGCTTCCTCATAGTTCGCAGGTTCACTGTTGTCTACTAACAAGACAGTTAAGACAGGGTTGCCATACCACTCAGGAGGGGCACGTGACCTTGTCGACCTGCTAAGTTCAGTAGTAGCATCGTCCGAAGCTTCATGATCCTTGTCATTAGCTTCCTCTATTGTTGGTGCAGACGGAACTGGAACAATTTCAGGTGCTGCGCTACTCTCCAACTCAAGAGAAGGTTCAATAACCTTGTCTAGCTCTACTTTCCTCCCACTCACTTCTTTCGAGAGAAACTCCTTCTCAAGAAAGGATCCGTTCTTTGCGACAAACACTTTGCCTTCGGATCTGTGATAGAAGGTATACCCAATAGTTTCCTTAGGGTATCCTATGAAGACGCATTTCTCCGCTTTGGGTTCGAGCTTGTCCGGCATCAACTTCTTGACGTAAGCCTCGCATCCCCAAACTTTAAGAAACGAAAACTTAGGTTTAGCACCAAACCACAGTTCATACGGTGTCATCTCAAAGGATTTAGATGGTGCCCTATTTAATGTGAATGCAGCGGTTTCTAATGCATAACCCCAAAATGATAACGGCAATTCTGTAAGAGACATCATTGATCGCACCATATCTAATAGAGTTCGATTCCGGCATTCAGACACACCATTGCGCTGTGGTGTTCCGGGTGGCATGAGTTGCGAAACGATTCCGCTTGCTTTAAGATGCGTGAGAAAATCATAACTCAAATACTCACCTCCACGATCGGATCATAGAAATTTAATTTTCCTGTTACGATGGTTTTCCACTTTGTTCTGAAATTCTTTGAAATTTTCAAATGTTTCAGATTTATGTTTCATTAAATAGATATACCCATATCTACTTAAGTCATCAGTAAAAGTGAGAAAATAGCGATAACCACCGCGCGTCGAAACACTCATTGGTTCATTGGTTTGCATACATCGGTATGTATGATTTCCAACAAGTTCGTTGCTCACTCCATTATATCGGAGAACGGGGTTTTGATCATCTTGCCCATGAGGCATGGCTCGCACGTGTCAAATGATTCAAAATCAAGATGTGGCATCCCGCAATTTACTACTAGAAAATCGCGTTGATTTTGTGCATCGCATCATCATAATCGCATGTCTTGTCTCGGTGCATCAGCATAACATCAGCATGCATCTATCTGTTCGAAACCATTTTGCTAAAAATCCTAATTTTGTTTTCTATATTAAACGCCCCGTCTTTATTCAAAACCCAAAACCCGGGCTTGTCCGGATTATTTTATTTTGTCTTGCATCGGTTTGCAAAAGTTCCGTTTATAAATAATAAAATGTTTAATTTATTTCAGTGGGGCAGTCGAACGGGCCGCATTGACCCGAACGACCACCCCAGAAATTAGAATCGGTCCCTCCCTAAAACCTTTTCTACCTACACCTAACCTACCCACCAACCAGCCACATCACCCCACCCAATCCCTGGACGCCACCTCATCTCTCCCCTCTTCCCTAACCACTCCTAGCCCGCCACATGGCCCAACCCTCTCCTCACCCTGCCCACACACACACCTTTCGAACCACCCCCCGCGCTCACGCCCCAGAACCCACCCCACCAACCGCCAGCTGCCCCCCTGGGTCCCACCGTCCGGCCCACCTCTCCTGGCCCCTGTTTCTCTTCCTCCTTCCTCTCCCTCTGGTTCTCTCCCTTCAGCCTCGCCAGAACCCCGCCTCCCCGACAGCCTCTCTCGCCTCCTCACAGCCGTCATGCCGCCTTGCTGGCCGCGCCTCCCATGGCAAGGCGCCTCTCTGGCGGCCTCCCTCGCCCGTCGGCTCGCCCGCGTCGCCTTCTACCCAGGCGCTCAGGCACCTCCCCTGCAACCCGCGGCCAGCTCGGCCGGCGCCGCCCCCCTGCGTCCCGCTCGGCCTCCACTCGCAGCGCTGCCGTCCTTCAAGCCGCCTCGCCAGC
Source organism: Avena longiglumis (assembly GCA_030063025.1). Lineage (NCBI taxonomy): Eukaryota > Viridiplantae > Streptophyta > Magnoliopsida > Poales > Poaceae > Avena > Avena longiglumis. The sequence goes on from CP125977.1 coordinate 101,086,913, forward strand.
CCGCTTCCCGCCTCGAGCATCCCCGCCCGCTGAGCCCGCCGCTGAAGCCACCACAGTAGCCTTGCCGCGTTCATTGCTCCATGTGCAGCCTCGTCACGGACCTCCTTTGCGCGCCGTCGACCCATGCCGCTCACCTTCACCGTCCGCCGTCTCCGCCGGGTCACGGCCTGACCTCAACCTCGCCGCGCCCAGACGTCGCCGCCTGCGCTGCGCCTCCGGAGCCCCTCCAAGACCGCCCATGGTCGCCATGCGGCGTGGCCGTCCGCGCCTCCGCGGTCCGCCTTCCTCGACGTCCATGCGCCCGTGTGGTCCTCGCGTCGCCTCTCCCGAGCCTGGCCGTGGCCGCTTCCCCCGACCGCAGAAGCCCGGAACCGCGTCGGCCGTCCCCGTGAATCGCCATGGCGCGTCTCGTGCATCATGGCCTAAGGAGCCGTGTGTGGTAGCCAAGTCGCCGTCCGAGCGCGGTACAAGCAGCGCCAACTCCGTTGTACCGGTGAGGAGGATGTGAAATGTCACCGCAAGATCGGGCGCCGACAAGACCGACTACTGACGATGCGACCCGAGGGAGTCGCCATTGATGACAAAGTCGGGACGACAAGGCCTCATTCCCGGAGCCGAAGGCGGAACCTTCAAGATCCGAAGACCGAACCTCGACACGCCAGGTTCGTCGAGACCCTGAACCCGAAGACCGCAGATGCGACAAGTGCTTCTTCCCGAACCGCCAAGATCGCCACTGGACAACAAGCACTCCGCCACGAGAACGCCAAGTTCGACACACGGTACCGACAAGACCGACCGGCACACGGTACCGACAAGATCTGCATGTGACGAGAACGGCACCGACCCGGAAGAAGCCGATGCGCCCCGACACCGACCCAAGTTCTGCTCCCCGGACATCGAGATCCCGATGCGACAAGATCTGCCCCGATGCCGAGAACGAGAGAACGATCCCGGAGTCCGAGAACGTTTCCGCCGAGACCGACCTCGCCGAACCCTGAACCCTGAGACCGACCCCGAATCCCGGAACCCAAGATCGTCGAGCCCCCTCTGATGTGTGACCCCTTTTCCTCGAACCCTATTTTATAACATATCAATTTGTTGCATATTAAATTGTCATTCCCGCATGCATAGCATTGGTTTGGGGGCCTTATGCCGATTCACCTAATCATTAAATATGGGGCCCATATGCGGGCAAATCTAGCCTTATATTGGCCTCATTTAAACATGAGTAGCGAACCGGTTCCATCTGTTGCATTGCTAAACAACATATAAATTGCGGGGTAGCTAAACAACTAGAACCATCTATCTAATTGTCGGGACCCCGGTTCCGCTTAATATTGACCTGATCGCATCGCACCTTTGCCATGCCCTACATCATACATGCATCATGCCGATCTTCTGCCGTGTATTAAATATTGCATCCGGTGTTTCTTCTAGTGTTTTGCTTCTTCGCGGATAAGGCCGTTGAGTTGATGTGAGCTTCGCCCCGATCTTCGGTTGAACCTTCGACAATGTTTTCAGGCGAGCATCTCCCTCTTTCTACCTATCTTACTTTTATAGTATTTACTTCCCTCCTGTTGATCTTTGCTATCTGTGTTGCGATGCTCTAGTTTTCGTACCCGTGATATCCTTTGCAGCCATATATAGCCCTGGACACATCCTATTACCTGTTGTTGGTAGATAGTTGGACCCGCGTGTCGTAGTCGCTTGCTCAGTGTTTTGCTTGTCGTCAAGTACCACAATCGTTGGAGGAATTGCCGCATGTTGATGTTGGAGATGATCATGGTTTTACTTAATGTTCACTTTAATTCCTGTTTAACAACTAAAATTGAATTAAGCAGAGGCATCGGTGGGTGATAGGTAAGATTTGGTTTCCGACCGCCCACTTGTGTCCCGTAGGACCCGAGTTCTTGACACTCCCCGCTCAGATCGAGCGCGCTAACCACAGGTGGGGAGATATGGGCCCCCCATTGATAATTACCTGATTTCAAAGTATTGTACTGGGGGCCACAACTAGTTTGAGGATTTATTTACTATCCTGTACTTATGCCATGTTTACCGCTGTATTTAAATTGTGCGACAGATAGCGTGTCTTGCTTAGGATCGGACACGATTCCGCTGTCTTAAGCAGGTCCCGTTTGGGGATTTGTCGTCGCACAGCCGTCTACCCAAACCCCGAGTCCGTCTCGAGACCGGCCGACTCCGTTCGGTGTCTACTCGGTGGGTGGCCCCATGTACTTGCTTTGGTGCAGGGCGTCGTGACTTAGGCCCCGCCGACACCGATGGGTGTATGTTAACCGATCCGCAAAAGGGTCAAGTGCTGTGGATACTTTGGTGCACCTGCAGGTTTAATCTTTTAGAAGCCGTGTCCGCGGTTATGGACGACTTGGAGCACGATTGCTTGATCATAGACAACTATAACTAAAGTTATTGTTTTAAATTGACTTGTTTAGATATGATTAGTAATCGCTTCACTACAACGGAATGGCTAAGTAAAAGTACCAACAAGCTTTGGGTTTTGGGTTTATCTCATGCTAAATGTATCTGACTAGTAAGTGATGCCACTATAACGGAATGATTAACTAAAAATGCCCACTGCTTACTTTATCAGGACGATTATCTAAACCTGACTAGTAATTGCTGCAACGACAACTGAATAAGTAAAACTGCCAACTGCGTGAGTTCATCGGATGACTTCCTCGTTTGGTCTCGAGGGGGAAATACCAGGATGGGTTTGTTTGGTGTTAGCTTCAGGTTGGATCCGGTTAGGTCATTCTTATCCCTCTCTTTTATCCGCCAGTTGTATCGAGTCTCTATAGGTTGTTTAGTGCATCTTGCCACCTTTCGATCCACCATACCTATGTAGGCGAGGACCGCCAATTCTAGCCTCGCTAATGTCTTGGCATCTTGACGCTCCTTCTTTTTCCTTTGCCCTTTGTCGGCACCTTTTGTTTAAGCAGGTTTTGAGATCGACGCCGTTAGCAGGTTACCCTTCCGGCTTGGCTTTGGCAAGGTTATGGACCATTGGTTATTCTTCGTGGCTCTTAGCCCCATTTGCATCTTGTCCGTAGTCGGACGCCCCATCGCTTTCAAGGTGATTTGGATCTTTGTACCGTATATTTGTATTCTTGACTCTTGAGTCATTTGTATATATATCTCTGTGGGTCCCATCGAGGATTGTTGTGTAATGTTATTACTTTGCTTTCCACCCTTGCGAAAGTGCTGGTGGCACCTTCGAATCGTTCTGCGGGTTTGGAGTTTGCTAAAACTTGCATAGGGCCGATCGAGGGTGTTACACAAGAGACTCAAAAGTCCATCGAATGGAGTTTCTTCATGCGTTTACACCAATATGACCTAGGCGATGCCACAAATAAGTCGTATTACCACTATCTACCTTGCATCTCTTAGCCTCAATGTTATGGACGTGTGTTTCATTGCTTTCGAGATTCAGAAGAAATAAACCATTCATAGCAGGTGCATGACCATAAAAGATGTTACTCATATAAATAGAACAACCATTATTCTCCGATTTAAATGAATAACCGTCTTGCAATAAACACGATCCAGATATGATGTTCATGCTCAACGCAGGCACATAATAACATTTATTAAGGTTTAAAACTAATCCCGAAGGTAAAACTAAGGAGAGCGTGCTGACGGCCATCACATCAACTCTTGATCCGTTGCCAACGCGCATCGTCACCTCATCCCTCACTAGCCGCCATTTATTCCGTAGCTCCTGTTTCGAGTTACAAATATCAGCAAATGAACCAGTATCAAATACCCAGGCACTACAACGAGCGCTAGTAAGGTAAACATCAATAACATGTATATCAAATATACCTTTGATGGTGCCAGTCTTCTTGTCCGCTAAGTACTTCAGACAGTTGCTCCTCCAGTGACCCTTGTCCTTGCAATAGAAGCACTCAGTGTCTGGCTTAGGTCCAGACTTGAGCTTCTTCTCAGCAGGGGCAACGCGCTTGCCGCTGCCTTTCTTGAAGGACTTCTTTGCACCCTTACCTTTCTTAAAGTTGGGGGGCTTGTTGACCATCAACACATGACTATCTTTCTTGATGTCCACCTCCATAGCTTTCAGCTTAGCGAAGATCTCAGTGATCGTATCAGTGGAACCAATCTGATTATGAGTAACTACAAAACCTTTGTACCTAGGAGGGAGTGATTGCAGAACTCTTTCAATCTTGAGCTCTTCTGGAATCTTGCAGTCCAGTTGCTCAAGACGTTGAGTGTAGCCCGACATCTTAATGGCGTTCTCACTAACGGAACTCCCTTCCTTCATCTTGAAGTTAAAGAATTTCTCAGAGATCTCATATCTCTCAGAACGGGCCTGAGTCTGAAACATGGTTTTCAGTTCCTCAAGAATCTCAAAGGGCCCGACGAACTCCTCAAAACGATTTTGAAGGTACGATTCCATAGAAAACAACATGGTGCTCTTAATCACACCATAATCATCCTTGCGCGACTGATAAACAACTTTCTCATCAGCCGGCGCATATACAGCAGGGGCGTCACCTAGCGCTTTCTCAAGGACATAGTCCTTTTGTCCGCCAGCGAGAATGTAACATCCCTAAAATCATGATTTCAAAGTTTGCATATCATTCATGCATGCAAATAGATTTGAGAACAATTTCAAACTCATTTCAGAAAAACAAAAACACATAGTGCTATGATTTTATGTGAACAAACTTAAATCAAATAGCAATCCCCATTTGAAAGTTTGATTGTTTTTGAACCAAGTTTGTTGCCTTCTATGAGGAAAGGTTTGAGTGTAGATTTTAAACCAAGATTTACAAATTGGGAATAGTTTCAAAAACCATTTTTCAAACTTTGCAAATCAAGTGCAAAGTCTCTAATGTTTTGTTCTCCAAGCTTGACCAAGCCCTTGCAAAGCAACCACATGTTTTTATGCCTATATTTGAGACCACTGCTCACTGCAAAAATCCCAAGAAGTTTTGAATTCAAATGGAACTTGAATTCATTTGAAAACCTATTCAGAAAATCGAAACATAAAAAGAAAAGGAGTAAAACAAAAGAAAAGGGCCAGGCGCCACCAATCTGGCCCAGCATCAGCCAGCTAGCCCACCGGGCCATTTCTTTCTCTCTCGCGCAGCAGCTCTGACCCTGACAGACCCCACCTCCTTTCTGCGCATTTCACGATGAGGGCCCTCCACGTCGCCTCGTCTTCCCAAATGCGCGCGACCACGTCACGCCTTTGTCAAGGCCGGTAATGGCGCGGCGTAATTAGACTTAATGCCGCAGGCGTTTCCTGTCGCGCCTGGGCCTATTTAATCCCCTCTGCACCGCGAAAATCCCCCCCACTCTCCTCGCTCACTCCGCCACCAGGCTGCGCGCATTTTCTCTCGAAGCCCCGCAGTACCGACGACTCCGGCGATCGATTCCGGTGAGCCTCGACCGCCCCCCTCTCTCTGGTTCAAACGATGATGCCCAACTTGATCCTGCGCATATGCTGACGCCTTTCTCTTGCCTGCTCGTGACCCAGGTCATCGTCTCCGTTCACGACCGAAACCACCTGCGCCGCCGATAGACTCCGGCGACCAATTAAGGTAAAACCCGAGTGCCCCTTGCCCCCTCTTTCATACGAGATTGTTCGCCTGCGTCTTGTGCACCCCCTGACCCCTCTGGTTCGTGCTAGGGCGACGCCAAACCTCGCCAGTGACCACGTCTGCAAGCGACCGACGCAGCCCGCAACTCTGACGAGCTCCAGAGACCGTTCCCGCGTGCCCCTCCGCAAACCAACGCCACGTTGAGCTTCAGCACGCCACCGCGGTTCTAGTAAGACCCTTCTCCCTCTCGCACACGACCTAGAACGCCAGCTCCGCTGCTCGTTGACGCCGCGCGCCGCCAGAACATGGTCGCATGCTCGAGCGCCGTTGGATCTAGATCCAACGCTTACGATAGAATCACTAATCGAACCGTTATGCTAGATCTGGACCGCGTGTTTTAATTAGATCCTACGGCTCACGAGCGTGATCCGGAGCGAATCGGTATCGGCCAATAGAAATAAGACGCGTGGCTAGGGTTTGAATTAAAACGGAATTTGAAAACAGATTTAGATCCAAATTTCAAAAGGCTATAACTTTTGATTCCCACGTTAGATTTTTGCAAATTTTATACCGTTGGAATCAGTGAGACAAGCCCTTTCTGAATCTGCAATGTGTTTAACAAAAAGTTTCTGTTAAAATGACTTTTTATACAGAAACATATTTAGGACCATTTTGAGTATAGAATTTGTTTAGTAAATTGTTTTAGTGCTAAATAAGTTTAGTTAGCAAGCTTTTTGACTTGGTTATGTTTCTGTATCATGCACTTGCTTGGTGGAGTTTTCAAAAATCATCACTTAGCATTCTCTTGCATGCATGCATTCATATTTTTGTTTGTATATGAATTGTGTGTAATTTTGTGCTACCATTTGTTGTGTAGATTTTGCTAGTGACTGTGACTGTGAAGAGTGCTACTCTCCCCATTACCAAGGCAAGTGGTACTTCATGAATATTTCCATCCCTATATTTTGTATAAGCATTAGAAATATTTTGCTAAGTCTTGCATGTTACTTTTTGCCAAATGCTATGTTGGGAAATCCTAAGTAGTTGTAGAATTGTAGAATTTCTAGGAATTTTCCTAAGTTAAGTTACTGTGCCATGCTTAGCCTAGCTAGTAGAAAACAAGGGTTGGTAAAGTATATACATGCTATGATGAAAATATTTCTAAGTCTTTTGGACTTATATTTTTCTTAATAAAACAACTAAGTCAATGAACCTCCTGGGTGGAATGGGACTTGAATGGTGGTTTTTGGTTGAGTGGTTACACAAGGCCCATGTATATGGTTTACCTTGTGTATCACACTTGTGGTATGCCACCCAGGCACAAAGGGATTTGGAGGCCAAGTGTTGAGAAGCTTATAGTGCAGCCACTTGGCAATATGGGCTCTGCCTTGATCACATAGGTTGCTAGAACTTAGTCATTTGGACAGTTGGTGGTAGTGGGATGATAGGTTGGAGCAACGTCCATTTGGCTAAGGGAAGGCTTCTGAAAGGTCCTGTCTTGGGAAACCAAGTCTGGTGGGGAAAGTGCACAACCTCTGCAGATGGAAAATCTAAGTACTTAGCCATGTCCATGGCAATGGACAACTTGAGCATCAAGACATGGAAGCTACAAAAATCTCATCACTCCAACTTCTAAGTAAAAGTTGTGGGTGAACAAGGGTGAAGGACCCCAATGTCTATTGGTGGTTTCTTGGGGAAGTTTTGACAAAGAAAAACTTAGTGTTTTCAACTTATAGGAAAAACCTATTTTAAGCAAAGCAAGCCAAGCTACACTTAGCCAAAATGCATATAGTAATATAGTCCACTTAAAATTTACTAAGTTATCACTTGCCAATACTATTCCAAAGTATTGACCCACTGTGGTTGTAACTTGTGATGTTGCAGGTTACTCCGATGATGATTAGGTGTCATGAGTCTACACTCAACATGCGTGCCTGTGGCACATGAAGATGAAGACTTGTGTTTATTTACTTATTCCAAAACTCTTGTATTAGGCCTATGGCCTTGAGTTGTAAAAGACTATGTTCTATCTCTGGAATGGATGTAATAAATGACCTTTGTATCTGTGTACTTCATCTTAAACTGTGGATGCTAGCAATGATCCAGGGACTAGCATTGCAATCACAGGGATCCTTTTTTCCTTTACAAAGGAGGGATCTTACAGAGAATGATTCTCAGATTGCGGAACCAGTTGGTGAAGTTAGACCCATTGTTCTTAAGATTTTCTTTCTCGAAAAAAACGTTGAAGTTGAAGTTACTATGTTCATGATAACTAGTTCAACTTAATCAAATTACTAGATGAACTCCCACTAAATTCAACATCCCTCAAGTTGTTTAGTGAACATGATCCAAATTCACCACACCTAATCCGATCTTCACGAGAAGAGATGTGGTTTCAATGGTGGACAACAAAGTGTCGATCATATCATTCATATGACTCATGCTTAACCTTTCGGTTCGTGTGTTCCGAGGCCATGTCTGTACATGCTAGGCTCGTCAAGTCAAACCCAAGTATTTCCGCGTGTGCAAAACTGGCTTGCACCCGTTGTATGTGAACGTAGAGTTTATAGCACCTGATCATCACGTGGTGCTTGAACACGAAGAACTTTCATAACGGTCCATACATGGGGAGAACACAGTTTTATCTTGATCTTTAAGTGAGGAATCATCTTATAATGCTACCGTCGCGATCTAAGCATAATAAGATACATAAAAGGATAAACATCACATGCATATAATTTTATGTGACATGGTATAGCGAATCTCCGCGCAATGATCTCCATCTTGTGCGTGCCAGCATGATCTCCATCACTCCACCATGATTGCCTCCACCACGAATAGCAACTACAACTATTTCTAACTACTTAGCGATAAAGTAAAGCTATTACATGGCATATAAGAAGTTGACACACAGGTCATACACAATTATAAAGACAACCATATGGCTCCTGCCGGTTGTGTACTCATCGACATGCAAGCCGTGAAATATTACAAAACATGATCATTGCATACAACATACACATCACATCTTGGGCCATACCATATCACAGAAACACTCCCTGCAAAAACAAGTTAGACGCCTCTACTTTGTTGTTGCATGTTTTACGTGGCTTATGGGAGTAACAAGCTAAGAACGATTCTTACCTATGGAAAGCCACAACGGTGATATTATGGTTGCCAACATCCGGTGTAAATCCCATGACAACTATAGTGAGAGAAACTGGCATCCTCCAGCCACATGTGTGGAACAAGCCACATGTCAAGTGCGGAGCCGGTCTCGCGAACGAGGTCGCGTAAAGTTGGCCTGGACCGCTTCGATCTCACTATCCCACGTCATAAGAAGTACACAACAAGAGGCTTGCAATAGAAAACATCAATGCCCGCAACAAGCATGTTGCGTTCTACTCGTGAAACACATCTACGCATAGATCTAGCTCTGATACCACTGAAGGGTTTCACAGCATAGTAAATCAAAATTTTCTACGGATGCAAACGGAAAAAGCCAAGATATAATCTAGGAGATGCAAACAACAAGAGGGATATATGAGATCTTCATACCCTTGAACAAATCGCACAGCGGAACGTTCAACAGAACATAGTTGATGTAGTCGTACTAGCCTTCTCCTCCTCGCGATCCGATCCGATCCAACGCCGCAAGTGGCGACGCTTCCGAGAGATGCACACGTACGGCACCTAGACGTCTCCTACCTCCTCGGTCCAGCAAGTGGGGTGGAGAGATAGATTGGATCTACAACACGACGGCATGGTGCAAAGGTGGAGAGTTTCTGCGGCAGGGATTTGCCTACGAGCAGTCGGGAGAGAGAGAGAGAGAGAGCGAGAGAGAGAGAGGAGGGCAGCAGGTAGGCGGCTAGGGTTGGAGGAGGTGTGGGGGGGAGGGTGCGCCCCTTCCCTCTTTATATAAAGGGCTGGTCGTCTTCCCTTGCCCCTCTTCCAAACCCTAGGTCCGGCGGCCACATGGGGTGGAGTGGGGGGCAAGTTTCCCCCCTTCTAGAAGCTCTCCCTAGGGTTTCCCCTAGGGCTTGGCCGGCTGGGCCTATGGGGCCTTGTGCCCCTGGCCCAATGCGGTCAGAGCACTCCCTCGTAGGCCCACGCCCCCTCCCTACAAGTGGGGCCACGTTGGTCCCACTCCGGAAGGTTCTAGAAGCTTCCGGTACAATACCGAACATTCCGAAACAATTCCGAAATCCAAAAACTTCTTTCCCTTATATGAATCCTATTCTCTGGACCATTTCGGAACCTCTCGTGATGTCCTGGATCTCATCCGAGACTCCAAACATAAACTCATAAACCAATTGTCCATTTTATCCTAGCGTCGAGACACGTTAAGTGTGTGACCCTACGGGTTCGAGAATATGCAGACATGATTTTCTATCAATAATCAACAGCGGGGTCTGGAAACCCATATTGACTCCCACATATTCATCGATGATCATATCGGATGAACCACGATGCCAGGATTCAATTAATCCCATATATATATTCCCTTCGTCACGCGGTATTTTACTTTCCCAAGATTCGATCGTCGGTATCGGCATACCTAGTTCAATCTCGTTCACAACAAGTACTTTACTCGTTCCATAATCCGATATCACTTTGTGATTAACTCCTTAACCACTTGCTTGCAAGCGGTGTTGATATCGATTACCGAGTGGGCCCGAAGTATATCTCTCTGACTTGGGAGGGACAAATCCCATCTCGATACATACAACCCAACAAGTACTTTCCGATCACCTGAGAGACACCTTTATGATCACCCTCTCATAGGATGACGTTTGATGACCTCAAAGCTTTCTTCCGATACCAGGGAGTTGCATTATCTCATGGTCTAAGGAATACAATATTTGACATAAGAAAAAGCTTCGCAAAGATGAACACGATGACCCGATCTAATAGCTCTGCTTGATTTGGGACTGTCCATCATATCATTCTCCCAATGACATGATCTCATTATTAATTGACAACTCATGTCTATAGTTAGGAAACCTTAACCATCATTAATCAATAAGCTAGTCCATAGAGGCGTACTAGGGACACGGTGTTGTTCATAAACCACACAAGTATCAAAGTTTTCGCTTAATACAATTCTAGCATGGAATATAAACTTTATCATGAACAAGAATTATAATAATAACATCTTTATTATTGCCTCTAGGGCATAATTCTAACAGTACACCGTAAGGGCATCTCAATGACGGGGAGCAAATTGGACATCAAATGTATCCGATTTGTTCCTTTGGCCGCGTCCAGGACTCATTGTCCCCTTCTGTCCGCGCATGCGTCCAACGCGGAAGTAAAAATATTTTTTGTGCAAAATGCATTGAAAGGAATTAATTTACATAGTCATAAAATAAAAATAAACTGAAGGGAATATGCCCTGAGAGGCAATAATAAAATGTTTATTATGTGTATTCCAAATATATGATAGATGTTTATTTTGCATGCTATAATTATATTAAGACGGAAACGTTAATACATGTGTGTTTAATAAACAAACAGAAAGTTCCTAGTTATGCCTCTCTCATAAACTAGTTCGTTGATTAACAAGATGATCATAGTTTCCTTATCATAGACATTGGATGTTGTTAATAACGAGATCACAACATTAGTGTAATGGTGTGATGAACATTCATCCGAAGTATAGCATTACGATCAAAGTCATTGAGTTTATATTGCTATAAAAAACTTGTGAAGTAGTCCTAATCCTTATACCATGAGATCATGCCAATCACTAACACCGGAAGAGTTTCTTGTTGACATCAAACGTCACTCCGTAACTGGGTGATTATAAAGATGGATTCAAAGCTACTAAAGTGTTATGTTGAGAATCATGGATCAAGAGTGGAATTTGTTCATCCCTATGACGGATAGATATGCTCTGGGCCCTCTCGGTGATATCACATTGGTTAGCTTGCAAGCAAGTGATTTGATCACTAGAATGTTATATCACGGGAACGAGAAAAGAGTGCATGTCAGTAACGAGATCAAACTAGGTATGGAGATACCGATGATCGAATCTCGGACATGTAATATATCGTGAAACAAAGGGATTAAGATACAAGCGTAAAAGGTTCCGACGATCACAGGAAAAGTCATCGTTGAATGTGTGGAGTCGATGGATCTCCGGTCCCTAGATCGATTATTGATCGGAGAAGGGTCTCGATCATGTCCACATTATTCGCGAACCGTAGGGTTACACACTTAAGGGACACTGGCATCCAGTTGTATCAAATGTTTCATGCCGAAAGAATAAACAAGCGCAGGAATTTATTTCACTAGATACCGAAACAGGTTTTCGGGTGAAATTGCATAAAGAGGTTATGCATGTGAAATGGAATTCTAGCAAGGGGTTATTTGTGAATGTTTGTCATTAAAGTAATTGACAAAATTCTGAATAAAATAAAATAGTTTTATTTAATGAGAGTTTGCATTAAATCTGGTGGAAATTTAATGGCATGTTTGAGTGGGATTTTGAGTGGAGGGAATTTAAAGGAATTTTGTGAGTGGAGTGTCCACCCACATGAAGAGTGGACGGCAAGGGGGCAGCCCCCATGCGCCGGCCACCCCCTTGGGGTTCCCCCCTCCTCCTATAAAAGGCACCCCTCTCCTCACTTCTCACTCACACATCCTCGTGAAGGATCTCTCTCCCCCTCTAGAATTTATCCTCCATGGTCTCGGACTAGCGAGATACATGTTCCCGGTGGCTATTCGGCAAGAAAGGGTTGTGCTTCCGCTGCATCGCTGGAGCGAGGAGGCATAGGTTGCTCGGTGTCTTGTACATGTGTGCGAGCACGGATGCGCGACTGCTTTGCGGCGCTAAGACTTCCTCTCGATCTTGAGATCGGCAACAGATCATCTACATCAACCACGAGTTGAACTCGTTAAGCTTTGTCGGTCTTCAAGGGTATGTTCTCTACGGATATACATCCGCCCGTTTTTTGTATCTAGTAGATAGATCTTGGTACATAGTTCCCATCGTAGGAAAATTTTTGTTATCTATGATGCGAACCCTACAGTGGTATCAGAGCCGGATCTATGCGTAGATACTTTACACAGGTAGTACACATATTTTTTTGTATCTAGTAGATAGATCTTGGTACATAGTTCCCATCGTAGGAAATTTTTTGTTTTCTATGATGCGAACCCTACAGTGGTATCGGAGCCGGATCTATGCGTAGATACTTTACACAGGTAGTACACATATGAGTATGTGGGCGATGATGATCATGTTGTTGCTCCTTTGTTGTAATTTTGGATATTGGTGGCATAGTGGGATGAAGCGGCCAGGATAAACTTTACATGTTCTCGCACATGAGACCTGTTCCACGCTTGACATGCAACTAGTTTGCATAAGTGGCTAGCGGGTGTCTCTCTCTCCTACTATAGTCAATATCTATTTTGCAACGAGTTGTCAACAATTTGGTTATCCTCGTTGTGGTTCATGTTCGTAGGTAAGAACGGTTCTATCTCGAAAGCCCTAAGCCACATAAAACTTGCAATGGATAAATTAGAGGCGTCTAGTTTAGATTGTTGCTGGGCTAGTGTTATGATATGGTGATGTTGTAAGTAGATGTATGAGATGATACTCTTACAATACACATAGCATGTAAACTCCATAGACCTTGGATTTACACATATAGGTATGATAATGATCATACCACGATGCACATGATAGAGATCATATGCGGGAACCATATCATTTCACTAATAAACATGTGATGTTTGATAGCATCTTATATTGCTTGTTTAGCGCTTTGTTAGCATAATAAGATGATACCTCTTTGAATAACAAGATAAGAATGTGTTCTTCCTTTAGTATGCACCGATTATGTTTTCGTCGCTCCAAGACATCACGTGATGATCGGGTGTTCTTGGATCCACGACCATATTTCGGGTGTAAAACAGTTACACACGCGAATACTAAGGTTCTAACTTGGCGAGCCTAGCATGTACAGACATGGCCTCGGAACACGGACCGAAAGGTTAAGCATGAGTCATATGGTAGATATGATGCCCATTTGATGCTCACCTTTGAAGCTACACCGACTCACGTGATGATCGGACTTGGTGTAGTGGATTTGGTTCATGTAATCACCAAAAAGGCACGAGGGATGTCGTTTTTGAGTGGGAGTTCATTCGTAATATGTATTAGTTAAACTCAAACTATCATACACTTAGTCTAAACTTTACAAATTCTGTTGTAGATGGCACCGCCTGCTTTTAATTTCAATGTGTTCATGGAGAAAGAGAAACTTGCAACGAACGGTAGCAACTTTACTGAATGGTCCATGAATTTGAGGATTCTCCTCTCTGCTGCACAAAAGCAATACGTGCTAGAAGCGCCACTAGGCCCCCCACCTTTAGAGGATGCCCCTGACGAGGAGAAGAATGTCTATCAGACTCGTCAGGAGGACCACAACTTAGTTCATTGCGGCATATTGTATGGGCTAGGGCCAGAACTTCGAAAGCGTTTCGAAAACGTCAATGCTTTTGGTACAATGGGTGAGTTGAAAATGATTTTCGACACACATGCTGCTGTAGAGAGCTACAACGCTTCAGAAAAGTTCTTTAGCTTTATGATGGAAGAGCACAACTCCGTTAGTGAGCATGTACTCAAGATGTCGGGTTACACCGATAAGCTTGTGTCCTTGGGAATAACGATTCCCATTGACTTAGGCATCCATCGTGCTCTGCAGTCTCTGCCACCTAGCTATAAGAGCTTTGTGATGAACTATAATATGCAAGGCATGAAGAAGTATCTCCCCGAGCTTCTGTCAATGCTTAAAACGGCAGAAGTGGAGATCAAAAAGGAACATCAAGTGTTGATGATCAATAGGAACACTGGTTTCAAGAAAGACAAGAAGGGAAAACGGAAGGGAAGTAAGGGCGGCAAGCCTATTGCCGTGCCTGAAAAGAAACCCCGAGTTGGACCTAAGTCTGATACCGAGTGCTACTATTGTAAGGGGACTGGCCACTGGAAGCGCAACTGCCCCAAGTATTTGGCAGACAAGAAAGACGGCAAGGCAAACAAAGGTATATATGATATACATGTTATTGATGTGTACTTGACTAGTGCTCGCAATAGCACCTGGGTATTTGATACCGGTTCAGTTGCTAATATTTTTAACTCGAATCAGGGGCTGCGGAACAAGTGACCGCTAGCAAGGGGTGAGGTCAAGATGCGTGTCGGCAATGGATCAAGCGTTGATGTGATCGCCGTCGGAACGCTGCCTCTCCACTTGCCGTCGGGATTAGTTATAAACTTGAATAATTGTTATCTGGTGCCTGCACTAAGCATGAACATTGTATCTGGATCGTGTTTGATGCGAAGTGGTTATTCATTTAAATCTGAGAAAAATGGTTGTTCCATTTATATGAATGAAATCTTTTATGGTCATGCACCGATGATGAATGGTTTATTTCTTTTGGATCTCGATAATAATGTTACACATATTCATTATGTTGATGCTAAAAGGATTAAACTTAATGATGATATATCCGCATATATGTGGCACTGCTGTCTAGGTCATATTGGCGTTAAACGCATGAGGAAGCTCCATTCGGATGGACTTTTGGAATCACTTGATTATGAATCATTTGATACATGTGAGCCATGCCTTATGGGCAAGATGACTAGAACGCCGTTTTCCGGTTCAATGGAAC
Source organism: Avena longiglumis (assembly GCA_030063025.1). NCBI lineage: Eukaryota > Viridiplantae > Streptophyta > Magnoliopsida > Poales > Poaceae > Avena > Avena longiglumis. Next base: position 101,102,176 of record CP125977.1, read on the forward strand.
GGGCGATAGATTTATTGGAAATCATACATTCTGATGTATGTGGTCCAATGAGTGTGTCGGCGCGTGGTGGACATCGTTATTTTGTTACTTTCACGGATGATTTGAGTAGATACGGTTGTATCTACTTGATGAAACACAAGTCTGAAACCATTGAATAGTTCAAGGAATTTCAGAATGAAGTGGAAAATCATCGTAATAGAAAGATCAAATTTCTACGGTCCGACCGTGGAGGTGAGTATCTAAGTTACGAGTTTAGCACTCACATAAAAGAGTGTGGAATTGTTTCACAACTCACACCTGCCGGAACACCACAGCGAAATGGTGTGTCGGAACATCGTAATCGTACTTTATTAGATATGGTTCGATCTATGATGTCTCTGACGGACTTGCCATTGTCATTTTGGGGCTATGCACTAGAAACTGTTGCATTCTCTTTAAATCGGGCACCATCTAAATCCGTTGAAAAGACACCGTATGAATTGTGGTTTGGAAACAAACCTAAGCTGTCATTTCTTAAAGTTTGGGGATGCGATGTTTATGTGAAGAAACTTCAACCGGATAAACTCGAACCCAAAGCGGAAAAATGCGTCTTCATAGGATACCCTAAGGAAACTATTGGGTATTCCTTCTATCACAGATCCGAGGGCAAGGTTTTTGTTGCCAAGAATGGATCCTTTCTAGAGAAGGAGTTTCTCGCGAAAGGTGTGAGTAGTCGGAAGGTAGAACTCGAAGAGGTTATTGAACCTTCTCTTCAAAGTATGGCGAGTAGCGCAGCGCCGGAAGTTGTTCCGGAGTTGGCTCCACCTGTTGAAGAGGGAACTAATGATAATGATCATGAAACTCCGAAAGAGAGTACTACCATACCTCGCAGGTCAAGCAGGACACGTGCAACTCCCGAGCTGTATGGAAATCCTGTCATGAATTTCATGATTGATGAAAATGATGACCCTGCGACGTATGAAGAAGCGATGATGAGCCCGGATTCCAACAAATGGTTAGAAGCCATGAAATCCGAGATGGAACCCATGTATGAAAATCAAGTTTGGAACTTGGTGGAATTACCTCACGACCGAAAGGCCGTGGAGAACAAATGGATTTTCAAAAGGAAAACTGATGCTGATGGTAATATAACCGTCTATAAAGCTCGACTTGCCGCAAAGGGGTTTCGACAAATTCAAGGAGTTGACTACGATGAGACATTCTCTCCCGTGGCGATGCTAAAGTTAGTTAGGATTATGTTAGCAATTGCTGCATATTTCGATTATGAGATATGGCAGATGGATGTCAAAACCGCGTTTCTCAATGGTAATATTGAAGAAGAGTTGTATATGATACAACCAAAGGGTTTTTTCGATCCTAAGGATGCTAACAATGTAGGGGTTCGTAGCATGGAAAACAAAAATTTTCTATCGCATACAAACAAACAAGCCAAGATCTATCTACTAGATTGTAGCAACGAGTCGATGGTATAACTTACCCTCGAAGATTCCAAAGCGTTTAACGAGATCGGATTCTCGTGGGTGATGTAGTCGTACTCTTCCCGATCTCAAGATCGTGTAGACGATCCTTCCAGTATACGTTAAAAGCGCTCCGCAATCGGTCACACGTTCGACTCGACGAAGACCTTCCTCTCCTTGTTCCAAAGAAGCGGAGGTTGTAGCACTCTCCTCGCGATTCCGCAGACAAACGTGGTGCAGAAGTAGAGGGAGATCCGCAGGCTTCGCCTTAAGCCGGTGCAGTATGGTGGAGCTTATGAGAGAGGGATTAGTGGCCTAGTAATTAGACACACCAATTAGAGGGCTCTAAACCAATTAGAAGGCTCTAAACTGTTGGCTAAAGCAATTAGAAGCTCTAAACCAAAACAGCTCTAAACCGAGATCTAGAGTAGAAAGTATTGTGTCTATGGAGGAGCCTGCCCCTCCTTTTATGGGAGGGTGTTCCTTGGCGCGCCAGGGAGGAGGAGTCCCTCCCCAACTCGGCCTAGGTGGCCGGCCTGGAGGAGTCCTACTCCTCCTCCGGGTTGGTTCCAACTCCTCTTGCTTGTTTCCACAGTTTCTTGTTTTGGCGTTTGACTTTCAAAGCTGGACATTTGACTTTTTCTGTTTTAGGATTCAATTTAATCCTTTATTTGGGACAGCAATAACACATAGTACATGATGCAATCATTCAATGAGCAATGACACATTCATGTACCCTCCCCAGTGCTTGGACAATCCGAACCTTCTAGAACATTCGATGAAAACACTAATCATTCCCGAACTCAAACGGGACTTTCCTTATATGAATCTTATTCTCCGGACCATTCGGATCACCTCGTGATATCCCGGATCCCATCCGAGACTCGAACAACATTCGGTCTCTTTCTCATAATACCATAACTACTCAAACAACGTCGAATCCTTAAGTGTGTCTCCCTACGGTTCGTGAATTATGCGGACATGATCGAGACACTTCTCCGAACAATAACCAATAGAGGAATCTGAAATTCATATGGCTCCACATATTTCTACGATTACTTTGCGATCGAATGAACCACTTACATACGATACCAATTTCCCTTTGTCTCACGATATGTTACTTATCCGAGGTTATGATCGTCGGTATCTCGCATACCTAGTTCAACCTCGTTCATAAGTACTCTTTTCTCGTTCGTGATATGTGATCCCTTGTGACCAAGTCACATGCTTGCAAGCTAATTGGATGACATTCCACCAGAGGGCCTGTAGTATATCTATCCGTCATGTGGATGGACAAATCCACTCTTGATCCATGTGTTTCAACCAATACTTTCCGAACACTTAATGCCACCTTTATAGCCACCCGATTACGGTGTGGTGTTTGATGTCATCAAAGCATCCATCCGGTAAAGGTGATATGCATGATCTCATGGTCGAAGGAATTAGGTTACTATGTATCGAAAGCATATAGCAATTGAACTAATGAAATGACTTGATCTTTATGCTACGCTTATCTATAGGAGTATGTCCACCATATCATTCTCCTAACGATATGATCTTGTTGTTGATAACATCTCAATGTTCATGATATGGAAACCACAATCATTAATCAACCAACAAGCTAGTGAAGTATAGAGGCTATACTAGGGACTTCAAATTAAGTTTACAAATCACACAAGTATTAATGGTTTCCTTGTCAATACTATTATAGCATGAATGTAAACATTTATCATAAACACAAAGATATAATAATAACTACATTTATTATTGCCTCTAGGGCATATCTCCAACATCTCCCACTTGCACTAGAGTCACCTAATCTAGATTACATGGTAATATACCGAACACCCATGGCAGTTTGGTGTTGGTCATGTTTTGCCCTCGGGAGAGGTTTAGTCAACGGATCCGCCACATTCGGATCTGTGTGTACTTTGCAAATCTTTATATCCCCATCCCGGATATGTTCTCGAATAGCGTGAAAACGCAGCTTGATATGCTTGACTTCTTGTGTGACCTTGGTTCTTGCGCATTGGCGCCCATGTTATCACAGATGATAGACATTGGGTCCAGCGCACTTGGAACCACCAGCTCTGCAATGAACTCTTTCATCCATATCGCTTCTTGTGAAGCCTCCGAAGCGACCATGTATTCCGATTGGTTGAAGATCTCGCCACAACGCTTTGCTTTGCACTCCTCCATTCTTCGCACCATTCAAAATAAATACGTATCCGGATTGTGATTTAGAATCATCGGATCGGTGTTCCAACTATCGGTGTAACCATTAACAACGAGCTGTTCATCACCTCCATAAGAAAGAACCATATCCTTAGTTCTTCTCAAGTACTTAAGGATGTTTTTGACCGCTGTCCAATGATCCACTCCTGGATCACTTTGATATCTGCTAGTTAAACTAACAGCATATGCAATGTCGGGTCTAGTACATAACATGGCATACATTAGAGATCCTATGGCTGAGGCATAGGGAGTATTACTCATCCTTTCTCTATCTTCTCCGATGTCGGACTTTGAGTTTTACTCAAGGTCGTATTGGGCAACATGGGCAAGAACCCTTTCTTGCTTTCTTCCATTCCAAATCTCTTTAGAACTTTGTCCAAATATGTACTCTGTGACAATGATATTTGGCGTTTTGATCTATCTCTATAAATCTTTATGCCTAATATGTAAGCTGCTTCGCCAAGATCCTTCATTGAAAAACTATTATTCAAATATTCCTTGACACTATTAAGAAGGTCTACATCATTCCCAATCAACAATATGTCATCCACATACAGATTAAGAATGCTACTGAGCTCCTCACTTTCTTGTAAATACAAGCTTCTCCATAAGTTTGTATAAAACCAAAACTTTGATTACCTTATCAAACGTTGATTCCAACTTCGGGATGCTTGCTTCAATCCATAGATGGACCGTTGAAGTTTGCATACCTTGTTAGCATCTATAGGATCGACAAAACCTTTGGGTTGCATCATATACAACTCTTCATCAATGTCTCCATTGAGGAATGCTGTTTGACATCCATCGCCATATCTCATAATCATAATATGCAGCGATTGCTAACATAATCCTCACAGACTTTAACCGCTACGGTGAGAAAGTCTCATCGTAGTCAACTCCTTGAATTTGTCGAAACCCTTTTGCGACAAGTCGAGCTTTATAACGATAACATTACCATCGAGATCTGTTTTCTTCTTGAAAATCCATTTGTTCTCGACGCCTTCCGGCCATCCGGTAAGTCCACCAAAGTCCATACTTGGTTTTCGTACATGGATCCAATCTCGGTTCATGGCTTCTTGCCATTTATTGGAATCTGGGCTCATCATCGCTTCCTCATATGTCTCGGGGTCATCGTGTTGTCCACCACCATGACACTCATACGGAATCATACCAACTGGAGTGGTACGAGTTCTCGTTGACCTCCGAGGCTCAGTAGCAACTTCAACCAAGTTTCATGATCATCATCATTAGCTTCCTCCCTTATTGGTGCAGGCACCAGAACTTCTTCGGTCTTTGCGCTACTCGCAATTTCGAGAGAAGGTTCAACAACCTCGTCGAGTTCTACTTTCCTTCAGTCACTTCTTTGAGAGAAATTCCTTCTCTAGAAAGGATCCATTCTTAAACGAATGTTTTGCCTTCGGATCTATCATAGAAGGTATACCCAATAGTTTCCTTCGGGTATCCTATGAAGACGCATTTTTCCGCTTTGGGTTCAAGCTTGTCCGGATGTAACTTCTTTACATAGGCTTCGCATCCCCAAACTTTAAGGAACGACAATTTAGGTTTCTTCCCAAACCATAATTCATACGGTGTCGTTTCAACGGATTTAGGCGGTGCCCTATTTAAAGTGAATGCGGCTGTTTCTAATGCATAACCCCAAAATGATAGCGGTAAATCTGTAAGTGACATCATAGAACGAACCATATCTAAGAGAGTTCGATTACGACGTTCGGACACACCATTACGCTGTGGTGTTCCCGGCGGTGTCAATTGTGAAAGTATTCCGCACTTCTTTAAATGCTCGCCAAACTCGTAACTTAGATATTCACCTCCACGATCAGAACGCAGAAATTTAATCTTCTTGTTACGTTGATTCTCTACCTCACTTTGAAACTCCTTAAACTTCTCGAAAGTTTCGGACTTGTGTTTCATGAAATAGATATACCCATATCTACTCAAGTCATCTGTGAAGGTAAGAACATAACGATAACCACCGCGCGATGCTATACTCATTGGACCACACACATCGGTATGTATGATTTCCAATAAGTCCGTAGCTCGCTCCATCATACCAGAAAATGGAGTCTTAGTCATTTTACCCATCAGACATGCTTCGCATCTTTCAAGTGATTCAAAATCAAGTGATTCAAGAAGTCCATCGGAATGGAGTTTCTTCATACGTTTCACTCCGATGTGACCAAGGCAGCGATGCCACATATAGGTCGAATTATCGCTTGATTTCAAACGTTTAGCCTCAATGTTGTTGATATGTGTATTTCCACTATCGAGATTCAATAAGAATAGACCATCTATCAAAGGTGCATGTGCATAAAACATATTACTCATATAAATCGAACAACCATTATTCTCTGACTTAAACAAGTAACCGTCTCGCAATAAACAAGATCGATATAATGTTCATGCTCAACGCAGCACCAAATAACAATTATTTAAGTATAAAACTAATCCCGATGGTAGATGAAGGGTAGCATGCCGACCGCGATCACATCAACCTTTGATCCGTTTCCACGCCGCATCGTCACCTCGTTCTTCGCTAGCTTCCGTTTATTCTCAAAGACTGTTTGAGTTACAAATATGAGCAACCGAACCGATTATCAAATACCCGAGCACTACTACGGTACTAGTGAGATACACATCAATAACATGTATATCGGATATACCTTTCTTCTTGATGTTGCCGTTCTTGAGATCCGCCAAGTACTTTGGGCAATTCCGCTTCGAGGACCTTCTCCCTTGCGGTAAAAACACTCGGTTTGTGCTTAGGTCCAGCCTTGGTCTTCTTCGTCGGCGTGGTAGCTTTCTTACCACCCTTCTTGAAGTGTCCCTTTTGCTTAGACTTGCCTTTCTTGAATTTGGTGGTCTTATTGACCAACAACACTTGGTGCTCTTTCTTGATCTCCACTGCAGATTTCAACATGGCAAAGAGTTCGCAACGTCTTGTTCATGTTCGCATGTTGTAGTTCATCACAAAGTTCTTGTAACTTGGTGGTAGTGATTGGAGGACACGGTAAATCCCCAAAGCATTAGGAATCACAATACCCAAGCTTTGAAGTTTGTTTGCATGCCGGACATCTTAAGCACATGCTCACTTTGAGCTGCCCTCTTCCATCTTGCAGTTAAAGAACTTTTCGAAGCCTCATAGCTTTCAATTGCCGCATGAGTCTCAAAATCAATTTGAGATCCTCGACAATATCATATGGTCGACTCTTCAAACCTTTTACAAGCTCCGATTCTAAACCATACAAGATAGCACCGAACTATGGAGTCTTGATTCTTCCGCGAGGTAAACGTTCTTTACTTCATCGAGCATCATTTCCAGTGGGTCACCCAAATGTGCATCCAAAGACATAGGTCAAATTACCAGGTGAGGACAATCCTCAAATTGCGGAACCAATCCATGAAGTTGCTTCCATTGTTTTTCAACTTTTCTTTCTCTAGGAACGCATTAAAATTGATGGTAGGGCTGCCATTGATCTACAACATATTTGCAATAGTTTAGACTAAGTTTATGACAAATTGAGTTCAAATTAATTAATGAAATTAAACTAGGTGAACTCCCACCAAAACAACATCCCTCACATTGTTTTAGTGATCACACGAACCAAATCCACTACATCAACACCGATCATCACGAGAGTTGATATAGTTTCAATGGCGAACAATCATCATGTTCATCATATCTACTATACGATTCATGCTTTACCTTTCGGTAATCCGTGTTCGAGACCATGTCTCGACATGCTAGGCTCGTCAAGATCAAACCTTAGTTTCGCATGAGCAAATCTGGCTTGCTCACGTTGTATACACTTGCGAATCTAGAACACCCGATCATCACGTGGTGCTTCAAACAACAAGCTTTAGCGGTGCTAACTAAGGGTGAACACTTTATGATTTGAAATTGATGTGCATGAGGGATCATCTTATAATGCTACCGCTGTCTACTAAGCAATACAAGATGCATAAAGGATTAACATCACATGCAATTCAATATATATGTGATATGATATGGCCTTTCTTCTTCGTGCCTTGCCTTCGATCTCCATCTTCAAGCACGAACATGATCTCCATCATCACCGGCATTGCATCAAGGTCAATGACGCTTCTCCATGGTTGTCGCCCACGGCTTCAACTATTACAACTACTTTGAATAGACACGCAGTCTGAACATAAATTAAAGACAACCATATGGCTCCTGCCGGTGTCGACTTACAATAAGGAACATTGCATACATCATATATAATCACAATCATGGCCATATCACATCACAGCACACCCCTGCAAAACAAAGTTAGACGCTTCTACTTTCTTTGCATATTTTACGTGGTTTGGGGCTTTCAATAAGTGTCGTTCTAACTTACGAACAAGAACCACAACATTGATACTAGCATTGTTGATCACCCGTTGTAAATTGGATCTTAACTATGCTAGGAGAAACATGCACCCGCAAAGCCACTTATGCAATACAAGTTACATGTCAAGCGTGGAGCAAGTCTCATGAACGATGTCATGTAAGGTTAGCCCGGGCCGCTTCATCCCAACATACCGCAAGATGCAAAGTACACAAAAAGCAATCTACAATAAAAGCATCAAGACCACAATGACCATTGTGTTCTACTCTGCAATGATCTACATATAGACACGGCTCGATACCCTTGTGGGGGTTCGTAGCATGGAAAACAAAATTTTCTATCGCATACAAACAAACAAGCCAAGATCTATCTACTAGATTGTAGCAACGAGTCGATGGTATAACTTACCCTCGAAGATTCCAAAGCGTTTAACGAGATCGGTTCTCGTGGGTGATGTAGTCGTACTCTTCCGATCTCAAGATCGTGTAGACGATCCTTCCAGCGCCACGTTCGCAGCGCTCCATGATCGGTCACACGTTGATTTTCGGCGAAGACCTTCCTCTCCCTTGTTCCAAAGGCAGCGGAGGTTGTAGCACTCTCCTCGATTCCTGGCAGGCGTGGTCAGGAAGTAGAGGGAGATCCCAGAGCCTTGGCCGGTGCGAGTATGGTGGAGCTTATGAGAGAGGGATTAGTGGCCTAGTAATTAGACACACCAATTAGAGGGCTCTAAACCAATTAGAAGGCTCTAAACTGTTGGCTAAAGCAATTAGAAGCTCTAAACCAAAACAGCTCTAAACCGGAGATCTAGAGTAGAAAGTATTGTGTCTATGGGAGGAGCCCTGCCCCTCCTTTTATGGGAGGGGTGTTCCTTGGCCTTGAGGGAGGAGGAGTCCTCCCCAACTCGGCCTAGGGCTGGCGCCGGCCTGGAGGAGTCCTACTCCTCCTCCAGGTTGGTTCCAACTCCTCTTGCTTGTTTCCCACAGTTTCTTGTTTTGGCAGTTTGACTTTCAAACTGGACATTTGACTTTTCTGTTTTAGGATTCAATTTAATCCTTTATTTGGGACAGCAATAACACATAGTACATGATGCAATCATTCAATGAGCAATGACACATTCATGTACCCTCCCCCCCCGGAGTGCCGGACAATCCGGAACCTTCTAGAACATTCCCGATGAAAACACCGGAATCATTCCCGAACTCCGAAACGGGACTTTCCTTATATGAATCTTATTCTCCGGACCATTCCGGATCACCTCGTGATATCCCGGATCCCATCCGAGACTCCGAACAACATTCGGTCTCTTTCTCATAATACCATAACTACTCAAACAACGTCGAATCCTTAAGTGTGTCTCCCTACGGTTCGTGAATTATGCGGACATGATCGAGACACTTCTCCGAACAATAACCAATAGAGGAATCTGGAAATTCATATGGCTCCCACATATTTCTACGATTACTTTGCGATCGAATGAACCACTTACATACGATACCAATTTCCCTTTGTCTCACGATATGTTACTTATCCGAGGTTATGATCGTCGGTATCTCTGCATACCTAGTTCAACCTCGTTGCTGATAAGTACTCTTTTCTCGTTCCCGTGATATGTGATCCCTTGTGACCAAGTCACATGCTTGCAAGCTAATTGGATGACATTCCACTGAGAGGGCCCAGAGTATATCTATCCGTCATGTGGATGGACAAATCCCACTCTTGATCCATGTGTTTCAACCAATACTTTCCGAACACTTAATGCCACCTTTATAGCCACCCATTTACGGTGTGGTGTTTGATGTCATCAAAGCATCCATCCGGTAAAGGTGATATGCATGATCTCATGGTCGAAGGAATTAGGTTACTATGTATCAGAAAGCATATAGCAATTGAACTAATGAAATGACTTGATCTTTATGCTACGCTTATCTATAGGAGTATGTCCACCATATCATTCTCCTAACGATATGATCTTGTTGTTGATAACATCTCAATGTTCATGATATGGAAACCACAATCATTAATCAACCAACAAGCTAGTGAAGTATAGAGGCTATACTAGGGACTTCAAATTAAGTTTACAAATCACACAAGTATTAATGGTTTCCTTGTCAATACTATTATAGCATGAATGTAAACATTTATCATAAACACAAAGATATAATAATAACTACATTTATTATTGCCTCTAGGGCATATCTCCAACAAACAAGGTGTGCAAGCTTCAACGATCCATCTATGGATTAAAGCAAGCATCACGAAGTTGGAATCTCCGTTTTGATGAGGTGATCAAAGAGTTTGGATTTGTCCAAACTTATGGAGAAGCTTGTATTTACAAGAAAGTGAGTGGGAGCAATGTGGCATTTCTGATATTATATGTGGATGACATATTATTGATCGGAAATGATATAGATATTTTAAACAGTGTTAAAAGTTATCTAAACAGCAAATTTTCAATGAAGGACCTAGGTGAAGCTGAAGGGAATATGCCCTGAGAGGCAATAATAAAATGTTTATGATGTGTATTCCAAGTATATGATAGATTTTTATTTTGCATGCTATAATTGTATTAATACGGAAACGTTAATACATATGTGTTTAATAAACAAACAGAAAGTTCCTAGTTATGCCTCTCTCATAAACTAGTTCGTTGATTAACAAGATGAACATAGTTTCCTGATCATAGACATTGGACGTTGTTAATAACGAGATCACAACATTAGTGTAATGGTGTGATGAACATTCATCCGAAGTATAGCATTACGATCAAAGTCATTGAGTTTATATTGCTATAAACAACTTACGAAGTAGTCCTAATCCTTAGACCATGACATCATGCCAATCACTAACACCGGAAGAGTTTCTTGTTGACATCAAACGTCACTCCGTAACTGGGTGATTATAAAGATGGCTTCAAAGCTACTAAAGTGTTATGTTGAGAATCATGGATCAAGAGTGGAATTTGTTCATCCCGATGATGGATAGATATGCTCTAGGCCCTCTCGGTGATATCACATTGGTTAGCTTGCAAGCAAGTTGTGGCATCCCGCAAAACCACTACTAGAAAATCGCGTTGAATTTGTGCATTGCATCGTCATAATCATGCCCTGTTTGCATAAAACTATGTTCGCAAGCCCGTTTTGTTTTTCTAAAACGCCCCATCTTATTCAAACACCGAAAATCTGGGTCGCCGGAATATTTTTGTTTTGCCGATTTCGGTTTGCAAAAATGTTGTTTGAAATAAATAAAATATTACATTATTTTTTAGCGGGACAGTCGAACGGGCCGATTCGACCCGAACGACTGCCCCAGGTTTTTAAATCGGTCCACCCCAACCAGCCCTCCTAAAATCCTAAAGCTACCCACTAGTCTACCCACACACCCAAGCCACCTCACCCCAGCCTATGGCAGCTTGCCATGTCATCTCTCCCCTCCCCTTAGCCAACCAAATCCCGCCACCTAGACTAAACCACATCACCCTCTCTCTCTCTTTCCCCATTCCCACACCCCACCCAAACCGACTCAGCGCACACCACACGACGCACACGACCAGAACCCCCTGAGCCCGCGCCGCCTGGGACCCACCGCGGGCCCCCCCACGCCCCACCTGCCCAGCCCGCTGCCTTCCACCCCGTCTTCCTCCTCTGCCCCTCTCTCTCCTCACCGTCGGCTCCGCCCCCTCCGGCTCACCTTCCCCCGCAGCAGCCACCACCCGCCTCCACGCTCGGGCTCGGCCGCCGCCAACCGCCTCCACCTCGCCAAGCCCCGCGCGACCTGCTCCCTCTCCCCATCGTCCTTCCTCTGCCTTCCCCGCCCTGGACCCGACGCCCCGTGCCCCGCCCCCGACGCAACCTCGCCGCCTCGAGCTTCCACTGGCCACGTCCCGCCGCTCTCGCTGTCTCAGCTGCAAGGCTGAAAGCCTGCCGCTCATCGGCTCGCTTCGCTTCCGCCATGCAGAGCCCCTCGCCGCCAAGCGCGCCACGCCGCCTTCGCCTCGTTCGCCAAGGCCATGAAGCGACGACGCCGCGCCCTGCCCGTCTCGCAGCCTCCCGGCCACTGCTGGCCTGCGGCGCTCCGCCCTCCGCACGCGCTCGCCCTCCTCCTCCGCCTGGTCACCCGGCCACCTTCCGCCGCCGCTGTCATTCGCAGCGATCCCCGCCATTGCTCCGCAACGACTGCCACGGCGCCTCGCATGCCCGCCGAGGCCCAACTTCCCGAGCGGCCTCATCTGAGCGCCCGGCCGCCGAGCCCTCGCATCCGCGCTGCTCGACCCAACCCGTAGGGCCCGAGCCGCCAAGTTACGCCGAGCCGGAATCGAACCTCGCCAAGATCTTCCGAGGCCTGCACCGACAACATGACCGACAGTGAGCAGCCTAAGAAGGACCATCGACGAGTTATAACCGATCTTCACGGGACTTAGACGCCCCTCGAAGACCCCGAGATCAAACGACAAAAACTACCTCACGGAACAACAAGAACTTCCCCCAGATCCGATGCCCGAGGACCACGGATACGATATGATCTTCGCGACCCCACATGGATGCGCCAGGTGCTGCACCGAACGACAAGACCGCCGGCAGGACCGCGGAGGCGGCGTGATCGCCCAGACGCCAAGTTTGCCACGAGAAAGCTTCCGAGTGCTAACACCGCCTCGATGTCGCGGGCCCGACAAGGCCTTCGCAACGGCAAGATCGACCCCGTGAGACCCGACGTGATCTGCATGATGACAAGAACGGTACCGATCAGAACGAATCCAACGCGCCCCGACACCTAACCAAGCTCGGCTTCCGGATGCAACAAGACCTACCGTGGCCCGAGAACGATCCCGAGTCCGAGAACGTTCACGAGACCGATCCGTCGAACCTCGGACCTGTCGAACCCCGAACCCCGGACCAAGATCGCCGAGAACCCTAAAGTGTGATACCCTTCCGAAACCCTATTTTCTAACATAATAACAACTTGTTGCATATTGAATTGTCATTCATCTCGTGCATATCTCGTGGGTTTGGGGGCCTTATGCCGATTCACCTAATAATTAAATATGGGGCCCATATGCGGGCAAACCTAGTCTCATAATTGGCCTCATTTAAACATGTGTAGCGAACCGTTGCCATCTATTGTCCTGCTATATAACATTTAATTTGCGGGGTAGATGAATAACTTGAACCATTTAATTAATTGTCGGGACCCCGGTTCCGCTTAATCTTGACCTAATTGCATCGCACCTTTGCCATGCCATGCATCATACTTGCATCATGCCGATCTTCTGCCGTGTATTAAATATTGCATCCGGTGTTTCTTCTAGTGTTTTGCTTCTTCGCGGATAAGGCCGTTGAGTTGATGTGAGCTTCGCCCCGACCTTCGGGTTGAACCCTTCGGCAATGTTTTCAGGCGAGCATCTCCCCCTTTCTACCTATCTTACTTTTATAGTATTTATTCCCTCCTGTTGATCTATTTGCTATCTGTGTTGCGATGCTTTAGTTTCCGTACCCTTGATATACCGTGCAGCCCTATATTGCCTTGGACACATCCTATTACCTGTTGTTTGGTAGATAGTTGGACTTGCGCGTCGTAGTTGCTTGCTCAAGTGTTGATGTGTGTCGTCATATGCCACAGTTGCCGATGTATTGCCGCATGTTGATGATGGAGATGATCATAGTTTTACTTATCGTCACTTTAATTTCTGTTTAACAACTAAAATTGAAATAAGCAGAGGCATCGGTGGGTGATAGAAAATATTTGGTTTCCGAACGCCCACTTGTGTCCCGTAAGACCCCGAGTACTTGATACCTGTTCCTTGATGTATCGCGCTATCCACATCCGGGAGGTATATGGGACCCCCCTGAGCCAGAGCTTGATTCATTCTTATTTCTTGGGGCCACAAACTAGTTTGAGGTTTTATTTACGATCCTGTACTTATGCCATGCTACTTTCTGTATTTAAATTGTGCGAGGAGCACACTTTGCTTAGGTAAGCGGAGTGTTTTCGCTGTATCGACAAGCCCACCACACTTTCGGGTTCCCAAATACATACCACCGACGCAAACCTTGAGCCCGTCTCGAGCTTGCTTACTCCGCTATGGATCTACTCAATGGGTGGCCCCTGAAATATTTCTGAATCGTGATTGTTCAATCGTGAAAGCCTCGTTGGGTTTTGATTTGGTTTTTCCGAGGTTGATCGAGCGTGTGTTGCTATTGGTGCACCCCGCCGGTAAAACTTTCAAAGCCGTGTCCATGGATATGGACGACTTGGAGCATGATCTCGATCATAGACAAGCATAACTAAAGTTTATCGCTATAAATTTGACTTTATAATGACTAGTAATCAGCTTCACTATAATGGAATGGCTAATTAATACCGCCCACAATTGCTTGTTTGGAGTGTCGCTACACCATTGTACTGACTAGTAAGTGTTGCAACTACAACGAAATGGCTGAATAAAAGTACCAACAACCGCTGGTTTTGGGCTTATATCATGCTATCTCAGATTCGATTAGTAATTGCTGCAACTATAACGGAACGGTTAACTAAAAGTGCTCACTGCTTACTTTATCAGGATGATTATCTAAACCTGTCTAGTAAAGTGCCGCAACTATAACTGAATAAGTAAAACTGCCAACTGTGTGAGTTCCTCGGTTGACTTCCTCGACGGTCTCGAGGGGGAAACGCCAGGATGGGTTTGTTTGATGGTAGTATCAGGTTGGCTCCGGATAGGTCCTTCTTACCCCTCTCTGATTGACGCCAGTGTATCGAGTCTCTATAGGTTGTTTAGTGCATGTTGCCGCTGCCGCTCAGTCCACCATACCTATGTAGGCGAGGACCGCCGAATTCTAGACTCGCCGTAATCGCCTCGCATCGACGCTCCTTCTTTTTCCTTTGCCCTTTGTCGGCACCCCTTTTGTTTAAGCAGGTTTTGAGATCGACGTCGTTAGTAGGGTTGCCCTTCCGGCTTGGCCTGGGCAGGGTTATGGACGCCATTGGTTATTCTTCAGGGCTCTTAGCCCCATTTGCATCTTGTCCGTAGTCGGACGCTCTATCATTCTCAAGGTGATTTGGATCTTTGTATTTTACATCTGTATTCTTGACTCTTTGAGTCGCTGCTATATATATCTGTTCTGTGGGTCCCATCGAGGACTGTTGTGTAATGTTAATACTTCGTTTTCCACCCGCACGAAAGTGCCTGGTGGGCACCTTTGAATCGTTTCTATGCGGGTTTGGTGAATTTTGCCCAGACTTGCATAGGTCCGATTCTGAGGGTGTTACACAAGTGATTTGATCACTAGAATGTTATATCACGGGAACGAGAAAAGAGTGCATGTCAGTAACGAGATCAAACTAGGAATGGAGATACCGATGATCGAATCTCGGACATGTAATATATCGTGAAACAAAGGGATTAAGATACAAGCGTAAAAGGTTCCGACGATCACAGGAAAATTCATCGTTGAATGTGTGGGAGTCAGTATGGATCTCCAGGTCCCGCTACTGATTATTGATCGGATAAGGGTCTCGATCATGTCTACATTATTCGCGAACCGTAGGGTGACACACTTAAGGGACACTGGCATCCAGTTGGAGCAAATGTTTCATGCCGAAAGAATAAACAAGCGCAGGAATTTATTTCACTAGATACCGAAACAGGTTTTCAGGTGAAATTGCATAAAGAGGTTATGCATGTGAAATGGAATTCTAGCAAGGGGTTATTTGTGAATGTTTGTCATTAAATTAATTGACAAAATTCTGAATAAAATAAAAGAGTTTTATTTAATGAGAGTTTGCATTAAATTTGGTGAAAATTTAATGGCATGTTTGAGTGGGATTTTGAGTGGAGGGAATTTAAAGGAATTTTGTGAGTGGAGTGTCCACCCACATGAAGAGGGGAGGGCAAGGGGGCAGCCCCATGCGCCGGCCACCCCCTTGGAGTTCCCCCCTCCTCCTATAAAAGGCACCCCTCTCCTCACTTCTCACTCACACCTCCTCGTGAAGGATCTCTCCCCCCCTCTAGAATTTATCCTCCATGGTCTCGGACTAGCGAGATACATGTTCCCGGTGGCTATTCGGCAAGAAAGGGTTGTGCTTCCGCTGCATCGCTGGAGCGAGGAGACGGAGGTTGCTCGGTGTCTTGTACGTGTGTGCGAGCACGGATGCGCTGCTGCTTTGCAGCGCTAGGACTTCCTCTCGATCTTGAGATTGGCAAAAGATCGTATACATCAACCACGAGTTGAACTCGTTAAGCTTTGTCGGTCTTCAAGGATATGTTCTCTACGGATATACATCCGCCCGTTGTTTGTATCTAGTAGATAGATCTTGGTACATAGTTCCCATCGTAGAAAAATTTTTGTTTTCTATGCTGCGAACCCTACACATGCGTCGTTAACAGCATAAACTTAAACTATGAAGAGACTCTGGCGGCGCCTACTCATCATCGTCCTCCGTATCAGAGGTTGTTGAATGGTGGTGGTGGCGATGTGCTAGAGGGAAGAGGCGGTGGCAGAGGTTGTTGGATGCGTGTGTAGTTTCCCGTGGTGATGTAGTCCATGACAAAAGCCAGTGTGCGGCCTGACACGCTCCACCAGAACCTATGCCCGACGGCATTGTTGTCCGCCGTCAGAGGGCCGTCGCCATAGTACAAGCTGAGCTTCCTCTCACGAAGTTTGTGGAAGAACTCAATTCACGTGGCTAGGTTGTCGGGATCCCAGTACAGATTCGACGTCTGCTCTGCCATGAACCACACCGCCCGCTCATGTTGGATGGCAGCCTGTAGCTCTGCACCACGCGACACCGGTGGGATCGGGATGTCGCTGGCGCTCAGCTCCCACCCGCTGGGGCAGAAGAAGTCCAGAGGCGCCAAATAGTTTGCCTCGTACAAAGTGTGTGCCTCCCAACCGTGAAGCCAACAGCGATCGGTGTACATGATTATGAGTGTATGTTGGGTGGACACAGAGCGGGAGGATGCACGGAGCAGACTGAGGGACAGGATGGATGAGAGATGCACACCCTCTTATCAAGGCCGACCATTAATGGGAAGCGCAGGAGGCCGATAAGACATCAGCGGCGACATATTGTCCTTCTCGTGTCCTAGCGTGGTCAAGAAGAAGAAGCAGCCACAACGAGGAAGCATGCAGGTGGTCGACGCAGGTATTTTAGCAGACCCCATTAATCGGAAGTGAAGGAGGTCGGTATGGGATCGCTGCCATGTGAACCAAGCACAGACGAAGGATGACATTTGCGTTGTCGTCGTGGATACACGCGAGCACACATGCTGCCCGGATTTAGACCACGAATACGCTAATCCGGGGCTTGCGGATGGTTGCCCCTCCCCTGTCGGGAGCTTGTTTTTGGACATTCCTGTTCGTGAACAACGTTTAATACAACAAACGCCATTTGGAGACACCGTTTGGATTATGCTCTAGTCATAGTGGGGAGTAACTTAGAGGAGAAACATGCTTATGCTACTTCTCTAAGTTACGACATCCACAGTGCAAAATAACATATGTGTGGTAGTATCATGCAATGTCTTATTTATTGCAATGTAGACTTATTTTATCTTGCAATGTGTGATGTTATGGTAACATAGCTAATTATCACACGTTTTTCTCTTATCATTTAATTGCATGCCATGTCATCTACTCCCTTCATTGAAAATATAACATGTTTTAGGTTTGTAAAACAAATATATCTAGACACCTTTTAGACCTCGTTTTGCATGGAGGGTTTCGGGTGATTAGGGAGTATTCCCCGTCCCAGCCAGAAATACCCGCAGATCCCCGTGTGTTTTGTATGTGGGGTTTTTTATGGGCACAACCCTAGATATTCAGCAAAACCCTGCTTGAAACACTCTAATACGCATGTGTATTAAAAAACTAGTCTTGTCTTGCATTTCTGCAGCTCAGCTCACTCGTTGGGTTAGCGTGTTTTGAACGATCGGACTGGTTTCACTGAGAAAATAACGCAAAACTATCACATTTGAGGCTAAGGTGACAATTCTTCACAAAAAAACTACCAAAAACATGCATTTTGGTGGGTTTTTGTCACTTTGCCTCAACTGTGGTGGTTTTGCGTCATTTACTCGGTTTCACTAGATACCCGTGGAATAAGTAACCCCGATCCACATAAAAATCCTTGGGCAAAACAAGGCCTTAGTGCGTAGGTTAAAATAAATCTACGCAAGTCTAGATATATAATAGTTTTACAAACATAAACTATCTTATATTTCAAACAGAGAGAATAGATGTTTAGTTAGCAATGCATGTGTCTATATGTTAAGTTACTTTTACAATGACTAGTGCAACTTTGAAGCTCCTTGCGAGAAATGTTACCGCAACTAGCAGCAATCGAGTTAGCGAAAATGAACAAGAAACCAAGAATGTTTGACTTCCGGCCAGTTCCGACCCATCGGGTCACGACTAGAGCTTATCCACACCATAATCGGCTGGATATTTGTGCTGCTGCACGCCACGCGCGATACTAGAAAATATCCTTCCTGTCAGGGCCCCACGGCCACGGGATCAACTTTCGAGATCTGGACCTAGGACGACTGCCTCCTCCGGCCCCCATGAGGAAAATACGACGAGGTACGCATACGACGAAGACGCGGAGATGATTGCCGCTGCCGCTCGCGCTCGTCCAGCCCGAATCCCATGTGGTTGGCAGGATCGGGTCCGAAGCAGAGCTGGATGGAAAATTTAATAAAAAAGGGAAACGAGTTTAGGCTCGCAAGATTGGATTGCACGTCGCAGCGCCGCCTATACGTACACGGACGGACGCGCCGACGCGGGACCCGGGCCACGCGAGGCGTGTAATGATGTGCCACGCCACCGCCGGCAGCGCCGTCGGCAGGTCACGTTGCGGCCCCGGTCGGCTCACCGGCCGAACCGGGGGACGCGCCCAGCTGACACACTGTCCACCCTGGCTCGAGCAAGCGTACAAAAACCAATCCCGATCCATAGTTGTACAGGCTTAGCCGCTCCGCTCGTCGATAATCGTCACGTCGCGGCACCGCGCGGGTGACGCTAGCAGATCAGTCGTAAAGCGACGGGTTGGTGCTTTTACTGATGCATCGGCGCTGTTCTAGGGAAAAAATTGTGTGGTAGAAGAACCACAATATTGCCGACGGGAACTATACGCGTGTCCTATCAGATCAGTCGATCGTGGAAAGCTTCAGGAGACGATGTTGTCTTTTTTTTTTGAACGGTAAAGGTCCCGAAGGACCTGGAGATTGCATTAAAGCGGCGGTGCGATTATAATTATAAAAAGGACCACAAAGAACAAGAAAATAAGGACTAGGCCCTTAACAATTTCAACTAGCACCCTAGCAAAACGCGATGAAACGCAATCGAGACCAACTTTGCCGCCGGCGAACTTTGACCTTCTAGCGCAGCCGTCGCTGCAACCACCGGGGACGAAACCACTTGGGATTGCCTCAACACACATCGCCACGCCGAGATCCAAATAGATCCTCCAGTTAAGGAGGAAGGTGATGCTTGAGCCATAGCAAAGATCAAGCGCAACAGGGTCGGTCTTCCGACCAAGGATAGCGGCTACCCCAAATCGGCTCCGCTTGGGTACTGCTGCCGGGGTCGCAATATCCAACGACCTCCAGAACCACTCCCAGCCATCAACAGCAACAACACCGTCGCCGTCTTCTCCCTCGCCACCATGGTCGGCCGAGAAGAGCTGCAGAGGGATCAATCGCTACCGGGAGAAGCAGCGCTTATTGAAGAGAAGAGGCTCCACTGCCAAAGCTTTCTTCGAGAAACTCCACCACAGAAGCTTGACGAAGAAAAGAAGCAGTCTCCTGATGGCGCCGCGCCGAATCGCCCTCCAGGCAGAGCCTCGCCAAGCACCGAGATCACAAGACCACCGAATCCCTCTTCTCGCCTCCACGGCCGGCCAGAGGGGTTAAACGGCGCATCTGTCTAGGGCCCAGCGACCACACACCTTGACCCTTATTACGGAGATCCTAGGGGTGAAGAAGCTCGTCGTCGCCTCCGTCCGCCGGAGAGTGACCAGGAGCAACCACCAGCCCTGGATGTAGCAGATCTGGGCCAGAGAAACTACTACCCTACTCCAAACTACCAACAAGCAGCTGAAAACACTAAACTCAGACTACCACACTCGGCCTCCTCCGCCATCTCCGAACGGCAGCGCCGCCGGGGAGGGCTCGGGAGCGGCCCGGGAGCACACGGGGGACTCTCAAGGGGAGGGGGCTCGAGAGGATAAGGTAGGAGAAGAAGTACCCCGTGATAAGTAGTCTAGGAGATGATGTTGTCGTGGCAACGAAAATTATTCAGCAAGAATCTTGCTTTTGTCGATCAGCTACCAGATGAAAGGCTCTAGTTTCGCCAGCAGGCAAACCGGCCGGGTTTAAGCGCCAGTTCTCAAGACGGCTCTCCGTGGCCATACTGCCCCTATCATGGAGGCGACGGTCCTCGTCTATCAAAAGGGGCGAGGACCTCTGGCTTGTGCGCCCGCGCGCAGCAGAGCCGGCAAGCCGGGGCGGCGGCCCTGAACCTCGTGGTGGTGTGACGCATCGCGGTATGTAGCCGACAAGTTGTGGAGGCGGAGGAGGTGGTGAGCGTGGAGCAATGGTGGAGGTGCAGGCAGGCCAGCGCTACGAGGTGCAGTGGTGGCCAGATCTAGTTGCTTCGGCAGCGAGCGACGTTGGCATGCTCCAACGCAGGTGCAGTGGCGCCAGGGTGCACAGCAGACTAGAGGTGCAGTGGTGCTTGGACCTAGGGCAAGGGTGTTGGCTGCAGGGAGGAGGCTCCCCGAGGTGGTGTGGTGGCGTGGCTGGATTGGCCGCGCTAAGGCTGATGCAAAGGGTGGAGTTGCTGCGGAGGAGGTTGCGGTGGTGTGGCTTGCGACTCTGCATCGGGGTGTAGGGTTGGCAAGGAGGTGCGGCATGAGGATTTTGATCGGTGGTTGTCGAGGCTGCCTTCCCAAGGACGTGCTGCGGTGGTGGTGGCTGCCCTGGTGGGGTTGATGGTTGCAGGTGGTCCGACCTTGTGCACGATGTAGGATGACGAGTCAAGATCTGGGCAAATGCATTGTCCTCAATAGCTGGCCGGCCGGTAGCGGGCCGAGGTGCGGTGACCCTGCATACCAGTGCATGTGTAATACACTATAGTCGTTGACATGACATTTACATAACACTATTTTGTAAATATCACATCCCTCAGAGTGGTATAACAGAAACATTGCGGGTCCATATTACAAACATTCAC
This sequence comes from Avena longiglumis, assembly GCA_030063025.1. Lineage (NCBI taxonomy): Eukaryota > Viridiplantae > Streptophyta > Magnoliopsida > Poales > Poaceae > Avena > Avena longiglumis. The sequence continues at coordinate 101,123,461 of CP125977.1, forward strand.
ACATTATTATTATTACAACTAGTTGAATGCCCGTCCGTTGCCACGGTTCCTCATTCTTCCTAAAATGTGATGAGCGGAAATCTGTATGTATAGATAAAAGATATTTGTCATGTATAGATAAAAGTTATTGGTCATGTAAAATCCGGCGTTGTATTTTCCTAAGTTAAGATATCCCCTCAAGTTTGGTTTGTGTCAAACATTGTCTAAAGGGCATGTTAGTAGCTTGATTGGTTGGTCCGATCAATCTCCCTCATCCCCGTGGTGTGCAAAAATATGAAACATACACTCATCGCTATGAACGTACACAAGCATACATTACCTCTATGAGCATCTCCGAAAGACCGAGTCTGAGATACTGATCGGTGGGTCTGCAGATTGATGAGTCACCACAGACGCCTTATAGTCGACGAAACGTAACCTCGTGATTGGAATTTCTAATTCGGCAACACGCATACCATGTTTCTTAACTAATTAGCAATAATGACATGCCTATACAAAAAAAAGCAGATAAAAAGAGATCCATGCCTTGATAAACATAACTTTCTATCCAGCGACGGACATGTCTATAATTTGCTGATGTTACAATGAAAAACATGAACGACATATGAAAGTGCTCTACAAATTCGAAGAAATAATTGGAACAGATGAAAGACGCATGTTAAAAATAAACCATATCTCGACTTCCCGTCTGACTACTCTAATATGACGAGATTTCAGCTTCGGTGATCGATGATCGAGGGGTGATGAAGACAACGCGCTTATGGCTCATGCTAGTGTCTATATTCATCAACTGGGTGGTCCAAATACCTATTTATATTTTTTATTACTTTGAGGATACTCTATACTTTTTGATGATTATCGGAAGAATTTTCCAGAATTCGAAAGGAGATCATTTAGTAGCACTTAAATCTGACTTTGCTAGGCAATGTTTCTGTAACTGCAATAGTTACCTATGTCACGCCCATACCAGCTAGTGCCCGCTAGTCTCAAGACTCACCTTTTGCTGCTAATCATATATTGTATGATAACAAGGATACAAACTTAATCAATAGTTACGCCTGGCATAAAATATACTCTTCTATTAAATACTTGCTTAACGAACACTTCTTGAAATTGAGGAGATAACAATGATGTCTCATCTCCTATTGTTAGCCCGGACGATGGTGAAGTGTTTGGTAAAAGAAATAATATCCATATAATGATTTTAACTCCTAATTCTGGTAGCTACACACCAAATATATGATATTCCTCATGTTGCAAACCTAGAAAAAAAATGAAAGAAGGGTCGCACAGAAATTTCAACAAAAATAGTAAGAGATCTTCCACTCCAAATATATGATATCCTGAATATAGCTCCCAACCGAGCTTCACCTTCTTCACTTCCACCAGAACACTGTAAATGCAACTCTATAACTTCACTTCTGAAAGAACATCTCTTACTATACTTATCAAAAGATCATCTCTGACCCAACTAAAAGAACATGAAAACTGGCACTCATTAACTTCAAGTTCAGAGGAGAGAGAGGATCTATTCAACTTCAGAAAAGAATATGACTCTAGCAACAGCTGTAGATCCCTTACTGTATTTGTGTTCAACGTTGAACACTTCCCTTTTAAAAATAAAACAAGCATGTACACGCTGAACCAAACAGAAACTCCTGCATAAAAACACCCAGCTCTTATATTCCTTACATAAATGCAAAACTGTATGTTTTTTACCTTGATCTGCAAGCTGTTTTGGTTTCTCTAACCTACCAGCATCTGCAACCTTTCTCAGTTGGCAGGATATGCGCTGATTCTTTAGGATTTTTCCCTTCTTATCAGCAAACAATCGAGCATACCAACTTGTACCACTACATTGGTGATGTTCCCGATTTCCATCTCCATCTTCGTTTGTTAGTCTCTAAACGGGATACGCTTCCCGACATAGGTCCAGATGCATTCATCTGATAGAAATATTGGGAGAAAAATAGATAAGTTTGATCAATAGCTCCACAAACTATTTGTTTGCCCACTTTTCTATAAATAAGTAAATTTCTAACTGCTTGAAATAACCAAATTTCTCATTAATGGAAATAATAAAAATAAATATCAATTAATATATTTCAGTGTCCAGTTCAAGATTAATACAGTGCAAAAAGTAAAATTTTAATCTGTATGTGGCCTTTTTATGTTCCTTCTAGTTTGAAATAGCATGCTCCTGTATCCGGATCTATGCAATTTTTTGGTATAAGTTAAAGGATCATATTTAAATCTAATTTCCAAAACAATGAGGTATTAGTAGCTCACTTGATATCTAGATGTATTGTGTTTGAGATCAAATAAATTAAAGAACTAAGTTTGCATGTGTTACTTCAGTTTTGTACCAGTCAACAAACAAAATAGAAAAGGTAGAACAGAGAAAATAAGTAGGAGGCAGGATATCACAATCTCCCTAGAGGTTGAGATAGCTCCTTCAGCCCCACCCTGCACATTGTTTGTATAACTTTTAGTTCCTGAGTCAATGCATAAGATGCACCATAAGAAAGAAAGTATTCAACAATTATTGCAAGGGAAGACAATCAAAGATCAAGCGAGATCTGAATTCATGTCATTATCTTGATACAGAAGAGATACAAGGGAAGGAGTGATTACCCAAAAAGGAAAAACACCGCTTGTGTGGACTTACAAAGATGGACCACCAAAGCAATTGTCTTCTGGCTGCAAGTCCAAGGCGAGTAGGTGGCGTCGACTGTCGTTGCCAAATCTCCATACCACATGAAGGTAATACTACTCCCTGCCACTTGGGTCCATTTTCATGCAAGCCGCCGCTGCCATCTTCCCCTACTCATGCAGAGGAGAAACAAAAGCACGAACCAAGGCACACACAAAGTAGACGGAAAATATATAGCAAGATGCAATCTTAATAGTGCTAATGCATGGTTTTGTCTCACAACCGCGTGGAACCTTATCTCTAGCTGACTCAGTATGGATAACACATATATACTTTTTTTCCTAGCTACTACTTCATTTCGAAGAATTTTTTAGCATCGTGGTACAATATATCACAATTAAAGAGTCCTAGAAGCAACATTACATGACACAGAAAGAAATTTAAAAAGAATGTTATCATGATGAAAAATGGCACTAACCATGAAGTATCTATCAACATATGTTAAATGAAATACATATCCATAAATAAAAGACAAAATACAATACCAAACAAAATTTTGTCCCTTTCATCTCCAACCATCAGAATATATAGTTGGGCATCTTCATAAGTCAATAGTTTTGCACCACATTGATATAATCGATAATACCTACACTCCAACTATAAGCATAATCATGGTTCAATTCCTGCAAGATATCACATAAATGAAAATAACCTCTATAAGATTTTTGGTGCGCAATTACATATCAATATGCTCTTAAAAAACATAAATTGATAGGATATATTTTTACTATGAGGAAACAAATGGGTATGTTTATTCAAAGATACACTGAGGATGAAATTTTAACCGTTTGGATTAGGGATCGCCTACCTGGTAATAATAAACACCATCCTCTCCCTTGACGGTATAATCAATCTCTTCTCTATACATAAACAACTAATTAGATGAACATATAAGGTAACAAAAGTAACCATTCCGTTAGTTGATTGAGTGTTCATTCGGTTAGCATTCCATACAATAAACTAAGTTGTTAGGGTAGAGGTCACAAACATATTATTGATCTAATAAATGCTGCAAGGCAACAAACTGAACATCTAATGTGAATTACATGCATTTCAATAGGCCGAGGGTTGAACTCGGGGACCCGAGATTACCATCCATAATCTTCCTCCTATCACCATATCGATATGTGAATACAATACTATACATATGAACACACCGAATCAGGAAAAAAATCTCTTAAAGAAAATCATATCAATCTTGCCAACGGGCATGTGAAGGAAACATAATTGATATTCATTATTAGATTGCAGTACCAAATACATGAAATTTAGGTGAACACTGAGGTCATCTATACATAAAATGCAGATAAAAGATTACAAGAAAATAAAACATTCTCTATCAACTGATTCAGAGACTCAAACATCTCAAAAATCTCTCATCTTGCGGTTCCGGTTCACAACAACAAGGTCGGAATACAATCTCCAACAAGCTTCGGACTGGACTTCACATCTACCGTTCAAGACTCATGATTTTACAGAAGCATTAGTGAGATCCTCAATTCCCAGGAACACCACCACACACCAAAACTCAACCTAATCTTCTAAAACTAACGGGAGCATAATACCATGGCGTGTAGATGTGAACAACAAGCAAATTAGTGTAACTAAATTGATGGATATTCTTTTCAGTTATATAGATCGTACGAAAATGGACGAATACTGGGATACCTGTTGTTTCTGCATCCAACGTTCCATAACATGTTGTGTATGTAAAAATACATCAGTTGGACATAGTAGCAGCACCACGACCTGCAGGTTGGGGAAGACCACGACCGTGGGAGGATGGTAGTGCCTGGTAGGGGATGGGGACGGCGACACCTTCCCATGGATGAACGTATCAGGTCACCCTGCCCTTGCGTGCCAAGTCGGCGCCACAGCACTTCTTCTAGCGCAGCTCTCCATAAGTCGCCGCCCTGCGTGTTTGTTCAGTCCACCGCCTCATAGTCCATGGATGGTGTCGCCGGCTTCACGCCCTCGCTGGTGTCGCCTGTGCATGCGGGAAGGTCTTGGCGGCGGGACACGGGGGAGAACTGGTGGCGGAGAGAAGTCTGGGTGTGTAGAATCCTAGGAGGCGAGGGGGCATGGCGGCAGACCTGCAGGGATGGGTGGAGAGGCGGCGGCGCGGTTCGATCGTCCGGGAGAGAAGGGGGAGGCGCACGAGATATTTCGGCAAAAAGGTTTCCACGCGTGGGGAGAGGGAGAGCGTGGTATCGGACGGTGGATTTTTGTGGAGAAATATTGGACGGTTCTGATTCTTTCGACGTTTGATGTCAAAGTGACAAAGTATGACCTACCAACACCAACTTCTTTTTAATAGTATAAAGATACAAGAAGTTCAAGACTTCAAAAGGATTCAACTTACAAACCAAAATATAAAGTGTTTTAGCGGAATTTAAAAGTAGCAACTCCCACTAGGAGTTGAGCTCAGCAGCTTATTCTATAGAGTTCATGTTGCTCGGCTCCGTCGGTTACTACTAACTAGGATACTTAGTTGGACTCGTTGTCTATAGCGGATTTCGCAATCAACTCCTTCAACACCTCCTGACAGGTCAAGCTCCTCGTAGAACACATCTTCTTGGCATTCGGCTGCATACATTGGTATGTCTTCGGGATCCTCAGAGTCTAAGCAAGGGATCAAAGGAAATGATGAGTAACAGCGTTATCGAACAAGTTTATTATATGCAAGGTGGGAAGTTTGATGCTCTAACTACCACCTCGGACTAGCAGTCCTTGGCACTATGCAGTTTTTGTAAATCTTTCTTCAAAGATTGATTTTATTATGAAAATCTATGACCATCAGCCTTCACAGGTTGACCAGAACTTTCATGGAGTTCCTTTCTTACCGTGTTCACATCTCCTTCCCGTAACAGAGAGTAACAAGTTACAATTCTTACACTCTACAGAGGTGTGTTACTTTACCCATGAAAGATCAACTCCTTGTTGCACAACCGGGCATACTTTCCTGTCCACAATTCCTTGATATGGGGCCCAGTAGGTGATCCAAGATAACCACTGCCCCCTTCGCGACCTCACATGCCTCCTTGGTGTACACCATGCCCACATATTGAATTACGGCAATGGTTTGTACAGACCGTTAGATGCCAGAACTATCGTGGGACGTTGAGGGTTCTCACCCATATGCTGCATATCCTCTACGAATTACCAATTAATATGCACGCTACGATTGATAACAGCCACGACCTGCACATACGGCTACATGCGAGAGGAAGAAGATACAGCTGACATCTCTGTCCCATTCCAAATCTCATGGCTAACGCGTGATATACGACGCTAGAATCACTGATGGCATAGGTTATTAATTCCCTAATTGGTCATCATTGTTGCAAATAGAACTCTAAGTTCTTTTGCTCCATTATATCATCACTTAGGATGATATCTAAGATTTCTTTATTTGAGAAAATAATATTTTATTTCTTTGGAGTATATATGATAACACACAATTTGCAAATACTTTGATAAAGACTCTTCAAAGGATATGAGCAAGTGATGAAATTGCCTTATGATTGCAAGGTAGTGAAGTCTGATTCTTGCACTGGACCTTAAGCTTCTATGTCTACAAAACATCATTATTGCCCGGTAAGGACAATATTTAAAGAAGCAAAATGATTATGCAAAGTAATGTAATGCATTATTTAGCTTTGTGTGTATTCTCCCCCATTATTAAATTATGAAAATTCTTTTTAATAATAAAGGATTTATAAATATTAATTTTTAATATGTATTGAATATTGTATTCTTTTATTTTATTTCATTTTATTTGAATTTTATTTATTTAAGAATTATCATTTAAATACCAAAAATTGATATTAAATATTTGTTTAGTATTTTTTTCTAAAATACTACAATATTAATATATAATGAAAATGATTTTTATTTATTTTTATCATCTTTCCATAATTTTGTAAAATTCCATAAGGAATATATATATTACAAAATTCTTAATAAAATTTATATGTCTAAAATTTTATTTCTTAATTTATTTGGATAGTTTGGATTATTATAAATCCAAAAATATTTTATTTATAATTTTTGGATTTTTATTTTATTTTCTTGAATTTATTTAAGTTCAGGGGCATTTTGGTCTTTTCTTATTTATTAAAATCTGTCTTTAGGAAAATTGGCTGCCTATGTTGGTTTATTGGGCCCTTGTGGCCCAATAGGACAGAACCAAAAAGATACCCCAAAGGGTCCTGGCCCAATCTAGCCCACTCCCTCTGTCACTCTCTCGTTCTCATCTTTCTTCTACCTTTCGACCCCGTGGTCGATGGCGCCGCCGCCGTGTGCTGCTCGCCGCCGTGGTCCTCCCTGGCCGCTGTCGTGGTGCAGGGCAAGGTTGCCGACCATGCTCTACCTTCCTGTACAATTTGATTTGGATCTGGAGATTTCCCGTGACCAGACTAGCTCCATCCCGAACCCTAGGGTTTGGGGTGGTACTGGTGCTGTCGCCGCTGCTGCTGTGTGCTGTGTTGGTGTTCCTCCCCTTCAGGCGTGGTGAAGGTCGCCGCCTTGGCATGGTGTGGGTCGCAACGCCCCTGGGGTGCTCCCCGTGCCGCCGTGCTCGTCGTCGACCTCTGCTTCCTCTTCTCTCTACAGCGGGGACCACAGGTGAGTTGATTGTTGGTTATCAACCGTGCCTATACCTCCTCTGAGTTCATATGTGTGTAACTAGTGGCCATCCCTCATTAGGGTTCATATTTGTTCTAGGGTTCTTCCCTCTTTGTGCTTGTAGGATGATGATTTGATCTGGTAGTGATACCTAGTGAAGACTGTGCTCACTGCACTTTAGTGTTTTCTGTCAGGTTTCGATTATCTTATGCTATTGTTGAGCTGATGCTAGTGGTTTAGTAGTGTTTGTAGGGGTTCGTAGCATGGAAAACAAAAATTTTCTATCGCACACAAACAAACAAGCCAAGATCTATCTACTAGATTGTAGCAACGAGTCGATGGAATAACTTACCCTCGAAGATTCCAAAGCGGTTAACGAGAGCAGATTCTCGTGGGTGATGTAGTCGTACTCTTTCCGATCTCAAGATCGCGTAGACGATCCTTTCGGCGCTGCGTTCAAGCAGCTCCCTTGATCGGTCACACGTTCGGTACTGACGAAGACCTTCCTCTCCCTTGTTCCAAAGAAAATGGAGGTTGTAGCACTCTCCTCGATTCCGCAAAGACAACGGCGTGGTACCTAAGTAGAGGGAGATCCCGCAGGCCTTCGCCGGAGCGAGTATGGTGGAGTATGAGAGAGCTATTAGTGGTCTAGGGATTATACACACCAATTAGAAGGCTCTAAACCGCAGGCTAGAGCAATTAGAAGCTCTAAACCAAAACGGCTCTAAACCGAGATTAGAGGATAGGAACTTGTGTGTCTAGAGGAGGAGGCCCCGCCTCCTTTTATAGGTGGAGGGCGGCCAAGGGAGTCCTCCCAAGTCGGCCTTGGTTGGCGTGCGGATTGGAGGACTCCCCAAGTCGGTTCCAACCACCTCTTGCTTGTTTCCCCAGTTTCTGCTTCCCACAGTTCTGTTTTCCACGGTTTCTGTTTTAGCTGCTTGACTTTCAAACCGAGTTTGACTTTTTAGTTTTGGAACAGCAAGAACACTTAGTACATGATGCAATCATTCAATACGTAATGACACATTCATGTACCCTCCCCCCCCGGAGTGCCGGACAATCCGGAACCTTCTAGAACATTCCCGATGAAAACACCAGAATCATTCCCGAACTCAAACGGGACATTCCTTATATGAATCTTATTCTCGGACCATTCCGGATCACCTCGTGATATCCCGGATCCCATCCGAGACTCAACAACATTCGGTCTTTCTCATAATACCATAACTACTCAAACAACGTCGAATCCTTAAGTGTGTCTCCCACGGTTCGTGAATTATGCGGACATGATCGAGACACTTCTCCAACAATAACCAATAGAGGAATCTGGAAATTCATATGGCTACATAGTTCTCACGATTACTTTTCGATCGAATGAACCACTTACATACACCAATTTCCTTTGTCTCACGATAGTTTACTTATCCGAGGTTATGATCGCGTCGGTATCTCTGCATACCTAGTTCAACCTCGTTACGATAAGTACTCTTTTCTCGCTTCGTGATATGTGATCCCTTGTGATCCAAATCACATGCTTGCAAGCTAATTGGATGAAATTTCACCGAGAGGGCCCGAGTATATCTATCCGTCATATGGATGGACAAATCCCACTTGATCCATGTGTTTCAACCAATACTTTCTGAACACTCAATGCCACTTTTATAGCCACCCTGTTACGGTGTGGTGTTTGATGACATCAAAGTATCCATCCGGAAAAGGTGATATGCATGATCTCATGGTCGAAGGAATTAGGTTACTATGTATCAGAAAGCATATAGCAATTGAACTATTGAAATGACTTGATCTTTATGCTACGCTTTATCTATAGGAGTATGTCCATCACATCATTCTCCTAATGATATGATCCTGTTGTTAATAACATCTCTATGTTCATGATCAGGAAACCATGATCATATATTAACCAACAAGCTAGTTTAACAAGAGGCTTTACTAGGGACTCTTATTTTAGTTTACAAATCACACAAGCTAGTTTAACAACCTTTTCTTGTAGTTTCTATATTGAACTCATTCAATATCTCGTCTATGTACTTCTGGCACAACCATATTAGCGTCTATTGATGCCAAATATTTGGGTTTTGCCTAAGTCTTTCATCGGGATGAAATTCTTAATATGTGTTAATAAAAGATACATTATTTCCAATCAACAATATGTCTTCCACATAATGTATTAGAAACATGTCTTAGCGCTCCCACTTAATTTCTTGCAAATGCAAGCATCTTCATTGTCTCTAATGAACTTTTAAACTCCTTTAACAGTTTCATCATAGTGAAGATTCCAACTCCGCGATGCTCACTTCAACCATTGAAGTTTGCATATGCTTTTAGCATCCTATTATTTAACAAAACCCTATGGACCGTGTTATGCACATGTCCTAGGTAACGATTCTATTAGAAGAACTTGTTTTGTTTATTCAACTACCATATAACAAAATTATATGTAGTGGTTGCTACATTAATCCGTCTAGACTAAATATCACTATGAAAGATCAAATCTTGTCATAGTCAACCTTTGAACATTGTTGTGAACTTTTCCCAACATGTCGATTATTTCATAGATGTAAAACATCCATGTCTATTTCTTTATAGATCCAAACACGACTGTAAGGTCTTACACCTTTCTCGAGGGTCCTTCAAGTTCAAAACTTGATTTCTCGTGTATGTAACTATCACGGATTTTATGGCTTCAAGCCATTTGACGGAGTCAGGGCCCATCATCGCTTCTTTGCATGTAGTCGGTTCATTATTCTCAAATAATGATTCAACCCTCAAATCTTGGTATTTGATTGTTCATCCGACCTACTTGTTTCAATAGGAACTTGGATCTCCGTGACCACATCCTTTGAGGTACGTGAGCCATGAGCTTTGTTGCTGCCTCCAGAACACTTTTCGGCACTGCGCAACTTTGCACATATAGCTAAGGTTCTTTTAACCTTATCAAAGTTCTATTGTCCTCCCACTTAACTTTTCACGAAAAATTCCTTCTCAAAGAAACTTGACGTTTTAAGTGATAAATACTTTTGTCTCCGATGTTATGGAGGATTACTTAATGATTATTCAAATAACATACATACAAAGACAGGTTCATCCGACTTTGGTTGCAAACATCTTTCTTATGCATAGCATACCAATGTTTAAGAAAAGACAACTTGGGTTTTATCCCAAACCATAACTTTATATGGTGTCATTTCAACGGATTATGATGGAGCTCTTTTCAGTGGAAAAACGATAATCTCTAAAGCTTTTAATCTTTAAAATATAATGACAGTTTTATGAATTACACCTTTGATCTTACCATGTCAAACAAGGTTTAATTACATATCTAGAACGCTCCATACTCTTATGGTGTTTCGGGAAAGTGCAAATCCACGGAACGATTCCTTAAATCTTAGGTATTATGCTAAACTTGTAACTCAAATATCTTCCTTTATGATCTTTATCATAAACTGTTTATATTCTTGTTACAATGATTTTGCACTTCATCTTGAAAGTCTTTGAACTTTTCAAATATTTCACACTTCATCCTTATTAAGTAAATATTCATATATTCACTCAAATTTTTGGAGAAAGCATATGAAGTTGAAATCCATCGCTCTTGACTGCACATAATGGATTTCGTACAACAATATGTACAAGTTCCAATAAGCTAGTCATTCGTTCCCTTTTGGCCTATGAACGAAGTTTTAATTATCTCTAGGAAAGTTTCACAAGCGTCATTTGATCAAAATCAAACAGACTCCAAAATTCCATCCATATGGAGTTTCTTCATGTTTTCTTTCCAATATAATTTAAACTGCGATGTCACTTCCTAAGTGATCTTTCAATCAATTTGTCTTTCGACATTTTTAGCACTAGTTTTATGGATGTGATTTCTCCAACGAGATTTGTGAATCATCCATCTTTTATGGATTACGGCAATTATTTTGAACAACCCTTTTGTTCTCATAATACCTGATAAAACAAATCTTGAAGGCAAGCTTTGATGTTTTAACGAGCAACACAATAACCCTTTATTTGTTCTCGATGAACATCATCACATATTATTTTGCTAGTTACTTAGGCCATTGTAGTTCATGAATTGTGTTGTTTCGTATGACGATTCACACCAACAAATTCAGTATCAAATACTTAAGAACCACATTGTTTAATAAGCAAAGAATATATCCATAACATGTATATCATCTATATACTTAAACCGAACAATTCTAGTCTTTTCTTTTCTGCCATATATTTATGAGATTCTCTTTCAGTATTTCCTTTTCTGTTTGAAAGAATCTATCAATATCAATAGTGGAGTCATACATATGACACATAGTCCAAAACATGTATAGTTAAATACCAGTGTCTTTGGACTTGCACTTTGAAGTAGATCACCATCATCAAATGTTTGGTGTTCTTTCAAATTCCTTTATTTAGTAATCTTCTTGGTGTAGTAAACATTTTACCTACATCAAATATTCACCCTCATCATGGATTTATCCATGATCAAGCTACTTTTAGCTTGTAAAGGTGAATCGCAAGTATAATGTTGCTCTCCAAAACCTTTTAGAGGATTAGGACAACTAGTGTCTCCAACCTTTTGCAAATTCTCATCAAATATGAGAACATGACTTTTGCCATATTATACTCTATCATGTTGCAACCAAAACTTCGTTTCAGATATCTCAATATCTTCCACACATCATGGTTTCTGAAACAACTCTTTCAGATCCTAGATAACCTTGATATTAAGAGAATCCTTTGAATATCAAGAATCATGGAGACAAACATGATACTTATATACTAACACTTGGAATTGTTACTCTTGATTTAATACTAATTATTAAACTTCATGGAGTAACCGGAACTTACTGAAAGTTTGCAATAGGACTTTAAACTTTAGATTAACACTTCAAAACAATACGATACCAGTTCGTAAAGTAACTAACCGGAATTCTATAGTTCTACCATCTCAATTATAACTATGCGTAAGGTGGTAAACGGATGCCAATGACTACAACAACTATGCAAATTCACTTTGATTTAGTTTATGATAAATTGAGCTCTAATTAATAATTAAATTAATCTAGGTGAACTCCCACTCAAAACAATATCCCTCACATTGTTTTAGTGATCACACGAACCAAATCCACCACATCAAAACCGATCATCACGAGAGTTGATATAGCTTCAATGGCGAACAATCAACATGTTCATCATATCTACTATATGACTCATGCTCTACCTTTCGGTAATCCGTGTTCCTGAGACCATGTCTGTACATGCTAGGCTCGTCAAGATCAAACCTTAGTTTCCGCATGAGAAAATCTGGCTTGCTCACGTTGTATACACTTGCAGAATCTAACACACCCGATCATCACGTGGTGCTTCGAAACAACAAGCTTTAGCAACGGTGCTAACTAAGGGTGAACACTTTATGACTTGAAATTCATGTGCATGAGGGATCATCTTATAATGCTACCGTCGTCTACTAAGCAATACAAGATGCATAAAGGATAAACATCACATGCAATTCATAATATGTGATATGATATGGCCTTTCTTCTTTGTGCTTCCGATCTCCATCTTCAAGCACGAACATGATCTCCATCATCACCGGCATTGCATCAAGGTCAATGACGCTTCTCCATGGTTGTCGTCCACCGGCTTCAACTATTACAACTACTTTGAATAGACACGCGGGTCTTAACGTAATTTAAAGACAACCATATGGCTCTTGCCGGTTGCCAACTTACAATAAGGAACATTGCATACATCAAATATAATCACAATCATGGCCATATCACATCACTGCACACCCCTGCAAAACAAAGTTAGACGCCTCTACTTTCTTTGCATGTTTTACGTGGTTTGGGTCTTTCAATAAGTGTCGTTCTAACTTACGAACATGAACCACAACATTGATACTAGTATTGTTAATCACCCGTTGTAAATTGGATCTTAACTATGCTAGGAGAAACAGGCACCCGCAAAGCCACTTATGCAATACAAGTTGCATGTCAAGCGTGGAGTAAATCTCATGAACGATGTCATGTAAGGTTATCCCGGGCCGCTTCATCCCAACATACCGCAAGATGCAAAGTACACAAGAAGCAATCGACAATAAAAGCATCAACGCCCACAATGACCATTGTGTTCTACTCGTGCAACAGATCTACATATAGACACGGCTCTGATACCACTGTAGGGGTTCGTAGCATGGAAAACAAAAAATTTCTATCGCACACAAACAAACAAGCCAAGATCTATCTACTAGATTGTAGCAACGAGTCGATAGAGTAACTTACCCTCGAAGATTCCAAAGCGGTTAACGAGAGCAGATTCTCGTGGGTGATGTAGTCGTACTCTTCCGATCTCAAGATCGCGTAGACGATCCTTCTGGCGCTGTGTTCCGGCAGCGCTCCCGCAGTCGGTCACACGTTCGGTACTCGACGAAGACCTTCCTCTCCATTGTTCCAAAGAAGCGGAGGTTGTAGCACTCTCTCGCGATTCCGGCAAAGACAACGGCGTGGTACCTAAGTAGAGGGAGATCCCAGGGCTTCGCCTTAAGCGGGCGAGTATGGTGGAGTATGAGAGAGAGCTATTAGTGGTCTAGGATTAGACACACCAATTAGAAGGCTCTAAACCGCAGGCTAGAGCAATTAGAAGCTCTAAACCAAAACGACTCTAAACCGGAGATTAGAGGATAGGAACTTGTGTGTCAGAGGAGGAGGCCCCGCCTCCTTTTATAGGTGGAGGGCGGCCAAGGGGAGTCCCTCCCCAAGTCGGCCTTGGTTGGCGCTGGATTGGAGGGACTCTCCCCAAGTCGGTTCCAACCACCTCTTGCTTGTTTCCCACAGCTTCTGCTTCCCACAGCTTCTGCTTTCCACAGTTCTGTTTTAGCCGTTTGACTTTCAAACCGATTTGACTTTTCAGTTTTGGAAAAGCAAGAACACTTAGTACATGATGCAATCATTCAATATGTAATGACACATTCATGTACCTCCCCCGGAGTGCCGCCGACAATCCGAACCTTCTAGAACATTCGATGAAAACACTAATCATTCCCGAACTCCGAAACGGGACTTTCCTTATATGAATCTTATTCTCCGGACCATTCCGGATCACCTCGTGATATCCGGGATCCCATCCGAGACTCCGAACAACATTCGGTCTCTTTCTCATAATACCATAACTACTCAAACAACGTCGAATCCTTAAGTGTGTCTCCCTACGGTTCGTGAATTATGCGGACATGATCGAGACACTTCTCCGAACAATAACCAATAGAGGAATCTGGAAATTCATATGGCTCCCACATATTTCTACGATTACTTTTCGATCGAATGAACCACTTACATACGACACCAATTTCCCTTTGTCTCACGATAGTTTACTTATCCGAGGTTATGATCGTCGGTATCTCTGCATACCTAGTTCAACCTCGTTACCGATAAGTACTCTTTTCTCGTTCCCGTGATATGTGATCCCTTGTGAGCCAGTCACATTCTTGCAAGCTAATTGGATGACATTTCACCGAGAGGGCCCAGAGTATATCTATCCGTCATATGGATGGACAAATCCCACTCTTGATCCATGTGTTTCAACCAATACTTTCTGAACACTCAATGCCACTTTTATAGCCACCCTGTTACGGTGTGGTGTTTGATGACATCAAAGTATCCATCCGGAAAAGGTGATATGCATGATCTCATGGTCGAAGGAATTAGGTTACTATGTATCAGAAAGCATATAGCAATTGAACTATTGAAATGACTTGATCTTTATGCTACGCTTTATCTATAGAAGTATGTCCATCACATCATTCTCCTAATGATATGATCCTGTTGTTAATAACATCTCTATGTTCATGATCAGGAAACCATGATCATATATTAACCAACAAGCTAGTTTAACAAGAGGCTTTACTAGGGACTCTTATTTTAGTTTACAAATCACACAAGTATTAATGTTTCCGGTTAATACAATTATAGCATGGTATGTAAACATTTATCATAAGTGTGAAGATATGATAATAACCACTTTATTATTGCCTCTTGGGCATATCTCCAACAGTCTCCCACTTGCACTAGAGTCAATAATCTAGTTTCAAATCTTTGTGTATTCAACACCTATGGCTTTACGGTGTTGTATGTACACGATTGCTAGTGGTCAATCGATCTCGGATCGACACTTCGTGTCCGTGTGTAATTGCATGTCTTTGCGTCTCACGCATCACCCATTCTCTAATGAGATGGCTTTGTATAAATTTGGTCTTTCGTGTGACCTTTAGTTCTTTGGGGTTAAAACATGTTGATAATATTGTCGCACAATATATCTTCATAGTATTATCCTCTCGTGAACTACACCTAGTTTGATAACAAACTACTTGACACAAATGCCCTCTTTGTCGCTATAATAGCAGTCATATACTTAGCCTTTTGTTGTAGTATGTCACAATGTCTTAACTTTGGAACTCATCCAAATCCATTATGGAACTCACTTTCCATTATATTGTGCCACCCTTAGTTTAGATTGAGATAAACTTAATTTATACTTTGTGACAAAGCTAGTATCAATGTAGTACTTTTACAATGAACTAACCATCTATTTGTCACTTCTACAAATATTATACTCTTAGTTCTTCCAAAATATCATAAGAATATCCTTACTATTGTCCAATGATCATCTTACGAATCATTCTGGTATATGCTCACAACATTTAGAGCATAGGACATATCTGGATTTGTACATATCACAGTATGATTGATATAAATACTCTTTGTGATTTCATACATCAAGTATCAATCTATACTTGATTATTTGATTCACTTCCCAGTACATGTTGGCTTGTGGATTCATGTGCAGATTGAGGTTAATTAGTCTCTTACAGTAACACTCTGTACATATAAACTTGATCCTGATTCCTGGTTATTATTTCGAGGAAAATGATAGTTATTGGCTTGCTGGTATATTTATGAAAGCTAAGTAATTGTTTGGCTTGGTTATAGAATTTTTTCTTGTGACACCATCCTAGAATGGCACACAAGTGATGATTCTACTATTGGGCTTTACTATGGTCAGTGCTTAAGATTGTATATCTGTTAAAGATAACTTGTAAGCTTCTTTCTTTAAGGATCAATGCCTATGATGTTGGTCTGAGGCTTAGGAACTAGATTCCTATCTTGTTGTCCCTCATATATATGCTTAAGTATCAAGGTTGTTCACTAGACCTTGGATCCTAGTTGGCTAAAATGATTGGTTTGCTTATAGCTTATTGTTGGTGCATATAGTTTATGAAATCTGAGGTGCTACTCCATTAGGAGATGTGCCCAAATTTTATAAGCTATTTGAGAACATATTGGAATATATGAGTTGTTTATGATTACCAGTATCTATGATGCTGGTCAGAGATTCTGGTGGATTTGGTAGAGTTTACTACTGGCCTTTATATTTCAAATTTCCTCTATGATAGGTTCACCCCACTTGGGTTATCACTGAGAGGTTTAACTTGTAAAAGAACACATGCTTTTCTGTTTGATTAAGATGAACATAATATGTGGATGTTTTATGATACTCACCACACTTTGGTGTTGTTTGGGGTTGCAAGTTGTTGATGTTGGGATTGATCTTGTTAGTTGTGTGGCTAGCTTGATCTGATGCTCCTCCTGATACTTCCAGCTCCTAGACTTATCCTTGATATAGATCCCCACCTCCTGGTCCTGGTGGCTTGATCTTGATCTTGCTATCCACCTGATCTTCCCCCTCCTTATGTCACCATATTGGTGAGATGGTCAAGGTTGTGGTTGGTGTACTCTCGTTTGGTTTGGTTTGGATGCTATGCTTGGTGTGAAAGAACAAGGAAATGGTGTGGGGTTGGCTTGCCCATAGCTGTGCTAATAAGTTTTGTTTGTTGGAGCTGTTGATGTTGTGCTGACAACACACACCATGCAGTTTGGTGTGTGTGCTGCTTGTGTGTCTGCTGCACCTTGTGGATATGCTCTGGATATGAGAGTTACTTTTATCTGGTTACACTTACTTGTCAGGTGAAACTTTCCCCTTCTTACTATTTGGAGATATTTGACTTCTGGCTTAAATTATGAAAGATTTATTTCTTTTATATTGGTGAAACTTGCCCCTTTAAAGATTACTCAATGATGAAAAAGTGAACAGTGCAACTCACTGTCAATTCTGAGAGTAATATATTTTAATCTTTAACTTTCTTTCTTTTAGCTTGTGATTTGTTTTGCAGGTACAAGACTTGAAGATTCAAGACTTTAGTTTAGGTTTTCTTTTTCTTTATAGAATAGTCACTTGTAATATTTCTTTTATTCTTTTGTAATTTTTATTTTATTCTTTTGTAATAAAGATTGTACTATTACTCATTATATAAAGATTCTTCTTTTATTTCATTTCTATTGTAAAGGTTCTTGATCATTTTCATAAGTTACATTTTGTAACTTATTTATTGAATAAAATTATGGAATAAATACTCTTTTTCTTAATTAGTCTTTTTATTTAAAGTTTGAGCTACTAATTATCAACTCTTGACTAAATCAAAATACTCAAACATAATTCTAAATCCTTTTGAATTATGAATCCAACACTCAAGTTTAAATTCAAATTTCATTTCCCAAAACACAATAATCCACAAAGATCATATCAAAGTTTATAACAATCATTCTCCAAGACTATACCTAATCTCAAAGCATGAAAGAAACTTTGATCACTTTAGGTTTTTATTTGGCAAAAAATTTACCCATATTTTTACAGATGAATGCATGCAATTTCACAGATTCCTAAATCTATCCTTCGTTGGTTCCTAAATGCTGGGATGTTACATGAGGCCTATGATGGCGACGGCTACGGGCGCCGCTCCCTTCTTGAAGGCATTGCCGAGGTGAGGTCATGTCATCGTTGTCTAGACAAACTCCGAGGGAATCCCTAGGTCAGTTGTGATCGGTCGATGGCGGCGCTCTTGTGTCGTATGCCATCTTGGGGCATCGATTTGGAGTTGCTCAGGCCGGTGGGACCAGTGGACGATGGTGGTGATGACGTTGCGAGTTGTGTGGCAACGCTGACAATGGTAAGCGGATTTGAGTCGTGGAATGCCCTTTGTCACCATCTGACCCTGCCGTGATGGTGAAGTCGGAGATGCGATCGCGGGGCGATTTGTGGCAACGACGTCACCTGATCGGGCATGGTTTTCGTCGGTTAAACGGTTTCAACTTTCTCTTCTGAAGGTCACGGTTGAGGTCGGAGCCGCCTCTTCCTTGACGTGTGTGGGGTTGATAGTTTGGCATGGGCCGGCATGAGCTCCGTTGCCGTCTGCGATGTGGGTCTCGTTTGTGGTCGTCAAAGGTGAAGTCGGATTCGCTGGCTTATGGAAGAGTGACGACGATGACGCTCGATGATGCCCTCTACTATGGTGTATCTTCTCAATGGAGTGTGTGTTCTGTGTGGGTAACCAGGTTTGCCGGGATTAGGGTTGAAAACGATAAGGAAACTTTCCGTTCGTTTTCAAACAAAAACGAAACACAGAGTTAAAAAGGAAACAGAAACGGTATTGGAAAAGGAACGAAAATGGAATATTCTAAACGAAAACGAAAAAGAAAACGAGGGAGCCATTTCTGACGAAAACGGAAATGAAAACGGTAAGGAAATTCCAGATAAACAAATATGGAAACTTTCCGGAAATATAACCATCTATATGAAATAGTACTTTGCATCGGTTATTTTCCTTGCTCTTGTCGGGCCATAGAATATATGCAAGGTCTATGTAATACATGCGACTGATCCAGGCTACATACTAATCAAATGAGTGTCAGAGCATTTATGTGAACTTATATGCTTATCGAAGTGTTAAATTATGTGTGTTACTTTATGTTCAATTGTCATTTGTCAATGTTGTGAGCTAGTCATTATCTATTATATGTTTCTTTTAGTGTAGAGACCATGATATTATGCCACTATTATATTTCGACAAATGTCTATTTTCATATCGTATCTGTTTTTTATCCTTTCAATATTGGTCTCCGATGATTTCTGATTCCGTGTTCGTTTCCGGATTTTTCGCTTTGTTTCCGATTCTAGCGACACAAGAGGAAACGAAAACGATAACACATGTTTCCATTTGTTTCTGTTCCGTTTTTCAACCCTATCCGGGATGCACGATGTGGTCGTGTTTCATGGCGACAAATTGGTGCTTTGTAGAGGTTTTTGGCTGGTTCCCACCGGTCAATTCTCTTTTACTGTTTAAATAAAATAAGGAAAAATTACCCGTTTTGTTAAAAGAAAATATTGTCATGGCTCTCCTTCGCCGTGGCCGCTTCTCTTCCTTGGAGAGGCTCATCTCCATCTCCCTCTTGTAATCTCTTGGCAGACATGATTTGTGAAATAGTTTGTTTATGGTTGCATACAAGTTTTTTATCTTCTATAATGGTCTTATGTACTGATGTATGAGTGCATGTATATGTTGGGATGCATAAAGTTATCACCGTTGCATGTTGATAAGAGGATAAATGGAAGAGCGACAGAAACCGGATCCTAAGTCTTAAAGATACATGTTATATTAATTTATGGTTAATCAACACGGGCTTAAGCCAATCTCACCAAAATATTTGGTTTCTTTTATTCATTATCATCACAGTCTACATAGATCTTGATTTTTTTAACAGCAAGCACAATCCAACAGTATTGAATCCAAATTGGCTTATAATTTATTTGCAAAAAAGATTGTATCTTAAAAAATAAATATTGTTGAAAACTGCAACACCAGAGTAGTACGCAATGGAACTATGTTGTAAAAGGTATTAACAACCGTTATAAAATTTCTTACCAAAATTGGGGCAACTGAGAGCTGAGAGCGGGAAGAAAACCTCGTATATGATAGAATTATTTAAGAGGACATGTATTGTCAGGATGAAGACCATCCT
This sequence comes from Avena longiglumis, assembly GCA_030063025.1. Classification (NCBI taxonomy): domain Eukaryota; kingdom Viridiplantae; phylum Streptophyta; class Magnoliopsida; order Poales; family Poaceae; genus Avena; species Avena longiglumis. The sequence goes on from CP125977.1 coordinate 101,143,732, forward strand.
TGATTGTGGAGACTGAACCGGTATGTACGAGAGTCTACAGGAGGCGATCCAAAGGCGCTAGTAAAAACCCATCTAGGATTCCGTTCCATGGTGACGTCGCTAATCTGCTCTGCATCAGGTGTTCTTAGGGCTTGGAGTTGTTGCGGATCCGCCCACTTGCCCATGCAAGAATTTTTCGTTCTTTGTTTAGATTGTCTTTCAATGTCCTTTTCAAGAAGGTGATCCGATGGCTACATCTTGAACAATCCGTGGTTAAAATTATTATTTCTGCTATCCAACTCGAACTATCTATGGAGTATTAGGTGTAAAAATTTGGATATTCGTAGACGGAGAATAACTAATCTTGTCTTCACATTCTATCCAGTGACAAGAGCCTTTTTTCCTGAAATCCCTGAAGAAACAAGAAATTCTACCTCTTTCTTTCTTCAAGATTTAATGAAAATTGATAAACCTTTTCGCTTTATCCTCGCTCAGGTGATGCGTCTAGCATCGGCGGAAAGAGTATGGAGTCAAGTATGGAGTCGTGCCGACAGATCTTCACGAATCTAGTCGGTTTTCATGTTCATTGGTGTTATTTCAGATTAATCTCTTTCAATATACGGTTGTTATTATTGATGATGGTTGCTTCTGTGAAACATGCTGGAGCTGGTCACATTTCCCTCCGAGGACTGACTATGCTAATTGTACCCAACCAAATCAAGAAATGCACCAACTGTAGTCGCATGCAATGATGTTTTCTGATGGAATTATGCATCTGTATTCTGCAAGCCTGCCAATTCTTATTCTTGTTCTCTGGTCCTGCCGGAATGGCTATTTGGTGTACTGTAATTGATTGATTTTTCTTACTATGAAAGAGGGGTATGGAAAGAACCGTTGGACTTGGCAAAGCCCAGACAAAGAAGCAAACTACGTCGGCTACATAATTAAACTACTCCCTCCGATTCATATTACTTGTCACTAAAATGGATGAATTTAGACATGTTTTAGTGCTAGATACATCCATTTCAATGACAAGTAATATGGATCGGAGAGAGTACGGAGGATGAGTACGCCTTGCATTTTTCTCTCGATTTACCTCGAAGTTGAAACACCCCCCCACCCCCACCAAAACTCGAAGTTGAAACTCCGCACTGTTTGTAGCCCATCACCCATGGCATCGTCTACCTTCTCTGTCTTCTCTCCCATGGCTCCTCTGGCCGGCGCCAGCACAGGCCTGTAGAAAATATAGAACCCTATAATATTGTGTTGTATTGCATTGATCCTTATGGGGTTTATATAGAGTTACATAGGGTAGGTAGAGACTTGGAGCACAAGTTGTAGAGTTCTAGTATATCTCTAGCCCATACACGTATACGTACTCTAACATCCCCCTCAGTCGGAGCGGGAGTGAAGCGGACGCTTGCGACTGGATTTAAAGTCCTGTGCTTCCTTTGTCTTCACATCCTTGTCATCATCACCTACGTGGACATGATCATGGCTGGCACCTAAGGACGGTGACTGCGTCCCGTTCTAGTGCCTCTCTTCCCTCCCGCAATCACAGCGGGAGTGGCGTGGACGCAAGTGACGATGCAGACGTTGTTCACTAGAGTTTTTGAGTTGTTGTAGACGTTGTTGTGGATGTCGATGTCGAGGTAGCCGATTGTGATGTAGCCGTAGTCGATGTAGGTGTGGTCAATGTTGTAGTCGTCGTAGTGGTGTGGCCGCCATTGCCGGAGGCGCAAAAAAATGCGCGTTTTTTGTTGTTGTTGTTGACGGAGCTGCAGTTGTGGACATTTTGCACCTTGTAAAGGTACCGTCGAGGCGTCTCGCGGACGCGGTCATAGGTGAGACCACCAGTTTTGCCAGGACTGGAGGAAGCCACCAAGCACACACGGTTTTGCCAGAATCGTATTCGCGGTAGTAGAGGCGTCACAATTGTGATGTCGATTTGTTGATGCAGTCGTCGGTCTGATACCATGTAGAAAATATAGAACCCTAGAATATTATGTTGTATTGCATTGACCCTTGTGGGGGTTTATATAGAGTTACATGGGGTAGATAGAGACTTGGAGTATAAGTTGTAGAATCCTAGTCTATCTCTAGCCCATACACGTATACATACTCTAACAAGGCCGAGTGCCAGGCTCCATATGCATGTATCAGCGGAAGCAAAGCCGAGTGGTGGTTGCCGGGTGAGGAGGATGTATAAGGGGACGACGAGGAAGGATGCAGCCCTGGAGGATCTGATCGAGCGGAAGGTGGCAGAAGCGACGGAGGCGTGCGCCGGAGAGGGGGAGGAGACGGGGGAGGAGGGGTGTCGGTTGGCGTGGGACGAGGTGAGGAGGTGAGCAGCGCCAAGGCCGACCTCCGCCGCCGTATTGCCTAGGGCGCCCACGACCCGCTGGAGCACTTCTGCTCCCACAACCCCCTCGCCGATGACTGCGCCATCGTATACGACGACTGATCCACCGTCCATTCGACCTACCGCCACCATCAGTTCAGTTCTTGGTGGCTGTTGCAGTTCAATCCCTAGACACACCTACTGTATGTTTTTTACAACCAATATCACGATATATTCGTAGTAGCATATAGTACATGGTAGAGATACATATACCGTCTCCAATGATTACAAAACAAAGTCTAAAGTAGTAAAATACTAAGGTCTTCAAACTCTTTCTTCTTCTAATACACCATCTTGAATTTTTCTGAAGGCAGCCAAGAACTGACAGATAGCAAACCACAGCCTGTAAATACCAACGAGGGTTCTTCCATAATTTTAATTTGAGCCGCAGTGCCAAGGATGCATGCACGCGCACAACCATTAGAGTAATCAATCAACATCGGCAAGAGTACCAACACCAGTATTCCAGTCAAAAGTAACCGAACAGCCTGGTTGACGTCGCCGGCGAATCGATGGTACGAATCACCATTGTCGAGGACGTAGCAGTCGGGACAAATATTGCGAGGGTAATGCTCGCGACGGCCATGAATAAAACTCCAAAACCGACTTGGCGAAGTAAGATCTGAAAGACCGTACCTATAGAACTGTAATCTTACGACACTGCCAATGACGTCGAGAAGAAGATCTCGTCGTCGAACGAAATGTCGTAGATCACTTATTGCAGACGATATTATCTTCATTGACGTAGAGATAAAAAAGATAACTACTAAAACTCCAATCTAATCTCTCAAAGCACTAATTTTACTGAAAACTCCACCCATAGATCGGCTTCCCCTTCCCCGCCCCTCCTTATGCCTGCGAGGCCGACAGGAGGAGGGGGAACTGATCTATGGAGAAGGCGAAGGAGAGGCGGCGGCTAGGTCAGGAGGCGGCGGCGGCGGCTGAGAGGTCCTTCGACAAACATACGTATATTATTAGTGTGTAGTATCGGTAGAAGATTGCTGAGTTCAGATGTTTCAGTTAATAGGGGCTGTCCATTTTTCGTGAACATGAATTTGAGATGTCATTGTATATGGAGCTGCCCCTGAACTGCATGTAGTATGTTGTATCGATTGCCGATGGATAAATAGGCCGTTGTGCGTGACGTTCGAAGATGATGTGTCTAATGACGATTTTGGGGCGGCGAGACGCGGCGACATAAATGAACTGGTTCGGGTTTCATAAATAAATGTAATCGGCTGTTGGTGGCACAAAAATGGAGTATGGTGACAAACTTCTGCGTTAGGCATTTACTTCTGCACCTGAATTTCTGGCAAGAGATATGGTTGGTTCATCACGCTCACGCGTACTAGGATAAATATAGCCTTTGTGTGCTATCTTGTTGCCTTTGTGTGCTGTTATCCGGAGGGGCACGTAGTTGCCGTTTGGTCAACTTGCACCATCCTTCTTCGACCTCGTAGCCTCTGAATGGATAAATATAACCTTTTAAAAAACTTCATCAACCCTGCTAGATAACAAACACTCTGGGCACCATATGCTATCTAGCATGACGCTCGTGCACAAGGCATCATGCTATCCAGCACGGCGCCCTAGCCCCAGGTCCATTTTATATTAAAGTTTCAAAAGAATGTTATTTTTGTCTATTATCACGCCTCTCTCTATAACTATGGTACGCTATGACGAACGTATGCATGATTCCACATGAAGCAAATAGCACTTAACACCAGATGTTGGTGTTCACTTTGCACAGAACCACAACATGGCTTTGTTTTTAAAGAACATTAATATTTGCCGTAATCACTTGCATCGAACACCAAATACATCATTAACAGCTCAAACAACCAATTAGTCATTTAAGTCCCACTATCATTAGGTCCAGCATGGCAATTTCTCTCCCGACTCAACCAAACTGGCCTGATACGAGGCAGAGGCAGCCACCCAAACCATTGAGGCGCCGGTTTTGGGAAATTTCATTGCCTTTATTTGTGGGAAATTTCATTGACTTGGGGATCACAGGCAACACATAGTCGTTTGGTTTGGCTGCCTTTTTATTGTTGGATGAGACTCCTGTGGAGAAGTGTTCGGCCAGGACCATGGTCAGCTTAGCTATTCGATTCGATCGATTCCAAAGAGCATGTGACGGGTGGCATACTAGGCTATGCCATTATCGATGGATCACTAGCAGTAGTGGGCATGGGCATATGCATATCACAACAACGACATGCTCTACCCGCCAGCTCACACCTACTAACATAACATGCATCTAGCATAGCTTATCTCTCAAGTACGCATATCACACCACGACGGGCCAGCTAGAAGGTCTCGGTCCAGCAGAGACAAGACGAACCCTCCCCCTAGGTGTTCCATGACAAAACTGTAAGCGACATTCGAGACGCCTAGTTAATCAATTGTACAATGTTTTAAATGGCACCCGTCGGGTTCAGGACCAGGTTTGGCACCCACATGCCTGCCTTAGACACCTCTTCTCGCCTTGCCAGCCGCCTCCATACCCATCGTCGGGTCCATTCTCTAGCAAACCCGTGACCTGGCCAGGTTTGCGGAACCTGACGGGTACCTGCCAAGATGCACAGACGACGGCGGATCCTGGTTGTGGCCTGTGGAGGCCTAGGGCAAGAACAGTGACGGAGCAGGGATGCACACATGGTGGTTGGCAGGCCAAAGCAACACACGAGGGGGCGGGGAACTGCCGAACATGGAGATAAATGTCCAGGCACTTCAAGGGAGGTGGAGCCCGTGCCGCATCGATCACACGCATGTGGGGCTCAGAGACGAAGCAGAGGTGCTCACGTCGATGGAGGGCGGCACTCATGAAGCTTCCGGGGCTCGAGTTGGCACATTGTGCAGTGCAAAGGAGGCCGTACTAGGAAGATCTTGAGACGGCAGGCACGTTGCGTGAGGGAGGAAAAGGGAGACATACATGTGCGGCGACTTTTGGGACTAGTCTCGACTAGGGAGACAAGGACAAAATGAGGTGTAAGATTTGCCTCTAGACAATGACATGTGGGGTCTAGGTTCCATAGATGGGTATGCGAGTTCGCGCGTGCAGATTTCACACACCTATACCCAACTCTGCTTGGCCTGATGTGTCTGGCTTTTACCGCTAATAAACCCGTGTTTTTTTCTTAATCAAATCCAGTACCCATCAGGTCCGGGTGTCGGGTATCCGTTTCCATCCGGATTAAGGGGCTTGTTTGGTTGCTCGGGTTGGTTTTCACGTTTTTCCTAGTTGGTCCAGCGGATGCTGCATGTGGAGAGATTGGCCTCGATCCAGAATGGGTATTTATTTGGTTGCCTATATTTTGGTTTCTCCACTAGGACAGCCCACATGGCCACTTTGTTTGGTTTCCCAGAATGGGCTCGGCTGATGCAAAGTTGCACGTTTGGGAGACCGTATCCGGCCCGATGTACTTACCTCGCATGGCAAATGGTGAGATTACCAACTAGTCATCAGGATTTAAGATCTTACATGATCGATCACATGAATCGGAACAACTGGTAGTACATAGTCCACATGATCAGGCTGACGATGTTGATTTCTTTGATCATAATTTCACCCCATATGGTGGAAACTTCTCATGTGGATGAACTTGTTGATGAGCTGATGGCGGTGGAGTGAAATTGATGTTCATATGTTGTGAAGGCTGTGCCTTTTGTGGATGCTTTGCTAAGAACTCAAAATAGGCTTTTTGTGCTTGCTCTAGAGTCTTAAACCCCTTATGGAAGTTGTGCTGGTAACCTGTCACTTGTTGGCTCCACTCCTCCCATGTCTTGTAAATTCCTAGCTCCTTTCCATAGCACACTGATGGCTCTGAAATATATCCATCCACATCCGCATTTAAAATAGATATTATTCATATATTTGATGAAATATCTCTCTAAACCTGCCACTAATGCCTAATGATCAAAGGAGTATGCAATCATTTCTTGCTATTTTTGGCTGCGCAGATAATGACGTATTATGATGGGAATCACTATATAAATGCCAAAGATACGAGATTTCCAACACGCTAAAGAAACCATGAGCCGTGAAGAGATCACTGCAAGTTCAACGACCAACTATACGACCCGCCAGAGGAATAGATCTAGATCTAAACCTCTAAATCCTTCTCCACCACCATAGGCATCTTCCACCACTTGTACTAATAGATCTTATCTCCAATTGGCGACATTGTAAGACTATTTGCTATCAACTCTATGATCTTTATTGCAATGTTTATGATTGTCGATTTCATCTCTATGTGTGAGTAATTATCCTTGGGCTAAGGGCTTTGGCCTAGCCATGTAGCTTTTGTGCATGTCATTTATCATAGATGGGGTCATGTATTAGTTTGTATGACATGATGATTATAGTACCCTATCTTGCCTCAATATAAGGACTTGTCAGGTACCCAAGACCCCGAGGATTGATCCAGGTAAAGGGAGTGTGAGTAACGACTGATCTGCAGGATAGGAATCCCACTGACAGAAAGGGTAGTATGGTTGTATGTGAGGAACTTACTTGGGATTGACGGTGACATCACTATGCATATCATTAGTTCTCTTTCTTCTATGGTTGAGACTAGTAGGTTATTGCCATAAGCGGTTGCAGGGGTGATAACATTTATGGATGCACCCTAGTATTAATAATAAAGTGGTTATTATCATATATTCATACTTATGATAAATGTTTACATACCATGCTATAATTGTATTAACCGGAAACATTAATACTTGTGTGATTTGTAAACATAAAAGAGTCCCTAGTAAAGCCTCTTGTTAAACTAGCTTGTTGGTTAATATATGAGCAAGGTTTCCTGATCATGAACATAGAGATGTTATTAACAACAGGGTCATATCATTACGAGAATGATGTGATGGACATATTCATATAGTTAAGCGTAGCATAAAGATCAAGTCATTTAATATAGTTCATTTGCTATAAGCTTTCTGATACATAGTAACCTAATTCCTTCGACCATGAGATCATGCTAATCATCATCACTTAAAGGATGCTTTGATGACATCAAACACCACACCGTAACTGGGTGGTTATAAAGGTGGCATTGAGTGTTCGGAAAGTATGTGTTGAGGCACATGGATCAAGAGTGGGATTTGTCCATCCATATGATGGATAGATATACTTTGGACCCTCTCGGTGGAATGTCGTCCAATTAGCTTGCAAGCATGTGACTGGCTCACAAGGGATCACATATCACGGGAACGAGAAAAGAGTACTTATCGATAACGAGGTCGAACTAGGTATGCAGAGATACCGACGATCAAACCTCGGATAAGTAAACTATCACGAGACAAAGGGAAATTGGTATCGTATGTAAGTGGTTCATTCGATCGCAAAGTAATCGTAGAAATATGTGGGAACCATATGAATTTCCAGATTCCTCTATTGGTTATAGATCGGAGAAGTGTCTCGGTCATGTCCGCATAATTCACGAACCGTAGGGAGACACACTTAAGGATTCGATGTTGTTTAGTAGATATGGAATGTAAGTAGGGAAACCGAATGTTGTTCGGAGTCTCGGATGGGATCCGGGATATCATGAGGAGATCCGGATTGGTCCGGAGAATAAGATTCATATAAGGAAAGTCCGATTCCGGAGTTCGGGAATGATTTCGATATTTTCATCGGAGAGGTTATAGAAGGTTCACCGGACCGGACGGGGAATGGTCCATGAATGTGTCATGGGTAAGTGGAATGATTGGATCATGTCCTAGGTCAGTTTGGTTGGGCATTTGCGAGAGAGAATTAAAGCTCTAAATTGAAAGTTAAAAGGGAGGTTTGAAAAGTCAAACTGGAACAATAGTTTCCTAGTGGACGAAGGAAAGAGTCTTTCCTTCTATCCAACTTGAGTTTGGGTATGGATTAAAACTCCCCTCTCCCAAGCCTCCCTACATCTCATAAATAGAGGGGGAGGGCTGCCCCAAAGAACACACAACCAGCCCTCCCCACCCGTGCGCCGCAGCCGCCCAGCAACCGCCGCCCAGCGCTGCCGGCGGCTCGTCGCCGTCGCCCTAGCCGCTGCTGACACCACCTCCTCCTCACCATCCTTCTAAACCTAGATCGTCGGAAACCCTAGATCCACCATAACTCGCACCGGCTTAGGCGAAGCCCTGCGGGATCTTCCCTCTACTTCCGACACCACGTCGTCGTGCTGCCGAAATCGCGAGGGGAGAACTACAACCTCCGTTGCCTGCTGGAACAAGGGATAAGAAGGTTTTCATCGAGTACCGAACGTGTGACCGATTGCGGAAGGGCTGTCGGAACACAACGCCGGAAGGATCGTCTACGCGATCTTGAGATCGGCAAGTGTACAACTAAATCACCCACGAGAATCTACTCTCGTTAACCGCTTTGGAAACTTCGAGGGTGAGTGCTTCTATCGACTCGTTGTTATAATCTAATAGATAGATCTTGGCTTGTTTGTGTGCATACGGTAGAAATTTTTTGTTTTCCATGCTACGAACCCCTACAGTGGTATGAGATCCGTTTCTATATGTAGATCTGTTGCACGGGTAGAACACAATGGTCATTATGGGTGTTGATGCTTTTGTTATCGATTGCTTCTTATGTTATTTGCATCTTGTGGGATGGTGGGATGAAGCGGATCGGGCTAACCTTACATGACATCGTTCATGAGACTTTCTCCATGCTTGACATGCAACTTGTATTGCATAAGTGGATTTGTGGGTGCCTGTTTCTCCCAACATAGTGAAGATTCAATTTATAGCGGGTGATTGAAAATTCTAGTATGAACGTTGTGATTCTTGTTCGTAAGTTAGAACGACACTTTTTGAAAGCCCAAAACCATGTAAAACATGCAAAGAAAATTAGAGGCGTCTAACTTTGTTTTGCAGGAGTGTGTTGTGATGTGATATGGCCATGATTGTGATTATATATGATGTATGCAATGTTCCTTATTGTAAGTCGGCAACCGATAGGAGCCATATGGTTGTCTTTTAAATTCCGTTAAGAATAGCTGATGCTGGTGGACGACAACCATGAAGCGGCGCCATTGACCTTGACGCCATACCGGTGATGATGGAGGTCATGTTTGTGCTTGAAGATGGAGATCGGAAGCAAAAGAAGATAGGCCATATCATATCACATATTATGAATTGCATGTGATGTTAATCCTTTTATGCATCTTGTATTGCTTAGTTCGTGACGGTAGCATTATAATATGATCCCTCTCACAAAATATATACTTATAGAGTGTTCGTCCTTAGTAGGCACCGTTGCCAAAGATCGTTGTTTCAAAGCACCACGTGATGATCGGGTGTGTTAGATTCTGCGAGTGTATACAATGGGAGCGAGCCAGATTTTCTCATGCGGAAGCTAAGGTTTGATCTTGATGAGCCTAGCATGTACATACATGGTCTCGGAACACGGAATACCGAAAGTTAAAGCATGAGTCATATAGATGATATGATGAACATGATGATTGTTCGCCTTTGAAACTATATCATGTCACGTGATGATCGAACTTGGTGTAGTGAATTTGGTTTGTGTGATCACTAAAACAATGTGAGCGATATTGTTTTGAGTGGGAGTTCAACAGCAATATGATTAAAAGTTGAACACTATTTATCATAATTTAAATCAAAGTGAATTTGCATAACTGTTGTAGTTATTGGCATTCGTTTACCACCTTGCGCTTAGTTATAATTGAGATAATAGAACTATAGAATTCTGGATAGTTACTTTACGAACTGGTATCGTATTGTTTTGATGTGTTAATCTAAATTTTAAAAGTCCTATTGCAAATTTTTAGTAAGTTCTGGTAACTCCGTGAAATTTAATAATTGGTATTAAATCAAGAGTAACAATTCCAGTGTTAGTATATAAGTATCATGTTTATCTCCATGATTCTTGATATTCAAAAGATTGTTTTAATATCAAGGTTATCGGGGAGCTGAAAGAATTGTTTCAGAAACCATCATGTGTGAAAGATATAATGATATCTAAAACAAAGTTTTGGTTATAACATGATAGAGTATAATATAGCAAAAGTCATGTTCTCATATTTGATGAGAATTTGCAAAAGGTTGGAGACGATGGTCGTCCTAATCCCCCAAAAGGTTTTGGAGAGCAACATTATACTCGTAATTCACCGTTATAAGCTAAAGTAGCTTGATCATGAATAGTTCCATGATAAGGATGAATATTTGATATAGCTTAAATGTTTACTACACTAAAATATTACTAAAGAAAGGAATTTGAAAGAACACCAAACATTTGATGATGGTGATCTACTTCAAAGTGCAAGTCCAAAGACATTGGTATTTAACTATACATATTTTGGACTATGTGTCATAAGTATGGCGCCACTGTTGATGTTGATAGATTATTTTGAAAGGATAAAGAAATACTGAAAGAGAAATCTAAGAAATATTTGGCAAAAGAGAAAAGACTAGAATTCAACTTAGGTATATAGAGGATAAACATGTTATGGTTGTATTCTTTGCTTGTTAAACAATGTAGTTCTTGAGTATTGGGTACTGAATTTTTTGATGTGAATCGTCATATGAAACAACACAATTCATGAACTACAATGGCCTAAAATAACTAGCAAAAGAATATGTGATGATGCTCATCGAGAACAAATAAAGGGTTGTTGTGTTGCTTGTTGAAATCAAAACTTACCTTCAAGATTTGTTTTTAATAATTGTTATTTCGATCAGGTATTATGAGAACAAAAGGGTTGTTCAAATAATTGTCGTAATCCATAAAAGATGGATGATTTGCAAATATCGTTAGAGAAATCACATCCATAAAACTAGTGCTAAAAATGTCGGAAGACAAATTTATTGAAAGATCACTTAGGAAGTGACATCACCATTTAAATTATGTTGGAAAGAAAGCATGAAGAAACTCCATGTGGATGGAATTTTGGAGTCTTTTGATTTTTTATCAAATGACGCTTGCGAAACTTTCCTAGAGATAATTAAAACTCCGTTCATAGGCCAAAAGTGAATGAATGACTAGCTTATTGAAAATTGTACATATAGATGTATAAAGCCCATTATGTGTAGTCAAGAGCGATGGATTTCAACTTCATATGCTTTCTCCGAAAATTTGAGTGAATATTTACTTAATGAGGATGAAGTGTGAAACATTTGAAAAGTTCGAAGACTTTCAAGATGAAGTGCAAAATCAATGTAATAAGAAAATAAAAGAATTTACGATAGGATCATAAAGGGAGATATTTGAGTTACAAGTTTAGCATAACACCTAAGATTTGAGGAATCGTTTCATGGATTTGCGTTTCCCGAAACACCATATGAGTATGGAATAATCGAGATATGCAATGAAACCTTGTTTGACATGGTAAGATCAAAGGTGTAATTCATAAAACTGCCATTATATTTTAAAGATTAAAAGCTTTAGAGACTACCACTTTTCACTGAAAAGATCTCCATCATGATCCGTTGAAATGACACCATATAAATTTATGGTTTGGGATAAAACCCAAGTTGTCCTTTCTTAAACATTGGTATGCTATGCATAAGAAAGATGTTTGCAACCAAAATCGGATGAGCATATCTTTGTATGTTATTTTGAATAATAGTTGAGTATTCCTCCATAACACCAAAGACAAAAATGTTTGTCGCTTAGAACGTCAAGTTTCTTTGAGAAAGGAATTTTCCGTGAAAAGTTAAGTGGGAGGACAATAGAACTTTGATAAGGTTAAAAGAACCTTAGCTATATGTGCAAAGTTGCGCAGCGCCGAAAAGTGTTCCGGAGGCAGCAACAATGCTCATGGCTCACGTGCCTTAAAGGTTGTGATCACGGAGGTCTAAGTTCCTATTGAACCAAGTAGGTCGGGTAAACAATCAAATACCAAGATTTGAGAGTTAAATCATTATTTGACAATAATGATCCAACTACATGCAAATAAGCGATGATGGGCCCTGACTCTGTCAAATGGTTTGAAGCCATAAAATCCGTGATAGTTTCATATACGAGAGATCAAGCTTTGAACTTGCAAGACCCTCTGAAAAGGTGCAAGACCCTATAGTCGTATTTGGATCTATAAAGAAATAAACATGGATGTTTCACATCTATGAAATTATCAACATGTCGGGAAAGAGTGCACGACAATATTCAAATAGTTGACTATGACAAGATCCGATCTTTCATTAAGCGATATTTAGTCTAGACGGATTAATGTAGCAACCACTACATATAATTTTGTTATGTGGTAGTTGAATAAACAAAACAAGTTGAAAGGATACGGATGTCGCCTAGATGGGGGTGAATAGGCGATTAAAACTTTTCCTAGAATGGCTCAACAAAGGCGGAATAAAACTAGTGTTTACTTTGATAAGCACAACCTAGAACAACTAAGGTTCACCTATGTGCACCAACAACTTATGCTAAGCAATACAAGCAACAAAGTGATAGCAAGATATATATTACTTCAAGCACGAAGGCTATCACAATGTAAAGTGCATAAGTAAAGAGCTCGGGTATAGAGATAACCGAGGCACGCGGGGACACCGGAATTTTACCGAGTTCCTCCCAACATGGAGTACGTCTCGTTTGGAGAGGGGGTGGTATCAAACCACCAACGCCACAAAAGGTCTCCCTTATTCTCTGGTGAATCTCGCCCCAACGGGATCGATCCACGCTTCCACTATCGGTGCACTTGTTTGTGGCAACCAGAACCTCTCACAAGGTTGGGGCACTTCTCCACAACTTAATTGGAGGCTCCCAACAAATGCCACAAAATGCCACAACAAATGCCACCAAGGCCACAAAACCGTCTAGGGTTCCAAGAACCCAAGAGGGACAAGCTCCAGTGAGCAACTCAACCCAAATCCTCCGAGGAGAACTCAAATCGATGCACCAAATGCAAATGGCAAGAACACCACAAAGATGCTCAAATCCCTCACTCTCGAGTTCCAACAAAGCTACTAAAGCTATTGCGAACAAGAGAGGAGAAATCAAAGAGAGACACAAAATCCCCCAAAATCTAGATCCCTAAAGATACACTCAAAAAGAGATGTTTTGGTTTGGTAAAAACGTAGATCTAGATCTCCTCCAACTACCCCTCAAATATATGCAAGAATCAATGGAGGGGTGAGTAGAAATTAAGCTCAAAGAGTAAGGCAAATGGGGGCAAAGCTTAGACAAAAGGAGGAGAAAGAAGCAACCCTAAATGAAAATGGACAAAAGACTTATATAGGGCTAGCCAAAATATGGGCGTTGGGGTATTTTTATGGATGGTCCGGTAGTACCGAATTGGGCCGGTAGTACCGGATTGGGCCGCTACTACCGGTCCTAACAAACCGGACAGCGGCGAGCCAGAAGAGAAAGAATGGGCCCGTGGCGGGCATGCAAGCGCTGATGCGACCAGCGAGGTCGGCAGCAGAGCAGCGGCAAGAAAAGCAAGAAGAAGAAGGCGCAGCGGCAGGCAAATAAGAATCGAAGCAAGCGCCAGCGGGGTGGCCAAGCGGCGTAACGCAAAGAAAAGGCAAGACAAGACGGCAATAAGGCCACAAGGGGCAAGCAGTTAACGCAGAAGAAAGCGCAGCGACCGCGGGACAGCGGCAGCTGCTGCGGCGCTGAACGACGTAATGCGCACATGCGAAGCGGTTGGGCAAATCGAGCGGGCGTGCACAGTATCTAGATCTGGATCTGGGAAAAGAAAACTGGGCAAATAAACTGGGCCGGTCGGTAGTACCGGCCCACCCGGGCGGTACTACCTGGAAAAGATACCTAGCGAGGCAGAAAGAAAACGGGCCGCTTTTAGGCCCGGGCGGTAGTACCGGCCCGCCCGGGTGGTACTACCGCTCGGCCCAGAAAACAGATAGACAGACAAATATTCAAACGGCAATAACTTTTGACTGGAAGCTCCGATTGACCCGATTCAAATTGCGTTGGATAGAGGACGACAAGGGCAACCGAAAGCTCTATATCCTCACATGGATACAAATGGGAAATATTAATTATCACCAAGTGAGAAAGTATCAAGTAGAATAATTTGATATACCTCACTTGGTGAGAAACCGAAAAGCCGCATAAATCAAAATCGCAACAAGATACAAATGGGAGATCCGATTTAGATGAACAAGAGCTTGTTATGGAGATTACCACAAGCTCTATATCCTCACATGGATACGACCAAATAACAACCAAATACGATGATGCAAGTATGCAAAGGTTTGAGCTCTCTCCGAACGATGTGACCAAATTACTCATACGAGAGCCCCTCTTGATAGTACGGTTATCTATCCTAAACCCGGTCTCCTACACACAACAAGAGACCGGCAAAAGGGAAAACCTATCAAGATAATACCTTTGACTTGAGCATTCCACTTGAACTCGATGTAGATGATCTTGCCCTTCTCAAGATGGAACGCCTTTCTTAATTCCTCATCATCGACCTCACATATTGAGCTTGCCCAACATATCTTCTTTGCATTTCATCGACCTTGAAGCCAACACATGCTCCAAGCGATGTCAATGGACAAATCCTACAAGTATAACTTAATACACACATTAGCCATAAAGATTGTCATTAATTACCAAAACCACACATGGGGGCCCAACATGTTCTTTCACAAGTTCTTCTAATAGAATGGTTACCTAGGACGTGTGCATGACACGGTCCAAAGGGTTTTTGTTAATTCAAAGGATGCTAAAAGCATATGCAAACTTAAATGGTTGAAGTAAGCATCACGGAGTTGGAATCTTCACTATGATGAAACTGTTAAAAGAGTTTAATTTCATCGAAGACGATAAAGATGCTTGCATTTGCAAGAAATTAAGTGGGAGCGCTAAGACATGTTTATAATTGTTGCCTGTCAAAACTCACCGGCGGGCAGTGACTAGCAACACGAAGAGCCGGGAGGCTCCCAGAGCGGCTGGTGGGCCCTAGTCCCTCGGTCAACTCCAAGAATCTTCCAAAGACGCACGCGTCCTGTCTTGGTTCGAGGCGCACCGACCTATACCGATCGTGAAGGTGATGGATTGTTCGATTGGTTTCTGCACGGTAAACAAGTATATCGTAAAATTCGAGCCGTGATCGGCTCCTGTGTTTCCAGAATCGGCTTTCAGAGCCGATTGTCCCCATGGTTCTGCATTGGGTCTATGATAACATGGGGTTTTGCTTAATTACTACAAGTTAAATCGATCTACGATAGTTTAACGTTTTCACCACGCAACCGGAACGTCCCACGCGTAGTTGAGCCTAATAGATACGAAAGATAGTAGAAAACCGATCCTAGAGAAGGCCTAAAAACCAACATAACGTCAATTCCCGGAAACATCCCCTCTAAGATCAATAAACCATACCTTACGTATTACCGGATCGTTCAACCCGTTTGTGAGGCCTAACCACGTAGATATTAAACTAAACCTTGATGAACAAGGCACAACTATAACAGATCAAATCGACTTAAGCAGAAATCAAGCAAGATGCCACCTTTACACCCGGGAGAAGGTGCAAAGACGGCGAGATAGCTAGAGGTAGCATGAATAAGCAATCGTAGTAAAAGTATCGATGCTAGCTCTAACAAATCTGTGGTAAAGGTGTTACTCGCCATCAACAAGGCTTCAGTACGAGTAACACCGGATAACGCATAAGTAAATACTGCCTAGATCGCAAGGTGCGATCTAGGCAGCATGGCACTTACCCGAGAAAAACCCTAGAAACAAGGGGTGGCGATGCGCCGAGATTGTTGTTGGTTGTGAACGTGATTGTCCTCTTTTTCTCAATAACCCTAGGTACATATTTATAGTCCGGAGACTCTCTACTTTTGGAATAACTCTACAACTCTATCTTTATCTAAACATAAACGGAACCTAAACAAATACGACTCCTACTAAGATACAAGATACACGGGCAATTCAGCCCAAATCTACGCACTAGGCCGATCCAACCACAACTTGAATATATGTATCTTCTAAGCCCACCTTGATCACGGCCCATCTCCATCTTAGGCCAAAATATGGCGATAACACATGCCCCCCTGGTTTTGGCAATGATAATTCCAAAACCACTCTGTGTGTTTTTTCCTTCTCCTGGGTTTTTTTTTTATATATCGGACTCAGATGTCGTAACGCTGCGGCGTAACAGGATCGTCACGCCACCCCTTCATCATGATGCCCTGTCTTCTCAACTCCTCCGCAGTGCATGATTTGACGATTTTGGCAGCGCTATCTGGGAAACTGCTATGGCATTGAACCGTTTCTTCACTATTCCTCTTTATTTAAATCCGCCTGAACAGTTCACAGTCCCCATCTTCCTCCCGAAGCCAAAAAACCCTCTTTCTCCACCGGAAAAAACCCTCTTTCTCGCCATGGCCTCCCCTGCTTCCTCTGGTCTATCCTCTCATGCCTCTAATAGCATTAGCGATCGTGAGCCGACTCCGGAACACCCACCTACGGCCACATATAGTACCTTTGCCCCACGATGGTGGGATGTCAGGGACTGGGACTTTGCCGTTTGGTCGGAGGACGATGTGTCCCTGACAGACGGCGAAGAACCTTCGCCTCTGATCGACGGGGAGCTGGAGGCAAAAAGTAGTGACGATGCCTGGTCGTGGGACGGCGTCGAGTCTTCAGACGAAGAGGAAGAATCGGAGGAAGACTCGTCCTCCGATGAGTACCCGCCGATAAAGCGATTCCGCGCCGGGTCAAGCGAAGATACAGAAGACGACGATGAAGACGATGAAGCCCCTACCGGCTTCTTCAGCAGCAGCAGCGGGAACGACGCTGGTAGCAGCGCCGAAGACAGCAAAGGAGACGACGGCGACGACAGCGGCGACGATCTCGCCCTTTAAATTAGGAATTAGCAACAATAGTAGTAGTAGTAGCCGGACCCCCCTTTTGTAATTGATCCGTATCCAAATGAATGAGAATCTGTTTCCTCAAAGATGCTAATTTTGTCGTCCCAATTTTGCCGATGTTGAAAACAAGTCGATGCTCCAAGAGCCGATAGCAACGCATCGGCTTTTACCTCATCATGCTTTCACAGTCAACCAAACCACAACTCAAACCGATACATATCAGCTTTCCCCAAATTGTTGACAAGGTCAACCCAGCCGTATATTTAGGCAAAACCAAACGGCCACTTCCAGGTTTCAAACGGTAACCTGCGGCTCTCTTCAAAAAGGGCGGCCTAGATCCCCAATTGCCTACCGACCAGATCGAGCTCATAGCAACAAGAACCTTCAATCCTTACTCCGCACAGATCCATCTCCGCCGGCAAACCAGATGGCAGAATCGTCCACCACCAATCCGGAGGTCTCCGGTCTGAAGGTACGCTTACCCCTCATAATGTTATCACAAAGTTAAAACTTGATGGCGAAACTTGAATTAATGCCTTTATTTCGCCATTAAATCTTCTAGGTTTCAGACATTCTGCTGCCGCATCCTTCTCTCCCCAATTCTCTTTGTCTTGGCCCTCGTACAGATTCTAGTCCTGCCCATCTAATTTCTTGCGAGGCCAATAGAATCCCCTTCGTAAGCCAGGACCTAGATCTGAATTCTTGGGCCGATCGCTTAGCCCGCCTAATCCTCGAAATTTGGGTTTCTTGGTTCAGTAGAGTAGCTAGAGCTCACCAACCCCAATGGGAAATTTTGGGAATAGCCGATGCCTTGCATCTATCATTGTCTCCTCTTGAAAAACACGAGAATCTTCTCAAAACCATCGGCTACTTCTGGTCTGACGCCCTGAATTGTTTCATATTCGGCCATGGCCCTATGTCGCCAACCTTGCTAGACGTGGCAATGATTACTGTGGATGTCACATCACCCAGCCCTCGCTTTCACCACTACGCCTCCAAACTGTCTTCCAAAACAGAGTGCACAAGCTGGGGCGCTTATATCCAACGTCATATGAAAACCAAGGGCCCTGTTTCAGAGAAAGAACATACAGCCTTTCTCAACTTCTGGCTAGAGCATTTCATCTTCTGTGGCCCTTCCCTGGCTCCCACTAAGAACTATCTTTCCCTAGCCTACGAACTGGCCAAAGGTACCCAGCTTGGCATCGGCAAACTGTTCCTTGGAGAGGTCTACAGATACCTCCAGTTGATGTCTGCTAAACTGTTCTCAGGCACAGCAATCAGAACAGGTGGACCTTGGTGGTTCATCCAGCTGTGGGCTCAGCTGTACTTCCAAAACCGCATCCTGCATTTCCTCCTCTGGCGAGTTGCACTTTCCCCGACATTAAAGGGAGGCAACCGATGCACCATATGGCCAAGCTTTGTATCGATTGCCGTAGTAAACCGACCCCTCAAGAGGCATCAAAATGGTTCAAAGATCTTCTTCCAAGGCTCGACAACCCTAACTTCTTCCTTACATGGAAGAAGAACATTTTGAGAATCCACTCTCCTTCAGTTAGACAACTTTGCCGATGACACTGGCACCCGGCAACTTTTTTCCATCGTCATCCGCCCCTGTTTCCTTCCAGTCGGTATGAGAACATCTAACAGGATAATCAAACCTGGGTACGAATTCTACCAGCCAGTCGTAGTGGCTCGTCAATTCGGCCTTGGGCAAGTAGCTCCCTACTTCTTTCTTCATCAACTCACAGAGTGTAGAGCCGATCTGCCTGATCCTCTCACCAGTCAGAGATGCTACTCTTTCTTTGATGCTCTGACCATCCCAATTCCTACCGACCTCACCTTTGCGTCGTCAACCAATGGCTTTGAAGACTGGTGGTTGATGTGGAAGACTCACGTCTTTAGGAGAGCTCTGGGACCGTTGCTGAAACAGCTAGACGTTGACTATGACATCCCCGTGGACCAGGTACTCCTACTTGCAAATCTTCTCGATGCAGCCTGCAATTGATCCTTTTACTAACTCACTATTTCTCTTCGCAGCAACAAGATGGCCCTGAGCCCACGCACAGCGATGGCTCCTTTCAATTCTTCCCGCCGACTCCGTAGTTCTTTTCTGCAAAGGTTCGCCACCTCTGAAAAAGGTTATAATGCAGAAACAGCCGACAACGTCACAATCGGCTTCCAAGAAACCAGCAACTCCTAAGTCACGCCCTCGAGTTCCGGCTAAAACCAGACGATGGTGAGGAAGGTAGCCGGAAAAACCTTGAGGCGCCGGAGCCCTTCCCGACATACCGCATGTAAGCTTAACTTTGGGTTTTAGTCGATCCTTGTCGCTTCTTTTATTCTCGCAACGCCCACGCCATCGACTCTCCTCCTTTGCGTGCTTCGTCAAGACTCTTCCAATGAGGATACCTGCACAATCGAGGAGATAGGTCCCACGGATTCGAGAGGACCATCACACCAACCAGCCGGACTCACCACCATCGGCTTCAAGAAGAGGTTGGCCCTCGAACTGCCGCCCCGAGCCACGAGGGGGCCATCTGGTCCCAAAGAGCTCAAAGAACTGCAAGTCTCTTCGTCAAGCCGAGGTTCGAAGATCCTCATCTTCTATGCTCCGCCCTTACTCCCTTTTCGATATTGATAAATTACCTTTATACAAAACTGATGCTTCTAGTGGAAGGCCGGGCCGTCTTGGCCGGATCCGGGGGTCCGAAGGTGTAGATGGAACACGCCAACCTGGAGCCTCCGGTAACCACACACGAACCGATGGTCTCTTCATCGGCTATCTCCTTGATAGGAGAGGTATGTTTACATCCGTGTCCTTTCTTGCATGTTTAGACGCGTACTGACGCTTTTCTGGCTGCCAGGATTGCGATCTTTCAGGTTTGCTGTCGTTCGACCCTGAATCCATCGAACCTACTCCTCGTCGACCACACCGACCACGAGCCAGATTGCTCCCCTCAATTCCAGCGCCTGAAAAACTTGCTGTCTTCCCCGCTTGAGGAGTTGATCGAGGGTTCTGAGGAAGTGAAGGGCGTTCTTGCCGAAATTCAGGATCATCTTCCAGGCATATTACAAGTGAAGCTTTGGTCGGTTGCAAACCTGTCCTTTTCGGACCACGGTGAAACTAGCCCGTGAAAGGATCCACTGCTGCCCAACTCCGAAAGATATTGCAGAAAGATGTCAGCAACTTAATGAGAAAAAGGCATCTCTGGATGCTAGAACTGACACTTCTGTCAGCATTGCCGAGCTCGTATCCTTGAAAAAGGAGCTGGAAGATCTTGAGGAGAAGGCCCGGGTGACTAAACAGCTCATCCGTGACAAGGAAGAATCCATAGCCCGCTCCAAGACGGCGGAAGGCTTCAAAGATCAACTGAAGACCGATCTGGCGGGCATACGCGCCCTAAGCAAGCAGCTAGTGTCGGGCAAGGATGAAGATGACGAAGCCGAGATCGCCGAGGTGGATCGTATCCGGGCTGACGCCTTCCACGCCTTCGATGCCTTCTTCAGTAGCTCATATGTGTAGACTGGCACTTGTTTGTAGCTGTGTGTGTGGACCGCTAAAGCCGATGACCGCATTGGTGTATATTTTGATATCGGCCCTACATTTCTGTTCAATATCCCCCGTGCTTTTGTGCCTTATCCATTTAGGTGCCCCCCGAGCCGAATCTTTCAAGTAAATTGAAGATATCGGCTCTCAAGTCGCCCGATTCCGTGAACTGCACGGACGCCGACATCCCTGTAGGCGATGTCGATCTCTCCTAGCTCATCGGATGTAAACCCATACCCTAGCTTGCCGTCACCGTCGGTCGATGCAAAACACAGGCAAGCGAGGTGGGGGACAAAAATAATTTGGGCCGATTGCTGAATCGCCCCTTCTTGATTGTGCTCAAGGGCGGTTTACACCTCACGGTTTTACAATGGCGTATGCGTCTCGCCACGACTACATGATCCGCTTGTCGATGGTCGTTGCTTTTATTTTTGTGCCGATCGTGATGATCGGCCGTACCACGATGATCGTGGACCTTTCTATTCTGTCGTGCCGCGGATAAGACCAGCCTCACCCCGCTTTTTGAAGCTTCAATGCGCCACAGCCGCCCAAACTGATTCCGAGATCGGCTCTTGGTCTTCGCTTCCGGATGTTCGTGCCAAGAATGGAAACCTTGATAGAATCGTCGCATGGACGACCTCCACTTCATCTCCGCCCCATCAGACGTGCATCGTGCATCGTGGATGGAATGCAGCGATTAGCGTGGATCCAATCCTTCCTAGCAAGACGGCGAGGTACTCTTGCCGCTCACGAAAAATGACGTGGGTATAGTTTTCCGCCCACCGTCGATCCACGTTAAGAACGCCTTTGCTTCAAGATGCCGCTGAAGTCGCTTAACGTGACGTTGGTTTTGATCAGGTCCGCCGTGGAGCGTCCCAAACGTCGTAGAATGGAGTATGGCATGATGTTAACTGCCGCTCCGGTGTCCACCAACATCTTGCTGACGGGTTGTCCATTGATGTAGCCTCAGCGCCGCTTTCGGATGTTTGTAACCCTTCTCGTGGCTTCTCAAAGATAATCGCCGTGGGCAGCCAAGCTGTACATCGGTAGCATATTGGTTCGTGGCGCGAGAACTCGCCGAGTACGAACACCATAAAGCAGCGCCGATGCCTGCATCGGCTTTTATTGGTTTGGGGCGCCACTCTTTCCTTGTCGCGCCCTCCGCTTCCGTAATCTGCTTACTTTGACGGGCCGATCCGTGCCTTCTTTAGCGCTGTGGAGATACTGCGCTCAGCTTCTTCTAAGTTACGCAGCCGTTGTACTCTGCTTCGAGTGTCCGAGTCCATCGGGCACCACCTTGGACGGTGAAACTGTCTTCTTCTTCGTCGTCCCGTCCTCTCAAGGCCCTTCGCTCTAGTGGACTCCTTAGGACGGCTCGAGGTGGGAGAGGTCCGAGACGTTCGAACACCGACATCGCCTCGTGCCCTTCTTTTGTGGTCCACATTCAGGCGCTTTCGGCCGAGGCAATCGGCTCATTCCCACGCCCCAAAGAATGCTTGAAGAAGGGCAATCCCAATGTTTGTCCGCCTTCCTTCTCTTTGGGTGGTCTCTTGGCGAGGTGCCCATGTCTTTCATCGTCTCTGTCGTCGGGCGACGTTGGTCGACCGGGCGCTCATATTTGTTAAGGAGGTGCGTGGAATGTGGCTTCGATATCGCACTCTCCTTACTTGTTCCTCTCATTACCGTACCGCCATTATCGTGGCGGGCCGGTCGCGTGGACCAGCCTTCTCTCTGCCTTTGCTCCGAGAGTGATCACCTCCTTCCTTGTACGTGTCATGGTGGTACCTGACCCAACCATGTTGACATCAAACGAAAAGTCCAGTTGACGTCTCATGGGCGATCGAGCCCTATCATGTTGACGCCGGGGAACGGGTTCGTGTCCACTTTCATGGCGAACTGGCCGAGGATCAGACGGCCTTGTTCTATTGCCATTTGGATCTGGCGCCGCAGCTCTTTGCAGTCATTGGTGGTGTGGGTGAACGAATGATGCCACTTGCAGTATGGTCTCCCGTTCATCTCTCGAGTGGGGATCTTGTGGCCTTCTGGTAACCTCAACTGCTTTCTTTCAAAGAATCGAATATCTGCTCGGCTTTGCTCACGTCAAGTCAAACCTTTCAAAGGCCCCCTTGCTTCACCCATTTGCAGGACACGGTTCGCCCCGAGCCCACTCGCCACGGCCACCTCCTGGTCTTGTGTAGGATCATCTTCTTCCGTAACTACCGGGCTTACGGGCCGCTTGAACTGTCTTGGTATAACTCGTGGTGGCGCTGTTCATACATCGCCGGTTTGGGTCATGTGTGCTGAGTTGTACTCCACCGAAAGCCGGATCCTTGACGGTGCTAAGAGCCCCACCACAGCCAGTCGATTGCTTCCTTCTCGCTAGACGAGCCGAATAACATCCGTTCTTGATGGTTACGTTACCGGATGTATTCGCTGCTTTCTCCGTCAGAGACTTGCGCCAGTCCGCAATGCCAGCCTCGCCGCCTCAATGGTACCGGATGTGGAACTGTTCTAGTTGCTTCCAAGTGCGAATTGAATCGGTGGCGTGGTGTACCACCCAAAAGCTGGTCCTGTTAGAGATTGTGCAAAAATCTCACGCAGATTTGATCCGATGTCGAATCATACCTAGCCTGTATCGCCACGCTTTCGATCGAGCTTGACCCTCGACCGCTGAATCTTGAGAACTCGTGGAGCTTATATTTGGGCGGTAGTGGAATCAGGTCAAACTCGTTGGGGTACGGCTTTGAGTAGCCGATCGTCGCGCTTTTCGCACGGTAACCGATCTCTCAAGATGGTAGTGATTTGGTCCATCGTTTGAGCTGCAGGGGCTGGATTCTCATGGCTAGTTCCAGTGGCATACTGGTCTAGCCACGCCTGTTTGTCAGCGTCCATCCCGGACACCGTCGCCCCAGGAACGCCTGCTCCTGAAGATCCTGCAGCAGGAACCCCTGCCGCGGAGACTCCTGCGGTTGCGATCTGGTGGCTACGCAAGTTGTTGCAAATCCGCACGTAGGCACATATGTACCCATGCGAATCTCCTTGGGTGGCTCGAACAGAATTGGCAATCACCGATCGCCTCCACCTGTAGACAATGTATGCCGCCGAACTGCCTGGCTCGAGCCGAGCGTGACCGGCAATTCTGATCGGTGTGGAGCGGTCTTTCTCCTTGGGGTTCCTAAAGTGGGCCCCGACGAGAGTACGATGTTTCATGATCTCTGGACCACGAATCGCAATCCGCTCGAAAGCGTTCACTGTGCTCTCGAGTGGCGGTGTAGAGAATGAGCCACCATATAGTTGACTTCACGTCAGAGCCTCGGAGCGTTCCTCCGGAATGCAGATCTACTTCATCGAGAGCACCCTCGGGAGAATCCTTCCACTTGATGCCCCAGACGGTCCTCTCGAAAGAGCCGATGAGGTCGGCTTCAAGAGCTCTTTGAGCTCGTCATACTTCGCTTTGTGCTCAGCAGAAGCTCGTCGACGTGACCGCCTGTTCTCCATCGCAGCGTCGGACATTGATGTAGACGTTGTTGAAGGTCCCACCGTGCGCGTAATGTGTCACAAAACTCACCGGGCAAAGGACTAGCAACACGAAGAGCCGGAGGCTCCCAGTGGCTGGTGGGCCCTAGTCCCTCGGTCAACGGCTCAAATCTTCCAAAGACGCACGCGTCTGTCTTGGTTCGAGGGCGTACACCGATCGTGAAGGTGATGGATTGTTCGATTGGTTTCGCACGGTAAACAAGTATCGTAAAATTCGAGCCGTGATCGGCTCCTGTGTTTCAGAATCGGCTTTGAGCCGATTGTCCCCATGGTTCTCGCATTGGGTCTATGATAACATGGGGTTTTGCTTAATTACTACAAGTTAAATCGATCTCGATAGTTTAACGCTTTCACCACGCAACCGAACGCCCCACGCGTAGTTGAGCCTAATAGATACGAAAGATAGTAGAAAACCGATCCTAGAGAAGGCCTAAAACCAACATAACGTCAATTCCGGAAACATCCCTCTAAGATCAATAAACCATACCTTACGACACGGATCGCTCAACCCGTTTGTGAGGCCTAACCACGTAGATATTAAACTAAACCTTGATGAACAAGGCACAACTAACAGATCAAATCGACTTAAGCGAAATCAGCAAGATGCCACCTTTACACCGGAGAAGGTGCAAAGACGGCGAGATAGCTAGAGGTAGCATGAATAAGCATTCGTAGTAAAAGTATCGATGCTAGCTCTAACAAATCGTGGTAAAGGTGTTACTCGCCATCAACAAGGCTTCAAAGAAGTAACACCGGATAATCGCATAGAATATCGCCTAGATCGCAAGGTGCGATCTAGGCAGCATGGCACTTACCCGAGAAAAACCCTAGAAACAAGGGGTGGCGATGCGCCGAGATTGTTGTTGGTTGTGAACGTGATTGTCCTCTTTTTCTCAATAACCCTAGGTACATATTTATAGTCCGGAGACTCTCTACTTTTGGAATAACTCTACAACTCTATCTTTATCTAAACATAAACGGAACCTAAACAAATACGACTCCTACTAAGATACAAGATACACGGGCAATTCAGCCCAAATCTACGCACTAGGCCGATCCAACCACAACTTGAATATATGTATCTTCTAAGCCCACCTTGATCACGGCCCATCTCCATCTTAGGACAAAATATGGCGATAACAATAATACATTATGTGAAAGACATATTGTTGATTGGAAATGATGTATCTTTTTATTGACACGGGTTAAGAATTTTATCTCGATGAAAGGGTTAGGCAGAACCCGAATATTTGGCATCAATGTCTATAAGGATAAATTATGACGCCAATATGGTTGTGCCAGAAATACATAGATGATATATTGAATGAGTTCAATATAGAAACTACAAAAAAGGTTCTTGTTGCATAGGAAGGATTGAATAAATATTTAAGTATTTCTGATACTTGATATATAAAATAACAAAGAGTATTTTATCAATCATGTTGTGATGTGTATAGATCCAGATATTTCCTATGCTCTAAATGTTATGAGCGTATACCAGAATGATTTATAAGATGATTATTGGATGACAGTAAATATATTCTTATGATCTTTTAGAAGAACTAAGAATATATTATTTTGTAGAAGTGACAAATAGATGGTTAGTTCATTGTAAAAGTATTACATTGATACTAGTTTTGTCACGAAGTACAAATTAAGTTTATCTCAATCTAAACTAAGAGTGGCACAATATGATAGAAAGTAAGTTCCATAATGGATTTGGATGAGTTCCAAAGTTAAGACATTATGACAGATACGACAACAAAAGGCTAAGTATATGACTGCTATTATAGCAGCAAAAGAGGGCATTTGTGTCAAGTAGTTTATTATCAAACTAGGTGTGGTTCACAGCAGGATAGTACTATGAAGATATATTATACGACAATATTATCAACATGTTTTAACCCTAGGGAACTAAAGGTCTCACCAAAGGACCAAAAATATACAAAGCCATCTCATTAGAGAATGAGTGATGTGTAGAGACGCAAAGACATGCAATTATACACGGACCTAAAAGTGTCGGATCCGGAGATCATTTGACCACTAGCAATCATGTAAATACAACACTAGAAAGTCATAGGTGTTGAATGCACAAAGGTTTGAAACTAGATTATTGACTCTAGTGCAAGTGGGAGACTGTTGGAGATATGCCCAAGAGACAATAATAAACTGGTTATTATCATATCTTCATACTTATGATAAATGTTTACATACCATGCTATAATTGTATTAACCGGAAACATTAATACTTGTGTGATTTGTAAACATAAAAGAGTCCCTAGTAAAGCCTCTTGTTAAACTAGCTTGTTGGTTAATATATGATCATGGTTGTTGGAGATATGCCCTAGAGGCAATAATAAATATAGTTATTATTATATCTTTGTGTTTATGATAAATGTTTACATTCATGCTATAATAGTATTAACAAGGAAACATTGATACTTGTGTGTTTTGTAAACTTAATTTGAAGTCCCTAGTATAGCCTCTATACTTCACTAGCTTGTTGGTTGATTAATGATTGTGGTTTCCCTATCATGAACATTGAGATGTTATCAACAACAAGATCATATCGTTAGGAGAATGATATGGTGGACATACTCCTATAGATAAGCGTAGCATAAAGATCAAGTCATTTCATTAGTTCAATTGCTATATGCTTTCGATACATAGTAACCTAATTCCTTCGACCATGAGATCATGCATATCACCTTTCTTGGATGGATGCTTTGATGACATCAAACACCACACCGTGAATCGGGTGGTTATAAAAGTGGCATTGAGTGTTCGGAAGGTATTGGTTGAGACACATGGATCAAGAGTGGGATTTGTCCATCCACATGACGGATAGATATACTCTGGGCCCTCTTGGAATGTCATCCAATTAGCTTGCAAGCATGTGACTTGGTCACAAGGGATCACATATCACGGAACGAGAAAAGAGTACTTATCAAGAATAAGGTTGAACTAGGTATGCGGAGATACACGATCATAACCTTGGGTAAGTAACATATCGTGAGACAAAGGGAAATTGGTATCGTATGTAAGTGGTTCATTCGATCGCAAAGTAATCGTAGAAATATGTGGGAGCCATATGACAGATTCCTCTATTGGTTATTGTTCGGAGAAGTGTCTCGATCATGTCCGCATAATTCACGAACCGTAGGGAGACACACTTAAGGATTCGACGTTGTTTGAGTAGTTATGGTATTATGAGAAAGAGACCGAATGTTGTTCGAAGTCTCGGATGGGATCCGGGATATCACGAGGTGATCCGGAATGGTCCGGAGAATAAGATTCATATAAGGAAAGTCCCGTTTGAGTTCGGGAATGATTCCGTGTTTTCATCGAATGTTCTAGAAGGTTCGGATTGTCCAAGACTCCGGGGAGGGTACATGAATGTGTCATTGCTCAATGAATGATTGCATCATGTACTATGTGTTATTGCTGTCCCAAATAAAGGATTAAATTGAATCCTAAAACAGAAAAGTCAAATGTCCAGTTTGAAAGTCAACCGCCAAAAAGAAACTGTGGGAAACAAGCAAGAGGAGTTGGAACCAACCGGAGGAGGAGTTGGACTCCTCCAGCGTGCCAAGCCCTAGGCCGAGTTGGGAGGACTCCCTCCCTCCTGGCGCCAAGGACCTCCCTCCCATAAAAGGAGGCAGGGCTCCTCCATAGACACAATACTTTCTACTCTAGATCTCCGGTTTAGAGCTGTTTTGGTTTAGAGCTTCTAATTGCTTTAGCCAACGCTTTAGAGCCTTCTAATTGGTTTAGAGCCCTCTAATTGGTGTGTCTAATTACTAGGCCACTAATCCCTCTCTCATAAGCTCCACCATACTGCACTTGGCTTAAGCCTCATGATCTCCCTCTACTTCCCACCACACCAGGTCTTTGGAATCGCGAGGAGAGTGCTACAACCTCCATTTTCTTTGGAACAAGGAGAGGAAGGTCTTCGTCGAAAATCGAACGTGTGACCGATTGCGGGAGCTGCTTAACGTGATACCTGGAAGGATCGTCTACGATCTTGAGATCGGGAAGACGACTACATCACCCACGAGAATCCGCTCTCGTTAACCTCTTTGGAATCTTCGAGGGTGAGTTCCTCTATCGACTCGTTGCTACAATCTAGTAGATAGATCTTGGCTTGTTTGTTTGTATGCGATAGAAAATTTTGTTTTCCATGCTACGAACCCTCTGGGTATCGAGCCGTGTCTATATGTAGATCTGTTGCCTGAGTAGAACACAATGGTCATTGTGGGCGTTGATGCTTTTATTGTAGATTGCTTTTGTGTACTTTGCATCTTGCGGTATGTTGGGATGAAGCGGGGCTAACCTTACATGACATCGTTCATGAGACTTGCTCCACGCTTGACATGTAACTTGTATTGCATAAGTGGCTTTATGGTGCATGTTTCTCCTAGCATAGTTAAGATCCAATTTACAACGGGTGATCAACAATGCTAGTATCAATGTTGTGGTTCTTGTTCGTAAGTTAGAACGACACTTATTGAAAGCCCCAAACCACGTAAAATATGCAAAGAAAGTAGAAGCGTCTAACTTTGTTTTGCGGGTGTGCAAATGATGTGATATGGCCATGATTGTGATTATATTTGATGTATGCAATGTTCCTTATTGTAAGTCGACAACCGCAGGAGCCATATGGTTGTCTTTAATTTATGTTCGCACTGCGTGTCTATTCAAAGTAGTTGTAATAGTTGAAGCCGGTGGGCGACAACCATGGAGAAGCGTCATTGACCTTGATGCAATGCCGGTGATGATGGAGATCATGTTCGTGCTTGAAGATGGAGATCGAAGGCACGAAGAAGAAAGGCCATATCATATCACATATATATTGAATTGCATGTGATGTTAATCCTTTATGCATCTTGTATTGCTTAGTAGACGGTAGCATTATAAGATGATCCTCATGCACATCAATTTCAAATCATAAAGTGTTCACCCTTAGTTAGCACCGTTGCTAAAGCTTGTTGTTTCAAGCACCACGTGATGATCGGGTGTTCTAGATTCGCAAGTGTATACAACGTGAGCAAGCCAGATTTGCTCATGCGAAACTAAGGTTTGATCTTGACGAGCCTAGCATGTACGGACATGGTCTCGAACACGGATTACCAAAGGTAAAGCATGAATCGTATAGTAGATATGATGAACATGATGATTGTTCGCCATTGAAACTATATCAACTCTCGTGATGATCGGTGTTGATGTGGTGGATTTGGTTCGTGTGATCACTAAAACAATGTGAGGGATATTGTTTTAAGTGGGAGTTCACCTAGTTTAATTTCATTAATTAATTTGAACTCAATTTGTCATAAACTTAGTCTAAACTATTGCAAATATGTTGTAGATCAATGGCAGCCCCTACCATCAATTTTAATGCGTTCCTAGAGAAAGAAAAGTTGAAAAACAATGGAAGCAACTTCGCGGATTGGTTCCGCAATTTGAGGATTGTCCTCACAGGGTAATTTGACCTATGTCTTTGGATGCACATTTGGGTGACCCACTGCAGTACCGCTTCCGATGAAGTAAAGAATGTTTACCTCGCTCGGAAGAATCGGTACTCCATAGTTCAATGTGCTATCTTGTATGGTTTAGAATCGAGCTTGAGAAAAGGTTTGAAGAGTCGACCCACATGATATTGTCGAGGATCTCAAATTAATTTTTGAGACTCATGCGGCAATTGAAAGCTATGAGGCTTAAAAGTTCTTTAACGCAAGATGGAAGAGGGCAGCTCAAGTGAGCATGTGCTTAAGATGTCCAGGCATGCAAACAAACTTCAAAGCTTGGGTATTGTGATTCCTAATGCTTTGGGGATTTATCGTGTCCTCCAATCACTACCACCAAGTTACAAGAACTTTGTGATGAACTACAACATGCGTAACATGAACAAGACGCGTAACTCTTTGCCATGTTGAAATCTGCGAAGTGGAGATCAAGAAAGAGCACCAAGTGTTGTTGGTCAATAAGACCACCAAATTCAAGAAAGGCAAGTCTAAGCAAAAGGGACACTTCAAGAAGGGTGGTAAGAAAACTACCACGCCGAAGAAGACCAAGGCTGGACCTAAGCCCGAAGAGTGCTTTTCTTGCAAGGAGAAGGTCATCGAAGCGGAATTGCCCAAAGTACTTGGCGGATCTGAAGAACGGCAACATCAAGAAGAAAGGTATATCCGATATACATGTTATTGATGTGTATCTCACTAGTACTCGTAGTAGTGCAGGTATTTGATAATCGGTTCGGTTGCTCATATTTGTAACTCGAAACAGGTGCTGCAGAATAAACGGAAGCTAGCGAAGAACGAGGTGACGATGCGCGTGGGAAACGGATCAAAGGTTGATGTGATCGCGGTCGGCACACTACCTCTTCATCTACCATCGGGATTAGTTTTATACTTAAATAATTGTTATTTAGTGCCTGCGTTGAGCATGAACATTATCTCAGGATCTTGTTTATTGCAAGACGGTTACTTGTTTAAGTCAGAGAATAATGGTTGTTCGATTTATATGAGTAATATGTTTTACGCATGCACCTTTGATAGATGGTCTATTCTTATTGAATCTCGATAGTGGAAATACACATATCAACAACATTGAGGCTAAACGTTTGAAATCAGCGATAATTCGACCTATATGTGGCAATCGTCTTGGTCACATCGGAGTGAAACGTATGAAGAAACTCCATTCGATGGACTTCTTGAATCACTTGATTTTGAATCACTTGAAAGATGCGAAGCATGTCCGATGGGTAAAATGACTAAGACTCCATTTTACGGTATGATGGAGCGAGCTA
This sequence comes from Avena longiglumis, assembly GCA_030063025.1. NCBI lineage: Eukaryota > Viridiplantae > Streptophyta > Magnoliopsida > Poales > Poaceae > Avena > Avena longiglumis. The sequence goes on from CP125977.1 coordinate 101,174,815, forward strand.
CGGACTTATTGGAAATCATACATACCGATGTGTGTGGTCCAATGAGTGTAGCATCGCTGTGGTTATCGTTATGTTCTTACCTTCACGGATGACTTGAGTAGATATGGGTATATCTATTTCATGAAACATAAGTCCGAAACTTTCGAGAAGTTTAAGGAGTTTCAAAGTGAGGTAGAGAATCAACGTAACAAGAAGATTAAATTTCTACGTTACGATCGTGGAGGTGAATATCTAAGTTACGAGTTTGGCGAGCATTTAAAGAAGTGCGGAATACTTTCACAATTGACACCGGAACACCACAGCGTAATGGTGTGTCCGAACGTCAGAATCGAACTCTCTTAGATATGGTTCGTTCTATGATGTCACTTACGATTTACCGCTATCATTTTGGGGTTATGCATTAGAAACAACGCATTCACTTTAAATAGGGCACCGTCTAAATCCGTTGAAACGACACCGTATGAATTATGGTTTGGGAAGAAACCTAAATTGTCGTTCCTTAAAGTTTGGGGATGCGAAGCCTATGTAAAGAAGTTACACCGGACAAGCTTGAACCCAAAGCGGAAAAATGCGTCTTCATAGGATACCCAAGGAAACTATTGGGTATACCTTCTATCATAGATCCAAGGCAAAACATTCGTTGCTAAGAATGGATCCTTTCTAGAGAAGGAATTTCTCTCGAAAGAAGTGACTGAAGGAAAGTAGAACTCGACGAGGTTGTTGAACCTTCTCTCGAATTAAGTAGCGCAAAGACCGGAAGAAGTTCTGTGGTGCCTGCACCAATAAGGGAGGAAGCTAATGATGATGATCATGAAACTGGTTGAAGTTGCTCTGAGCCTCGGAGATCAACGAGAACTCGTACCACTCCAGTTGGTATGATTCCGTTATGAATGTCATGGTGGTGGACAACACCGATGACCCCGAGACATATGAGGAAGCGATGATGAGCCCAGATTCCAATAAATGGCAAGAAGCCATGAAATCCGAGATTGGATCCATGTACGAAAACCAAGTATGGACGTTGGTGGACTTACGGATGGCCGGAAGGTCTGTCGAGAACAAATGGACTTTCAAGAAGAAAACAGATGATGATGGTAATGTTACTGTCTATAAAGCTCGACTTGTCGCAAAAGGGTTCCCACAAATTCAAGGAGTTGACTACGATGAGACTTTCTCACCAGTAGCGAAGCTAAAGTCTGTGAGGATTATGTTAGCAATCGCATATTATGATTATGAGATATGGCAGATGGATGTCAAAACAGCATTCCTCAATGGAGACATTGATGAAGAGTTGTATATGATGCAACCCAAAGGTTTTGTCGATCCTAAAGATGCTAACAAGGTATGCAAACTTCAACGGTCCATCTATGGATTGAAGCAAGCATCCAGTTGGAATCAACGTTTGATAAGGTAATCAAAAGTTTTGGTTTTATACAAACTTATGGAGAAGCTTGTATTTACAAGAAAGTGAGTGGGAGCTCTGAGCATTCTTAATACGTATGTGGATGACATATTGTTGATTGGGAATGATGTAGACCTTCTTAATAGTGTCAAAGAATATTTGAATAATAGTTTTCAATGAAGGATCTTGGCGAAGCAGCTTACATATTAGGCATAAAGATTTATAGAGATAGATCGAAACGCCAAATATCATTGTCACAAAGTACATATTTGGACAAAGTTCTAAAGAGATTTGGAATGGAAGAAAGCAAGAAAGGGTTCTTGCCCATGTTGCCCAATACGACCTTGAGTAAAACTCAAAGTCCGACATCGGCGTAAGATAGAGAAAGGATGAGTAAGACTCATGCCTCAGCCATAGGATCTCTAATGTATGCCATGCTATGTACTAGACCCGATATTGCATATCTTTGTTAGTTTAACTAGCAGATATCAAAGTGATCCAGAGTGGATCATTGGACAATGATCAAAAACATCCTTAAGTACTTGAGAAGAACTAAGGATATGGTTCTTTCTTATGGAGGTGATGAACATTTCGTTGTTAATGGTTACACCGATGCTAGTTGGAACACCGATCCGATGATTCTAAATCACAATCCGGATCGTATTTATTTTGAATGGTGCAGCGATTAGCTGGAGGAGTGCAAAGCAAAGCGTTGTGGCGAGATCTTCAATGAATCGGAATACATGGTCGCCGGAGGCTTCACAAGAAGCGATATGGATGAAGGAGTTCATTACAGAGCTGGTGTGGTTCCAAGTCGCTGGACCCAATGTCTATCTTTGTGATAACATGGGCGCCATAGCCAATGCGCAAGAACCAAGGTCACACAAGAAGTCAAGCATATCAAGCTGCGTTCACGCTATTCGAGAACATATCCGGATGGGGATATAAAGATTTGCAAAGTACACACAGATCTGAATGTGGCGGATCCGTTGACTAAACCTCTCCCGAGGGCAAAACATGACCAACACCAAACCGCCATGGGTGTTCGGTATATTACCATGTAATCTAGATTAGATGACTCTAGTGCAAGTGGGAGACTGTTGGAGATATGCCCTAGAGGCAATAATAAATATAGTTATTATTATATCTTTGTGTTTATGATAAATGTTTACATTCATGCTATAATAGTATTAACAAGGAAACATTGATACTTGTGTGTTTTGTAAACTTAATTTGAAGTCCCTAGTATAGCCTCTATACTTCACTAGCTTGTTGGTTGATTAATGATTGTGGTTTCCCTATCATGAACATTGAGATGTTATCAACAACAAGATCATATCGTTAGGAGAATGATATGGTGGACATACTCCTATAGATAAGCGTAGCATAAAGATCAAGTCATTTCATTAGTTCAATTGCTATATGCTTTCTGATACATAGTAACCTAATTCCTTCGACCATGAGATCATGCATATCACCTTTCTTGGATGGATGCTTTGATGACATCAAACACCACACCGTGAATCGGGTGGTTATAAAAGTGGCATTGAGTGTTCGGAAGGTATTGGTTGAGACACATGGATCAAGAGGGATTTGTCCATCCACATGACGGATAGATATACTCTGGGCCCTCGGTGGAATGTCATCCAATTAGCTTGCAAGCATGTGACTTGGTCACAAGGGATCATATCACGGAACGAGAAAAGAGTACTTATCGGTAACAAGGTTGAACTAGGTATGCAGAGATACCGACGATCATAACCTTGGGTAAGTAACATATCGTGAGACAAAGGGAAATTGGTATCGTATGTAAGTGGTTCATCCGATCGCAGTAATCGTAGAAATATGTGGGAGCCATATGAATTTCCAGATTCCTCTATTGGTTATTGTTCGGAGAAGTGTCTCGATCATGTCCGCATAATTCACGAACCGTAGGGAGACACACTTAAGGATTCGACGTTGTTTGAGTAGTTATGGTATTATGAGAAAGAGACCGAATGTTGTTCGGAATCTCGGATGGGATCCGGGATATCACGAGGTGATCCGGAATGGTCCGGAGAATAAGATTCATATAAGGAAAGTCCCGTTTCGGAGTTCGGAAATGATTCCGGTGTTTTCATCGGCATGTTCTAGAAGGTTCCGGAATGTCCCAAGACTCGGGGGGGAGGCATGAATGTGTCATTGCTCAATGAATGATTGCATCATGTACTATGTGTTATTGTCCCAAATAAAGGATTAAATTGAATCCTAAACAGAAAAGTCAAATGTCCAGTTTGAAAGTCAAACCGCCAAAACAAGAAACTGGGAAACAAGCAAGAGGAGTTGAACCAACCCGGAGGAGGAGTTGGACTCCTCCAGCCGGCTGCCAAGCCCTAGGCCGAGTTGGGAGGGACTCCTCCCCTGGCGCCAAGGACCTCCCTCCCATAAAAGGAGGCAGGGCTCCCCATAGACACAATACTTTCTACTCTAGATCTCCTTTAGAGCTGTTTTGGTTTAGAGCTTCTAATTGCTTTAGCCAACAGTTTAGAGCCTTCTAATTGGTTTAGAGCCCTCTAATTGGTGTGTCTAATTACTAGGCCACTAATCCCTCTCATAAGCTCCACCATACTGCACCGCAAGGCTTAAGCTCATGGGATCTCCCTCTACTCCTGTACCACACGCCAGCCGCCGAATCGCGAGGAGAGTGCTACAACCTCCATTTTCTTTGGAACAAGGGAGAGGAAGGTCTTCGTCGAGTAACGATGTGACCGACTGCGGGAGCGCTGCCGGAACGTGGCGCTGGAAGGATCGTCTACACGATCTTGAGATCGGGAAGAGTACGACTACATCACCCACGAGAATCCGCTCTCGTTAACCACTTTGGAATCTTCGAGGGTGAGTTCCTCTATCGACTCGTTGCTACAATCTAGTAGATAGATCTTGGCTTGTTTGTTTGTATGCGATAGAAAATTTTTGTTTTCCATGCTACGAACCCCTACAATGGTTTCCTGATCATGAACATAGAGATGTTATTAACAACAGGGTCATATCATTAGGAGAATGATCTGATGGACATACTCCTATAGTTAAGCGTAGCATAAAGATCAAGTCATTTAATATAGTTCATTTGCTATAAGCTTTCTAATACATAGTAACCTAATTCCTTCGACCATGAGATCATGCTAATCACCATCACCAGAAGGATGCTTTGATGACATCAAACACCACACCGTAACTGGGTGGTTATAAAGGTGGCATTGAGTGTTCGGAAAGTATGTGTTGAGGCACATGGATCAAGAGTGGGATTTGTCCATCCATATGACGGATAGATATACTCTGGGCCCTCTCGGTGGAATGTCATCCAATTAGCTTGCAAGCATGTGACTGGCTCACAAGGGATCACATATCACGGGAACGAGAAAATAGTACTTATCGGTAACGAGGTTGAACTAGGTAAGCAGAGATACCGACGATCAAACCTCGGATAAGTAAACTATCGCGAAACAAAGGGAAATTGGTATCGTATGTAAGTGGTTCATTCGATCACAAAGTAATCGTAGAAATATGTGGGAACCATATGAATTTCCAGATTCCTCTATTGGTTATTGATCGGAGAAGTGTCTCGGTCATGTCCGCATAATTCACTAACCGTAGGGAAATACACTTAAGGATTCGATGTTGTTTAGTAGATATGGAATGTAAGTAGGGAACTGAATGTTGTTCGGAGTCTCGGATGGGATCCGGGATATCACGGGGATATCCATAATGGTCCGGAGAATAAGATTCATATAAGGAAAGTCCGATTCCGGAGTTCGGGAATGGTTTCGATATTTTCATCGGAGAGGTTCTAGAAGGTTCTAGAAGGTTCACCGGACCGGAAGGGGAATGGTCCATGAATGTGTCATGGGTAAGTGGAATGATTGGATCATGTCCTAGGTCACTTTGGTTGGGCATTTGCGAGAGAGCATTAAAGCTCTAAATTAAAAGTCAAAAGGGAGGTTTGAAAAGTCAAACGGGAACAATAGTTTCCTAGTGGAAGAAGGAAAGAGTCCTTCCTTCTATCCAACTTGGGTTTGGGTATGGATTAAAACTCCCCTCTCCCAAGCCACCCTCCCTCTCATAAATAGAGGGGGAGGGCTGCCCTCAAAGAACACACAACCAGCCCTCCCCACCCCGTGCACCGCAGCCGCCTAGCCTCCGCACGCCGCCGCCCAGCGCCGACGTCGGCTCGTCGCCATCGCCCTAGCTACCGCTGACACCACCTCCTCCTCTCCAGCCTTATAAACCTAGATCTCCGGAAAGTCTAGATCCACCATAACTCGCACCGGCTTAGGCGAAGCCCTGTGGGATCTTCCCTCTACTTCCGACACCACGTCGTCGTGCTGCCAAAATCGCGAGGGGAGAACTACAACCTCCGCTGCCTGCTGGAACAAGGGAGAGGAAGGTCTTCATCGAGTAAACGCGATCGATCATGAAGCGCTGCCGGAACGCATCACCGGAAGGATCGTCTACGCGATCTTGAGATCGGCAAGTGTACGACTACATCACCCACGATAATCTGCTCTCGTTAACCGCTTTGGAATCTTCGAGGGTGAGTGCTTCTATCGACTCGTTGCTACAATCTAATAGATAGATCTTGGCATGTTTGTGTGCATACGGTAGAATTTTTTGTTTTCCATGCTACGAACCCCTACATGCACTACCCACATATAATTATCTTGCGCTAACCATTACATGAGTACTTTATTATTATCTATTATTCTCATCAGATGTTTTGCACAACTACTGGTGAAAACCGAAGACCCTAGTCCCTCTCTCTCCATTGTCAACAACAACAAGATCACAAACTCTTGGTCTGGTGAAAATGCAATAGGAATTCTAAAACTCTCGAAGGTCCATTTAAGTAATCTCACTTTGCTTTCTGCTTCGCGAGGATTCGATAAACCTAGGTCTGTTAGGGAAAAAGAGCTATACTACATCCGTAATCTGGATCAAAGGTATCACATACCACGTACCAGTTGTATTTCTATGATACATAACAAATATGCAACATAAGGATCACAACTAAAATAGGCATATTAAGTTTAGAAATACAAGACAATAAACATAAACTAGTTTAAGCATGCATGATCATATGGGAAAATCATCAAGAGTTCCAACCTACCAAGATAGTGTGACCCAACCGATCACCATCAACATCTATGGTGGCATCCTACCACCACATCAAAAGGGGTGCAATCCTACCACCGCATAAGTTCTCCATTATGTGAGAGGTTAGTATATACCACCTCATAGTAATAGGCATAAGTTTTCATCAAGTACCTAGATACTTAAAAATATACAACTTCTTCTTCATGCATGCACTACCACCATCATATCCATGATCAGGTTGCAAACACTACACTTAGTATTTCTTGGCTAGGAAGGTCCTGAGCCAGAGATCCCTGTGGTCCTCCGCCATCTGAACAAAGCCATTGCCCATAGCCTTTTTGTCGAAGAGGTGGCTGAGCACCACCATCAGAGCCTTAGGGTTGTAGCCTTTGGCGGCCATGACGGCGTCGTATAGAGCTGTGTGCACATCAGGAGGGGAAGCAGTGGTGATGGTGGTCGCCAACGCTTTCACGTCCTCGATCATGCATGTGATGGCGACAACGTCCTCCTCTCCCAGCTGCAACCTCTTCTTGAAAGGGTCAAAGCCACCGGGAATGTAGGCATTTGTGCTACCGCCATGACCAACACCTAGAGTAGGAGAACCAGCGGCGACATCGGTCTCGACCTCTTCATAAATTACCACTATCTCGGACTCCTGGGTCTGTATGTATTCAAGGCTTAGTTTTCCAAGAGGCTCACTTGATCCCATAGGAAACATGTCAGTGCCAAGCCCGAACGAGAAGATTGCATCCATCTGCCTATAGTTGGCGACTGGCTTGTTCAAATACTCAGCATCCTTGGGGTGATCCTGAGACAGTGAATTGTAGGGAGGTTAGTGCTGGTTAGCAAGGTTACAAAAGGGAATCGTAGGGATGTTACTAAAATTAGTTAGTACCGAGATGTGTCCCCTGTAGTGGGCGTCCTCAAGATGATGGTGCAGGTCTCCTCATCCCAGCTAGCTCTTCTAAGGTCTCTGAGCATGGAGACATGGATCCACTTGGTCCTCCACTTATGCAGGTGGTTGTACACCTGTTGTGAGCACACCTAGATGCCAAAAACTCAAACATCTTGCAGGCAACAGTGTTTAGGTGCACCTCTTTAAACCCCTTCTCCATCATGACCCCGCTCTTGATGATCTCACACATCTAGTTGAGCACGAACGGCGAGAGGAACTGCTCCCACTTCATGGTGCCCTTCACCCCCTTGCACTGGCCTATGTTGTGGGCTTTGCCAGTGTTGACGGCCTTCTTCTTGGCCAAGATCTTGGTACCTTCCTCTGCAATCTGTTCCACCGTGTACCCGGTCATCGAAGGAACAAACAAGATCTTTGTGCGCTAAGGATAGGTAAGCCTCAAAGGGGGAGATGGGGTAGGATCTCAGCACAAACGTCTCCTGAGAATCCATGATGGCCTGGCTAAACTCATCAGTGGTCATATCCTATAGATCTCACGGTCGCACATATAAGGACCTATACTAGACATGAACACAAGCTTATATGACGTAGAAAAAATTACCTACATAAACATGCAATGAGTTCAGAAAAACACCAATCTATGACTACACCTAGCAGTTCATTGGACATACTAACATAGATCTACTGCAAACTACAATCAGATCTAGGAGATGCTAACAATCGAAACTACTACACCAGGGGTTTGAAGGAAGTCGCCGGCATCGGAGGAGTGGAGCACGTCGCCGTTGAAGATCTTGAAGAAGAACGCCTACATCAGCCGATCTACAGTCACCACCGCCGCTACCGCAGCTTACCTGCTAGCCAATATAGAACTTCGCCAGCTTGAGAGCTCGAAGATTGGGGAAAATGGTGTAGAGGGATCTTTTGTGTGCCGGGTGGTGATATATGCCGCTGCACTTCCGCGTGCGCTGACGAAATTTCTCCCGCCATCTTTTGCGAAAATTTTGTGGCTCACGCCATTGGTGAGCTTGCACGGGCGGCGCATCCCCCCGCCCCGCTTTTGTACCTGCGCGGTTTGTTCTTGTGGAAACGATCGATTTGAGCATTCCTAATGAACCAAGTTTTATGTTGCTTTAAATATCGTGGGATGCAAAAAAATCCACGTGACCCAAGAAAACAAACAGAATTCGGCCGGTGCAAGAAACTGAAAAACAACCAACTAAACACACGCCCCAAGGTTTATCGGTCGAGCTATGGCTGCATGTTCGTCGCAGTAGCTTATCAATTCTTTCAGGCGCGCATCTAGAAGTTGCTTGTACCAGTATTTAATTTGTTCTGGTACCGTGGTCATGTTCGTTTATGGTTGTTTATGATGTCGGCAGGGGGATCTTGCCTGCTAGTCTGACCGATTTACTCCACAAGGCCTCTACTTGGAGTACTAGTGATTCCACAAGTCCGGCCTCGAGCAGTGCGCCAAGATAGGAGGAGACGTGAAAATGAGAGCACGAGAGGGCGCGTACCGAACGCAACTTGGGATTAGGAGCTCCTGGTTAGAAATGTTACCGCAACTAGCAGCAATCGAGGTAGAGCAAGAAACCAGAATGTTTGACTTCACGCCGGCGAGCCGATCGATGGGGTCGCGATGGAGATGCAGATGCCCTTGTCCACACTGTCATCGGCGGCAGGATATTTGTGTGCTGCTGCACGCCGCGCGGGATATACCAGCAAAATATCCTTGCTGTCAGGGACCTACCACGCCAACTTTCGAGAGCTGGACCTAGGATGACTGCCTCCTGCCCTCCCGACGTTGAAAAGACGACGAGATACGCATACGACGACGACGCCCGCCGAGATGATTGCCGCTGCCGCTCGCTCTCGTCCAGCCTGATTCCCATGTGGTTCGCGGGGTCGGGTCCGTAGCAGAGCTGGATGGGAAATGAGAAAAATGGGGAAGACGAGTTTAGACTCGCAAGATTGGATATTGCACGTCGCAGCGTCGCCGATACGTACACGGACGGACGCGCCGACGCGGGACCCGGGACGCGCGAGGCGTGTAATGATGTGCCACGCCACCGCCGGCAGCGCAGTCGGCAGGTCACGTTGCGGCCCCGATCGGCGATCGATCGGCTCACCGGCCGAAACGGTGGACGATCCGAGATGACCCTGTCCGCCAAGGCTCGAGCAAGCGTACAAAAACCAATCACGATCAACAGCTGTATACTTCCTTCGTTTTAAAATATATTAGGTTTATGAAAAAAAATGCATCTTTTTTTTTAGAGAAACAACAGGACTCAGACTTTATTAATCAAAGCACAGAAACATCATTAATTCACAGGGATAAAGTAAAACTAGATGGATCATCAACCCAAACATTCGGTTGTGTATCCAAAACTCTAGAAAGGCTGTCGGCCACACTATTAGCTTCCCTATTACAAAAGCGAAAAAACACAAGCAGAAAAAGTTGAAGGCTTGAACGTATATATCATCATAATAGGCCACCGTTGTCGTCGATGTAAAATCTTCCGATTGAAGGGCTTCAATGACTTGTGAGCAGTCTGATTGGATCACAATCTTCGGGCATCCCACCTCATTGGCTAAACATAAGCCTCTACAAATAGCTTGTGCTTCCAAAGTGTTTGCATTGATAGCATAATCAATGGGATTATTGCAAGCTGCAATAAAATTCCCCCTATCATCTCTGGTAACCACACCAAGTCTAACCGTAAAATTTTCTGGATTAAAACTGGCATCAACATTTATCATAACAAACCCCTCCTATGGCTTTTTCCAGGTGCTAATTCTTGGCGCTGCATTCTTCCGCAAAGCTTTTATATAGCTTGTTGTGATAGTGTGTATTGACATACTCGCAATTGGGTCTGTTGGTATCTTCTCCCCATGAACTAGTTGTCTTCGCATCCACTAAATATACCATGCTGTTGTCAAGACTAGTTCTCTTACGTCCTCATCTTTATTCTTCAAAATTAGCTCCTCAAACACCGCACTACTCATAGCTCATCTTATCTATGAGGCCAAGCCTTCCCCAAATGTTTCTAGCATACTCATAGCTGAATAAGACAGCTGAAAAAAATGTATCTTTGTTTTAGTGTGTTGATTCACTCAAGTTTAAAATAAATCTACACACTAAAATAAGTCTAAATATATTTTTTTACAAATATAAAATATTTTATATTTTGATACGGAGGAGTACCCGCTCCACACGTCGCGGCACCGCGCGGGTGACGCTAGCAGGTCAGTCGTCAGCGACGGATCGGTGCTTTTACTAGTGAAGGTTTGGGTGGTAGAAGAACCACATTGTTGTCGACAGGAACTATATGTGTGTGCTTTTCAGTTCAGTCGATCGTGGAAAGCTTCAGGAGGTGATGTTGGCCGTACGTGGCTCGCCTCGGTGATGCGATCACTAGTAATGCAAACCCACGATGGATGGATGGCTCTTTGGGTTTCGATTCGATAACTAGCAGCAGGTCGTGTCAACTGTCGGGAGTCTCGGTCCAGTATGGATATATGATATGATCATGGTCAGCTGTATGCCGACGTGCCTGCTGAGTCTGACAAATGGTCAAATTTCGGTGCTGGAGTGTCGAGGTAGCTACACAAAATCTAGTGTTTCTTGTGGGGCCGGGCTGGTCCGTGCGTGGGTCCTTTAGTTGAAACTGGGAAGCCCTGTGCTTCAAACTATTTATATGCTTTACATGAGTAAACACTTACATAGATAGAGTCAAAACTAGAACGCACCCCGTTCTTTCTCGTCTCTTCCACCAGCTCCTCCCCTTGAGAGTCGACTTTCGATCCCCGCCCCGATATAATACTCCCATCGACGGCGTCGACGGCCGACGGAGGCAGAGGAGAGACGCCAGCCTCAGTAGAGTAGGTCTTAGGTTTAGTTGCTGCAGTTGTTGTGCCTATGTGCCGACTGGGAGTAGGTCGCCGGATTCCATCGGCCGGATCCGGCGCGTCTTCTGCTTCGCCTTCCTCAATGCTCTCCTCTAGTGGCAAGAGTGGCGGCGAGGGAGAAGCTCGGAGCACGGCATCTTCGACAATAAGGCCGTCTTCCCTTTCCTCCAGAGATGTCTCGTTCTGGTGCTCTTCCGCGGCGCCAGGCGGTCGCCGTCGCCGCTGTTTGTTGAGCTTCCATGGCGGAAGCTTGACTCCAATGGCGGACTTGGCAAGGCCTCTTTCAATAAGAGGGCTTTTGCTTCTCTCCAATGCTGGACTCGTGGTCCTCGACTCCTCTTCTAACTGTCCATGGTGGCTCGGTGGAAGAGATTCCTGTTGGAGATATGCCCAAGAGGCAATAATAAAGTGGTTATTATCATATCTTCATACTTATGATAAATGTTTACATACCATGCTATAATTGTATTAACAGGAAACATTAATACTTGTGTGATTTGTAAACATAAAAGAGTCCCTAGTAAAGCCTCTTGTTAAACTAGCTTGTTGGTTAATATATGATCATGGTTTCCTGATCATGAACATAGAGATGTTATTAACAACAGGGTCATATCATTAGGAGAATGATGTGATGGACATACTCCTATAGATAAGCGTAGCATAAAGATCAAGTCATTTAATATAGTTCATTTTCTATAAGCTTTCTGATACATAGTAACCTAATTCCTTCGACCATGAGATCATGCATATCACCTTTACCAGATGGATGCTTTGATGACATCAAACACCACACCGTAACTGGGTGGCTATAAAGGTGGCATTGAGTGTTCGGAAAGTATTGGTTGAGACACATGGATCAAGAGTGGGATTTGTCCATCCATACGACGGATAGATATACTCTGGGCCCTCTCGGTGAAATGTCATCCAATTAGCTTGCAAGTATGTGACTGGATCACAAGGGATCACATATCACGGCAACGAGAAAAGAGTACTTATCAGTAACGGGGTTGAACTAGGTATGCAGAGATACCGACGATCATAACCTCGAATAAGTAAACTATCGTGAGACAAAGGGAAATTGGTATCGTATGTAAGTGGTTCATTCGATCGCAAAGTAATCGTAGAAATATGTGGGAGCCATATGAATTTCCAGATTCCTCTATTGGTTATTGATCGGAGAAGTGTCTCGATCATGTCCGCATAATTCACGAACCGTAGGGAGACACACTTAAGGATTCGATGTTGTTGAGTAGTTATGGAATGATGAGTAAGATACCGAATGTTGTTCGGAGTCTCGGATGGGATCCGGGATATCACGAGGAGATCCGGAATGGTCCGAAGAATAAGATTCATATAAGGAAAGTCCTGTTTCGGAGTTGGGGAATGATTCCTGTGTTTTCATCGGGAATGTTCTAGAAGGTTCCGGAATGTCCGGCACTCCGGAGGGGAAGGGTACATGAATGTGTTATATAAAGTTGGTATGATTGCATTATGTACTTGGTGTCATCGCTATACCAAATAGAGGGTTTATTCAAATCCTAGTTTGAAAAGTCAAACGGCTAGTTTGAAAGTCAAACGGCTAGTTTTGGGAAAGAGGAGAAGGAGGTTTGAAACCGACTTGGGGGAGGAGTTCCTCCTCCCACCGCCGGCCCACCTTGGGTCCGAATTGGGAAGGGACTCCCCTCCCCAGGCGCGCCTCCCTCCACCTATAAGAGGAGGGGCAGGGCTCCCCTCCTAGACACACAAGTTGCCTCCCTCTAAACCTAAACCCTAGCCACAGCCTAGGGATTTCTCCCAAGCCGAGTTAGAGCTTCTAATTGCCCTAGCCGCTGGTTTAGCCCTTCTAATTGGTGTGTCTAAACCCTAGATCACCAAGGCTCTCTCATAGTCCACCATACTCGCTCCGGCTTAAGAGGCGCCCTGCGAGATCTCCCTACTTAGGTACCACACCGTCGTCTTTGGGAATCACGAGAGAGTGCTACAACCTCCATTTCTTTGGAACAAGGGAGAGGAAGGTCTTCGTCAGTACCCGCGTGTGACCGATTGCGAAGCTGCCAAAGCACTTGGCCGGAAGGATCGTCTACGCGATCTTGAGATCGGAAGTGTACGACTACATCACCCACGAGAATCTGCTCTCGTTAACCGCTTTGGATCTTCGAGGGTTAGTACTCTATTGACTCGTTGCTACAATCTAGTAGATAGATCTTGGCTTGATCATAGATTAGATCTTGATTGTGTGTTCATGCGATAGAAAATTTTTGTTTTCCGTGCTACGAACCCCTACAGTGGTATCAGAGCCGTGTCTATATGTAGATCTGTTGCACGAGTAGAACACAATGGTCATTGTGGGCGTTGATGCTTTTGTTGTTGATTGCTTCTTGTGTACTTTGCATCTTGCGGGATGGTGGGATGAAGCGGCCCGGGCTAACCCTACATGACATCGTTCATGAGACTTGCTCCACGCTTGACATGCAACTTGTATTGCATAAGTGGCATTGCGGGTGCCTGTTTCTCCCAACATAGTTAAGATTCAATTTACAACGGGTGATTGACAATACTAGTATCAATGTTGTGGTTCTTGTTCGTAAGTTAGAACGACACTTATTGAAAGCCCCAAACCACGTAAAACATGCAAAGAAAATTAGAGACGTCTAACTTTGTTTTGTAGGGGTGTGCTGTGATGTGATATGGCCATGATTGTGATTATATATGATGTATGCAATGTTCCTTATTGTAAGTTGGCAACCGGCAGGAGCCATATGGTTGTCTTTAAATTCTGTTAAGACCCGCGTGTCTATTAAAAGTAGTTGTAATAGTTGATGCTGGTGGAAGACAACCATGGAGCGGCGTCATTGACCTTGATGCAATGCCGGTGATGATGGAGATCATGTTCGTGCTTGAAGATGGAGATCGGAATCACAAGAAGAAAGGCCATATCATATCACATATTATGAATTGCATGTGATGTTAATCCTTTTATGCATCTTGTATTGTTTAGTTCACGACGGTAGCATTATAAGATGATCCCTCATGCACATGAATTTTAAGTCATAAAGTGTTCACCCTTAGTTAGCACCGTTGCTAAAGCTTGTTGTTTCGAAGCACCACGTGATGATCGGGTGTGTTAGATTCCGCAAGTGTATACAACGTGAGCAAGCCAGATTTGCTCATGCGGAAACTAAGGTTTAATCTTGACGAGCCTAGCATGTACAGACATGGTCTCGGTACACGGATCACCGAAAGGTAAAGCATGAGTCATATAGTAGATATGATGAACATGATGATTGTTCGCCATTGAAGCTACATCAACTCTCGTGATGATCGGTTTTGATGTGGTGGATTTGGTTCGGGTGATCACTAAAACAATGTGAGGGATATTGTTTTGACTGGGAGTTCAACGGCAATATGATTAAAAGTGGAACATTATTTATCATAAATTAAATCAAGTGAATTTTCATAATTGTTGTAGTCATTGGCATCCGTTTACCACCTTGCGCTTAGTTATAATTGAGATGATAGAACTATAGAATTCTGGTTAGTTACTTTACGAACTGGTATCATGTTTGTCTCCATGATTCTTGATATTCAAAGAATTGTCTTAATATCAAGGTTATCTAGGATCTGAAAGAGTTGTTTCAGAAACCATGATGTGTGGAAGATATTGTGATATCTGAAACAAAGTTTTGGTTGCAACATGATAGAGTATAATATAGCAAAAGTCATGTTCTCATATTTGATGAGAATTTGCAAAGGGTTGGAGACACTAGTTGTCCTAATCCACCAAAAGGTTTTGGAGAGCAACATTATACTCGCGATTCATCTTTATAAGCTAAAAGTAGCTTGATCATGAATAATTCCATGATAAGGGTGAATATTTGATGTAGGTAAAATATTTGCCACACCAAGAGATTACTAAATAATGGAATATGAAAGCACACCAAACATTTGATGATGTTGATCTACTTCAAAGTGCAAGTCCAAAGACATTGGTATTTAATTATACACGCTTTGGACTATGTGTCATATGTATGACTCCACTATTGATGTTGATAGATTCTTTCAAACAGAAAAGGAAATACTAAAAGAGAATCTCATAAATATATGGCAGAAAAGAAAAGACTAGAATTGTTCAGTTTAAGTATATAGATTATATACATGTTATGGCTATATTCTTTGCTTATTAAACAATGTGGTTCTGAAGTATTTGATACTGAATTTGTTGGTGTGAATCGTCATACGAAACAACACAATTCATGAACTACAATGGCCTAAGTAACTAGCAAAAGAATATGTGATGATGTTCATCGAGAACAAATAAAGGGTTATTGTGTTGCTCGTTAAACATCAAAGCTTGCCGTCAAGATTTGTTTTATCAGGTATTATGAGAACAAAAGGGTTGTTCAAATAATTTCCGTAATCCATAAAAGATGGATGATTCACAAATCTCGTTGGAGAAATCACATCCATAAAACTAGTGCTAAAAATGTCGAAAGACAAATTGATTGAAAGATCACTTAGGAAGTGACATCGCAGTTTAAATTATATTGGAAAGAAAACATGAAGAAACTCCATGTGGATGGAATTTTTGAGTCTTTTGATTTTGATCACATGACGCTTGTGAAAATTTCCTAGAGATAATTAAGACTTCGTTATTAGGCCAAAAGGGAACGAGTGACTAGCTTATTGGAACTTGTACATATTGTTGTATGAAGTCCATTATGTGTAGTCAAGAGCGATGGATTTCAACTTCATATGCTTTCTCCGAGAATTTGAGTGAATATATGAATATTTACTTAATAAGGATGAAGTATGAAACATTTGAAAAGTTCAAAGACTTTCAAGATGAAGTGCAAGATCATTGTAACAAGAATATAAATAGTTTATGATAAGATCATAAAGGAAGATATTTTGAGTTACAAGTTTAGCATAATACCTAAGATTTAAGGAATCGTTCCGTAGATTTACATGTCCCGGAATACCATAAGAGTATGGAGCGTTCGAGATATGTAATTAAACCTTGTTTAACATGGTAAGATCGAAGGTGTAATTCATAAAACTGCCATTATGTTTTAAAGATTAAAAGCTTTAGAGACTATCGTTTTCCACTGAAAAGAGCTCCATCATAATCCGCTGAAATGACACCATATAAAGTTATGGTTTGGGATTAAACCCAAGTAGTCCTTTCTTAAACATTGGTATGCTATGCATAAGAAATATGTTTGCAACCAAAATCGGATGAACCTGTCTTTGTATAATTGTTAAGTATTCCTCCATAAACATCGGAGACAAAAGTGTTTGTCGCTCAGAACGTCAAGTTTCTTAGAGAAGGAATTTTCGTGAAAAGATAAGTGGGAGGACAATAGAACTTTGATAAGGTTAAAGGAACCTTAGATATATGTGCAAAGTTGCGCAGCACCGAAAAGTGTTCCGGAGACAGCAACAATGCTCATGACTCACATGCCTCAAAGGTTGTGGTTACGAAGGTCAAAGTTTCTATTGAAACAAGTAGGTCGGGTAAACAATCAAATACCAAGATTTGAGAGTTAAATCATTATTTGACAATAATGATCTGACTACATGCAAAGAAGCGATGATGGGCCCTGACTCCGACAAATGGCTTGAAGCCATAAAATCCGTGATAGTTCCATATACGAGAGATCGAGCTTTGAACTTGAAAGACCCTCTGGAAAGGTACAAGACCTTACAGTCGTATTTGGATCTATAAAGAAATAGACATGGATGTTTCACACCTATGAAATAGTCGACATGTTGGGAAAGAGTTCACAACAATGTTCAAAGGTTGTATATGACAAGATTTGATCTTTCATAGCGATATTTAGTCTAAACGGATTTAAGTAGCAACAACTACATATAATTTTGTTATATGGTAGTTGAATAAACAAAACAAGTTCTTCTAATAGAATTGTTACCTAGGATGTGTGCATGACACGGTCCATAGGGTTTTGTTAATTCAAAGGATGCTAAAAGCATATGCAAACTTCAATGGTTGAAGTGAGCATCGCGGAGTTGGAATCTTCACAATGATGAAATTGTTAAAAGAGTTTAAATTCATCAGAGACGATGAAGATGCTTGCATTTGCAAGAAATTAAGTGGGAGCGCTAAGACATATTTCTAATACATTATGTGGAAGACATATTGTTGATTGGAAATGATGTATCTTCTATTAACACATATTAAGAATTTCATCTTGATGAAAGACTTAGGAAAAACCCAAATATTTGGCATCAATAGACGCTAATATTTGGCATCAATAGATGAGTTCAATATAGAAACTACAAGAAAGGTTCTTGTCGCACAGAAAGGATTGAATCAGTTCAATATTGATGATATATTCAAGTGTATTGACACTTTGTAAGTGAAACAAAGATTCAAGTATAGATTGATACTTGATGTATGAAATCACAAAGAGTATTTATATCAATCATACTGTGATATGTACAAATCCAGATATGTCCTGTACTCTAAATGTTATGAGCATATACCAGAATGATTCATAAGTTGATCATTGGACAATAGTAAGGATATTCTTATGATCTTTTGGAAGAACTAAGAGTATATTATTTGTAGAAGTGACAAATACATGGTTAGTTCATTGTAAAAGTACTACATTGATACTGTTGGAATTATGCCCTAGAGGCAATAATAAAGATGTTATTATTATAATTCTTGTTCATGATAAAGTTTATGTTCCATGCTAGAATTGTATTAAGCGGAAACTTTAATACTTGTGTGGTTTGTAAACAACACTGTGTCCCTAGTACGCCTCTATGGACTAGCTCATTGATCAATGATGGTTAAGGTTTCCTAACCATAGACATGAGTTGTCAATTGATAATGAGATCATATCATTGGGAGAATGATATGATGGACAGACCCAAACTAAGCGAAGCAATTAGATCGTTTCATCGTGTTCATCTTTGCGAAGCTTTTCCTATGTCAAATATTGTATTCCTT
This sequence comes from Avena longiglumis, assembly GCA_030063025.1. NCBI lineage: Eukaryota > Viridiplantae > Streptophyta > Magnoliopsida > Poales > Poaceae > Avena > Avena longiglumis. Next base: position 101,193,148 of record CP125977.1, read on the forward strand.
AGACCATGAGATAATGCAACTCCCTGGTACCGAAAGAAAGCTTTGAGGTCATCAAACGTCATCCTATGAGAGGGTGATCATAAAGGTGTCTCTCGGTGATCGGAAAGTATCATTGGGTTGTATGTATCGAGATGGAATTTGTCCCTCCCAAGTCGGAGAGATATACTTGGGCCCACTCGGTAATCGATATCAACACCGCTTGCAAGCATGTGGTTAAGTAGTTAATCACAAAGTGATATCGGATTACGAGCAGTAAAGTACTTGCGTGAACGAGATTGAACTAGATATGACTGCATCGACGATCGAATCTCGCAAGTAAAATATCGCGAGACGAAGGAATATATATATGGGATTAATTGAATCCTGGCATCGTGGTTCATCCGATATGATCATCGATGAATGTGGGAGTCAATATGGGTGCCTGCAGACCCTGTTGATTATTGATAGAAGATCATGTCGCATATTCTCGAACCCGCAGGTCACACACTTAACGATCTCGACGCTAGGATAGATTGGATAATTGGATAATTGGTTTATGAATTTTTGTTCGAGTCTCGGATGGGATCCGGATATCACGAGAGGTTCCGGAATGGTCCGAGAATAAGATTCATATAAGGCGGTGCAGTTTTGGAGTTCGAATTGTTCCAAGTTAATCGGTATTGTCTAAGCTTCTAGAACCTTCCGGAAGGGACCAACGTGGCCCCACCTTCCAGGAGGGGCATGGGCCTATGAGGGAGTGTCCTGGCCGCATTGGGCCAGGGGCTGCAACCCCATAGGGCCCAGCCGATCTGGATAAGTTTAAACTCGTTTAAACTAGAGATAGGATTTCTAGATAAGGGAGAGTTTAAATCGTTTATACTAGAGATAGGATTTCTAGATAAGGGAGAGTTTAAATTGTTTAAACTAGAGATAGGCTTGGAGGAGGGCAAGGGCTGGCCGCCTCTATATATAGAGGGTGATGCGCCTCCTAACTACTCCACACCTTCCTCCAAGCCCTAGGCCTTGCTACCTTCTCTCTCCCTTTCGATTGCTTGTGGCGAAGCCTGCAGAAATTCTCCACCATATACACCACACCGTCGTGTTGTAGATCCAATCTATCTCTCCACCCTACTTGCTGGTCCAAGGAAGGAGGCGTCGAGTCTTTGCTGCGTGTGCATCTCACGGAGGCACCGCCACTTGTGGTGCTAGATCGGATCGGATCGCGAGGAGGAGAAGCGTACGACTACATCACCCACGTTCAAGAACGTTCACTGTCGAATCTTCAAGGGTATGAAGATCTAATCCGATCTCTCTCGTTGTTTGCATCTCCTAGATTAGATCTTGGCTTTCCTCCTCTGTTCGCTCGTAGAAAATTTTGATTTACTATGCCGAAACCCTTGAGGGTATCGAGCTAGATCTATGCGTAGATGTGTTTCACGAGTAGAACGCAACATGGTTGTTGCGGGCGTTGATGTTTTCTGTTGCAAGCCTCTTGTTTGTGTTCTTCTTATGACGCGATAGTGAGATTGAAGTGAAGGGTTCGCAGATAGAAAACAAAAATTTCCTACGATGGGAACAACTATGTACCAAGATCTATCTACTAGATACAAACAACTGGATGTATATCCGTGAGAACATACCCTTGAAGACCGACAAAGCTTAACGAGTCCAAACTCGTGGTTGATGTAGACGATCTCTTGCCAATCTCAAGATCGAGAGGAAGTCCTAGCGCAAAAAGCAACAGCATCCGTGCTCGCACACGTTGAGGCACCGAGCAACCTCCGCCTCCTCGCTCCGGTGATGCAGCGAGCACAACTCTTTCTTGCCGAATAGCCACTGGAACATGTATCTCGCTAGTCCGAGACCATGGGGGATAAATTCTAGAGGGAGAGATCCTTCACGAGGAGGTGTATTGTGAGAGGAGGAGAGGGGGCCTTTTATAGGGAGAGGGGGCACCCAAGGGGCATGGCGCCCAGCCATGGGGCTGCCCCACCTCTTCCACATTCATGTGGTGGAGCTCCCACTCAAAATGAAAAGCCTCCACTCCCATTAAAAAGCCTCCACTCAAAATCCACTCACATGCATTAAATTTCCACCAAATTTAATGCAAGCTCTCATTAAATAAAACTCTTTTATTTATTTATTCAGAATTTTGTTAATTACTTTAATTAACAAACATTCACATAAAACCCTTGCTAGTATTCCATTTCACATGCAGAACCAGTTTAGAATTTCAACCGAAAAGCAGTTTCGGTGTCTAGTGAAATAAATTCCTGCGCTTTCCTTTTCTTTTCGGCATGAAACTTTTGCTCCAAATGGATGTCGGTGTCTCTTAAGTGTGTCACCCTACGGTTCGCGAATAATGTGGACATGATCGAGACCCCTCTCAGATCAATAATCAGAAGCGGGATCTGGTGACCCATACTGACTCCCACACATTCAACGATGACTTTCTTGTGATCGTCGGAACCTTTTACGCTAGTATCTTAATCCCTTTGTTTCACGATATATTACATGTCCGAGATTCGATCATCGGTATCTCCATACCTAGTTTGATCTCGTTACCGACATGCACTCTTTTCTCGTTCCCGTGATATAACATTCTAGTGATCAAATCACTTGCTTGCAAGCTAACCAATGTGATATCACCGAGAGGGCCCAGAGTATATCTATCCGTCATCGGGATGAACAAATTCCACTCTCGATCCATGGGCCTCAACATAACACTTTAGTAGTTCTGAATCCATCTTTATAATCACCCGTTACGGTGTGACGTTTGATGTTATCAAGAAACTCTTCCGTGTTAGTGATTGACATGATCTCATGGTCTAAGGATTAGGATCACTTCGTAAGATGTTATAGCAATATAAACTCAATGACTTTGATCGTAATGCTATACTTCGGATGAATGTTCATCACACCATTACACTAATGTTGTGACCTCATTATTAACAACATCCAATGTCCATGATCAGGAAACCTATGATCATCTTGTTAATCAACGAGCTAGTTTATAAGAGAGGCATAACTAGGAACTTTCTTTTATTTATTAAACACACATGTATTAATGTTTCCGTATTAATACAATTATAGCATGTAAAATAAACATTTATCATAAATAGGAATACGATAATAACCACTTTATTATTGCCTCTCGGGCATATTCCCTTCAGTCTCCCACTTGCACTAGAGACAATAATCTAGTTTGAAAACTTTGTGTATTGAACACCTATGGCTTTCTGGTGTTCCAAATACGCAATTGCAAGTGGTTAACATAATCTACGGATCTGACGCTTCAGGTCCGTGTGTATTTGCATGTCTTTGCGTCTCCACGCATCACTCATTCTCCAATGAGATGTCATTGTATAAATTTGGTCTTTTGGTGAGACCTCTAGTTCCTTGGGGTTAAAACACATCGATAATATTGTCATACAATATATCTTTAGTGTTATCCCGTTGCGAACCACAACTTAGTTTGATAACAAACTACTTGACACAAATTCCCTCCTTTGCTGCTACTATAGCAGTCATATACTTAGCCTTTTGTTGTAGTATTCGTCACAATGTCTTAATTTTGGAAATCTTCCAAATCCATCATGGAATCTCCTTTCCATTACATTGTGCCACCCATAGTTTAAATTGAGATAAACTTAATTTGTATCTTGTGACAAAACTAGTATCAATGTAACGCTTTACAATGAACTATTTGTAATTGTTTGTCACCTCTACACAAATATATTCTTAGTTCTTCCAAAAGATCATAAGAATATCCTCACTATCGTCCAATGATCATTTTATGGTTCATTCTGGTATATGCTCATAACACTTAGAGCATAGGACATATCTGGATGTGTACATATCATGGTATGATTGATCAAAACATTCTCGTGGTTTCACTCATCAAGTGTCAAAACACTTGAATCTTGTTTCACTTATCAAGTGTCGATACACTTGAATCTTGATACAATTCCTTTCCATGCAACAAGAACTGTTTCTTGTCGTTTCTATATTGAACTCCTTCAATATCTCATATATGTACGTTTGGCATAACCATATTGGCGTCACAGTCTATCCACTATAGACATTCACGCTAAATATTCGGGTTTTGCCTAAGTCTTTCATCAAAATGAAATTCTTAACCTTTGTCAATAAAAGATACATCATTTCCAATCAACAAGATGTCCTCCACATAATGTATTAGAAATATGTCTTAGCGCTCCCACTTAATTTCTTGCAAATGCAAGCATCTTCATCGTCTCCTGATGAAAACTCCTTTTCATCACGGTGAAGATTCCAACTCCGCGATGCTTACTTCAACCATTGAAGTTTGCATGCCCTTTTAGCATCCTTTGAATTTAACAAAACCCTTTGGACCGTGTCATGTACACGTCCTAGGTAACCATTCTATTAGAAGAACTTTGTTTTGTTTATTCATCTACCATATACCAAATTATATGTAGTGGTTGCTACTTTAATCCGTTCAGACTAAATATCGCTATGAAAGATCAAATCTTGTCATAGTCAACTCTTTGAACATTGTCATAAAATACTTTACAACATGTCGAATATTTCATAGATGTGAGACATCCATGTCTGTTTCTTTATAGATCCAAAATACGACCGATAGGTTTTACACCTTTCCGAGGGTCTTCCAAGTTCAAAACTTGATTTCTCGTATGGAACTATCACGGATTTTATGGCTTCAAGCCATTTGACGAGTCAGGCCCATCATCGCTTCTTTGTATGTATTCGTTCATCATTGTCAAACAATAATGATTTACTCTCAAATCTTAGCATTTGATTGTTTAACCGACCTTCTTGGTTCAATAGGAACTTTAGACCTCCGTGACCACAACCTTTGAGGCACATAAGCTATGAGCATTATGGCAGCCTCGAGCGATTTCCTACAATTAACTCAGACATTTAGCTAAGGTTCGTTAACCTTATCAAAGTTCTATTGTCCTCCCACTTAACTTTTATGAAAAATTCCTTCTTCAAGAAACTTCACATTTCAAGCGACAAACCCTTTTGTCCTCGGTGTTAAGGAGGAATAACCAATTGTTATTCTAAATAACCTACAAAGACATGCTCATCCGACTTTGGTTGTAAACATCTTACTTATGTTTAGTATACAAAATTTAAGAAATGACAACTTGGGTTTTACCCCAAACCATAACTCCATGGTGTCATTTCAACGGATCTAGATGGAGCTCTTTTCGAGGTAAAAGCGGTAGTCTCTAAAGCTTTAATCTTTTAAAACATAATGGCAGTTTTATAAATAACACCTTTGATCCAACCATGTCTCACAAGGTTTCATTACAAATCTCAAACACTCCATACTCCTATGGTGTTTCGGGAGATGTAAATCTAGGTGTTTTGCTAAACTTGCAACTCAAATAAATCCCTTTATGATAAAATCATAATTCATTTATTTTCTTGTTACACTTGTAACTCAAATAAATCCCTTTATGATCAAATCATAATTCATTTATTTTTCTTGTTACAATGATTTTTCACTTCATCTTGAAAGTCTTTGAAACATTTTCAAATATTTCATACTTCTTTCTCATTAAGTGAACATTCACTCAAAATTCCGGAGAAAGCATATGAAGTTGAAACCCATCGCTTACAACTACTCATAATGGACTACATACATCAATATGTATAAATTCCAATAATTTAGTCGTTCGTTCTTCTTTGGCCTTTGAACGAAGTTTTAATTATTACGTGGAAAGTCTCACAAGCGTCACTTGATCAAATCAAAGACTCCAAAAATCCATGAATATGGAGATTCTTCATGTTTTCTTTCCAATATAATTTAAACAGCGATGTCACTTCATAAGTGATCTTTCAATCATTTGTCTTGCGACATTTTAGCATTAGGTTTTATGGATGTGATTTCTTCAACTAGATTTGTAAATCATCCATCTTATATGGAATACGGTAATTATTTGAACAACCTTTGTTCTTATAATACCTGATTCAAATAACAATTATTAAAACAAATCTTGAATTCAAGCTTTGATGTCAACGAGAAATACAAACAACGGTTTGTTTGTTTTCGATGAACATCATCACATATTCTCTTGCTAGTTACTTAGGCCATTATGGTTCATGAATTGCGTCATTCCGTATGAAATTTCATACCAACCAATTCGGTATCCAATACCCAAGAACCACATTGTTTAACAAGCAAAGAATACAACCATAACATGTATATCATCCATATACTTAAATTGGATATTTCCAATCTTTTCTTTTCTGCCAAATATATTTTATAGATTCTCTTTCAGCATTTCCTTTTCCTTTTAAAAGAATTTATCAACATCAAAAGTGGCGCCATATACATGACACCTAGTCCAAAGCGTGTATATTCAAATAATAATACCTTTGGACTTGCACTTTGAAGTAGATCACCATCATCAAATGATCGGTATTCTTTTAAAATCCATTCTTTAGTAATCTTTTAGTGTAGTAAACATTTTACATACATATTCTATTCACCCTTATCATGACGACTTTCATGATCAAGCTACTGTAGCTTATAAAGGCGAATCATGAGTATAACATTACTTTCCAAAATCCTTTTGGATGATTAGGATGTCTAGCATCTCCAACCTTCAGAAATTCTCATCCAATATGAGAACATATATTATACTCTATCATATTGCAACAAACATTGTTTGAGATATCGTTATATCGCCACACATGATGGTTTCAAACAATTCTTTCAGCTCCTAGATAAACTTGATGTTTAAATCAAGAATCATGGAGGCAAACATGATACTTAAGATACTAACATGGAATTGTTACTCTCGATTTAATACCAATTATTAAATTTCACGGAGTAAATAGAATTTTCTTGAAAGTTTGCAATAGGACTTTAAACTTTAGATTGACACTCAACACAATACGATACCCGTTCGTAAAGTATATATCCAGAATTCTATAGTTCTATTATCTCAATTACAACTATGCATAAGGTGGTGAACGAATGCCAATGACTACAACAAATTATGCAAATTCACTTTGATTTAATTTATGATAAATTGAGTTCTACTAATCCAAATTAGAAATGAACTCCCACTCAAAACGACATCCTCGTGTCTTTTGGTGATTACATGAACCAAATCCACTACACCAAGTCCGATCATCACGTGAGTCGGCGTAGCTTCAAAGCGAGCATCCATATGGTCATCATATCAAAACATATGACTCATGCTTAACCTTTTCTCCGTGTTCCGAGGCCATGTCTCATACATGCTAGGCTCGCCAAGTAAGAACCTTAGTATTCGCGTGTGTAATGTCTTACACCGAGATATGCTCGTGGATTCAAGTACACCCGATCATCACGTGATGTCTTGAAGCGACGAAACATTGTCGGTGCATACTTAAGGAAGAACACATTTTTATCTTGATATCTAAATGAGGGATCATCTTATTATGCTAATAAAACGCCAAACAAGCAATATAAGATGCTATCAATCATCACATGTTTATTAGTGGAATGATATGGTTCTCGCATATGATCTCTATCATGTGCATCGTGGTATGATCACTATCATACCTTTATGTGTAAGTCCAAGGTCTATGGAGATTACACGTTATGTGTGTTGTAAGAGTATCATCTTATACTTACAACATCACCATATCATAACACTAGCCCAAAGAACAATCTAAACTAGACGCCTCTAATTTATCCATTGCAAATTTTACGTGGCTTAGGGCTTTCGAGATAGAACCGTTCTTACCTACGAACATGAACCACAACGAGGATAACCAAATTGTTGACAACTCGTTGCAAATTAGATATTGACTATAGTAGGAGAGACAGACACCCGCTAGCCACTTATGCAAAACTAGTTGCATGTCAAGCGTGGAACAGGTCTCATGTGCGAGGACATGTAAAGTTTGTCCGGGCTGCTTCATCCCACTATGCCACCAATATCCAAAGTACAACAAAGAAGCAATAAAATGATCATCGTCGCCCACATAATCATATGTGTACTACCCGTGCAAAGCATCTACGCATAGATCCGGCTCTGATACCACTGAAGGGTTCGCAGCATAGAAAACAAAAATTTTCCTACGATGGGAACAACTATGTACCAAGATCTATCTACTAGATACAAACAACGGGCGGATGTATATCCGTAGAGAACATACCCTTGAAGACCGACAAAGCTTAACTAGTCCAAACTCGTGGTTGATGTAGACGATCTCTTGCCGATCTCAAGATCGAGAGGAAGTCCTAGCGCCGCAAAACAGCAGCGCATCCGTGCTCGCACACACGTTCGAGGCACCGAGCAACCTCCGCCTCCTCGCTCCAGCGATGCAGCGGAAGCACAACTCTTTCTTGCCGAATAGCCACCGGGAACATGTATCTCGCTAGTCCGAGACCATGGGGGATAAATTCTAGAGGGGGAGAGAGATCCTTCACGAGGAGGTGTATTGTGAGAGGAGAGGGGGCCTTTTATAGGGAGAGGGGGCACCCAAGGGGCATGGCGCCCAGCCATGGGGCTGCCCCACCTCTTCCACATTCATGTGGGTGGAGCTCCCACTCAAAATGAAAAGCCTCCTCCCATTAAAAAGCCTCCACTCAAAATCCACTCACATGCATTAAATTTCCACCAAATTTAATGCAAGCTCTCATTTAAATAAAACTCTTTTATTTATTTATTCAGAATTTTGTTAATTACTTTAATTAACAAACATTCACATAAAACCCTTGCTAGTATTCCATTTCACATGCAGAACCAGTTTGAATTTCAACCAAAGCAGTTTGGTGTCTAGTGAAATAAATTCTCGCTTTCCTTTTCTTTTCGGCATGAAACTTTTGCTCCAAATGGATGTCGGTGTCTCTTAAGTGTGTCACCCTACGGTTCGCGAATAATGTGGACATGATCGAGACCCTCTCGGATCAATAATCGAGCGGGATCCGAGACCCATCGACTCCCCACATTCAACGATGACTTTCTTGTGATCGTTAACCTTTTACGCTAGTATCTTAATCCCTTTGTTTCACGATATATTACATGTCCGAGATTCGATCATCGGTATCTCCATACCTAGTTTGATCTCGTTCGACATGCACTCTTTTCTCGTTCCGTGATATAACATTCTAGTGATCAAATCACTTGCTTGCAAGCTAACCAATGTGATATCACCGAGAGGGCCCAGAGTATATCTATCCGCCATCGGGATGAACAAATTCCACTCTCGATCCATGGGCCTCAACATAACACTTTAGTAGTTCAATCCATCTTTATAATCACCCATTACGGTGACGTTTGATGTTATCAAGAAACTCTTCCGTGTTAGTGATGACATGATCTCATGGTCTAAGGATTAGGATCACTCATCGTAAGATGTTATAGCAATATAAACTCAATGACTTTGATCGTAATGCTATACTTGGATGAATGTTCATCACACCATTACACTAATGTTGTGACCTCGTTATTAACAACATCCAATGTCCATGATCAGGAAACCTATGATCATCTTGTTAATCAACGAGCTAGTTTATAAGAGAGGCATAACTAGGAACTTTCTTTTATTTATTAAACACACATGTATTAATGTTTCCGTATTAATACAATTATAGCATGTAAAATAAACATTTATCATAAATAGGAATACGATAATAACCACTTTATTATTGCCTCTCGGGCATATTCCTTCGAAGCGGTCGAGCCAACCTTACGGCGCCGTCATCGCATGAGACCGGCTCGACTTGACGTGTGGCTTGTACCACACATGCGGCTGGTGGATGTCAGTTTCTCTCACTATAGTTGTCATGGGATTAACACCGGAGTTTGGCAACCATAATATCACCGTTGTGGCTTTCCGTAGGTAAGAATCGTTCTTAGCATCTACTCCCATAAGCCACGTAAAACATGCAACAACAAAGTAGAGGCGTCTAACTTGTTCTTGCAGGGAGTGTTTTCTGTGATATGGTATGGCCCAAGATGTGATGTGTATATTGTATGCGATGATCATGTTTTGTAATGTTTCACGACTTGCATGTCGATGAGTACACAACCGGCAGGAGCCATATGGTTGTATTTATAATTGTGTATGACCTGCGAGTCAACTTCTTATACGCCATGTAATAGCTTTACTTTATCTCTAAGTAGTTAGCAATAGTTGTAGTTGTTATTCGTGGTGGAAGCAATCATGGTGGAGTGATGGAGATCATGCCGGAACGCACAAGATGGAGATCATTGCGCGAAGATTGGCTATACCATGTCACATAAAGTTATATGCATGTGATGTTTATCCCTTTATGTATCTTATTATTCTTAGATCGCGACAGTAGCATTATAAGATGATTCCTCACTTAAAGATCAAGATAAAAACTGTGTTCTCCCCAAGTATGCACCGTTGCGAAAGTTCGTCGTGTCCAAGCATCACGTGATGATCGGGTGCTATAGACTCTACGCTCACATACAACGGGTGCAAGCCAGTTTTGCACACGCGGAAATACTTGGGTCTAACTTGACGGGCCTAGCATGTACAGACATGGCCTCGGAACACAAGAACCGAAAGGTTAAGCATGAGTCATATGAATGATATGATTGACACTTTGTTGTCCACCATTGAAACCACATCTCTTCTCGTGATGATCGGATTAGGTGTGGTGAATTTGGATCGTGTTCACTAAACAACTTGAGGGATGTTGAATTTAGTGGGAGTTCATCTAGTAATTTGATTAAGTTGAACTATTTATCATGAACATAGTCTAAATTGTACTTGCAAATAATGTAGATCACATGGCCAAGTCCAACTTCAACTTCAACGTTTTTGCTGAGAAGGAAAAGCTTAGAAACAATGGGTCTAACTTCACCAATTGGTTCCGCAATCTAAGAATCATTCTCGCGGACAAAGGACTATCTCCTTGGGAAAGCGTTAGGTGACCCCCATCGCAATCGCTACGGCTGATGAGAAAGCATCTATCATCACGCAAAGATGATTATGGTGTGATTAAGAGCACCATGTTGTTTTCTATGGAACCGAACTTCAAAATCGTTTTGAAACCTATCCCGGCCCTTTGAGATTCTCGAGGAGCTGAAAACCATGTTTCGCACTCAAGCCTGCTCGAGAGATACGAGATCTCGAGAAGTTCTTTAACGCAAGATGGAGGAAGGGAGTTCCGTTAGTGAGCACGCCATAAAGATGTCGGGCTACACTCAACGCTTGAGCAACTGGAATGCACGATTCCAGAGGAGCTCAAGATTGACAGGTTCTGCAATCACTCCTCCCAGCTACAAAAGTTTTGTAGTGACTCATAATCGATTGGTTCCACGACACGATCACGGGCTCTTCGCAGTCAAGGCTGCGGAAGTGGACATCAAGAAGGATAATCATGTGTTGATGGTCAACAAGCCCTCCTTTAAGAAAGGTAAGGAGCAAAGAAGCCCTTCAAGAAGGGCGGCAAGCGCAATGCCCCTGAGAAGAAGCTCAGTCTGGTCCTAAGCGGACACCGAGTGCTTCTATTGCAAGGACAGGGTCACGGAAGCAATCGTCCAAGTACTTAGCGGACAAGAAGGCTGGCACCATCAAAGGTATATTTGATATACATGTTATTGATGTTTTCCTTACTAGCCCTCGTTGTAGTGCACAGGTATTTGATACGTTCGGTTGCTAATATTTGTAACTCGAAGCAGAGCTACGGAATGACGGCGGCTTGCGAGGATGAGGTGACGATGCGGCGTTGGCAACGGATCAAGAGTTGATGTGATGGCCGTCGACGCTCTCCTTAGTTTTACCTTCGGATTAGTTTTAAACCTTAATAAATGTTATTATGTGCTGCGTTGAGCATGAACATTATTTCGGATCATGTTTATTGTAAGATGGTTATTCATTTAAATCGGAGAATAATGGTTGTTCTATTTATATGAGTAACATCTTTTATGGTCATGCACCTCTTGTGAATGGTTTATTTCTTCTAAATCTAAAGGGATGAAACACACATCCATAACATTGAGGCTAAGAGATGCAAAGTAGATAGTGATAATACTACTTATTTGTGGCAATCTGCTCAGGTCATATTGGTGTAAAGCGCATGAAGAAACTCCATTCGATGGACTTTTGGAGTCTCTTGATTTTGAATCATTTGATACATGCGAACCATGCCTCATGGGCAAGATGATCAAAACCCCGTTCTCCAGGTATGATGGAGCGAGCAACGGACTTGTTGGAAATCATACATACCGATGTATGCGACCGATGAGTGTTTCGACGCGGTGGATATCGCTATTTTCTCACTTTTACCGATGACTTAAGTAGATATGGGTATATCTATTTAATGAAACATAAATCAAACGTTTGAAAAGTTCAAAGAATTTCGTAATGAAGTGGAGAACCATCATAATGTAAAGATTAAGTTTCTACGATCCGATCGTGGACGTGAATATTTGAGTTATGATTTTCTCACGCATCTTAAAGCAAGTGGAATCGTTTCACAACTCACGCCACCCTAACACCACAACAAGAATGGTGTGTCTGAACGGAATCGAACCCTATTAGATATGGTCCGATCAATGATGTCTCTTACTGATTTGCCGTTATCATTTTGGGGTTATGCATTAGAAACCGCTGCACTCACTTTAAATAGGGCTCCATCTAAATCCGCTGAGACGACACCGTATGAACTGTGGTTTGGTGCTAAACCTAAGTTGTCGTTTCTTAAAGTTTGGGGATGCAGCTTACATCAAGAAGTTGATGCCGACAAGCTCGAACCCAAAGCGAGAAATGCGTCTTCATAGGATACCCTAAGGAAACCATTGGGTATACCTTCTATCACGTAACCGAAGGCAAAGTGTTTGTCGAAGAACGGTTCCTTTCTTGAGAAGGAGTTTCTCGAAAGAAGTGAGTGGGAGGAAAGTAGAGCTTGACGAGGTTATTGAACCTTCTCTTGAATTGGAGAGTAGCAGACCTGAAATTGTTCCAAAGGTCACCGCACCAACAATAGAGGAAGCTAATGACAAGGATCATGAAGCTTGACGATGTCACATCGAACGTCAGAGTCGACAAGGTCGCGTGCCCCTCCCGAGTGGTACGGCAACTGCCTTCACCGCCTTGTTGGTAGAAGACGGTGAACCTATGAACTATGAGGAAGCGATGATGAGCCCAGACTCGAGAAATGGCTAGAAGCCATGAACCGAATTGGGATCCATGAGCGAAAACCAAGTATGGACTTTGGTGGAACCTCCTAGCGGCGAAAGGCCGTTGAGTGCAAATGGATATTCAAGAAGAAAACGGACGCGGATGGTAATGTTACCGTCTATAAAGCACGCTTGTCGCAAAGGTTTTCGACAAGTTCAAGGTGTTGACTACGATGAGACTTTCTCCAAAGAGCGATGTTTAAGTCCATTCGGATTTTATTAGCAATTGCTGCGTTTCATGATTATGAAATATGGCAGATGGATGTCAAGACTGTTTTCCTCAATGGGAACATTGATGAAGAGTTGTATATGATGCAACGCGAAGGTTTTTTCGATCCTAAGGATGCTAGTAAAGTATGCAAACTTCAGCGTTCCATTTATGGACTGAAGCAAGCATCTCGGAGTTGGAACCTTCGTTTTGATTAAGTAATCAAGAGCTTTGGATTTGTTCCAAATTGCTACGAAGCTTGTATCTACAAGAAAGTGAGTGGGAGCTCGGTGACGTTTCTGGTACTGTATGTGGATGACATATTGATTATCGGAAATGACATCAACATGCTTAACCATGTGAAGAGTTATTTGAACAAGTGTTTTTCAATGAAAGACCTAGGTGAAGCTGCTTATATATTGGGCATCAAGATCTATAGAGATAGATAAAGACGCCTGATAGCTTTAAGCCAGAGTACATACCTAGACAAAGTTCTGAAAAGGTTCAGAATGGATAAGGCAAAGAAAGGTTCAAAGGCCTATGTTGTCGTGTAAGATATTGAGCAACGCCGGTCCAGCCTACTAAATGATAGGGAATCTATGAGCAAAGTGCCTTATGCCTCGGCCATAGGTTCCATCATGTATGCCATGTTGTGTACTAGACCGGATGTGTCCAATGCTCTTAGTTTGACGAGCAGATATCAAAGTGATCCAGGAGTGGAACACTGGACAGCCGTGAAGAACATCCTAAAGTACCTAAATAGGACTAAAGAAATGTTCTTAGTCTATGGGGTGATGAACAATTGTCGTAAAGGTTACGCCGATGCTAGTTTTGACACCGACAAGGATGATTCCAAATCTTTATAGGATACGCTTATATTTTGAATGGAGGATCCGAGCTAGAGAAGCTGCAAGCAAAGTGTGATCGCGGATCTACAGAGAAGCGGAATACATGGCTGCCGCAGGTTGCCAAGTGAAGGAGTTTGGATCAAACTTCATCATCGAGCTTGGCGTGGTTCCAAGTGCATTGGACCCACTGGAGATATTGTGTGACAACACCGCGCCATAGCACTCACTAAGGAACCAAGATATCATCCAAAGACCAAGCATATCAACTCATAAGTTTCATATAATCCGAGATTATATAGCAGATGGAGATCTGAAGATTAGCAAAGTACATACGGATCTGAATGTCGCAGATCCACTGACTAAACCTCTTCCACGTGTAAAACATGATCAATACCTCAGTGCCATGGGTGTGATATTGTTGCCAGATGTAAACTAGATTATTGACTCTAGTGCAAGTGGGAGACTGTTGGAATTATGCCCTAGAGGCAATAATAAAGATGCTATTATTATAATTCTTGTTCATAATAAAGTTTATGTTCCATGCTAGAATTGTATTAAGCGGAAAATTTAATACTTGTGTGGTTTGTAAACAACACCGTGTCCCTAGTACGCCTCTATGGACTAGCTCATTGATCAATGATGGTTAAGGTTTCCTAACCATAGACATGAGTTGTCAATTGATAATGAGATCATATCATTGGGAGAATGATATGATGGATGACCCAAACTAAGCGAAGCAATTAGATCGCTTCATCGTGTTCATCTTTGCGAAGCTTTTCCTATGTCAAATATTGTATTCCTTAGACCATGAGATAATGCAACCCCTGGTACCGAAGAAAGATTTGAGGTCATCAAACGTCATCCTATGAGAGGGTGATCATAAAGGTGTCTCTCGTGATCGGAAAGTATCATTGGGTTGTATGTATCGAGATGGAATTTGTCCCTCCCAAGTCGGAGAGATATACTGGGCCCACTCGGTAATCGATATCAACACCGCTTGCAAGCATGTGGTTAAGGAGTTAATCACAAAGTGATATCGGATTACGGAACGAGTAAAGTACTTGCCGTGAACGAGATTGAACTAGGTATGACGGCATCGACGATCGAATCTCGCAAGTAAAATATCGCGAGACGAAGGGAATATATATATGGGATTAATTGAATCTCGCATCGTGGTTCATCCGATATGATCATCGATGAATGTGTGGGAGTCAATATGGGTGCCTGCACTTCCGCTGATTATTGATAGAAGATCATGTCTGCATATTCTCGAACCCGCAGGGTCACACACTTAACGTATCTCGACGCTAGGATAGATTGGATAATTGGATAATTGGTTTATGAATTTTTGTTCGGAGTCTCGGATGGGATCCGGGATATCACGAGAGGTTCCGGAATGGTCCGGAGAATAAGATTCATATAAGGCAGTGCAGTTTTTGGAGTTCGGAATTGTTCCGGGTTAATCGGTATTGTACCGGAAGCTTCTAGAACCTTCCAGAAGGGGACCAACGTGGCCCCACCTTCCAGGAGGGGGCATGGGCCTATGAGGGAGTGTCCTGGCCGCATTGGGCCAGGGGCACAAGGCCCCATAGGGCCCAGCGATCTGGATAAGTTTAAACTCGCTTAAACTAGAGATAGGATTTCTAGATAAGGAGAGTTTAAACCGCTTAAACTAGAGATAGGATTTCTAGATAAGGAGAGTTTAAATTGTTTAAACTAGAGATAGGCTTGGAGGAGGCAGGGCTGGCCGCCCCCTCTATATATAGAGGGTGATGCGCCTCCCCAACTACTCCACACCTTCCTCCAAGCCCTAGCGCCTTGCTACCTTCCTCTCTCCTTTCGATCGCTTGTAGGCGAAGCCCAGCAGAAATTCTCCACCATATACACCACGCCGTGTTGTAGATCCAATCTATCTCCACCCTACTTGCTGGTCCGAGGAAGGAGGAGACGCCGAGGTGCACGTGTGCATCTCACGGAGGCACCGCCACTTGTGGTGCTAGATCGGATCGGATCGCGAGGAGGAGAAGCGAGTACGACTACATCACCCACGCCCGTTTAACGCTCATGCAGCGAATCTTCAAGGGTATGAAGATCTAATCTAATCTCTCTCGTTGTTTGCATCTCCTAGATTAGATCTTGGCTTTCCCTCTGTTCGCTCCGTAGAAAATTTTGATTTACTATGCCGCGAAACCCTTCAGATACTAGTTTTGTCGCAAAGTACAAATTAAGTTTATCTCAATCTAAACTAAGGTTGGCACAATATAATGAAAAGTAAGTTCCATAATGGATTTGGATGATTTCCAAAGTTAAGACATTGTGACAGATACTACAACAAAAGGCTAAGTATATGACTGCTATAATAGCAGGTAAAGAGGGCATTTATGTCAAGTAGTTTGTTATCAAACTAGGTGTAGTTCACAGCAGGGATAATACTATGAATATATATTGTACGAAAATATTATCAACATGTTTTAACCCCAAAGAACTAAAGGTCTCACCAAAGGACCAAATTTATACAAAAGACATCTCATTAGAGAATGAGTGATGCGTAGGGACGCAAAGACATGCAATTACACACGGACCTGGAAGTGTCAGATCCAGAGATCAGTTGACCACTAGAAATCGTGTACATACAACACCGTAAAGCCATAGGTGTTGAATACACAAAGGTTTGAAACTAGATTATTGACTCTAGTGCAAGTGGGAGACTGTTGGAGATATGCCCAAGAGGCAATAATAAAGTGGTTATTATCATATCTTCATACTTATGATAAATGTTTACATACCATGCTATAATTGTATTAACAGGAAACATTAATACTTGTGTGATTTGTAAACATAAAAGAGTCCCTAGTAAAGCCTCTTGTTAAACTAGCTTGTTGGTTAATATATGATCATGGTTTCCTGATCATGAACATAGAGATGTTATTAACAGGGTCATATCATTAGGAGAATGATGTGATGGACATACTCCTATAGATAAGCGTAGCATAAAGATCAAGTCATTTAATATAGTTCATTTGCTATAAGCTTTCTGATACATAGTAACCTAATTCCTTCGACCATGAGATCATGCATATCACCTTTACCAGATGGATGCTTTGATGACATCAAACACCACACCGTAACTGGGTGGCTATAAAGGTGGCATTGAGTGTTCGGAAAGTATTGGTTGAGACACATGGATCAAGAGTGGGATTTGTCCATCCATACGATGGATAGATATACTCTGGGCCCTCTCGGTGAAATGTCATCCAATTAGCTTGCAAGCATGTGACTGGCTCACAAGGGATCACATATCACGGGAACAAGAAAAGAGTACTTATCAGTAACGGGGTTGAACTAGGTATGCAGAGATACCGACGATCATAACCTCGGATAAGTAAATTATCGTGAGACAAAGGGAAATTGGTATCGTATGTAAGTGGTTCATTCGATCGCAAAGTAATCGTAGAAATATGTGGGAGCCATATGAATTTCCAGATTCCTCTATTGGTTATTGATCGGAGAAGTGTCTCGATCATGTCCGCATAATTCACGAACCGTAGGGAGACACACTTAAGGATTCGATGTTGTTGAGTAGTTATGGAATGATGAGTAAGAGACCGAATGTTGTTCGGAGTCTCAGATGGGATCCGGGATATCATGAGGAGATCCGGAATGGTCCGGAGAATAAGATTCATCTAAGGAAAGTCCTGTTTCGGAGTTGGGGAATGATTCCGGTGTTTTCATCGGGAATGTTCTAGAAGGTTCCGGAATGTCCAAGACTCGAGGAAGGGTACATGAATGTGTTATATCAAGTTGGTATGATTGCATTATGTACTTGGTGTCATCGCTGTACCAAATAGAGGGTTTATTCAAATCCTAGTTTGAAAAGTCAAACGCTAGTTTTGGGAAAGAGGAGAAGGAGGTTTGAAACCGACTTGGGGGAGGAGTTCCTCCTCCCACCGCCGGCCCACCTTGGGTCCGAGTTAGGGAGGGACTCCCCTCCCCAGGCGCGCCTCCCTCCACCTATAAGAGGAGGGGCAGGGCTCCCCTCCTAGACACACAAGTTGCCTCCCTCTAAACCTAAACCCTAGCCACAACCTAGGGATTTCTCCCAAGCCACCGAGTTAGAGCTTCTAATTGCCATAGCCGCTGGTTTAGCCCCTTCTAATTGGTGTGTCTAAACCCTAGATCACCAAGGCTCTCTCTGACGAGGTTTAATCTCGTCAGTGCCCATTGTTATGGACTTGGGTTTTGGAGAAGATGGGGATGCTGGAGATCGTGGCAGGTTAACAGACAAGCAACCAGGGGACACGAGATTTACCCAGGTTCAGGCCCCCGGAGGGAAAACCCTACTCCTGCTTGTCTGCTCTTTGATTACGGCGGAACCGAAGGTTACAGGGTGCGCAGATTCGATCTGGCGTGGATGCGTGTCAAAGCAGTATGAGTTGCCCTAGGACGTGCCCTCCTAGCCTTTATATAGACTTAGGCAGGTCCCGGGCGTAGTCCTAGTCGGTTACAAGTTCTAGGGTTTTACCCCTTTGAATTTCCTATCTCCTATAGTCTTGCTCTCCAAGGATTCGAAGCCGTCATGGGCCTTGGCCACCCGAAAATCTTCATGGGCCAGCGTATGTCTGCCGTGGGCCTTCCTTGAGCTGGACTAGGTATGCTGAAGTTACGCACGTGAGGGTATAACCATGTCGAGCCCCGGTGATCAAATAATCGTAGATTCGGTTGAGGACTCTTCCATCCTTCGGGAGCAATATGTGTTAATAGTATATGTGCAGGATTGTTGATGCGTGTGCGACTCACCCGACGGATCGTGGTCGATTAACTGCCTTAGGACGAAACAACACGATCTTCTTGTGTTCGGGTCCCTTAACCCGAGCTCGAACATATGTCATGGCGTAATTCAACTCGAGCCGCGGAGGACTTATAGGAGTGGAATTCCAGTAATTTTAATTGGTGTACCCAACGTCTGTCAGATTTTTCATCGCACTGGTACGGATTCATACTAGCAGAGCGCAACAAAAGGCTGCGTGCCATCGATTATATATGTAGGTCTTATCTTTGCGCAGACGCAAAGATCCAACATTTATCACCTCGGAGGTGTTTCTGTGGCCAAGGAGATTGTTGCTCACTTAGCGTTTTGTTGGCGAGTTGCCAAAAGTTTTTGCATGCGGATCCAAGATCGCAGTCGAAGAATTCATAGGGTGCGCGACCAGCCTCCTATGGGAGTAGCCCCAAGTGTCTGCTCGAGTCGAGACTCGAACGAGACTTTCAGTTCAAGCATTGTTTTAATCATTAGGTCAGGACTCAAAAAATTTCGGATGCTTAAATCCATCCTCCCTATGGGAGTAGCCCCGAGTCCGTAGGTGAGTCGTAAACTCGACGTGGGACTCGAGAAATAATTTTGTCTTCATTTGTCTTCGGTGCGGCCATTCCCGATAGGAGTAGCCCCCAAGTATTTAGTCGAATCGTAGATTCGAGTGAGTACTTTTAGCTATGGAGCCGAAGTGGTGCTAGTATAGCTTTTGATGACGTCAGTGCTTACGATCGATGACCTCAAGCGTCTGCTACGCCAGAGATGACTTGACTGGACGAACCGTGGGTCCCACTTGCTGACTTTGAATTGACCGGTCACGCGGGGCGTGGAGATAATTACGGCGTCTCCTCGATTTGTGCGCGTAGTGGACGGCATGGTATCGACGTTTCGTTTTGGTGCTGACACGTGTACGGCCAGATGTACCGTTGGCGTTAGGTCTTCTCGATGGACGGCCAGCGTGCGTCGTCTTCGCTGTTATAATCCCTGGTGAAATCGTGGTTTGTTTTTCACCGCAACAGTTCATCTGTTCACTGCCTCCTTGTTCTTGAGCGATTCTTGCTGCGCGCTAAGCTTTCCTTCCACATTTCCTTTGTCCTTCGTTGCTAACGCCACCACCGTAGAAGGTCATGGGAAGACAAAGAAATCCTCGTCTGCGGTTGGGACCAGTGCCGCCGGAGGCAAGAAGAGCACCGCCGCTGCTCGCGTCACCGATGGTGGCTGGCGGCGATCAGAAACACGGGAGAGCGATCTCCGCAAACTACGCGAGCGGGGCCTGATGCCGCAGGATACGACGGCCGTCAAACTCCCCGGCAATGAGGTAATCCCCCGTCCCCCATCTAGGTACCGGGTTATGTTTCTTGCCTTCGTCTTGCGTGGGTTTTCGTATCCAGTCCATGACTTCCTTCGTGGACTGCTCTTCTTCTATGGGGTTCAGTTGCATCATTTGTCTCTCAATTCTCTTCTCCACATTGCTTGTTTTATCACGCTTTGCGAGTGTTGGCTTGGCATTGAGTCAAGATTTGGCCTCTTCCTAAGCTTTATTCCGTGAAGAGGCGATCGTTTGGATGGTGTGTATCCCATTGGGGGTTTCATCATCTCCTCATCCCAATGTGCAATTATTTTCCTTTTCCATGTCCGAATCTATCCAAGATCAAGCGAGGAAATGGTTTTACATCCATGACTCCGTCGCTGGGAAAGATTTTGGTCTCGCCTTTTGACCCTCCCAATTGATTGAGAAGAAAAGATCCCGGAAAACCAAATCTTAGGCGATGAGGAGGCGGAGATAGAGGCCTGCACTCGGGTGGAGGATCTCCAATTGATTCCCGAGAAGGAGGTGAACGGTGTCGACATCATCCGGACGTTTCTTGAGCGTCGGTGCAGCCTCTCAAGCGAGGGCGCATCCGATGTTTCTTTACTCTGGCGCCGTGATCCGGCCAAGGGTTTCGAGTGAGAAAATCTCGAGGTGGAACTTGACAAGGCTCTTCGCGGCCTGTTGAAGTTCAAGGCCGACGAAGAAGTCCCGGGAAGTCGCAGACTCCTCCCTTTCTTCGACATTGGTCGCATCAAGGTGTAGATTTGCGCCGTAGTGCTCCTTCGCTTTTTGTCACCGTGTACTTTTTCCTTTGTTTGCTAACAAAGTTCCTTTTCCTTTTGCAGAGCTTCAAAGTGCCGGGCATGGCACCACCGTTGCCCGAAAGGTATCCGAATGCCCCGGATAATGAAGTGGTGGATTCCGTGTCCGAGCTATTGTCAGCGCGATCCCCAGCGGAGGATGCCGACGAATCGAGTGAGGACCATTCACGCAAGCGATCACGGAGCTCTAGCGAGTCGTCAGATGCCTCGACTCCTCCGACTCCCAGAAATCCTCTGGTCCTTGAGCGTCATGATGATGTTCACGGGGGTTCTTCCTCTCCCCTTCCTGCCATTCCTGTGCGGGCTGTTGCTCCGCACCCGCCAGCAAAGCGGAAGAAGGAAGAAAAGAAGGACGAGAAGAAGGAAGAAAAGAAGGAAGAGAAGAGGGCCCGAAGGGCTTCTCCTATCTTTGACCTGAGCGCGTTGGGCTCGTAAGTTTTCTTTTTGCCACTGTTGTCCTTTGCTCCCTTGTTTGTTGGAGATATGCCCAAGAGGCAATAATAAAGTGGTTATTATCATATCTTCACACTTATGATAAATGTTTACATACCATGCTATAATTGTATTAACCGGAAACATTAATACTTGTGTGATTTGTAAACTAAAATAAGAGTCCCTAGTAAAGCCTCTTGTTAAACTAGCTTGTTGGTTAATATATGATCATGGTTTCCTGATCATGAACATAGAGATGTTATTAACAATAGGTTTATATCATTAGGAGAATGATGTGATGGACATACTCCTATAGATAAGCGTAGCATAAAGATCAAGTCATTTTATTAGTTCAATTGCTATATGCTTTCTGATACATAGTAACATAATTCCTTCGACCATGAGATCATGCATATCACCTTTACCGGATGGATGCTTTGATGTCATCAAACACCACACCGTAACAGGGTGGCTATAAAGGTGGCATTGAGTGTTCAGAAAGTATTGGTTGAAACACATGGATCGAGAGTGGGATTTGTCCATCCATATGACGGATAGATATACTCTGGGCCCTCTCGGTGAAATGTCATCCAATTAGCTTGCAAGCATGTGACTGGCTCACAAGGGATCACATATCACGGGAACGAGAAAAGAGTACTTATCAGTAACGAGGTTGAACTAGGTATGCAGAGATACCGACGATCATAACCTCGGATAAGTAAACTATCGTGAGACAAAGGGAAATTGGTATCGTATGTAAGTGGTTCATTCGATCGCAAAGTAATCATAGAAATATGTGGGAGCCATATGAATTTCCAGATTCCTCTATTGGTTATTGATCGGAGAAGTGTCTCGATCATGTCCGCATAATTCACGAACCGTAGGGAGACACACTTAAGGATTCGACGTTGTTTGAGTAGTTATGGTATTATGAGAAAGAGACCGAATGTTGTTCGGAGTCTCGTATGGGATCCGGGATATCACGAGGTGATCCGGAATGGTCCGGAGAGTAAGATTCATATAAGGAAAGTCCCGTTTCGGAGTTCGGAAATAATTCCGGTGTTTTCATCGGGAACATTCTAGAAGGTTCTGGAATGTTCGACACTCCGGGGGGAAGGGGTACATGGATATGTTATATCAAGTTGGTATGATTGCATCATGTACTAAGTGTCATTGCTGTACCAAATAGAGGATTTAATCAAATCCTAGTTTGAAAAGTCAAACGGCTAGTTTGAAAAGTCAAACGGCTATTTTGGGAAGTGGGAAAGAGGAGAAGGAAGTTTGAAGCCGACTTGGGGGAGGAGTTCCTCCCACCGCCGGCCTCCTTGGCCGAGTTGGGAGGACTCCCTCCCCAGCGCCTCCCTCCACCTATAAAAGGAGGAGCAGGCTCCTCCTGACACAAGTTCCTATCCTCTAAATCTAAACCCTAGCCACAGCCTCCGGTTTAGAGCCGTTTTGGTTTAGAGCTTCTAATTGCCCTAGCCTTCGGTTTAGAGCCTTCTAATTGGTGTGTCTAATCCTAGACCACTAAAGCCTCTCATACTCCACCATACTGCACCGGCTTAAGGCGAAGCCTGCGAGATCTCCTCTACTCCGTAGCACCGTTATGCCTTGGAATCGCGAGGAGAGTGATACAACCTCCACCGCTTGGAACAAGGGAGAGGAAGGTCTTCGTCAGTACCGAACGTGTGACCGACTACGGCGCTGGAACGCATGGCCGGAAGGATCGTCTACGCGATCTTGAGATCGGCAAGTGTCGACTACATCACCCACGAATCGCTCGTTAACCGCTTTGGAATCTTCGAGGGTGAGTTCCTCTATCGACTCGTTGCTACAATCTAGTAGATAGATCTTGGCTTGTTTGTGTGCATGTGGTAGAAATTTTTTGTTTTCCATGCTACGAACCCCTACATTGTTATTTTTGCACCTGTGTTGATTGGTTCGTATACAGGCAATCCTCCGATGGCTCTAGTGATGGTGCACACGAGATGATGGGGGAGTCGAACATTGCGTCGCCTCCTCCTCAGACGGTGGCGACTTCTGGTGACGCTGCGCCAGTTCCTCCTGTGCAGGAGAGGCTGGTGGTTGCGCCTCAGAATTTCGCAGACGGGCCGGCGGGTTCGCCTTCGGAGCACGTAAGTTTTTCTGCTTGATGTTACGGGGGGAGCCCCCGAGTGTCTTCGTATGCTGATGTTGTTTATGCTTCTTTGTGTTGGGCGTAGCCCCCAAGTCCTGCTCTTACTACTATTGCTTGTTGCTGCAGCCTTTTGTCCAAGAGGCCAAGCGGCTGGTGGAGGAACGCCTGACGCTGGAGGCGAAACTGCGGCAGCTTCAAGGTATTCGTCTGCCTTGTAGTACTTCTCTTGCTTATCCTGGTCCTGTTCTTTGACACTTGCTTGTTGTGAATGCAGAGGAGCATAACGACTCTCTCCGTGAGGTTGATTCTCTGAAGAAGAGCCTTGGCCAATCGGAGCAGAAGGCCGAATCTGCCGCTGGTGCGAGAGAGCGCCTTGAACTGGAGCTGGCGAAGGCAGCCGAAGCGAAAGAGCGTTTGCAGCGGGAGGCCGCAGATCGTGAGGAGCAGCTGGCCACCGTTGCGGTTGCTCGTGAAAAAGGGGTGGCGGATAAGCTCATGGCTGCTTCCAAGGCTATTTCGGGTGAGTACAAGCTTTTGGACTTGTTTCTTTTTCTACAGATCTTCTTCTATGTTGTCTTTCTTCATGTTTTCTTCTTTTTTGTCTCAGATGCCGTAGGCATCGAGTTCGACCGTGGTGCTCTAGAGCACGGGAGTGCTCTAGATGATGCCACTGTGGCGGTCGAAGACCGCTGCAGCACCGTCGTCAACTCCCTTGCCAAGGCGAAAGAGGTCCTTGGTCGCTTCTACCAGGGGCTCTTCCCGAAGGGCGCATCCCTTGAAGATGTGGATGCCCTGGCAGAGGCTCTGAGCGGTTACCGCAGCTGCATAAGCGCAAGCGAAGGGCATCGGTGCGTCCGTCCGGGTGGCGATGGCCATGGCGGCCGGGCGGAGCCGACCTGCCCCAGACATTTCTCGGATGCCGACGGCCGCAGATGGATCCGAGGTAGCCTTCGCGCCTACTACTCGCTGCGCAGCATTTATATGGGCCCAAGCTCATTGACTTGCTGTCTGAGTACGCACTGCGGCAGCAGGGCGAGGCCAAAGCTAGGCAATCTGGTTCTGAGGCGACTCAGTGTCCTGCACCTTAGGCATAGTAGACGTAGGGTAGTTTGTAGTCTTCTTTTGTTGTAAATATATTTTGTAGTACCATCCTTGTGCCACGTAGTGGCCTTATATATTTTAATGAATTCCTCCGAGTTGTGCTTTATCCTTGGCTGAATGTCTGTGTGCCTTTTTTTCTGCTGCTATAGGTTCCTTCGGGTGCTGACCCAGTCGACACTTCATCCGAAAGGCCCTTGCGAGCATCATTGGATGATTCCTCGCAGCTCGCTTTTCTTCGAGATCGCGTGCGCAGCTTGGAGAGAGACTTGCTTGGTTTACGCAGTCGCGCTGACGTTTGGAAATCCAAAGCAGACCGTGGTGCAGCCAGAGAGGAGTATTTGATGGCGGAGCTGGGTCGGCTGTCCGAGCAGCTGCAATGTAAGTTGATCCTTCTTTCGGGCTGTAGCTCAGTTCTTCGGGTGAGCCTGCTGGCCTTACTCTTGTTTTGTGCGGTTGTCACAGGTGCTAGTCTTGCTCCGAGGGAAGAAAAGGAGCGTATTGCTGTTGGAGTCAATTGCTTGACTCAACAGGACATGGAGGCCGGCGGCTTCTTCTGGATGGATCGTGATCGCGCCATAGTTCTAGCGACGGTGCAGGATCGTGTCTACCAGGTTTCGCGGGTGCTCCGCCAGGTGCAGACATCACTTTCCTCTGTGCTGCACGTCATGTTTTCCGTTGGATGCCGTGCCAACGACCCTTGCAGGTCTTCTGACGAAGTTTCGGAGTGCCAGCAATGTCAAGGAGCTGGTGCGACAGCAGCTCGTCGCAGGGGTGAAGGATGCCTTGTCTCTTGTGAGGGTGCACCGCCCTGACGTAGATTTGGCTGTTGTGGCGACTAGGCCACCTTCTCGGCCAGATGGTGGCGAGTGGAATATGCGTCCGCATTACGCGGCTGTAAGGCAGTATGCCGAACAGATTGTAGATTTGTTTGAGCAGCGTGCTCAGGCTATTCTTCAGAATAGGTAGGACCTGAAAATAAACAGATAGATGTAAAATTTGTATATTGCGGCTGGGCGTGTATGTGCCCTTTGTTGTAAAGGTTTGCTTGTTTGTGAGAACGCAGTGCTTTGATTGAGTACGTGCCCTTTTCGTTTGCCTGACGTAGTCAGCTACTCAGGTGTACACGTTTGGTCCTCAGTCGATGAAATCGTGAGGTGGGGGGAGCCCCCGAGTGCGTATCTAGCATGTAGTAAATTTGCAGAAAATAGTCAACCGAGGGTTGGGGGCGAGACACTTAGCTTTATTTATATCGTAATGGAGGAGGTACATGGTTCGGCTGAGTAGCCTTGGCTAAAAGCCTTATTGAAAGTAAAAAGGGGGGTAGGCTGCTACGGGTAGAATCGTCGCAGGTGCGAGACGTTCCACGGGTTGGAGTATGCGACTCCAGACTCCACGTGCTTGAGGCGATAGGCGCCACCTGGGATGACCTCGGTGATGGCGTAGGGTCCTTCCCATGGTGAATCGAGTTTGTTTGGTCGCTTTTGCTTGAGTTGCAAGACGAGGTCTCCTTCGACGAAGGACCTTGGGCGCAGCCGGCGGCTGTGATAGTTGCGGAGACTCTGCTGGTACACCGCTGATCGAGCGGCTGCTATGTCCCGCGCTTCATCGAGTGTATCGACGACGTCTTCGAGTGCAGCCGTGGACTCGGCTTCGCTGTAAGCGACGACTCGTGGATCCTGGTGGCGTACTTCGGCTGGTATCACGGCCTCAGCTCCGTGTACCATGAAGAACGGTGTGTAGCCGGTGGAGCTGTTTGGCGTAGTCCGTAAGCTCCACAGGACAGACGGTAGCTCTTTCGTCCAGTTTCCAGCTTTGTGCTCGAGTGAGCTCATGAGGCGCTTCTTGATGCCGGCGCCGATTAGGCCGTTGGCCTTTTCCACTTGCCTGTTTGTTTGCGGGTGTGACACTCAGGCATACGTGATATTGATCCCGAGGCCTTCGCAGAAGTCCTGGAATTCTTCGGAGATGAAGTTCGATCCGTTGTCGGTGATGATGCTGTGCGGTAGGACAAACCTGTAGACAATGGATTCGAAGAACTTGACGGCGGTTTTGCCCTTCTGGTTGGTGACTGGCATGGCCTCGATCCACTTGGTGAATTTGTCGACTGCGACCAGGAGGAAGACGTGTCCTCCTTTCGAAGATTTTGGCAGTTTGTCGATCATGTCGAGGCCCCATTGGGCAAAAGGCCAGGCTATGGGTATGGGTCGAAGTTCGGACCCAGGTGCGTGCGGTTTGTCAGCGAACCGTTGGCACCCTTTGCATCTTCGGACGATGTCCTTCGCGTCGCTCGTGGCCGTTGGCCAGTAGAATCCTGCTCGCAGAGCTTTGGCGACGAGGGAGCGACTGCCTGCATGGTGGCCGCAGATGCCTTTATGGATGTCTTGGAGTATGGCCTTGCCGTCGTTGATGGTGACGCACCGTTGCAATACACCCGTAATGCTACGTTTGTACAGCTCGCCATTGATGATGGTGAAGGCTTTCGATCGACGAGATATGCGTCGGGCATCTGTCGGGTTGTCAGGCAATTCTCCGTTTATCAGGAACTGGAGGTATGGACGTGTCCAAGTTTCTTCGACTGCCATGACCTGCATCAGGTTGACCATGGCAACTTCGGTGTCCAACTTTTTGGGTCCTTCATGACCTTCGGGTAGCGTAGCCCCCGAGTGTTCTGCTTCTTCGGGTGATCCCTTGGGGAATTTTCGCTTGATGGATGGCACGCAGATCTGTTCGAGGAACACGCCTGGCGGTACCTTTGCACAAGTGGAGCCGATGTTGGCGAGTCTATCGGCCTCCTCGTTGCTCTCTCTTCCAATGTGCCGAAGTTCGCAGCCGTCGAATTCTCCTTCGAGTGCGTTGTATAGTGCGCGGTACGCGATCATGTTTTCGGCGTGTGCATCGCACTCATTCATCGTCTGCTGTACGACAAGGTTGGAGTCACCGTAGATGACCAGGTGCGTTGCGCCACATATTTTTGCCATGTTCATGCCATGGATGAGGGCTTCGTATTCGGCCTCGTTGTTGGAGGTTCTGAATTTCATCCGAAGGACGTACTTCATCTTGTCACCTTGCGGGGAGGTCAGTATGACTCCTGCCCCTGCTCCGGCTTCGCGTTTGGAGCCGTCAAAATGCATTGTCCAGGACTGCGACATGTCTGGGGTGTCAGGCCGCTGCAGCTCCATCCACTGCACCAGGAAGTCCGGAAGGACTTGAGATTTGATTATGGTCGCTTCGTAGATGATGTCCAGGTGATAGTTCAATGCCCCACAGGGCCACGCGTCCCCGTGGCCTCCGGGTTATTCGGGATCTTTGTTTAGGGTGCCTCGTTGACGACCATCACCGATGCTCTGGAAGTAGTGGCTCGATCGTTGAGCCGTCATGAACACGCCGTAGGCCAGCCGTAGTGCGGGTACCGCTGTTTTGTTGGAGTGAGAACCTCACGAGGTAGTAAATTGGGCGTTGTACCCGTGGGTCTTGCCTTCTTCGGTCGTTCGACCACGAGTATCTTGACCACCGTGTGGATGCTATGTATGACAGGGCTCGCTTTTGGCGTAACCAATCGGGCGAGGTGGAGAGGAGTCGCTTGAGGTTTTCGAATGCGTCGTTGGCTTCTGGTGTCCACTCAAACTTGTCTGCCTTGCACAGCAGCTGGTAAAATGGTAGGGCCTTCGCCCATGCGGCCGATGAACTCGCTTAGTGCCGCTACTCGCCTGCGAGTCTTGAACGCCTTGAGGTTTTTTGCTTCTCCATTGTCATGATAGCTTTGATTTTCTTCGGTTCGCCGATCCCTCGTTGAGAGATGAAGAACCCGAGCAATGACCCGGGGACGCCAAGGCGCACTTTTCAGATTGAGCTTGATCCTCAGAGCGGTCAAGGTTGTCGAACGTCTCGCGGAGATCGTCGATAAGTGTTCTTGCCTCCTTGGTTTTTATGACTATGTCGTCGACATAGACTTGGACGTTGCGACCGATCTGGTCCTTGAGGCAGGCCTGCATGCATCGCTGGTACGTGGCACCCGCGTTCTTTAGCCCGAAGGGCATTTTGTTGTAGCAGAATACTCCGAACGGTGTGATGAACGCCGTTTTCTCTTGATCTTCGACCTTGAGTCGAATCTGGTTATAGCCTGAGTAGGCGTCGAGGAAAGAGAGCTTCTCACAACCTGCAGTCGAATCGATGATCTGGTCGATCCGAGGTAGAGGGAAGTGGTCCTTTGGGTAGTGTTTATTTAGTGACGTGAAGTGCACGCACATCCGCAGGATGTCCGTGTCCTTCTTCGGGACCATCACCGTGTTGCCGCCCACTCGCTTTCCTTGATTTCCGGATGAAGTCTGCTGCGAGTAACTGTTGATCTCCTTGCCGATAGCTTCGTCGTGGATCCATCGGTCTTGGATAGATCGCTTGACGGCTTGGTGTCCGGAAGACATTGAGTGCGTGCTCGCGAATTCCACGAACTCTGGCATGTCCGCAGGACACCAGCGAATATTTCCCAGGCCACGGAGGAATTCGACGAGCGCCTTCCTATGCTTTGAGGTCGTTGGCGATCAGCGCCGCCTTGGAGGCGTCTGTCGGATGGACCTGAACTTTATTGGTGTTAACGGCGGAGGCGAAGGACATGTCGGTGGCGTTCTGCCTTGTGACGGTGTGTAGCCCATTGTCCGTCACCTCGCGAAGCCTTACGAGCTCTTCTTGCATGCCGAAGGATCGGGAGATTTTGTTGAAATCCTGTCGCATTGGTCCGATCGGGTGAAGCTCCTGGGATGTGATGACGCCTTGCTCTGGCATCTTGAGTAGTAGGTATGCGTGGTGTGGACGCCAGAACCTTGCGAATGCTACACGTCCCAGGATGGCATGGTATTGCGTCGGCTAGTCCACCACTTCGAATTCTAGGCGCTCCTGCCGAAAGTTGTCCGGCTTCCCGAAGATGACGTCGAGCCCTATCTTGCCCAGGGGGAAGATGCCCTTCCCTCAGACAATGCCGTGGAACGTTGTGTCTGATTGTTCCAGGATGCATTGCGGGATCCGCATAGCTGCTAGAGTGCTTGCGAACATTAGGTTGATGCCGCTGCCGCCGTCCATGAAGACGCGACTCATCTCGAAGCCTCCGATCTGCGCCTCCAGCACCAGGGCAGCATGACCTGGGCGAGGGATCTGTCAAGGGTGATCCGCGCGAGTGAATGTGATGCAGGACTCCGATCCGCTGAGGTACTCAGGGATTGCAGGCGGAGTTGCCACGACCAAGTTGATTTGTCGGGTGATTTTCTTCTGCACCCTATTTGTGGGGCGTCCCTTCTGTATCATATTGAGTGCTCCTTTTGATGGGGGTTATGGGACCCCGGCGTTGTTTTGCGCTGGTGCGACTGGTTGAGTTGGGCCTCCAATAGGCAGCGGTGGAGGAGCTCCGTGTGCTATTTCTCCTGGCACAGGTGCGTTTCCGAACGCAAGAATTGGAGCTTGTTGCCTCATCTGCATCATGCATTCGCTGAGTTTCTGGAACTCGCGGCAGTCCTTGAGCATGTGGATAGCTTTCTTTTTGCCATCTTGTTTGTCGATGTAAAATTGGATGGTGCATGGACCCGAAAGTTTGTCGAATGCTGAGGGTCCACTCTCGCGGTCGCGGCGTTGCCACGACTGCGTTGGTCGTCCGTTGTTGCGGAAGTTTCCGCTGCGGTATCCTCCGCTGTTGCGGCTGTTGTCATTACGGCGGTCGGCGTAGCCGGCTGCGACCATGTCGGGTCCGTCATGTCCTCGAGACGCGATCTCCTCTTGCTTGGCGTTCGCGTCTTCGGCCGTAGTCGTCCTCTTCATCTGATTGCGCCCGCTGGATGCAATCTTCGCCGTCTGCCCAACTGTTGGCGATTTCCATGAGGTGGTCGAGTGTCTTGGGCTTTACACGCCCAAGTTCCTCCTTGAAGTCTGGCTGTTTGACGTCGTCCCTGAAGGCGTCGATGGCCCGCTCTTCGGAGATGTGTGCTGAGGAGTTCTTGGTTGTAGACCAGCGTAGTATGTATGAGCGAATAGATTCACCGTTCTCCGGTGCTCGCTATAACTCTTCGATTGAGGCGGGCCTCTTGCTGGTGCCTTTGAAGTTTTGGATGAAGATGTAAGCGAGCTCCTCCCAGCTTCGGATGGATCCTGATGATAGGCTTCTAAGCGGACTGCCGCGCTTGTTAGCCGCACTGAAGGCATGGCGGTTTCTTTGTTGCCTCCATGAAGCTTGACGGATGAGATGGTCACCGAGCCAGACTTTGGATCTTGCGTGTCGTTGAACTTCGGAGTATCCGGGAAGCTTGAAGTTGCGTGGCATCTGCGTCACGAGATCTGCTGAAGCATCGAGCTCCGCAGAGTTCTCCTTCGCCTTCATCCATCTCGATTCGACAAGCATGCGCGTTTAGCGCGTGCTTTGTCGATCTTGCGCTGTGTAAGCTTGTCTCTGGCGTCGTAGTCGCGTTTATGGCGGTGCGAGCTCTTCTTTCTTCGAGGGAGATCGTGCTCCTCTTCCTCTTCGGATGAGGGGGTGGGGCTCCGGCCGCGCCTGGCCGGAGCCTTCTTCTTCGGCTCCGCAGGAGCGTCTTCATGGAGCGCAGCTCCGATTAGTCCTAGTCCGGTGAGTGCGGACCTATGCATGGCCCTTTTCGGGTCCCCCTCCGGAGGTGGGTGAGCCGCGAGATACGCAGTGGCTGCCATGATCGCAGCTTGTGGCGTCTTCGGGATGATGTTGCCGTCAGCGTCCATATCCATGAATGATGTATGGAGAGTTCGGGTCACGTCACGCCGCTCCTTGGGGTCCATGTTTTCCACCCGAGAGCGGTGCTTGTTTCCCTGATTTCCGTTTGTGCTAGAACCGGGTCCCATGGCGGAGAGCGCAGCTCGTCAAGACCGGACTCGTGAGGCTGCTTGCTTGCGTTTGTCGGCGTCTCTGCATCTTGACTTGCTTCTTGTGCTCCTCGATGAGGAGGTAGTGGTATGCCCTCGCAGATCACGGGGAGTCCAGAGGAAGGACTATTTCGCCTGCGACGGCGCGGCGTTTCCGACCCATCCTTCTTTGCTAAGTTGGATGAGGTGGCCCTGTTCGCCGTTTCCACCGTTTTGCCGCTTACGCCCCGGGTTGGGGTTGGGCGGCGGGTTAGGCGTTTCCTCGTCGGTTTGGATGACTGCGGCGCACAGATAGCGCCTGCAGATTGTTTGGCTGCTGCCACAGCTTTCGGATCCGGAACCGTAGGTCCCTTCATCCGAAGGCGGATCGCATAGATCGGTGTTGCAGCTGCTGCTGCTGTAGAACTCATCTATTGATGATGACGTGCGTAGCACGGGGTGTGGAGCCCACGAAGCGGGCCTGATTGACGGCACGGGCACCCGCCAGGAGGCGGAGGGTGCCTTGTCCCATCAGAACACTCGAATCGGCCCTATGCAAGTTTCAAATTCCGCCAAACCCGCAGAAACGATTCAAAGGTGCCACCAGCACTTATGCGGGTGGAAACGTAATAACATTACACAACAGTCCTCGATGGGACCCACGTATGCAGATATATATATACAACACGACTCCAAGAGTCAAGAATACGGATATACAATACAAAGATCCAAATCACCTTGAAAACAATAGAGTCCGACTACGGACAAGATGCAAATGGGCTAAGAGCCCGAAGAATAACCAATGGCGCCCATAACCCCTGCCAAGCGGAAGGGTAACCCTGCTAACGACGTCGATCTCAAAACCGCTTAAACAAAGGGTGCCGACAACGGCAAAGGAAAAAGAGAGAGCCAAGATCGAGACCAAGACACGCGAGGCTAATTGGCGGTCCTCGCCTACATAGGTATGGTGGACTGAAGCGGCAGCGACAACATGCACTAAACAACCTATAGAGACTCGATACAACTGGCGGCTATTAGAGAGGGGTAAGAAAGACCTATCCGGATCAAACCTGATACTAACACCAAACATACCCATCCTGGTGTTTCCCCCTCGAGACCAAACGAGGAAGTCAACCGAGGAACTCACACAGTTGGCAGTTTTATTCATTCAGTTATCATTGCAGCAGTTACTAGTCAGGTGTAGATAATCATCCTGATAAAATAAGCAGTGGGCAGTTTTATTTAACCATTCCATTGTAGCTGCGACACTTACTAGTCAAATACAATTAGCATGAGATATCCCAAAACCCAGCAGTTGTTGGTACTTTTATTTAGCCATTCCGTTGTAGTTGCAATACTTACTAGTCAGGTACAATGGTCGCAAGCGACAACCCAAACAAGCAATTATGGGCAGTTTTATGTAGCCATTCCATTATAGTGAAGCAGATTACTAGTCATTATAAAGTCAAATTTATAGCACTACTTTAGTTATAGTTGTCTATGATCGAGATACTGTGCTCCAAGTCGTCCATAACCGCGGACACGGCTTTCAGAAAGTTTTACCGCAGGGTGCACAAATAGCAACACACACTCGATCAACCTCGGAAAAACCAAATCAAAACCCAACGAGGCTTTCACGACAAAGCAATCACAGGATTCAGAAATATTTCTGGGGGCCACCCCGTTGAGTACACCCGCAACGAAGTTAGCTGACTCCGAGACGGACTCAAGGTTTGTGGGGCCGACTGTAAACGACTGGGAACCCAAAACTGGGCTTGTCGATACCGCGAAAACGGGTCACAATTCCTAAACAGTACATGTGCTCCTCGCACAATCGTAAATAAAGCAGTAAAGCATGGCATAGGTGCAGGATAGTAAATAAAACCTCAAACTAGTTTGTGGCCCCAAGATATAAGACTGAATCAAGCTCTGGCTCAGGGGGGTCCCATAATCCTCCCGGATGTGGATAGCGCGAATATTCAAGGAACAGGTATCAACTACTCGGGGTCCTACGGGACACAAGTGGACGGTTAACAACCAAATAACATCTATTGCCCACCTGTGCCTCTTCTTACCTACTTCAATTTTAGTTGTTAAACAGTAAGTAAAGTTATGATCATCTCCAACATTAAACATGCGGCAATACTCCAACAACTGTGGTACTTGGCGACCGCATAAGACTTGAGCAAGCGACTACGACGCGCAAGTCCAACTATCTACCAAACAACAGGTAATAGGATGTGTCCAAGGCAATATAAGGTTGCAAGGGATATCACGGGTACGAAAACTAGAGCATCGTAACACAGATAGCAATAGATCAACAGGAGGGAATAAATCCTATAAAAGTAAGATAGGTAGAAAGGGGGAGATGCTCGCCTGAAAACATTGCCGAAGGTTCAACCGAAGATCGGGTCGACACTCGCATCAACTCAACGGCCTTATCCGCGAAGAAGCAAAACACTAGAAGAAACACCGGAGGCACTATTTAATACTACGGCAAAAGATCGAGCATGATGCATGTATGATGTATGGCATGGCAAAGGTGCAATGCAATTAGATCATATTAAGCGGAACCGGGGTCCCGACAATTAATTATATTGTTCATGTTGTTTAGATAACCCGCAATTTAAATGTAGTTTTAACATGGCAAAAGATAGCACCGGTTCGCTATACAAATTTAAATGAGGCCAATATAAGGCTAGATTTGCCCGCATATGGGCCCCATATTTAATCATGAGGTGAATCGGCATAATGCCCCCAAACCCACAATATGTATGCAAACATGACAATTGATTTAATATGCAACAATTTGATATTACATTTATAAAATAGGGCTCAAGAAAAGGTTCACACATTAGGGGTCGAAGATCTTGGTCCGGGGGTTCGGGGTCGGTCTCAGGGTTCAGGGTTCGACGGGTTCGGTCTCGGATAACGGAGTAGATCTTGGCGTTCCGTGAAGAAGGACTTGGTTCGGCGTCGGGGCGCGTCGGATTCGTCCTGGTCGGTGTCGATCTTGTCGTTGCGAAGACCTTGTCGGGTCCGCGTCATCAAGTCGGTCTTGGCGTTCGGGAGCGTCCTCGTGGCGATCTTGGCGTGCTTCAAGTGTAGGGGTTCGTAGCATGGAAAACAAAAAATTTCTATCGCATACAAACAAACAAGCCAAGATCTATCTACTAGATTGTAGCAACGAGTCGATGGAATAACTTACCCTCGAAGATTCCAAAGCGTTTAACGAGAGCGGATTCTCGTGGGTGATGTAGTCGTACTCTTTCCGATCTCAAGATCGTGTAGACGATCCTTCCGGCCACGTTCCGCAGCGCCCCGCAATCGGTCATCGTTCGGTACTGACGAAGACCTTCCTCTCCTTGTTCCAAGAAATGGAGGTTGTAGCACTCTCCTCGCGATTCCTAAAGACAACGGCGTGGTACCTAAGTAGAGGGAGATCCCAGGCTTCGCCTTAAGCCGGTGCAGTATGGTGGAGCTTATGAGAGAGGCTATTAGTGGTCTAGTAATTAGACACACCAATTAGAAGGCTCTAAACCAATTAGAAGGCTCTAAACCACTGGCTAAAGCAATTAGAAGCTCTAAACCAAAACGGCTCTAAATCGGAAATCTAGAGGTGAAACTTGTGTGTCTAGGAGGGGAGCCCTGCCTCCTTTATATAGGGGAGGCGCTGTGGAGGGAGTCCCTCCCAAGTCGGCCTTGGGTGGTGCCGGCTTGGGAGGAGACTCCTCCTCAAGTCGGATTCCAACACCTCTTGCTTGTTTCCCATCGTTTCTTGTTTTGGCAGTTTGACTTTCAAACTGGACATTTGACTTTTCTGTTTTAGGATTCAAATTAATCCTTTATTTGGGACAGCAAGAACACTTAGTACATGATGCAATCATTCCATTAAGTAATGACACATTCATGTACCCCTTCCCCGAGTGCGCATAATCCGAACCTTCGAACATTCCGATGAAAACATCGAATCATTCCCAACTCCAAACGGGACTTTCCTTATATGAATCTTATTCTCCGGACCATTCCGGATCACCTCGTGATATCCGGATCCCATCCGAGACTCAACAACATTCATCTCTTTCCGATAAAACCATAACTACTCAAACAACGTCAATCCTTAAGTGTGTCTCCCACGGTTCGTGAATTATGCGGACATGATCGAGACACTTCTCGAACAATAACTAATAGAGGAATCTGAAATTCATATGGCTCCCACATATTTCTACGATTACTTTGCGATCGAATGAACCACTTACATACGATACCAATTTCCCTTTGTCTCACGATATGTTACTTATCCGAGGTTATGATCGCTTTATCTCTGCATACCTAGTTCAACCTCGTTCGATAAGTACTCTTTTCTCTCCGTGATATGTGATCCCTTGTGACCAAGTCACATGCTTGCAAGCCAATTGGATGACATTCCACCGAGAGGGCCCAGTATATCTATCCGTCATGTGGATGGACAAATCCCACTCTTGATCCATGTGTTTCAACCAATACTTTCCGAACACTTAATGCCACTTTTATAGCCACCCGCACGGTGTGGTGTTTGATGTCATCAAAGCATCCATCCGGTAAAGGTGATATGCATGATCTCATGGTCGAAGGAATTAGGTTACTATGTATCAGAAAGCATATAGCAATTGAACTATTGAAATGACTTGATCTTTATGCTACGCTTATCTTTAGGAGTATGTCCACCATATCATTCTCCTAACGATATGATCTTGTTGTTGATAACATCTCAATGTTCATGATATGGAAACCACAATCATTAATCAACCAACAAGCTAGTGAAGTATAGAGGCTATACTAGGGACTTCAAATTAAGTTTACAAATCACACAAGTATTAATGGTTTCCTTGTTAATACTATTATAGCATGAATGTAAACATTTATCATAAACACAAAGATATAATAATAACTACATTTATTATTGCCTCTAGGGCATATCTCCAACAGTCTCCCACTTGCACTAGAGTCATCTAATCTAGATTACATGGTAATATACCGAACACCCATGGCAGTTTGGTGTTGGTCATGTTTTGCCCTCGGGAGAGGTTTAGTCAACGGATCCGCCACATTCAGATCTGTGTACTTTGCAAATCTTTATATCCCCATCCCGGATATGTTCTCGAATAGCGTGAAAACGCAGCTTGATATGACTTCTTGTGTGACCTTGGTTTTTGCGCATTGGCTATGGCGCCCATGTTATCACAAGAGATAGACATTGGGTCCAGACTAGGAACCACACCCACTGTAATGAACTCTTTCATCCATATCGCTTGTGAAGCCTCCGAAACAGCCATGTATTCCGATTCATTGAAGATCTCGCCACAACGCTTTGCTTTGCACTCCTCCAACTAATCACGCACCATTCAAAATAAATACGTATCCAGTTGTGATTTAGAATCATCCGGATCGGTGTTCCAACTAGCATCGGTGTAACCATTAACAACGAGCTGTTCATCACCTCCATAAGAAAGAACCATATCCTTAGTTCTTCTCAAGTACTTGGATGTTTTTGATCACGTCCAATGATCCACTCGGATCACTTTGATATCTGCTAGTCAAACTAACATCATATGCAATGTCGGGTCTAGTACATAGCATGGCATACATTAGAGATCCTATGGTCGAGGCATAGGAGTCTTACTCATCCTTTCTCTATCTTCTGCCGATGTCGGACTTTGAGTTTTACTCAAGGTCGATTGAGCAACATGGGCAAGAACCCTTTCTTGCTTTCTTCCATTCCAAATCTCTTTAGAACTTTGTCCAAATATGTACTCTGTGACAATGATATTTGGCGTTCGATCTATCTCTATAAATCTTTATGCCTAATATGTAAGTCGCCGCCAAGATCCTTCATTGAAAAACTATTATTCAAATATTCCTTGACACTATTAAGAAGGTCTACATCATTCCCAATCAACAATATGTCATCCACATACAGTATTAAGAATGCTACAGCTCCCACTCACTTTCTTGTAAATACAAGCTTCTCCATAAGTTTGTATAAAACCAAAACTTTGATTGCCTTATCAAAACGTTGATTCCAACTTCGGATGCCTGCTTCAATCCATAGATGGACCGTTGAAGTTTGCATACCTTGTTAGCATCTTTAGGATCGACAAAACCTTTGGGTTGCATCATATACAACTCTTCATCAATGTCTCCATTGAGGAATGCTGTTTTGACATCCATCTGCCATATCTCATAATCATAATATGCAGCGATTGCTAACATAATCCTCACAGACTTTAGCTTCGCTACCGGTGAGAAAGTCTCATCGTAGTCAACTCCTTGAATTTGTCGAAACCCTTTTGCGACAAGTCGAGCTTTATAGACAGTAACATTACCATCAGCATCTGTTTTCTTCTTGAAAATCCATTTGTTCTCGACAGCCTTCCGCCATCTGGTAAGTCCACCAAAGTCCATACTTGGTTTTCGTACATGGATCCAATCTCGGATTTCATGGCTTCTTGCCATTTATTGGAATCTGGGCTCATCATTGCTTCCTCATATGTCTCGGGGTCATCGGTGTTGTCCACCACCATGACATTCATAACGGAATCATACCAATCTGGAGTGGTACGAGTTCGTTGACCTCCGAGGCTCAGAGCAACTTCAACCAAGTTTCATGATCATCATCATTAGCTTCCTCTCTTATTGGTGCAGGCACCACAGAACTTCTTCCGTGCGCTACTGCAATTTCGAGAGAAGGTTCGACAACCTCGTCGAGTTCTACTTTCCTTCCAAATACTTCTTCGAGAGAAATTCCTTCTAAAAAGGATCCATTCTTAGCAACGAATGTTTTGCCTTCGGATCTATGATAGAAGGTATACCCAATAGTTTCCTTTGGGTATCCTATGAAGACGCATTTTTCCGCTTTGGGTTCAAGCTTGTCCGGCTGTAACTTCTTTACATAGGCTTCGCATCCCCAAACTTTAAGGAACGACAATTTAGGTTTCTTCCCAAACCATAATTCATACGGTGTCGTTTCAACGGATTTAGACGGTGCCCTATTTAAAGTGAATGCGGCTGTTTCTAATGCATAACCCCAAAATGATAGCGGTAAATCTATAAGTGACATCATAGAACGAACCATATCTAAGAGAGTTCGATTACGACGTTCGGACACACCATTACGCTGTGGTGTTCCCGGCGGTGTCAATTGTGAAAGTATTCCGCCCTTCTTTAAATGCTCGCCAAACTCGTAACTTAGATATTCACCTCCACGATCAGAACGTAGAAATTTAATCTTCTTGTTACGTTGATTCTCTACCTCACTTTGAAACTCCTTAAACTTCTCGAAAGTTTCGGACTTATGTTTCATGAAATAGATATACCCATATCTACTCAAGTCATCCGTGAAGGTAAGAACATAACTTGATAATCATCATGCGATGCTACACTCATTGGACCACACACATCGGTATGTATGATTTCCAATAAGTCCGTAGCTCGCTCCATCATACCAAAAATGGAGTCTTAGTCATTTTACCCATCGACATGCTTCAGATCTTTCAAGTGATTCAAAATCAAGTGATTCAAGAAGTCCATCGGAATGGAGTTTCTTCATACGTTTCACTCGATGTGACCAAGACGACAGTACACATATAGGTCGAATTATCGCTTGATTTCAAACGCTTAGCCTCAATGTTGTTGATATGTGTATTTCCACTATCGAGATTCAATAAGAATATACCATCTATCAAAGGTGCATGTGCATAAAACATATTACTCATATAAATAGAACAACCATTATTCTCGATTTAAACAAGTATCCGCCTCGCAATAAACAAGATCCCGATATAATGTTCATGCTCAACGCAGCACCAAATAACAATTATTTAAGTATAAAACTAATCCCGATGGTAGATGAAGAGGTAGCGTCGACCGCGATCACATCAACCTTGATCCGCTTCCCACGCCGCATCGTCACCTCGCTCTTTGCTAGCTTCCGCTTATTCTGCAAAGACTGCTTCGAGTTACAAATATGAGCAACCGAACCAAGATCAAATACCGTGCACTACTACTTAGTACTAGTGAGATACACATCAATAACATGTATATCGATATACCTTTCTTCTTGATGTTGCCGTTCTTCGATCCGCCAAGTACTTTGGGCAATTCCGCCGAGGACCTTCTCCTTGCAAGAAAAGCACTCAAGATCGTGCTTAGGTCCAGCCTGGTCTTCTTCGCGTGGTATCTTTCTTACCACCCTTCTTGAAGTGTCCCTTTGCTTAGACTTGCCTTTCTTGAATTTGGTGGTCTTATTGACCAACAACACTTGGTGCTCTTTCTTGATCTCCACTTCGCAGATTTCAACATGGCAAAGAGTTCGCAACGCCTTGTTCATGTTCTCGCATGTTGTAGTTCATCACAAAGTTCTTGTAACTTGGTGGTAGTGATTGAGGACACGGTAAATCCCCAAAGCATTAGGAATCACTATACCCAAGCTTTGAAGTTTGTTTTGCGTGCCAGCACATCTTAAGCACATGCTCACCGACGAGCTGCCCTCTTCCATCTTGCGCTTAAAGAACTTTTCGTAAGCCTCATAGCTTTCAATTGCCGCATGAGTCTCAAAATCAATTTGAGATCCTCGACAATATCATATGGGTCTGACTGTTCAAACCTTTTCTGAAGCTCCGATTCTAAACCATACAAGATAGCACACCGAACTATGGAGTACTGATTCTTCCGAGCGAGGTAAACATTCTTTACTTCATCGGAAGCAAGTACAGTGGGTCACCTAGCGGTGCATCCAAAGACATAGGTCAAATTACCACCGTGAGGACAATCCTCAAATTGCGGAACCAATCCAAGTTGTTTCCATTGTTTTCAACTTTTCTTTCTCTAGGAACGCATTAAAATTGATGGTAGGGCTGCCATTGATCTACAACATATTTGCAATAGTTTAGACTAAGTTTATGACAAATTGAGTTCAAATTAATTAATGAAATTAAACTAGGTGAACTCCCACTCAAAACAATATCCCTCACATTGTTTTAGTGATCACATCGAACCAAATCCACCATATCAACACCGATCATCACGAGAGTTGACATAGTTTCAATGGCGAACAATCGACATGTTCATCATATCTACTATATGATTCATGCTTTACCTTTCGTGATCCGTGTTCCGATACCATGTCCGTACATGCTAGGCTCCAAGATCAAACCTTAGTTTCGCATGAGCAAATCTGGCTTGCTCACGTTGTATACACTTGCGTAATCTAGCACACCCGATCATCACGTGGTGCTTCGAAACAACAAGCTTTAGCAACGGTGCTAACTAAGGGTGAACACTTTATGATTTGAATTTGATGTGCATGAGGGATCATCTTATAATGCTACCGCCGTCTACTAAGCAATACAAGATGCATAAAGGATTAACATCACATGCAATTCAATATATATGTGATATGATATGGCCTTTCTTCTTCGTGCCTCCGATCTCCATCTTCAAGCACGAACATGATCTCCATCATCACCGGCATTGCATCAAGGTCAATGACGCTTCTCCATGGTTGTCGTCCACCGGCTTCAACTATTACAACTACTTTGAATAGACACGCGGGTCTTAACATAAATTAAAGACAACCATATATTCTCCGGGTTGGACTTACAATAAGGAACATTGCATACATCAAATATATAATCACAATCATGGCCATATCACATCATCAAGACACCCCGCAAAACAAAGTTAGACGCCTCTACTTTCTTTGCATATTTTACGTGGTTTGGGGCTTTCAATAAGTGTCATTCTAACTTACAAACAAGAACCACAACATTGATACTAGCATTGTTGATCACCCGTTGTAAATTGGATCTTAACTATGCTAGGAGAAACAGACACCAAGAAAGCCACTTATGCAATACAAGTTGCATGTCAAGCGTGGAGCAAGTCTCATGAACGATGTCATGTAAGGTTAGCCGCCTTCATCCCAACATACCGCAAGATGCAAAGTACACAAAAAGCAATCTACAATAAAAGCATCAACGCCCACAATGACCATTGTGTTCTACTCTGCAATGATCTACATATAGACACGGCTCGATACCATCAGTAGGGGTTCGTAGCATGGAAAACAAAAATTTTCTATCGCATACAAACAAACAAGCCAAGATCTATCTACTAGATTGTAGCAACGAGTCGATGGAATAACTTACCCTCGAAGATTCCAAAGCGTTTAACGAGAGCGGATTCTCGTGGGTGATGTAGTCGTACTCTTCCGATCTCAAGATCGTAGACGATCCTTCCGGCCATCGTTAAAGCCGGCCCGCAATCGGTCACACGCTCGGTGACGAAGACCTTCCTCTCCTTGTTCTAGCAGGCATGAGGTTGTAGCACTCTCGCGATTCCTAAAGACAACGTGGTACCTAAGTAGAGGGGAGATCCCGCAGGGCTTCGCCTTAAGCCGGTGCGACTATGGTGGAGCTTATGAGAGAGGCTATTAGTGGTCTAGTAATTAGACACACCAATTAGAAGGCTCTAAACCAATTAGAAGGCTCTAAACCAATTAGAAGGCTCTAAACCGCTGGCTAAAGCAATTAGAAGCTCTAAACCAAAACGGCTCTAAACCGAAATCTATAGGTGAAACTTGTGTGTCTAGGAGGGAGCCCCGCCTCCTTTTATAGGTGGGGAGGCGCGGGGAGGAGTCCTCTCCCAAGTCGGCCT
Source organism: Avena longiglumis (assembly GCA_030063025.1). Lineage (NCBI taxonomy): Eukaryota > Viridiplantae > Streptophyta > Magnoliopsida > Poales > Poaceae > Avena > Avena longiglumis. The sequence continues at coordinate 101,235,509 of CP125977.1, forward strand.
TGGTGGCCACGGCTTGGGAGGAGACTCCTCCTCAAGTCGGATTCCAACACCTCTTTCTTGTTTCCCACAGTTTCTTGTTTTGGCGCTTGACTTTCAAACCGACATTTGAATTTTCTGTTTTAGGATTCAAATTAATCCTTTATTTGGGACAGCAAGAACACTTAGTACATGATGCAATCATTCCATTAAGTAATGACACATTCATGTACCCTCCCCGAGTGCCGACAATCCGAACCTTCGAACATTCCGATGAAAACATCTAATCATTCCCGAACTCCAAACGGACTTTCCTTATATGAATCTTATTCTGACCATTCCGGATCACCTCGTGATATCCCGGATCCCATCCGAGACTCGAACAACATTCGGTCTCTTTCTCATAAAACCATAACTACTCAAACAACGTCAATCCTTAAGTGTGTCTCCTACGGTTCGTGAATTATGCGACATGATCGAGACACTTCTCCGAACAATAACCAATAGAGGAATTTGGAAATTCATATGGCTCCCACATATTTCTACGATTACTTTGTGATCGAATGAACCACTTACATACGATACCAATTTCCCTTTGTCTCACGATATGTTACTTATCCGAGGTTATGATCGCTTGGTATCTCTGCATACCTAGTTCAACCTCACATCGATAAGTACTCTTTTCTCATTCCCGTGATATGTGATCCCTTGTGACCAAGTCACATGCTTGCAAGCCAATTGGATGACATTCCACCGAGAGGGCCCAGAGTATATCTATCCGTCATGTGGATGGACAAATCCCACTCTTGATCCATGTGTTTCAACCAATACTTTCCGAACACTTAATGCCACTTTTATAGCCACCCGATTCGGTGTGGTGTTTGATGTCATCAAAGCATCCATCCGGTAAAGGTGATATGCATGATCTCATGGTCGAAGGAATTAGGTTACTATGTATCAGAAAGCATATAGCAATTGAACTATTGAAATGACTTGATCTTTATGCTACGCTTATCTTTAGGAGTATGTCCACCATATCATTCTTCTAACGATATGATCTTGTTGTTGATAACATCTCAATGTTCATGATATGGAAACCACAATCATTAATCAACCAACAAGCTAGTGAAGTATAGAGGCTATACTAGGGACTTCAAATTAAGTTTACAAATCACACAAGTATTAATGGTTTCCTTGTTAATACTATTATAGCATGAATGTAAACATTTATCATAAACACAAAGATATAATAATAACTACATTTATTATTGCCTCTAGGGCATATCTCCAACATCAAGTTCGGGTTTTGGCGTCCGAGAGAAGTACTTGGCGTTCGAGGGTTCGGCCTTCGGATCCACGAAGGAGTTCTTGGTGCTCCGTGATGTAGATCTTGTCGGTGCCACCCCAAAGGCCTTGTGGTTTCGTGACGGAGATCTCCGGTTTCGGTTCGCGGTTCCTTGTCGACGGTCTTGTGGTGCCATCTTGGTTTGCCGGTGTCGAGCTCGGGTTCCGCGCCGGGGTCTTCCGGGTTCCATGTCGAAGTACTTAGGGTTCCAAGGTGACGGTTGGCGAAGGACATGAACGGAGTCGGTTGGGCACCGATGGTTTACCGGATGCATCTGGGTCCGCGTCGATCTTGATTGTCCGTGAGGGACTCGAGCATCCTTCTCACAACCACACACGAACGACACTGATCAGCTCAACATCGGAGGCCGGGGACGAGCGGCCGGGGAGGGGACGCAGGCGAGGCAGAGGGTCACAGCGGAGAGGAGGCGCAGGGGCTCGCGGGAGGAGGAGCCGGCGACGAGGCTCTGGCCGGATGCGGCCGCGCGGAGGGAGGCGGACGGAGCAGAGGGTGAGGCCGACGGCAGGGAGGCGGGGAACTCGACGGGGAGGCGCCGGTGGCGGAGCCGAGGAGAGGCGCGGGAGGAGGCCGACGTGGTCGGGTCGCGGCGGCGGGAGGACGAGGTGGGGGAAGAAGAGCGTCGGAGAGGCGGTGAGGAAGGCGAGGCCGGCGGCGGGAGGAGGCGCGGCGGAAGGTGCTCGGGTCGGGGACGAACGGAGGAGGCCGGCGGCGGTGGAGGGGCGCCGGAGAGGGTGCTCGCGAGGAGGAAGGGCGGCGGCGGCGGGCTCGACACGCAGATGGACGCGGAGAGCGTGACGGCGAGGCACAGAGGAGGGCGAGGAGGAGGTGGCGGGGCGCTGTCGACGGCGAGCGCGGAGGCGAGGACGGCCGGAGGCGAGGTGGGAGGCAGGAGCCGGGAGGAAGAAGGCGGCGGCGGCCCGTGGTTGGAGAGGGGCCGACGGCTCAAGGCGGGCGCCCGAGGAGGTCATGACAGCGCAGGAGGGGCCGGGGCCGGGAAGAGAGGAGAGGGCGGCGCAGGAGCTCTGGCCGGGGAAACCGGCGGCGGGCCCGAGAGGAGATGGCGGGAAGGGGGCCGCGTGAGGGAGAGAGAGGAAGGAGACGAGCGCGTGGGTGGGGGAGGGTCGGTCGTGGTGGGGCCAGGCTAGCGGGATGGGCCACTAGGAGAGGAGAGAGGGGGTTGGGTCGGTTGGCTGAGGGTGTGGCGTGCGTGTGTTTGCTGTGTGTGTGTGTCCAGGAGAGAGAGAGGGAAGGGAGTTGGGGGTTAGGATTGATGAGGTGGCGATCGTTGAGAGGAGGTGGAGGGGATGGTGAGGTGGCAAGCTGGGGTTAGTGGGTAGAGTAGGATTGGGTAATTTTAGGACTAGGAATTTTAGACTAGGGTTTTCTTTAAAATAAATTTTGTAAATAGTTTTTAGACAAATAAAAGATCTGAACAGACCAATGTTTTAATTTGAGATAAAGACGGGGGTTATTTAGAAAACAAAACTAGGCGTTTCGAAATAGTTTCAGGCAAACAATGCATGATGATGACGATGCAATGCACAAAAACAACGCGATTTTCTAGTAGTGGTTTTGCGGGATGCCACAATTCGACACTACTAACAATGGATCTCGCCCTCGAGATCCGCCTCATGGTACCGGGAAGAAGGCGGCGATCTGAATCTTCTCGCATCGTGTAGATCCTCGCGACACGACTAACAAGAGGTCGTTGTCCGTCATCGTCGAGGGAACACTCCGGGAACAAAAGGTCGAAGGTAGAGGTAGCAACAAATAAAGCCACCTCTAGCTTCGATGGAAAGAGGGAACCGATGCATTCTCGTCCACTTCAATGTACGCGAGCAAATAGAGTGAGTAGTCGGCATGGGGGCCAATCCATCACGCACCCAAACTATTACTCTGCACAATCAGTAGAAAAGGGTGCAACCATTCTCGGGATCAGACTGAAGATCTCGACAAACGAGGTTCGGAAACAAAGGAGTGATGCAGACTCTGCTTCGGATCTGGCATAGATGATGTCGTCGCGTCGGAAACACCGGAAGGCACAAACAAAGAACAAAGAATGGTACCACAGTAGACGGATTCCTCAGACAGCACGAACACCGGATGGTAGAACACCGTTACCAAAAGAGGAAGTGAAACCCTGAAGGTACGAGGGAACCCAACCACGAGAAATCCTGGACTCGAAGAGGGGGAGGAGAGAGGATTCAAAACACGTAGAGGTAAGAGGAGAATAGCAGAGGGGTAAGGAGTAAAAGCAGACCTAACCAGAACTATCCAACCGATTTTGCAAAAATAATTTTGACACTCTACTTCGCCCGTTAGCTAGGTTATCCTACAGGCTGGACTTGTGGGGTATCGCAACTGCTGAGCTCTGATACCACTTTCGTAATCGTCCCTATGCAAGTTTCAGCGATTCCCGCCAAACCATCATAGAAACGATTCAAAGGTGCCCACCAGGCACTTGCGTGCGGGTGGAAAACGAAGTAATAACATTACACAGCAGTCCTCGATTGGACCCACAGAATAGATATATATACAACACGACTCCAAGAGTCAGGAATACAGATATACAATACAAAGATCCAAATCACCTTGAAAACAATAGAGCGTCCGACTACCGACAAGATGCAAATGGGGCTAAGAGCCCTGAAGAATAACCAATGGCGTCCATAACCCTGCCCAGGCCAAGCCGGAAGGGTAACCCTGCTAACGACGTCGATCTCAAAACCTGCTTAAACAAAGGGGTGCCGACAAAGGGCAAAGGAAAAGAGAGAGCGGTCAAGATCGAGGCCAAGACACAGCGAGGCTAGAATTCGGTCCTCGCCTACATAGGTATGGTGGATCAAGCGGCAAAGATGCACTAAACAACCTATAGAGACTCGATACAATGGCGGCTATCGAGAGGGTAAGAAAGACCTATCCGGATCCAACTGATACTACCACCAAACATACCCATCCTTGTTTCCTCGAGACCAAACGAGGAAGTCAACCGAGGAACTCACACATTGGCGTTTTATTCATTCGATTATCGTGCAGAAGCTTAGTCGGTGTAGATAATCATCCTGATAAAATAAGCAGTGGGCAGTTTTATTTAACCATTCCATTGTACCTGCGACACTTACTAGTCAAATACAATTAGCATGAGATATCCCAAAACCCAGCAGTTGTTGGTACTTTTATTTAGCCATTCCGTTGTAGTTGCAATACTTACTAGTCAGGTACAATGGTCGCAAGCGACAACCCAAACAAGCAATTGTGGGCAGTTTTATGTAGCCATTCCATTATAGTGAAGCTGATTACTAGTCATTATAAAGTCAAATTTATAGCACTACTTTAGTTATAGTTGTCTATGATCGAGATACTGTGCTCCAAGTCGTCCATAACCGCGGACACGGCTTTCAGAAAGTTTTACCCTGCAGGGGTGCACAAATAGCAACACACACTCGATCAACCTCGGAAAAACCAAATCAAAACCCAACGAGGCTTTCACGACAAAGCAATCATAGGATTCAGAAATATTTCGGGGCCACCGCTGAGTACACCAACGAAGTTAATGACTCGAGACGGACTCAAGGTTTGGGGCCGGTCAGAACGATCGGGAACCCAAACTGGCTTGTCGATACCGCAAAACGGTCAAAATTCTAAATAAAGACAGTGCTCCTCGCACAATCGTAAATAAAGCAAAGAAAGCATGGCATAGGTGCAGGATAGTAAATAAAACCTCAAACTAGTTTGTGGCCCCAAGAAATAAGATGAATCAAGCTCGCTCGTGAGGTCCCATAATCCTCCCGGATGTGGATAGCGAATATTCAAGGAACAGTATCAACTACTCGGGTCCTACGGACACAAGTGGACGGTTAACAACCAAATAACATCTATTGCCCACTGCCTCCTCTCGCTACCTACTTCAATTTTAGTTGTTAAACAAGAAGTAAAGTTATGATCATCTCCAACATTAAACATGCGGCAATACTCCAACAACTGTAGTACTTGGCGACAACAAGATTTGAGCAAGCGACTACGACGCAAGTCCAACTATCTACCAAACAACAGTAATAGGATGTGTCAAAGGCAATATAAGGTTGCAAGGGATATCACGGTACGAAAACTAGAGCATCGTAATACGATAGCAATAGATCAACAGGAGGAATAAATCCTATAAAAGTAAGATAGGTAGAAAGGGAGATGCTCACCGAAAACATTGCCGAAGGTTCAACCGAAGATCGGGTCGACACTCGCATCAACTCAACGGCCTTATCCGCGAAGAAGCAAAACACTAGAAGAAACACCGGAGGCACTATTTAATACTACGGCAAAAGATCGAGCATGATGCATGTATGATGTATGGCATGGCAAAGGTGCAATGCAATTAGATCATATTAAGCGGAACCGGGGTCCCGACAATTAATTATATTGTTCATGTTGTTTAGATAACCCGCAATTTAAATGTGGTTTTAACATGGCAAAAGATAGCACCGGTTCGCTACACAAATTTAAATGAGGCTAATATAAGGCTAGATTTGCCCGCATATGGGCCCCATATTTAATCATGAGGTGAATCGGCATAATGCCCCCAAACCCACAATATGTATGCAAACATGACAATTGATTTAATATGCAACAATTTGATATTACATTTATAAAATAGGGCTCGAGAAAAGGTTCACACATTAGGGGTCGAAGATCTTGGTCCGGGGGTTCGGGGTCGGTCTCAGGGTTCAGGGTTCGACGGGTTCGGTCTCGGATAACGGAGTAGATCTTGGCGTGCCGTGAAGAAGGACTTGGTTCGGCGTCGGGGCGCGTCGGATTCGTCCTGGTCGGTGTCGATCTTGTCGTTGCGAAGACCTTGTCGGGTCCGCGTCATCAAGTCGGTCTTGGCGTTCGGGAGCGTCCTCGAGGCGATCTTGGCGTGCTTCAGGTTCGGGTTTTGGCGTCCGAGAGAAGTACTTGGCGTTCGAGGGTTCGGCCTTCGGATCCACGGCGAGTTCTTGGTGCTCCGTGATGTAGATCTTGTCGGTGCCACCCCAAAGGCCTTGTGGTTTCGTGACGGAGATCTCCGGTTTCGCCATGTTCCTTGTCGACGGTCTTGTGGTGCCATCTTGGTTTGCCGGTGTCGAGCTCGGGTTCCGCGCCGGGGTCTTCCGGGTTCCATGTCGAAGTACTTGGGGTTCCAAGGTGACGGTTGGCGAAGGACATGAACGGAGTCGGTTGGGCACCGATGGTTTACCGGATGCATCTGGGTTCGCGTCGATCTTGATTGTCCGTGAGGGACTCGAGCATCCTTCTCACAACCACACACGAACGACACCGATCAGCTCAACATCGGAGGTCGGGGACGAGCGGCCGGGGAGGGGACGCGGGCGAGGCAGAGGGTCACAGCGGAGAGGAGGCGCAGAGGCTCGCGGGAGGAGGAGCCGGCGACGAGGCTCTGGCCGGATGCGGCCGCGCGGAGGGAGGCGGCCGCGCGGAGGGAGGCGGCCGGAGCAGAGGGTGAGGCCGACGGCAGGGAGGCGGAGAATTCGAAGGGGAGGCGCCGGTGGCGGAGCCGAGGAGAGGCGCGGGAGGAGGCCGACGAGGTCGGGTCGCGGCAGCGGGAGGACGAGGTGGGGGAAGAAGAGCGTCGGGGAGGCGGTGAGGAAGGCGAGGCCGGCGGCGGGAGGAGGCGCGGCGGAAGGTGCTTGGGTCGGGGACGAACGGAGGAGGCCGGCGGTGGTGGAGGGGCGCCGGAGAGGGTGCTCGCGAGGAGGAAGGGCGGCGGCGTCGGGCTCGACGCGCAGATGGACGCGGGGAGCGTGACGGCGAGGCACAGAGGAGGGCGAGGAGGCGGTGGCGGGGCGCTGTCGACGGCGAGCGCGGAGGCGAGGACGGCCGGAGGCGAGGTGGGAGGCAGGCGCCGGAGGGGAGGAAGAAGGGCGGCGGCGGCCCGTGGTTGAGCAGAGGGGCGGCTCGGCGGGGGCGGGCGCCGGAGGAGGTCGGACAGCGGCGCGGGAGGGCGGCCGGAAGAGAGGAGAGGGCGGCGCAGGAGCTCTGGCCGGGGAAGCCGGCGGCGGGCCCAAGAGGAGACGGCGGGGAGGGGGCCGCGTGAGGGAGAGAGAGGAAGGAGACGAGCGCGTGTGTGGGGGAGGGTCGGTCGTGGTGGGGCCAGGCTGGCGGGGTGGGCCACTGGGGAGAGGAGAGAGGGGGTTGGGTCGGTTGGCTGAGGGTGTGGCGTGCGTGTGTTTGTTGTGTGTGTGTGTGTGTCCAGGAGAGAGAGAGAAGGAAGGGAGTTGGGGGTTAGGATTGATGAGGTGGCGATCGTTGAGAGGAGGTGGAGGGGATGGTGAGGTGGCAAGCTGGGGTTGGTGGGTAGACTAGGATTGGGTAAATTTAGGACTAGGAATTTTAGACTAGGGTTTTCTTTAAAATAAATTTTGTAAATAGTTTTTAGACAAATAAAAGATCTGAACAGACCAATGTTTTAATTTGAGATAAAGACGGGGGTTATTTAGAAAACAAAACTAGGCGTTTCGAAATAGTTTCAGGCAAACAATGCATGATGATGACGATGCAATGCACAAAAACAACGCGATTTTCTAGTAGTGGTTTTGCGGGATGCCACACCCACCTGGAAGCAGAAGCTCCCGAACAAGATTTCGAGTCCGTCGCCTACGGGCTCGAAATCCTTCATGGTATCCGACGAGTGGGCGATGAAGTCGAAAGCGCCGAAGAGGAGGTGATTCTCCTCAGCCGCGGAGTTGTAGATCGATCGGGTCGGAACCGTCACGACCGCACAATCAGCAGCCCCAGTTCCCACAGACGGCGCCAATTGACGAGGTTTAATCTCGTCAATGCCCATTGTTATGGACTTGGGTTTTGGAGAAGATGGGGATGCTGGAGATCGTGGCACGGTTAACAGACAAGCAACCAGGGGACACGAGATTTACCCGGGTTCAGGCCCCCGGAGGGAAAACCCTACTCCTGCTTGTCTGCTCTTTGATTACGGCGGAACCGAAGGTTACGGGGTGCGCAGATTCGATCTGGCGTGGATGCGTGTGCGAAAGTATGAGTCGAGTTGCCCTAGGACGTGCCCTCCTGGCCTTTATATAGACTTAGGCAGGTCCCGGGCGTATTCCTAGTCGGTTACAAGTTCTAGGGTTTTACCCCTTTGAATTTCCTATCTCCTCTAGTCTTGCTCTTCAAGGATCCAAAGACGTCATGGGCCTTGGCCACCCGAAAATCTTCATGGGCCAGCGTATGTCTGTCGTGGGCCTTCCTTGAGCTGGACTAGGTATGCTGAAGTTACGTACCCGTAGGGTATAACCATGTCACTCTCATAGTCCACCATACTCGCTTCGGCTTAAGGCGAAGCCCTGCGAGATCTCCCCTCTACTTCCGGTACCACACCGCCGTGCTGCCGGAATCACGAGGAGAGTGCTACAACCTCCGCTGCCTGCTGGAACAAGGGAGAGGAAGGTCTTCGTTGAGTACCGAACGTGTTGCGGAAGCGCTGCCGGAACGCAGCGCCGGAAGGATCGTCTACGCGATCTTGAGATCGGAAGTGTACGACTACATCACCCACGAGAATCTGCTCTCGTTAACCGCTTTGGATCTTCGAGGGTTAGTACTCTATTGACTCGTTGGTACAATCTAGTAGATAGATCTTGGCTTGATCATAGATTAGATCTTGATTGTGTGTTCATGCGATGGAAAATTTTTGTTTTCCATGCTACGAACCCTTACAATTCCGGTGGCGACAACTTTCGGCGGCAGAGAAGCTTGGGGAGTACGTGATACTGCTTCCTTCTAGAGTGTTCCAACAGCAACGCAACATAGTCTGATGAATCCCGTCGCTGACAGACAGCGCCTCTAGACCCCGACAACGACGATGTCCCCGGATGTATTCAACCTCCAGCGGAGGCCCTTCTCTGGTTTCACAGTGAAGCCCCTTTCTTTCCTAGCGCCATGTAGCCTCGATTGTGCTGGTGGCAGTGCTCGCTACTTCAGTCCTGACCTCACCGGCGGTGTCGGCGGACCCGATTGCTTTTCCTGTAAAGTTATGAGGGTCTGCTTTGTAAATTGTAAGGACTATGTTTGCATTGTTCACTCTTTAGAGGTCCTTTATGTAAATTGTACCGCATTGTATTATGATTAATGCAGTATCCAAGCCCTTCTGGGCCTTTCCCCAGCTTCAAAAAAACATGAGTAAACATAGAATGGGGAGCACCCACTCGTTGATCAGCCATTAGAACATCTCCAATGAGCTTCCCGAACACTACTTTCGGTGTGTTTATGTCCGCGAGGACACGCTAGGCCAAAAATACACCCAACGCTTCTCCCAAACGAGTCTGTTGGTCCGTACGTGGCACATTTTCCTCAAAGTAGCCCCGAACTTGGAGGCGCTTTGGAGGCAAGATGACGGTGTTCGTGGTTCGCCCTTGTCTGTGTGGCCCATCTGTCGGACACACCGAGTAATACCCTCTACACTCGACACCCCAACCTCATCCCCCAATCGGCCGTTGGTCTGCCACTATAGCTCCTTGGTCGAGTAATACCCTCTACACTCGACACCCCCACCTACGCCCACGTCAAAAAAGCGGTGTCGACGACACGTTGTCACAGCCCCCACTATCCCGGCCGTGAAGGAGCACTTGGAGACACCGAATCAACCGTAGCAGCGTTGGCATTAGGTGTCGTCGATTGGACTGTCACAAGCTCCATCGCGATGATATCGAACTCTGTAATATCTATCGTGTTGATCTCTAGCTCATCCCACCTTCCTGACGCCCTTCGGTTCCACCACCTCCTCAACCTTTTTCGTCCTCTGCAGGATCTCACAACAAAATCAATGTGCCACACCTTTCCCCGGTGTTCTCAAGGCTTGTGGAGGGTGAGACGCCGACGTGCAACTTTGAGATTAACAACCACTCCTACACAAAAAAGGCACTATATAGCAGATGACATTTATCCTGAATGGTCAATATTTATGAAGACGATCCGCACTCATACAAACCAAATGAAAGCCTGTTTTGCAAGGGAGCAAGAAGCTTGTAAGCAGGATGTGAAGAGGTCATTCAGTGTCCTTCAAGCTCGTTGCGCTATTGTTCTTCACCCTGCAAGAACATGAAGTTGGAACATGATGCAGAAAGTGATGACTGCTTGTATGATCATGCGCAAAATGATGTGGGGATGAGCACGAGAGTGCAAGTCAACTAAAAAGGTGGCACTATCTCATGGGCCTTTAATAGAGCCAATGCATGCACCCCACAAGTTTGAAGCCAATCTCCAAGTTCATCATGAAATTCGTGACAAAGAAAGTCATGAACAACTTCAAACCGATTTTGTTGAGCACATGTGAATGCACAAAGGGAACTTGTAGGCTCCATTTTGAATTTCAATAATTGCATTTTCAAATTTATTGTGGACTATGTATTTTAAATAATTATTGAACTTTTGGATGCATGTTTTATATTATGTACATAGTTTGGTTCAAATGGCTGAAAAATAAGAAAAATAACCAAACCACGGTCAGTAGACAACATTGAGGGAAGCCGTTGGGTGCACTGGGCAGACAAAGGACGGACTCTTCCCCGTGGCGATGGTACATTGAGCCAATTTGGCTGCTACCTGTTTCATACGACGAGTCAATGCAGAAATTCTCCGAAAAAGAAAAGGAAGATTGGTGCGACGATGGCTCAACGTGGTTTGGGGATAGCAATAATATTCTGGCTGGCATCACTAGGGGTGTCTTGAAACTCGACTCGAGTTCGCAGTATAGCCACTAACCACGAAAAGATAAAGATTATGTGTCCACACGAGGTTATTTAGCGTTATAATTGCACTCGTCTTGTTTTATCCATTCTTCTTGCACGCTTATCCAATATACACCCGTAATCCGTCTTCGGGATATTGTCTGTACACTTAGAGCATCTCCTTCTCACGTTGCTGATCTAAAGATGTTTTTTTGTCTGGACATTGAAAATTGGTCCAGTCATGTTTCGAAGAACCTTTTTTTCGTCTGAATTCGGACGAATTTTAGTCCGAACTTCTCAGGCTATTTCCAGGATCCCGGAAACGCACTGGGAACGGCGGACGAAGCGAAAACGGACGCGGGCCAGCTCTGTCTGCGAGAGAATGCCGAATTCCCGCCCAATCCACTCGCCTAGACAGCGGCGAAGAACTCCCAGCGCCTCTTTCGCCATGACTTCGCCAGGGGAGCTCCTCCACGCCGAGACATGCCCATGCCTCTAGATAGGCTCGCCGTAGTCGCCGCCCGTTCCGCCGCCCATTCCGCCGCCACTTTCATCGTCCGAACTTCGCCGTAGCTCGGCTTCGCTGCGAGCTCCCACCACCACGCCCACCAAGCGTTCGGCATTTGGCCGGTTTGGCCATGGACGACGACGACGAGGCGATACTCGCCGCATTTCTGGAGGAGGAGAACGCCGAGGTCGCCGAAGATGCAGAGCACATGCAGATCCTCGCCTCCCTCGCCCAGATGTACCTGCAGACGGAGAAGCCAAAGCGCGGAGGTTCGGCAAAGGGTCGTCGGAAGTGCAAGGTGATGCAAAGGATAGAGGGCTACTGCTTGTTGTACGTCGACTACTTCGCCGACGAGCCGCTCCACTGAGACGCCGTGTTTCGGCGCCGTTTCAGGATGAGCCGAAAGCTCTTCCTCAAGATTGTGCATGCCATCCGGGAGTTCGACCTCTATTTCGTTTGCAAGAAGGACTGCACCTGCATGGTTGGGTTTTCCTCACTGCAGAAGTGCACAGTGACGATGAGGTTACTTGCATATGGAGCGTCGAGTGATAGTATTGATGACTATCTCCGTATGGCCGAGTCCACCTCCATCGATTGCTTGTACAGGTTCTGCAGAGCAGTGATTGCAGTGATTGAAAAACAGTACTTGAGAACACCCACTGCTGAAGACACTACTTGGATCCTCACAGTCAATGAAAGTAGAGGATTTCTTAGGATGCTTAGAAGCATAAACTGCATGCATTGACAGTGGAAGAACTATCCATTTGCATAGCAGGGAATGTACAAAGGCCATAAAGGAGGTTATACTGTGATACTCGAGGCAGTTGCTACACATGATCTTTGGATCTGGCACTTCTTCTTTGGCATGGTAGGATCGAACAATGACATAAAACTTCATCAACTCCTAAAGTGTCTTTGCCAAGCTTGTTGAGGGTCAATGCTCCCCCCTATGGAATTTGATATCAACGGACACCACTATAACAAGGGATACTATCTAGCAGATGACATCTATCCAACATGGCAACATTTGTGAAGACTATCTCAAACCCAATGCTCCCCAAGCATTCTCAGTTTGCCAAGAAACATGAAGCTTGCAGGAAAGGACGTGGAGCGGGCATTTGATATGCTCCAACAGAGGTTTGCAGTTGTTCGGTTCCCTGCTATGACCTGGTCGAAAAATCAGATGTGAAAAATGATGAACTATTGTGTGGTCTTGCACAACATGATCATTAAGGATAAAAGGAAGGACCCAATGAGCTTGGTCGAGCAGAAGGAGCCATAATACATACAGGGACCTCTTGCCGAGCCTGATCATCACGTACCTCCCCTTCTACGCCATGCGCCAGGAGATCCGCGATCTGGCAGTGCATCAACAGCTGCAGGATGATCTGGTCGAGCACCTATGAATACACAGGGGCAACACGTAGATACGAGCATGAACTGGTCGAACTTATGTTGTATTTTCATTGTACGCCGAACTATTTGTAAATTTATGTCAAACTATGGTCTATTTTATGTCAAACTAGCCCAAACTATGCTCTGTATTCATATTATGCAGAACCAATGCCGAAAACTAGATGAATTTGAGCTGAATTTCGGCAAAAAATGACGTGTCCGGAAATTCGACCTGGAAACGCAAGTGGGAAACTCGACGTTTCTAGCCAAAAACAAATTTTGTCTGACCATATTTTAATTCATTTCGGCCTAGGATCCAACGAGTACGAATGCTCTTACGTGAGCGGCCGATCGGCCGTAGTGCGAGAAGTGGTGTGATGTGTTGACATTCACGTGTGATACATGCGAAAGGGTAAGCAGGGCCTACGATGTGGCGTGACGGGTAAACATAAAAGATTGAGATCGGGATGCGATCGCCACACGCACCGAGCATCTAGGTGTGGTTGGTTACCGCGCTGCGCTCGTGGTTTACATCCTCGCTGAACAAAAAAATTTAAAAGAGCATGTATTAATATCACGATATATAAATTATATTCAGTCTCTGCAACAACGCAATACTCTAATGGTATTACGGGTGCACATAATAAAAAATAAAAAATTGCAGAAGAGAAAAAAGTCCCACTATAACGATTTATGTCTTACAACGGTGACCAAGGCAGCACTAGAAATACATGCTCTCCAAAAGCGACGCCTCAAAAAAAAATGAATAGTGCTAGCGCCATTACTGTCCTGATCATCGATAATAGGTTTTCACCCTGGAGAAAGCATGCGCCGACAAAATAAAGCCTTCAATATGGCTAGTGCCAAACACAACCAATAAATGTCAGACCTTGAATTTTCACTCTGCAACTTGAACTCTAAAATTCTCCTATACTCTCGCCTCCACTTTTCAATGTCGCTGCTCCAAGACCTAAATCACCAAGCCAAAATCTCATTGCCACCAGGATTCAAACTACCATTACCAATCTTCAGACTTCAGCTTTCATGTCATTCTCCACGACTAACTTTACTATGGGAATAAAGACATGTCCATGATGGCAACAATCTGCAAAGCTTTGTAGCACTCCTCCTGAAACCAAACGATCGGATAATAACATGGTTATACGTGACCGAAATCCATCCAATCTAGCGAACTTCGGCATGTCGTCCACTGAAGTTCACCAACGGAATCTTTCGGAACACAACACCCTGACCAGATCGATGAAGTCATCGAGCATGTAGATCTTCGTCATGGCGTGAGAGGGATCCTAAGACCAAACCCCATTTATTCGAAGCCAGGCCGGAAGGCCCCTCATCATCGGCCTTCACCGGCCACCAGACCCACCGGATCAAGGCCAGTAGATCGAGGATGACCCCGACCGCGTCACCCGCAAGCACCTCAAGAGGCAGCACTTCGGTGGAGAATGATGCAAGGATGGCATTGCCGCCACCATGCCCTGCCACCCCCACCTCCAGGCCATACCACTACCACACACTTGCAGATGACACGCCAATCTGTGCACGCCTGCCTCACCGCTGCTCCACGCGAAGCCTTGGAAGGGAGACACGCCCACCTTGCCTCCCCGCCTTCGTAGCCGGGGCGCCGCCACCACCGTCGGCGCCGGTGGCAGCCCGTAGGGACATGGCTAGGTGTTTTGGGGGGCAGGGAGTCACCCCGGGATCGCAAGCGCGAGCCACCCAGGGGAGTTCGTGCGAATAACCGAGATGTACATTTGTATCGGATGCGTCCACCCACTGACGTAGGTTCCGTTGGACGAGAGAGATAACTATCTATAAAATAGGATGAAATTAATCGATAACAACTACCTCCTTGATTATGTCAGTGAGAAGCGGAGCAATGAGAGAACATTGAAATTTTAGAGCATGTACAATGTTAGGAAAAGCATGTCATCTCTTAGCTTTAGCTCTCTGTATCATTTAGAGAAGACACAATATATAACTTTTACAATACAATATCTCTTATTGCTATCTCTAGCAATTAATAAAAATAAACTATTTTTAGTTCTCTCTGCGACCCATAAGTTGACTTGGATTGTCAAAAATTGGATGAAACTATGACAAATCCAAGTCAACAAATATGGATCTGAGGGAGTACTAAGAAATTGATTGACTAAGAAAAGAAATATGGTGCAACCGATAAAATAGTGTTCTTATATTTTAAGAGAATCATCTTTTAGCTAAGAAAAACTATTTTTTTGTATTTCTCTCTCCTTAAACTAAATAAAAATACAACGTGACAAATCTAAGAGAAGACTAACGTCACCGCATTATAATCAGAAAATGGAACCGTTTTGAAGGAAAAAACGCAACAGGAAAAAGAATCAGTTTTCACACGCACGCTCTAGGCGTGTTAAAGTCAGTGGTCACGCGCACGCGCACGCGCGGGCGCTACGTTGATCAGTACGCGCGGGCGCTACGTTCCAAAGTCAGCATCTCTCCGTTCCTCCCATGCCCCCTCTATCCCCGGCCACATGATGCCCCCCGTCACGGCGTCACCGTGAGAGTAATAACCGGCACGCGAATGGACTTTCCAGCTAGTCGATCAATTCAACATGAAATAAATTTCGCGTGAGAATCTGCTTACATCACGACGTATATATCCTAACGTCGCAGTGTCAAAATCCAGATTCTATTAAAATACGCATGGCTCATACGGTTAAGCTTTATCCTCAGGATATAATTAAGGCATTCATTCAGATAAATAAATCAAGTTGTCAACTTCAGCGATTGAGCTTCTGAGTAAAATAGAATACTAGCATCTTGTCACCGCATATGCTTGTGGTGCAACACAAAAAAAAACAGCCTCAAACTCATGCATAAAGGGCAATCATAACTCGTGTTAGTGGGCCAAAATTTGTGGCCCAGCGTAAAATAACTACCGGCCATGACATGTTTGCTTTTCTATGTTTATCTAGTTGAAAATTACGTAACATGGAAAATATGTATTTTTAGACACCCGCTAATGTTTTATACTAGTACTAGATTTGTTGATAACTTCAAACTGAATCTGCATAATCAAATTCACATTTTATAGATTAGTATTAGTTAAATAATAAGTACATAAGCTAGCTAGGATTTGGACCACATAGTACTATATAGGACTTCCATGGGATAAGTTTTATTTTTTTCTTTAAGATATGAGGAATAGCAAATACAAACTCCAATTCCATGCATACCTTCCTTTAAGAGTTCCGGTACAAATTCTCTCTTGCCTCTCTGCAAACAAAGTAAACATCATCTCTTTTCAAAGACTTGTGTGGTTTTGTTTCATGTAGAATTGGGGAAGCCATATCATCATTGATATGTTTTTTGGTTTTCTATCTTTGCAAACCGTTTTCCCTCTTTGGCAGTAATCGAGTTCAACGTGTTTTCGTGATCATAATTTCTCAAGGATAGTTATCTTGTGGTAATTTTTCGAAGGCGCTAAATTTTTCGACGGTAATCATTGTCAGTTGTGAACAATATAGTAACTCTCCAACACAACTTCTCACCTGTAATTTTCCTGCGATCGCTCTGTCAAGGTGATTAATTTTTCTTAGCCATTTGCTAAATGTAATTAGTTTTTTCTCGTGCCTTTCCTGATTCTTTCACAATAATTCTTTGACACAATTTCATAATTGTGATTTCCAAATCGTAACAACCACATGGTTATTTTGATGGTGAGTAATTTTCCTATATGAATTCGTCGGGGCGGTTACTATACAATTTACCGACAATTTTTTTTGACAATAATTTCTTGATAATTAGGCAAAACAACCATTATTATGAAGAAAATTTTATTCATGAATTCAAGTGGAATAAAGTGGGTTCTGGACAAATATCCGGCCATCTCCAAAAATTTATTGGGGAGAAGTGTTCGCTTTGTCCGAAAGAAATACTCAACTTCTTAAAAAACAATTTCATTTCGTCGCTCCTTTCTAACTAGTAAAAATAGAAATACTTTAAAATATTCGTTTTATCCGAAGAAATTGTCCTATCAAAGACATGGAATACTCCCTCCGTTCAGAAATAACTGACTTGAGTTTAGATTTGAATTTATCTAAACGTATTTTAGTATAGAGATACATTCGAATCTAGACAAACTCAAATCAGTTATTCCTGAACGGAGGCATATCTTTTCTATAGCTTAACCCAATAACATACATTTGTGTGTCCTGCGATTTCATAGTATTATACAATATGCTACTTCCTCTGACCGACTTAAATTTATCTAAATACGATCTAGCATAAAAACTTTACTACTCCTTCCATCCTAAAATAGATGTCTTAGATTTATTAAAATTTGGATGAACCTATATATAGATTCATTCAAATTTTAACAAATCTAAGATATCTATTTGCGGACGAAGGAAGTAATACATCGTATTTAGATGCGGAGCGAGTATGACAATTTAATTTTCTCCGCTGCCTCATTTCCAAATTCTACAGAGTTGAAGAGTGTCTGAAAGTTAAGCTAAAATCTGAAGACTGATATCACGTCGCCATGGCCTGCGTGTGAGGGAGACGCCGCCAGCAAATGGGCCCAATGCATCGTGCTACGTGTCGCCCTGTCGGTGATATATCAGATTAATTTTACCTCTTTCTACGTGGTACTATACAATTTTGCAACAGCTGATGTTGACTAGTACTCCGTACTCCGTATTAAGTTTATTATGCCATGACAGATAGAAACCTTTTCTTTTTCTTATGGCGTGGTGGCGCACATGGATTTGTACCGCGGGAAACAGACGGGAAATAGAAATACGGGTACGGACCCCGTCCGATCCCGTACTTTTCTAATCCCCGGTCTCCAAGAGCTTCCATGATTGGCGTATAATAATTCCAACATCGTCCTCGCGCCAGTACGTCAAGCGGTACTTGTATAATCCTCCGTTCATATTTTATATTTACACAAAAAAAAAAGGCTAGGAGCACCACGGCAACGCACACACTGTAAGAAATCACGTTCGCTGAACCATGGGCCATTTTAGTCTCTACGTATTGACTGAGCAGAGGTGGGGGACGGGGTGCGACCGTGCGAGGACGAGGACGCACAAAGCGGGGGCCGTCCTTCCCCTGGAAAAGAAGCTCGAAAATGAGAGGGGAGTGAACTGTCGTTAACGCACTTATACGTTTGACACCGTTTTCTGGTTCCTCGCATCACATGGTCACGTTCTACCGTCCAGCTCGCCGCTCGCTCGTATTCGACGGCTTCTACACCGTCCAGTCCAGCCAGCTCGTGAAACGTAGGAAAGGAAAGCAGAACAGCATTGCTCCCACGGCCCAGTCGCAGATCTCATCATCATCTTCTTGAGCGATGGCTGTAGGGGTGCGTGGCCCAGTCCGGACGGCCACGGCCACAGGCGCTCTGACACGCGTGGCGTCCCATGGCAACGTACGTACGAACGCGCGGCCGTGCGGCGACACGGCGTGGGAGAGAAAAAGGCGTTAGGCGAAGGCGCCAAGGAAAAGCAGGACACTCCGGTGGAGCGATCGGGGTGGTGCCGTACTGCCGTGGCCAGTGGTGGGCGGTACTATCGGGAAGGAGCCGGGGTGGGGAAAGGAATCCGGAAGGACAAATAATTGAGGCGGGGCGCAGGCACGCCGGCGGGCCCTGCCTGCCGTCCTCGTCCTCGCACGGTCGCACCACGCCCCCACCTCTGCCCCCCCAGCCCACTGATGCCCTCTCGGTCATGCACTCCGGAGCTAGCTGGGAACCAAAGACAAATGACGCCGCTTTTGAAAATCATTCGATCTGAGGTATACCTTCATACTGTGAGTTTTTAATTGAATTTTGAAGGTTATACTCTTTGTTCAGATAAAATGGAATTTATTGATCGGACGCTCTCTGCAATCTCCTGTAAGAAAATAAGCTAATGGCCAGCTTTATTCTAACTTCTCGCGGATGCTAGCATATCTTCACGAGGTGATACACCAGAGGTCTTCCACGAAATCAGGGACACAAACTCGAGCATGTTCTGTTCAAAAAAAAAAAAACTCGAGCATGTCTGATTTGCTATGATTACATACAGTAAATGAAAAGAATTGAGCTTCAATCGGAGGTTGCAAAAAATTTCAGCCTCCTAGATGTTCTCCTCGAAGCATCTGCACCGCACCTCCCCTAAACCCGGCGCCCAGCCGAATTGGAGTGTGGAGGCCAAAAAAAGCCCACACCGGAGGCCTCAACCGGTGCCGGCAGTTTGGGTTACCATTGAACTGTTCGGCATCCCTTGTCTTCCCTAGCAATCAGGGGCTAGGCTATGGCTGCGGGCAATACGCGCCACGTTAGACGAGCTGTGTTCGTCCGCCCCGGGCCTAAGTTGGCAGCCACCAAAAGAGCCAGGTCAAAATAATTAATGATCCTGCGTCGTTCCCATACGCACCCGCATGGGACTTTGTCGGTTTCAGACGCCATCGTCCTGCGTGATGACGACTCACCTCTCGACGAGCCAGAGTTAATGGCGTGGTGGCCATTCGGCTTACCACCACCCGGCGCCAATAAAAGGCGCCCCCTTCTCACTGGCACACACTACTCCCCACCCAATCTCCCAACACTCTATACTTCCCATCCAAACTCCAGCAACCTTGCCTCACAACGACCACGAGGCCATCGACAGCACGAGCGGCGGCGCGAGGTCGCACAACCTCACCCTCAAGGAGGAGGCAGTGTTGTACGAGGCGAGCCTCCTCGTACCGTCAGACTAGTGCCTACCGGGTGGGTGGAACATTGCCCACGACGGCCATGCCATCTCGCCCATGCCCGCAGGTGACAAAATGCGTGAGTTGATCGCCCACCACATGTCGATGCTGCCGACCATCAACCAGCAGGTCCCCAGCCAGAGCGTGATACGTCCAATTTGCATCACCATTCTATATCATAATTTGCCTCTATTCATGTGTCTTATTATGAGGTGTTACTTATGTCTTTTCCTTTGTTTTTGCATGTTGGATGATTCTTGGAGGATGAACTACCGGAGTCAGGATGATAGAAAAGGAGGTGTTTTCATGCAATTTCGCGAAGATCAGAAAATACCAGAAAAATATTGGAAAAATATATTTTCCGTAAGAAGGAAGCTGAAGGGGAGGCGTAGTTGGGCCAGAGGCACACACACCCGGCGGGTCCCCGCGCCTAGGGAAGGTGTGGCCCACCTGGCTGGCTCCCGACTCCGCCCTCTCGCCTATATCTTCCTCTCAGAACCCTAATACCAAGTGAGCGACCATATAAAGATTATGTCGCCTCTGCGGGGCAGAAAACACCGAGTGAGAAAGAGCTCTCCGGCAGACAGATTTCTGTCGGGTAAATTCCTTCCCGGAGAGGGGAGATCGCCGCCATCAACACCATCATCAAGTTAGACTTCATCGGGATCATCATCATCCACACCATCATCTCCACCAGCACCATCATCACCACTTTGTCCCGTTGTAACAATCGTGCTGAATACTTGCTTAGTTTTTAGGGAAAACTTTCCCGGTGTTGATTACTATTGTAGTTGATGCTTGTGAGTGGAATCATTGGATTATTGTTTATGTTCAGATTGTTATCGATCACCATATCATCTTTGATCTTGATCCATATGATGTCTTGTGAGTATTTCGTCTAGTTCTTGAGGACATGGGAGAATCATGTTGTTAGTAGTGGATTTGTGTTGAGTTATTATTCAATGGTTTAGTATTTAAGTTGTGGTGCTATTCTTCTAGTGGTGTCATGTGAACGTCGACTACATGATACTTCATCATTTATGGGCGTAGGGGAATGCATTGTGTATTTGGCTACTAATTGTGGGGTTGCCGGAGTGACAGAAACCTGAACCCCCGTTAGGACACCATTGCATAAGGGAGCGTAGGATCTCATAGTTTAAGGATGTGGTTATGTTTATATCTTAATTGCTTTTATGTAGTTGCGGATTCTTGCAGGGGTTTAATCACAAGTATGTATTAGTCCAAGTAAGGTCGGTACATTAACACAGGTTCACCCACACAACACTTACAATACGAAAGAAGAGTACTTAGCCATATAAAGCGAAAGCACTTGACAGAATTCTCATGTGTCCTCGAGAACGTTTGGTCCTTATAAGTATTTCCTCCGGCTTGTCCTCTGCTAAGAAAGGATTGGGCCACTTGCTGCAGTTGTTCGTTGCCTTTATTATTTGCACTTTATTTCTTTGCTTTATTAAGAAAAACCTAAAAATCCATTTGCTAAGTATTTACAGAGATTTCCTGCTCCATACCACTAGTCAACACCTTCTGCTCCTCGTTGGGATCGACACTCCTATTTATCGAAAGTACTACGATACACCCCCTATACTTGTGGGTCATCAAGACTATTTTCTGGCGCCATTACCGGGGATTAAAGCGCTATTGAAGAGTGGAACTGGTAAAGGAAACTTCTACTATGAGTATTGCTTTTTGTTTCTTTTTGTTACTTTGTTTCCAATATGGATAACCCACTTGGTTTTCTGTTTAGAAAAACTACTACCACTGTTAGGGCAGTAGATGAACCACCACCTGTTGAGATAGCTCCTTTTAATATACCTACAAGTATTGTTGATCGTGTTATGGATAATTATTATTTAGGGGATGGAACTATCCACCCTGGAGATCACTTGCTTTTTATCCATAAATTATGCGGGTTGTTTAAGTGTGCAGGTATCACAACTAAACAGGTGAAGAAGAAGTTACTCTCTATATCCTTGAAAGGGAGAGTTGAAGAATGGTATAAGCTGCTGAACAATGGGCAATCCATGGAATGGGAGGAAATGGCATATCTCTTTTATTCTAAATTCTATCCTCCCAGTGAGATTCATATGGATAGAAATCTGATATATAACTTTTGGCCTCGTGATGAGAGAGTACAGCTCAAGCTTGGGGGAGATTGAAGTTACTAATGCTTAAATGTCCTATTCATGAACTCCCTAACAATATCATTATCAATAACTTTTATGCTAGGCTTTCTCTTCATGATAAAGATTTACTAGATGCTTCTTGTGTTGGATCATTCACACGCATGAAGGAAAAAGCTAAATGGGATCTCCTAGACCGTATTGAAGAGAACACTGAAGCTTGGGGGAATGACGAAGGAAGAAAGTCAGGTATAAATTATGATTATGAATGCATACAATCTTTTATGGGAAGCGATGACTTCCGTTATATTAGTAATGAGTTTGGTCTTGACTCCCAAAGTATTGCCAATTGTTTTAAAGCATTTGCCTCTTACATAGAAATTCCCAAAAATAAGTGGAATAAGTACCATGCACCTTATAAAGATGTTGTTAGTCATGTTCCTGTTAGAAACACTGAAGTTTGTACTACTAACCATATTGTGCCTGAACCTTATGTTGAGAAAATACCTTTCCCAGCAAAGGTAAAGGAGTACTCTATGATAATTAGTGTGAATAATAAAGGTACTAAGAAAACCGTGGAACCCGATGAGCAAATAAATATTGAGTCTGTGGTAGCTATTGTGAAAGACCCTGTCACTAGAAATATAGAGGATGAGCACATTGTCTTCTGTGAAGACGCTTCTAATATTATCTCTCATCCTAGTAAAGCTATAAAAGCTAGTGTTCCTGTGCTTTTTGTTAGAATTTGTGATCATTGTTATTATGGTTTATGTGATATTGGTGCTAGTTCTAGTGCTATTCCTTATGAGCTTTATAGGGAAGTTATGCATGAAATTGGTCCTTGTGAGCTTGAGGACATTGATGCGGTTATTCACCTTGCTAATAATGAAATCATTTACCCTATTGGTATTGTAAGAGATGTGGAGGTCCTTTGCGGTAAGATTTAGTATCCTTCTGATTTTCTAGTGCTTAATTCAGGAGCTAGTAAAACTTGTCCTATCATTTTTTGTAGACCCTTCTTGAACACTTGTGGAGCTATTATAGAATGTAAAAAGGAAAAGTTTTGACTAAGTTTGATGGAGATTCTTATGTGTTTAACTTCTCCAAATTTGATAAAGCTCCTTGTGAAAATAGCTTGCCTAATAAAGATTTTAGGATGGAACAACTTGCTTCTATTGATCCAGTTTATGACCTTGGACCTCTTTTTTATGACTGTAAGTATGCTTATTCTGATGATAAAGTTGTTTCTTGTGACAGTTATATTGTCAACTTTATTCTAGGTGCTACTGAAAGTTATTATGAGAGAGGGAAACATGGTTTTATGCATCTCAATAATGTTAAGTTTCCCCGTTTTATGTTGAAAGCTTTAAAATTTCATTTGTTTTGTCTTCCTATGCTAGTGGCTTTTTGTTTCAATAATTTGTTTTCTCATGATACCCCCATGCATAGGAAGTGGGTTAGATTCAAATGTGTTGGTTATTTTCTTCTTGATGCTCTCTTTCACTCCAGATATATATCTCCTATATGAGCATCTTTGAAACTCTCAAGCCAAACTTAAAGGCATTAAAGAAAAAGTACTTGTTGGGAGATAACCCAAGAGTTTGGTTGAGTCTTGGAAGTTATTACCTCAGTAATAACCGCTCCTTATCCTTTTTGTTTTGGTTTTTGTGTCAAGTTCAACTACTTTTGAGAAGTAAAGGAGTTGTGAAAAGTGGCTGTCCTGGGACAGATTTTTGTGATGCATTGTAAAAATTCGTGAGGTAGCTTAGTTTTTCGGATGGAGATGTATTTTTCTGTGCTTGTTCTCCAAGTTGTTACCCAACTTTCATTAGTTTTGCACTTTTTGATTTGAGCAACAGAAGATTTTCGAAAAAATCAATCTTTACCTGTTGGTCTGTTTTGACAGATTTTTGCCATCATTTGCATTTGCCTCTTTTATCGATTCTCTTCCAGATTCTTTTGGGTTTTTGGAAAGGAGTTGCTATAGTAGTTTTTGTTTTGATGGATTTCAGTTGAAGTGTGAACCTAAAGGTTTATTGTTTTTGCTTACACTAATGTTGCCATTGAAGTTCGTGTTTTGGCTTGTGAGAAAAAGGAATTTCCAGGAGAAGGAGAAAAGATCTGCGGAGTTCGTCTTTGAATAGGTAAAAGTGGTAAAAACAGAAGGTTTGTGAAAACCCAATCTTTTTATATTTTTTGATATTTTTATTACATACGGAAGGTTACGAAATGAAACAGAGGAGGAAACGGAGGCCGGGGTGGCCACACCCACCACAGGCGCCTGGAGGGGGTGTGAGCCCCCAAGCTCCGTCCCCGCCTTGTTTTTGTACCAGTACCTTCCTTATACATTGAAATTTCGTAATATATACCCCCCGGATCCCCCGAGGTTCGTATATCGTGTTCTCATCATTTTTTCATTTTGGTATGTTTCTGTCAGGAAATCTTCTCAAGTTTAGAGCGCAATGGTCTCCTCCAACGACAAAGGCAAGAAGCCCGAGGAAGATGATCCTCACAATCCCAAGGAGGAGGAGATTTTGGTAGAGGATGTAGAAGACATGGAGGAGGACAAGCATCCGGACACCCGCGCTACCGTCGCGAGTATTGGAGGGTTGAAACCTATCAAGCTTAAGAGGACAACACGGATGTCTACAGGAGGGAAAACCCCATGTCATATCCTCTCTCCACGGTCATCTCCTCCACGTACCAAGAATTCCTTCCATACTCTTATACATGAGCATCAATACCAACAGGTGCCCAAAGGGAACTTGCCCTCGGTTTGGGATCTGCCTCGCTCTAACCATGCAGGGAAGGAACACACTAAGAAGGAAGAGTGGGGAAAGAATATCAAGGACTGGGATTCTCGGTCCGATATGATCATGAACTGCATTGAGCAAAATTCAGAGTTGATTCATACTCTGACCTTCGAGATTGAGGACTTGAGAAAACTGATTGAGGAGCTTATCAAGAGAACACCACCACCACCACCGAAGGAGTAATTCGTCATCAGGTTTGGCATCCCCTTGGCTTGTTCCAAGCTTGGGGGAGTGTCGCGGTATCACATCATCATCTTTTATCTTTTACCTTTTTAGTGGATTCATATCTTTGGTAGAGAAGTTATCTTATAGGTTGGTTAGCATGTGGAAGTATCTCTCCTTTAGTTTCTATGTATCCCTTGGTGTGAGTGCCTTTATTGAATATTAATGAGAAGTTTCATCTTTTACCTTTTGCACTTCTTATTTTAGTTTGCAATCTATATTATATGATTGATCTTGTTGATCAGTATTGACATCACTTTGGGAGCATCAAGTAAATCTAAATTGATTTTGGAAAACCGAGTTCTGGTCAGTAGCAACACTTTTTGAGGTTTGAAAGGAAAAGAGAAAAAGCTTACACGTATTTTGTATCATTTTGTTTTCTTTCTTGATTGGCTCATAAGCTTAGTATTCTTTATTTAAGATCTTTTGTGCCTTCAAGTAAGATTGCATGTTTGGCTTTATCACTTGTAGGTTTGCTTATTTATTTCAACTCTTTTGCTTGCTACCCAACCTTGCTAGCCAAAAAACTGTTTTGAGAAGGCTTACTTCTCATGTTTCCAACCCCTTTGAACCAAAACATGTGCCATTTGTGTCCACCATATCTACCTTTTAGCACTATTGCTATTCCAAGCAAATTCTCAAGCTTCATCTATCTTTCAAAAAACTAGTTAGTAAAGCTCTCACGAACTTGATGACACACCTTATTTTCCTGCCGCTAATAGACTTGAACCATTGTGTCATCGAAGTTGTATATGCTTGCATCTATACGTGGCATCTGAAGATTGGGATAGATCATGAGAAAAGAGAGAAATTTATAAGGTTCAGAGACTTTTGAAAAGTTTTTAAAGTTTGACTTAGATTTTCTAGCAACTTGCTTTTCATTCATTCATTCATAGCACACGATACAAACACACACCACAAAGCAAGAAAAACAGATGGTTTTAAGAACCATTCTGTAAACTACGATATAGTGGGACCGAATACAACTCACTACGCTAGTGCTCAAGTGCTACTACTCCTTGGAGTCGGTGTAATCGTCATCCTCATCCTCCTCATCGTCATCGATGAAGGCGAAATCCTCCTCATCGATGAAGAAGTCCATGGCCTGATCCTCCAGAAAATCATCATCATCGCTGAGATAGGAGTAGGGGTCTCCACGCAGGTCTTCTCCGGCATTCTCCCTTTACTCCAACTACATGTCTCTCTCGTGGATGGTATCCTCCAAATCCAAGATACGGTGGCGAAGACGGGCAATGATGCGCTCCTTCTTGTCAAGATGACGGCGGCGAGACTTGCGATCCTTCGCTAGCATGTCGATGGTCTGATCCTTCGTCTTGATGATCTAGTGCGTTGGATTAGAATGAATATCGACGGCTGAGGGTCGTCGTCGACGATGAACAAGTCACCGACGAGATCGAACCCTAGCGGCTTGGTGGGGGTTCATAGGGGGCATACTGGGGCTCCAGTGACGATGGTGAGGTGGGAAAACGACGAAGTCGACGACAACGAACTCAGGGGTGGTCGTGGCAGCTCTGGGGGTGGTCGAAATCAATGGCTCCCTTCTTCTCTAGAGGCGGCCTGCTCCGGCGCAATTCCGGCGATGCGCTGCTCGCCTTGCTCCGGGAAGAGGTGGAAAACCTCAGTGAGAGGTGGGGAGTGAGATGGCGTGAAGAAATGGAGCGGGGGTGGTCTCCTTTTATAGGCTCGACAGCGAGACCGAGAGGGATGAGAAGACGACGGTGACGACACGGCTACGGGCGGCTAGAGGCATGGCTGCGGCTGGCAATCGACGGGTGGTCTCCTGGCGATGCTCTAAGGTTTAAATGCGCATGTAGGGGCGGTGGCACATGGTCGGGAACGCGCGATGCAGAGGCGGCGAACTCTGTGGCGAGCGGTGGCTACGGGGTACGGGCGGCGAAACGATCATGTCTGGTGGTCTCCTGGGACGGTGGGGTGCATGCTGGAGGGCGGCGAGGGCTCGAGGTGGTCGGGTTGCATGGGAACGGCGCGTGCTCTGCGGTGCGTGTCGGCATGGTCGACAGCGGCGCGGGCGCGGCGTTCCTGGCTGTTCTGGTCGTTGTCTCCGAGTTAGGGTTGGTCGAGAGGGGGAGGTGAGACACGGGCTTCCTCCCAGACAAGGTTGGCACGACTAGTTCTTCTCCTAGCTTGCTGTCCACACTGGGGTGACATGGGTGCTCTTGGCCTGCTCACCATTGATGACAATGGCCGGCTTACAGTGGTGCTAGAGGTTAGTTAAAGGTTCTAGATGATCTACTAAGGCTAGTTGTAACCAGAGAGGGAACAAGGTTGACCAAAACACTGCTCAACATAGTGTTTTTGATTTTGTTGATTTGAATCTGCAACATGTTTGATGAAATGGCCGCATGAACTTAAATTTTGATTTTTGAAAAGATTTTTGGTGGGTGTGCTAGGCATGTACTGGGGAGTCTGTGGATGCTTGGGTTTTGAAGATTGAGTTGGTTTGATTGGTTTTTGAAATAGTGGGATCTTCCCATATAAAATAGATTCAATTTTAAACTGTCATTTAAACTAAGCATTTGAATGTTTCTGGATGATCACAAAGTGGGCCTTGGTACCTTGTTATGAGTAATATCAAGGGGTGAAAAGATCCATACATGTTTCTGTTGAGTTTTGAAAATTAGAGATAGCCAAAGTAGGCATGGGAGTTAATTTGGCCAAAGTGACCATTCACTTAATTTATTTGTTTTGACTTGTTTGTCTTTGGGAAAAGTTTGGGGATTGTTTAGATGATGTTTATTTCACCTAAGAATAATTTTACAAGCAAGGAAACACAGAATCATGGCAATTCAAAAGAATCCAAATTTTAATACACACACGTATGAATGCTTTCATAGTTTTAGTTGGAAAAGTTTTTGTTAACCCTAAATTTGATGATTAGAGTTGATGATTCAAGTTTAATATTTTTGGGATGTTACAGGGTACCCCGTTGGCGGTTCTTTATGATACACACGTACTTACAATGACAAGAACTTACCGGTAACTAAAGTTGAGTAGCATGAGGAGCGGCCCTTGTACTCAAGGGACTTGAGATTGCCAACTTATATTTCGTCAGGCATATACTCCATCTTTGTGCACTTTAACCTTAATCATTTCAAGATGCTTATGTTAGGGGCAATGAGGGCTCAAAGATAGTAAGTACCATAATCTTTTGGAAGCTCTTTATGACTTGAAATCCCTGCTTCCCTATATGAAGGGACCTTTCTCCTATTTTCTGAGTTGAGTCAGTAAACCTACTTCCTCTCTATCTCCAGTAAGCATTTGAGTTGTTGTATTTCAAGCATTCATATGATGATTTATTCAATCATGTTCTTTATCTTCCCTGTTTGCACAAGACTCTTATCTATTGAGTATTACTTTGAAATCCATCATTGTGAAAAACATTTTTGAGAAAAGAGTACTCCTGTTGTAAAACTTCTTCAAAAGCTTTTTGTAAAACTATTTGTCAGCTGTTCTCTGACCAGGAACAAAGTTTGCCAATTCCAATTATGATTTATCTTTATGCATCTCTATTGTGACTCTTGTACTTGTTGCAAGCTAAGTCATATATTGGTGAGTTGCCTTCTTCTATGAGTTGTATAATGGTAAGTGTGATGCTTCTTGTCCGTATTATTTTATCGACACTTCACTCCATAAACCCGTGGACATGTTTACTGAGCTCAATTTTCGCTTGGGTACAAGCGAAGTTCTAAGCTTGGGGGGAGTTGATACGTCCAATTTTCATCAGCATTCTATATTATAATTTGCCTCTATTCATTATTATGTGTCTTATTATGAGGTGTTACTTATGTCTTTTCCTTTGTTTTTGCATGTTGGATGATTCTTGGAGGATGAACTGCTGGAGTCAGGATTCTGATGGAAAAAAGAGGTGTTTTGATGTAATTTCGCGAAGATCAAAAAAATACCATAAAAATATTGGAAACTTATATTTTCCCAGAAGACGAAGGAAGCCAGAAGGGGAGGCGTAGCTAGGCCACAAGGGGCCCACACACACCCCAGGCACGGGTCCCCCCTACACCACACCTAGGGGAGGTGCAGCCCACCTGGACGGCTCCTGACTCCGCCCTCTTGCCTACATCTTCCTCTCGGAATCCTAATACCAGGGGAGCAACCACAGAAAGAGCGCGACGAGCACTGCTGGGCCGGTGTCCTGCTGCAGGAGCGCGAGGACACCGTGAACCATGAGGGTGGTGCCCTACAGCGACCCCTACAACTGGGAAGGTTGCCACGCATGTTGGGACGGCTTGGATGTCGACGAGGTCCTCGCCAGACATGGCCTCCACCGCACTCGCCGCAGCCACTCAAACCGTCACACCATCTTCGGCGGGCCACATACTGGGCCAGTGCCAGTGCTGGCACCACAAGCATCTCCTCCCCGACATCGTGCTGTGACGCGGACGTAGCCGCGCCGAGATGCCCACGACATCCTCTTCCCCTTTGTGTTACCACGACCACGATCACCAGAGTGTCCAAACGAGCAACACTACCAGCAGAGGCTCATTAACTAGGCAGAGGAGATGGCGTTCGGCCAGGAAATGAAGGATGAGGAGGAGCAGGATTACGTCGATGACATCATGCCGCCTGGGCTCACCGAGGAGGTGGCCATTGGCGAGTCTCGGGTAGGCCTGTGGGGGCCGGCCCCTTGGCAGGCGCCAGATGATGCGCTTAGATCAATGTAGAGCTTCATTGGGAGACCCCAAGAGCAAGGTATGAAGAGCACAATAGCAAGTCTTCCCTCAAAAATAAACCAAGGTTATCGAACCAGTAGGAGGAAGGAAACAACCCAAAGGTGTTGTTAGCAACTTGGAAACCTGCACAACACAAACTCAAGACTTTGCCCCAACGAATAACGAGGTTGTCAATCTCACCGGTTTGCTGAAAACAAAGGATTAACTGTATGGTGTGGAAGGTAATGGTGGTTTGCAGAAAGTAAATAGTAACATTGGAAGATGTATCAATGATAAAGATTGGACCGGGGTCCATAGTTCACTAGAGGTGTTCTTCTTAAGATAAACAAACATGGCATGTTGGGTAAACAAATTACAACGGGGCAATTAACAGGATAGAGCAAGGCATAACAATGCAATACTAGACAATCATGATCCTATGAGATTTGATTGGGCAATACAACAAGATACATAGACCGCCATCCAACTGCATTTATGACTAGTAATCCACCTTCAGGTTATCATCCGACCCCCTCTAGTATTAAGTTGCAAGTAATGGATAACTGCTTTAAGCAAAGTGTGTAAGGTAAACAATCCACTTGTTCCATGAACAAGAGACCATTGTTTTCTCCCTAGTAGCAACAACACATCTACAACTTTAGATATTTCTGTCACTTCCCCGGATTAAATAGAGGCATGAACCCACTATCGAGCATAAATACTCCCTCTTGGAGTCACTAGCATCTACTTGACTAAGATAGCTACTAGAAACGGAGAGCATGCAAGATCACAAACAACACAGACATGATAGAATCAATAAGATAGAACCATTAACCAATTTGACATAGTAATCTCAATATCCATCGGATCCCTGCAAACACAACATGCATTATTACAAATAGATTAGATCTTGATCATGAACGGAGCTCACAAGATCTAGACATGAAAGCACAAGGAGGAGATACAACCATATATCTACTACATGGACCCGTAGTCCAAGGTGGAACTACCCACGCTTCATACCGTAGGCTGGCATGATGATGAAGAAGGCCTCCGGGATGATCTCCCCTCCAGCAGGGTGCCGGGAAGAGCTTCAGATCCCCCCGATCTAGGGATGATGGCAGCGGCTACATAAGGTTTCGTGGAATTTTATCGGGTCTCTAGGGTTTCTGCATCAGGGCTTCTTATAGGCGAATAGGCAAGGCAAGGGGGGCACCAGGGCGGCTGCACCCCCCAGGCGCGGGATGGTCCCACCCACGCGGACAGGGGGTGTGCCCCCCTGGTGAGTCTCCTCCATCTCGTGCTCCAACTTCGTGTTCCCCACGGTAAAATATTGACTTTGGCTTTTGTGCCGTCCAATTCCGAGAATATTGATTTCCTACCTTTCTGGAACAAAAAACAGAAGAAAACAGGCAACTGGCACTATGGCAACTTGTTAATAGGTTATTACCAGAAAACATATAAAAACACCTCAAAGTGTATAAAAAGCAAAGCAAAGTATATACTAAACAAGCATGAAACATCAAAAATTATAGATACGTTTCCGACGTATCAAGCATCCCCAAGCTTAAATCCTGCTCGTCCTCGAGTAGGTAAGTGATAAAAAAGAATAATTTTTGAGGTGACATGCACCATCAAAATCAAGATCAAACCATTTGTAAGCATTGAAATATGGGATCAAAGTACTCTAAACATGAGCATGAAAGATGTAGTTCTAACAATAAGACAAAGTAACTATGCATGCAACATGAAAGGCTACAAACAAAGATCATGAATAACATGCATTGAAAAACATTTGTTTGTTTCACATACAGAAAACATAGCATAGTGGCATTCATCTTGTCCCTCATAGAGTAGCAAATAAATGCATAGGACACCTTCAAAGTTCAGAAGAGTGACTAGATACAAATAGTTCAATAACAAGCAATATAAAAAATATTCACCAATCAATAAGTTTTGGGACAATGCACATAGAACTAAGAATGGCAACTATGCTCTCTTAACTGGTGCATAAGGATAGAAGGTGGAGGCTCAATATAATAGTGGAAGAAAGGCCCTTCATAAAAGGGAAGCAGGGATTTCAAGTCTCAAAAAGATCTTCCAAAAATTATGGTACTTGTTAGCTTTCAGCTCTCATTGCCCCTATCATAAGCATCTTTAAATGATTAAGGTTAAAGTGAAAAAACTATGGAGTATATGCTTGACAAAGTATAAGTTGGAAATCTCATGTCCCTTGAATACGAGGTCCGCACCTCATGCTACTCAACTTTAGTCACCTATAAGTTCTTGTCATAGTAAGTATATGTGTATCATAGAGAACCGCCAACGGGGTACCCCTTGCACATGATACATGAGCTATCCCATAATCAAAATAACAAGGCAAATAGACAATGAGCATCTTAGCAATCTTCTTATTTACCATGGGAAAATGGTGCCTTTTTCTCTCTTTCCTCTTTTCAATGTGTCTCTTCTTTTATATAAGAAGAAAGCTTCATAGATGTCATTATGGTGATGCTACAAGTTTCCACCATGATTATGCATGGCTTAGGCTAGCGGCCCAGGCGTTTCTCTAACACACATACATAACTATGGATTTAGAAGCTCCGTTTTTTATTTCACACCAACGACATCCATAGACAAAAGAGCATGGTATCAACTGTGTATAAAATACAAGTGCAATGTTGAAAGTGTTCCCCGTGACAACACGGTTATGCTAATTCCAACATATAAGTGCAAGCATATACAACATAGATGACACAATGGTTCAAGTTTATTAGGGGCAAGAAAAATAAAGTGTGCCATCAAGTTTGTGAGAGCTTTAATCACTAAGTTTTCACATACAAAATACTTTTTAATTAGAAGATGGATGAAAACAAGAATATACTTGGAATGGTGTAACACACCATGCATAGGAGTTTATAGTGGACACTTTAGAATAACTTGGTTTTTAGGAGTTGGAAGCATGAGTAGAACTTACTCATACAAGTGGAGGCTAGCAAAAGACTAGGAGCGACCAACTAAGAGAGCAATAATGACCATAATCATGCAGAGCGACAAAACATTACTAATAAAAGCATAAAGTGGTACTACAAGTCAAGGGATAAATGATCATAGAGGCTAGGGTGACTGGTTCATAGTCATAACATGGTGTGAGCATGTGCCAAGTCAACCCAAACAAAGCATCAAAGGAGAATACCTCAATACTATGCTTTTGTATACTATAACAACGCATGATTCTTTCAAGGCACATTAAGCAATATCAATTGTTTGGAACAAGTCATGCTACAGCAATAATCACTAAGAATAGGATCAAAACAACATCTACCATTATATGATAAAGTCTAAGTCATAGTCAAAACAAGCTCCCTTTTGTACCACTAAGCATGAAACTTCTACTCTTTTTCCAACACCAATCGACTTATTTGAAACAACTCACAAACATAATAATCAATAAAGATTAGTGAGGATGTCTCACAAATCCACAAAGAAAAACTAAAAAGTTCTAAGCAAAAAGCATAAGAAAACTAAGTCTAAACAGAGTGCTAACAAAAGAGAACACTCATAGAACAATAAGAGTGAAAACTAGAGTGTTCTAGGCAATGAAAACAGAGTGTGTATCTCTCCAAAATAAGTGTGTTGTGATCTAACCAACTTTAATGAAGCAAACTAAGCAAACAAAAACCAAAAACTAAAACTAAGACGCTCCAAGAACAACACAATTGTGCATGAAACAATAAAAACGAAGTGTCTAGAAAGACCTGAGATATTTATTGATGAAGAAGGGGATGCCTTGGGAATCTCCAAGCTTCGACGCTTGTACCTCTTGAATATTTCTTGGGGTGACTCGGGGTGGCATCCCCAAGCTTGAGCTTTTGTCCATTCTTCATCTCATTACATCATTCTTTCTCTACACCTAAATTTTTTCCTTCATACAAAACTTCACACAATCTTCATTAGCAACATTAGTGTATTCAAAAGATAATAGACCTTTGGGTTAGGCTTTAGAATAGCAAAACTTCCACTAAAAACACAAGCTAGTGTATAAATTCCCTCAAAAAGCTCAAAATTTCAAAAAGAAATCAATAAGAAGCAAATGCAAATAATGGCAGAAATATATCAAAACCGACCAGCAGGCAGAAACCAATGTTTTCTAAGACCTTCTGTTGCTCAAATCAAATTTTTTTGAACTAACGAAAGTTATATAACATATCGGGGGATTCATTTGCAAAATATCAACTCAATCCGACTTACAAAGATTCCTCACGAATTTTTACGGTGGAGGACAAAAATCTGTTTCGGGATAGCAACTCCGCATATCTTACTTCCCTCTCATTAGAGGTTATTCTTGGCACAAAAAGCAAACAAAAAGGATAAGGAGAGGTCATTACTGAAGTAATAACTTCCAAGACTCAATAAAACCATTGGGTTATCTCCCAAGAAGTACTTTTCTTTAATGCCTTTAAGTTATGCTTGATAGTTTGAGAAGATGCTCACATAAGAAATATGAATTGAAGTAAAAGAGAGCATCAAGAAGCAAATTCCAAACACATTTAAGGATACCCACTTCCTATGCATAGGAATCTTGTAAATAAACAAGTCATGAAATCACAAAGCAACAAGCATATGAAAGCAAAACAAGTGGCAACTTGTTAATAGTAAGGATGGTAATGGGCAGGGTATGGGTAGGGTAAAGTAATACCATACCCATACCTATGTAGTCAATGGGTATAAAAGGTTACTCATACCCGTACCCGTGGGTATAAAACTTTAGCCATACCCATACCCGGCGGGTACCCGTACCCATTGAGTACCCGACGGGTATATCCAATAGTACACAAGTTATTCAAAATTTTACTTTCATCAATAGCATATTTGAAAAAAGACAATAATATATACTTAATAATAGTAGACGAGTACATGAAAGTATCAAATGAATGTCTAGGAGTCGCAATCTCATACTTGTCTCTAGGCTTTTCGGCCGCATAGGTTGAAACTCTATAGGTAAGTTTGACATGTTAGTTTAAACGGGCAGGGTATGTGTATACCCATGGGCATAAGTCTATACCCGTGCCCGTTCCCGTGACTTAATGTGGCATCCCGCAAAACCACTACTAGAAAATCGCGTTGAATTTGTGCATTGCATCGTCATCATCATACATTGTTTGCCAAAAATATGTTCGCAAAGCCCGTGTTGTTTTCTAAAACGCCCCCTCTTTATTAAAACATCAAAACCGGGTCCCCGGAATATTTTGTTTTGTCCGCTGTCGGTTTGCAAAAGCTTTGTTTGAAATAAATAAAATTTATATTTATTTAGTGGGGGCAGTCGAACGGGCCAACCCGACCCGAACGACCACCCCCGTATAAAACAAATCGGTCCACCCTGCCAGCCCTACCTAAATCCTAAAGCTACCCAAGCAACTCTACCCAGCCCCTTCCACCTCACCCCAGCCACTCAGCGATCGCCACCTCACCCCTCCCCTATTCCCTAGCCTATCCCTGCATGCCACGTGGCCTAGCCCTCCCTCTCCACTCAACCCACTCACCCAGCCGGCCCCCACTCCCCACGCAGAGCACGCACACAACGCACACACACCGAACCACCCAGACCCCCCCACCGACCTGTCCCCACCCCGGGCCCACGCCTGGCCCACCCCCACCGCGCGGCCCCGTCTTCCTCCCCTCCCCGCGTCCCTTCTTCCTCCTCCTCTCCTCCACACAGGCCACGGGCCACGCCTCCATCCCATCTCGACCTCGAGCCTCCCCGCCCCGACCCTGCCGCCGCTCCCTCCGCCGCTCGCTCCTCCGGCGACGCTACCACAAGGCCTCCGCGCCCACTGCTGGCCGCTGCTGCCTCCAGGCCGCCGCCCAGATCCCCACGCTCGCTTGGCCGCGACAACCATCTCGCCGCCCACCTCCTCTCCTCGCCGCACCCCCGCCCGTCCTGCGCGCCCGCCTGCTCCTCCTCCTCGCCTCTTGGCCGAGCCGCCCGCCACCGGTCCCGCCTCCTTCCTCGCCTCCTGGGCGATCCGTCATGCCGCCGCTCCCCGCGACGGCCTGACTCCCACCTCAGCCGCATCCCGAGTCCGCTCTTGCCGCGCTGCCCTCCGCCTCAAGCGCCAAAGCACCTCCCGCCACCGTCCTCGACCACCACGGCTCGCCTTGCTCAAGGCCGCGCCACGGTTTTTCCATCAGAAGATCACTGGTCGCTGCCGCCTTCCGCCGCCAGAGCCGACCTCCTGCCCGCCACCTCCGTTCTACCGCCGACCACGGCCCGTCATCCTGCCGCTTCGCCAACCTCGGCGCCCGCCGCCAGAGCCGCCGCTCGCCTCGGCCTTGCCTCAGATCCGGCCGCCGATGTCGCTTCGCCGGGCTCCTCGTCGGCCTTGCTTCGGCCGCTAGCCTCGCTCGCCGCCGCCATCCTCGCCCCATAACCGCCTCCGGACGAAGTTCCTCGATGCCGTCTGTCGTTCGGTTGCTTCGCATGTTGCGAGACATAGAACATAGCAAGTTGGCATGTGTACCTTGGGTTGTGCATGGTTGTCCGGAGTCCCTGACAAGATCTCCGACGTTTGGGTACACCGAAGACGACCGTAAGAAACCAACGACAAGTGCTACCTCATGGAAACAAGATCTTCATCGCCATCCGGCAGGGAGACCGTGCCATCAGACGCCAAGATCTGCCACGCGGAGCCAAAGACCGCGGAACGCCAAGCTCTTCCGCAGGACCCCGAAGCCCGAACTCGACATGCCATGTTCTCCCTCACGGATGCCATGATCCTCGTCCCGGACGCCGAGCTCGTCGAACCCCGATGCCCCGAGGACACCGAGACCCAGAGGCGACAAGTGCTTCCCTCGGACGCCAAGGCCCGAACCCGAAGACCGTCAAGATCGCCACCGAACGCGAAGTCCTTCTCCCCGGAACTCAAGATCTGCCCCGTTATTCGAGAACGTTTCCGCCGAGACCGACCCGTCGAACCCTGGACCCCGAGACCGAACCCCGAACCCCGGAACCCCAAGATCGTCGAGACCCCTATGTGTGAACCTCTTACCCGAGAACCCTATTTTATAATATAATAACAACTTGATGCATAATAATTGATCATGCATGCATGTCATATGGGTTGGGGGCCTTATGCCGATCCACCTAATAATTGAATATGGGCCCATATGCGGGCAAATCTGGCCTTATATTGGCATCATTTAAACTTGTGTAGCGAACCGGTATCTTATCTTGCCTTGTTAAAACAACATTTAAATTGTGGGGTATCTAAACAACATGAACCTATTAATTAATTGTCGGGACCCCGGTTCCGCTTAATATGACCTAATTGCATCGCCTCTTTGCCATGCCATGCATCATACATGCATCATGCCCGATCTTCTGCCGTTGTATTAAATAGTGCATCCGGTGTTTATTCTAGTGTTTTGCTTCTTCGCGGATAAGGCCGATTGAGTTGATGTGAGCTTCGCCCCGATCTTCTGTCGACCCTTCGACAATGTTTTCAGGCGAGCATCTCCCCCTTTCTACCTATCTTACTTTTATAGTGTTTTACTCCTTCCTGTTGATCTACTGCTACCTGTGTTGCGGTGCTTTAGTTTCCGTACCTGTGATATACCGTGCAGCCCTATATTGCCTTGGACACATCCAATTACCTGTTGTTTGGTAGATAGTTGGACTTGCGCGTCGTAGTTGCTTGCTCAAGTGCTGATGTGTGTCGTCATATGCCACAGTTGCTGATGTATTGCCGCATGTTGATGTTGGAGATGATTCTAGTTTTACTTATCGTCACTTTAATTTCTGTTTAACAACTAAAATTGAAATAAGCAGAGGCATCGGTGGGTGATAGATAATATTTGGTTTCCGAACGCCCACTTGTGTCCCGTAAGACCCCGAGTACTTGATACCTGTTCCTTGTTTTATCGCGCTATCCACATCCGGAGGTATATGGGACCCCGAGCCGAGCTTGATTCCGTCTTATTTCTTGGGGCCACAAACTAGTTTGAGGTTTTATTTACTATCCTGTACTTATGCCATGCTACTTTCGTATTTAAATTGTGCGAGGAGCACATTGTACGCTTTAGGTCGCGGAATGTTTTCGCGGTATCGATCCCGATTGGGGATCTGCTGTCGTTCTGACCATTGACACAAACCTTGAGTCCGTCTCGAGCTTGCTTACTCCGTTCTATGTGTACTTCAAGGGTGGCCCTAAAATATTTCTGAATCGTGATTGTTCAATGTGAAAGCCTCGTTGGGTTTTGATTTGGTTTTTCCGAGGTTGATCGGCGTGTGTTGCTATTGGTGCACCCCTACGGATAAAACTTTCAAAGCCGTGTCCGGATATGGACGACTTGGAGCACAGTATCTCGATCATAGACAAGCATAACTAAAGTTTACTGCTATAAATTTGACTTTATAATGACTAGTAATCAGCTTCACTACAACGGAATGGCTAAATAATACTGCCCACAATTGCTTGATTGGTTTGTCGCTTGCGACAATTGTACCTGACTAGTAAGTATCGCAACTACAACGGAATGGCTGAATAAAAGTACCAACAACTGCTGGGTTTTTGGGTTATCTCATGATAAATGTATCTGACTAGTAAGTGTTGCCACTATCACGGAATGGTTAACTAAAAGTGCCCACTGTTTACTTTATCAGGATGATTATCTAAACCCCGACTAGTAATTGCGCAACGATAATCGAATAAATAAAAGCGCCAAGCTGTGAGTTCCTCGGTTGACTTCCTCGTTTGGTCTCGAGGGGAAACACGTGATGGGTTTTGTTTGGTGTTAGCCTAAGGTTGGATCCGGATAGGTCATTCTCACCCTCTCTCGATAACCGCCATGTATCGAGTCTCTATAGGTTGTTTAGTGCATCTTGCCGCTTGATCCACCATACCTATGTAGGCGAGGACCTCAATTCTAGCCTCGCTGTCTTGGCCTCAATCGACGCCTCTTTTCCTTTGCCCTTCGGCACCTTTGTTTAAGCAGGTTTTGAGATCGACGTTAAGGTGGTTACCCTTCCGGCTTGGCCTGGGCAGGGTTATGGACGCCATTGGTTATTCTTCAGGGCTCTTAGCCCCATTTGCATCTTGTCCGTAGCTGGACGCTCTATCGATTTCAAGGTGCTTTGGATCTTTGTATTTTATACCTGTATTCTTGACTCTTTGAGTCGTTGTTATATCTATCTGTTCTGTGGGTCCCATCGAGGGCTGTTGTGTAATGATATTACTTCGTTTTCCACCCGCACGAAAGTGCCTGGTGGGCACCTTTGAATCGTTTCTATGCGGGTTTGGCGAATTTGGCTCAAACTTGCGTAGGTCCGATTCTGAGGGTGTTACACTTAACGGGTAGGGTTTGGGTATTACTCGCAGGTACCCGTACCCATGGGTAAAATTGCCATCCTTAGTCAATAGGTTAGTTCCAGAAGTGTATAAAAATACCTCAAAGTCTAGACAAAGCAAAGCAAAGTAGATACTAAACAAGCATGAAACATCAAAAATTATAGATACGTTTCCGACGTATCAAAGGCCTCCGGGATGATCTCCCCTTCGGCAGGGTGCCGGGAAGAACTTCAGATACCCCCGATCTAGGGACGACGGTGACGGCGGCTACAGACTGTTTCGTGGAAGATTGATCGGGTGACTTAGGGTTTTGATATCGGGGGCGTCTTATAGGCGAAGAGGCGAGGCAGGGGTAACCTAGGGTGGCGGACCCCAGTGCGCTGCCAGTTCGGCTGCTGCCAGTGGTGTGGCCTCCCTCCGTCTCAGATTCGCCCGTATTCCCCATGGTAAAATATTGACTTTGGCTTTTGTCCCGTCCAATTCCGAGAATATCAATTTTCTGTATTTTTTTGGAATCAAAAACAGAAGAAAACAGGCAACTGGCACTATGGCATCTTGTTAATAAGTTAGTACCAGAAAACATATAAAAATACCTCAAAGTATAGACAAAGCAAAGCAAAGTAGATACTAAACAAAGCATGGGACATAAAAAATTATAGATACGCTTACGACGTATCACCGGACTAGGTGTACCTTGCCTCCGACGATGAGGAGTAGGACGCGGCTGCCGTCGCAAACCTTAGCGTCGTCACCTAGTAGTCTAGGTTTAGGTTTAATTTCGAGAAATTTTCATTCAACCTTGTAAATTTCCCTAAATTTGAATGAAAATCGTTTCTATTTCTTTTTTCGTCGGCTTCATCATTGGGGGGCAGATCGTTGGGGCCCACCGGTGTGGGACAACTTCCCCAAACTGTCGACAGTTTGGGCAAAGCCCCCCAAACCAACTGTTGGCGCGCTTGCCGACCACTTGTTGGAGGGGGTGCCGTTGGATATGCTCCGACATGTCTCCTCATTTTTTTGCCAAATCCTCGCTTTTGCTTTTACGTACAAAAAAGGTCCATTTTTCTCCTATGTAGCTAAACATGATTCGAGCATGAAAAGAAGAAAAAACACCGCCTGAGATGGGTATGACATATCGGGTCCCTATGGTTAGTTATCCTAGTTGCATAAAAGCTTATGGCCCACGAAGACCCAACAGAGTCTAATCGGCACCCGACGAATAATGACTTGCCTTGCTGATTAAGTAATAATCATCAACCGATATAAAGGTCACATTGTAATCATAAACTTGTAACCTCTCCGGCTACGGATCCAGGACCTAGCCTCTCATATGAAGGCTAGGAGGACTCGATGGAGAGAGACACCTTAGTTTTTCAGCAATTCACTTTCCACACTCTAAAAATGGTAAACTCTCAAGATTTTCTTAGGACAAGATTATCATTTTAGAATTGTAATTTGAAAATGTTTAAGAGTTGTGTCAATTATAAACACTCCTTTTCATTAAGAGTTATATGTTTTTTTAATTTGAAAGTGTTCAAGAGTTGTGTCATTTTCTTATTTCTTATACTTTCATCTCCCTAAATCTCAAAGTTTGACTTTCATCTTATAGATCACTTGATTGCAACTGAGACATTAACTCGATTAAAAAATTAAATCATCGGAACGACTCCTTAGTCAGCCACATTCTCCACAGCAAGCGCGCGTCTAATTAAGCTACTGAGTTGCGCCAATTGATTTTCTACAACAAGCGCTCTCGTCTAATCGGAACAATTTGGTGCGAGATCTAATCTTCCATGCACATGGTTGCCATTATCATCCTTTATACAAGTCAACGAGACGACATCATACTGCGGCCAGGACAAACGGTAGGCCGAAGTGAAGCTAGATAAAGGGCCTCCATCGTCGGAGAAGGGTTGCCGTTGCCGGAGAAGAAGAAAGGGGAGGGAATGGCACGGGGGCGAGCACGGGGTTGGCTCAGGGTCCATCTTGCAACGCCAACCTAGATAAGTTATGGGTCCGACGCTCACGTGGATAATATGTGGGTCCCATATTGATATGAATAAGTGGAGAGAGGTGTCCATTAAGAGACCCGACAAGACACGACCCCACTTATCATCACATAACGGCAACGGTCCACTACGCGACTCTACTAAACGTCCCACTTGTCATCACGTAATGGCAAGGGGCCACTACGGGACCCGACTGAACACGATTCCACTTGTCATCATGTAATGATAAGGCCGACGGACAACGAGTTTTAGACTGCGTGAGAGTTTCGAAGAAGGAGATGATCAAAAGTGAGAAAAAGTTAAGCGGCCGGGAAAAAGTGGGTACAACTAACAAACCAAAGGCACGAAAATAGAAATCCCTTTAATTTAAATAATTATTTGCGTGAGTTGAACGATGTATTTATTGTATGATTTATTTGATTTGAACAATTGTTATAATTTGATTTGAGGAATATTGTAATAATTTGAATATTATGTACTGTGATGTTTAAAACATTAATTAAATTTTTTTGTTTTTCCTTTCCATTTGTGGGTTCGATTTTTATGGTCGCGCCGAGCAGTCCCCGCAAACACAAACCGCAAAACGGAATAATATGAATATTCCATTTTGCAATCCGTGTTTGCAGGGACTGCTCGGCGCGACCACAAAAAATGGTTTGGGATATACAGTAGATGCTAGAGTTGCTCTTATGGGGGTGGGACGAAACCAACTCTAGGTATGCGATGGATTATGTATTATAGTTCAACTTTGTCCATGTATATTTTATTAATCGAATATTCTAATTTGTTAGTTCAGTGAGTGTCTTTGGTCAATAATGTGAGGACATGTTTTCTCAATTTGGAGAGTTGAAAACCCCTCTTGGAAAATGCAATTTGCGACATCAAAATTATAATTATTTATTTAACAAAATGAAAGAATGAAGAAACGGAAAACATATTGAGTTGGTGTTGCTTTTACGAGTGATGACTACAATATTTGAAATGGCTTTCTTGCGACTAAGATCATCAAGACCGAGTTACACAACAAGATGTCTATTCTACTGCTTGATGTCTTGATGATGTGCTACATTAAATGGCATATATTTAAAAAGATTTTAAAAAAATAACTAGATATATTCGAATCTAGACAAATCTGACCATTAATTTGATCGGAGGGAGTAGATCTTTGTTGCACCGTCTAAGATTTCTATATAGATATTCATTATTGATATATTTTAGATTATATTTGTTCTATTGTAATAAGTGTTATATGAAAATCACGTATAGTAGTAATATCTTGGGACTATTTTGGTATTTTCATCTATTTTGGGACTATATTAATATCACGTATAGTAGTAACCTTTTGGAAAATGTCAATTTGCGACATTACAATTCTAAGTTTGAATTTAACAAAATGGAAGAATGAAGAAATGGAGGACATATTGAGTTGGCATTGCTTTTACCAGCAACGACAACAATAGTTGAAATGGCTTTCTCGCCAACAAAGATTATTAAGACGGAGTTGCGCACCACGATGTCTATTTCACTTCTTGACGTCTTGATGATATGCTACGTTAAATGACAGATATTCAAAAAGATTTTTAGACAAAAAAAATACTCCATCAGATCCAAATTAATGGATAGATTTGTCTAGATTCGACTGTATCTAGCACTAAAACATGACTATGTACATCCGAATCTAGATAAACATGATCCATTAATTTGGATCAGAGCGAGAAGATCTTTGCTACTGCCTAGGATTTCTAGATTCGAATATATCTAGTCATTAGATTTATAGTCATTAGATTTCTCTGATCATATTAATGGCCGGATTTGTCTAGATTCGAATATATCTAGTCATCTTTTTAAAATCTTTTTAAATATCTGTCATTTAATGTAGCACATCATCAAGACATCAAGCAGTGGAATAGACATCTTGTTGTGTAACTCGGTCTTGATGATCTTTGTCGAGAAGAAAGCCATTTCAAATATTGTAGTCATCACTCGTAAAAGCAATACCAACTCAATATGTTTTCTGTTTCTTCATTCTTTCATTTTGTTAAATTCATAATTATAATTCTGATGTCGCAAATTGACATTTTCCATATCCGCATGTTATAGTGGATACATTTTTCTCCATAGCATACTGCAATGTAGATAAACAAATTCTCAAGACAATATATGCAAATTTTAAATCAAAGAAACCTTAGTTTTAATTCGTCTAGAAGACTAATCAACACTGTCTATGTCCTTACAAGAGAGTCTCCACATATAGAAGAATTTTTTAAAAAATCTTAAATCCTCCAATAGAGATATGAATATGCCATCTATCCGGATGAATAGATCAAATCTGTCTTCATTCACATTTATCTAGACAAGTTTTAGTGTGCATATATACACGTGAATCTAAAAAATACCCCACTTGTAATTGGAAACGATTTTCCGAATATTCGTACACGTGTCAGTTCAAGTATAGTACAATAATGAAGCACCGTTTTCACGAGGACAAGATCGCGCAGGGATACGAGGGCCAATTCTACGTACCCGGCAGCAGCAGGCAAAGCGACGCGCGAGGTGCGGCCAGGGGGGACGCACCCTCGGGTGAGCCTTGCGGTTTGCTTGCTTGCAGCGGTACGAGTACGAGTGGCTGTGTGGTTGACAGGCCCGAGCGGCAGCGCCAGCACCGGCACCAGCAGCAGTACTACTAGTACTGCCCCCGTGCCTATCGTGATGCGGCTCTGCCTCCCCCCACCCGTACGGCCCGCGGCGTGGGAGTGGGACTGGGACGGCCGCGGGGGGCACCACACCG
Source organism: Avena longiglumis (assembly GCA_030063025.1). NCBI lineage: Eukaryota > Viridiplantae > Streptophyta > Magnoliopsida > Poales > Poaceae > Avena > Avena longiglumis. The sequence continues at coordinate 101,279,246 of CP125977.1, forward strand.
CCACCCACCCCGCGCTCTCTCCCTTTCGCCCCTGCCCCGCCGCCCGAATTACGCGCCTCCTGCCACCCACGCCAAACGCAAACGCCCTTGCCGCGGTGTGACGCTACGCTACACGCGACGCTAGCTAATCCCGATCCCGAAAGAACCCCGTGCGCTGCCTGCCTGCCTGCGGCGCCCGCTTCCCTTCTCCCCTCCCTCCCACCCGGCTCGATTCGTTCCCCCCAACCCTCCTCTCCCTCCCCCCCTCTCTCCCTCCGCGGTCTCCGTCTCCCTCCCACACACGCCTTTCGCCAGCGCCGCGTTCCGACCGCCGTTCCTTCCATTTCTTCCGGGCCGGTAGTTCCCGCGTCCTGCTGCTGGGTATGGGGCCGAGGTGAGGGCTTTCGGTTCGGTGACTTTTTCTCTCCCGTGGACTGCCTTGTGCGCCGCAAAGGTAAACCAACTGCTCCCGTCGAATCTCCCGCTCCTTCTCGTCCCCGATCATCGGTTTTGATCCGTGTTTGCGGCGGCGGGCTTGTGCAGATCCGAAGGCTTCGACATAGCGGCGGCGCGAAGCGGAGGGCCTCTGGAGATGCAGAGGGAGGCGGGGCCGCAGGTGGCCTCCCCGCACTACCTGCACCAGATCCAGCAGCTGCCTCCCCATGCGGCGGCGGCCGCCAAGAAGCGCGGGAACCCGTGGCCTGCCATGGAGCCGTCGGACAACACGGCGGCCGCGGCGGCCTCCGCCGCGGCCGCCGCCGGAGGGAACTGGAACCCCAGGATGTGGGAGTGGGACAGCCGCGCCTTCACCGCCAAGCCCTCCTCCGACGCGCACCGCCTCGCCGGAGGACACCACCAACACCAGCAGCCGCCGCCGGCGATAGCCGCTGAACCGCCGCGGCAGCTGGGCCTTCAGCTGGGCCTGCGGGAGGAGGCGGCAGCCATGGCGATGGACGTCAGCCCGACGACCACCATATCTTCCTCGCCTTCTCCGCCTGCGAGGGCGGCGCTGGAGCAGGCTGTCAGGCCAACCAAGAGGGTCCGGTCTGGATCGCCCGGAACTGGTTCTGCAGGAGACGGAGGCGCAGGGAGCGCTAACGGAGGCGCCGGGACCTATCCGATGTGCCAGGTGGACGATTGCCGCGCGGATCTGACCAGCGCCAAAGACTATCACCGGAGGCACAAGGTGTGCGAGGCCCATAGCAAGACCACCAAGGCGGTGGTTGCCAACCAGATGCAGCGCTTCTGCCAGCAGTGTAGTAGGTAATCATCGTACCCGCATCAGCACCCCTCAACAAATTTTGTTGTGGCATGGTTCCTTCCTTGTTATGATGCCCACTTCTATGTTTATGTTGCTGTTTGTACCGGTCCGGAGAAATGACCTGAAAGTTGGTTATTCTGCTCGATCATGTAGATTTCACCCGCTTTCCGAGTTCGACGAGGGCAAGAGGAGCTGCAGGAGAAGGCTCGCCGGGCACAACCGACGGCGAAGGAAAACCCAGCCAACAGATGTTGCTTCACAGCTGCTGCTACCTGAAAACCAAGAAAATGCAGCTAACAGGACGCAAGATATTGTCAATCTCATAACCGTCATTGCACGCTTGCAAGGTGCCTTACCTACTCCTCCCTAGACTTAATAGTACACTCTTTCACTGTTTGCTGATTTTTAATCCCGGTACTATTTTTTTTCTGCCTCTGCAATGATAGGTGGTAATGTTGGTAAACTACCTAGCATCCCTCCCATGCCAGATAAAGAAAATATCGTCCAGATCATAAGTAAAATAAACTCAATAAATAATGCAAAGTCTCCTGGAAAGTCTCCTCCGTCAGAAGTCATTGATTTGAATGCCTCGCATGGGCAACAGCAAATTTCTGTTCAGAAGGCAACAAAGGAGGTTGACAAGCAAACCGTGCCATCAACCATGGACTTGCTAACAGTTCTGTCAGGTGCCCTTGGGGCTTCAACCCCGGAGACCAATACATCTCAGTCACAGGGGAGCAGTGACAGCAGTGGTAATAACAAGAGCAAGAGTCATTCAACAGACCCAGCGTGTGTTGTAAATTCCCATGAGAAATCAATCCGATCTTTCCCTACTGCTGGTATGATGATGAGGAGCAACAGCACCCATGGAACTCCAGAAAGAGATACCCATCCATACTTGTCACTGCAATTGTTTGGCAATACTTGTGAGGACATTCCTACCAAGGTGGACACCGCAAATAAGTACCTGTCTTCTGAGAGCAGTAATCCTATGGACGAACGATCCCCGTCATCCTCTCCACCTATAACCCACACGTTTTTCCCCACCCGTCCAGTAAACGAAGGCGTTAGGCATTCTCGTATTGCAGACTATGGGGAAGACGCTGCAACTGTTGAGAATAGTACCACTCGGGCATGGTCACCACTTGAGCTTTTCAAGGATTCAGAGAGGCCAACAGAAAATGGGTCACCACCAAACCCCACATATCAGTCATGCTATGCGTCAACATCTGGTTCAGACCATTCACCATCAACATCAAATTCAGATGGACAGGTAATTTATGTCGAAGCTTTGCCGTTTCAATTGATTACGCAATTAGCCAGGATACCCTCTGTTATTTTAGCCATGCTTTAGTCTGATATTTGCTTGATTTGCCATTTTGTAGGACCGTACTGGTAGGATTATATTCAAGCTCTTTGGGAAGGAACCTAGCTCAATACCTGGAAACCTTCGTGATGAGGTATGGTTATGGAACTGTACTAACATGATAAATTGCAGCACCTCTTCCAGCTCATTTCAATCACCATGTACTACCTCCGTTTGGGATTATAAGTCCCGCGCGGATAACTAGGTTGCCAATTTGAACAACAAAATATACATATTATAGTATAAAAATTATACCATTAGATACCTTAGAGATTATATTTTCTAATGATATAATTTTTGTAATATATAAGTTATATTTTCTTGGTCAAATTAAAAACCTAGGTATGCGTGTAGGACCTATAATCCCGAACAGAGGGAGTAATTGAAATGTTTCTCTTTCGTTCATCAGGTTGTGAATTGGTTGAAACACAGCCCCACTGAAATGGAGGGTTACATTCGCCCTGGTTGCCTTGTACTGTCCATGTATCTGTCAATGCCAGCTATTGCATGGGATGAAGTAAGTTTGCTGCTACACTAGCCCAGTAAAGTATGTTACCAAATGACTACAAAATCTAATTGTTATGTAAATGCAGCTCGATGAAAATTTTCTCCGGCGAGTAAGCTCATTAGTTCAGAATTCTGATTTGGATTTCTGGAGAGAAGGAAGGTTTTTAGTTCGAAATGATAATCAGCTGGTGTCGTACAATGATGGTATACATAACTACTATTTTTGTGTTAATTTTCTTCTCTGTTCCTGCTCATGTGTGGGCACTCATTTGTGTTTTTGACTATGGTTTCGTTTTGGTTGATATCAAATTTGTATTCCAGGAATGACCCGCATATCAAAATCATGGAGAACATGGAATACCCCTGAGTTGACCCTTGTGACACCAATTGCTGTTGTTGGTGGGAGGAAGACATCGCTCGTTCTTAAGGGCCGAAATCTAACAATCCCGGGCACCCAGTGAGTTCTCCATGCTATAAAAATAGTTTCTGACCTTACCGTATCGTTGTGAATATCTGTGACTCACCATGATATCTGTATCTATACAGAATCCACTGTACTAGTACAGGGAAGTATATATCAAAGGAGGTTCTATGCTCTGCGTATCCGGGTACTATATATGATGATTCAGGTCTTGAGACCTTTGACTTACCTGGAGAACCAAATCTTACTCTTGGGCGTTGCTTTATTGAGGTTTGTGTGACCCTAATATCTTTACTGTTGCTCTAGATATGTAAGGATTATTACTAGTCAGCACTAGGAAGGTGTTTACAACTATGAATCTTCATACATGCAGGTTGAGAACAGGTTCAGAGGAAACAGCTTCCCTGTTATTTTTGCGACTTCAAGCGTTTGTCAGGAGTTGAGGAACCTTGAAGCTGAGCTTGAAGATTCACATTTTCATGATGTCTCTTCAGATGATCTTGTTCACGATGCTAGACGGTTAAAGCTAAGGGAGCAAGTTCTGCATTTTCTTAATGAACTTGGCTGGCTCTTTCAGAAAGCTGCTTATGCACCTTCAGCGAAATCAGACGTTTCTGATTCAGAGGTCATTCAGTTCTCTACTGCACGGTTCAGACACCTTCTGTTGTTTTCAAATGAGCGGGACTGGTGCTCCCTTACTAAAACACTACTAGACATTCTTTCCAAGAGAAGTCTGGTTAGTGCCGAACTATCACAGGAGACTCTGGAAATGCTCTCGGAGATTCATCTTCTGAACAGAGCAGTGAAAAGGAAGAGCAGCCGCATGGTGCATTTGCTTGTGCAGTTTGTCGTAGTTTGCCCTGATAATTCCAAACTGTACCCCTTCCTTCCAAATTATCCTGGCCCAGGTGGTTTGACTCCATTACATCTTGCTGCCTCCATTGATGATGTGGAGGACATAGTTGATGCCTTGACAGATGATCCTCAACAGGTATGCCCTGTACAGTTTAACCCGTTCTTGGTCTTAGTTTTTTCACGTTGATATTTTTTCTGATCTTTTGCTTAAATCCCTGCAGATTGGTTTGAGCTGCTGGCACTCGATACTAGATGATAATGGGCAGTCTCCTGAAGCCTATGCGAAGTTCAGGAACAATGATTCGTACAATGAACTTGTGGCACAAAAGCTCGTGGACAGGAATAATAGCCAGGTTACCATTAAGCTGAACGAGAAAGGGGAAATTCGTATGGATCAACGAGGGAATGTTGGTGAGAAGAATGCATCTGGGATCCATGCATTGGAAGTAAGATCATGCAACCAGTGTGCCATTTTGGAGTCTGGCTTGCTACGGCGCCCTATGCATTCTCGAGGACTGCTCGCTCGCCCCTACATCCATTCAATGCTTGCCATAGCAGCAGTCTGTGTGTGTGTCTGTGTATTCATGCGAGCTTTGCTGCGGTTTAACTCTGGTCGGTCCTTCAAGTGGGAGAGGCTGGATTATGGACCTACATAGATTTTGGAGGGCACCTTATTACATAGCCAGGTTGTGTTATAAAAAAGGGAAATCCTCACAAGAACCAGAGGGTATGGAACCAGATAGCTTTTAACTGTTCGAATTTCCTTCCCATGGAACTTTGTCCATGTGTACGGATGGTGAAATGTAATATTTGAAAGGATAAAACCCTCCTGGAAATACTAAGCGCCGCCGGCTGGGGATGGTTGCTGCACTTGGGAGCTAAGAATCAAGAAGAAAAAGGGGATCTGGAACCCTGTCAAAAAGATAAGCTTGGGCAGAGTCGGCACATAGTTTTTGTGATAAGGACGGTATCGGTTCCTTTCAATCAACAAAGATAAGGTGGGGAGGCAACAATAGTTCTGTGCTGAACCAGTAAGTAACCCTTGGTTTCTTTTTTGCTGGTGTAAGTGTGAATCTGCTGTTTCATGTATCATAAGATGGTGTTTATTTATGTTGATCTTTTGTTCTTACTACATTTTTTTTGTGTATCAAAATACAGTGCTTAGCATGTTACTGTTTCCTGTTGGTTGTCTTTAGAGGGGTATAAACAGGGGAGAGGTGTCGTCGTCGATAGTGTGTCTTCAGCTAAATAGAAAATGAGGCAGGTCTACATATGTATCCGGATGTACTTATTGTTTTATTTGATTACCGTCGCAACTATCGGGTTCTCGTTTTTGATAAAAAGTCTGGTTAACTTTCTTCTTTCTAGAAGTTTACTACCGATTCTGCCCCTGTATGCATCTTTCAGGAAAAGAAAGCTATTGCTTTTTTTACTGTATATATAAATTCATTAGGGAAGAAGTCATATGTTCGCTGTTAGTGCATCATACTGTGTGGTACATCCGGACATGTGATAAGGGTGATACTCATCTGATGAAAGAAACGCTATACGAAAACAGTGTTGCAACTAATAATGCCTGTGGGGGTGGGGCATCTGGGCACCGTGTTTCGTAGAAAGGCTGTAGCCTACGGCTCGTGCACTGAATCCTCATGGGCGCCGGGGCGGGACCTCGTGAAGGCGAATGGGATGCCGGCGCCTTTCCGGATCGCGGCATGTGTGGATCGCGGAGCGGACACGGCGGCCAGATTCTGGGCGAAGTTGGCACGTCCCGGGCAGGCAAGAGGCATGCCATGCGTGATCTGCACAGCACAGCTCGCTCGGTAGGAAACGATGCCTTTCCCGGGGACGCACTTGCACGTTTGCGTTCCACGGCCCGTGTCGCGCGGCGGATGCCTTTCGTCCTCCCTCCCACATGGCTGTCGGACTGGACGCTACCCTCTCCGCCACATACTTCCACGGTGCCAGCCCACCTCTCGCCTACAGCGACGGCACCGTACGTCCAGATAGGTTCGATCGGCTCCCGCTTTACGCACGACCGTCTAGTGGCGACAACGGCCAGCGCCGCCCGGCGGTAGCATGTGAGCGCTCCTCTTTCCGGCAAGTTGCTGGCCGTTCGCTGCCTCGGCGGGGTGGGCGGCGGACGGTGCCGGTCGCGCGCCTAACAAAGATTCGGACCACGCCGTTGCGTGCGGGCTATGAATGAGCACACTAGGAGCCATGGATCGCGTCGCGAGCAGTGTGCATCGCTCACGGGTGGTGGTGGGAGGTTAGGGGCGTACGTACGTGTGGCGTGTTTGATTGCTTTCGGGAGCAAAAGTGGCCGGGCTCTCTGTCCCGTTCCGGGGAGTAATGTGCAACGGAAGGCAACGCACCGCTGCGCTACACTACACGCGAGAAGCGCCCGTCGTCACGGCCGGTGGAGCATACGTATACGTCCTGTGGATTGTGCACGAGATATTTGTGGACGGTTGCACCGATATTTTTTTATAGATAAATAATGCCCAGTTCTCCGTTGGAGAGTCTGCATCGATCGCCATCTCCTGTCTATCTGCAGCTCGATGGATCCATGGGAGATGCATTGATTGATTAACCCTTAGACGGGATATGACACCTTAAGAAACTCTTAGTTTAATGCTAGTAGTGTATATTTTACCTGGATTATCACTCACCATGTAATGTATTTTGGTATCTTAAAAAAATGGGAGCAAAGGTCAACTAGTATGATTTTCTATGGCTCACAGTAAGCGCTAGCCATAGTGACGTGACCCGTACGTACTCGGCGGCTGCTAGCGCGTCAACTGTAGCGTCAGCCACTCAGCCCGGTTCGCGCCTTTTCTACGCTACGCATACCCTACCACCTCCACGGCTCCCTCTGGATGCTTCATCTCCGTTTGTTATACACATGTGAGGACCGATTTTTTCCGTCTGGTTACACGTGAACGCGATACGATCGGCCGAAATGATTGCACGATCAGGCGGCCCCAGTGAAGGAGGACACGACACGTACGGTCCTCGCTGCTAGCCACACAGGCGCGGCTAGCCTGGACAGACGACGTACGAAGCCGATCGACGGCTCCGGACAAGATAGCTAGCCTGGGTCACACTGAACCAGGGCGAGCAGCTGCTAAGCCGAGCCCACTAGCTGGAGTGGTAATTGTCATTAGTGGGTGGCGGGATGCGTGGGGACACGGGCGACAGGCCGGCCCCCTCGCCCGCTGCCCGCAGGGCGGGAGGACGATGACGACGGCCGCGCCGGAGGCGTCGATCCATATCCATCTGTGGTCGATCGGTCTGGGTCTATCCGCCCGGGATAGGCGGGACGCTGTGCGACAGCTCCCACGCGGCCGGACGCACATCGACCGATCTCGCCTTTGCACACGTTTCACGACCTGGATGGCTGGGCGGCTGACGTGAACAGCGCAAGCCGGTTGACAGGAAAACACATAGCTGCACCAGGTCACAGGACTAAACAGGAGTTTCCCTCAACAACAACAAAAAAAACACTAAACAGGAGTACTCCAAGTTATGAAACCTGAAAGAAATCATAGATTGTTTTTTATAGATGATGAAGTGTGCTCCCAGACATGTCCAGTTACGAGCTTTCAAAGGCCTGAATTAAATCTTCTCCTGAAAGAGCCTCTTGGGCCGCATTTCACCGAGGGGCTCTTTAAGCTATAATTGGGCCCGTTTGGACAATACGAGAAGGCATTTTTTTTGAAAGCAAAAGTTTGAAGCCAGCTTCATCATGGTTATCGACCGGGTGAAGGCCAGCGCCACTTCATTGGTCGTGGTCTCTCCTTCTTGACATGGGAATAGAGCGTCAACACAGAGCTGCGTAGCCTGGCACGCTACGGTATTTCTATCGATTTGGGACGCCAGGTCTGGCTTTCTGATGATCTTTGAATTAAGAATAAAGTGCCAAGTTTTCCCTTAGAAAGGCATTTTGAAAGGGAAAGATGTTAGAAGACATGTATGACTGTACAGTTTGGTGCAAAGTATGATAATGTTCTTGGCTACCATTCCGTGACACCATTTCATAGATATCGAGATTGACAAGCCAGCGAGGTTTAACAACTATGATCGCATGGAGAAAGTGTCCAATGGAAACCCTTCTATAACGGAAATGGAGACTAGATCATGAACCGCCGGATTGACGATGTTTGGTCCAATCACACCTCCATTCCTTCAGGGTTTTTTTTATAAAGAGCTCCCGCCTCGCTGATGGTCAACAAAGGTTTTATTGTCGTTTTGACCAGTAGTTGTCAAAGTGTTTATGGGAAGGTTTGACATAAATCCGAGTGGAACTCGAACTAGTATGAAACCATACTAGACTACACACGGGATCAATATGAAATAAGGAAACCATAATAAAGCTAACTAAAAGCTTTATGCAACATCTAGGTGAAAACTCTTTTAATCTGTCACATATACATGAGCACTTTTTAAAATACATGAGCATCTTATGTAATACACAAACCATTTTCATGTTAATTTTCTGTTTTTTTTTGCGATGACCATCTATTTTTCACGTATAATAAGTCACTCCGTCCCACAATATAAGACCTTTTGGCAAGCAAAGTATTTTCTTAAAGTTACATGGACATAAGCTTTGACATACGGGAACATTTATTTTTATGTGTGATTACTTTGTTCTGTGAGCACTGAACATTTTCCTTATAACTATTAAAATGATCTTGTGAACTAAACTAATACATTTAAAAAATTCGTGAGAGAAATAAGAAACATTATACATGTTAATCAGCCAAATCAAATGTTGGCCCTTATACAGCCGGTGTAGATGAGCCTGTGCTATTGCCCGCTGCATGCGGTAAATAGGGGACCTTGAGAGATGCTTGTGCTTGGTTAGTGTATCTGTTTCGTCCTCCACAGCCCAAGCCATTTCGCCATCGTACAGTCTTAGCAAGACAGCGGGGAGTTTAGAACTGTTTCAGGCCAGTTACACCTGCTATCTGTGGCGGCCCATCTAAGTTTTTTTTCCCGAGGGAAGGCGGCCCATCTAAGTGGAAAGGCCGCGGTTAGGCTATCTTCCACTCCTATGTTTTTTTTTCCGGGACCTTGACGAAGTCACGAAGTGCGCAGCTACGTTTTTCTGATATAATTCCGCATGGTCTGTCAGTCAGAGAAAGATAAGATCACGAGACAGAGTTTAAGGTATAAACCGGAGGGTACGAAGAACTATACCAGACAATGACATGATGGTTTTTTTTACCTGACAAAATCACAGGATGGATTGGTTAGGATTGGCAAAGCCATTATCCAAGCATCAACTTGTTCCATCTTGGAAAAGAGCTACCCTTTTTCAGGGAAACCTGCTGAATATTTAACTCGCATGGACTGGGTTAGAACCAGAATCTCCTTGTCATCAGCGCCTGACAGATAACATCAATTTATCCTATGACGCACAAATGACAGTAACATGTAGCATATGTACGTCCAAGATGTTCACCTCTGAATTCTAATATTGGTACGAAGGGTTGCAGCTGTCCAGATGTTCCTTTCAGTCCCACTCAGACCCCAGGTTCTCATTGGCAATCCTGTTGCAGTCCTGATGCGTTTTGGTACTAACTACTTATTCCAAGACGCGTTTAGGGGATAAAATATTACTCTACTCACGGTTGCCATATGATGTCGTCGAAACTGGTGCGATATACTTCTCAAAAAAAAAAAATGGTGCGATATACTCCAAGAGAAATACAGGGCAGTTGACCATGCGCTCTGTGATTCGCTGAAGGATTTTGGTTGTTGCTTGTAGTATGGGCCTACTACTAGAGAGTTGGCGATTGGACTTTTTGACCACTTGCCGGCCGAAATGGACCAACGATCCTTAATTTTATAGTGGAGCCCGGATAATTCCTACTCCATTTCAATAAAATGCATGTTATTCTCCAAAGAAACTTCACTGTACAGAGGGAATTTTTTAATCTGGGTGTGCCGTTAGCCTGTAACATCAAAGAGGTATTGGCAAAGACTAAATTAAGGGGGTTAGTATGAGGAAAGGATATTTTCAACGGTCAAGGCTTGACAATCGCTGATAAACTCCAAGGCCAGGGAAAGTCCCTGGCATTTTTCTGAAAAAAGAAAGTGCCTGGCAGGTACACTAGAGAAGGTGCTCAGCAAGCAATATATCTTTTTGGATTTTGGTTAGTTAAGGAAAAGCTTTTATTTCCTCCCGGCCTCTGCGCCGGCAAATATACACAACCGTCATCAGATACCACCTTCTGAAGATTTGCATATGCCGGACACCGATCGTGACAAAATTTATAACTACTCAAGAGAATGCACTTATCACCGGTGCAATTAATTCCTATCGGTTAAACCCAGATGATCAATGCAACATCTGAAGCAAGACAGCACTGCAACCGCAATGTAATACAGTAATCAAGGCGACGGGAGGACCAGATTAAACGTGCTCTTGCACAATGCAAACGTTGACTGCTGGAAAGAAGAGAAAAAAGGGGAAGTCAGGAGTATATAGGCACTGCTCTAACGATAGCCCGCACGAGTCAAACCTGCGCGTAGAGTGGCTTTGATCCATCTATACTATACGCGTTGAAGCATAGCAATTTCTGAATAATAGTCATATGTACTAATGCAACTAGTACTATATTTTTACGCAGGCGAAACAGTATATAGGAAATGTTGGATAGGAAAATGTCCTAGTATTTCAGATCGGTTTACCTCCATATGAGCTGGCTAGTGGCTGAAAAAGAGATGACCGCGGCCATCAAATACAACGTTAAAAGCTTTAGACAGTCCAGATAAGAACAGAAAAGACAGTTATCCACTCTACGTGTATTAATTAAGCAATGCTCAATGAATGCACTCATGATCATTTCTGTAATTCCTATCACGTAGGCCCAGATGGTCAATGCAACATCTGAAGCAAGGCCGCAACCGAATAGTCAAGGGCATACATTCCTAGTGATGGCACATGACAATGAAAATGGGATCTTGCAAGTTGCGAACGTTGACTATATTAATATAGGTAGAAGAGAAAAATAGAAGTTCCGAGCATATAGACACAGACGCTGTTCTAACATGTACTCCTATATCTCGAACAAGTCAAACTTGGTGTACAGTGGCTTTGATTCATCTATTATTTATATGCCTTGAAGTGCAAGGAATTTCTGAATACAAGTCTAGTCACGTATGCATTTGCATATTTTTTCATGACAAAAAGCAAAATACTAGTATCGAAATGATACCAAATACGGCCGACCTCGGCAAGAACATTAGTGACATGGATTTGTTTCATAGGATCGATATGAAATGTAGCACCCGTTCCATGTAAAAAAAAAGCACTAGTAGTTCATGCTTCGTATTGCAAGATGAATGATCAAACCACCCGGTGACTATTATCAAAACATTAGGAATTACAAAGTATTTGGCAAGTATCAACTAATCCCTCAGGACCAGAGGATAGCCATACCGCCCTACATCTGCTTGATCTAGCAAAATTTGCCATGAAATGGCTGCTAATGTTCTCACATAGTCTAACATGAGTAATATACAAGTTTGTTTATCCTTGAGGGAGGTTTTAATCTGTTCACCTTTCGTGGCATAAGCTGATAGATTTAACTCCACGTTATTTAGCATATTAACTAACTCCAGGAAATCCACCTCAATGATCAATGGTTGTTGCACCGATGCAAGGAAGTACACGAAATTTCTGAATACAAGTCTAGTCATGTCATGCCCCGAAAATTTGGGACCGTGACTAGAAATTCCACGAATTCGTCGAAGGCAAAATTTCGAAAAATTCCGAGTGATTACAAAATACAGCCATCACATACAAACTCATAGGAATAATATTAAATGGATAGATAATATCACATAAATAGTTTACTTACAATCCAACATTAAACGAGGTTTTCTTTGTCTTAAAATCATTAAACCATGACTAAAACATACAAACTTTATTAATTTTACACACATGACTACATTCCTAGGATCCCCTCGAGCATAGGAATGACCTAAAACTCGAAATCTTTTCCGTGAAGGAAGACATCAGGATCAACCTCCGTGACATCTTCAGGTGTTTCTGAAAAATATTTGTATAGCAAGGGTGAGTACTAAAGTACTCAGCAAGTCACAAGATGGTTTCCAATTTAAGTTTTATTCAATATTAATTAACCAGGAAAATCCCATAAGGTTTCCTTGTGGTCAAACCCATAGTGGTATCATTTTCACCACTTTTCCAAATGGAGGGGAAAACATCGTCCACCCGTGGCATACTTAATTCCACCAAGTGATCACACTTGGTATCATTTATTTTCTTCAATATAATATATATATATTTATTTATTTCATTCTTTACCATGTATTTTAGATATGTAAGTGTGTGCCTCTGATGGTTCCGTGTTAAGCCATAGTGGCCCAAACCACTAGGATTTGCGATATTGCTATCATTAGCATTAGAACCTTTAATCGATGGCTAAGTTTTTATCTACTCTATCTTTTGAAAATTCTACCCGGAAAGGTCTCATCACTCGAATCCCACCGGGAGCATGTAAGGGCCTAGAGATCGATAATCATACTATATTATCCCGGGTCCGAGTGTCTTTCCGTTGATCGCCCATACCAGGGTCATCTACCTTGTAGAAAATTCACCGGAATAGCGTAGGGGGTTCTTACTATTTAGGTGGTATATTTTATTGATTTGTGTTAGGACTAAACCTCAAGTTTCCCATCAACTCCACCCACATACTAGGGCATATATTCCATACCAAAGTGATGGATCATTTTCATATCAAATTTTTTGAAGGTGAGTATGACCTCCAAAAAACAAAGTAAACAATCAAGTATTATTTACCAAACGAGTCCGGGTTTTTTCACTAGGTTTGGTCTTGAGCCATAGCACCATCAAATAATGGTTTAGAGGTTCTACTATTGCACATGGTTTCAAGGACATAAAACTGTTTATCACCAAAACTTTGTCGGTGAAGAAAGTGACTTGCCTAAAGAGAGGTCCTTCGGGATTTCCTCGACTCCGAGGTGGTGCACACCTACTCCAAATTCTTCCGACGTTTCACCAGTGGGTCCTAGAATATTCAGAAATATCTATCCAGGGTCATTACTTGCATTTGTAGACTAGAGTTAAAATATGAAATATAGAAACTTTTTATTTCATTATGTATGCATGGGGGTTTTGGATTTTAAAATCCTCAAGAAATGAGTTTTTGAATACTTTGGAAATGATGTCAAAGTTAGGGGTTTATGAGGATTAGTATACCCCCTTTTATTTTAAACTTTTAGCCAAAGATATTTTGCAAAAGAGTTTGCTTTAATACTAATCCCTAAATGGAAAACATAAAAAGAAATTGAAAAAGAAAAGAGTTAACCGTTTTTTTCTGGGCTAGGGAAAGAAACCAGCCAGCCCGTCCCTGGCCTGGTCGCGGCCTAGAGGGCAGTCCGTGTGGCGTACCGCTTCGGTGCCGGGGGAGGAAAAGAAAAAAAGCAGACGAGGAGGGAGAAGAAGAGGAAGCTCACCGGCGGTCGGCGGAATTGGAGGCGAGCTTGGCGGTGGCGGTGGTCCAAATTGGCGATGCGGTGGTGTTTGCGAGCGAGAGAGAGAGACTAATTACCGTGAAAAAATCGAATATTGGCGAGGTGGTGTGGCTTTTATAGGCGATAGGGTGCTCAGGAGGTTTGCCGTGTGACAGCAGGGTGAAATTGGCGGTGTCGGCGAGCCTATCCGGCGTTGCTGGGCTTCTCCGGGTTCCTCTGGAAGCGGTCGAGGTGCCAACGGGGTTCTGGAGCGAGGCGAGTTGGCGGGCGGCGAGAGGCTGTACGGCGGCAGTGGCACAGCGAGCACGTATGGCGGGAACAGAGGAAAATGGCAACGACACTGGAGCTCTGCGTACGGCGGGGAGGCGAGGTATGGCGACAGCGAGTGAGGTTGCAGGCGGGGCGACACGTAGCGCTGATGCTTGCGTCGGCTACAACGGCGGTGGGACCAGGTCGGTGACGCAGTTGGCCGACGAAGAGGAGATCGAAGGCAGCTAGGGTTCGTCCCTCTGTTCGTCGTGTTCTTCAGTTTTTTGTTGTTGTTTTATTTGATTCTGTTTTAATTGAATTCGAGATTTCAAATTCGTTTTCAAGTTTGCCTTATTGTAGCAAGAAATTCGGGTTGTTACAACCACCCCTTAAAAAGAATCTCGTCTCCGAGATTCACTCCTCCTCTGGAAACAGATGCGGATATTTCTGTCGGATCTCTGATTCTTTTTCCCATGTAGCTTCTGCTTCCGTGTGATTACTCCATTGCACCTTACAGAACTTGATGTTTCGTGTCCTTAGTTGTCGCTCCTTGGATTTAAGGATTTTAACTGGCTTCTATGTGTAGGCCAGATCCTCTTGGGGTTCGATTTTGTCCAGGGACACCTTCTTTTCCAGCGGCTCTAAGCACTTTCTGAGTTGCGATATATGAAACACATTGTGTATTCTCTTCAGTTTTGGGCTTAGCTCCAGCTGGTAGGCAACTTCCCCTACTCGTTTTGTAATTTTGAATGGTCCCTCAAATCTGGGTGCCAACTTACCTTTTGTGTGGAACCGCTGGATTGACTTGAAAGAAATGACCCTTAAATATACATAATCCCCTTTCCGGAAGCTAAGATCAAGTCGGTGTTTGTCGGCATATTGCTTATATCTGGTTTGAGCTGCTTGTAGCTTTTCTCTAATAATCCTCACTTGAGCCTCTGCATCTTGAACTATTTGTGGTCCAAGAAGTTGTTTTTCTCCTACCTCGGTCCAATTTAATGGTGTTCTACAACTTCTTCCATACATGTCTTCAAATGGTGATCTTCCAATACTAGCTTGATAGCTGTTATTGTATGAGAATTTTGTAAATGGTAAACATGTGTCCCATACTGCTCCATAAACTAGTGCGCATGACCGCAACATGTCCTCCAGGATTTGATTCACTCTCTTAGTTTGTCCGTTGGTTTGTGGGTGGTATGCTGTACTGAAATCCAAATCTGTCCCCATGACTTCATGTAATTTTTTCCAAAAGTGAGAAGTGAATTGCGGCCCTCTATCGGAGCAAATCTTCTTAGGTACTCCATGCAACACAAAAATCTTGGTTAAATATAACTCTGCAAGCTTATTCTTTCCATATGTTTGCTTTATGGGTATAAAGTGGGCTACTTTGGTCAACCTATCGACGATGACCCATATAACATCATATCCATTTCTGGTTTTGGGTAAACCTGTAATAAAATCCATACCGATCTCCTTCCACTTCCAATCTGGAATGGATAGAGGTTGTAGTAATCCAACTAGTTTTTGGTGGCCTGCTTTCACCCGTTGACATATGTCACAAAGTGTAACATATTCACCAATCTCTCGTTTTATATTTCCACACCAATACCTCTTTCTCAAGTCTTGGTACATCTTCGTACCTCCTGGGTGTATGGAGAACTGCGAAGCATGTGCTTCCTACATGATTAAGTCCCTTAACTCCTTTTTGTTTAGTACACATAAACGGTTCTAGAAATACAGTACCCCTTATTTATCTACCAAAAAGTCTGGTGCCTCACTTTTCCACACTTTTTCCTTAAGCCCTTATATCTCTTCATCTTTTTCTTGGGCTTGATTAATTTTTTCATCTAATGTGGCTTGAACTTGTAGGGTCAATACTGCTCCTTCATCAACTAATTCCAAATTCAACTTCCGGAATTCTTTCCATAATTCCAGTTGATCCTGCCGCACAGTTACCGTGGTATGATATACTCTTCGGCTCAATACGTCTGCCACCACATTGGCTTTACCGGGTTTGTATTGAAATTCTAATTCATAGTCTTTTATCAATTCTAACCATCTTCGTTGTCGAAGATTTAAGTCGGGCTGCATGAAGATATATTTTAGACTTTTATGATCCGAAAATACTTCACACTTATTCCCTAGCAAGTAGTGTCTCCATATTTTCAATGCATGAACTACTGCTGCCAGTTCTAAGTCATGTGTTGGATAATTTTCCTCATGTGGTCGGAGTTGTCTCGACGCATAGGATATGACCTTTCCATCTTGCATCAGTACACATCCTAGCCCTTGTCTTGATGCGTTACAATATATCTGAAATTCTTTGTCCGAGTCTTGTAAAACCAGAACTGGTGCAGTGGTTAACCTATTCTTCAACTTCTTAAATGCACTTTCACATTTATTTGTCCATTCGTATTCCTTATCCTTTTTAGCAATTGGTTTAGTGGCCGACAAATCCTTGAAAATCCTTTAATAAACCTCCTATAATATCCTGCCAACCCTAAGAAACTTTGAACTTCTTTCACGTTTGTTGGGCCCTCCACTCCAATATTGCTTTCACCTTTTCTGGATCCATTTTAACTCCTTACGATATAATGTGACCTAGGAAAGCAATTTATTTCATCCAGAATTCGCATTTGGAAAACTTTGCGAACAACTTATGCTCTCTTAGCCTTGTCAAAACTTGTCTCAAGTGTTTCTCATGTTCTTCAGGGCTACTTGAGTATATTAGGATATCATCGACAAAGACTACTACAAATTTGTCCAAAAATTCCATCATCGCCTTATTCATGAGATTTATGAAAAAGGCTCGTGCATTGGTTAATCCAAAAGGTACTATCGTGAATTCATATAATCCATATCTAGTAGCGAAAGCAGTCTTTGGTATATCCTCTGGGCGAATTTTCAGATGATGATATCCATATCTTAGGTCTATCTTTGAAAATATTTTAGCATTCCTTAACTAGTCAAAAAGGTCATCAATCCTAGGTAGAGGGTATTTATTTTTAATGGTGACTGCGTTCAGTCCCCGGTAGTCTACACATAGTCTCGAGCTACCATCCTTCTTTTTTGCAAATAACACCGGTGCTGCCCATGACGAGATGCTTGGTTGTATAAAGTTCTTGTCTAATAACTCGTTAATTTGCTTCTTCAACTCTAATAGCTCCTTTCTTGACATGTGGTATGGTTTCTTTGTAATTGGTTATATTCCGGGTTTAAGTTCTATTTTAAATTCCACCTCTCTATATGGTGGCTCCCTAGGTAATTCCTCCGAGAACACATCTGCAAATTCTTTAACTACTGGAATCTGCATTACTCATTCTGCTACCATACTACATACCCTCTTCTTCTGCTTCCTCAGAAAGGAATTTTGTGACTTTATCCTCAGGGTTAGATTATTCGGACTAGTGACATAAACCAGTTTCTCCTCACAATCGACCTTTGCCTTATATTTATATAACTAGTCCATTCCTAATATGACATCCAAATATCTTAGTTGTAAGTGTATCAGGTTTGCTTTAATTTTTTCTCCATGGATGTCTATTTATACCTCATTGGTCTTTGTTTGAGCTTTCATCTTTGCTTCGGGTGATTCAACCACATAAGGTTTCTCTAGGGGGGAGGAGGGTATCTCATTTTCTAATGTGAAGCTTATTGAAATAAAGGAATGTGTAGCTCCGGGATCAAATAGAATTAAGGTTGGCTTAGACATTACTGAAAACGTACCAGTAATCATGTCGGTAGCCTCTGTGGCCTCCTTGGTAGACACATAATTCACCCGTCCTTGATTAGGCCTTTGGTTTATTCCTCCCTTGTTCACCCACTGAGAATTTTGTCTAGTTATGGACTTCCCTGCTTGCAACAATCCTTTCCCTTTGTTGGCCACATTATGTGGCCTCATGCTTTGCTATTGTCGGAATTGGGCCCTCGCCACTTCCTCTGGTAAACTCTTCCTTGGGCGTGCATTCCGCAAATGAGTAGGATCTTCACAGTGATAGCACACTATTTTTCGTTGTGGACAACTTCCTATCGAATATATTCCTCCGCACCTAAAGCAGTTAACAATTGTGTCAACATTTCCTCCTCTTCGGTCATCCCTCTTTATGGCCATTGCTTTCCGCTGTTCTGCCGAACTTGGTGTCACCCAAGTCCTAGATTGGATGGCATCCATTGGGGTGTTGAAATTCTGTGCCTTTCTCTTATGATACTCCACCATGCTTGCCCTCACTTTGTCAGTCTTCAGAAGACTATTTACCATATCCTGGTGACTGGGAAACACTTGATACGAGATGTGGTACTTCAACGAGTCTTGTAGACCCTGCTCAAATTGTTCCATCTTCTTTGTCTTAGTGCTCACGTCATCAGATGTGTACCTTGCCAAATAATTGAACTTGCCCAAATACTCCTTCAGAGTTTGATTTCCTTGCTTCAAATACAAAAATTCCTAATGTTTCATCAACATTATCTCTGAAGGAATATGTTCCTTCTTGAATCCTTCCACAAATTCTTCCCATGTTATTTCTTCTGGATTTTGACTGGCTTCCCCGAAATTTATCCACCATGCTGTGGCGAATCCCTGTAGTTAGTGTGATCCAAAAATCACCTTTTCTCGGTACTCGCATCCTATGGTTTGTAGCCATCGTTCAACATCTCTGAGCCAGTCATCGACATCTAGTGGATCTTCCGAACCAGAGAAGATTGGTGGGTTTGTCTTCTGGAAATCTCCCCACCTTGGTTTTCTTAACTCCTTCTTTGCCTCCAAACTTCCTTTTTGTTCTACCAATTTGTTGCTATTCTTTCTAACATTTGGGCATGTGTTTACATCATCCTCATCTAGTTCTCTTCGTTTTGTCGTCTACCTCTATCCATGGCTCGCATAATTGCTGCCAGACTTGGCTGCTCTCCATTACTATAATAGTCCCCATTATCTTGGATTGTTTGTGACTCGTGGTCATCCATGTTGGTGACTTGCAACTATTTTATTTGAAATAAAAACTTTTATTAGAGAGTATACATGTATTTGGGATATACAAGAGTAAGAAAATATTAAAAATGTTATTTTTATTTATTTATTTTACACAAACACCAAGCGGTTTACATAGCCTACTATTTACTCATACCTCGTACTTAATCACACATACATGCATATACTGCACACATCATCAAAAAATGGCATGACCATTTTAAGTCACAAACCTAGATCACACTAGCGCCTTCCTCAAAGTGTCTATTCGTCATCTGACAGAGGGTTGCTGCTGGTATAGAACTCACGTTCCATCAGTTCCTCTTCCTTTTTATCCTCCTTACTTGGTGGTGCCTCTATTTCTTTTGGCCTCACTTGCGGAGCACTTTTGAAGCGTTCAAGATATTGCTTGGTCCATATGGTCTTGATCTTCTTTGCTCCTGGTCCTTGTGATTGGTCCCCTTGACAAGCCCTTAATCGCTTTGCACTTGGACCGACCTTCTCCTGCTTGGCACTTAAGACTTTCTTAAGCCTTGCGTCCAAGTTGACTATGTTCTGGCGGAGCTCTATATTTTTGCCTCGCAACTGGATTATCTCACCTTGTGCTTCTTGATATTACTTTTGAATCTTCCCATATTGCCCTGCTGCAAAGGCGATTTCTCTCACTACCTCTATCTCTGACCCGTCATTCACGAATGGAGGAAAAGGCACTCCCACACTGTTTTCGTCATTCAGCTCCTAGGGTATGAGTCGATACATGGACTCATCAAATGTGTCATCGTACTTATGTCGCAATTTCAATATAGCCCTTCTGGATGCGTCCGAATTGCATCCTCCTATATATCCCTTTGTCCAACATAAGTGGTCTCGGTACCATCAACTTTTACGTTAACCCATCCGGTCCAATACTAAAGTATCCCATGCACAAAAATAGCTTTTGCATGAAAATGTGGGAGGTCCTGCCTCGGCACAAAAGGATATCCCAACATCCTCCACAAGAGTTGGGCCCATCCCCTGAGCGTCTCGGGAGAGGTATAAAAATAGTACACCATGCCTACAATATGAGAAATAACAATTTTTTTAAAGCGCGAAGAAGATTTGTTTTTCACACACAAAATTTTATCTTACAAAATTTATATCAAAAAACAAAAGATTTTAAAAGCTTGATAAAGGCTTTAGAAAATTTATTTTTCTCAATCTTTTTTTGTTAACATGTACCATTTTTTCAAAACCGGGGTTCTTTCCTATGGTCAAGGCTGGCTCTGATACCACTCTGTTATGTCCCAAAAATTTGGGACCGTGACTAGAAATTCCACGAATTCGTCGAAGGCAAAATTTCATGAAATTCCGAGTGATTACAAAACACATCCATCGCATTCAAACTCATAGGAATAATATTACATGGGTAGATAATATCACATAAATAGTTTTCTTACAATCCAACATTAAACGAGGTTCTCTTTGTCTTAAAATCATTAAACCATGACTAAAGCATACAAACTTTATTGATTTTACACACATGGATAAATTTCTAGGATCAACCCTCGAGCGTATGAATGACCTAAAACTCGAAATCTTCTTCGTGAAGGAAGACATCAGGATCAACCTCCGTGACATCTTCGGGTGTTTCTGAAAAATATTTATATAGCAAGGGTGAGTACTAAAGTACTCAGCAAGTCACAAGATGGTTTCCAATTTAAAGTTTTATTCAATATTAATTAACCATGAAAATCTCATAAGGTTTCCTTGTGTTCAAACCCATAGTGGTATCATTTTCACCACTTTGCCAAATGGAGGGGAAAACATCGTCCACCCGTGGCATACTTAATTCCACCAAGTGATCACACTTGGTATCATTTATTTTCTTCAATATATATATATATATATATATATATATATATATATCATTCTTTACCATGGATTTTAGATATGTAAGTGTGTGCCTCCAATGGTTCCGTGTTAAGCCATAGTGGCCCAAACCACTAGGGTTTGCGATATTGCTATCATTAGCATCGGAACCTTTAATCGATGGATAAGTTTTTATCTACTCTATCTTTTGAAAATTCTACCCGGAAAGGTCTCATCACTCGAATCCCACCGGGAGTATGTAAGGGCCTAGAGATCGATAATCATACTATATTATCCCAGGTCCGACTGTCTTCCCGTTGATCACGCATACCAGGTCCGACTGTCTTCCGAGGTGCCGACGGGGTTCTGGAGCGAGGCGAGTTGGCAGGCGGCGAGAGGCTGGACGACGGCAGTGGCATAGTGAGCGCGTATGGCAGGAACAGAGGAGAATGGCGGCGACACTGGAGCTCTGTGTACGGCGGGGAGGCGAGGTATGGCGACGGAGAGTGAGGCCGCAGGCGGGGCGACACGCAGCGCTGATGCTTGCGTTGGCTACAGTGGCGGTGGGACAGGTCGGTGACGCGGTTGGCCGACGAAGAGGAGATTGAAGGAAACTAGGGTTCGTCCCTCTGTTCGTCGTGTTCTTCAATATTTGTTGTTGTTTTATTTGCTTCTGTTTTAATTGAATTCGAGATTTCAAATTGGTTTTCAAGTTTGCTTTATTGTAGCAATAAATTCGGGTTGTTACAAGTCACGTACTCATTTAGATTTTTGTGTGACAGAGTAATATACCACTCCCATTCCAAAATAGACCTTCCATTCTAAAAAGGATGTATCAAATAAGTCTAAATTCATATGTATTTATATATACTTCCTCCGTTTCGGTTTACAAGTCCTGCACGTAGTTCTATGTCGCCAAATTGAGCAACTTAGTATGATGTATATATTATAAAAAATATATCACTGAAAATTTTAGACTTTGTATTTTTCAATGATATAATTTTTATATTATATAATTCAAATTATATAGGTCAAATTGATAATCTAGATATATGCGTAGGACTTATAAACCAAACGGAGAGAGTACAAAATGTATCTAGATACATAAAATATAACAAATTTGTGTCATTCTTTTCAGGATAGAGGGAGTATAAGTCATTTTAGTAGGCTATCTTACCCTGCCAAAACATCTTATATTTCGGAACAAGGATATAGTAATATTAAACATTTAAACTGATATAAAAACATTGAACTCCGCCACATCACTTGTATATAGTGAAATGAATTCGTTTTCCGAGCATCGATATGAAGTGTAGCACCCGTTCCATGGAAAAAGAGACAAAAGTAAGTACTCTACTAGTTCATGTTTGATTTGTTGATTGCTAGATGAAAGTGAAACCATCCAATTACTATTGTCTCTATACAGAAAATGAAAACATTGAATGACTTGGGGGACAATCGAAGCAAATTCAAGCATTGGCACTGTCCCATGTCAGGCCTTGTTTACACGCATCCGAGGTGGCCCCCGACTAAAAAAAGAGACGACCGCGAGGTCCGCGACTCCGGCCGGGCATGTATGTTCGGGTCACGAGGAAAGTTCCAAAACCGATCGAGGCGCATGCTCCGATCGGCGGGGCATCACCTGGGTGCGCATGTTCGTACGTCGTCGCAAGGCAGGCGCAGCTGCAGGATCCGACGCACGAACGACGGCGACCCGTCTGTGCCCGACTAATGGGATTGAAAAATTTGAAACCATAGCTTAACCGGCCCACTTCTGAGTTCTGATGGGTTATTTTTTTTAGCAACCCACGGGAGCACCGTATTTTCTATTAAAAGAAGAGAATTGATCGGTTTGGAAAAGAAACCGGCTAAAACCAGATACAGACGTATATACACACGAGTCCGGTTAAAAGAGGAACCAGACCGAAAAATACCCCCGAACGACACAACTTTCAGAAAAACCGACAAAAACCAAGACGAGGCCACGCGACCTAGCATGACTAGGTCTGGAGCACCGTCGAACGACACCAGCACAGCAGCAACATCGGTTGCTACGAAAAGCCTGGTCCACGTCCTCGGAGAGAAAGTCAGAGTCGAAAGAAACGACTAGGCCTCTCAGACTTCATGGCGAGAGGCAGGCCGCAGGGAAACACGCCAGCGGTACTCGCACGCCGGCAGAGCCCGAAGGCGTCGACTCAACCGGCATCACAAAGATCGCAAGAAAAAGGCTCCCCTCCCTCCGAAAAATGACGCCTCCAAGGAGGTAAGGACGTCCAGAAGACGCCGCCGTCATCCAATCCAGCAAGCCAGATTTGGGTTTTCACCCCGGAGTGATGGGCGGAAGGGTGTCGGGGCTCCACGACAACGCCCCTAAGAGGGTGAGCGGCGCCCTCAAGCGTCGCCGTTGTCGGCACCGACCAAGTCGGGCTAGACTTTCGTCCGGAGACCTCGGCCACCACCTCCAATGGACTATCCCAGAGACGGTCCATGCCACCCGACGAACAAGATCACCGACGAGAGAGCCGATGCCCACGCCCACGGAGCCCTGACCCGCTGACCGCGCAGCCAAAGGCAGAGCATCACCACCAACACAATCTGGAGCCGCCGCTCCGGCCACCTCGCATAGCAGGGAGATCCTCACGCCAACCTGCCACCGAACGCGAGACGCCGGGGTAGCGCCTCGCCCACCAAAGCGGCACCGCCGCACCGCCGTCCTCAATCCATGGCACACCTCCGCCACGGACACCTGACCGGCCGAGACCACCGTGCCCGGCCAGAACCGCGGCGACCTCCCTACCGCCAAGACACGGCTGAGCGGTAGCGCCACGAGACCACGGCACCGAGACACCACCGGATCCGCCGTCCTCCACGCCACCATCGCGTTGAGGCAGAAACTGACCGCCGACCACCAACCGCCACCGCGTACCCGGGGTTGCCGCCCCGGCATCCATAGCTCCAGCCAGCGGACGCCGCCAGCGCCGGAGCAGCAGCACGGCCACCAATGCCGCCCGCCACATGGTCGGCGCGCCACACCGGACCGTGCGAAACCGCCGGCCATCGCCGATCCACCATGGCCGGTGGCCCGTCCGGCCGACTAGGGCCCAGGATCGAACAACCGCCTCACCCGCCTCCGCCCATGCCGGGCACCGCCTCCATCATCGGCGCCCACACGCCCGATTTCATCCCAGGCCAGCCAGAGCACCCAACACCCACGCGCCGGGGCAGAGGAGAAACGCCCCGCCGCCTCCATCCCTGAGCCGCGCCCAGCTTTGCCGGCGGACCCTCTGGCGGCGGAGACGCAGGGAAGGGTGGTGGAGGTGGCATCTAGCGGCGGCGGTGGCTAGGGTTTCCCGCCAAGGGGAGGGCAACGCGGGGGCTGGGTTGTTTGTTTTTCCTGATGGGTTGTTTTTGGAAGCGATCCTGCCATCCTGGTGCCGAACGCGCAGAAAAAGGTCGGAAACTCTACAACGAGACCAGACACCCAACTGTTTCTCACGCATGTGTGTTAAAATATGTTCTCCGGCCCTGATCGGGGAATTCCCCGTGCACCTTCCCCGACGTTCTCCGGCCCGCACCAACTCCCACCAACGCCGCAACGATAAATAGCGCCGGTACGCGCGGCACCTTCTCCCTCCCCCGCTTCCTTTACACAATCATCATCATCACAATCGCTTGTCACCTGCGACCGCGACTGCTCCAGCCGCCGGCCGATAACGAGCGCGACCACCACGCGCGCGCTTGCATGCATGGCGCGCTACGCCTCTCTCGTCGTGTGCTTCCTCTGGCTCTGCGCCGGTGCCGCCGTCTGCGGCGCGAGGGAGCTGCAGCCGATGCGTGGGGTGGAGGAGCCGCTCGAGGTGGAGAACATCACGTACCTTACCTTCGACCGGAGCGACGAGGCCACCCTGGCCCGTCGCGGGAACTCCAGCATCAACGGCGGCGCGCTCCAGCTCACCCCGGACACCCAGAACATCGAATCCTTCCTCGTCCACAAGTCCGGCTCCGTGCTCCTCGCCCGCCCCTTCAGGCTCTGGCGCACCCTCCACGACGACGAGATCGCCGCCAACGGCACCGGCACCGCCGGGGCGCCTCGCGTCCGCGTCGTGTCCTTCAACACCACTTTCTCCATGAACGTCTTCCACAGGGACGCGCCGCCCGGCGAAGGCCTGGCGTTCGTCATCGCGCCGTCGCTCGACGGGCCGCCGCCGGGCAGCTACGGCGGGTTCCTCGGCCTCACCAACGCCACTCTCCAGGACGCCGGCCCGGCCGCCAACCGGTTCGTGGCCGTCGAGTTTGACACCTTCAACCAGAGCTACGACCCGAACGACAACCACGTGGGCCTCGACATCGGCAGCGTCGTGTCCAACGTCACCGCCAACCTCGCAGACTTCAGCATCACCAGCATCGCCTCGACGGAGGAGAGCCCCGCCAACTACACCGCGTGGATCGACTACGACGGCGCGGCGCGGCGCATCGCGGTGTACGTGGCCGCGCAAGGGAGGCCCAAGCCGGCGTCGCCCGTCCTGGCGGCCCCGCTCGACCTCAGCGAGCACGTCCCCGAGGAGGCCTACATCGGCTTCGCCGCCTCCACCGGCGCCAACTGGGAGCTCAACTGCATCCTGGACTGGACCCTGTCCATCGAGGCCTTCCCCGAGGAGAAGGAGAGGAGGTGGTGGATCGCCCTCGTCGCCGCCGTCGTGTCCGTCGGCGTGCTCGCAGTCGCCGTTGCGGCGTTCTTCCTGGCGAGGATGTCAAGGGCGAGGCGGGCGGAGGAGAGGAGCCAGGCAAGGCTCGGCCACACGCTCAGCCGCCTCCCGGGGATGCCCAGGGAGTTCACGTACGAGAGCCTCAGGAAGGCCACCGATAACTTCAAGGAGCGGCTGGGGGAAGGAGGGTACGGCGTCGTGTACAAGGGGACGCTTCCCGCCGAGGCCGACGACGGGCGGTTGGTGGCCATGGAGGTCGCCGTGAAGAAGTTCATCCGGGACGACGCGAGGTGCGTCGAGGACTTCGTCAAGGAGGTCGACATCATCAACAGGCTACGGCACAAGAACATCGTGCCTCTCATCGGTATGGACATGTTTGAATCCCTAATCACTTCATTACATCGATATTACTCCATTTTCAGGATTCGGTTACATGTTTGATCACGATTTAGGTGATATCGGCCGAGACCTTTTTTTCCCGAGAACATGCAGGAAAAGTGCATGTAAATTGGATAAAAAAAATGCTTCAGTCCTAATCAAGCCTTCCCTAGTTACTTAAAGCCTCGATAATGGTATCCACCCCTAGTAGTATTTTAAGGCCTTGACAAGTCTAATGGAAAAGTACAGACGAGTATTCTATTCAGATCATAGCGCGTTTAAGTAATCGTTAACGTGCTACCAACGTACAGCATTCTCCACTAGACTGGACTGGACAATAGTTCGAATTCTTTACATTTTCAGATTTTTCTGTAACTGAGCAGCAATGTGCGACTAAACGAACTGTAGCGATTGACGATCGATTCGATTCAAAAACTGTCGTCTGAATAATTTCTGGTACCGCATGTATATGCAGGTTGGTGCTACAAGAAAGGGCAGCTGCTGCTGGTGTACGAGTACATGCCCAACGGGAGCCTGGACCAGCACCTGTTCCCGCGCAGCCTCGGGGACCAGCTCGCGTCGCCGCTCACCTGGGCGAGCCGCTACGGGATCGCGGCGGACGTCGCCTCGGGGCTCCACTACGTGCACTACGAGTACGGGCCCATGGTGCTCCACCGCGACATCAAGGCCAGCAACGTCCTCCTCGACGGCGCCAACTCCGCGCGCCTCGGCGACTTCGGCCTCGCCCGCGTCGTCGAGTCCGACAAGACCTCCTACATGGACGCCGGGGTCGCCGGCACGCACGGCTACATCGCGCCCGAGTACTCCATGGGCCACAGGGCCTCCCGCCAGACGGACGTCTTCGCGTACGGCGCGCTCGTGCTGGAGCTCGTCACGGGGCGGCGCGCGCTGCTGCGCGACGCGGGGTGCCCGCTGCTCGTGGACTTCGTGTGGCGGATGCACGGCCGCGGCGCGCTAATCGGGGCGGTGGACCAGGCGCTTGGCACGGCGGAGTTCGACGCCGATGAGGCCACAAGGCTCCTCCTCCTCGGGCTGGCGTGCAGCAGCCCTAACCCGGCGGATAGGCCTACCATGCCGGAGGTGCTGCAGATACTGTCAAAGGCGGCGCCGCCGCCGGAGGTGCCGCTGATTAAGCCCACCTTCGTGTGGCCGCCTGGGGGAGGAGCGCAGTTCAGCCTGAGCGACATCGAGATGACGACGAGCAGCTACGCTGGGACAGGCGATGGCTCCTCGATGCGCGCGACGCAGGACACGTCCTACGACAGTTTCAGGCCGCCCACGGCGCCAAACAGCAGCCAGGATTACTTTCCCGCGCTGTCTTCCGGCCGATGACGAAGTTGATTCGTGCTGCTGCATTTGGTCTTGAACAGTACATAATCACAGGAAATGCATGTACATACATGTAGATATTACCTAATACTGTAGTTAGTACCACTACATTGATCTTGGTTAATTTGATCAACTTAGACAGGCAAGTAGAAGAAAGAGATACGTGGAGCTCTGGTAAGCAGGAGATTTTTAGCCTCACAGAGTCATATCGTGTCAGGTTCACAGTCGACAGGCCCAGTGAAGCATCTAAGTGTGTCATGTATGTCAGCTACCTACTTTCATGATTTTCAGAAGTAAGGTTGGTTTTGTTGATATGCCTTGGTTATTGGTCTTGTTTGTTTGTTACCAATAAAGATAAAAAATGCTATGCTTATGCATAACTGAAGAACAAAGGTGTTGATCCAGGAGCTATTTTTTTGTGTACTGCTGCTATTGTTTTCTGAAACATATAAATATGTTATATTGATTTTAATATAATAAAGGGATCATTAAAACTCATGTGGCGGAAGAACTTTTCTTAGCAGAGTGGAGATCTGGCACACACTAGTGATCCCTATTTAAAAAAATATCGGAAATCATATTTCTGAGTTCCAAAAAATTCTGAAAACAAATTAGGATGTAACCAGTGATGTATACAACAAATGTCCAAGCTAAAATAATGCGTATTTAGGGTTGTACAAAAATAACAAGAATTTAGATCTGAGTATAATATCTTCAAATATCAAAAAATATCAGATTTTGTCATTTTGTAGCACATAATAAAAAGAATTCACATTGCGATTTTGCATGCTTGTACGATATATCATTGACAAAGTCCAGAATTGTTCCAATTTTTACAAACTTATAAATATGATATTTTAAATTTTCATATAAAGAGATCACTCAATCCCATGTGCTAGAAGAACTTTTCTAAGCATCTCTATTGATTTTGAAATGAACATCCATGAGAACCATGGACTATTTCTCTAAAAAAATCACTATTGCCATCCACCGGAAAGCACCGTTTGACGCTAAACCTTCATAACACACTATTTCTGGTAGAAAAAATGTGAGGAGTTCTTTTAATCTTGACTTCGAAAGGCTTATGACAATGTAAGTTGGGTTTTTCTGTATAACTTGATGCATAAAAAAGATTTGCCCATAAATAGAATGATTTAATATTCAACATCATTACTAGTGGGAAAGTGAAAACTAAACTTAAGGATGAGTTGGGGCATTTTTTCAACTTATAGGGGGTGAGACAAGGATATCACATGTCTCGCATCCTATTTATATGGTCGTAGATTCGATGAGTGTGATGGTAAAAAAATCCACAATGCTAGTATAGTTACTTGCTCGATCCCTCATCCGTAGGAGAATGGCATTCTGCGATATGGAGATGGTACTTGATAAAGAATTTGAAAATGTAAGGGATTTGAAGTTCTTGATGTGCCCTTTCGAACATGTGTTAGGCCTTAAGATTAATTTTCTTAAGTGTGAGGTGTTTTGTTTGGGAAATGCAAGAAGCAAGCATATAGTTATGAGGATACCTTTACCCTTAAATCAAGGGTTTTACCTCTGAAATATCTAGGGGTGCCAATTGATAAGAAAGAAATCTTGTTAACATACACTAGAGGCCTACAAAAGATAAAATAGGAATATGCTAGGGTGCTAGTAAAACTATTAGACATATGTTCTAGAGAAATTCTATTGAACTCTTGTCTAACAATAGTATCTTTTTCTGCTATCTTCTTATAGAGTGATAATAGTGAGGGAAAATTGATATTTTTAGGAAGGGTTAGTTGGATACACATTATTGCAATTTCCGCAAAATTGAGAAACGTCACTGCAATTTTCAATTTTGAAAAAATGCCACTAGAATTATGTCTACCTTTGACAAATGCCATTACACACACTTACATAGCATATACTAGTCAATGTACGTTGTATTCTCTACTTTACGTATGTACAGATGGTGGGGTCCACCGAAATTAGCGGAAAAAATATAAGTTGGTGACAAATATTGGAACAAAATTGCAACAATAAAAAAA
This sequence comes from Avena longiglumis, assembly GCA_030063025.1. Taxonomy (NCBI): domain Eukaryota; kingdom Viridiplantae; phylum Streptophyta; class Magnoliopsida; order Poales; family Poaceae; genus Avena; species Avena longiglumis. The sequence goes on from CP125977.1 coordinate 101,308,687, forward strand.
ATGGAAATCACACATGCGCTTGGATAAAAATTTGTCATAAAAGCTACATATTGAGTATAATATCATAGTATCAAAGGTACATCAACACAGCTCCAGAATATATATGCGAGGGTCGCATCTTCAGGTCTAAATTATAGACATCAAAACATGATAGGGACAACAATGCTACATAATTTATAGGAACGCAGCTCTAGGTCCAAATAAGTATCACATTCATGCATCAATGAAATAACAGGCTCCAGATTTCGAAGTATCTCATCTTACAAAATAACAGCTCCAGATTCAAATGGACATCGGAGCATGAATCTAGCCTCCACGCCAGTACATAAGGCTTCACTTTGTTCCAAGTTTTGACGTAAGGACCGCCTCACTCGTGAATGGTGTGACCACCTCGGTTTTTTTTTCTTGCCATTTTTCGCTGGTGTCTTCTTTTTCACCGACGTCTTCTTCTTCACCGGTGTCCTTTTCTTCACAGGTGTCTTCTTTTTCACAAGTGTCTTTTTCTTTTTCGAAGTGGCCAGGATGCTTGAATTTCACCACCTTCCTACGAGGTTCAAGGAACCCTCTAATTCTCTGTACCCTAGGCCTGCCAGGTGGAGAGTGGGACAGGGGAAAGATGGAGCGAGTCGCTCTGCTCGTTCCAGTAAACTAGTCTATGATTATGTTGGACCCCATCATATGTATATACACCATATGTATATACATACGACAGAGAATACAATGTATATTGACTAGTATATACTATGTAAGTGGGTGTAATGACATCTGTCAAAGGTACACATAATTCTAATGGCATTTTTCCAAAGTTGAGAATTGCAGTGGCGTTTCTCAATTTGGCGGAAATCACAATGGCGTCTATCCAATTAACCCTTTTAGGAATAGGATGTTGTAGCAAGAAAAACAAAGAATAATGAAATATCATTTAATGAACTAGGATAAATGTTCTCAACTAAGGATTTGGGTGGGTTAGTGATGCGTGGTGGACGCTTCGTCGGGAAACCCCAAGAGCAAGGTATGAAGCAGCACAATAGCAAGTTTTCCCTCAGTAAGAAATCAAGGTTATCGAACCAGTAGGAGAAAGGAAATGTCTCACAGGTGTTGCAAGCAACGTGGAAACCTGCACAACACAAACTCAAGACTTTGCCCCAACTAACAGTGAGGTTCTCAATCTCACCTGTTGCTGTAACAAAGGATTAACTGTATGGTATGGAAGGTGATGATGTTTTGCAACAAGTAAACAATAACGATGAAAGATGTATCAATGGAAAAGATTGGACCAGGGTCCATAGTTCACTAGAGGTGTTCTCCTTAGATAAACAAACATGGAATGCTGGGTAAACAAATTACAATAGGGCAATTGATAGGACTGAGAAGGCATAACAATACAATACTAGACATAAAGATCTTATGAGATTCGATTGGGCAATACAACAATATACATAGACTGCCATCCAACTGCATGTATGACTAGAAGTCCACCTTTGGGTTATCATTTGAACCCCCTCCAGTATTAAGTTGCAAGCAACAGACAACTGCTCTAAGCAAAGTGTGTAAGGTAAACAATCCACTTGTTCCATGAACAAGAGACCGTTATTTTCTCCCTAGTGGCAACAACACATATACAACCGTAGAGATTTCTGTCACTTTCCTTGATTAAGTAGAGGCATGAACCCACTATCGAGCATAAATACTCCCTCTTGGAGTCACTAGCAACTACTTGGCCAAGATAGCTACTAACAATGAAAAGCATGCAAGATCACAAACAACACAAACATGATAGAGTCAATAAGACAAAACCATTAATCAATATGACATAGTAATCTCAATATCCATCGGATCCCCGCAAACACAACATGCATGATTACAAATAGATGAGATCTTGATCATGAACGGAGCTCACAAGATCTAGACATGAAAGCACAAGGAGGGGATACAACCATCTAGCTACTACATGGACCCGTAGTCTAAGGTGGAACTACTCACGCTTCATACCAGAGGCTGGCATGATGAAGAAGAAGGCCTCCAGGATGATCTCCCCTCCGGCAGGGTGCCAGGAAGAGCTTCAGATCCCCCCGATCTAGGGACGATGGTGGCGGCGGCTACAGACGGTTTCGTGGAATATTGATCAGGTGCTTAGGGTTTAGGCATCGAGGGTTTCTTATAGGCGAAGAGGCGAGGCAGGGGCATCCAGGGGGCCCACATCCTGCCCAGGCGTGGGCCCAACCTAGGCCGCGCCTGGGGTAGGGGTGCAGCCGCCTTGTGGCGCCCCTCCGTCTCTCCTCTATACTCCGTGTTCTCCTTGGTGAAATATTGACTTTGGCTTTTGTCCCGTCCAATTCCGAGAATATTTCCTTTCTAGCTTTTCTAGAACCAAAAAGAGCAGAAAACATGCAACTGGCACTATGGCAACTTGTTAATAGGTTGGTACCAGAAAACATATGAAAAGCACCCCAAAGTGTGGAAAAAGCAAAGCAAAGTAGATATTAAACAAGCATGGAACATAAAAAATTATAGATACGTTTCCGACGTATCAGATGGGTGTTTCAAAATTGAGCTTTGAATATCAGTCGGCTATGTAAATGGTTGTGGAGGCTTGAAAATGAGTATGCGTCTTGGCAAGAATTATTGAAGAACAAATATATTTAGAAAGAAATCTTTACCCAAGTTAGTGGTAAACCTAATGTATCACAATTATGGTTAGGGTTGATTAAAGTGAAACCAATTTTCTACAACCTCTCTGATAAAATTTATTTCAGGAAGTAAGACTAGATTTTGGGAAGTTGTATGACATAAAAAGAAACCTTTGGCCACAATGTCCCTAAACTATATGACCTATCATTTAATAAAAACATTGGTATGGACATAGTTGTGCAGTCTCATGGGGCATGCTTGATATTTAGAATATGTATGTGGGAGGAGGATTTGGCTGGAGAATGGAGTAGATTGATGGATATGATTCACAATGTCAACCTTAGATAAGGGGATATGTGTGTATGTGTGTGATGATGGATATGATTCACAATGTCAACCTCACTTTGTTTGCATATGTGTGTGATGCATGTGCAAGAGTTGAACTACGTACAAACATATTAAGTTTCGTTAATGAAGCTGAGATCATAACCTTTTTTGATAAAAAATACACTATTTCCACACTCGGTCCCATGCTCCCACCTTGTGGTGTCCCATGGGATATACTAAACCCGTCGTCATAGCCCTAGTCTCGAACCCTAACTCGCCTCCATTTATCTTATGTTTCCCTCTAGCGATGGATCTATTGTTTAAGGCTGGTGGCTTGGTGTTTCTATGTGGCGATGTGTCAGGATTGGTGGTGGTGCGATTGCCCAATAACTAATATATGGTAAAATCTTGGAGATGTGGTGGTTTTTCCATGATGAGGTGATAGTATTCCTCCCACGGTGGTGTGACCCATCTGGTGATCTACATCTGGTGGCTTGCCGTCATGGCCTTTTCTCAAGCAGGGCAGTTCGTGCTCCCTCGATACTACTAACGTGGATATCAATGGTTTTGTTTTCTCTCTTTGCACTTACATTTGTGTGGTTGTGTTAATGGTAGCTTCGGTAGTCTAGATAGCCTCGCCTACAAGGTCTCAGACTGTAGGATGGGAGACACGGGTGGTTGAAAACCATATGAATACCGCCTAGAGGAGGGTGAATAGGTATTTAAAACTATTACATTCGTGTCTCTACTAAAGGCGGAATAAAACCGATGTTTAATTTATCAAACACAAACCTAAAAATGCTAAGGTTCAACTATATGCACCAACAACTTATGCTAAGCAAGACAAGCAACGGGGTGATAGCAATATATAGAACCTCAAGCACGAAGGCTATCACAATGTACAATGCATAAGTAAAGATATCGGGTATATAAATAACCGAGGCATGTGGATACGATGATTTTATCCCGAAGTTCACTTCCAAATAAGCTACTTCTCTATTGGAGCGGTGTGGAGGCACAAGGCTCCCCAGATTCCACAATGGATCACCGTATTCTGCTCGAACCTTCCCACCAAAGGGGAAGATCTCGATCCACTATAGGACACTTGAGGGAGGTCACCAACCTGTAAAAGCTTGGGGAAATCTTCAATACTCAATTGGAGCCTCCCAAGATAATGCCACAAAAGGCCCAAGCTTGATGTAATCTCCACAACTAAATTGGAGGCCCCAAGAAACAGCACAAATGCCACAACCGTCTAGGGTTCCAAGAACCCAAGAGTAACTCAAAGATTCAAGCAAATGATCCCCTCGAGATGGCTTATCTTGATCTTTCACTTCATTTCTTGTTTATTCATAAAGTTGATGTCTTGAAGATACACCTAAGGAACTCCATCTTCTTATTCAAGACATGCTTGATCTTCTTTTCTTTCTTCTTCCTTTTTACCTTGACACCAACATATGGTCTGCAAGAATGCCTATGGAAAAACTCTACAATTGTAACTCATATCAACCATTAGTCCATAGATATTGTCATTAATTACCTAAACGACACATAAGGGAACAAATGCTATTTCAAAGTGTCATTATGCACTAATACCCTAGTTTACATCTTTACTTTCTAGGAGGTAAATCCTATTAAGGAGACACCTTTATCTATACCAATTGAAAGGATGGGGATGCCACCTAGAGGGGTGACTTAGCGTTTTAAAACTATTACAGTTTTGGCTCTATTACATGAGTAATAAAATTAGCAATTAATTTATCAAGCATAAAACCTAAATATGCTAAGGTTTAACTATGTGCACCAAAAACTTATGGTACACAACGAAAGCAACAAGGTGATATCAAGATATATTACTTCAAGCATGAAGTCTATCAAATGTAAAGTGCATAAGTAAAGTTCTTGAGTATAGAAATAACCGCAATGGATACACATGGGTATATTCCCGTAGTTCCTTCCTTTCGAAGGAAATTATGTCTTTCTTGCAGAGGTGCAGCAGCATAATGCACTCCGAACGCCACACAATGCTCACCTAGACAAGGCGTTGCTTGATGCACACCAAACAACACAAAGGATCTTCTCAAGATGAAAGGTACACTAGACTCCACAAAGGCTCAGCTAATTATCCTATGTGCATAATACCAAGGCGGAAACCGATCCACTATGGGACACTTGAGGATGGTCACCAAAACTGTGCAAGCTTCGGGCAATCTCCACAACTTAATTGGAGGATCTCAAGAATCACCACCAAGGAAAAAAGCTTGGGAAAAGTTTCACAATTTAATTGGAGGCCCCAAGAAACAAACAACACCACAACAATCTGTCTAGGGTTCCAAGAACCCAAGAGTAAAAGCTTCTCATTTTCACTCAACTGTATCCTTGAGAAGAACTTAAGTTGATACACCTAATGCAACGAAAAAGAACACAAGAACTGATCAATCCCTTCTCCCCTAAATCCCACCAAAGCAACTAATGCTGTTGAGGAGTATGAGAGGAAGAACGCAAAGAGTAAATCCACAAAAGAATTCAAGATCTATATCCAATATGTTCTGCTCACTCAAAGGAGAGATTGATTGATAGAAATATAGATCTAGATTGCATCTCTCTTTTCCCTCGAAAAGATGAAAGAATCATTGCAGGGACTAAGAGATAGAAACATTGAGAAGGTCAACAATGAGGGGAAAACTTGCAATAAAGGTCGGGGTTCCGCTGGGGAACAAGGGACCCTTGAATAGGTCCCTCAAAATCCATTTTTTATGCCTAGAAAATGCTCGAGCGATGATACGTTGGAAACATATCTATAATTTTTTATGCTCCATGCTTGTTTAGTATCTACTTTGCTTTGCTTTGTGTAACACCCTCAGAATCGGCCCTATGCAAGTTTTAGCGATTCCCGCCAAACCCGCATAGAAACGATTCAAAGGTGCCCACCAGGCACTTTCGTGCGGGTGGAAAACGAAGTAATAACATTACACAATAGTCCTCGATGGGACCCACAGAACAGATATATATACAACAGCGACTCCAAGAGTCAAGAATAAAGATATACGGTACAAAGATCCAAATCACCTTGAAAAGATGGAGCGTCCGACTACGGACAAGATGCAAATGGGGCTAAGAGCCCTGAAGAATAACCGATGGCGTCCATAACCCTGCCCAGGCCAAGCCGGAAGGGTAACCCTGCTAACGACGTCGATCTCACTACCTGCTTAAACAAAAAGGGGTGCCGACAAAGGGCAAAGGAAAAAGAGGAGCGTCGATCGAGGCCGACACGGCGAGGCTAGAATTCGGCGGTCCTCGCCTACATAGGTATGGTTGATCGAGCGGCGACAAAGATGCACTAAACAACCTATAGAGACTCGATATAATGGCGGCTATCGAGAGGGTGAGAAAGACCTATCTGAACCGGTCGATACTAACACCAAACAATCCCATCCCGGTATTCCCCTCGAGACCAAACGAGGAAGTCAACCGAGGAACTCACAGTTGGCGCTTTATTTATTCAGTTATCGTTGCAGCAATTACTAGTCAGGTTTAGATAATCATCCTGATAAAGTAAGCAGTGGGCACTTTTAGTTAACCATTCCGTGATAGTTGCAACACTTACTAGTCAGATACAATTAGCATAAGACATCCCAAAACCCAGCAGTTGTTGGTACTTTTATTTAGCCATTCCGTTATAGTGAAGCTGATTACTAGTCATATCGGATACAAGTCAATTTATAAAAGTAAACTTTAGTTATAGTTGTCTATGATCAAACACTGTGCTCGAAGTCGTCCATAACCGCGGACACGGCTTCTCGAAAAGATTTAACCCTGCAGGGGTGCACCAAAGTATCCACAAGCACTTCGACCCTTTTTGCCAGATCAGTTAACATACACCCATCGGTATGTCGGCGGGGCCTAAGTCATGACGTTTCGCACCAAAGCAAGCACGGGGGCCACCCCACTAAGTCTACCCACAACAAGTCGGCGGTCTCGAGACGGACTCGGGGTTTGACGATGGTATAACGGCAATGAATCCCAAAGCTGGGACTGTCGATACGAAAACACTCCGCTTCCTAAGCGATGCAGTGTGCTCCTCGCACAATCGTAAATAAAGCGATAAAGCATGGCATAAGTACAGGATAGTAAATAAAACCTCAAACTAGTTTGTGGCCCCAAGACAATACTTTGAAATCGGTACTAATCAATGGGGCCATATCTCCCCTTTGTGGTTAGCGCGCTCGATCTCGGAACAGGTGTCAAGAACTCGGGGTCCTACGGGACACAAGTGGGCGGTCAGAAACCAAATATTATCTATCACCCACCGGTGCCTCTGCTTACCTACTTCAATTTTAGTTATTAAACAATAATTAGATTAAACGATAATTAAAGCCATGATCATCTCCAACATTGAACATGCGGCACTTCTCCAACAACTGTGGTACTTGACGACACGCAACAACACTTGAGCAAGCGACTACAACGGGCGGGTCCAACTATCTACCAAACAACAGGTAATAGGATGTGTCCAAGGCTATATATGGCTGCAAGGGATATCACGGGTACGAAAACTAGAGCATCGCAACACAGATAGCAAAAGATCAACAGGAGGGAATAAATACTAGAAAAGTAAGATAGGTAGAAAGAGGGAGATGCTCGCCTGAAAACATTGTCGAAGGTTCAACCGAAGATCGGGTCGAAGCTCACATCAACTCAACGGCCTTATCTGTGAAGAAGCAAAACACTAGAAGAAACACCGGATGCAATATTTAATACTACGGCAAAAGATCGGGCATGATGCATGTATGATGTATGACATGGAAAAGGTGCGATGCAATTAGGCCATATTAAGCGGAACCGGGGTCCCGACAATTAATTAGGTGGTTCTAGTTGTTTATCTACCCCGCAAATTAAATGTTGTATTAGCAAGGCAAAACATAGCACCGGTTCGCTACACAAATTTAAATGAGGCCAATATAAGACTAGATTTGCCCGCATATGGGCCCCATATTTAATTATGAGGTGAATCGGCATAAGGCCTCCAAACCACAGACAAGTATGCATGCATGAATAATTTAATATGCATAAATTTGTTATTACATTTATAAAATAGGGCTCGAGAAAAGGGGCACACATGGGTTCGATGATCTTGGTGTTTCCGGGGTTCGGGGTTCGGTCTCTGGGTTTAGGGTCCGACGGGATCGGTCTCGGATAACGGAGGTAGGACTTCTCGCATCCGCGGTGGTCGGGCCATGTTGTCGGTCTTGTCGGGGTGCTCGGCTTCGGGCGCCGGGATCGGGCTTCGGATTCCGGGGCTGGTGCGAGGTCTCGACCATCAGATCCTTGGAGGAGGTCATGGCGGTTCCATTCAACCCATGAAGGAGATCTTGTTGCTTGGTATCCGTGTAGGAGAACTCGAGGTCGATGGCGAGCTTGTTTGGTACCGGGGTTTTTCGGAGATCTTGGCGCGGCACCGGGTTCGGTCTTCGGGGGCCGGTCATCTTATCCATGTTGGAGATCTTGTCGGCCCAAATCAGGGGAAGTCCTTGTCGTAGCACCACGCCGTGACGCTGCAACCTCATGACCGAGAGGAGACTAGAGTCAGCTGAGAGGAGGTATGGCCGAGGCGGTGACGCTTTCAGGAGGGCGGTCAGGGGGTTCGGCGGCGTCCTGGGCGACGGAGAAGGGCCGCGGCAGAGGAGGTCCCTGGCGAGGTTGTTGCAGGGGAACAACGGCGGAAGGAGCCACTCGGGTCGGCGCGTCGGTGTAGGCGGCCTCCGGCGGGGCGGGCTCGGCGACCACGGCCGGCCGGGCGGGGGCAGCCGGGCGACGGACCGAGGGCGGCGAGGCGGCTCCGCGAGGCTCTGCGGCGAGCTTCGGTTCGAGCTTCAGCGGAGGAGCACTGGTGGGCGTCCGTCAGGCCGGGCGAGGCGGTGCTTAGAGCCACGCGCGAGGAGAGGTCAGGCGGCCATGAGCTTGGCGAGGCGGGCCGCCTGGCGGCAGCAGCTCATGGCAGAGAGAGATGGAGGCGAGCGGAAGGCGGCTCATGAGAGGCAGACGGCGAGGCCATGGGGAGGAGATCTGGCGGGGGAAGGAGGCAGGCGGAGGAGGGCAGGCGGGGAGGCGGAGGAGCGGGAGAGGGTGGACGGGCCAGTGAGGAGAAGCAGGCGCTGTGGCGTGTGTGGCCAGGAGGAGGAGGAAAGCGGGAGGAGGTCCAGTAGCGGGAGAGAAGCATCAGGCGAGGGAGGCTGGTTGGGGAACAAGGAGGAAGAAGGTGGGGAGAGAGGTGGGGAGGCCGGGGTGGGGTGGTAGGGCCCCTGGTGGGGCCAGTGGGGAGGCGTGTGTGTGTGCTTGGGTCAGGGGAGAGGCGGTGGCGGGGTGGGGTGGGTCAGTGCCCAGGCAGGTGGGTTGGGTAGAGGGGAGTGGACCCAGGGAGGTGGGGGCCCAGGTGTAAGTGAGTGGAGGGTAGATGGGACTGGGTGAGAGAAGGAGAGGAGGGGGGCTGGGTCAAGGATTGATGAGGTGGCAAGGTGGGTAGGGATTGGGGGAGAGGGTGAGGTGGCGAGCTGTGAGTGGTGGGTAGATTAGGATTGGGTGGGAATAGGTTTAGGGTTTGGGGATTTGTGTTAGTTTGTAAATATTTACGGTGTTGTTTTTGTTTCAAATCTTTTTAGCAAATAACTTGTAGGCAAATAATTTGACAGGTAATTATAAGACTTATTTTGAAATAAGAGAAGGGCATTTTTAGAAAACAAAAATAGGCTTATTGGAAATAGTTTCAGACAAACAAATGCATGATGATGACGATGCAATTCACAAAACAACGCGATTTTCTGGTAGTGGTTTTGCGGGATGCCACACTTTGGCTACACTTTGAGGTGCTTTTTACATGTTTTCTAGTACTAACCTATTAACAAGTTTCCATAGTGCCAGTTGCCTGTTTTTTTGCTGGTTTTGGTTCCAGAAAAGTTAGTAAAGAAATATTATCGAAATTGGACGGGACAAACGTCAAAGTCAATAACTTTCCGTGGAGAACAAGATGTCCAGAGGGGAGCCGGAGAGGCGGGCTAGGGCGCCCAAACCCCGCCTAGGCGCGGGTAGGCCCTGCCCCGCGCCTAGGCAGGGTGTGGGGCCTCTGGCCACCGCCTCGGCCTCCCCCTTCGCCTATAAGAAGCCCCCGATACAGAAACCCTAAGTACCCAATCAAATCTCCAGGAAACCTTCTGTAGCCGCCGCCACCGTTGTCCCTAGATCGGGGGGAGGGCATCTGAAGTTCTTCCCGGCACCCTGCCGGAGGGGAGATCATCCTGGAGGCCTTCTCTCTGGTATGATGTGTGAGTAGTTCCACCTTGGACTATGGGTCTATGTAGTAGCTAGATGGTTGTATCCCCCTCCTTGTGCTTTCATGTATAGATCTTGTGAGCTCCGTTCGTGATCAAGATCTAATCTATTTGTAATCATGCATGTTGTGTTTGCGGGGATCCGATGGATATTGAGATTATTATGTTGGTTTGATTAATGGTTTTGTCTTTATGATTCTATCATTTCTGTGTTGCTTGTGATCTTGCATGCTCTCCGTTGTTAGTCTATCTTGGCCAAGTAGTTGCTAGTGACTCCAAGAGGGGGTATTTATGCTCGATAGTGGGTTCATGTCTCTAGTTTCCAAGGGAAGTGACAAAAATCTCTTCGGTTGTAGATGTGTTGTTGCTACTAGGGAGAAAACAACGGTCACTTATTCATGGAACATATGGACTGTTTACCTTACACACTTTGCTTAAAGAAGTTGTCTGTTGCTTGCAACTTAATACTCGAGGGGGTTCGTATGATAACCTGAAGCTGGACTTCTATTCATAGATGCAGTTGGATGGCGGTCTATGTATATTGTTGTATTTCCCAATCGAATCTCATAGGATCTTTCTAAATAGTAATTGCATTGTTATGCCTTGCTCAGCTGTAATTTGTTTACCCTTCATGCCATATTGTTTATCTAAGGAGAGCACCTCTAGTGAACTATGGACCCCGGTCCAATCTTTACCATTGATACATCTTCCATTGTTACTTGTTTACTTGCTGCAACCATTACATTCCACACCATATGTTTAATCCTTTTTTATAGCAAACCAGTGAGCTTGACAACCTCACTGATTCGTTGGGACAAAGACTTGAGTTTGTGTTGTGCAGGTCTTCGCGTTGCTTGCAACACCTGTGTGACGTTTCCTTCCTCCTACTGGTTCGATAACCTCGGTTTCTTACTAAGGTAAAACTTGCTGTTGTGCCGCTTCACACCTTGCTCTTGGGGTTCCCAACGAAGCGCTCCTACATCAACTCAGCGCTGCATCAAGCTTTTCTGGCGCCGTTGTCGGGGAGGCTAAGGACGTCTTCACTAGGGGAGTCCTCCACTTCCTTTCTCTTTACTTTGTTTTTAGTTTGCTTTGTTTCTTTTTCTTGGTTTTGTTTGCCTCTTTCCAAAAAAAACCCAAAAAATTATTCTATCTTGGTTTTCTTTCTTTATTCAAAAATACAAAAAAATTAGTTCCTACTCTAGTTGTCACCATGTCTGGTTTTTGACCAATCTTTATTTCACCTATGGAAGAGATCTCCTCTTTTAAGCAAAAAAGTGAAGAGAGTTTTAAAGAAGCTTGGTCTAGAATCTCCGCTTTATAGAGGGAAATTGAGCCTAAGATGAGTCTTAGCTTGGTTATTGATAGTTTCTACCGTGGTATTGCTCTTCGTTATAGATATGATTTGGATGCTGTGGATGAGAAAGATATTTTGCTATGTACTAAGGATGAAGATTTTGATGCCATAGAAAAGTTGATCGCAATTTATAATACACCTGGCAAGTCTGATTCCTCTTTCACAAATATTTTTGCTAGGTTGAACACCCTTGAGACTAGTATTGCTGCTATGAATAGTTGCTATCACACGCTCAGGGCTTACCATGATTATGTTTTCATAAATTCTGAGCCTTCAAAGTGGTTTCCCACAATCAAAGTTTCTATAAATACTACACTTTTTGATGCTCGCTATGATATCATGTCTGAATTTTGTCTCATGCCTAAAGATATTTATGATTCCTTGAGTCTTTGGGGGCTTACTGAAGGAGGAGAGGAAATGTCTCTTACCAACAATGCCACTTTATTGCCCATTGGAATAGCTGAAGGTGTGTTTACAAAAATCTCAGGGAAAATGGTGTCTACTGATTATCTTGTTATTGAATGTATAGGCAAAGGACATATCACACTTGGAAGAGCCCTACTAAAACACCTTGGAGCGGTAATAGATGTGGAAAAATGCATTATGCATTTTTCTCCTCCGGTAAGCAATCATATATTCTCTAAAGAGAAGAAGAAAGGTAAGAAAAGAAAGAACAAGAGAGGTAATGCTTCATTTGAAAATACTTGATTCTTCTTGCTTCTTGTGCCTAACTTAAAGGCGTTAAAGAAAAGTACTTGTTCGGAGATAACCCAAGAGATTCCTTGAGTCTTGAAAGTTATTACTTCAATAATTAGCTCTAATTATCCTTTTTGTTTGCCTTTTGTGCCAAAAATGACCTCTAATGAGAGGGAAGTAAGATTTGGGGAATTGCTGTCCCGAAACAGATTTCTGTCCTCCACCAAAAATAACCGTGAGGAGTTTCTGTAACTCAGATTGAGATCAAAATTTATGAATCAATCCCCCAGTATGGTAGCTAACTTTCGTTAGTTCAAAACTTTTTGATTTGAGCAACAGAAGATGTTCGAAAAAATCGGTTTCTACCTGCTGGTCTGTTTTGACAGATTTCTGCCATTATTTGCATTTGCTTCTTATTGATTCCTTTTTGTTTTTTTGGGAAATTGAGCTTTTTGAAGGAGTTACTACAGTATCTTGTGTTTTTAGTGAAAAGCCTTGTTGTTCCAAAGCTTTGCCAGAGGTCTAATATCTTTTGAATACACTAATGTTGCTAATGAAGATTGTGTGAAGTTTTGTATGAAGAAAAAATTTCAGGTGTAGAGAGAGAATGATGCAATGAGATGAAGAATGGATAAAATCTCAAGCTTGGAGATGCCACCCCGGTGTCACCCTAAGAAATATCCAAGAGATACAAGAGTCAAATCTTGGGGATGCCTTGGGCATCCCCTTCTTCATCAATAAAAAGCTCAGGTCTGTCTAGACACTTCCTTTTTATTGTCTCATGCACAGTTGTGTTGTTCTTGGAGCGTCTTAGTTTTCATTTGCTTTGCTTAGTTTTTTTAGTTTGCTTGAGTAGTTTGGACCCCCGTTCTCGCTGTGTTGTTTTGCAAATAAGTTACTTGGTGTTGGAAAGGAGTAGTAAGTTCTTGCTTGTAAGTGCAAGAGGAGCTTGCATTGACTGTGACTTAGACTTTAGCATGACATGCTAGGTGTTGTTTTGACCTTATTCTTAGTGATTATTGCTGTAGCATGTTTTGTTCCAAACAATTGGGATTGCTCAGTGTGCCTTGAAGAAATTATGCGTTGTTTTAGCATGCAAAAGCATAGTATTGTGGTATTATCCTTTGATGCTTTGTTTGGGTTGACTTGGCACATGCTCACACCATGTTATGACTTTCACAAGTCACACTAGCCTCTATGATCATTTAGTACTTGACTTGTAGTACCACTCTATGCCTTGATTAGTAATGCTTTGTTTCTCTGCATGATTATGGTCATTATTGCTCTCTTAGTTGGTTTCTCCCAGTCTTTTGCTAGCCTCCACTTGTATGAGTAAGTTCTACTCATGCTTCCAACTCCCAAGAAACCAAGTTTTTCCAAAGTGTCCACTATAAACTCCTATGCATGGTGTGTTACACCATTCCAAGTATATTCTTGTTTTCAGCTATCTTCCAGTTAAAAAGTCTCTCTGTTATGTGAAAACTTAGTGATTAAGGCCCTCACAAACTTGATGACACACTTTATATTCCTTGCCCCTAATGAACTTGAACCATTGTGTCATCTATGTTGTATATGCTTGCACTTATACGTTGGAATTATCAGAACCGTGCTGTCACGGGGAACGTTTTCAACATTGCACTTATACTTTGTACTCAGTTGATATCATGCTCTTTTATCTATGGATGTCACCGGTGTGAAATAAAGAGGGAACTTGTAAGTCCATGGAGTTTGTATCATGTGTTAGAGAAACGTCTGGACCGCTAGCCTAAGCCATGCCTAATCATGGTGGAAACTTGCAGCATCACCATAGTGACATCTACGAAGCATTCTTCTTATAAGAAAAGAGACACATTGAGAAAAGAGGAAAGAGAGAAATAAGCACCATATTCCCATGGTAAATAAGAAGATTGCTGAGATGCTCATTGTCTGTTTGCCTTGTCATTTTGGTTATGGGATAGCTCCTGTACCATGTGCAAGGGGTACCCCGTTGGCGGTTCTCAATGATATGCAAATACTTACAATGACAAGAACTTACATGTGACTACAGTTGAGTAGCATGAGGTGTGATCCTCGTATTCAAGGGACTTGAGATTGCCAACTTATACTTCGTAAAGCATATACTCCATCTTTGTTCACTTTAACCTTAATCACTTCAAGATGCTTATGATAGGGGCAATGAGGGCTGAAAGCTAACAAGTACCATGATTTTTGGAAGCTCTTTTTGAAACTTGAAATCCCTGCTTCCTTTATAAAAGGCCTTTATTCCACCACTATTGAGTCTCCACCTTCTACCTTTAGGAACCATTAAGAGAGCATAGTTGTCATTCTATGTGCAGCGTTCCAAATATTATTGATTGATGCATATTGTGGTATTACTTGTTCTTGTGATATTTGTTTCTAGTCACCCTTGTGAACTTTGAAGGTGTCCTATGCATATATTTGCTACTCTATGAGGGACAAGCTGATTGCCACTATGCTATGTTTTCTGTATGTGAAACAAACAAACATTTTTCAATGCATGTTATTCATGATCTTTGTTTGTAGTTTGTCATGTTGCATGCATAGTTACTATGTCCTATTGTTAGAACTCCATCTTTCATGCACATGTTTAGAGTTCTTTGATCCCAGATTTCAATGCTTGCAAATGGTTGGATCTTTATTGTGAGGGTGCATGTCGCCTAAAAAATTATTCTTTTTATCACTTACCTACTCGAGGACGAGCAAGAGTTAACTTGGGGATGCTTGATACGTCGGAAATGTATCTATAATTTTTGATGCTCCATGCTTGTTTAGTATCTACTTTGCTTTGCTTTGTCTACACTTTGAGGTTCTTTTTACATGTTTTCTGGTACTAACCTATTAACAAGTTGCCACAGTGCCAGTTGCCTATTTTCTGCTGTTTTTGGTTCCAGAAAAGTTAGTAAAGCAATATTCTCGGAATTGGATGGGACAAACGTCAAGATCAATAACTTTCCGTGAGGAACAAGAAGTCCAGAGGGGGTCGGAGAGGCGGGTTAGGGCGCCCAGACCCCCTAGGCGCGGGTGGGCCCTGCCCCGTGCCTAGGCAGGGTGTGGGGACCCTGGCCACCGCCTCGGCCTCCCCCTTTGCCTATCAAATCTCCACAAAACCTTCTATAGCCGCCGCCACCGTCATCCCTAGATCGGGGGGATCTGAAGTTCTTGCCGGCACCCTGCCGGAGGGGAGATCATCCCAGAGGCCTTCTCTCCGGTATGATGCGTGAGTAGTTCCACCTTGGACTATGGGTCCATGTAGTAGCTAGAAGGTTGTATCTCCTCCTTGTACTTTCATGTATAGATCTTGTGAGCTCCGTTCATGATCAAGATCTAATCTATTTGTAATCATGCGTGTTGTGTTTGCGGGGATCCGATGGATATTGAGATTATTATGTTGGTTTGATTAATGGTTTTGTCTTTATGATTCTATCATGTCTGTGTTGTTTGTGATCTTGCTAGCTCTCTGTTGTTAGTAGCTATCTTGGCCAAGTAGTTGCTAGTGACTCCAAGAGGGGGTATTTATGCTCGATAGTGGGTTCATGCCTCTAGTTTCCAAGGGAAGTGACAGAAATCTCTTCGGTTGTAGATATGTTGTTGCTACTAGGGAGAAAACAACGGTCTCTTGTTCATGGAACATGTGGAATCTTTACCTTACACACTTTGCTTAAAGCAGTTGTCTATTGCTTGCAACTTAATACTGGAGGGGGTTCGGATGATAACCTGAAGGTGGAGTTCTAGTCATAGATGCAGTTGGATGGCAGTCTATGTATATTGTTGTATTGCCCAATCGAATCCATAGGATATTTCTGACTAGTAATTGCATTGTTATGCCTTGCTCAGTTCCTGTCAATTGCCCTGCTGTAATTTGTTTACCCTTCATGCCATGTTGTATCTCTAAGGAGAGAACCTCTAGTGAACTATGGACCCTGGTCCAATCTTTACCATTGATACATCTTCCACTGTTGCTTGTTTACTTGCTGCAAACCATTACCTTCCACACCATACATTTAATCTTTTGTTACAGCAAACCGGTGAGCTTGAAAACCTCACTGATTCGTTGGGGCAAAGTCTTGAGTTTGTGTTGTGCAGGTATCCGCGTTGCTTGCAACACCTATGTGACATTTCCTTCCTCCTACTGGTTCGATAACCTCGGTTTCTTACTGAGGAAAAACTTGCTGCTGTACTGCTTCACACCTTGCTCTTGGGGTTCCCAACGACGCGCTCCTACATCAACTCAGCGCTGCATCAAGCGACATGGCCATAGTCTCTGGGTTAGGTCCAATACCTTGTAGCTCAAAACATCACCCGGGTGGAGTTTTGTGCTAGAGTATCTGGTCTGACTTGACTGAAATCTCCACTCCCCTTGAAAACTAGAAGAAACAACAAAACGACAATAACTTTTGCATCTGAACTCTGGTTTCGATGACCTTGGTCTTGTTTAGAAGAGAAAACCAGCTCCACAATAACATACAGAGAAAGAACATAGTACAAAATGGAGTAAATACCAAGGAGAGAGAGGTGTGGACGCTCCCTAAGAGAATAACTGGTAAAATCTCCAAAATAAAAAACACAACAAGTATGAAAGCTCCCTAAGAGATGAACTTTACATTGTCCACAGGCTCTAAAGACTCACAAGGATAAGGTAAAAAAATTAGAACTAAGAAATATGATGCCAAGTATGCAAATGTTTGAGCTCTCTATGAACGACCCCCTTGATAGTACGACTATCTATCATATAACCCGGTCTCTCTCACCTTAAGACCGGTAACATAGAAAACCTATTAAGATCATACCTTTGGCTTGCACATTCCACTTGAGATAGATGATGATGATATTGTCCTCTTCAAGTTGGAACACCTTCCTCGATTGTGCTCGCTTGCACTTGCTTGATGAAGACTCACATTTTGCTTCCCCATACATAGTATGGGTCAGCCTCACTTAGGCTGATCTTCATGAATCCGTTACCATCAAATGTAGTTCAAGCTTCAAGCATATGGTTTATTCGAGTTTCCCATCTTGATCTTGCAGACTTTATCTAGATCAACTTATATCTTGTCTTCCCACTTCATAATGATGATGATGTATTAAAGGTAAACATGACGACTCACTTAACCTTCTTATTGTTCAAGACATGCTTGAAGTAGGATCAATTTCATCCTTCTATCAGCCTTGAATCCAACATATGATATGCAAGCATTACCTATGGACACACCTACAAGTATGACTGCACACATTAGTTTATAGAGATTGTCATTAATTACCAAACCACACCTGGGGCACGCATGCTATTTCACCATGTCTTCGGTATTTGGCTGGATATGATGACATGGTGGGAACAATTTGGGGCTTCATTGAGGTGTTGTATTCCTCCCTTCATTTGTCTAGAGGCAACCTCGGAAAGCTCAGATTTTTTATTGAGGCGGTTATGACCCTCTTATGCATTTACCCCTTAGGGACGCCATTTTGTTTTGGAATTTGTATCAAATCGAGGGACTACTGGAGGGTGATGTGGGTGGGGTGGTGGCTTTCCCAGTTCCTCAGCGTGGTGATTTGATTGGCAATGATGATGGAGTCGAGAAGAGTTGGATCATGGCATGTGTTCATATTGTTAGCTCTACTTGTGTAATTGATGGGCCTAACACGATTCACCGCTTATGTTGGAATTGAAGATGTCAGATAGGAGCCTTGACGGTAACGAGGATGGATAGATTGAAGGACGATCACAATCATGAGGTCATGCACCCGACCAAGTACATAAGGCGGGGTACCAAGCAGGACACCTTTCAACCTGTCTTTCCTCAATAGCCTTGAATGAAGCTAGAACCTCGCAACGTCCAGCATAGCGTGATTGAGAACCTCTCTCAATATCACATTCGAGCACACAAAGATAACACAAATATGAGTAGGGTCTTTACCAGACGGTGTTTCCGGGACATGAATCTTTATAAATATTGTCTCTGGTGCTAACATTGAGTCATTCTAGACGCTCCACCCCCTCTAATTATTGTTAGTAAATAATAACAACAGCACTCTCGTTTGAAGCTCGTTGTCAAAGTTAGAGTGTTTGCCATTGACTGAGTGTGGCTTCGTAGTGATCACTGTTTGTGGTAAACGCAAATCCGGCTAATCGAGAACAATGGGTGACAACGCCACCCCCCCTTCCTATGGTGTCTACACTTGCACATCCCCATAGGCGCGTCTTTGCAGGGTGCCCTGATGGTTTCGTTAAACCTTCATTTGATGATTCCTACCCGATATTTTTTGTTGAAGCGGTGGCGACATCCCGCGCGGAGGCTCACTGCCTGATTACAATTTCGCCATCCTGAATTCACCGTCGGATCACCTCAATATTTTCCCAAAACCGCGGAAATCATTTGCTCCGTCTTGCCTTCAGGCTAGCTACTATAGCTGTTTATGGCGCATGATTGCTGGTCTTAGGCTCGACTCTTGACTTGCAAAAGGCAAAACTTTGGAAATGAGCTGTGCCAGGCTGCATGCTCCTATCATGTCTTGTCATGACGCCTCCAGCTCTTATCTCTTTTGCGCCTAATGATTCCGGCGGTCCTCTCCGAATAATTGCATACTACTGTACTAGTTCATGACTTCACACTGCAAAGTGGGACGATGTCGTGATCTTTTCTGAGAGAAAAAAGGAAAGTGCAGTGCCCTGAACAACTCAGCTTGGTACGGAGGCGAGTGGTGCATGCATGTGCAGAGTACTGATGTGATGCGAGAAGATGGAACCACTAGTAGATTTCTTCGCTCTTTCGGGACACTGCAACTGGGTTTCATCGGAATTGCTATTTCGAGCCGGACATTTGAACTGGGTTTCATCGGAATTGCTATTTCGAGCCGGACATTTGAACTGGGTTTCATGGCTTACGTGCGTTTTCTGCCCATCGGTCATCAACCCTTGCACGCAGTGATTGCTGCCAAGAAAGAGGAAAGGAAACAGATGGAACAAATACAGTCAGCTGCTGACCGGGGAACCCCCTGGAGGCCGTGACCTGAACACCTTCTGCCGTCTCCGTCTTTTTTTGTTCGGCGTAGAAGAACTCCAGCTTACGGGTTGATCGAGCATGTACTTATAAAAATACCAACGGTTGTTCAAGACCGCCAGGTGATCCATATGTAACCTCGCCGCTCCATGTAGCGGCACCACTTGTCAATTGGTCAGAGAACAAATCTCGCTCCCAATGGCACAGTTTGATGCCGATGGAAGAACGCTTAAGTAAAGTACTAACTGTACTTAATAACTAGAGGTAGTAGTATACTAAAGTCCAATGTTCCATTAGTAAAAAAAAAAAAAACAGTGCTCTACGACACGGATGCATGGTACTGAACTGAAGCTCAATTGGCCAAGCTTGAACTTTCGAATGATCACTATCCTATCTCACAAAGCTAGCCAGCACCTTCCCCTCTCCTTCTCTGCTCCCTTCTCCAGGCAAGGCGACACTAGTGTGAACGTGGCTTTGCGACTGCGAGAACCCTTTTTTTTTTGCCCTTTCTCTCTGTCACTTTTCCGTTTCTTTCATCTAAACCCGTGGGCGGCAGAATCTCGCACTCGGACCGCAGCAGAGGAAACCCGGTGGAGATAAGGGGGCGGCCGTGCACCGCGCACCGCGCACGGCGTCCAGTCCAGCCTCAGGTCCGCAGAACAGTTTGAGGGCCGTCTCGGCCTCGCCATTAATGGCCGTACATTTCCTCGTACTACCACTCTGCTTCCTCTTCTTGGGCACGAGCACCCCTGCCTCCTCTGCCTCCACCGCCTCACTCACCACCAACACCACCGCCGATGGCTCGCCGGCTCGACAAGCCGCAGGAAGCGGCGGCGGCGGGAACGTCACCACGTTCAGCTTCACGACCTTCCACGGCGACCTCCGCGGCGTCAACATGACGGTGCTGGGCGACGCCGCCATCAACGGGGGCGCGCTCCAGATCACCCCTGACTCGCTCAACGACGCCGCCGACTTCCTCACCAACAAGTCCGGCCGCGTCCTCTACTCCGCCCCCTTCAGGCTCTGGCGCGACGACAAGACCAGCGGCAACGCAAACAAGAAGGTCGCGTCCTTCAGCGCCGTCTTCACCGTCAACGTCTTCCGCGCGCCGGGGACGGAGCCCGCGGAGGGGTTCGCGTTCCTCATCGCGCCGTCCGCGGACAAGCCGCCCGCGGGGAGCTACGGCGGGTTCCTGGGCCTCACCAACGCGTCCACGGACGGTAATGCCAGCAACCGGATCGTCGCCGTGGAGCTCGACACCGAGAGGCAGCCGTACGACCCCGACGACAACCACATCGGCCTCAACGTCAACAGCGTCGTCTCCGTCGCCAACGTCTCGCTCAGGCCCCTGGGCATCGAGATCTGCCCGGTGAAGACCGCCAAGTACAACGTCTGGATCGACTATGATGGCGCCGCACGCCGCATCGCCGTGTACATGGCGGACGTCGCGGAGCGGAAGCCCGCGTCGCCGGTGCTCGCCTCGAAGCTGGATCTCGGGGCCACCGTGGCGGAGAGCTCCTACTTCGGGTTCTCGGCCTCCACGGGCCGCAAGTACCAGCTCAACTGCGTGCTGGCGTGGAACATGACCGTGGAGAGGATCCCGTGGGACGCCGACGAGCCCAGCAAGACCAGCAAGGGCCTCACGCTGGGACTTGTTGCCGTCGGGGTGTCCGTGGCGGTGCTCGCCGCCGCCGCATTGGGGTGCTACTACCTGTGCGTGGTGAAGCGGCGGAAGGTGAAGAGCGAGGAAGAAGGCAGCGCCATCACGGGGACGATGATCCGGAGCCTCGCCGGCGGGCCGCGGGAGTTCGACTACCGGGAGCTGCGGAAGGCGACCAACAACTTCGACGAGAGGATGAAGCTCGGGCAGGGCGGGTACGGAGTGGTGTACCGCGGCGTGGTGGTGGACGACCACAACAACCCGAGCACCGCCGGGACCACGGTGGAGGTGGCGGTGAAGAAGTTCTCGCGGGCCAGCTCGCAGGGGCAGAACGACTTCCTCTCCGAGCTCAGCATCATCAACCGCCTCCGCCACAAGCACCTCGTCCGCCTCGTCGGTAAGCTCAATCCCCCGCTGCTCGCTGCTCCGGCCGCCGCCACCGTGCCGTTAACCACTTTTTTGATTTAAAATCGTTCATATGTTTTTCCCGCACGTGATTCCTGCACATGGGGTGTCCCCCTAAACAATGGCCAATTTGAATGCAATTTGCTTGGTTCCCTGGGAGCTGGATGCATGTGCACCTGCATAAAAATTGATTTGACCCTTCACTTTACAGCATCAATGCGTTCATGCACGTCAAACTTAGACCAACCAAACTTTTCCCGGTCTATATTCTGCTTAATTAATAACTCATCCAGATTTTTTCCCGAAAGAACACCTTATCATTACTAAATTTAAGCATGATGCTCTTCCATTGATACGCATCATTACAAGCCATCACAGAGCAACCACCATGACCTTTTACCCTTTTCTTCAGTTTTTTCCATAGAGTAAGGCCACATTATGAAATCAAACACCATAAGTTTAGTTTTCTTAAAAGACCATGACATCGTAATGCAGATTACTCCCTCCGACCCATCTTAGTTGACTCAAGTTTGTCTAGATTATGAATCTAGACTATTTAGTATATTAGGTTTATTTAAATTTTGACAAATTCAAGTCAACTAGTATGGGTCGGAGGAAAGGAGTAGCACATTTGTACAATATTATCACTGTACAATCGGATCGCATTGCCTTCGGTTTTCTACCGAGTGTCAGTCAGAGACGTGAAGTTGCAATTGACATGCCTGGGTGAACTGTGCAGGGTGGAGCCACGACAACGGCGAGCTCCTGCTGGTGTACGAGTACATGCCCAACGGCAGCCTGGACCAGCACCTGTTCAGCTCGGCGGCGGGGTCGCGCCAGCGGCAGCCGCTCGGGTGGGAGCTCCGGTACGGCATCGTCCAGGGCGTGGCGTCGGCGCTGCACTACCTGCACGACCAGTACGACCAGCGCGTGGTGCACCGCGACCTCAAGGCCTCCAACATCATGCTCGACGCCAACTTCACGGCCCGCCTCGGGGACTTCGGCCTCGCGCGCGCCATCGAGACGGACAAGACCTCCTACATGGAGGAGGTCGCCGGCGGCGTACACGGCACCGTCGGTTACATCGCCCCGGAGTGCTTCCACACCGAGAAGGCCACCCGCGAGTCCGACGTCTACGCCTTCGGCGCCGTCATCCTCGAGACGGTGTGCGGCCGCCGCCCGCGCTGCGACATAGAGGGATTCCACTTCCTGGTGGACTGGGTGTGGCGCCTCCACCGCGACGGCCGCGCGCTCGAGGCCGTCGACCCCAACCTTGACGGCGCGTTCGACGAGGACGATGCCGACCGGTTGCTCATGCTGGGCCTAGCGTGCAGCCACCCGACCCCCACCGAGCGGCCCAAGGCACAGGCCATCTCGCAGATCCTGATGCGATCCATGCCGGTGCCTGCCGTGCCGCCGTTCAAGCCTTCGTTCGTGTGGCCGGCCATCGACGGCGGATTCGACACCATGTCGACGGCGGCTGGGACTGGGACGATGTCCAGCCTAGTCACATCGTCGTCCACCTGGAGCGGCAACTTCGCCAGGGGGAGCCAGAGCCACGCGCCGGCGCCGGAGCAAGACACCTCCGGATCATTGGTTTGACACGTTGGATTGTCATTGCCACTGTGGCGTCTAATTGTCTAAATCGGAGTCTCCACGGTGTAACGGGGGAATCGAGATCACGAAGAAAAATGCATATCGTGTGGAGACAATTTCTCTCCTGTGTTTTTTTTTTTTTTTTGGCTTTCGCAAGATTGGTCGTCTCATTGTTTAAACCCAAGTCTCCACGATAGTATCAAGTTTTGAACGGGAAATGCAAGAATGGCGCGATGTTCGTGTGGGGAAATTTTCACTTCAATGCTTCATTTAATAAATGATTACTGTATTTAACCTGTAGAGGCATGAAAGACATAATTGATCATGGAATAATAACAAAACAAGCAATGTAAATTATTCAATTACAAACCAATTGTAGACACCTCATACACTCAAGAATTTTCAGAAATAACATAAAATTTCTCCCAAGATATTTGTAAAACCCTGCATTTTAGAACTCCCGGCGAATATATTTCCGATTTACAAGGACACAAGGAGACATACATATACGTTATAATACATCTAAGTGACAAATATTAACCCATAAAGGCATGCGATTTATTTTTCCAAGGATATTAAAAGATCAATTTAAATATAGGGTTTAAATGGAAAATAAGAATGAAACAAATAATGTATTTTTTATTGTATACCACGGTTCAAAATTATTGCAATTGCAAATGGATAGTTAAAATTGTATAACAAAAACTTTGTTTTTTGACAAATTTGTTTTATGTTTTCATTTGTTATTTGTATATAAATATATACTAGCTTAAGTTTATATGTAGTGAATGAGTTACAAACAAGTAAAAATGTTTAATATAAATAAATGATGTTCACCTATTTAGTTTATATGGTTGCACGGTAGAAGGTGGCAGCCATTTCGGACAGATTTGTATTCTTTGTTTAATAAATTGTATTGAATCTAGATTTTTAATTTTTGAAATGTATAATATGTATTTTTGTTTAGTAAATAATAATAACTACTATTTTTCTCTCAGTCTTATGAACTAGTCCCATTCTATCTCGACTAAGTTTGTGAGTTAATTGACACGAGAAATCTATGAGAAATTATCACCCAATGGCTGATTGTGCAACACGGTTGGTGATTGCTCTCGCAAGGCCTTGACTTAATCTTTGTAATTCTCCACATCTGCTCATTTTCTTCTTGTTGTATTTATTTTAAAAAGGCTGAAGGAGTAGCTCCTCGTCCACTTGTCCATAGGTTCTTCATCGATGATGCCCCTTCATAGCTTCTCCTCGACTACTCCAGTTTGCAGCCTAATTAAAACACTCACTATCGTGGAATAAATATTTATCTTCCAAAGGAGGTAATCCACGACGCTGAGCTTCGAGAATATGCTTATTCTAGGAGGGTGGATCCACAATCGCATGATCCAACTCCAATGTGGCTCTTATGAGCCAAATTATTATTGGTACTCAATGTTGTGTGCGTTCTTCTTCATGTCGAGCATTTTTTATCTTTAGTGTTGTCATTTTATATCTACAAACTTGGAGATGAATCAGACACAAAAAATACCATTTTGTTGTCTATACTGGCTAATACCTACCTAGAGCCTCCCTAATAAGTTCCGAGTTCCAACTCGTGCCGTGTCTCTTTTCTTTGTACCACAAGGGTTAGAAAAACTTTCATATACATTATTGAATAAATAGCACTGGAAATATTATCATTGTGGATCAGTTCATACTATTTTGTATTATGGATTTTCATATTTTTTTCTAGAAAATTGATTAAATTGTAAAAGCATTAACTTCTAGCTACATTGCCTGGTGTGCCTCTTGGGGGCTTCATGGGCCCGTTTGGCCCGACTGTACCTAACTAGGACTGGTGTGCCCCGCTGCCGCTTTCGGCTCACTACCCCAAGGGTGGAGGTTGTTTCCTCCCGCGTGACTGCGGTACCGCTGGCCCCGATTCGAACTACCTTTCACTTCCATAGTACATGCCTCATGATGATACCTTCGGAGAGACGACGATGGTGTCTTCATGACTGCAGTGGCGCATGTTGGTGGATGGTGAGTTTGTGTCCAGGCTTTGACCTTGCGGGGCTCCTGTGCATCGGATAGTCCTAGGGTTGTGAATGAGGTGTTTGGGAGAAATCTTTGTTGATCGACCAACACCGACATGGTGACAAGTGGCACCTTTTATTCTTGGAGGGAAGTTTGGCTATCGTAGGTCCACTTTCGTCTGTGTGATGGGTGAAACCCGAGGATCGTTGGTTCGGGCAGCAAGTGTCTCACTTTCCTTCTTAAAGGTGCTGCTTGGCAAATGACACCTCGATGCTAGGAGCATGATGGTACATCTTTGGAGGCCACTATGGTTGCGGGTGTTTGTTGCTTAGTCTTTCCACCCTAGTCTGCTTTTGGTTTATTCTTCTTTTTTGGGGCATGTTCTTCTGCTTCCACAATATTTTCATCGTTTGGAAATTTCGTTCATTTTATGATGTGGTTTCTATTTAATATAGCGGGGTGACCGCGTGTTTTGAGGAGTTACCTGGCTCTAGTATGGTGATGTGACTGAGAGGTGCAACAATGATAAATGCTACTTCAATTTTAGGACAAACAGTGTTGCGTGTCACATCAAGTGTTGGTCCAAATCGTGGTCGCATTATCTGTTGGAATTTGAGGCATATTTGATGTTGGGCTTTTGGCCCATAACAAATACAAAATTCTGAAATTCTCTTTGGCCCATTATTATGGCAGCTCATGTGTGTGCTAGTGGTGCTAAAGTTTAGTCCCACATTGCTAGTGGAAGGGGAGTTGGACCACCTTATATAGTAGAGTGTTGCACCACTCACTAAGGTGTGAGAAGAAGAGAAGCCCTCGCGCACTCCTCCTCCGACGCCGCCCGCCACGTCACGGCGCGCACGCGGGTTGTGGGTTGCAGGAATCTCGCCGAGCCGAGCTTTATTTTGCTCTTTGGGAAAATTAATTGTGTATTAATTATGATTCATTAATGCGTCATTACAGACGCGTTAATCAACCGACCATTTCTACATCGTGGGCTGGTACTAACTCGGTCGTGGGCTGTTGCCCACGTCCTACCCGACCCGCACTATATAAGCAGGCAGACGCAAACCCTAGCAGTTACCAGCAATTAGATTGCAGCGACCTTCAGGAAAAGGCAAAGGCAAAAGACACACACCCAAAGGGAGCCGAGGCACCCCAGTCAAGCGCCAATGTGGTGCAGAAGAACTTTCACGAAAAGTTCAAGGGGAAGACCAAGGCCGTTTGTACTACCAACTTCAAAAAGAATAAGAAGGACAAGTCACAGGATCCCTGCTTTGTGTGCGCGAGGTTGGACATTGGGCTCCAAACTGCAAGCAGCACAAAGGAAGGAAGAATCCAAATGGATAGAACTCTAAGTCTGTCAATGTGACTATGAGCAACAATGATAAGGGTGCATCCATCCGGGTATGGTAATTTACCTACTGTTTTGTCAATTTGTCAATCTACATAATGGTGGATCGACACCGGTGCTAATATTCATGTGTGTGCTGATATCTCTTTGTTTTCTTCTTATTAGGTCACAAGAGATCTCTCCATCTTGATGGGAAACAGATCGCATGGTTCTGTTCGTGGTGTTGGCACGGTGGATCTGAAGTTTACTTCGGGAAAGATCATGCAGCCGAAGAACGTGCAGCATGTGCCCTTAATAAATAAGAATGTCGTTAGTGGTTCCCTTCTTTTCAAAGAAGGTTTTAAGTTGGTATTTGAGTACAATAAAGTAGTCATCTCTAAGTATGGAAATTTTATTGGTAAAGGTTATGAGTGTGGCGGTTTGTTTCGTCTTTCCCTATCAGATTTTTGTAATAAGGCTGTGAACCATATTTGTGCCCTTGGCAATGATACCGATATTTGGCATTCACGACTTTATCACATTAATTTTCGTTGTATGACGCGGCTAGCTAAGATGAATTTAATTCCGAGTTTCACTTTAGACAAAGGCTCTAAATGTCAACAGTGTGTTCAAGCTAAGCAATCGCGTAAGCCTCACAAGCCTGTGCAGGAAGCAAGAAACTTGGCACCACTGGAGCTTATACATTCAGATCTATGTGAGATGAATGGTGTGTTGACTAAAGGTGGAAAGAAATACTTCATGACGTTGATTGATGATTCTATTAGATTTTGCTATGTATATATTTTGAAAACTAAAGATGAGGCTCTATACCACTTTAAAAAATATAAGGCAGAAGTTGAAAATCAACTTGAGTTCGGTCAGATCGTGGTGGAGAGTATTTCTCTAATGAGTTTGATTTGTTTTGTGCGGAACATGGCATTATTCATAAGAAGACGCCTCCCCATTCTCCCCAATCTAACGGGGTTGCTGAAAGGAAAAAACGTACGCTAACAGACTTGATTAACGCCATGTTAGGTACTTCGGGTTTATCCAAGGCATGGTGGTGGTGGGGGGGGGGGGAGGCGATATTGACATTATGTCATGTCCTGAATAAAGTTTCCACAAAAGACAATGAAACTGCTCCCTATGAATTATGGGAGAAGACGAAGCTAACACTCTCGTACTTACGTACTTGGGGCTGTTTGGAAAAGGTGAATTTGCCAATTTTCAAAAAGCGTAAACTTGGACCAAAGATCGTAGACTGTGTCTTTCTTGGCTATGCTCATCATACCGTTGGATACAGATTTCTAGTGGTGAAATCTGAGGTACCTAACATGAAGGTCGGTACAATTATGGAGTCTAAGGATGCTACATTCTTTGAGGATATTTTTCCAATGAAAGATTTGCCTAGTACATATAGACAGGAATCTGTTGAAACTCCTGAACCTGCTATTCCCATGGAATATTATGAACGAGCACATGTTGAAATTCCTGAGGAGGTAGACAATGAAGTTCCTGTAAGGAACAAGAGACAAAGGACTGCAAAGTACTTTGGTTATGATTTCATTGTCTATCTCGTGGATGATGCTCCCACCTCTATTTCAGAGGCTTATGCATCTCCTAATGCAGACTACTGGAAAGAGGCTGTTCGTAGCGAGATGGATTCCATAATGGCAAATGAAACTTGGGAGATCACTGATCGTCCTTATGGGTGCAAACCTGTAGGATGTAAGTGGGTGTTCAAAACAAAGCTTAGGCCTGATGGTACGATTGAAAAGTACAAGGCTCAGCTTGTTGCCAAGGGTTATACCCAAAAAGAAGGCGAAGACTTCTTTGATACTTATTCGCCTGTGGATAGATTGACCACTATTCGAGTTCTACTCTCATTGGCTGCTTCACATGGTCTTATCGTTCATCAAATGGACGTCAAGACAGCTTTCCTTAATGGAGAGTTGGATGAGAAAATTTATATGGATCAGCCAGATGGTTTTGTAGTAGATGGTCAAGAAGGCAAGGTCTGCAAGCTATTGAAGTCTTTGTATGGACTGAAACAAGCACCTAAGCAATGGCATGAGAAGTTTTATCAAACTTTAATATCTGCTGGCTTTGTTGTAAATGAAGCTGACAAATGTGCATACTATCGCCATGGTGGGGGGCGAAGGAGTTATACTTTGTTTGTATGTTGATGACTGAAGGGAATATGCCCTGAGAGGCAATAATAAAGTGTTTATTATGTGTATTCCAAGTATATGATAGATGTTTATTTTGCATGCTATAATTTTATTAATACGGAAACATTAATACATGTGTGTTTAATAAACAAATAGAAAGTTCCTAATTATGCCTCTCTCATAAACTAGCTCGTTGATTAACAAGATGATCAAGGTTTCCTGATCATAGACATTGGATGTTGTTAATAACGGGATCACAATATTAGTGTAATGGTGTGATGAACATTCATCCGAAGTATAGCATTACGATCAAATTCATTGAGTTTATATTGCTATAACAACTTACGAAGTGATCCTAATCCTTATACCATGATATCATGTCAATCACTAACACCGGAAGAGTTTCTTGATAACATCAAACGTCACACCGTAACAGGGTGATTATAAAGATGGGTTCAGGACTAATAAAGTGTTATGTTGAGGCCCATGGATCGAGAGTGGAATTTGTTCATCCCGATGACGGATATATATATACTCTGAGCCCTCTCGGTGATATCACATTGGTTAGCTTGCAAGCAAGTGATTTGATCACTAGAATGTTATATCACGGGAACGAGAAAAGAGTGCATGTCACTAACGAGATCAAACTAGGTATGGAGATGCCGATGATCGAATCTCGGACATGTAATATATCGCGAAACAAAGGGATTAATATACGAGCGTAAAAGGTTCCGATGATCCCAAGAAAGTCATCGTTGAATGTGTGGGAGTCAGTATGGGTCTCTAGATCCCACTTCTGATTATTGATCCGAGAGGGGTCTCGATCATGTCCGCATTATTCACGAACCGTAGGGTGACACACTTAAGAGACACCGATATCCAATTGGAGCAAAAGTTTCATGCCGAAATAATAAACAAGCGCAGGAATTTATTTCACTAGATACCGAAACAGGTTTTCGGGTGAAATTGCATAAAGAGGTTATGCATGTGAAATAGAATTCTAGCAAGGGGTTATATGCGAATGTTTGTCATTAAAGTAATTGACAAAATTCTGAATAAATAAAAGAGTTTTATTTAATGAGAGTTTGCATTAAATTTGGTGGAAATTTAATAACAAGTTTGAGTGGGATTTTGAGTGGAGGGATTTGAATGGATTTTTGTGAGTGGAGTGTCCACCCACATGAATGAAGGAGGGGAGGGCAGCCCCATGGCGTGCCACCCCTTGGGTGCCCCCTCCTCCTATAAAAGGAACCCATCTCCTCAGTTCTCACTCACACCTCCTCGGGAAGGATCTCTCTCCCCCTCTAGAATTTATCTCCCATGGTCTCGGAATAGCGAGATACATGTTCCCGGTGGCTATTCGGCAAGAAAGAGTTGTGCTTCCGCTGCATCGCTGGAGCGAGGAGGCGGAGGTTGCTCGGTGCCTCGGACATGTGTGTGAGCACGGATGCGCTGCTGATTTGCGGCGCTAGGACTTCCTCTCGATCTTGAGATCGGCAAGAGATCGTCTACATCAACCACGAGTCGAACTCGTTAAGCTTTGTTGGTCTTCAAGGTATGTTCTCTACGGACATATATCCGCCAGTTGTTTGTATCTAATAGATAGATCTGGTACATAGTTCCCATTGTTGGAAAATTTTTGTTTTCTATGCTGCGAACCCTACAATGACATACTGATTTTTGGGACAAATATGATTATCATCGAACAAGTCAAGAGTTTCTTGTCTCAAAGTTTTGACATGAAAGACCTTGGAGAAACTGATGTTATTCTTAACATTAAGATGCTGAGAGATGAGAATGGCGGAATTACACTTCTGCAATCTCACTATGTAGAGAAGGTGTTGAGTCGCTTTGGCTACTCAAATTGTACTCCTTCGCCGACACCATATGATCCTAGTAAGATGCTTCGAAAGAAAAAAAGAACAACTAGAGATCAGCTAAGATACTCTTAGATAATTGGCTCGTTAATGTATTTAGCTAGCGCAACAAGGCCTGGCATCGCGTTTGCTGTGAGAAAACTTAGCCGGTTTGTTTCCAATCCGGGAGATGATCATTGGCATGATCTTGAGAGAGTAATGCGCTATCTAAAGGGTACATCGAGTTATGGTATTCACTATACCGGAGACCCTGCGGTACTTGAAGGGTATAGTGACTCAAATTGGATTTCTGATGCTGATGAGTTGAAAGCCACAAGTGGATATGTATTCACTCATGGTGGTGGCGATGTTTCATGGAAGTCTTGCAAGCAGACCATCTTAACGAGGTCAACAATGGAAGCAGAACTCACAACACTAGATACGACTCGTCAAGCAGATTGGCTTCGTGAACTCTTGATTGACTTGTCGGTTGTTGATAAACCTATGCCGGCTATTCTTATGAACTGCGACAATCAAACTGTGATCGTCAAAGTGAGTAGTTCAAAGGATAATATGAAGTCATCAAGACATATAAAAAGAAGATTGACATCTGTTACGAAAATGAGAAACTCCGGAGTAATAGCAATGAATTATATCCAAACAGCTAAGAATCTAGCAGATCCTTTCACAAAAGGTCCATCAAGAAATGTGAAAGATATTGCATCAAAGGAGATGGGTTTGAGACCCACATGAGTTACCGTGGTAGTAACCCAACCTATGTGATCGGAGATCCCGTGAATTAGGACCTGGGGAAACAAGCCAGTGGCTAACTGGAGGAGAGCAACTTTTATTAACCCACTCCGCTGAAGATGCATTACTCTCACAATCTGTATGGCAGGTTGACTTAGTATTAATGTGTTCATAGGCTTGTATAAGCCAAGATGCTATCCTACAGAGCAGTCTTGAAAGAACTCGCCTATGTGAGCCCGACTGCTGGTCACAGTCTATGAGATAGGGTAATCTCTAGGAAGCTCATGAAAAAGGCCAGGAGTGTGACTCATATGCTCCACCCGAGGGGTAGCCTTCGGTAGCCTAGTATCAGTATGACATTAGGTGAAACTCATTTACACAAAACTGACAATTCAAGGCTTAGTCCATTGACAGTTGTTGATGAGGGTAGTCTAATGCTCTAGGTGGAAGTTCAACTTAACAGTCTCCACTGAAAAACGATGGTATATCAAAACAGTGATTTAGAACAGAATGGTGTGATGTGCCAATGAGACTTTATGGGGGATTGTTGTAATTCGAGGCATATTTGATGTTGGGTTTTTGGCCCATAACAAATACAAATTCTGAAATTCTCTTTGGCCCATTATTATGGCAGCTCATGTGTGTGCTAGTGGTCCCAAAGTTTAGTCCCACATTGCTAGTGGAAGGGGAGTTGGACCACCTTATATAGTAGAGTGTTGCACCACTCATTAAGGTGTGAGAAGAATAGAAGCCCTCGCGCACTCCTCCTCGCCGCTTCTGCCTCGCCACAGCCACAAGGGTTATGGAATCTCATGAGCCGAGCTTTATTTTGCTATTTGGGAAAATTAATTGTGTATTAATTATGAGTCATTAATAATTGTGTGTTAATTATGCGTCATTACATACGCGTAATCAACCGGCCGTTTCTACATCGTGGGCTGGTACTGACTCGGTTGTGGGCTGTTGCCCACGTCCTACCCGACCCGCACTATATAAGCAGGCAAACGCGAACCCTAGCAGTTACCAACAATTAGATTGCATATGCCTACCTGTGCATCGCCATTCCACCTCTCTGTGCTACCCTCTGCTACTCCATCCCGCCGGCTGCGTGCACGGCCGTCCGGGAGAGCAGGCCTCCGGAACCCTGTCTCTTTGATCCTGCACCGGGAGAGAGGCAATAAGGTTTTTGGGGAGCATCTAGGCGCGACTGCTCAAACTCTTCTTCGTCCGGCTTCCTCGACTCCATCGCCATGTCTGACGACGCTTCCAAGCAGGCTGTTGCTGCTACTGTCGGTGGCGGATCCACTCCTGTTGCGTCCTTGGTCATACCATCGACGAACTCGTACGTGTTCTTTGCCCTCCTGTTATTTTCTATGATGATTACTAGTATTGTACTATGCGTAGATGTGCTAGGTTTTTACTTGGCTGTATGGTGCATGTCTACTATGCGTATGCTAGTTAGTCTTAGAAATTGTTCTGTTATGATTTACAGTTAGACTAAATCAATGCGAAAACTGCTAATTATTTCAACATTATCCATGCAAACTACGGATGGCACCCGCGTCTGTTGGGTGCGGTGAAACCTAACCAAACTCGCATCCGCAATTTTAGATCTTTTCCGCAATCTGCACCCGCACCCGCACATGGGTATAAATTTTATCGCAAACCCGCACCCATCAAAAGTAAAAAAACCGCGGATAATACCATCCATCAGTCCAAACAACTTAACAAGACGTTGTAATAACACAATATATATAAAATGACATCATATATTTTTTTTGAGGTATTAGTTTTTAGAAAAATGATATAATATTGATGCCTCATCGTATCATCTTCTAAGATGCCGGGTATGTGGGTATGCGGATGCGGGTTTTTCATTACCATACCCGTACCCGCAATATCCAATAGGTAGAATTTTTTGCGAATTACTTACCCATGGATATAACTTTCCTGTCATACCCTTATCCTAATGGGTATAAACCCGCATGATACACGGGTAGCGGGTACCCATTTCCATCAGTAATGCAAACTGGTACTATCACTTGCCTTTGTTTATTCAGTGACTCTTGTACGGGTTTTGCATGCACTTAAAGTCTCTCGGGGACTTCGGCCTTGCCCGTGCCATTGACACGGACAAGACCTCCTACATGGAGGAGGTCGCAGTCGGCGTCCATGACACCGTCAGTTACATCGCCCTGGATTGATTCCACACCGAGAAAGCCACCCGTGAGTCCGACGTCAATGCCTTCGCCGTTGTCATCCTCGAGACGGTGTGCGGTCGCCGCCCGCGCTGGATATAGAGGGCTTCTACTTTCTGGTGTACTAGGTGTGGCGCCTCCACCGCGATGGCCACACACTTGAGGCCGTCGACCCCAACCTCGACGGCGTGTTCGACGAGGACGATGTCGAGCGGCTGCTCATGCTGGGCCTAGCGTGCAGCCACCCGACTCCAGCAGAACGGCCCAAGGTACAAGCCATCTCGCAGATCCTGATGCGATCCATGTCAGTGCCTGTCGTGCCGCCGTTCAACCCTTCGTCGTGTGGCCGACCATCGACGGCGGATTCAACACCATGTCAACGGCGGCTGGGACCAGGACAATGTACAGCCTCGTCACATCGTCGTCCACGTGGAGCGGCAACTTCGCGAGGGGGAGCCAGAGCCACTCGCCGGCTCCGGAGTGTTAGGATTTAATTAATAGGTTAATTAAAGGGATAATCCTCCCTCTTTCAATTCTCTATGTCGGTTGGTTTGTCAACCGACACAACTCTTCCTCACACCCCTTCGAACGGATGTGACCCTTGTTGGTGTCCCTTCCCCTTGTATATAAGCTGTGAATCATCAATGGAACAATACAGTTGAATCATTTGCTCTCTCTCCTTCTCTCTCGATTTCTTCTAACACGGAGCAAGACACCTCCGGTTCATTGGTTTGACACGTTGGATTGCCATTGTCACCGTGGAGTCTAACTGTCTAAGTCCGAGTCTCCACGTTGGAACGGAAATCGAGATCAAGAATAAAAATGCAAAACTTTAGGCAGTATCGTGTGGAGACAATTTCTCTCCCGTGGTTCATTGGCTTTCTCAAGATTGGTCGTCTAATTGTAAGTCTCCACGATTTCATTGCTTTTTCTTTTTGCTAAATGTTTAACCTGTAGAGGCATGAAATGTATAATTGATCATGGAATAATAACAACACAAGCAATGTGAATTATTCAATTACAAACCAATTGTAGCCACCTCATACACTCAAGAAGTTTCATAATTAACATAAAAATTCTCCCAAGATATTTGTAAATCCCTGCATTTTAGAACTCTGGGCGAATATATTTCTGATTTACAAGTACACAAGGATACATACATATGCATTATAATACATCTAAGTGACAAATATTAACCCATAAAGGCATGTGATTTATTTTTCCAATGATATAAAAAGATCAATTTAAATATAGGGTTTAAATGGAAAATAATAATGAAACAAATAATGTAATTTTTATTGTATACCACGGTTCAAAACTACATCAATTGCAAATGGATTGTTAAAATTGTATTAGAAAAACTTTTTTTTGACAAATTTGTTTTATGTTTTCGTTTGTTATTTGTATATAAATATATAATAGCTTAAGTTTTATATGTAGTGAATGAGTTATAAACAAGTAAAAATGTTTAGTATAAATGAATGATGGTCATCTATTTTAGTTTATACGGCCGCACATTGAATGGGGTAGCCAATTCGGAAAGATTTGTATTTTTTGCTTAATAAATTGTCTTGAATCTAGATTTTTTACTTTTTAAAAATGTACAATATGTATTAGTTTTAATAAATAATAATAATTACTCTTTTTTCTCTCGTCTTGTGAACTATTCTTATTCTATCTCAACTAATTTTGTGAGTTAATTGACGCGAGAAATCTATGAGAAATTATCACCCACTCGCTGATTGTGCAACACGGTTGGTGATTGCTCCCGCAAGGCCTTGACTTAATCTTCGTAATTCTCCCCATCCGCTGATATTTTTTTAAAGGCTGAAGGAGTACCCTCCTCATCCACTTCTCCATAGCTTCTTCATCGATGATGCTCCTTCATAGCTTCTCCCCGACTACTCCAATTTGCAGCCCGATTAAAACACTCACTGTCGTGGCCTAAATATGTATCTTACAAAGGAGGTAATTCACGATGCTGAGCTTCGGGAATATGCTTATTTTAGGGGGATGGATCCATAGTCGCATGATCCGACTCCATTGTGGCTCTTATGAGCCAAATTATTATTGGTGCTCAGCGTTGCGTGCGTTCTTCTCCATGTCGAGCATTTTCGATCTTTAGTGTTGTCATTTTATCTCTAGAAAATTGGAGATAAAACAGACACAAAAATACCATTTTGTTGGCTATACTGGCTAATACTTACCTAGAGCTTCCCTAATAAGTTTCGAGTTCCAACTTGCGTCGTGTATCTTTACTTTGTACTACAAGGGTTAGAAAAACTTCCATATACAATATTGAATAAATATCACTAGAAATATTATTAGTGTGGATCGGTTCATACTATTTTGTATTGTGGATTTTCATATTTTTATCTAGAAAATTGATTAAATTATAAAAGCATTGACTTCTAGCTACATTGCCTGATATGCCTCTAGGAGGCTTCACGGGCTCGTTGGGACCGACTGGACCTAACTGGGACTGGTGTGACCTGCTGAAAGATCTGTATACACGACTAGAGGGGGTGGGGTGAATAGGCGCTACTTAATTTTTAACTTATTTTCAATTTTAAGGCTTGACACAAAGTATGTTCTCTAGATATGCAACTAGGTGTGAGATCCAAGCACATTATTTAATAGGATTGATAGGATACTCATACCGACAAGTTGCAACTTCTTTTCCAAAATCTCATTCGAAAAGAACTCTAAGGTTAAGCGTGTTTGGACTAGAGAAATTCTAGGATGGGTGATCGACCGGGAAGTGGATACCGCGCATGAGTGAGGACATGTGGAGCATGACGCGTGTGGCCCGGAGTGGACACCGCATGTCATATGTGTCGGTACTGGACGCACATACGTGTGCCGGGTGTGTGCGGGTCAGTGGCGGGACATGTGGAGCATGGCGCGTGTGGCTCGGAGTGGACACGGCATGGCACATGTGCCGGCACTGGACGCACAGACGCGTGCCAAGAGGGAACGTTCCTGGGGTGTGCTTGATCGATAAGGGCATCGATCTTCTAAAGGGTGGGTGTATGTGAGATCCAAGCACATGACTTAATAGGATTGATAGGATACTCATACCAAGAAGCTGCAACTTGTTTTCCGAAAGCTCATTCGAAAAGATCTCTAAGGTTAAGCGTGCTTGGCCTAGAGCAATTCTAGGATGGGTGACCGACCGGGAAATGGATACCGGGTGCGCATGAGTAAGGACAAAGTGCATAGAAAATACTAGTGTTGGTCTGTGGGGCCAGTCTAGATATCCAGCTACCAGGAGTGACACCCCGGGGCCTAGTGGACGGGGTGTTATACTAGGTGAGAGAACCTATATGACAAACAAGCAAGAAAACAACAATAATAGAGAGTAAATGATAGAAATCACCGAAAGTAGACATGTAGATGTTTTCCCGAAGTTTCTTCCTTTTGAGGGAAAGTACGTTCTCTATTGGAGGTGTGGGCGGTATTAAGACCACCAGCGCCACAAAAGGCCTCACCCTATTCTCCTGCGCACCCACCGCAAGGCAAGCACACGATCCACTATGTGGTGGCCTTCAAGGTGGCGACCGGAACCTTTACAAACTTGTTGAGTAGACTTGCATAATACTTGGAGTCTCCAAACACGATCCCAAAGCTTTACAACCAATGTCCGAGCTCCGAGACCGACCTCTTCCGTCTAGGGTTTAAAGAACCCAAGAGTAACAAGATCCACAAGGGAAACAAGGGGGAATCAACTTTGTTTTGGTGAAACCCTAGATCCAGATCTCCTCTAGCAAATCCCAAAGTATCAAGGAGATTGGAGCACTATGAGGGGAGATCTATTGAAATTTCAGATCAAGTACAATGGAGGAGAGAGATAAAAGAGGCAAGCTTCCCGTTAGAGAAGAAGGGCCCTTTATACCCACTAGGGGGAATCTTCATGTTGCTACCTGTCCTGAGCGGTACTATCGATACCGTAAGTGGTGGTACTGAAAACAACTGGTACTGCTGGTTAGGTACCAGACGTGGTACCGGAAGGGGCCAAGGGGCGAACACATGAGCTCTGTCTCCCTCGCTAGAGCAAGATCGAAACAGGCGGTACCACCACAGAGTGGTAGTACCGGAAGTACGAGGAGTACTACCGGATGGGGCGGTAGTACTGTCCCTGAGGTACCGGGTGTAGCATCCCAATTGTTTAACAATTGTAATGCTACTTGCCTGGTCTATATAGTGCTACTTCCTACGTATCATAATTGCATCATCATTATATCATTGCTCATGTCACCATGCCACCTTGAATTTGAGCATCATATAAAACCCCTTTTTTCTTTTGGTTCTTATCTCATATGCATTTATATTGTATTACTTGTATTTGCCTCTTGATATATTGTAGTTGGTTCTTGATATATTGTTTGATGCCCAAGTTGAGTTGGGGGCATATCTTTTCAAACTCCACCACCCTTCTTTGGTTCTATCTATAATTCCACCATCCTAATTAGATACGAGCCATTGAAATTCTATTTGTTATTTAAATCTAGATCATATGTGTTGGGAGGGACCCACTTATATTTCTACATGCTCCCATATGTGATTTATGTTATTTTTACAATATCAAATACATGCTATGTGAGTAGAATATCTCATCTAGATTCTATATAGTTTGATTTTGAATATGTGAGCATGTTTGCATATAATTGAGGTTAAACAACCATCTAGTGGAACCCACACACTAGCATTGCCCATATATATTCAGTTATGATTATTATCATCCTTTCCATGTGAGAATCAAGCTATATCTATCTTTTGGTTTGGCCTTTATTCAATTTTGGATGCATGTATGGTTTATATGCCCATATGTAATTATAGTTGTATTCACAATTATACTTGTGGCATTTAATACCTATGAATGGCCATTGCAAGCTCCTCACCACCTTCCTTATTTTGGGGTCCATTTGAATTGGTAGAAAGCTTGATGATTTAAATTCATGCAATAAGTGTCCAATACAAATAATCCCATGGTTCATTTATATTTTTTCCTCCACTTGGTTTTTCTTTGGTTCTAATTGCTATAGTTGACTTTGAGAAGCTTTTGATAGTTTGCTTGGCCCTAAACAAATCTTATGAAAAATAAATAAAGATAGCTACCTAGATAACCAAAACCCTAATCTACCTAAACCAAACCCACCTACCTACCCGAGCCCCTCCTTGTGGGTTGTTGAACCCAAACCATTCATCCATGCCTAGCTAAGCATATAACCCAAAACCCTCCTCTAACCTGGCTGCCACGCCACCACCATCTTCTCCCCTCCTTTTCTTCTCTAGGCTATGAGACAAGGAAAGAGAGAGAGGGGGAAGTAAACCCTAGCTAGCCTTGCCTCACCTTTTTGCAAAGTGAAACCACCCCATGTGAGCTCAACCACCCCTAGCCCTGCCTCCATCTTATCCCCACATATCTGAAGCCCCAAATCCAGATCCTAGCCCATACTTATCTTCCTCTCCTTCTCCACGATATGGACATGGCCATCTCCTTCCCCACAAAACCCTAGCCCCGGCCACCTTCTGCCCCGTCGACCTGGAACTCCTCAAGGCGAACCCACAGCACTAACGGGTGATACGTCGGAAACATATCTATAATTTTTTATGTTCCATGCTTATTTAGTATCTACTTTGCTTTGCTTTGTCCACACTTTGAGGTGTTTTTACATGTTTTCTGGTACTAACCTATTAACAAGTTGCCACAGTGCCATTTGCATGTTTTCTGTTGTTTTTGGTTCCAGAAAAGCTAGTAAGGAAATATTCTCGGAATTGGATGGGACAAACGCCAAAGTCAATATTTCACCGAGGAGAACACGGAGTCCAGAGGAGATACGGAGGGGAGAAACAGGGCAGCCACACCCCCAGGTGCGGGCCCACCCTAGGCCACACCTGGGCAGGGTGTAGGCCCCCTGGCCACCCTCTTACCTCGCCTCTCTGCCTATAAGAAGCCCCTGATGCCTAAACCCTAAGTACCCGATCAATATTCCACGAAATCGTCTCTAGCCACCGCCACCATCGTCCCTAGATCAGGGGGAGGGATCTGAAGCTCTTACCGACACCCTACCTGAGGGGAGATCATCCCGGAGGCCTTCTTCTTCATCATGCCAGCCTTCGGTATGAAGCGTGAGTAGTTCCACCTTGGACTACGGGTCCATGTAGTAGCTAGATGGTTGTATCTCCTCCTTTGTGCTTTCATGTCTAGATCTCGTGAACTCCGTTCAAGATCAAGATCTCATCTATTTGTAATCATGCATGTTGTGTTTGCGGGGATCCGATGGATATTGAGATTACTATGTTAGATTGATTAATGGTTTTGTCTTAATGATTCTATCATGTCTGTGTTGTTTGTGATCTTGCATGCTCTCCGTTGTTAGTAGCTATCTTGGCCAAGTAGTTGCTAGTGACTCCAAGAGGGAGTATTTATGCTTGATAGTGGGTTCATGCCTCTATTTAATCTAAGGGAAGTGACAGAAATCTCTAAGGTTGTAGATGTGTGATACGTCAGAAACGTATCTATAATTTTTGATGTTCCATGCTTGTTAGTATCTACTTTGCTTTTCTTTGTCTACACTTTGAGGTGATTTTTACATGTTTTCTGGTACTAACCTATTAACCAGTTGCCAGAGTGCCACTTGTCTATTTTCTGCTGTTTTTGGTTTCAAAAAAATCTAGTAAAGAAATATTCTCGGAATTGGAAGGAACAAACGTCAAAGCCAATTACTTTTCGTGGGGAACAAGAAGTCCAGAGGGGAGACGAGGAAGTGTGCCAGGGCAGCCAAACCCCTTAGGCGCGGCCAGGGGTGGGCCCGCGCCTGGGTAGGGTTTGACCCCCCTGGTCGCCTCCTCGGCCTCCCCCTTCGTCTATAAGAAGCACCCGATGCAGAAACCCTAAGCACCCGATCAAATTTCCACGAAACCGTCTGTATCCGCTGCCACCACCATCCCTAGATCGGGGGGGGGGGGATCTGAAGTTCTTCCCGGCACCCTGCTGGAGGGTAGATCATCCCGGAGGCCTTCTCTCCGGTATGATGCATGGGTAGTTCCACCTTGGACTATGGGTCCATGTAGTAGCTAGATGGTTGTATCTCCTCCTTTGTGCTTTCATGTATAGATCTTGTGAGCCCCATTCATGATCAAGATCTAATCTATTTTTAATCATGCATGTTGTGATTGCAGGGATCCGATGGATATTGAGATTATTATGTTGGTTTGATTAATGGTTTTGTCTTTATTATTCTATCATGTCTGTGTTGTTTGTGATCTTGCATGCTCTCCGTTGTTAGTAGCTATCTTGGCCAAGTAGTTGCTAGTGACTCCAAGAGGGGGTATTTATGCTCGATAGTGGGTTCATGCCTCTATTTTCCAAGGGAAGTGACAATAATCTCTTCGGTTGTAGATGTGTTGTTGCTACTAGGGAGAAAACAATGGTCTCTTGTTCATGGAACATGTGGACTGTTTACCTTACACACTTTGCTTAATACAATTGTCTGTTGCTTGCAACTTAATACTGGAGGAGGTTCGGATGATAACCTGAAGGTGGACTTCTAGTCATAGATGCAGTTGGATGGCGGTCTATGTATCTTATTGTATTGCCCAATCGAATCTCATAGGATCTTTCTGACTAGTAATTGCATTGTTATGCCTTGCTCAGTTCCTGTCAATTGCCCTGCTGTAATTTGTTTACCATTCATGCCATGTTGTTTATATAAGGAGAGCACCTCTAGTGAACTATGGATCCCGGTCCAATCTTTACCATTGATACATCCTCCACTGTTACTTGTTTACTTGCTGCAAACCATTACCTTCCACACCATTCATTTAATCCTTTGTTATAGCAAACCGGTGAGCTTGACAACCTCACTGATTCGTTGGGGCAAAGTCTTGAGTTTGTGTTATGCAGGTCCCCATGTTGCTAGCAACACCTGTGTGACGTTTCCTTCATCCTACTGGTTCGATAACCTCGGTTTCTTACTGAGGGAAGACTTGCTGTTGTGCTACTTCACACCTTGCTCTTGGGGTTCCCAACAGAATCCACATCAAGCACCAAGTTCTTTGGCACCATCAAGGAGTCATCAATGTGTTGTTGCTACTAGGGAGAAAACAACGGTCTCTTGTTCATGGAACAAGTGGATTGTTTACCTTACACACTTTTCTTAAAGCAGTTGTCTGTTGCTTGCAACTTAATACTGGAGGGGGTTCGGATGATAACCCAAAGTTGGACTTTTTACTCATAGATGCAGTTGGATGGCGGTCTATGTATCTTGTTGTATTGCCCAATCGAATCTCATAGGACCTTGATGTCCAGTATTGCATTGTTATGCCTTGCTCAGTCTTGTCAATTGCCCTGCTATAATTTTTTTACCCAGCATGCCATGTTTGTTTATCTAAGGAGAACACCTCGAGTGAACTATGGACCCCCGTCCAATCTTTACCATTGATACATCTTCAACTGTTACTGTTTACTTTCTGCAAACCACTATTACCTTCCAGACCATACAGTTAATCCTTTGTTACAGCAAACCGGTGAGATTGAAATCCTCACTGTTTGTTGGGGCAAAGTCTTGAGTTTGTGTTGTGCAGGTCTCCAAGTTGCTTGCAACACCTTTGAGTCGTTTCCTTCCTCCTACTGGTTCGATAACATTGGTTTCTTACTGAGGGAAAACTTGCTGCTGTGCTCATCATACCTTCCTCTTGGGGTCTCCCAACGAAGTGTTCACGCACTCATCAAGCTCTTTCTGGCGCCGTTGCCGGGGAAGCTAAGGACGTCTTCACAAGGGGAGTCATTCTCAACCTTTCTCTTTACTTTGTTTTTGGTTTGCTTAGTTTCTTTTGCTTGGTTTTGTTTGCCTCTTTTTATAAAAAACTCCAAAAAAAATAGTTTAGTTTGGTTTGCTCTCCCTTATAAAAAACACAATTTTTTTGTCCCTGCTCTAGT
This sequence comes from Avena longiglumis, assembly GCA_030063025.1. NCBI lineage: Eukaryota > Viridiplantae > Streptophyta > Magnoliopsida > Poales > Poaceae > Avena > Avena longiglumis. The sequence continues at coordinate 101,350,971 of CP125977.1, forward strand.
TGATGTTGGCTTGCTCCACTTTTGCCAAAATGAACTCTGCTGAGAACACTAAGTTGTGTGACTTCACTAGCACAAACAACAATGATTTCCTAAGCACTCCTATTGCTCCACCTGCTCCTGATGCTACCTTTTATGAAATTAAGCCTGCTTTGTTGAATCTTGTGATGAGAGAGCAATTTTCTGGTGCTAGTTCTGATGCTGCTGCTGCCCATCTCAATAACTTTGTTGAACTTTGTGATATGCAAAAGTATAAGGATGTAGATGGCGAAATTATTAAGATCAAGTTGTTTCCTTTCTCCTTGAGAGGAAAAGCTAAAAAATGGTTGTTATCCTTGCCTAGAAATAGTATTGATTCTTGGATTAAGTGAAAAGATGCTTTTATTGGAAAGTACTACCCTCCTGCTAACATTATATATATGAGAAGTGATATTATGAAATTTAAAAAACTTGATAATGAACATGTTTCTCAAGCTTGATAAAGAATGAAATCTTTGGTTAAGAACTGTCTCACTCATGGACTTACTGCTTGGATGATTATCCAGACTTTTTTTGCAAGTTTGAACTAAACAACCCAACATTTAGGAACTAACGAAGGGTAGATTTAGGAATTTGAAATAATGCATGCATTCGTCTGTGAAAATGAGGGTAAATTTTTCGCCAAATAAAAACTTAAAGTGATCAAGGTTTCTTTCATACTTTGAGAATAGGTTTAGACTTGAAGGATGATTGCTATAGACTTTGATATGATCTTTGTGGATTTATGTGTTTTGGGAAATGAAATTTGAATTTAAAACTTGAATGTTTGAATTTATAATTCAAAAGAATTTTGAATAATGTTTGAATATTTGATTCAATTAAGAGTTAACCAATAATAACTCAAACATTATGTAAAGAAAGTAATTAAGAATATGAATATTCATTCCAGAATTTTATTCAATAAATAAGTTACAAAAATGTAACTTATGGAAATCATCCACAATTTTTACAATAGTAAATAAATAAAGAATAATATTTCTTTATTGATCATAGTATAATATTTATTACAAAATACTAAAATAAAGATTACAAAAGAATGGAACTAAAATTACAAATGAATTAAGAAGATTACATATGACTATTCTACAAATAAACCTAAGCTAAAATCTTGAATTTCCAAGTCTGGTACCTGCAAAACAAACATAAATAAAAAATAAATAAGGTTAGGGTTAGTAATGTTTTACTCTCAGACTTGTCAGTGAAGTGCACTGATCAAGATTCATCATTGAGTAATTTTATAAAAGGGGCAAGTTTCACCAATATGAAAGAATGTATCTTTCATAATTTTAAGCCAAAAGTCAAATGATAGCAAGGAGGGGCAAGTTTCACCAGCCAAGTAAAAGTAATCCGATAACAGTAACTCTCAAGTTCAGAGCATATCCACAAGTTGCACAGCAAGCACACAGGCAGCACACACACCAAACTGCATGGTGTGTGCTGTCAGCCTCACAGCAACAGCTCAATCACACAAAACCATCAGCACATTCGTGGGCAAGCACCACAACCTCATCTTCTTGTTCATACACATCAAACATCAGCAGCCTAGCCACAGCCAAACCTGCCAAACTAAACCATAAACCAGATCCTCTCAGAACTCACCAAGATGGTGACATAAGGAGGGGGTGGATCAGGTGGACAGCAAGGTCAAGACCAAGCTACCAGGAACCAGAAGGTGGATAACAAGATCAAGGACAAGTTCCAGAAGCTGTAAGCAGTAGGGACATCAACAATAGAAGGACCACATCAAGCCAGCAAGATCAGGCTACCAGATCAACAAGTTGCAACCACAACAGCAACAACAGTTGTGGTGAGTTATATAAAAACCATCACATGATCAGTTTATCATATCAAATAATCAAGTGTTGTTTTATATCTAACCTCTCAGTATTCATCCAAGTGGGATGAATCCATCCTAGAAGGTTTTTAAAAAAATTAAGGTCATAATCACAAGATCAACATACCAGTATAACCAGGATCTCAGACCAACATCATTGATCCTGGTTACAAAAGCCAAATCCTATATTTCAATATAGCCCAAAGTAAAGATTATGAAATATGGGCACACCTCTTAAAAGAGTAGCACCTTAGTATCCATAAATCCTATGGATTCATGAAAAACCATTAGCACACCCATTGTTTTCCAATTATGCTTCAAGAATTAGCAGCTGGTAATTCTACCAGAATATTTCTATCAGGGACAGCCATTAGGAAACTAGTTCCTATGCCTCAGACCAACATCATAGGCAGGAGAATTAAAAGAAGCTTTCATTTTATCTTGCCAGTATTAATCACAAGCACTGTAGCCACGCTCAGGAATAGGACCCAATCACTTGTGTGCCAGTTTATAATGGTATCACAAGGACAAGTTCTAATAAGCTAATCCCAATCTTTACTTAGATTTCACAAATAAAAAGGGGCAAGCCACTAAATATCATCTTCCTGAAACCAAATGCCAGGAATCATCATCAAACTCATCTATACATCTACAAAAAATCATTAACATATAATGAGTATATTCAGTATGTATATTCTCATACAAGACAACCATTAAAAATGTAGTAAGCAATTACTGATAGAACTACTGTCAATATAAACATCTTGACAGTGGAAAGTTCTCAGATCAACAACATTTCCAAGTAGGGATTTCGTATAAACACTAACATTGGATCATAGTAAATTACCACTGGAATAAGTCTGACCAGCCACTAGCATCACCAAAGCCAACTACAAATAATAATCCACAACAAACAGTCATTCATCATGCTCAAGGATTATCACCACTAGATCCAAATCATCATAGATATGATCAACAGAGGGAGATGAACCCTAATCAGAACAAGAACCCTAATTAGGATATGAACCCTAATCAGAACGCGGGCACTAGGCAAGGGTAGCCACTAGATGCACATAGAGAGATTCATGATGATAGGATGAACTAAGATCCACAGAGGCAAGTTACCTGGGGTCCTCGCTGACGAATTGAAGAGGAAGCAGAAGGGCCGACGTGCTCGCAGCGGCACGGGGAGCACCCAGAGGGCACTGCAACCCGCACCAACCACTACGGCGGCCACCGCAGCACACGAACACCGCACACCACCACAGGGGGGTCCATGGCGGCGATGGCAGCACCCAACCCAAAACCTAGGGTTCAGGAACGGGGTGAACCTGGCCACAGGGGAGCTCTGGAATCAAATCGAATCGGACCAGATGGACGGGCGTAGTCGCCAACCTGCACCTGCACTGAGTGGCCAGAAGGGCCACACGCGGGCATCGCCAGAATTTACCTGGTCGAGGGAGAGGGGAGATGAGAACGAAGAAGAGATAGAGAGAATGGGTTGGTTGGGCCAAGACCCCTTCGGGGTGTTCTTGTGAGTTTGCCCTACTGGGCCACCAGGGCCCAATAAGCCCAACACAGCCAGCCCAATCACCTAAAGCAGATTTAAATAACTAAGAAAAGACCAAAATACCCCTAAACTCAATAAAATTCTAAAAAAATAAAATAAAAATCCAAAACTTATAAATAAAATATTTTTGGATTCACAAAAATCCAAACTATTCAAATAAATTGAGATGTAAAATTTTAGACATATAAATTTTATAAAGAATTTTGTCATTTATATATTCCTTATGGAATTTTACAAAATTATTGGAAGATGATAAAAATAAATAAAAATCACTATCGTCATATATTAATATTGTAGTATTTTAGAAAAATACTAAACAAATATTTAATAACAATTTTTTATATTTAAGTGATAATTCTTAAAAGAATTATTAAAGCAATAAAAATCAAGTAAAAAGGGAAATAAAATAAAAGAATACAATATTCTATTATAAATATTAAAAATTAATATTTATAAATCCTTTATTATTAAAAATAGTTTTTATAATAATGGGGAAAATGCATATCAAGTTAAAAGATGCATTACATTACTTTGCATAATCATTTTTGCTTCTTTAAATATTTTCCTTACCAGGAAATAATGATGTTTTTGTAGACATAGAAGCTCAAGGTCCAGTGCAAGCATCGAACTTCACTACCTTGCCATCACAAGGCAAGTTCATCTCTTGCTCATGTCCTTTGAAGAGTCTTTATCAAAGTATTTGCGAATTGTGTGTTAACATCAATATTCTAGAAAAAGGAAAACATTATTTTCTCAACATACTAAATTTAAGATATCATCCTAAGTGATGATATAATGAAGAAATATAACTTAGAGTTCTAATTGCACTAATGATAAACAATTAGGAATTAATAACCCATGGCATCAGTGATTCTAGCACCGTATATTACGCGTTAACCATGAGATTTGGAATGGGACGGAGAAGTCAGTTGTATCCTTTTCCTCTTGTATGGAGGCAAGACGACCTTAACGTGACATTGTGATTCCTTGTGTGGATCCAACATATGGGTGGGCACCCTTACGCCCCACACTTTTGCTGTCTAGATTATCTATGAATGGTGTTTAGGAGATAGTCCATGTAAATGGTACTAATCTGGGCATCACTAGGTCATAGAGTCTTCGGAAACTCATCAGGGTTTCAGCCTGCCCGAAAGGGGGCTTAACAAAGGTGAGCTAGCCGAAGGATCATGCAGACATATGAGGTCACAGAGAGGGCAGTGATTGGCTTGGACCAACTACTGGGCCCCACATCATGGAATTGTGGACGGGAAAGTACGCCCGATTGTGCAACAAGGAGTTGATCTCTCATGGTTAAAGTAACGCACCTTTGCAGAGTGTAAGAACTGTAACTTGTTACTCCCTGTTCCGGGAAGGAGCTACGAACGCGTCAGGAAAGGAACTCCATGAAAGTTCTGGTCAACTTGTGAAGGCTGGTGGTCATAGATTTTTATAATAAAAACAATCTTTGAAGAAAGATTTACGAAAATTGCATAATGCCGAAGACTGATAGTCCGAGGTGGTAGATAGAGCATCAAACTTCCTACCTTGCATACAATGAACTTGTTGGGTAACGCTGTTGTAGCATCCCAGTTGTCTAACCCCTGTAATGCTACATGTTATAATAATAAAATGGGCCACTTCCAACATATAATTGTTGCATCATCATCATATCATGCTCATGTCATCATGTCCCCTTGCATTTTGAGCATCATATAAAACCCTTTTCTTGTTTGGTTCTTATCTCATGTGCATGATTAATTGTAGTTGCCTCTTGATATTGTATTTGGGTCTTAATAAACTGTTAAATGCCCAAGTTGAGTTGGGGGCATCTCTCTTATTGACTCCACCACCTTATCTTTCACCACCTTTTATATTCCACCATCCAACTATTCTGAGCTTGGCATTTTGTTGTTTTATCTCTGGCTCATGATTAGTTGGTTGGAACCCACCCTAGTCTTTGCTTGGCCTTGCCCATCTTTTGGGAATGCATCTGAATAATGCCATATCAATCTTATTGTTTTCACAAGGATAGTTGGGCATTAATTATCTTGCATGGGTCATGCAAGTACCACTTTCTCTAGATTTTGGCTTTTGTTTGAATTTCAGTTGGATCACCTTCCTTTGTTTAAACCATGTGTTGGCTTGTAGTTTTGCTTCTTCATATCATCTCTTTTCTTCCCTTTAGCTAAACCTCACCCCTTGCTCCATGCATACACATGTGACCATGTGAGAGCATGAGCTTAAACCCCATCCTTTTTCCCTACCTCTTTCTTTGTTCTTGCTTGACCTTTGCTTGGATCATGCATGGATCAAAGAACACCCAACACCATATGGCCATCTCTCCTCTTCCTCTTTCTTGTTTGATCTTGCTTAGGGCTTGTTGAGGCTTGTCGACCAAGTTTAGTACCACATCTCTTTCCCCCTCTTAGCAAAAACACCATCATCTAACCATGCCATCTCCTCTACTCCAATCCTAAACCTACCCCCAAGCCATCTCTCCTTTCTACCCTAAACAAACCCTAATCTACATCTACTCTAACAAAAACCCTAGACTACCCTTTACTCTAAACACACCTTTCTCCCTCCCCTTCTAGCTTCCTTGCATGATCACCTACACCCCACCCCAGCTCGCCCTTGCCCTCTTCCATGCAGGCCCCACCCCAGCGCCACCTAGCTACCCCCCCCCGACCCGGGACCCTCTAACCCTAGCCCTAGCCCGCCCTTCCCCCCTCCCCTCCTTTCCTCCCCTGCCCACGCCTGGTCCACACCGCCTAGCCTCGCCACCCCACCGCCAGCCCCCAGTACCCACGCCACTGCTTGCCCGGCTGCCGTGCCGAGCACGTGAGGAGGCAAAAGGTGGCACCGAGGCCACCTTCCCCTCCCCCACGCAACCAACCTGCGCCTCCCCCTTCTTATCCTCCCCTGGCCTCTCAGAGCCTCCCCAGATCCGTCCCAGCAGCCCTGCACCGCTCCCCTCCTCTACCCTTCCTCTACACCGCCCCAACGTCCTCTCGCCGCCCACGCCAGCTACCCCACCTGCCCCAGTCGATCTCGCCGGTGAAGTGCTGCTGCAAGGTGTCGAGGAAGCCCCTGGAGCTCGCCTGCGACGCCCTGGAGCCAGACGCGAGGAGGAGGAGCCCCAGCTCGCCAGGACCTGCCGCGCCCCGAGGAAACCCTAGCGCTCGCCGTCGCCAGCCTCATCGCCGATCGCCTGCTCCCCGCGCCACGTCGACCACACCGGCACGCTCGCGGTGAGCCTACGAACCCCCCAGACAACCTCCTGTGCGTAGTCGCTCGACGCTGGGTTCGTTTCGTCGAACGCCCTCGTGCGCCTGTGTCGTCGCCGCCGCTAGCACCGCTCGCCATCTAGCCTATCTAGCACGCGAGCTACCGCTAGCATCAACCCGGCTTGACCCGTGGTAGCGCCCTGTGGCGCCCGTGATCGCGAGATCGAGCCCGGCGCCCTGTTTTCCTGGCCATGGTTCAGTTCGTCACAGAGAGAGAAGATCCACAGTACCAGTGGCACTTTGCACATAACCCCTACCAAACCTTTTGCCCAACCCAGTCCCCATGGCCCCATTGTCGGTGTCTGTTTTTATAAAAAGGCTCCTGTGCTTTTCGTTTGTCAACCCGCGGTCCCTCCTGTTCCCAGACACTGGTGTGTGGGCCAGAGAACCCCCTGGCCCCACCTGTCTGCGACTCAGGTTGGGTTAGGCTGAGTAGAAAACGTTAGGACTGTTTTAAATTCAAATTAAATAATTTCAAAATTCAAATTCAAATTGATTTCTATAACTTTGTCATACTAAATCCAAATTGCTCAAATAATATATGTTTTTGATTCAGAAAAATTAGAGGATTCCAAATATGCCATCCATATTGCCTTTTGCACAATTAAAATTCCAAGTTTATTTAAATTACACAATTGCCACTAGGATTTAAATAATTCATAACTTTTAATTCACTAATCCAAATTTAGCAAATGATGTGTCTAAAATGATCACTCGACGAGACCTTTCTGTTTATGCTATCCATGACTTCAATTGCAGCATGCATCATATAAATATATATTGAACAACAACTGTTATGGCAATAAAATGTGACTAAAACCCAATTAAATGTTATTTTCTTGTCCACCACACCTCACCATGCCATGCTACCTTACTTGCCATGTAAATTGTGCATCATACATCATGGCATGATTGTTTGCTTGACGCATCTTATTCATATGCTTGTGCTCTATATTCATGTTGGCCTTGTTTGTTTTTTCTCGGATAGACACCGAGGTGGGTTATATCAAGAGAACCAGAGCACTACCAGATCCGTCCCTTGCTTCAACGAGATACTGGCAAGCACTTCCACATGCTTGCATACATACAGTACCTATTGCCTCTATCTTATTCTTGCATCATTGAGTCGCGATTGCATTAAATTGAATCCCAAGTATGCATTGCCTTTACTTTTCAACCCCACTAAGCTTGTTCCTCCATCCCATGAGCCACTACTATAGGAGTTGTTTGAGCCATGCGAGTCGAGAACAAGATGTGTAGGGTTTGTGAGAGTCGATGAACAATGAGGTACCTAAACAACTTAACGAGTAGTTCGGGATAACTAAAGAAAGTGGCACCGTGAGCAACATCTGCTATTTGGTTTTTCCCGCTCACTTGTGTCCGTAAGACCCCGAGTACTTGATTCTGTTCCTTGATTTATCGCTATCCACATCCGGAGGTATATGGGACCCCCAGGCCGAGCTTGATTCCGTCTTATTTCTTGGGGCCACAAACTAGTTTGAGGTTTTATTTACGATCCTGTACTTTGCCATGCTACTTTTTGTATTTAATTTGTGCGAGGAGCACACTGTACTGTTTAGGAAGGCGGAGTGATTACGCGGTATCGACAAGCCCAACCACACTTTGGGTTCCCGATCGCCATGACCATTGGCGCTAACCTTGAGTCCGTCTGAGCTTGCTTACTCCGCTATGGATCTACTCAAAGGTGCCCTCAAATATTTCTGAATCTTGTGATTGTTCACCGTGAAAGCCTCGTTGGGTTTTGATTTGGTTTTTCCGAGGTTGATCGGCGTGTTGCTATTGGTGCACCCCGGTAAAACTTTTCAAAGTCGTGTCCGCGGATATGGACGACTTGGAGCACGTTTCTTGATCATAGACAAGCATAACTAAAGTACCGCCTTAATCGACTAAATAATTTGACTAGTAAATAGCAACACTCATGGAATGGTTAATAAAATTGCCAACGGATGGGGGTTGTTCGTCCGCTTCCTTGTTGGTAAGCGAGGAGGAGGATGGATCGGATGAGATTACCATTATAATCATGTATTTAAATTCACGGACATCCGCCTATCATTGGTTAGGCGGATGGTTAGCGTTATCCAGAGAATTGCTAGGGTTTATCTTTCTGCAATTGCGTCACCCTGTGTTGTGTCCCCTTTAGAGGCATTAAGACTTCCGAGTACCCTTAGGGTCTCACACGATAAATTCTTGATTCGATGAAGGTACCTTCACGGATTGACATCGGTGGAAGAAGCCAAGATGTGGGCAACGATCGCTCGGTGTAGAGATTCCGAACGGGATCCGTGAGACCTGTAGTTGGGATGTGCTTATTTCTCGGCATCTTATGCCGATTTGCTTCTTATCCGTACTCGGATCTTGTTTGTCGCCCGCATGATACTCGATGTGTGTTGTATGAGGAGTTATCCTAAAATATAGATTTATCTAGGTCATTTGAATCTTGCCGTATGGCGTTGGTATATTCCTTTCTTTCTAGATGGTGTGGCTCGATGTACTCTTGTATGGTGGCTTGCGTACATACCCACTTGTACGTAGTTGATCCTTCGCTGCCGACCACGCCGCCAGACAGTCCCGTTGAGAGGGTAGTGGTTGGGACGTCTGAAAGGACTACCAGTGAGTGGCTTTTGGGGCCCCACCGTACTATTTCAACCACTATCACTCATCCAGGCTTGTACCTAGGAGCGTAGTTCACCGAGGTAGTTACAATTGGTATCAGAGCCATCCCGACCTTCAGGGTTTCAGCCAAACGGTCGTTGTCAGTCTAGCAAATATTTTGGTAGTTATGTATATTAGGGAAAAACAAACGCGAGAGTAGGACTGCTTCCACTTTTCTTCTTACCTCCCACCCACCCTTTTCTGGTAAGGAAGTGCAACGTTTTCAATCCTCTTCTCAAAGTTCAAACTAGGATTCACGTGTTCTGGGTTTCCGTAGTACCATAGGTTGTGTGTGTGTGTCTGTGTGTAATCCCTTGTCTATCTGTTGCATCCAAGTTGTTATCTTATCTGCTTTTGGTTATCAACTGTTGGTACATTCCATACCGACAGGCTTTTGCAAACCGACGCAATCTATCTTCCTCTTGTATCCGACGCTATCTTGTTGGGGTGTTCGTTTCCGTAGTTACCAATCTTAGGTTTCGTCGTGAGAAGAAGGGGTCAGGATATGTGTTCCACTTGTTCATGTGCGGAGTAATGATTTGAGTGCGGGATGGAGTCGCGACCATACCACTACTTGTATCATTCACTTTTGTATATTGAATCGGTAGAGTCACTAATCTTGATTCGTTAAGTAATTTTGCGCATCTATTGGTATTTTAATGCCGAAATTTGTGGAAAATTTTTCTTCGATATATTTGTGTACCACACTCTTTTCACCGTGGTGCGATATGCTTAATATCTTTTAGGTGCTATGAACTTTGTTGATATTTTAATATCATCTCAAGAATTGTATCCTTTAATCTTGGTTAATTCCATCTTGGTACTATTTTGGATTATTATCATTCTCCATTATAGTAATGACTTGAGTTTTATATCAATGACAGATGGCTCCCCACGGGATGAAGAGGACATCCTCCGAATCGGCTGTCATCAAGCATAGCTAATGCTTTGGCGGCAATGCAAGAGAACCTGCAGCGCTTTGAGGAGAGCGTCAGAAGGAATGAGTTCGCTCCACTTCCTCCACCTCCCAAGCGTGGTGACATCAAGAGCTTCCTCAAGTTCAACCCTCGTCAGTTTGATGTGTCTGACCGACCTCTTGACGCGGATGATTGGTCACATGAGATCTCAAGGTTGCTCGAGACTGATGTTCCGAGCAGGAGTGGGTCAAGTGTGCTACCCACCTTCTCAAGGGAGACGACTCTTTGGTGGAAAACTACTTGAAGGCAAGCTGCACCTGGTTCCAGCCAACTTGGGAGAGGTTCACCGTAGCTTTCAAGGAGCAGCTCTCGGAGATTGTGATGGAAAGGATGAAGGAGGCTTTCCTCAACTCAAGCGTGGAAATGATAACGCCAACACCTATATCAGAACTTCATGAACCTGTCTCGCTATGGTGGTGATGAGGTATCGATGACAAGAAAAGCGAGAAAAGATTCGTGCAAGGGCTCAATGCGTCGATCAAGTATGCAATCACACATGCAAGACCGCAACCTTCCGAACTACAAAGACACAAGACTGCAAGAGGAGGCAAGCGGGCAAATGTTCGAGGAGTCCAAGAAACATAACAGGATGCATCAAGCTCTGCAGTTATGGCAGCTCCTTCTAAGCGGGCGTGTCCGGGTTCCTAACACCCCACCGCCTCCGGCTCCACCAAGACTGCGAGTTTCACAAGGCCACCAAACTTCACCACCGGCTCCTGTGGGCTACAACAAACCTTACCTGAGCGCTGGCGGAGTCCCCAGCTACTCGCCCACGTCCTCACGGTGCTTGTTACACATGTGGGGATCATGGACATCCCACCGAACTCCAATGAAGAACAAAGCCCTCCTCAACCCCCGCCAAGATCTCAACAAGCTCTCCTTCGTTCAGCACCACCGCCTGGCTCTCAACATCAACACTAAGCCCGGGTCTCGGTTGTTCGCCAATCGCTAACGCCTCAAGCCGAGCTCGCACTGGAGTTGTCATGGGTATGCTTTCGCTAACTCAGTCCTCGCACGAGTTCTCTTTGATTCTCGTGCATCGCATTCTTTTGTGTCGCACAAGTTTGCGCATCGACAATGAGTTAGTCTTGGTTCCTCTCAAAAGCGGTTAATGGTTCTTTCTCCGGAGCAACAATGGCACTGCTCAAATCAGCCATGGCAATCAAGTCGAGATTGGTGGTTCTTCATTCTTGGCTTCTTTGATTGTTCGGGCAACTCGACATTGATGTCATCTTGGGCATGGATTGGTTGACAAATGCAGCTGTGATTGATTGTCTTTAACGCCGGTGTCTCTCAAGATTCCCGAGGGCCACATAGTCTTTTCTCCAAGTCGACTCCTCTGTCCAAATTTCTATTCCTTGGCTGCTCTTAATGATGATGCTATGGAAGCTATTCAGGGTGTACCAGTGGTCTGTGAGTTCCCAGATGTCTTTCCTGAAGAGTTGCCGGGTATGCCTCCGGATCGCGAAGTTGAATTCGTGATTGAGCTTGAACATGGAACGGCTCCTATCTCCAAGAGGCCATACAAAATGGGTCCTTCTGAGTTGGCTGAACTCAAACGACAACTTGATGAACAAGAGAAGTTGGGTTTCATTCAACACAGCACTTCTTCTTGGGGTAGCCCAACAATCTTTGTGAAGAAGCGTGACAGAACCGATAGGCTATGTGTTGACTACCGGGCTCTAAATGCTAAAACCATCAAGAACAAATATCCTCTCCCTCGGATAAATGATCTATTTGATCACCGCGTGAGCTGTGGTGTTCTCTAAGCTGGACTTGAGAAGTGGTTATCACCAAATCAAAATTCGCAAAGAGGATGTGCCCAAAACAGCTTTCACCACTCGCTATGGCCTGTATGAGTACACAGTCATGTCTTTCGGTCTCACCAACGCACCTGCTACCTTCTCGAGGCTGATGAACTCCGTTTTCATGGAGTACCTGGACAAGTTTGTGGTGGTATATCTGGATGACATTCTCGTCTATTCCAAGTCCAAGGAGGAGCATGAAGAGCACCTGCGGTGTGTCCTGAACAAGCTTCGTGAGAACCGCTTGTATGCAAAGTTCTCAAAGTGTGAGTTCTGGCTGCCTGAAGTAACATATCTGGGTCATGTCATCTGCCAAGGGCATTGCAACAACCCGAAACCGTGAAGACAATAGTTGAATGGCTTCCTCCTGCTAATGTCAAGGAAGTGCGGAGTTTTCTCGGCTTGGCTAGCTATTGCCGTCGTTTTGTTCAGAACTTCTCAAAGATAGCAAAGCCTCTCACCGACCTTCTCAAGAAAGGCAAGAAGTACCTGTGGACTCCTGCTTGTCAAGAAAGTTTTGAGACACTCAAAGAGAAGCTCACTTCCACGCCAGTCTTGGTTCCTCCGGATACATCTAAGCCTTTCCAGATATTCTGCGATGCCTCTTTGCAAGGATTGGGTGCGGTCCTTATGCAAGAGAGACAGGTGGTTGCTTATGCCTCTCGTCAGTTGAAGACGCATGAGGTCAACTATCCCACACATGACCTTGAGCTAGCAGCAGTGGTCTTTGCTTTGAAGCTTTGGAGGCACTACTTGCTTGGTAACCGTTGTGAGATCTTCTTGGACCACAAGAGTTTGAAGTATATCTTCACTCAACCGGATCTCAACCTTCGGCAGAGGAGATGGATTGAAGCAATCAATGACTTCGATGTGACCATCAACTACACTCCAGGAAAAGCAAATGTCATGGCAGATGCGCTTAGCCGTAAAGCTTATGTCAACAACCTCATGGTAGAAGAGCAACCTCTCTTGTGCGAGGAATTCCGTCACCAACTCGAAATTGTGGAACAAGGGCATCTCCTGAACCTTCCGCTACTCCTCTCTTGGAAGAACAGATTCGCTCGCTACCAGGTGATCCGACACCAAAAGCTCATCGCTAAGCTTGACCTTCCAAGTATGAGTCCTTCCACGTTGATGATCAAGGCACGCTCTTCTTTGAACACCGGATGTTTGTTCCAAACTACCCGGTCCGAGAGACCAAGTTCTCAAGGAGGCACATGAGTCGGTTCTTTCTATCCATCCCGGCAGACAAAGATGTACATGGACTTGAAAACACAATACCGGTGGCACAGGTTGAAACGGTATTGTGCCAAGTATGTCTCGTAATGTGATGTCTGTCAGAGTCAAGGCTGTCCATCGAAACCATTTGGTCTTCTACAGCCATTGAAGCCTCCGGAATGGAAATGGGAGAAAGTTGAGATGGACTTCATCACCGGCTTTCCAAGGTCGCAGAAGGGCAACAATGCAATTTTGTTGTCATCGACAAAGCTTGCTAAAGTGGCTCATTTCTTCCCAATCAAAGAAACAATTTCGAATTCAGTTATTGAGCTCTATATCAACAGGATTGTCTCTTTGTATGGGGTTCCACTTGAAATCAGCTCGCACAGTGGGAGCATCTTCACCTCAAAGTTCGGGAGAGTTTCCAAAAGCTTTGGGAACAAAGTTGAACTTCAAAGATCGCTACCACCCGCAGTCTCAAGGACAAGTGGAGAATCAATCAGATTCTGGAGGATATGCTTAGAGCTTGCGTCATCTCTTTTGGCATGAAGTGGGAAGAATGCCTTCCATATGCTGAATTCTCCTACAACAACAGCTTCCAGAAGAGTCTGAAGATGGCACCATTCGAGGCTCTCTATGGTCGCAAGTGCAGAACTCCGATTGGTTGGTCAGGTGCAGGAGAAAGAATCTGGTTTGGCCCTGACATTGTAACCCAAGCGGAGGAGAAGGTGCATATCATTCTGGAGAACCTGAAGATTGCTCAGAGTCGTCAGAAGAGCAACTATGACAGGAAGCACACAGATATGGTATATGCCTCTGGTGATCTCGTCTACCTTTGTGTCACTCCCATGAGAGGAACACACCGCTTCGGTATCAAAGGAAAGTTGGCTCCTAGATACATCGGTCCTTTCAAGATATGTGGTAGAAGAGGAGAAGTTGCTTATGCACTGGAGCTTCCGGAAAAACTCAAAGTCCATGATGTTTTCCACATCTCTCAGCTCAAGAAGTGCTTCAAAGACCCCGGCAAGACCGTGGATCATGAGCTAATCGACCTCCAAGAAGATCTGTCCTATCAAGAGCACCCCACCAAAATCCTTGAGACCGCAGAACGGAGGACGCGCAACAAGTCCATCAAGTTTTGCAAGGTGCAGTGGTCACACCATTCTGTTGATGAAGCAACATGGGAGCGTGAAGATGAACTCCGTGCCAACCATCCTTCTCTCTTTGTGTCTTCTTCTTCTTCCTAGAATCTCGGGGCGAGATTCATGTTTAGTGGGGGAGAGTTGTAGCATCCCAGTTGTCTAACCCCTGTAATGCTACATGTTATAATAATAAAATGGGCCACTTCCAACATATAATTGTTGCATCATCATCATATCATGCTCATGTCATCATGTCCCCTTGCATTTGAGCATCATATAAAACCCTTTTCTTGTTTGGTTCTTATCTCATGTGCATGATTAATTGTAGTTGCCTCTTGATATTGTATTTGGGTCTTAATAAACTGTTAAATGCCCAAGTTGAGTTGGGGGCATCTCTCTTATTGAATCCACCACCTTATCTTTCACCACCTTTTATATTCCACCATCCAACTATTCTGAGCTTGGCATTTTGTTGTTTTATCTCTAGCTCATGATTAGTTGGTTGGAACCCACCCTAGTCTTTGCTTGGCCTTGCCCATCTTTTGGGAATGCATCTGAATAATGCCATATCAATCTTATTGTTTTCACAAGGATAGTTGGGCATTAATTATCTTGCATGGGTCATGCAAGTACCACTTTCTCTAGATTTTGGCTTTTGTTTGAATTTTAGTTGGATCACCTTCCTTTGTTTAAACCATGTGTTGGCTTGTAGTTTTGCTTCTTCATATCATCTCTCTTTTCTTCCATTTTAGCTAAACCCTCACCCCCCTTGCTCCATGCATACACATGTGACCATGTGAGAGCATGAGCTTAAACCCCATCCTTTTTCCCTACCTCTTTCTTTGTTCTTGCTTGACCTTTGCTTGGATCATGCATGGATCAAAGAACACCCAACACCATATGGCCATCTCTCTCCCTCTTCCTCTTTCTTGTTTGATCTTGCTTAGGGCTTGTTGAGGCTTGTCGACCAAGTTTAGTACCACATCTCTTTTCCCCCTCTTAGCAAAAACACCATCATCTAACCATGCCATCTCCTCTACTCCAATCCTAAACCTACCCCCAAGCCATCTCTCCTTTCTACCCTAAACAAACCCTAATCTACATCTACTCTAACAAAAACCCTAGACTACCCTTTACTCTAAACACACCTTTCTCCCTCTCCCCTTCTAGCTTCCTTGCATGATCACCTACACCCCACCCCCACCCCCTTGCCCTCTTCCATGCAGGCCCCACCCCAGCGCCACCTAGCTACCCCCACACGACCAGGGACCCTCTAACCCTAGCCCTAGCCCGACCTTCCCTCCCTCTTTTCTCACCGCCCACGCCTGTGTCCACCTGCCTGCCCTAGCCTCGCCCTACCCCACCGCCCCTGGTGCCCACGCCTGCCGGCTCACTGGCTGCCGAGCACGTGAGGAGGCAAAAGGTGGCACCGAGGCCACCTTCCCCTCCCCCCCGCAACCAACCCGCGCCCCCCCCCTCTTATCCTCCCCTGGCCTCTCAGAGCCTCCCCAGATCCGTCCCAGCAGCCCTGCACCGCTCCCCTCCTCTACCCTTCCTCTACACCGCCTAACGTCCTCGCCGCCCACGCCACTACCCCACCTGCCCACGATCTCGCCGGTGAAGTGCCTGCAGGTGTCGAGAAGCCCCCTGAGCTCGCTGACGCCGGAGCAGACGCGAGAGGAGGAGCCAGCTCGCCAGACCTGCGCGCCGAGGAAACCCTAGCGCCGCCGTCCGACCTCATCGCCGATCGCCGCTCCCGCGCCACGCCGACCACACCGGCACGCCGCGGTGAGCCTACGAACCCCTGCACAACCTCCCATGCGTAGTCGCTCGACGCTGCGTGGTTCGTTTCGAACGCCTCCGTGCGCCCGTGTCGCCGACGCCGCCGCTAGCACCGCCGCGCCATCTAGCCTATCTAGCACGCGAGCTACCGCTTAGCATCAACCCAAGCACCGATGGTAGCCGCCCTCATGGCGCGCATGATCATGAGATCGAGCCCACCTGCTTTTCCTCGCAATGGGTTCAGTTGTCAGCGAGAGAAGATCCACAGTACTGCGTGGCACTTTGCACATAACCCCTACCAAACCTTTTGCCCAACCCAGCCCCCATGGCCTCGCTGCCGTCATTGTCTTTTTATAAAAAGGCTCCTGTACTTTTTGTTTGTCAACCCGCGGTCCCTCCTGTTCCCAGACACTGGCGTGTGGGTCAGAGAACCCCCCCCCCTGGCCCACCTGTCTGCGACTCAGGTTGGGTTAGGCTGAGTGTAAAACGTCCCAGATACTGTTTTCAATTCAAATTCTGTTTAAATAATTTCAAAATTCAAATTCAAATTCAGATTTCTATAACTTTGTCATACTAAATCCAAATTGGGCAAATAATATATGTTTTTGATTCAGAAAAATGAGAGGATTCCAAATATGCCATCCATATTGCCTTTTGCACAATTAAAATTCCAAGTTTATTTAAATTACACAATTGCCACTAGGATTTAAATAATTCATAACTTTTAATTCCTGAATCCAAATTTAGCAAATGATGTGTCTAAAATGATCAGCTCGACGAGACCTTTCTGTTTATGCTATCCATGACTTCAATTGCATCATGCATCATATAAATATATATTGAACAACAACTGTTATGGCAATAAAATGTGACTAAAACCCAATTAAATGTTATTTTCTTGTCCACCACACCTCACCATGCCATGCTACCTTACTTGCCATGTAAATTGTGCATCATACATCATGGCATGATTGTTTGCTTGACGCATCTTATTCATATGCTTGTGCTCTATATTCATGTTGGCCTTGTTTGTTTGGTTTTTCTCGGATAGACAACCTCGAAAGGTGGGTTATATCAAGAGAACCAGAGCACTACCTGCACCCGTCCCTTGCTTCAACTGAGATACCAGGCAAGCACTTCCACATGCTTGCATACATACAGTACCTATTGCCTCTATCTTATTCTTGCATCATTGAGTCGCGATTGCATTAAATTGAATCCCAAGTATGCATTGCCTTTACTTTTCAAACCCACTAAGCTTGTTCCTCCATCCCATGAGCCACTACTATAGGAGTTGTTTGAACCATGCGAGTCGTAGAACAGCATGTGTAGGGTTTGTGAGAGTCTGATGAACAATGAGGTACCTAAACAACTTAACCTGAGTAGTTCTGGGATAACTAAAGAAAGTGGCACCGGTGAGCAACATCTGCTATTTGGTTTTTCCTGCTCACTTGTGTCCCGTAAGACCCCGAGTACTTGATTCCTGTTCCTTGATTTATCGCGCTATCCACATCCGGGAGGTATATGGGACCCCAGGCCGAGCTTGATTCCGTCTTATTTCTTGGGGCCACAAACTAGTTTGAGGTTTTATTTACGATCCTGTACTTATGCCATGCTACTTTCAGTATTTAATTTGTGCGAGGAGCACACTGCATCTTTGTTAGGAAGGCGGAGTGATTACGCGGTATCGACAAGCCCAGCCACACTTCGGGTTCCCAGCCATGTACCATTGGCGCTAACCTTGAGTCCGTCTCGAGCTTGCTTACTCCGCTATGGATCTACTCAAAGGGTGGCCCCGAAATATTTCTGAATCTTGTGATTGTTCACCGTGAAAGCCTCGTTGGGTTTTGATTTGGTTTTTCCGAGGTTGATCGAGCGTGTGTTGCTATTGGTGCACCCGGCCGGTAAAACTTTCTCAAAGCCGTGTCATGGATATGGACGACTTGGAGCACAGCTTGATCATAGACAAGCATAACTAAAGTACCGCTTAATCGACTAAATAATTTGACTAGTAAATAGCGCAACACTCATGGAATGGTTAATAAAATTGCCAACGGATGGGGGTTGTTCGTCCGCTTCCTTGTTGGTAAGGTGAGGAGGATGGATCGGATGAGATTACCATTATAATCATGTATTTAAATTCACGGACATCCGTCTATCATTGGTTAGGCGGATGGTTAGCGTTATCTCAGAGAATTGCTAGGGTTTATCTTCTGCAATTCGTCACCCCAGGTTGTGTCCCCTTTAGAGGCATTAAGACTTGCCGAGTACCCTTAGGGTCTCACACGATAAATTCTTGATTCAGATGAATGTGTACCTTCACAGACGGATCTTGGGTGGAAGAAGCCAAGATGTGGGCAACGATCGCTCGTGTAGAGATTCCGAACGGGATCCGTGAGACCTGTAGTTGGGATGTGCTTATTTCTCCGGCATCTTATGCCGATTTGCTTCTTATCCGCATCGGATCTTGTTTGTCGCTCGCATGATACTCGATGTGTGTTGTATGAGGAGTTATCCTAAAATATAGATTTATCTAGGTCATTTGAATCTTGCCGTATGGCGTTGGTATATTTCCTTTCTTTCTAGATGGTGTGGCTCGATGTACTCTTGTATGGTGGCTTGCGTACATACCCACTTGTGCACGTAGTTGATCCTTCGCCGACCACGCCGCCTGCAGTCCCGTTGAGAGGGTAGTGGTTGGGACGTCTGAAAGGACTACCAGTGAGTGGCTTTTGGGGCCCCACCGTACTATTTCAACCACTATCACTCATCCAGGCTTGTACCTAGGAGCGTAGTTCACCGAGGTAGTTACAGCTGTTACTCATCTTTCCTTTGAATCCTTGCTTAGACTCTGAGAATCTCGAAGGTACTCCAATGTACGCATCTGAGAATCAGGAGGAGGTATTCTATGAAGAGCCCAACTTGTACAGAGCCGTAGAAGGGGAGGATTACGATATCATCTACGGAGGAGAGTTCCAAGAGTCCGAATAATTACTATAGTTCTAGTAGCCACTTGAGCCAAGCAACATGAACATTTTATAGCAATAAGTTGTTGAGATCAATTTGGAGTTTAAGTTTTAAATTTGAAACTTCCGCTGAAACACTTATATTTTCGTTTATAAGTTGAATCTTTTGGAAGTCTTGAAGTACCGGTATTGTAATAATAATAACGTGTGTATGTTTGTAATATGGACCCGCAATGTTTCTATTGTACCACTATGAGGGATGTGATATTTACGGAACGGTGTTCTGTGGATGTCATGTCAAGGACTATAGTGTACTACACATGCAGTGGTATGCTGGGTCAACGCAGTTAGTATCAGAGCAAATTGCTTTGACCTTAGGTTGGAAACCTAGTAAAGGGTATTACCTGTAGGAACGCTTAGCAACAATAAAGAATTCTCTAAAAGTAATATAATGGGTATTCAAATGAGAATATTCCATTATATATTTTAGTGCGATAATTCTTTGTTATGATGCAATATATTATTGGATACTAATCAAAACTATTTTTTTGATATACAGAGATATGGCCCCAAAGTTTCCAAAATAGACTTTGGTAAGGAAAGAGGATTGATGATTATCAAGGATCATTCACAGACTAACTTCGTCAACTTTTAAAGATCTTTAGTTGTCCAACTAGAATTCCAGTGAACACTATCACTTACATTGATGGCCGGATGTTATCCAAGTATCGTGTGAGTATCCAACTCCTAGAGGAGCTTGGATTATATCACGATCTACCTATAGGAGAAGGTAGGAGTCATTTAGCAGCATATCATGTTGCTGTTGTGGAGGCGATAGCTAATATCCGGGAGCATAAAACCAAGGAGTTAGAAGGTAGCACATTCTCTGTGATACCTCATGATTCTATAGACTCGGAGCCTATACCGGATCATCTTACTTTGGTTAAGAAGCATCCTAAGTTAGCTTCCAAGTTTATGGATAGATAGCGAACACTCGTTGCGTCTTTTTACAAGACACATCAAGTGATTGTTGAAGATAAAAATAATATGTTAGAGGATCTAACTGATCTGGAAAGGAGGAAGCAGTTAGCATTCCAGTTAGAGAAGGAAGCAGGTAGTAGCGCAACACCTATCTTTAAGGATATACCTATAGATCCTGAATCTTTTATACCATATCCTTATTCACCAAGACCTGAACCTATACATGATCCTACTATGGATATGAGGTATGCAGTACCACAGGCCTCAGAGGATGGTTCTGACTCAGAACTTACTATTGAGAATTCGGATGGTTGGAGAATGGGAACATATGAAGGATCTCATGAACACCAGATGTCCACAGATGGTTCTGACAGAAATGTTGGACAATCTAGCTGGATGGGTGTAAGAATTAACCCGAGTAGCAGTAGTAGAAATGCCATGTCTATAGAGAATCAGGATGAAGAAGAAGATCCTGAGGAGAGAGTGTTTGAATCATCAACATCTTCTCAAAACCTAGGGAATATACATTATCCAGTGTTTAACTATCTTGCCCAAAGGAGCACCTGGAGTAGCAGGATCTGCGTATCCTGTTGACAACTCAAGGAATAAAGCTCAGGAGATGCATGCGGGAGATACTATTGAATATGTTTTTGAAGACTTTTCAGCTGAGCTGGAGGGAGTCAATGCGCTCAGGTTGAGTAATGAATCAAGTCCTGACACTTCGGATATAGAGTATGTTCCTTCTGGAAGGCCATTTGTTCCACAAACTGTGCGACGAACTACACGTCATCACGGTTGGACATCAGGCATGTATGATGAGCGTAGTTACTACTAGAAGGAGGCAACTAGTTAGTGATATCAAGTACCGTGTATTGTACTCCAAGAAATAAGATAGTGAGATGAATAAGGTAGTTTTGTGATTATACTTATATGGTATATGTTGTAATGACTTTGTATTATTATGATATTATGTATAATATGTGAAATGCATATTTGAATTTTCATTGTGTGACTAGTTCTGTGCGTAAAGTCAAGCTCAGAACACATGTTCATGATGTACCTATGAGTATTCGCTTTATGTTGCGGGACTAGAGTGTCATGGATACAGGTGTAGAAAGAAAAACTGAGCAGCAGCGGATGGAATGAGAGGCCAAGGAGAAGGTCGATGCAGATGCAGCAAATCAGGGAGCATTACCACCACCACCACCAATGAGGCCATTAATGGAACAGAACTTTATGCAGTGTATGCAAATGATGCAAGAGAGCCAGAACAAGTTCATGGAGGAGTTGCTGGGACAAGAAAATCAGAGGGCACTTGAAGGTGGAGGAGTGAGTCTATCTGATTTCCAGAATGCAAGGCAGTTACCTTTTGCATCATCCCCTGAACCAATGGATGCAGAAGATTGGCTAGCATGTACAGAAAGAAAGCTAAAGACTGTAGGATGCAATGAGGAGGAGAAATTGAGGTATGCAACTCATCTTCTGACAGGACTTGCAGCATCTTGGTGGGAAAATCAGTTGGCCATGCAACAACCTGGAAGGGAGTATTCCTGGGAAGAGTTTAAACAGAAATTCCGTGAATATCATGTTCCGGAGAGTGTTATGGAATTGAAGCGGAGAGAATTTGAGGAGATGCAGCAGGGATATACAAGTGTTATGAAGTATATCCGGGAGTTTAGTCAACTATCTCGTTATGCTGAGGAAGAGGTTAACACGGAGGAAAAGAGGAAGAAGCGTTTTCTGCGTGGATTAAATCCATTCGTGAAGATGCAATTGAGGTTGGCTAATAAGCAAACTTATCAGCAGTTGGTAGATGCAGCTATTACCTTCGAAGATGACTACAAGAATGTCCAAGAGGATAGAAGGAATAGAGCTAAGAAGGAAACCAAGAGGATACAAGCGAGCAAGCCCAAGCCCAATCTGTAATTCAAACCAAGGAATAGGCCCTATAACAACAACAATCCCAATCGGAGTGCAAATCCAAACGCAAAGAATATTATATGTCACAATTGCAAACTCCCAGGGCATATTAGTAGGGATTGCCCGAAACCAGTAATTGTATGTCATGCTTGTGGTCAGAGAGGTCACATCAAGCCCAATTGTCCAAGTAAACCACAAGGTGGTTGGCCGGCTCGAGATGGAAGGCAAGCCAGTGGAGGAAATGGACAACCCAATAAAGGAGGAAATAATGGCAAGAACAACAATGGTAGGAGGAACAGATCTACCGGGAAACTGAACTGTGCAACCCTCGAGGAGGTGGATAATTCGGAGTATGCAGTGATAGGTACGCTCAATATCCTTATCAATCCTGGCAAAGTTCTATTTGATACTGGTGCCACTACTTCATTTATTTCTGAAGAATTCTATGATAAGTTCGGGATTAGAAGGGCAACGTTAGAAAACCCTATGACCGTAGTTACGGCAGGGGGAAATGTGATTGTACGCCACATCAAACAAGATCGGGTTATCTCGATCTGTGGTTGTACATATATTGCGGAACTTTATGTGATTCCTTTGAAGGGAATTGCAGTAGTGTTGGGGATGGACTGGATGATGGAACACGGAGCTCATATAAATTGTGAGGAGAAAACTGTCTCAATCAAAACTCCAAGTGGAGCAAGGATAGTTTACCAAGCAGATAAGCACAGTCATATTATGGTGGATCTGCAGTTAAACTCAATGAAAGAGGTCAAATTGGAAGAGATTCCTATAGTAAATGAGTTTCAAGACGTTTTTCTAGCAGAGCTACCGGGAATGCCACCGGATCGGGAGATAGAGTTCACTATTGATCTAATTCCTGGTACAACACCAATAGCTCAAGCACCATATAATATGGGACCCAAAGAGTTAAAATAACTCAAAGAGCAAATTGATGAGTTAGCCTGAAAAGGATTTATTCAGGAAAGTGTATCTCCATGGGGAACACTAGTAATCTTTGTGGATAAGAGAGATGGTGGTAGAACGATGTGTGGAGATTATAGAAATCTGAACAACGTTACTATCAAGAATAAGTATCCTTTACCAAGGATCCAAGATTTGTTTGATCAAGTGAAAGGAGCTAGAGTATTTTCAAAGAAAGACCTAAGATCTGTAAATCAAAATCAAACCAGAAGATGTCCCAAAGACAGCATTTGTCTCAAGATATGGACACCATGAGTATCTGGTAGTACCATTTGGTTTGACCAATTCACCTGCAATATTCATGAATTTGATGAACAAAATTTTCATGCCATATCTGGATAAGTTCGTCATAGTCTTTATTGATGATATTCTGATATATTCCAAGGATAAGGAAGAGCATGCCGATCATTTGAGAATAGCATTGCAGACTCTAAGGGAACATAAACTTTATGCAAAGTTCAGTAAGTGTGAATTTTGGCTAGATAAGGTAGAATTCCTCGGTCATGTGATCAGTAAGGATGGAATTGCTGTTAATCCATCTAAAGTTCAGTCAGTATTAGAATGGACTGCACCAACCAATGTGAAGCAAATTCGAGGTTTCTTAGGAATGGCTGGTTATTATCAGAGATTCATTGAAGGTTTCTCCAAAATAGCTGGACCAATGACCAAATTTCTAAGAAAGAATACACCATTCAATTGGGATGAGAAGTGTGAAGCAAGTTTTCAGGAGTTGAAAACTAGGTTAACCACAGCTCCAATCTTAGCAGTTCCTGAAATAGGGAAGGACTTCACGGTATATTGTGATGCATCTAAAGAAGGTTTAGGTTGTGTATTAATGCAAGATCGGAAAGTTATTGCTTATAGTTCAAGACAACTGAAACCACATGAAGTCAACTATCCACTCATGATTTAGAGTTAGCAGCAGTAGTTTTTGCGCTGAAAGGATGGAGGCATTTTCTTTATGGAGCTAGATGTGAGTTATACACTGACCATAAAAGTCTCAAATATTTCTTCACTCAAAAAGAGTTGAATATGAGACAGAAGCGTTGGTTGGAACTAATCAAATATTATGATTTAACAATCAACTATACCCCAGGGAAAGCAAATGTTGTAGCTGATGCTTTAAGCAGAAAGAGTGCGGATATTCAGCCTAGCAATCGAGAGCTACCAAAAGAGTTACAAATGGACTTGGAAATATTAGAGCTTCAATTCATCAGAACAGAGGTTCTTGGAGGATTAGCTACTATGTAGGTAGTTGCAGAGAAGGACAGTGATCTTAAGCAAGAAATTTTTAGACATCAAGCATAAGATCCTTTTATTGCTGAGGAAATTCGGAGGATATCTCAAGGTCAAAAATCCATTTTTCTCCTTGGAGAATATGAGTCCTTATGGTTTCAAGACCGTCTTTGTGATCCAGATGTGACTGAGATTAGAAATGTCATACGCAGAGAAGAACATGAAACCCCTTATTCTATACATCTAGGAAGTACTAAAATGTATATGGATTTGAAAGAACTATTCTGGTGGAATAACATGAAAAGAGATATTGCTAAATATGTATCTGAATGCCATACTTGCCAAAGGGTGAAGGCTGAACATCAAAGTCCAGCACGACCATTACAACCTTTGGAAATTCCTGAATGGAAGTGGGAGGAAATAGGTATGGACTTCATCATAGGATTGCCCATGACACCTAAACGGAAGGATATGATACGGGTAATTGTGGACAGACTCACTAAGAGTGCACATTTTATTCCGATGAATCAAAAATATAATGCCGAGAATTTAGTTGAAGTATATGTCAAAGAGATAGTAAGTAAGCATGGAGTAACCAAAAAGATCGTAACTAATAGGGGATCAGTGTTTACTTCAGCATTTGGGAAGCAATTGCATGAAGCACTTGGTTCAAAGTTAGATTTCAGCACAACATATCATCCTGAGACAGGAGGTCAAACTAAAAGAACAAATCAAATACTAGAAGACATGTTAAGAGCTTGTGCACTATATTTTGGAGGTACAAGGGAAGATCATCTACCATTGGCAGAATTTTCCTATAATAATAGCTAAGAGTAGTCTGAAAGCAGCTCCATACCAAGTTCTGTATGGAAGGAAGTGTAGATCACCAATATGTTGGTATGAGCCTGGAAGCAGCAAAGAATTTGCGCCAGATTATATCAAGGAAATACAAGATATCATTGATAAGATCAGGGATAGACTAAAAATAGCCCAGAGTAGGCAGAAAATTTATGCGGATCAAAGTCGAAGATCATGGCATCCAGAAGTGAGAGATATGGTATACTTGAAAGTAAGTCCAATGAAAGAAGTGAAAAGGTTCGGAGTTAAAGGAAAATTGAGTCCAAGATACATCGGACCATTCAAGATACTGAGTCAGAACAGAACTATAGCTTATGCTTTAGAGTTACCATCAAGATTAGCTCAAGTGCATAATGTTTTCCATGTGTCACAACTTCGTAAATGTTTGAAAGTTCTAGATGATGCAATTACACATCAAGAGATAGAACTACAGGCAGACTTGACCTATATTGAAAAGCCCTGTAAGATTCTGGAAGAAAACTGGAAAAGGTTGAGGAACACAGCAATAAAGTATTGCAAAGTACAATGGGAACATCACCTTGAAAGGGAGGCCACATGGGAGAAAGAAGAGGACTTAATAAAAACCTATCCAGAACTATTCAGGTACATCTCCACAAACTTCGGGACGAAGTTTAATTTAAGGGGGGAAGTCTGTAACATCCCAGCATTTAGGAATTAACGAAGGGTAGATTTAGGAATTTGAAATACTGCATGCATTCATCTGTGAAAATGTGGTTAAATTTTTCGCCAAATAAAAACTTAAAGTGATCAAGGTTTCTTTCATACTTTGAGAATAGGTTTAGACTTGAAGGATGATTCCTATAGACTTTGATATGATCTTTGTGGATTTATGTGTTTTGGGAAATGAAATTTGAATTTAAAACTTGAATGTTGTGGTGAGTTATATAAAAACCATCACATGCTCAGTTTATCATATCAAAGAATCATGTGTTGTTTTATATCTAACCTCTCAGTATTCATCCAAGTGGGATGAATCCATCCTAGAAGGTTTAAAAAAAATTAAGGTCATAATCACAAGATCAGCATACCAGTATAATCAGGATCTCAGACCAACATCACTGATCCTGGTAACAAAAGCCAAATCCTATATTTCAATATAGCCCAAAGGAAAGATTATGAAATCTGGGCACACCTCTTAAAAGAGTAGCACCTCAGTATCCATAAATCCTATGGATCCATGCAAAACCATTAGCACACCCATTGTTTTCCAATTATGCTTCAAGAATTAGCAGCTGGTAATTCTACCAGAATATTTCTTTCAGGGACAGCCATTAGGAAACTAGTTCCTATGCCTTAGACCAACATCATAGGCAGGAGAGTTAAAAAAAGATTTCATTTTATCTTGCCAGTATTAATCACAAGCACTGTCGGATCCAAGCTTAGGAATAGGACCCAATAACTTGTGTGCCAGTTTATAATGGTATCACAAGGACAAGTTCTAATAAGCTAATCCCAATCTTTACTTAGATTTCACAAATAAAAAGGGGCAAGCCACTAAATATCATCTTCCTGAAACCAAATGCCAGGAATCATCATCAAACTCATCTATACATCTACAAAAAATCATTAACATATAATGAGTATATTCAGTATGTATATTCTCATACAAGCCAACCATTAAAAATGTAGTAAGCAATTACTGATAGAACTACTGTCAGTATAAACATCTTGACAGTGGAAAGTTATCAGATCAACAACATTTACAAGTAGGGATTTCGTAGAAACACTAACATTGGATCATAGTAAATTACCACTGGAATAAGTCTGACCAACCACTAGCATCACCAAAGCCAACTACAAATAATAATCCACAGCAAACTGTCATTCATCATTCTCAAGGATTATCACCACTAGATCCAAATCATCATAGATATGATCAACAGAGGGAGATGAACCCTAATCAGAACAAGAACCCTAATTAGGATATGATCCCTAATCAAAACGCAGGCACTAGGCAAGGGCAGCCACTAGATGCACATAGAGAGATTCATGATGATAGGATGAACTAAGATCCATAGAGGCAACTTACCCGGGGTCCTCGCTGACGAATTGAAGAGGAAGCAGAAGGGCCGACGTGCTCGCGGCGGCACGGGGAGCACCCAGAGGGCACTGCAACCCGCACCAGCCACGACGGTGGCCACCGCAGCACACGAACACCGCACACCACCACAAGGGGGTCCATGGAGGCTGTGGCAGAACCCAACCCAAAACCTAGGGTTCAGGAACGGGGTGAACCTGGCCATAGGGGAGCTCCGGAATCAAATCGAATCGGACCAGATGGACGAGCGTAGTCACCAACCTTGCCCTGCACCACGGTAGTGGCCAGGAAGGGCCACGGTGGCGGGCATCACCAGCGGCGGCGCCAGAACCCCACGGGGTCGAGGGAGAGGGGAGATGAGAATGAAGAAGAGACAGAGATAATGGGCTGGTTGGGCCAAGACCCCTTTGGGGTGTTCTTTTGACTTTGCCCTACTAGGCCACCAGGGCCCAATAAGCCCAACACAGCCAGCCCAATCACCTAAAGCAAATTTAAATAACTAAGAAAAGACCAAAATACCCCTGAAGTCAATAAAATTCTAAAAAAATAAAATAAAAATCCAAAAATTATAAATAAAATATTTTTGGATTCACAAAAATCCAAACTATTCAAATAAATTGAGATGTAAAATTTTAGACATATAAATTTTATAAAGAATTTTGTAATTTATATATTCCTTATGGAATTTTACAAAATTATTGGAAGATGATAAAAATAAATAAAAATCACTTTAATTATATATTAATATTTTAGTATTTTAGAAAAATACTAAACAAATATTTAATAACAATTTTTGATATTGAAGTGATAATTCTTAAAAGAATTATTAAATCAATTAAAATCAAATAAAAAGGGAAATAAAATAAAAGAATACAATATTCTATTATAAATATTAAAAATTAATATTTAAAAATCCTTTATTATTAAAAATAGTTTTTATAATAATTGGGAAAATGCATATCATTCTTTAAATATTGTCCTTACCGGGCAATAATGATGTTTTTGTAGACATAGAAGCTCAAGTTCCAGTGCAAGCATCAAACTTCACTACCTTGCCATCACAAGGCAAGTTCATCTCTTGCTCATGTCCTTTGAAGAGTCTTTATCAAAGTATTTGCGAATTGTGTGTTAACATCAACATTCTAGAAAAAGGAAAACATTATTTTCTCAACATACTAAATTTAAGATATCATCCTAAGTGATGATATAATGAAGCAATAGAACTCAGAGTTCTACTTGCACTAATTATAAACAATTAGGAATTAATAACCCATGACATCAATGATTCTAGCGTCGTATATTACGCGTTAACCATGAGATTTGGAATGGGACGGAGAAGTCAGCTGTATCCTTTTCCTCTTGTATGGAGGCAAGACGACCTTAACGTGACATTGTGATTCCTTGTTTGGATCCAACATATGGGTGGGCACCCTTACGCCCCACACTTTTGCTGTCTAGATTATCTATGAATGGTGTTTAGGTAGATAGTCCATGTAAATGGTACTAATCCGGGCATCACTAGGTCATAGAGTCTTCGGAAACTCATCAGGGTTTCAGCCTCCCGAAAGGGGGCTTAACGAAGGTGAGCTAGCCGAAGGATCGTCTGCATATATGAGGTCATGAGGGAAGTGATTGGCTTGGACCAACTACTGGGCCCCACATCATGGAATTGTGGACGGGAAAGTACGCCCGATTGTGCAACAAGGAGTTGATCTCTCATGGGAAAAGTAACGCACCTCTGCAGAGTGTAAGAACTGTAACTTGATATTCCCTGTTCCGGGAAGGAGCTACGAACGCGTCAGGAAAGGAACTCCATGAAAGTTCTGGTCAACTTGTGAAGGCTGGTGGTCATAGATTTTTATAATAAAAACAATCTTTGAATAAAGATTTGCGAAAATTGCATAATGCCAAAGACTGATAGTCCGAGGTGGTAGATAGAGCATCAAACTTCCTACCTTGCATATAATGAACTTGTTGGGTAATGCTGTTACTCATCCTTTCCTTTGAATCCTTGCTTAGACTCTTAGAATCTCGAAGGTACTCCAATGTACACATCTGAGAATCAAGAGGAGGTCTTCTATGAAGAGCCTAACTTGTACAGAGCTGTAGAAGGGCGGGATTATGACATCATCTACGGAGGAGAGTTCCAAGAGTCCGAATAATTACTATAGTTCTAGTAGCCACTTGAGCCGAGCAACATGAACATTATATAGCAATAAGTTGTTGAGCTCAATTTGGAGTTTAAGTTTTAAATTTGAAACTTCCGCTGAAACACTGATATTTTGGTTTGTAAGTTGAATCTTTTGGAATTCTTGAACTTCCGGTATTGTAATAATAATAACGTGTGTATGTTTGTAATATGGACCCGCAATGTTTCTATTGTACCACTCTAAGGGATGTGATATTTACGGAACGGTGTTTTATGGATGTCATGTCAACGACTATAGTGTACTACACATGCAGTGGTATGCTGGGTCACCCAGAACTTCTCTTCAAGGAACCTGTTGGATTCAGCTGCTGGAGGTACCTTTATGACCATAACCTTGGGTGTTGCAACAAAACTCCTTGATAATATGATGGTTAATTATTCTGAATGGCACACTGAGAGAGCTCCACATGGTAAGAAGGTAAATTATGTTGAAGAAACCTCTTCTTTTAGTGATAAGATAGATGTTATTATGGCTATGCTTGTTAATGGGAAAGATCCTCTAGATCCAAATAATGTTCCCTTAGCCTCTTTGGTTGCTCAAGAAGAGAAAGTTGATGTGAACTTCATTAGAAACAACAATTTCAACAACAATGCCTATAGGAATAATTTTGGTAGTAACAATAGTTATAGGCCTTATTCTCCTAATAATGGCAATACCTATGGAAAGTCCTACAACAATTCTAGAAGTGCCAGCTCTGAACTTGAAGTAATGCTGAAAGACTTTATTAGTAAACAAACCACTTTCAACAAGACTAGAGGAAAAGCTTTTGAATGTAGAGAAAAATATTTCATCTTTGTCTGAAGCACAGTCCTCTTTGATTAATAAAATGGCTGCTAAACCTGAAACCATGGAAAGTACCTTTGCTGCTACTCATGCCATACAAGTTACTATTGATGAAAATGTTAGACTGTTAGACCAACTTCATGCTAAGTGGGAAAGGGAAGATGAAATTGCTAGAAACAATAGTGTGTGCACCATCACCACCAATATGGATGTCACTAAACCGCAAGAAGTCCCTATTCCTCCTCCTACAATGCCTAAGGCCAATGAGTCTACTACTAGTGATGCTAAGTTTGATTTTGATCTTGATGGTTGCAATATTTCTGAAGTGATTATGTTCCTGCAAAAGCTTTCTAGAAGTCCCGATGCTAGTGATATGCACGTTGCTTTCACCAAACACATTATGAAAGGATACGGATGTCGCCTAGAGGGGGGGTGAATAGGCGATTAAAACTTTTCCTAGAGTGGCTCAACAAGGGCGGAATAAAACTAGTGTTTACTTTGTTAAGCACAACCTAGAACAACTAAGGTTCACCTATGTGCACCAACAACTTATGCTAAGCAATACAAGCAATCAAAGTGATAGCAAGATATATATTACTTCAAGCACGAAGGCTATCACCATATAAAGTGCATAAGTAAAAGCTCAGGTATAGAGATAACCGAGGCACGCGGGGACGATGATATTTTACCGAGTTCCTCCCAACATGGAGTACGTCTCGTTTGGAGAGGGGGTGGTATCAAACCACCAACGCCACAAAAGGCCTCCCTTATTCTCCGGTGAATCTCACCCCAATGGGATCGATTCACGCTTCCACTATCGGTGCACTTGTCGGTGGCAACCGGAACCTCTCACAAGGTTGGGGCACTTCTCCACAACTTGGAGGCTCCCAACAAACGCCACAAAAGGCCTCAACAAATGCCACCAAGGCCACAAAACCGTCTAGGGTTCCAAGAACCCAAGAGGGACAAGCTCCAATGAGCAATTCAAACCAAATCCTCCGAGGAGAACTCAAACCGATGCAACAAATGCAAATGGCAAGAACACCACAAAGATTCTCAAATCCCTCACTCTCAAGTTCCAACAAAGCTACCAAAGCTATTGGGGGAACAAGAGAGGAGAAATCAAAGAGAGACACAAAATCCCCCAAAATCTAGATCCCCAAAGATACACTCACAAAGAGATGTTTTGGTTTGGTCAAAACGTAGATCTAGATCTCCTCCAAGAACCCCTCAAATATTTGCAAGAATCAATGGAGGGGTGTGTAGAAATCAAGCTTAAAGAGTAGAGCAAATGGGGGCAAAGCTTGGGCAAGAAAAAGGAGGAAGAAGTAACCCTAAATGAAAATGGGGCAAGGCTATTTAAAGAGAGGGGCTGATTCTGCCCGTTGGGGCAATTCTTTGGACGGTCCCAGGTACCGATTGAGTACTACCGGACCCAACAACCGGCAGCAATGAGGCAGAGAGAAAGCGAAGCAGAAGCGCATGCCAATGAACGCCATGATGCGCAGCATGTCTTCCCGGCCAGCAAGAAAGGCAGATGCAAAGAAGAAGAAGCGTTAACGCCACAAGCAAGAATGTGGCGGGCGGCCCAGCGGCATGGGAGCGGGCGGTACACGACGCTGGCGCGCATGCAGCGCATGCAAGAAGAAGGCAGAGCAGCGCGGCAAAGGCGGCCAGCGGAGCGCCAAGAAGGAGCCGGCAGCGTGTGGTGCGAGGCATCGGGAGAGGGGCTGTTCAACGCGCGTCCACGGCAGGATCTAGATCTAAAAAAATATCTGGGAAAGAAACTGGCCTGGCCGGTAGTACCGGCCCACCCGGGCGGTACTACCGGGCCGGTCCGGTAGGACCGGAAAGTGGTACCGGGCCAGACTGAAGAGGATTGGGCCGGATCAGGTGTGTCCGGTACTGGGCCCGGTAGTACCCGTCAGGCCAGGAAAAATCTTTTTTCTTTTCTTTTACAATTTAAATAAAGCAAATATTCAAACGGTCATAACTTTTAAACGGTAGCTCCGATTGACCCGATTCCAATTGCGTTGGAAATATTGATTATCACCAAGTGAGAAAGTATCAAGTAGAATAATGTGAAATACCTCACTTGGTGAGAAACCAAAAATTCGCATAAATCAAAATCGCAACGAGATACAAATGGAAGATCCGATTTTGATGAACAAGAGCTTGTTATGGAGATTACTACAAGCTCTATATCCTCACATGGATAAGACCAAAATAACAACCAAATACGATGATGCAAGTATGCAAAGGTTTGAGCTCTCTCCGAACGATGTGACCGAATTACTCATACGAGAGCCCCTCTTGATAGTAGGGTCATCTATCCTAAACCCGGTCTCACACACACAACGTGAAACCGGCAAAAGGGAAACCTATCAAGATTATACCTTTGCCTTGAGAAATCCACTTGAGCTCGATGTAGACGGTCTTGCCCTTCTCAAGATGGAACGCCTTTCTTAATTCCTCATCATCGACCTCGCATATTGAGCTTGCCCAGCATATCTTCTTTGCATTTCATCGACCTTGAAGCCAACACATGCTCCAAGCGATGCCAATGGACAAATCCTACAAGTATAACTTAGTACACACATTAGTCCATAAAGATTGTCATTAATTACCAAAACCACACATGGGGGCCCAACATGTTCTTTCACATTACATATGCTCTTGTTAAAATTAAGGAAGAGAAGTTAAAACACAAAGCTTCTATTCCTAGGAAAGTAGAAGATAGTTGGGAACCCATTATTATGATTGTGATCTTAAAGCTTCATGTGATCTTGGTTCTAGTGTCTCTATTATGCCTAGAAATATTTATGAAATTCTTGATTTGCCACCTTTTGAAGATTGTTATTTGGATGTCCCACTTAATGATAATGCTAAGAAAAAACTCATGGGGAGTGTTAATGATAATCTCATTATGGTTAACAATGCTTATATTCCTGTTGATTTCTATGTTCTGGATGTTTGATACAATGCTTATTGTCCTATTACTTTGGGAAGACCTTTTCATAGATCTGTTGGTGCCATCATTGATATGAAAGAAGGCACCATTAAATATCAATTCCCATTCAATAAAGGTATTGAACACTTCCCTATGAGGAGAGAGAAGTTGCTTTTTGCTCCTCCTTTGAAAGCAAGGTTTTATGTTAATGCTTCTTCATTTGAAAACACTTGATTTCTTGCTTCTTGTGCCCAACTTAAAGGCGTTAAACAAAAGTACTTGTTGGAAGATAACCCAAGAGTTTTTTTGAGTCTTGGAAGTTATTACTTCAGTAATGAACTCTCCTTATACTTTTTGTTCTCTTTTTGTGCTAAGAATGACCTCTAATGAAAGGGAAGTAAGATTAGGGGAGTTGTTGTCCCGAAACAGATTTTTGTGCTCCACCATAAAAATTCGTGAGGAGTCTATGTAAGTCTGATTGAGCTGAAAATTTACGAATAAATCCTCCAGTATATTATCTAACTTTCGTTAGTTCAACAATTTTTGATTTGAGCAACAGAAGGTCTTGGAAAAAAAATCGGTTTCTACCCGCTGGTCTGTTTTGACAGATTTCTGCCATTATTTGCATTTGCTTCTTATTGATTTCTTTTTGGGTTCTTTTTGGGACTTTTGAGATTTTTGAGGGAATTTATATAGTAGATTGTGTTTTTAGTGAAAGTTTTGCTGTTCTAAAGCTAAACCCAAGGGTCTATTATGTTTTGAATACACTAATGTTGCTAATGAAAATTGTGTAAAGTTTTGTATGAAGGAAAAATTTTAGGTGTAGAGACAGAATGATGTAATGAGATAAAGAATGGACAAAAGCTCAATCTTGGGGATGCCACCCCGGTGTCACCCCAATAAATATCCAAGAGGTACAAGCGTGAAAGCTTGGGGATGCCCAAGGCATCCCCTTCTTCATCAATAAAAAGCTCAGGTCTTTCTAGACACTTCGTTTTTATTGTTTCATGCACTGTTGTGTTGTTCTTGGAGCATCTTAGTTTTCGTTTGCTTTTCTTAGTTTGTTTAGTTTGCTTGAATAAAGTAGTTTGTACCCCCGTTCTCGCTGTGTTGTTTCAAATAAGTTGATTGGTGCTGGAAATGAGTAAAAAGTTCTTGCTTGAATAGTGCAAGAGGAGCTTGCTTTAACTGTCACTTAGACTTTAGCATGTCATGCTAGGTGTTGTTTTAACTTTATGCTTAGTGATTATTGTTGTAGCATGACTTGTTTGAAACAATTGGGATTGCTTAGTGTGCCTTGAAAAAATCATGTGTTGTTTTAGCACGCAAAAGCATAATATTGTGGTATTCTCCTTTGATGCTTTGTTTGGGTTGACTTGGCACATGCTCACACCATGTTATGGCTATGAAAAAGTCACCATATCCTCTATGATCATTTAGTCCTTGACTTGTAGTACCACCCTATGCTTTGATTAGTAATGTTTTGTCGCTCTGCATGATTATGGCCATTATTGCTCTCTTAGTTGGTCGCTCCCAGTCCTTTGCTAGCCTCCACTTGTATGAGTAAGTTCTACTCATGCATCCAACTCCCAAGAAACCAAGTTATTTCAAAGTGTCCACTATAAATTCCCATGCATGGTGTGTTACACCATTCCAAGTATATTCTTGTTTTTAGCTATCTTCCAATTAAAAAGTATTTTGTTATGTGAAAACTTAGTGATTAAAGATCTCACAAACTTGATGGCACACTTTATTTTTCTTTCTCCTAATAAACTTGAACCATTGTATCATCTATGTTGTATATGCTTGCACTTATACATTGAAATTAGTAGAACCGTGTTGTCACAGGGAACGCTTTCAACATTGCATTTGTACTTTGTACGCAGTATCATGCTATTTTGTCTATGGATGTCGTCGGTATGAAATAAAAGGGGAGCTTGTAAGTCCATAGAGTTATGTATGTGTGTTAGAGAAATGCCTGTGCCGCTAGCCTAAGCCATGCCTAATCATGGTGGAAACTTGTAGCATCACCATAATGAGCAATCTGTGAAGCATCCTCAATAAAAACCTATGCAATCTTTTTATTTACCATAAAAACCTATGCAACTCCTACTTTGGAACCCATTACCTATTGTGATGAGGAGGATGTGGATAATGTGGAAGAATATATTGATATTGATTATTTATATGAAAAGGGTGAGATTGTTTATCGTGCTCTTGTTAAAAAGGATATTGCTTGCTCTAACTTTGTTGAAATCTTGGACTTTTCTATTAAGAGAAAAGAACATATTTATAAGTTAGAAACACAAATTGAGGTTCATGATAACAACTTTGATAAAATGGGTAGTCTTGAGCGTGAGTATGCTAATGAAGTTGCACAACTAAAGGACTCCCTTGAAGAAGAACAAACGACCAAAGAATCTCTTGAGGAGACTTTTACTCTAGAATTATCTAGAGTAAAGGAATACCATCTTAGAGAACTTGCGGTGGCAAACTCCTTCAAGATTAAAAATGATGAACTTGAAGGTGCTTATGATAAACTCCTTGAGGATTTTGAGCACCTCAAAAATGGCTCTAGGGTCATCAAGGGTGAGCTCATCGAACTCACCGAGTCACATGAGCAACTTAAAGCTTCATATTCAAAAGAGCTTACCAAGTTGCCCTCACCTCTTGCTAATAATGATGATTCTTGTGCTACTAACTCCATTTATTGTGAAACATCTATTTCGAAGGAGAATGTTGAGCTAAAAGCTCAACTTGCTTTGCTAACAAGCAACTATGGGAAATTAGAAGAAAGTCATGTTAAGCTCTCGAGCTAGCATGAGGATCTTCTAGTATCCCATGGTAGGCTAAAGTTAGCTCATGAGGCCATTGTGTCAAAGGTAACATCGAGTGGGCCTCATGTGGACATTAGCACTATATCTACTCCGAGTGTAATATTGCCATGTGCTAGTCCTTGCAATTCATCATCTCACAACCATGCTATATCTCGTGATGAATTACGTTCCATGCCTTGTTGCTCTAACAATGTAGCATCTACTTCTTCTACTGTCTTTGTTGAAACTAACCATGTAGAGGAAATCAAAAAACTCAAGGCTCAAGTCACTTCTTTGAAGAATGACTTGAAAAAGGGTCATCAAGAGAAGGTCGCACTCAACAAAATCTTGAGTGTGCAAAAATCCCCCAATGACAAGAGTGGGCTTGGATTTAATTCCAATGTCAAGAACAAGTCCACTATCAATTTGAAGCACAAGGACAACAAGAAGAATGGCCAAGATCAAGTCAAGAATACGGCCAACATTGTTTACTTCAAGTGCAAGGAAGAAGGGCATCATGTCAAACATTGCCCATTAAAGAATAAATCCCTTGGCAAGAAGCAACAAGGGAAGCGGCCTCAAGCTCTACATCTTGTTAGAGATGGGCCTCCTCCTAAGAAGACTCAAGCTCTTCCTCAAGTTGTTGCTACATCCAAAAATAAAGATGGCAAGAGTAGAACTTGCTACATTTGTTGTAAGAAAGGGCACATTTCTTCCTCATGCACTATTGGTATCTCCTCATCCAACCCTATCATTATTGATGATTCTTATTCTCTTTATAAGGATGAGGTTGGCAATGTGTTTGCCAAATTTGTTGGTGCCCAATGTGGTGTCAAGAAAAGATCCATTTGGGTTGCCAAGCCTATTGTGACTAACCTCTTAGGACCCAACTTGGTTGGGTACCAACTAGCAAATACTTGATCAATAGGTGTATTTTGGAGGGCATTGGAGTCTTGGCTACATTATGAAGAATTGAGGGATCTTCATCAATTATTATTGTCAAGCCAAGCCATTTGGATTATCTTGATTATATTATATTTCCAATGTTCCTCCTTGCGGTAACATATTCTAAACTCATTACATTGAAAGTTACTCGCCCCTTGTGCACGTGTTGGTTTTGTATTTTCCATGCTTTTGTACATGTTGTGCTTTCCACTTAATTATCTTGAGGTATCAAGTATATTTGTATATGATTAGGTGGCACACCATGTATGTGTGTTCCTTGTATTGAAGCCTTAATTGATTGTATTTGATATCTTATTTGGCTCTTGTGAGAAATTAATGGATTATCCCATTTTGGGGGAGTGTTATGCTTGGGCATTCCACAATCCTAAAATTGTGTGTACGTGAGGAATACCACCTAGTATTTATATTGGATTATTGTCTAGTCTTTTTTGGTATAATTCTCATGAGAAATTTAAGTCTTATAATGTCCATTAATTATATCTATTTGTATCCCTTTTCCTCGTGTTGTTTTTATGGTATTATCACATTATGGGGGAGTCTTATGCTTAGTGCATATTACAATCCTAGAAAATGTGAATATTCGAGGTTGTTTCACTTAGAATTGATATTGATAATTATCTGGCACCTATGTGACACATTTGCTCATACAAGTTCCAATTTCCTTGAAGGCCTTTATTGATCATATTTTGGATCTTGTATATGAGTGTTTCTTGGTATGTGTTTCCTCATATTTAGATCTCTATATCATCATGGAAACCATTTGATTCAAGGTACTCTAATCACTAGTGAGTGTGTGACGATTGGAAGCTACCAAGAATCTTGTTCGAAGCATCAAGCTTAATTCTTATATTTTGTTATATGCTTCTTGTTGTAACTATGATCTTGGATATCCATGCAAGCTACCTTGGGAAAATTATTCCCAATATTTCTTGTCCTTGGACAATGAGTACTCAAGTTATGGTAGAATTTATTGACCATAGTCACTTTGTCCTTTGCTTAATAATGTCCTATCCTTGGCCAAGTAAATGTTTTGTGGGCTCCCATTTATTCCTTGCTACTCGTATGAATCTTCTTATTTTATTGATATCCTCTTGTGTTTTACTTATAATAGGTACTAGTGATGATCCCATTTGTGTGCATTTTGCATTCAAAAGGAAAATCCTACATAATGCACTATCCATGGGGGAGCTCTCCTATATTATTTATAACACTCATATCTATGCTTCATTGTTTGATCCATATCGGGTTTTATGTGCTTGGAACCTCATTCTTTTCGTTTTGGTATTTTGTGCCATCATGAGAAGTTTGGGGAGTTTGGTTTCTTGTTGCAACCTTGCTCTTTTTGGGAGTTGGTTTTGTCTCATTTCTTGTTTCATGATTTTACCATTTTAGAATGAGATAAATCCTTGAGCATGTTTATTTCTATCTATCTTTGGCTTTAGTCTAGTTCATTTGTTGAACATGTGATCTTTCATGTGTTGAATTGGTTCTTTAATACAATTTGGACATCATTTGTCATGTCACACTCTTGTGTGTGCAATCTTGATTTACTTGGTGTTTTTGTTCAAATTGTATATCCTTTTAGTACTTGAAAGCTTTATGCATGCATATTTACTATATGTTTATATTATTGCATGCTTGCTTTCTTTGATCCAATATATAGGGGAAACTCCACCAATTCCTATCGGCTAACTTGTGCATGAAATTCAATTTCATATCAATATGCACATAATTATGTGGAGTCTCTCCTATGTATTGTAGTTGCACTAACTACATTGGACCCAATAAGTTTGGGGACCATTTTGTACTTAAATGTGTTTTAGGTACATTGGAGATAGATTGGCTGCTTGTCTCTCAATTTTGAAGAATTGATGCATACATGAAAATTGGGGGAAAGCTATAGGATGATCAACGTATTCATATCCTCTACATCCTATCAATTATATCTCGGTAACAAGTATCTCCTGCTCATGCATATTTATCTTGCGTCCAACCTTTTGTAGATTGCATCGTGGCATGAATTGGTGTAGTTGTATTGTTGTATCTCTAGCCATGGTATGAAAAGAACTCGCTATTGTAAATGAGTATAAGTTAAGATGAGTGCATCTAATTGGAAATATACAAAATCATGCATATGATCTCCAATCCCAAATATGTCAATCTAGCAATTTTATTGCTTATCCTTGCCTCAACTTCTCTCATGGGCAATAGTGAGATTTTGCTAGTATATTTTTCCTTGTGATACTTGTTGCCTTTCTCCATATATGCAAACTTTCTCCTTTTCCTTTGGTGATAGTTGTAATATATGTAGTATGTTGGTGTTTGAAGTTCATTAATGTACAATAAGATATATTTGTGCCTTTGTCCATGCTTTGAAGCAAAAATCTTATTGATATATGTTATGACTTCATTTTAGCCTTTTATGTGATTTATTGTATATCTTCTTTGTGTGTGCTTGTTTCTTTATGGGCCTATGTCTTTGTGATGTTATCCACTTAGAAACATATACACATATGAGAAGATAACTTTAGTTGAGATTTTATTCCTTGGATACCACCTTTTATTCCTTTTTGAGTTTTTTGGTGGCTTCCAAATTTATTTGCCTATGAGTGATTGTCCATATTGTTTGCATCTTCAGACACTCATATGTGTTCTCTCATGCCTTCTATTGTTAAATGAACTCGGATGAGTGAGGATTCCATGATTATGCACCTTGTTCCCAATTACAATTATCATAATTGGTGCATTATCTTTGGGGAGCTCATCTAATTCATTTAATAATGCTCATTTGTCTCCTTTCTCATTTATTGTGTTTTAAATGCTTATGGGGGAGCGAGGATTCCATATTTGTGCAATATGTATTCTAATGCATTTATTTTGAATTATGCACAAATCTTGGGGAGCTTATCTATTTTTTATTTAAAGCACTCTTTTGCTCATATCATAATATCTTGTTATTCCCATTTGGACTCATTTGTTGTTTTCAATTGATTTGTCAGATCTTGTGATTGCTTGCATCATTTGTGATGCGTCGTTTTATTTTATTCCTTTGGCAATCTTTGGGTC
Organism: Avena longiglumis; assembly: GCA_030063025.1. Lineage (NCBI taxonomy): Eukaryota > Viridiplantae > Streptophyta > Magnoliopsida > Poales > Poaceae > Avena > Avena longiglumis. The sequence continues at coordinate 101,391,087 of CP125977.1, forward strand.
CTCGATATAGTTCTACTTCCTCCCAAGTATTCATCATTGGATATGTGCGAATGCACACCTTTGGAGGATTTATCACTATATTGGCCTTCTAGAACTTGTCACCCATTTCGGCAATCGATGCCAATGGGGCAGAAGTTTTAGAGGGTTTAAGGGAAATGGTTTATGCTTTGAGTTTGTTCCTAAGCATTTGCCTTTCATGTTCTTGCATCTTTGTTGTTACTTATCATGTGGTATATAGAGGAAACTCCACCAATGATAATGATTGGATTATATATGCAATGAAATTCGAGTTCATCACACATGCATAGATTGTGGGGGAGTTTGCTCTATATATGGTGGTGGTACCAATATCACATACTTATGTAGTATTTGATATTGGTAGTACCATTTTATTCTTTCATATTCCTTATATAAACCTTCTTAAAGGGTTTGTCATAAATTACCAAAATGGGGGAGATTGAAAGAACATGTTGGGCCCCCATGTGTGGTTTTGGTAATTAATGATAACCTTTATGGACTAATGTGTGGATTAAGTTGTACTTGTAGGAATTGTCCATTGGCATCGCTTGGAGCATGTGTCGTCTTCAAGATCGATGAAGTGAGAAGAAGATGTGTTGTGCAAGCTCAAAATGCGTCATCTATAGAAGATCTCATGTTTAATGCTTGCCATCCTCGGTGATCATGGACCAATGATGAGGAATCAAGAAAGGCGTTCCATCTTCAGAAGGTCAAGTTCGTCTACATCGAGCTCAAGTGGAATGCTAAAGGCAAAGGTATAATCTTGATAGGTTTTCCCTTTTGCCGGTCTCACGTTGTGTGTGTGATACCGGGTTTAGGATAGATAACCGTACTATCAAGAGGACCTCTCGTATGAGTAATTCGGTCACATCGTTCGGAGAGATCTCAAACCTTTGCATACTTGCATCATCGTATTTGGTTGTTATTTGGTCTTACCCATGTGAGGATATAGAGCTTGTGTTAATCTCCATAACAAGTTCTTGTTCATCAAAATTGGATCTTCCGTTTGTATCTTGTTGCGATTTTGATTTATGCGGCATTTCGGTTTCTCACAAAGTGAGGTATCTCACATTATTCTACTTGATATTTTCTCTGTAGGGGTTCGTAGCATGGAAAACAAAAAATTTCTATCGCATACAAACAAACAAGCCAAGATCTATCTACTAGATTGTAGCAACGAGTCGATGGAATAACTTACCCTCGAAGATTCCAAAGTGTTCAATGAGAGCAGATTCTCGTGGGTGATGTAGTCGTACACTTCCGATCTCAAGCTCGCGTAGACGATCCTTCCAAGGCAGCGTTTCCTTGATCGGTCACATCGCTACGTTGATTTTCGACGAAGACCTTCCTCTCCTTGTTCCAAAGCAGTGGAGGTTGTAGCACTCTCCTCGCGATTAAGACAACGGCGTGGTACCGAAAGTAGAGGGAGATCCGCAGGCTTCGCCTTAAGCGAGTATGGTGGAGTATGAGAGAGAGAGCTATTAGTGGTCTAGAGATTAGACACACCAATTAGAAGGCTCTAAACCGCAGGCTAGAGCAATTAGAAGCTCTAAACCAAAACGGCTCTAAACCGGAGATTAGAGGATAGGAACTTGTGTGTCTAGAGGAGGAGGCCCTGCCCCTCCTTTTATAGGTGGAGGGGCTGGCGCGCCAGGGAAGGGGAGTCCCTCCCCAACTCGGCCTAGGCTGGCCGCCGGCTTGGAGGAGAGGGACTCCTCCTCCAAGTTGGTTTCAACCTCCTCTTGCTTGTTTCCCACAGTTTCCTGTTTTAGCCGTTTGACTTTCAAACTGGCAGTTTGACTTTTCAGTTTTGGAACAACAAGAACACTTAGTACATGATGCAATCATTCAATGACACATTCATGTACCCTTCCCCCCCGGAGTGCCGGACAATCGGTAACCTTCTAGAACATTCCCGATGAAAACACCGGAATCATTCCCGAACTCCGAAACGGGACTTTCCTTATATGAATCTTATCCTCCGGACCATTCCGGATCACCTCGTGATATCCCGGATCCCATCCGAGACTCCGAACAACATTCAGTCTCTTTCTCATAATACCATAACTACTCAAACAACGTCGAATCCTTAAGTGTGTCTCCCTACGGTTCGTGAATTATGCGGACATGATCGAGACACTTCTCCGAACAATAACCAATAGAGGAATCTGGAAATTCATATGGCTCCCACATATTTCTACGATTACTTTGCGATCGAATGAACCACTTACATACGATACCAATTTCCCTTTGTCTCACGATAGTTTACTTATCCGAGGTTATGATCGTCGGTATCTCTGCATACCTAGTTCAACCTCGTTACCGATAAGTACTCTTTCTCGTTCCTGTGATATGTGATCCCTTGTGACCCAGTCACATGCTTGCAAGCTAATTGGATGACATTCCACCGAGAGGGCCCAGAGTATATCTATCCGTCATATGGATGGACAAATCCCACTCTTGATCCATGTGTTTCAACCAATACTTTCCGAACACTTAATGCCACCTTTAGAGCCACCCAGTTATGGTGTGGTGTTTGATGTCATCAAAGCATCCATCCGGCAAAGGTGATATGCATGATCTCATGGTCGAAGGAATTAGGTTACTATGTATCAGAAAGCATATAGCAATTGAACTTATTGAAATGACTTGATCTTTATGCTACGCTTATCTATAGGAGTATGTCCATCACATCATTCTCCTAATGATATGACCCTGTTGTTAATAACATCTCTGTGTTCATGATCAGGAAACCATGATCATATATTAACCAACAAGCTAGTTTAACAAGAGGCTTTACTAGGGAATCTTATTTTAGTTTACAAATCACACAAGTATTAATGTTTCCGGTTAATACAATTATAGCATGGTATGTAAACATTTATCATAAGTGTGAAGATATGATAATAACCACTTTATTATTGCCTCTTGGGCATATCTCCAACAGTCTCCCACTTGCACTAGAGTCAATAATCTAGTTTCATACCTTTGTGTATTCAACACCTATGGCTTTCCGGTGTTGTATGTACACGATTGCTAGTGGTCAACTGATCTCCGGATCTGACACTTCCAGGTCCGTGTGTAATTGCATGTCTTTGCGTCTTTACGCATCACTCATTCTCTAATGAGATGGCTTTGTATAAATTTGGTCTTTCGGTGTGACCCTTAGTTCTTTGGGGTTAAAACATGTTGATAATATTGTCGCACAATATATCTTCATAGTATTATCCAACTGTGAACTACACCTAGTTTGATAACAAACTACTTGACACAAATGCCCTCTTTTGCTGCTAAAATAGCAGTCATATACTTAGCCTTTTGTTGTAGTATCTGTCACAATGTCTTAACTTTGGAACTCATCCAAATCCACTATGGAACTCACTTTCCATTATATTGTGCCACCCTTAGTTTAGATTGAGATAAACTTAATTTGTACTTTGTGACAAAGCTAGTATCAATGTAGTACTTTTACAATGAACTAACCATCTATTTGTCACTTCTACAAATAATATACTCTTAGTTCTTCCAAAAGATCATAAGAATATCCTTACTATTGTCCAATGATCATCTTACGAATCATTCTGGTATATGCTCACAACATTTAGAGCATAGGACATATCTGATTTGTACATATCACAAGATGATTGATATAAATACTCTTTGTGATTTTATACATCAAGTATCAATCTATACTTGATTATTTGTTTCACTTTACCAAATGTCAATACACTTGAATATATATCATCAACATTGAACTCATTCAATCCTTTCTGTGCGACAAGAACCTCTCTTGTAGTTTCTATATTGAACTCATTCAATATCTTGTCTATGCACTTCTGGCACAACCATATTAGCGTCTATTGATGCCAAATATTTGGGTTTTGCCTAAGTCTTTCATCGGGATGAAATTCTTAATATGTGTTAATAAAAGATACATCTTTTCTAATCAACAATATGTCCTCCACATAATGTATTATAAATATGTCTTAGCGCTCCCACTTAATTTCTTGCAAACGCAAACATCTTCATTGTCTCTGATGAAATTAAACTCTTTTAACAGTTTCATCATAGTGAAGATTCCAACTCCGCGATGCTCACTTCAACCATTGAAGTTTGCATATGCTTTTAGCATCCTTTGAATTAACAAAACCCTATGGACCGTGTCATGCACACGTCCTAGGTAACGATTCTATTAGAAGAACTTGTTTTGTTTATTCAACTACCATATAACAAATTATATGTAGTGGTTGCTACATTAATCCGTCTAGACTAAATATCGCTATGAAAGATCAGATCTTGTCATAGTCAACCTTTGAACATTGTTGTGAACTCTTTCCCAACATGTCGACTATTTCATAGATGTGCAACATCCATGTCTATTTATTTATAGATCCAAACACAACTGTAAGGTCTTACACCTTTCTCGAGGGTCCTTCAAGTTCAAAACTTGATTTCTCGTGTATGGAACTATCACGGATTTTATGGCTTCAAGCCATTTGACCAGTCGGGCCCATCATCACTTCTTTGCATGTAGTCCGTTCATTATTCTCAAATAATGATTCAACCCTCAAATCTTGGTATTTGATTGTTTACTCGACCTACTTGTTTCAATAGGAACTTAGATCTCCGTGACCACAACCTTTGAAGCACGTGAGCCATGAGCATTGTTGCTGCCTCCGAAACACTTTTCGGTGTTGTGCAACTCTGCACATATAGCTAAGGTTCCTTTATCCTTATCAAAGTTCTATTGTCCTCCCACTTAACTTTTCACGAAAAATTCCTTCTCAAAGAAACTTGACGTTCTAAGCAACAAACACTTTTGTCTCCGGTGTTTATGGAGGAATACTTAACAGTTTATACAAAGACAGGTTCATCCGACTTTGGTTGCACACGTCTTTCTTATGCATAGCATACCAATGTTTAAGAAAGGACAACATGGGTTTTATCCCAAACCATAACCTTATATGGTGTCATTTCAACGGATTATGATGAAGCTCTTTTCAGTGGAAAAACGGTGATCTCTAAAGCTTTTAATCTTTAAAATATAATGGCAGTTTTATGAATTACACCTTCGATCTTACCATGTCAAACAAGGTTTAATTACATATCTCGAACGCTCCATACTCTTATGGTGTTTCGGGAAAATGCAAATCCACGGAACGATTCCTTTAAATCTTAGGTATTATGCTAAACTTGTAACTCAAATATCTTCCTTTATGATCTTATCATAAACTATTTATATTCTTGTTACAATGATTTTGCACTTCATCTTGAAAGTCCTTGAACTTTTCAAATGTTTCATACTTCATCCTTATTAAGTAAATATTCATATATTCACTCAAATTTTCGGAGAAAGCACATGAAGTTGAAATCCATCGCTCTTGACTATACATAATGGACTTCATACAACAATATGTACAAGTTCCAATAAGCTAGTCCATCGTTCCCTTTTGGCCTATGAACGAATTTTTAATTATCTCTAGGAAAGTTTCTGGCGTCATTTGATCAAAATCAAATCGACTCCAAAATTCCATCCATATGGATTTTCTTCATGTTTTCTTTCCAATATAATTTAAACGGCGATGTCACTTCCTAAGTGATCTTTCAATCAATTTGTCTTTCGACATCTTTAGCACTAGTTTTATGGATGTGATATCTCCAACGACATTTGCAAATCATCCATCTTTTATAGATTACGGCAATTATTTGAACAACCCTTTTGTTCTCATAATACCTGATAAAACAAATCTTGAAGGCGAGCTTTGATGTTTAACGAGCAGCACAATAACCCTTTATTTTGTTCTCGATGAAAATCATCACATATTCTTTTGCTAGTTACTTAGGCCATTGTAGTTCATGAATTGTGTTGTTTCGTATGACGATTCACACCAACAAATTCAGTATCAAATACTTAAGAACCACATTGTTTAATAAGCAAAGAATATAGCCATAACATGTATATCATCTATATACTTAAACTGAACAATTCTAGTCTTTTCTTTTCTGCCATATACTTATGAGATTCTCTTTCAAGATTTCCTTTTACATTTGAAAGAATCTATCAACATCAATTAGTGGAGTCATTCATATGACACATAGTCCAAAGCGTGTATAGTTAAATACCAATGTCTTTGGACTTGCACTTTGAAGTAGATCACCATCATCAAATGTTTGGTGTTCTTTCAATTCCTTTCTTTAGTAATCTCTTGGTGTAGTAAATATTTTACCTACATCAAATATTCACCATTATCATGGAATTATCCATGATCAAGCTACTATTAGCTTGTAACGGTGAATCGTGAGTATAATGTTGCTCTCCCAAAAACTTTTGGAGGTTTAGGACAACTAGTGTCTCCAACCTTTTGCAAATTCTCATCAAATATTAGAACATGACTTTAGCCATATTATACTCTATCATGTTGCAACCAAAACTTCGTTTCAGATATCACAATATCTTCCACAAATCATGGTTTCTGAAACAACTCTTTCAGATCCTTAGATAACCTTGATATTAGGAGAATCCTTTGAATATCAAGAATCATGGAGAAAAACATGATACTTATATACTAACACTTGGAATTGTTACTCTTTATTTAATACTAATTATTAAACTTCATGGAGTAACCGGAACTTACTGAAAGTTTGCAATAGGACTTTTAAACTTTAGATTAACACTTCAAAAACAATACGATACCAGTTCGTAAAGTAACTAACCAGAATTCTATAGTTCTATCATCTCAATTATAACTAAGCGCAAGGTGGTAAACGGATGCCAATGACTACAACAACTATGCAAATTCACTTTGATTTAGTTTATGATAAATTGAGTTCTAATTAATAATTAAATTAATCTAGGTGAACTCCCACTCAAAACAATATCCCTCACATTGTTTCAGTGATCACACGAACCAAATCCACCACATCAAAACCGATCATCACGAGAGTTGATATAGCTTCAATGGCGAACAATCAACATGTTCATCATATCTACTATATGACTCATGCTCTACCTTTCGGTAATCCGTGTTCCCGAGGCCATGTCTGCATACATGATAGGCTCGTCAAGATCAAACCTTAGTTTCGCATGAGCAAATCTGGCTTGCTCACGTTGTATACACTTGTAGAATCTAACACACCCGATCATCACGTGGTGCTTGAAACAACAAGCTTTTAGCGATGCTAACTAAGGGTGAACACTTTATGACTTGAAATTCATGTGTATGAGGGATCATCTTATAATGCTACCGTCGTCTACTAAGCAATACAAGATGCATAAAGGATTAACATCACATGCAATTCAATAATATGTGATATGATATGGCCTTTCTTCTTTGTGCTTCCGATCTCCATCTTCAAGCACGAACATGATCTCCATCATCACCGGCATTGCATCAAGGTCAATGACGCTGCTCCATGGTTGTCGTCCACCGGCTTCAACTATTACAACTACTTTGAATAGACACGCGGGTCTTAACATAAATTAAAGATAACCACATGGCTCCTGCCGGTTGCCAACTTACAATAAGGAACATTGCATACGTCAAATATAATCACAATCATGGCCATATCACATCACTGCACACCCCTGCAAAATAAAGTTAGACGCCTCTACCTTCTTTGCATATTTTACGTGGTTTGGGGCTTTCAATAAGTGTCGTTCTAACTTACGAACAAGAACCACAACATTGATACTAGCATTGTTGATCACCCGTTGTAAATTGGATCTTAACTATGCTAGGAGAAAGCACCCATAAAGCCACTTATGCAATACAAGTTGCATGTCAAGCGTGGAGCAAGTCTCATGAACGATGTCATGTAAGGTTAGCCCGGGCCGCTTCATCCCAACATACCGCAAGATGCAAAGTACACAAGAAGCAATCGACAATAAAAGCATCAACGCCCACAATGACCATTGTGTTCTACTCGTCTGCAAGATCTACATATAGACACGGCTCGATACCCTTTAGGGGTTCGTAGCATGGAAAACAAAAATTTTCTATCGCATACAAATAAACAAGCCAAGATCTATCTACTAGATTGTAGCAACGAGTCGATGGAATAACTTACCCTCGAAGATTCCAAAGTGTTTAACGAGCGATTCTCGTGGGTGATGTAGTCGACACTTCCGATCTCAAGATCGCGTAGACGATCCTTCCATGCGTTCCAAAGCGTTTCCTTGATCGGTCACACATTAGGTACTCGACGAAGACCTTCCTCTCCTTGTTCCAAGAGGCGGAGGTTGTAGCACTCTCCTCGCGATTACGCGGCAAAGGCGTGGTACCAAAGTAGAGGAGATCCGCAGGCTTCGCCTTCGCGGGCGAGTATGGTGGAGTATGAGAGAGAGAGAGCTATTAGTGGTCTAGAGATTAGACACACCAATTAGAAGGCTCTAAACCATGAGCTAGAGCAATTAGAAGCTCTAAACCAAAACGGCTCTAAACCGGAGACTAGAGGATAGGAACTTGTGTGTCAGAGGAGGAGGCCCCCTCCTTTTATAGGTGGAGGTGGCCGCCAGGGGAGGAGGAGTCCCTCCCCAACTCGGCCTAGGCTGGCAGCGGCTTGGAGAGGGACTCCTCCTCCAAGTTGGTTTCAACCTCCTCTTGCTTGTTTCCCACAGTTCTGTTTCCCACAGTTCTGTTTTCCACAGTTTCTGTTTTAGCCGTTTAACTTTCAAATGGCGGTTTGACTTTTCAGTTTTGGAACAGCAAGAACACTTAGTACATGATGCAATCATTCGATGACACATTCATGTACCCTTACCCCAGTCTTGGGACAATCCGAACCTTCTAGAACATTCCCGATGAAAACACGGAATCATTCCCGAACTCAAAGCGGGACTTTCCTTATATGAATCTTATCCTCCGGACCATTCCGGATCACCTCGTGATATCCCGGATCCCATCCGATACTCCGAACAACATTCGGTCTCTTTCTCATAATACCATAACTACTCAAACAACGTCGAATCCTTAAGTGTGTCTCCCTACGGTTCGTGAATTATGCGGACATGATCGAGACACTTCTCTGAACAGTAACCAACAGAGGAATCTGAAATTCATATGGCTCCACATATTTCTACGATTAATTTGCGATCGAATGAACCACTTACATACGATACCAATTTCCCTTTGTCTCACGATAGTTTACTTATCCGAGGTTATGATCGTCGGTATCTCTGCATACCTAGTTCAACCTCGTTCCGATAAGTACTCTTTCTCGTTCGTGATATGTGATCCCTTGTGACCCGGTCACATGCTTGCAAGCTAATTGGATGAAATTCCACCGAGAGGGCCCAGTATATCTATCCGTCATATGGATGGACAAATCCCTCTTGATCCATGTGTTTCAACCAATACTTTCCGAACACTCAATGCCACCTTTATAGCCACCCGATTCACGGTGTGGTGTTTGATGTCATCAAAGCATCCATCCCCAAAGGTGATATGCATGATCTCATGGTCGAAGGAATTAGGTTACTATGTATCAGAAAGCATATAGCAATTGAACTTATTGAAATGACTTGATCTTTATGCTACGCTTATCTATAGGAGTATGTCCATCACATCATTCTCCTAATGATATGACCCTGTTGTTAATAACATCTCTGTGTTCATGATCAGGAAACCATGATCATATATTAACCAACAAGCTAGTTTAACAAGAGGCTTTACTAGGGACTCTTATTTTAGTTTACAAATCACACAAGTATTAATGTTTCCGTTTAATACAATTATAGCATGGTATGTAAACATTTATCATAAGTGTGAAGATATGATAATAACCACTTTATTATTGCCTCTTGGGCATATCTCCAACATTCTCACTTTGTGATAACCATTATTTCCACCTTTTATTGGTAAGCCATTGTCGTCCTCTATCCAACGCAATTGGAATCGGGTCAATCGGAGCTTCTAGTCAAAAGTTATTGCCGCCACGAATCAGGGCGGTACTGCCCGGTACGGCCGGCCCAGATATTTTTTCCCAGATCCAGATCCATCTCGCCCAGCCTGCCAGGCCGCCCCTCCCATCCTGGCTAGGGATGCAGAAGTGGGATAATTGGAACAAGTGGGATATCACTTTTAGACTACTAGACTAACTCAAAACTAAGTGGGACAAGAGGGATAAGCTAGATTTAACATATCCCACTTATCCCACCTAAATTAGAGTTAGTCTTGTAGTCTAAAAGTGGTATCCCACTTGTCCCATTTATCCCACCTCTGCATCCCTAATCCTGGCCTGCTCCTGCTTAGCCGCCCTGCCTCCCTTGCTTGCTGGACCAGCCTCCGCTGCCGCTGAGTAGATCCCGCTGCTTGGCCCCGCGAGCCGTTGCAGCTCCTGCTCGCCTGCCTCGCGCGCACCGCCATCGCCTGTCCCCACGCCCTCCCGCTCCCGCCTCGTTGCATGCGCCCCGCGTTGACCCGCCAGATCCCCCGCGCGCGCTGGTGCCTAGCTCGCTCTGCACTGATGCGCGCCTGCACTGCTGCTTGCTGGCCCCGCCTAGCCCCACATGCCCGCTCGCGCCGGCCAGCCCAGCTCTCATTTCTTCTTCTTTGGCTCATGTGCTGACCAAGCCGCTAGCTCGCCCTGATTTCACTTTTCGCCGCTTGTCATGTGGTTTTTCGGTCCGGTAGTACCGGTCCGTAATAGTGCCCCAACGACTAGATTTTCTGGGGCTACTATTTAACCATCTTGTCCGTTTTCAGTTTAGTAAGCTTCTCTCTTATCTATTAGGCTAAGCTTTGTCCACACTTGCTCTAGATCTTGAAGCTTGCCTAATCTTTTCTCTCCGATAATTCTTGCCCATATTTGAGTGGAAGAGAGAGGAGATCTAGACCCATGTTTTAACCTAACCGATTCATCTCTTTGTGAGTGCATCTTTGCGGATCTAGATTTTAGGGGATTTTGTGTCTCTCTTTGATTGCTTCTCTCTTGTTCCCTCAATAGCTTTAGTAGCTTTGTTGGAACTTGAGAGTGAGGGATTTGAGCACCTTTGTGGTGTTCTTGCCATTTGCATTTGGTGCATCGGTTTGAGTTCTCTTCGGAGGATTTGGTTTGAGTTACTCATTGGAGCTTGTCCCTCTTGGGTTCTTGGAACCCTAGACGGTTTTGTGGCCTTGGTGGCATTGTGTCCTTTTGTGGCATTTGTTGGGAGCCTCCAATTAAGTTGTGGAGAAGTGCCCCAACCTTGTGAGAGGTTCTGGTTGCCACCGACAAGTGCACCGATAGTGGAAGCGTGGATCGATCCCGTTGGGGAGAGATTCACCGGAGAATAAGGGAGGCCTTTTGTGGCGTTGGTGGTTTGATACCACCCCCTCTCCAAACGAGACGTACTCCATGTTGGGAGGAACTCGGTAAAATATCGGTGTCCCCGCGTGCCTCGGTTATCTCTATACCCGAGCTCTTTACTTATGCACTTTACATTATGATAGCCTTCGTGCTTGAAGTAATATATATCTTGCTATCACTTTGTTGCTTGTATTGCTTAGCATAAGTTGTTGGTGCACAGAGGTGAACCTTAGTTGTTCTACGTTGTGCTTAACAAAGTAAACACTAGTTTTATTCCGCCTTTGTTTAGCCACTCTAGGAAAAGTTTTAATCGCCTATTCACCCCCCCTCCTCTAGGCGACATCCGTATCCCTTCACATGGTAAAGTATGTGACTTCAAATACACATATTATGTCCTGAAATTTTCTCCATTCACAAATGTAACCGAGAGCTGGATCTGACCCAAGCTTCTATGTGCAGATCCTAGGACGACGTCATAGATCTCCCTAAGAATGGGTTTAATCTCTACCCTAAGAACATATTGAAAATTGTTTTCTATCTACACCAAGATATTTAGGCAAAAAGTGTAAACACCAAATTAACTCCAGTAGTGTCCATGCGATCCATTCATAGAACTCATCAAACAGAAAAATAGACCATCACGAATAAAAGGACGCTAATGCTGGTAAAATCAACCGTTCTATAAAAATAGAGGGCGGCAGCCCAGCCGGTGGCCAGGCCACCTACAACCCTGACCCAACCTAGACCTAGTCCAACCCAACACCACACACACACCAAACCCAACCCATTCAGAGCAACCCACACTCCATTGAAACCTAACACTACAACACAGAGCTCGGGGTCCTGGCGCTTATAGACATCGGGGCGGGGATTCTGAAATGGCGGCGGACTTTTTGGCTCGTCACAATGTTATCTGCCGACCTAGCGCTTACGCGGCGTCGTAGAGGATGCGCCACGTTACATTACCGAAGACTACATAAATTTAATGTCGCGTAACCGTGCATTATTTGCCGTGTTACACCATCCAACATCACTGAAAGTGAATTACCTTAACAATAACTAATTAAGGTTGCTAATCCCAACATGATTCAAAATTTCGGTTTATTGGTATATATAATATTTATTACATCATACATTGGATTTGAGCCCCTCTCTATTCAATAACATCATATTACACTGCAACCTCTTCTTATGAGATTAACATTTAACTTTGTCGATCTCGTCTAAATTACAGAACTAGGAGGTGCTAATGTGAATTCTACAAAATAAAAAATATAATTAGCCCTATATTTCTTGAGCGCCTCTCTATTTTGCACCTCATCAACATCACGAGTGTGATCTCCAAATCTTCTTACAGACGCCATGCTAACGAACTCACCATGGAACTAATCTGAAAAAAGAAATATAGGTGAATATTTTGGAGAAAGACAAACAAACATGTGGATCCGAAAGAACAAGAAACGAGATGTGGAGAAAGGATGGAGAATAAACCTACAGATGGGAATTGAAAGGGCTCGCAAGATCCGACGCCGATTGATGGGTGGATCAAGATCGAGCGCGGAATTGACCGGCCCCTCAAGATCGAGCGCGGATTGACCGATGGGTCAAGATCGAGCGCATAATTGGCCAGCCTCTCAAGATCCAGTGCGGAATGACCAGCCGCTCAAGATCCTGCACGAATTGACCGGCCACTCAAGATCTGCGAGGTATTTTTATCGTGTAAGCCACCAGCCCTCCTTGGTAATCTTACATCTCTCGACGCAGGAATAGAGGCTGAGGCACTTGAGCAGGACCAGCGTCCCTTGTCTCCGGTAGAATCCGTATGTGCATTATCTCATGCGGCGCCGACCAATTTGACGTGTAGAAGAAGGTAGTAGCATGATGAACAATTGAACATAGCAGCACGAAGCAATGGAAATTGTCAGCGCGGCCGTGCCACGCTGAGGTCGAGCAACACGAGGTTAGGTAGGGTGTTGGTGTTTTTTTTAGAGCATGGTGTTTAGGATCATGCTTAGAAAAATAAACCGATTTTTCTTTTAGCACCATTGTTTATTTATACTAGATAGATATCTAACTAAGCACCTTTTCTATAGAGATAAACACCAAAGCTTAGTAAAATTGTTAGTTTATTTTTTAAACACTTCTTTAAGCACCTCCCATTAAACATGCTCTTAGTGAAGTGCCTTTTTGCAAAAAAAGGAATTGTTGGTCCTAATCTAGACGTCGATGCTTTTGCAAATAACACCCATCAACACACGGGGGAAATAATTTTATTAGATCCGGTCCACAAATTTATGAGCGTCTCATGGTACTTTCTCCATCCCGAGGCTTAAGGAATATAACTTTTTTGGAAAGTCAATCCATATAAATTTTTATCAAACTTTAAAAAAAAAACTATTATGTTATATAGATTATGTATTGTAAATATTAATATTTTTTCTAAAAGCTTGATCAAACTTTAGTTGGTTTGATTTTTTAAAAAAATTACATGACTTTTTTTTGAAATGAGGCAAAAGAGTTGCCTTTTCATTGATATAGTAGAAGAGAAAATAACAGCTTATAAGGAAAATTGGACAAAAAACGATACAACTCGACACAACACGCCGGCCCGAGGCCGCTCTCCACACAGGTCGACGACCAAGACGCCCAAGCGAACAAGATCAACACCTAAACACAAACACCTCAACGCAACAAGACGGAGGCAAAGATCGGAGCCGTCGCTCCGACATCCACGCGGACCCCGGGGTCGCGCTCCTTCTAGCCGAAGACGAAAACGCCAACACCAACCACCAACACACTCCACAGGTCCCTCCGGCCGGCAAAACATCCAAAGCCGGGCCTCAAGAGCCAAAACGACACAAGAGCGCCGCACTCGCCCGAACCCGCAAGAGATCAAGGGCTTCCCTCGGAGAACCCGGGCGGAGGAGCAAACACACCGCTTCGACGACTTCAAGAAGCACACGGCGCCCAAAGGCGTCGGCGTCGTCGGTCCTAGCCAGCCGCCAGGACAAGGCTTTCGTCCAGCAATGAGTCGCAAACCACACGCCCGCCTCGCAAGGACCGGCCAAAACCACCACACCAATCGACGTCACGGTGTTCGTCGTCAAAGCCTCAGAAAGGAGTAGCCAGATCCAACATCCCGCACACCAAAAATTATATGACTTAAGCTTTGAGACGGAGGTAGTAGTACCGCAAGTCGTATTCAATTAGTTTTAAACCGTACACTACTACTCATGAAGCCCATATATATACCCAGCAAAATGACTCATGCTCGATCAATCTATCAACCCGCCCAATTGGCCATGGCCGAGAGCAGCCATGACGCTGCAGAGGAACCTGCGCGCGCTGCGCCTCCTCGACGCTCCAGAGGAGTTCCTCAGCATGACTGCTTCCATTCTCGCCTCGATGCGACTGGCGACGCCTTGCTCGGTGGCCGGCGAACGGCGATGTCATCATTCATCAACATCGACAACTCCTCCATCATCGAGTGGGCTTCACCACACTGGATGACGGTGACGGTGCCGTCGACATGCCGCTGGATTTCAGTGCCTTCGAGGATTACCAGCATTTTTTAGTTTTTAGGTTAATTTAGTTTTACTTTGGTTTAAGTTATGTAATCCGACTGTCAATATTAATGAATGGTGTTATATTTCCTAATGAGTTTCCAATGAGAAATTGGTCCTAAAATTTTGATAGATCTAAGACATCTATTTTGAAATAGAGGGAGTACTACGGATCCGGCCGTAAATGTATATCCTGCCTATAACATCTCTAACAGACATGAATAAAGGTGTGTTGTCCAAAAAAATAATCCTACTGACCACCTGGCCTCACCCGCACTCCCATATATACCCACCAAAATGACTCCTGCTCGATCACTCCAGCTACCTGCTCAATTGGCCATGGCCGAGAGCAGCCATGACGCCGCAGAGGAAGGAGACAGCCAGCTCCTGTCCACTCTCCCGACGAGGCAAGGGATGTGGAAGCCATTCTTCCTCTACCGCGGTTGCTGGCTGACACCCCGCTCCGTGACGAGCGTCGCGCTCGTGCAGTCCCAGTTCACGCCGCGCCCCGACGACGTCTTCCTCGCCACGTACCCCAAGTGCGGCACCACCTGGCTCAAGGCGCTCGCCTTCGCCGTCGCCAACCGCTCCCTCCACCCCGTCGGCGACCACGCCCACCCGCTCCTCACCACCCACCCGCAGGACCTCGTGCCGTTCCTCGAGCTGCCCCACCGCGACGCCCACCCGGTCTCCGACCTCGACGCGCTCCCTTCTCCGAGGCTCCTCTCCACCCACATGTCGCCGTCGCTGCTGCCGACGGGCGTAGCCGCCCTCGGCTGCCGCGTCGTGTACCTGTGCCGAGAGCCCAAGGACGTGTTCGTGTCCACCTGGCACTACATGAACAAGGTGGGCGAGGGCTTCCAAATCGACATGGACGCGTCGTTCCAGCTCTTCTGCGACGGGATGTCCCTGTACGGGCCTCTCTGGGAGCACTACCTCGGGTACTGGCGGCAGAGCGTGGCGGAGCCCGACAGGGTGCTCTTCCTCAAGTACGACGAGATGATGGCCGACGCCGGCAAGCATGTCAAGATGCTCGCCGAGTTCCTCCGCGTGCCGTTCACTGACGAGGAGGTGAGAGACGGAACCGTGGAGGAGATCGTGAGGCTGTGTAGCTTCGAGACTCTCAAGAGCCTGCCGGTGAACTCGTCCGGAGTGTCCGATCGGATCGGTGGGATGCCGATGGAGAACTCCGCCTACTTCAGGACAGGGAAGGTCGGAGACTGGAAGACACACTTGACTGAGGAGATGGCGAAGAAGGTGGACTGCATCGTTGAGGAGAAGCTGAGAGGTTCTGGTCTCACTTTCTGACGTGTGATTGACTGGCCATGAAAGGTCTTATGCAGTTATGCTCCTATATATGTACGGGTGAGCTCCATTATTGCATCCTCGCAAGAACATGCATCCGTGTTCGAAGAATTTGACGATGCAATGTATAAATAAGTTGTTGCTTAATATACATCCATCGTACTCTGGTTGAATAAGTTGTTGCTTAATATAAATACCATTGTGTTGCATGCAGGGAAATTCGCCCGTTGAAGTCTACAATTTTGCAATTTACAAATGTTGCGCCCATAGTAACGCCATGTCGATCGCCAGATATGCACAAAGAAAGAAAGTAAAACAAGACACCAATATTAGTTGACAAGCCGTCGTCGGCTACATCCCAAGTATGTTTCGATTCTTTATTAATGAATGACGACGAGTAAAGCATACCGAGTCCATAAACTCATGCGAAAAGCCATGACTCTATCAATTTATGGTCTTTTACTCTCTAACACTTGTGTGTTACATCGATCATGTGACACCTCTGTTTTCGAAGTTGCACAACTGAACGCGCTCGACTCAAAATCCTATTAACTCTAGCCGTCAAGCCCAAATTCAGCCGTAATTTCGAAGTAGTAGGTACATTCCACTCAAATTTCAACAGAACATGCTAGATTAGGTCCATATATCTAATTGGGCCACAGGTGTCGTTCGTGCATGGTGCGTCACTAGCCTATACTATTATCATACTAGTGTTAGTGCTTGGATTTTGGAGTATTGAATTGCTTGCGTGTATCACGGGTAGAAATATTTAAAGGAAAATTATTGGGTTTGTCTTGGGGCATATGAGATCGATTGCCCACCTAACCCGAGCACTTCCATTCTTGTTCGCGCTACTGCCTCCAACGCCTCCCTGCCGCCATGCTCTGGCACCGGCGAGGTCTCCTGCGTTGATGCTATGATCTTTGTCTTTGACGGCTACGAGAGGCAACGAAGATGCTACTTGAAGCTTCGGGCATGGCTACCATCGGCAACAGGCAACACTACCATCGGCGAGGGGCGGGTGTTACCAACTCGCTAGAGGATTTTGCTATATGCTACAGTAGCAGTTTGCTAAAATAGTATAAAGATTTGCTACGATGTTTTATGGCGAGAGTTCGGCGATGTCTCTGGTGAAATTGGTTTTCTGCTATATTGGTACAAATTTTTTGCTACGGTTGCTTTCGGATTCTGCTACCGTAGCACAATTTGGTTGCTATGAAGTATCCGACAAGAAGTCTTCGGAGATATCTCCGACGATCTTCGGTGAAGTCGGTTTTGCTATATTAACATAAGTTTTTTGCTACAAAATCTTATTTGAAAGCTAAATAAGATTTGTCCTTGGAGACGCCCAGTGCCACCATATTTGAAAGCTAAAGTAAGTACGCAGGTATTTTGCTGACGTGGCGTGCCAAGGACAATTACCAAATTGATGATCATGACAACCGCTACTGCTACCATGGTGTTTTTCTCTCTTGGATTAACAAATTCGTCCGGGTGGTACGAATTTTTCTTTAGGCCTTGTTTTGCCAGGTGGATTAATGAGTATTAGCAAGTATTATCAGCCATGTTTTGGATGAAAACACTCCGACCACCCAATACTCGCTGGCGCACTTTCGTTGCAATCGCTCTCTTCAACAGCCACCGCGAGGGAAGGTCAGGGCAGTTGTTGACTCCCGCCGGTAGTGTGCGTTAGCGCCACCAACAGCCAGAGGGATTGCTAGCTTTTCCGTTTCACGTCAATCCTGTGTGTTTTTTGGGTTTCACCGGGGTTGAGCCCGCTCAAGATCGGCCTACAAAACGGCTCGGACGTGGTTTGTGATGGATTTAAACTAGGCCATAATTAGACGCAAAGAAACCGGTCAAACCACCTCCGCAAAATGGCCTTAAGGGGAAGAACCGTACAAATATCTTTGCTAGTAATTGATTGCGCGCAAGATCGATCAGCCCGAACGGCTCGCAAGTGATCCAGTAAGAGCTGGCAACTTCTTGCGCTTCGTTGGGTTCTTGAAAGATCAGGCCCATGCTGGCTGGTGGCCGTAGCAGGCAAACTCTCCTGACCTATACAGCTCCTGCATCGGTGCACAGGTACCAGGCCGGCACCATTGATGGGCAGTGCTATACACCGCCCTTAGCGGCGCCTGTTGCGGGTGGTCGCGACTGTGCAGCAGCTGCGGATGTTTGCTGCCGGTTGCAACACAACGCTAAAATGAAAGCGGGACAGTGTGGCAGCCACATCAGCCCGCAACCATCCGATAGACTCAAAGATGACCAGAATACTGAATCTTTCAAGACCTCCAACATAAGCTGCCAAGGATCGACAAGGTACTTAAATCTGGAAATGGTTCTAGATTAGAGCATCTTTAGCAGATACCACATCCCACGGTACTACAAAACGTGGATGCGGTAGATCGAAAACCCGGTTTGTAGTATGAAAAACGTTGGAGCAGAATAGATACACTAATTCAAACTACATATTTAGAAAACATCCCATATTAGCTTCAGATTCATACATAGAGGAGGTTCTGATCATTGAGGTCTACATAAGTTTAGCAAAAAATGGTGCTGCATCCTGCATTCAGACTTCACCTAGCATCTACCTAGCTCCACCGGTGGTACCTACTCACCGGATCATCTATGACGGGGGCACGCGCTTACTCCTAGGCGTTGTTGGCGTCGTTGTCATTGTCGTCGTTGGTGAAGTACTCGTCGGGGTAGTCGGCTTTGAAGGCCTCGAGCCGCGCCAGGTGCTCGCAGAGCGAGAGGCGACTGGCATGGCGAAGCTCCCGCTTCTCTGTCATGTGCGCGTCACGGCGGCGCTTCCGGCGCTACATGACATCCATGAGCGCGGTGCACAACGAGTTGAACTTGGCCTCGTTCACCAAGAGCTCCTTGTGCTCGTCGTCGGCAGTGGGCTCGCAGACGATCGGCGGGAACATGCAGATTTCAGCCATCAAGAGCTCCTCGGCATCGTCTGCGGCAGGGTCGGCCGACAGCGGCGGGGTCGCGCGGGTGCGCCCAAGGGCGCCACAACCATGTCCCATCTCGGAGAGGCGCTCGCATTTCTCCTCGACCGGCGATAGAGTCGGGCAAGCTCACAGGCCGGAGCTTCTGTTGCAACCCGAGAAGCGCGGTCGTGGGCGCCCAAATCGGGCCTCGATTGGTCGGCCATGGCAAGATGGGGAGTGTACACAGAGGTTGGCGGCGGCGATGTGTTTTTCGACGGCGGGTGTGGCCGGAGTCGGAGGCATAGGCAGGCGGCGCCAAGGGTTTCTGGGCGAGGGAGGAAAGGAAAAATGGATGCGGGATACCGCATCCAGGTCCCCCCGCATCGAATATATGCGGTACGGATGGGCCTCGATGTGGGATACCGCAAAAAATTGCAGTATTCGGCCTTTTACGATATCTAAAAAAGCTATTTTTAAATTTCGGAATCGTATATCGACGCAAAATTTGCGGGCTGGCTGACATACGGTATCTGCCAGAGATGCTCTTAGCGAGTCAAAATGGTTTGTTTCTTCATGTGGGCTTGATTGGTTTGGGTCGTTTTGGGTCACGCCTAATCTTACTTTGGTTCAGTTTGGGTTTATAAAAAGAAAAGTTGGATAGTCGTTGTGCATAAAATCCAAGTTCGAGAAATGAATTTCGGTGAGAACACTAAAACTGTGCGGTTTTAGAAATGAAACAAAATTGTTGTTGGTTGTGTACTGTATTGGTTGCTGGAATCCATGGATACACTACAAAATTACCTCCCTCCCCGTACCAGACACTCTTTTTTTTTTTTGGGCTGGAAATTGACCGGGCAGATAAGCTAGATAAGCTTTCTTGGCGTTTAACAAGGGGGCAGATAACTATCTACCGTGATAGATCATATATCGTCACATAATTGTGTCATGGTAGGTGGCATGCAAGTGGGGCTATATTTTATGTCGTGTTTAGACAAAAAAAAGCCATTAATTATTGCATTGTCCATTCTAAGTAATGTTAAAAGTTCACGCAACGCTCGAGAGTTGTCAAACTCATTGTGATGACTTCTCAGGAACATCTCCCTGCCGAGTGTGGCCCACCACCACCGAGACTAGCCTTTATAGATCTACCTCCATGTAATGACCCCTTTGTGTAAAGACGGCCCACATAGTTGCCCTTAACCCCCACTTTTGGTACCCGCTTTCTATATAGTACATGTAACCCTTAGTGTCCACCTTCCACTTCTCATTCCATAGGCCATCACATTCCACGTTACTCACTCCCACTCGCGAAGCCAAACCCTAGGTCTGAGTATCATCGATTCACAAAAGAACCAAGATCGCATCAACTTCCATCTCTCCTACTAACTATACTTACCACTCTGGTCAATCCCAAGGAGATGACGTGCAAGCTCAAGATGTGTAGGTTGTCCACGTCCGGTATTATCCCCCTGATCTAGGCAGCCTGTGAAGTCATGCTAGAGTCCTCCACCGGAGTTCACGAGACTAAGGTATGTTCTTCATCTCATCTATAGACCATGTTTATCTTGTTATTTCTTAATATATATATTGTATCTTTCAGATCCATGGGGATGTGGGCAACATAATGATGGTGGGAATCTCACGGAGGACGGCGAGCATCGTGTGGAGGACGACGGGCATCTAGATTTTAAATTGGATGTTGTAGGTAAGATGCCTGAGTGCGGTGACCCAGCATACCACTACATGATATAGTACACTATAGTCGTTGATATAACACCAATGAAACACCGTTCACTAGTATTACATCCCTCAGAGTGGTACACCAGAAACACAGCAGGTACAAGACATGACTATAGGTTATAACTCGACTCTTTATACAAGATCCAGAGAACACTCTAGGTTAAAGAGAGAGAAAGAAACTTCTTACAAAGAAGAATAAAAAATAATCAACTCATAACTATTATGCTAATAAGACTAGCATCTAACTATTTGGCTTGTATTGCTGCTATTGCAATACTCTACAGAAGTAGGTTCTATGGCTAGAGATTATATTCATATCTAATCAGCAACTTCGTCTTCACTTTAGTTGATGTATATGTTGACTTCCTTTACTTCATTGAAGATCTTGAGCTTTTGATGATGATTTCTGGAGCATAACTTGATGTAGGCGTCGTCTGTATTGGCTTCAGAATCTAGCAAGGGTTAAGAAGATACGTTGAGTACGAGCGTACTCAACAAGTTCACTAGAAAAGGAGTGTCTGATGCACTAGCTACAGCCACAGACCATAGGTCGTAGGCAATGCAACTTTTCGTAAACATTTCTTCAAAGGTTGATTTTATTCTGAAAAGCTATGTCCGTCAGCCTTCACAGGTTTACCAGAACTTTCGTGTAGTTCCTTTCCTTCCGCGTTCGTAGCTCCTTCCCGGAATAGGGAGTAACAAGTTATAGTTGTTACACTCTATAGAGGTGTGTTACTTTACCCATGAGAGAACTTATCCTTGTTGCACAACCAAGTCATGAGCTTGTACACATTTCCTTGGTATGGGGCTCAGTCTAAGATCCAAGCCAATCACTGCCTTCTCCGCGACCCCGCATGTCTCCTTGGTATACGCCAGCCCACATATTGAATTATGGCAATTGATAGTACAGATCGTTCAGATGCCGGAACTATCATGTGACATTGAGGGTTCCCACCCATATGCTGCATATCCTCTACGAATTACCAATCAATGCACGCTACGAGGATAATAGCCACGACCCGCACATCCGGCTCCATGCGATAAGGAAAAGATACAGCTGACTTCTCCGTCCCATTCCAAATCTCATGGTTAACGCGTGATATACGGTGCAAGAATCACTGGCGATATTGGTTGTTAAGTCCTAGATAATATGTTCCTTTACCACCGGAACTTTCATAGTAGGTTATTACCTCATGGTAAATAATCTATAATCATATTATTATGAAAATAGTGTTTCCTGACCTTTTTGAAATGCAGGTGATGACAATACTGGATTTGCAAAATACTTTATAGAAAATAATCAAAGGACATGAGCAAGTGTGAACTTGCCTTTTGTGATTGCAAGATTATGCACTCACGGTCTTCAATACAATATAAGATCCAATATCTGAAAACAGCATCATTGGTCCGGTAAGGACTAATGTTTAAAGAAGCAAGATGCTATTATGCATAGTAATGTAATGCAAGTTAATAAACTCGAATCCCCAGAATAAACGTTGTTCTAGGTTTTGGATATTGGAAATGGTTTCTTTGGAATGTGTTGCCCTTTTTAGATTAAGTTTCACACTTGTGCTTCTTATTAGGGCTTGTGAGTGTGTGTGAAACAATATGTAAACATAATAAGTAGTATATAGTAATAAAGCACGTAAGTGTGAAATGGTATCTAAAGACTCCTTATACGAAGGTTGTGACTTAAGTAGATTTATTTTGGAATGCTTAAGAATTACTTCTAGTGTATCTTAAAATAATAACTTTTGAAGAAAAGTTTACTTAATTAAACAAAAGCATTTAAACTTTAATTATTAATAATCTAAAATATACAAGTAGTGTATGAAATAATGTGATTATGATTAATTGTCATCTGTTGATTGATACGTCCAAAACATATCTACTTTTCTGAACAATTTTGCTATTGTTTCTTTTCTAAACTTGTGTGATTTGGATACAACTAACACGGACTGACGCTGTTTTCAGCAGAATTACCTTGGTGTCTAGTTTTTTTTTGCAGAAAATCAACTATCAGGAAAAATCCTGGAAAATATGCCAAAAATTCTATTTCACCAGAAGATCCACGGAGCCAGATTACGAGACGGAGGGGAGCCTTGGGTGGCCCCCACACCCCCCTACTGTGCAGGTGGGCCCACCCCACGCCTGGGAGGGGTGTGGCCAGCCCAGGCACCCCCTCGGCCTCTCTCTCCGCCTATAAGTTGCGTTCTAACCTAAAAACTCAGTGTGGGTCGCTTTTACGTAAAGAGTTCATTGCTGTCACCACCGAAGCGCGATTCGAAACCAAACTCATATGGCACCTCACGACAGGAATTTGGGAAGGATCATCGCCATCGTCATCACCAACGCCTCTCCATCAATCATCAATGTTTCCCTCATCCATGAGTGAGTAATCCCCTGTTGTAGGCTATAGGGATGGTAGGGATGAGTTCTATCATGTAATCGAATAAGATTGTTAGGTCATGGTGCCTAGTATCTCTATTAGTGCTATTTGACTTTGTTGCAACTTGTTGTGCTCAATGCTTGTCACTAGGGCACAAGTGCCATGATCTCAGATCTGAACATATTATTGAATCATTATGACAGTATTGTTTGTGATCTTATCTGCAAGTTGTGTACACATATCATTGTCCGGATCCAAAGGCCCTGAAGTGATAGAAATTGGGACAACCGGAGGGGATGCCTGTGATGTGAGGATCACATGTGTTCACGGAGTGTTAATGCTTTGCTCCGGTACTCTATTAAAAGGAGCACCTTAATTTCCAGTAGTTCCCTTGAGGCCCCGCTGCCACGGGATGGCAGGACAAAAGATGTTGTATAAGTTCTCATTGCGAGCACGCATGACTATATATGCAGCACATGCATATGATTGTTTAGTACTTCGATGCTTATTCTTATTTATCTGCAATTGCCCTAGATCTTGAAGTTACATGTTTAGACTCGTCCATGCAACGCCTGTCCATCCATCCCTATGCCTACCGCGCTCATATCCTAAACCCTAAACCCTAAACCATAAACCCTAAACCCTAATTATTGTTGCTCTTGTTTTACTGTTGTTGTTGCTTTGCTGTTGCTACTACAAACTGTTGTTACTGATAAACTTCTGTGAGCAAGAACTATTTCCAGGTGTAGCTGAATTGACAACTCAGTTGTTAAGGCTTGCAAGTATTCTTTGGCTCCCCTTGTGTCGAATCAATAAATTGGGTAATACTACCCTCGAAGACTGTTGCGATCCCCTATACTTGTTGGGGATATGCTATATGGGTATCCTCATAGCATGTCTCTAATCCGACTAACCCGGGTGGCCCATAGTCGGTAGCATGGCCTATGGCCAGCTGGGCGGCCCATTTAGGTGGATCCAGAAGGGAGGCCCATGCCGGATAAAGGAAGGCTACGATGGAGTCACCAGCGTACCCGGAGCCTTGGAGTGCAAGATACACAAGACTAGTAATAGACGGTGTAGAACTCTGTAACCTGTCCGGCTAGGAATTTTCCCTGTAACCCTAGGACCTGACGACTATATAAGCCGGGCCTATGGGAGCCTTTAGGGCACAATCTCATATAACTTCACATAACCTCGCACAGCGAACCTATCTCTGTAACTCGGCGTATTGCCATTATAGTGATTTATAGCAGGAGTAGGATTCCGCCACCGTTGTGGGATCTGGACCTGGGTAAGCCGTGTTACCTCGTACACGTCAACCGTCCGCCTTACCCCACGTCTCTAAACATGCACTGTGAGGACCCCTCCATGGCGTACTCGTCGGCAATACCACGATAGTTGGCGCCCACCGTGGGACAAAAGGCGCTTCAGGCTCTTCAGCGGGCGAGGACCAAGATCTTCGCGGGAATCGGCAAAAATGTGGCCATCGGTCGCGTTCTCTTCTCCGGCAACGTTCCGATCGTCCCCCCCGACGAGTTCTGGATCCCGGCAAAGACGAACCCTACGCGGTGTTCGATCGTTCCTATCGGAGACATCCACCTCTTCATTGGCGAAACCGACTCGGGCACTAGTTCCCTGGGAGTCGGAGGAGCATCAAGACCCGCACGGACCCTACGGGCAGGATACATTCGCGGAAGGATCGATGTCGGATCTCTCCTCGGATTTTGCCGGCAAAGATCGGAAAAATTCAAGACCCGCACGGACCGCCTACGGGCAGGATACGTTCGCGGAAGGATCGATGTCGGACCTCCCCTCGGAGTTTGCCGGCAAAGATCGGAAAAAATCAAGACCCACCCAAACCGCCCCTATGCAGGATATAAAGGTGGAAGGTCATCAGAACCCGGCTTTAGCCGTGTCCGACATCGAGATCCAAGTTCGCTCGGCGTGGTTACCATCTTTGATCTGGCGCTATGCGTTCATAGAGAGGGCGAAAACCCCGCGACATTAGCCAGTGGCTCGTGATACTGCCGATCCGCCAACTACCCCAATGATGATGCCATCTATCACTTTGTGGAAGGATCGACCATGGCACGCCTCCGACATTCTCTAAGACGGCAAGAAAGCGCCTCACCTTCGAAGGAATGGTGAACACCGTCAACAACTACACGGAGGCTGAAGCGGCAGCTCAGACAGCGCTTGCGCTCATTGATTGAGCACCTCCGATTCAGCCACCACCACCGCCTCCGGCCGCCATCGTCGCATCAGTGCCACCACCTCCAGTCATCGTCGAGGCCGTTGCACCTCCACCGCCCGTCATCGAGGAAGTCCTGGCACCCTCTGACTCTGTCATTGACGCGCTTTATGCTGATTTCAGTGCAGATTCCGAGGAGATAGACTTTAGTCCAGAAGAGCTAGACTTCGCCATGCAGGAAATGGAGGAGGAGTACTCGCGCGGCGAGCAAGCTAATAACACCGTCATGTCTCGAGGCGTGTTCATCACCATCGGGACAGCGATGGATGAAGACCAGCCCGGGCAAGCTCCTCCTACGGCGCTGGATAAGGGAAAGGGGCTACTTATTGCTGCTGACGATGATCGCGCAAGAGTCATGTCGCCTCCGCCTAACCCATTGCAGCAGTCGCAGGAACTCGGCACCGGTCCGAGCAACAACAACACCGCGAACTTTCCGCCTCCAACATCCACGTCGGCAGCAGCCCATGTTACTCCAGCTGATAGAGTGATGTACGACAATCTCCTCGTTGAACTACTAACCGTTGATCATATCCGGAACGTGACTCAGCTTGACGAGAAGCGCTAGCAGCTACTGGAAGAGGCGCAAGCCATCGCGGAGCAAGGCGCTAAACTAGATCAAGATCTGGTCAACGCGCAGAAGTCCATAGAGAAAGCAAGAGCAATGGAGGCCGAGTACAAGACTCTGCTGCAACAGCAGAAGGCTAAGAAAGCTCCGGCTCGCATCATCAACGATCCTGGTGTACGGCGCAACCTAGTATGGGCTCCCTCAAAGCCGGCACAGGCCAAGCCATACATTGATAGTGAAGGGAAGCAGGTGATGCCCACCCCACTCCTTAACCTCGCCGTCGCCAAGACCCTTCTGGAGCAGGATAGACCGCCTGAGGCAGTAGAGCGGGTCTATGACCTAGTGGCCAAGACGGTAAAGCAGCAGGAAAAGTCCACCTCTCAGAGGCTTGAGTCTGACCCAGCGCTCTGCCGATCTAGCCAGTACAAACCGCCAAGGGACAGATCTCCTCAGGATGTCGGACCGCGGACGGTTTCATCAGAACAAAGACGGAGGGATGCGCGCAACAGGAAGGATGCTATCCCCATATCCTCCGACAACGGAGAAAGAGCCCAACCTCGCATCCCATCGCCACCGCCCCGATCCCCCCGACGCCAGGAAGACTACAAGACTCACCATCGTACGGATATGCCCCCACCAAAGCAGTGCGACATCGTCATCCGCGACAACGCGGCACAGACCCGTCATGATGGAGAGCGCCACCAAGGACACAAGAGAGGTCACACCATGACCCTCTCTATCCGGCAAGCAACCGTGACAGGCGTGGGGCGTCTCATGAGGGTAATAGCAAGAAGGCTAACCCACCGCCACCTCCGCCTCCGTCACCACCAAGCAGTCACCATGACGGAAGAGGCCCGCGTTGTTCACGCAGCCCATCCCCTGTTGACAACAATAAGAAGAACCCGGAGCCATACGATGCACGTTCACAGATCGATAAGATCCACGAGGCCCGGGAAGGACCATACCTGGGACCACGTTGCTTTGGACCTGCAATACGGTCCGCAACTTACCCCAAAGGTTTCCGGATTGACAAGACCATCAAGCCCTATGACGGCACCGCCAAGCCTGCCACATGGTTGTAGGACTACGACAACGCAGTGGATATTGCCGGAGGCAACCCCAACATCGCCGTCAAGTACCTCCCGTTAATGTTGGCGGGCACGACCCGTCAATGGATCGACGACTTGCCGGAGAAATCTATCTACAACTGGCTGGACATGCAAGAAGCATTCACCAAGAACTTTGAGGGTACATACAAGCATCCCTGCACGGTGGCGATCTACAGCGGTGCATGCAAGAGAAAGACGAGACATCTCGCGACTATCTCTCCCGCTGGCTGGATATGAAGAATTCCTGCACCGGAGTGCATGCCCAGACCGCCATGGACGCCTTCATCGATGGGTTGGAAAGAGGCACGTTACTCCGACATAAGCTAAAGCGCTTGCAGGACAATCATCAGCTTGACTTGAATCAGATGATTCAGTTAGCTAGTTAGTTCGCAGCTGCCGACGATGATGCTCGTGGCTCTTTGCGGCAACGGCCGTTCCAACTCAAGCTCGGAAGAACAACAGTACAAAGCGGAAAACCGCTCCAGAAGAAAAGAATTCTACCGACATGGTCGTCATGACTTTTGCAGGACAAGGATAAGGCGGACAACGTGGCCGAGGAAGAGGACCAGGCCGTGGGCAGCAGCGAGGAAGTGAAACCAACTCGGCGCCGCTCCGTGTTCCCCAAACCTACGAAGAGTACCGCGATATGCCATGCCTCGTACACCTCGAATTCAACGGCAAGGCCACCCATACCAATCGACACTGCAAGTTCGTCAACGACCTCAAGGAAGACCCGAAGTCCGGCTATAAGCGAAGTCGGAAGAACAGACCACGAGGCAAGGGCAAGGCGAAGAAGAAGGAGGAGGAGTTTAAGGATTCAAGTGACATGGACGAGGACGTTGACCCCAAGCACGCCACCAAGAGAGACGACAAGGGCAAGAACCCCTTCGCAAAGAAGGCCCTAGTCTACCACACTTTCCTTGGCACCCCCACCGTTCGACAACAGAAGACCTCTCTAAGGATCCTGATGGCTACTCTCCCCCCTGTTCCCCAATACCTACGCTGGTTGGAGGTTCCAATCACTTGGGACAGGACGGACTACCCATACCTTGTGCCCACAGAGAACCAGTACGCCATGGTCATCAACCCATTGATTGACGGTGTGGAGTTCACCAAGTGCATGGTGGATAGTGGAAGCAGCATCAACATCATGTACCTGGATACACTGCAGAAAATGAACTTGACGGAGGCAAACCTAAGGCGGACTAACACCGTGTTCCATGGAGTAGTTCCTGGACGGGAGGCTCGGTCCCTTGGGTGCATTACACTTCAGGTAGCCTTTGGCGAGTTAATAATTACCGCCAAGAGCGCATGACCTTTGAGGTGGTCCCCTTCAAGAGCATGTACCACGTCATATTCGGCCGCGACATATTCCACACGTTCATGGCCAAGCCATGCTTCGTCTACAACAAGCTCAAGATACCCGGACCAAACGGTGTCATCACCGTATCCGGAAGCTTTACCAAGGCAAGGGACTGCGAGATCAATGAAGCAGCCGTTGCAGAAGCTGTCCTCTACAACGAAGAATTCAAGGAGATCCAGAGCAAGGTCAATGACTCAGATATGCCCGCGTTGAAGAAGCAGATCTCCGACTCCACTCCTGCGTTCAAGGCCGCCATCGAGACCAAGCCGGTGGAACTTGTGGTAGGCGATGCCTCCAAGACCGTCGCCATTGGGACGAACCTGGATCCCAAATAGGAAAGCGCGCTCTCGAGTTCCTCCGTGAGAATAGGGACATCTTTGCCTGGCAACCCGCCGACATGAAAGGTGTACCTAGGGAACTTGCCGAGCACAGCTTAAACATAGATCCAAAATGTAAACCAGTGAAACAACCTCTACGACGCTTCGGAGATGAGAAGAGACGCGCCATTGGCAAAGATATAGCTAGGTTACTTAAGGCTGAGTTTATCCGAGAAATCCTTCACACCCGATGGGTGGCCAATCCTGTACTTGTCCCCAAAAAGGTAACCAATGAATTAAGAATGTGCGTTGATTACACCGGCTTGAACAAAGCATGCCCCAAAGATCCGTTTGCTTTGCCTCGTATTGACCAAGTCATTGACTCGACGGCTGGCTCAGAACTTTTGTGTTTTCTCGATGCATACTTAGGATACCACCAGATTAAGATGAGGAAGTCAGACCAATTGGCCACTTCATTCACTACCCCGTACGGAACGTTTTGCTATGTCATGATGCCCTTTTGGCTGAAAAACGCAGGTGCTACCTACCAGCGGACAATGCAACGTTACCTTCACGAACAAATTGGTCGGAACGTTCACGCCTATGTGGACGATATCGCGGTGATGTCTAAAAAGTCAAATGACTTAATCTCCGACTTAAAAGAAACCTTTGAGAATCTCCGGAAATACAACATGATGCTCAACCCTAAGAAGTGCGTCTTCGGGGTTCCAGCCGGCAAATTGTTGGGCTTCATCGTTTCCCAGCGCGGAATCGAGGTCAAACCGGAGAAAATCAAAGCCATCTTAAACATAAACCGTCCGACATGCCTAAAGGACATCCAACGACTAACAGGTTGTGTTGCAGTAGTTAGTCGGTTCATCAGCCGACTTGGAGAGAAGGCTCTGCCGCTGTACAAGTTGATGAAGAAGGCGGACAAATTCACATGGACGGACGAAGAAGATGCAGCATTGAAGCAGCTAAAGGAGATTCTTTCCTCAACGCCCATCCTTGCAGCACCCGAGCCTGGACAGCCCCTGTTAATTTACATGGCGGCAACCAACCGGGCTATCAGCATCGTCGTCGTAGTAGAGCGGAAGGAACCAGGCTATGAGCACGGAGTGCAACGACCAGTTTACTATGTAAGCGAGGTCTTGATGGAGTCCAAGCAGCGTTACCCGCACTACCAAAAGATAGCTTATGGAGTATTCCTTGCTTCACGGAAGCTGAGGCATTACTTTCAGGAGCACCCAATCACAGTAGTGAGCAAGACTCCACTGTCTGACATTATCAACAACAACGACGCTATAGGAAAGGTCGCGAAGTGGGGCATTGAACTTGCTGCCTTCGAAATCACCTTCAAAAGACGCGACACTATCAAGTCACAAGTCTTGGCGGATTTTATTGCAGATTGGACGGAAATACCGGATGCCACTCCGTTGCCGGAACCGGAGTACTGGGTGATGCACTTTGACGGATCAAAGATGCTCAACGGCTCAGGGGCTGGTGTATTGCTGCAGTCACCAAAAGGAGACAAGCTACACTACGTTCTGCAGATCCACTTCGAGGCTACAAACAACATGGCGGAGTACGAAGCACTCATTCACGGACTGCGTGTAGCCAAGGATATTGGCATCAAGCGCATAGTTTGCTGTGGAGATTCCGACCTGGTTGCCCAGCAGGTGGCTGGCACCTGGAATGCGCGGAACCCTATGATGGCGGCATATCGCGATGAAGTGGACGAGATAGACAAGAGCTTCTTGGGCTACGAAGTCAAGTATGTGCCTAGGGAGCAAAACGAGGCGGCTGATCTATTGTCTAAACTTGGATAAGCGCACAAGCAAATTCCGCCAGGAGTTTTCCTAGAGCATCTACGCACACCATCCGTGAAGGGCGTCGACATCGACAACCCGGAGAGAGCTGATTCTTTCGTCAACATGGTGACAAAGACCCCTCTGGCTTGGACAAAACCGTTCATGGAATATCTCGAACACGGAACTTTGCCCGACGACGAGGTAAAAAGACGGCAAATAGTACGGCGAGCAAAGGGTTATACCATAATGAATGGGCAACTCTATAAAAAGAGCACTACTGGTGTATACCTAAAGTTTGTTTCCCAGCTAGAAGGTATGGAAATCCTACGCGAAATCCATCTCGGAGATTGCGGGCATCACGCCGCTCCTCGATCGTTGGTCGCGAAAGCCTTCCGGCAAGGATTCTACTGGCTGACCGCGAAGGCGGACGCCGATAAGCTGGTTGAGACGTGCACAGGATGCCAGTATTATGCCCGACAACCACATGTTCCTGCTAAAGAATTGCGAACAATACCAATAACTTGGCCGTTCGTAGTCTGGGGGCTAGACATGGTGGGGCCGTTACAAATGGCACCGTGTGGATTTACGCATCTGCTTGTAGCAGTTGACAAATTCACCAAATGGATAGAAGCTAAACCCCTTAGAAAGCTTTATGGGGCAACTGCCCTTAGATTTGTCCGAGATCTAGTGGTGAGATTTGGTCTCCCACATAGCATCATCACCGACAATGGAAGCAACTTGTCACTCGGAGAAGTGGAGGCCTACTGCTGGGACAAAGGCATCCGACTTGACCTCGCGTCTGTGGCACACCCATAATCCAATGGTCAAGTTGAGCGAGCCAATGGATTAATTCTGCAGGGAATCAAGCCACGTCTTGAGGCACCGCTACATAGAGCAGCTGGAGCCTGGGCGGAAGAATTGCCATTTGTGCTGTGGAGTTTACGAACTACACCTAACAGATCCACCGGCTACACCCCTTATTTCATGGTATATGGAGAAGAAGCCATCCTACCTTCCGACATCCTCCACGATGCACCAAGAGTTGCCGTTTACGACGAAGATGATGCTGAAGAATCCAGAAGCCTAGATGTAGACCTTCTCGAGGAGGAGCGCGTTTTGGCATGCCAAAGATCCGCCATCTACCAGCAGAAGCTATGCAGCTACCATAGTCGCCGCGTCCGGCATCGCTCGTTTAAAGAGGGGGATTTGGTGCTCCGACTTAAGCAGAAGAAGTCACACAAATTATCCCCTCCATGGGAAGGACCGTTCATCATAAGCAAGGCGCTGCTCAATGGTCTTACTACCTTGTCGACAATCGTGAACTTAAGGATAGGCCCAATGAGGATCATAAGCGTAAGCGACATGACCCGGATGATGACTACCCGGAGCTTGATCGGCCATGGAACATAGCACAGCTACGTCCTTTCTACACTTAGCATTTTTTATCTAATCGTGTACCTCTTATATGATCAATGAAATAAAGCTCTTTGGTTCACTCATATTGCTGAGTATTTTACCTCCTTTATTGTTCATTTTTGGATCATATAAACCTTTATGCACAAGCTTTGCGATTTCACTTGTGAAAATTCCGCCTACGGGCGTTAGCTTAAGTTTTCTGGTCTACACGTTCTTTGTTGTTTTTATGTGGATTCTGGAGTAGTGACTTTCGGCACTCATTGTCGGCGATTTTGTGTTAAGGTTTTTTACGGTGCCATTGGGTATCATCACCTAAGTGCATGGTTCCGATAACGAGTCTTCCGAATCACGAAAAGTCAAGCATAAGAACCAAAGTAATGGATAAGCCAGCACTTGCTTAAAAAATATATACATGCTGGGCATTAATTCTTAAGAAGCAGGATACGACAAACATTGTTTTCCGCCTTAAGATTACATCACCAAGTTTTTTCAATGCACACTCCAGAGGTGAAAAAAGAATTACAAAGTGTTTTTCACTCCTTGGGTGCAGGGGACTTGGAGGCCACATCATCACCAGCCGGAGATTCACCCTCGGCGTCACCACTGTGAGGAGACTCGGAGGATTCAGGGTTGGCGTTGTCAATGAAGTTCCTGGGCACGAAGACGTCGACGTCCACCAACTCGTAAACCCTGGTGTCATAACCCGCGAATGATGACATGATGGCTTCGTGATCGATCTCCTTGTCGTCATCATCCATGTCGGGGATACCAGATGTCACCGTGTCGATGTCGACACCTTCATAGTGTGCCTTCACCATGGACAACGCCATCCTTGCGCCAGCCCGTGCACATGAAGCTTTCCAGCTTGCGACACGCTCGGGGGCTCGGCGCAGAATCTCCGAGTACTTCACCACGGAGTCAGAGGCCTTGATATAAATTTGGAGGGGCTTGGCGATCTCCTTGGCTTGGGCGATGGCGGTGTTGATGAAGTTGCCGGCAAGAATCATGCATTCCTTGTCCGAAGGAGGCGAGCGGGTTAAACCCAGGGGCGCTGAAAATTCCGACAATGATTGCATGAGTTCAAAAATTCTAAGTACCCAGACTACAGAGCTACAAGGCGGAGGATACTTACTGAAGATGCTGGCCTTAGCCTGCCAGACGATGTCCACCAAGGATTCTTTCTATTGTTGGAGGAGCTTAAACGCCTCGCTATGGCGAAGGTTTTGCTCATCGACAGCTTGCTTCTGATCCTTTAGGATCGCAAGCTCCTCCTTCAAGCGATTGATCTCAGCAGAGGCGGAGTCCTGCAGGGCTTTCATGGAATCCTCGTGCATCTTCAGCATTTCTTCCCTCTCCTTCTTAATGATCTTGTTCTCGCTGTCCAGCTGCTGGATGTGCTTGGACTGCTCGACAATATCCTTGGCCTTGGCTACATGCTCTGCAAGTCGGAGAAAACAAAGTAAACAGTGAGTACTCGAAGAAGGAAGGCACAAAAGTAAGACGGAAATGCGCAAAAAGAAAACAGACTCTTTTTTTTGATGATCTGTTCCTTCAAGATGGCGGTTTTACCCTTTTCAGCTTCAAGGTCCGCGCGCATCTTCTGGTACTTATCATTGGCCATGCCCCTCCGAGCATTTCTCGTTCTATGGAAACAAATACAAAGTCAAGTCGTTGTTTAGTCTGCTTGGAGCTTCTAGTAGGAGATTTTCCATCTAGGTGCTCGGGGGCTACAGCGAGAGTTTTTAACTTCGCAATATGCTTAGCTTTTCTTTAAGCATCTAGTCGGAGCTAATTCAGTTCTCAACTAGAAGCTTGGGGGCTACAGTATAAAGTTTTAACTCGGAAAATTCTTAGCTTTTGTTTAAGTATCTACTCGGAACTAATTCAGTTACAACTAGAGGCTTGGGGGCTACAACACTTAAAATTATGAACACTGTGTATGCTACTCTTAAAGCATCTAGTCGGAATAATTCATTCCATCTAAATGCTTGGGGGCTACAGTGAGAGTTTTTTCTAACTTAGTCACTCTTAGAGCATATAGATGCAAAGCCAATGGTTTTCCGTCTACATCCTCGGGGGCTACAGTGGGATACTCATACGAAATGCAAAAGGTAAAGTAAAACTTACAAGTGCGATGATCTTGAGTTTTGTAGCACTCTCGGCCAGCAGCTTGCCAAAGGAAACGCTGTTGCTTTGCAAGATGTCTGCCTGACGGAGTAGCTCCTCAAGACCGCACGTCGGAGATGACGGCACTCCTCCAGGAACCATAGTTGTGCTACCCGGCGTAAGCACCGGGAAAATAATCTTTGGCAGCTCCAAGGGTTTCTGGGGAGTAGAGGCGCCGCCTTCGGCAGAGGTACCAGCACCCACCACCGCCTTGCCGCTACCGATGGAATCCTTAGCCGGAGCTTCGGCCATTTGAAGAGCAGCACTCTCCTACGTCGCCTTCTCGTGCGAGTTCGGTAGAGGCGCCAGAATCCACTTCCATGGCGGAAGGGCCTGGTGCCTCCTGGGCTTGGGAGCTTGTCAGAACGGAGGAGGGATGGACGGCAGGAGTAGCAGGGGCGATGGCGGGGGAAGAGTCGCGATGCAGCATATCTTTAATATTTCTAGAAGCCCCAAGAGTCTTGGAGGACTTCTTGAGGCTGGTTGTGGCTTTCTTCCTGAAATGTGCAAAATGCATAAGTATAGGAATAAGACAGATAAACAAGACAATGTCGCAGAATAAGAAGCTTGCACTAGGGGGCGCTTTGGCAAACATCCCGGTGGCTTTCTTCTTTTCCGCCTCCAGGGCGGCAGTACTCTTTTTGGAGGCTCCACCCTCTGTCTTCTTTTTCTTGCCTCCTTCGGCAGCGTCAGAGGTGGAGCTCTTCCGCTTTCGCGCCAACGGGGCATCATCGTCGGACACGACCGTGACTTCCTTCATCTTGGGATCGTAGATTTGGGCGGCCAGGTTGCCCTCCTCTAGATCGCTAAGCTGTTAAGTAAGAAATCATTGTGTTAGACAAGATGATATTGGCAAGACGGAAAAACTGGATTAATGTCATACACGGAAAATAAATACCTACCTTTGGGCACTTTCCGTTTACGAACATGTCGTAGGTGAGGGTGAAGCCACGCTTCTTGTCCTTCACCTTGACGATGTCCTTAAGGCGGAACTTGACGGAGTCGCTCGAGAAGTTGTCCTTGGAGATCCGTAGGGTATCCCTTCGGTCGCCGGTGTACTCGTGCATAAGCTTCGTACGGTGCTGCAGAGGTTGGATCCGCCTAATGAACCAGCACATGGCTAGGTCCAAGCCGGTTAGACCCGTCTCTACAAACCACTCTATCCGCCTTATTGCGCGAGAAGCGTTGAGGTCGGAGGGAAGGGAGGCATGGGACCGCCATGTGGGGACTTCGGCGGCGGCTCCGTCCACAAAGTCCGGGTACGTTACTTCTCGGCCCGCCAAAGGAATGTCGGGGCCGTAGAAGTACGTCCGCTGCCAATTTTTGCATGACTCGTGGCCGACGATGTCGGGGAACCGCCGGCCAGGACGGATCTTGAAGCTTATGGTGCCGCAGTTTCTAAGCTCCTCCTTGCGGTGTCCGGCTTCACGTTTGATGGTGAAGAAGTAGACAAACAGATCTAACCTAGGCCTAATCCCTAGGTAACCCTCGCAAAGTGCCGCGAAGTTGCTAAGCACTAGGATACTATTGGGGGAGAGGTTGTGGGGTTGGACCTTGAAGTGATTCAAGACGGACAGGAAGAAGTAGGAGATGGGCAGAGAAACGCCGCGTACCAATTGCGCCTTGAGGTATACTTTCTCTCCGGCTTGGGGAGAGGGGGTCACCTCGCCGGCCGGCGCCGCCCGCCGGGCGAGCCCCTCCGTCGCAGGGAGGTAACCCTCAGCGGCCATCTCTTGGATGTCGCGGCCGGTGATGTCCGAGCCGCGCCAGTCGCCTTTGTGCGAGTCTGGATCCTCTTCCAGGGGCTCCAGCGCCACCAGGTTATGGTCGCCGCCGGTGGTTTCTATCACCGCCGATGCAGGTATGATCAGGCCCTCTGGGCACGACGACGGAGCTCGTCGGCTTCGCCGCGACTTTACTCGACGCCGCCATTGATGGGGATGAGCTACTGCTAGCCATGGAGGAGGGAGAGGACACGACTTCGCTTGATGATTTGCCGACATCCATCTATACGGAGCATTCCACGGGAAGAGGCAAGACGGCGCAAGATCTCGGAGTTCTCCGGGGGCTACTGTTGGGGATATGCTATATGGGTATCCTCATAGCATGTCTCTTATGCGACTAACCAGGGTGGTCCATAGTCGGTAGCATGGCCTATGGCCTGCTGGGCGGCCTAGTTAGGTGGATCCAGAAGGGAGGCCCATGCCGGATAAAGGAAGGCTACAGAGGAGTCACCAGCGTACCCGGAGCCTTGGAGTGCAAGATACACAAGACTAGTAATAAACGGTGTAGAACTCTGTAACCTGTCCGGCTAGGACTTTCCTCAGAACCCTAGGACACAGTGACTATATAAGCCGGGCCTATGGGAGCCTTTAGGGCACAATCTCATACAACTTCACATAACCTCGCACAGCGAACCTATCTCTGTAACTCGGCGTATTGACATTATAGTGATTTATAGCAGGAGTAGGATTCCGCCACCGTTGTGGGATCTGAACCTGGGTAAGCTGTGTTACCTCATACCCGTCAACCGTCCGCCTTACCCCACGTCTCTAAACACGCACTGTGAGGACCCCTCCATGGCGTACTCGTCGGCAATACCACGACAATAGTTGTGAGTCATCAAGACTATTTTCTGGTGCCATTGCCGGGGAGCATAGCTTTATTTGTAAGTTCACTTGGATCTATTATTGTTCGCTGCTACTCCTTTCATCATGGGGAAGTCTCGTGATGGAAAGTTTCCTATTTTATGATCCACTACAAGAAGAGGTACAGTCCTAAACACCTCTGCTGCTCTTGATTCACCGTCTGTTATAAGTAAGCTTGTTACACCACCACCACATACTCATGCTACACACACTGCTACTACTGCTGAATCTGAAACTGCTTTTGATACTCATGATGTTACTTCAAATTTGCTTGATGCGAGTGGTTCATTAGGTCCTTTCCTAGATGCTACTATGGCTGGTCTAGGAAATACTGAAACTCCTAGTGAAGAGACTATTACACCTGTTAGCTCACCTGAGTCTAGAGAGAGTTATGATATTAATGATGGTTACGTTGAGTTTACTGATGAATTTTTTGAAGAGTGTCAAAACACACATGGTGCTAGTGCTATTAAGAGTCTCCTTGCAAGACGTACCATTATTCCTAAACTGTCCTCTCATCCTAAGTTTGCCACCTCTCCCATAGATATTAAAGATAAAGATTATGATTTCTCTCTTGATTTATCCTATTTAGACATTTTTGAGAAAGAACCTTTTTGTGGGACTGAAAATGAGAGTGTTGTGCCTCATATGAATGAGCTTTCCACTATGAGTGCTTTATTATCTGATGATTTTAAGATGCGCAAGTACTTTGTTACAAAGATCTTCCCTTTTTCACTAAAAGGAGAAGCTAGGGCTTGGTTTAATAGATTACCTCCTGGTTCTATTGATAACCCTGATTGCTTGATTGCTTCTTTCTTCCAGAAATATTTTCCTCCCAGTGCTAGACATGTTGCTTTACAGGGACTTTTTGATTTTAAACAGGGAGAAGAAGAGAAATTGCCTGAGTCATGGAAAAGGTTCTATGCCTTGATTCATGCACATCTTGGATGTCCATTACCTAAAAATGAGCTTCTTGATATTTATTATAATGGACTAACTGATGATTCTAGGACATACCTAAATGTTGGAGATATGCCCTAGAGGCAATAATAAATGTAGTTATTATTATATCTTTGTGTTTATGATAAATGTTTACATTCATACTATAATAGTATTAACAAGGAAACATTAATACTTGTGTGATTTGTAAACTTAATTTGAAGTCCCTAGTATAGCCTCTATACATCACTAGCTTGTTGGTTGATAAATGATTGTGGTTTCCCTATCATGAACATTGAGATGTTATCAACAACAAGATCATATCGTTAGGAGAATGATATGATGGACATACTCCTATAGATAAGCGTAGCATAAAGATCAAGTCATTTCAATAGTTCAATTGCTATATGCTTTCTGATACATAGTAACCTAATTCCTTCAACCATGAGATCATGCATATCACCTTTACCGGATGGATGCTTTGATGACATCAAACACCACACCGTAACTGGGTGGCTATAAAGGTGGCATTGAGTGTTCGGAAAGTATTGGTTGAGACACATGGATCAAGAGTGGGATTTGTCCATCCATATGACGGATAGATATTGTAGCATCCCAGTTGTCTAACACCTGTAATGCTACATGTATTATAATAAAAAGGGCCACTTCCAACATATAATTGTTGCATCATCATCATATCATGCTCATGTCATCATGTCACCTTGCATTTGAGCATCATATAAAACCCTTTCTTGTTTGGTTCTTATCTCATGTGCATG
Source organism: Avena longiglumis (assembly GCA_030063025.1). Lineage (NCBI taxonomy): Eukaryota > Viridiplantae > Streptophyta > Magnoliopsida > Poales > Poaceae > Avena > Avena longiglumis. Next base: position 101,429,697 of record CP125977.1, read on the forward strand.
ATTAATTGTAGTTGCCTCTTGATATTGTATTTGGTTCTTAATATATTGTTAAATGCCCAAGTTGAGTTGAGGGCATCTCTCTTATTGACTCCACCACCTTTTCTTTCACCACCTTATAATTCCACCATCCAACTAATCTGAGCTTGGCATTTTGTTGATTTATCTCTAGCTCATGTGGGTTGGTTGGATTCCACCCCTATTCTTTTGCTTGGCCTTGCCCACCTTTTGGGAATGCATATGAATAATGCCATATTAATATTATTGTTTTCACAAGGATAAATGTGGCATTAATTATCTTGCATGGGCCATGCAAGTGCCACCTTTTCTAGTTTTGGTTTTACTTGAAATTCTAAGTGGATCATCTTTCCTTTGTTCATATCTTGAGTTGGCTTGTAGTTTTTCTTCACCATATCATCTATCTCTATCCCCCTTAGCAAAACCCTAAAACCTACCCTTGCCATCTATCCTTCCTAGCTAAACCTAAGCCCCACCTAGTCTAAGCAAAACCAAAGTACTCCCTCCTCTTCCCTACCTAGCATGATCACCCCCTCACCTAAAACCCTAGGCTCACCCCATGCCCTACCCTAGCTGCCCCTATCTCCCTCGGCCTCCCCTCTCCCTGCATGAGGGCCCCACCCAGTCTACCACCTCCCTGCCGAGCTACCCTCCCCTCCTATCTAACCCTAGCTTCTACCCCGAGCCCCTTTTCTCCCCTCTTTTCCTCCCTGCCTCAGCAGCCCCACCCCGTAGCTGCCTGCCTTCCTGGCCTCGCCTACCCCACCTGCCAGCCTCCCCCTCTCCTCCCCAGCTCTGCCGCGCCACCCTGGCCCCCATGCTGGGCACGTGAGGGAGGTGCAAAAGTGGACGAGCCGACCTGCCCCTCCCCCACGCAAGCCCCCACCTCGCCCTCGTTCTTATCCTCCCCTTCCCTACTAGCCTCTCCAGATCCACCCCTGAGGCCCCGCCGCCTTTCTCCCTTCACACTGCAACCACCGCTGCCGGCCACCACCTGGCCCCTCCGCCTTCAGAGATCCAGAAGCGTGGCGGCGGGAGCGTGTCTGCAAGGCCGAGGCCGCTCCCTAACGCCTGCATGGACGAGGAGGAGAAGGCCAGCTGGACACCGACGGCGCCCAAAACCCTAGCTCACGTGCGTGCTACACTGCCGCACGGCTGCTCCCGCCCGATCCAAGCCCTCCAACGACCTCACGGTGAGCCTACCTACCTCCCAGACAACCTCGTCGCCGCCTTGCCCCTGTTCGAGCGGATCATTGTGTCGAGCGCTCAGGCGTCGCCACTCTCGGTGTCTGTCGCCCGTGGACGCCATAGCCCCTTCTAGCAGCCCAGCTCAACCTGTCAACCAACCTAGCCCGGCCCGGTTGCACCCACAGTCCCACCTCGCCTCGCCAGCGTTTTCTCTGGCTTTTCTTCGCCGAGGCAGAGCTAGGAGAAGTACAGTATGCGTGGCATCTTTGCACAAAACCCCCTGGCCCCCTTTTTGCCCCAACCCGCGGTCCTCGGAGCCCTCTGTCAGCGTCAGATGTTGTTTTATAAAAAGGGTCCTGTGTTTTTCAAAACTCAACCCGCGGTCCCCCTGGTCTCCCAGCCACTGGCGTGTGGGCCGCAAGTTCTGGCCCCACCTGTAAGTGTCTGTAGGTACGTTAGGCTGGGTGCAAAAAGTATTTTCTGCATGTCTGTTTAAAATTCAAACACATACAAATTAATTCAAATTCAAATTTAATTCTGTTTTAAAATATCTTTTGAACTACAAATCCAAATAATGCAAATGATATATGTTTGGATATCAGAAAAATGCCAGGATTTCAAATATGCCATCCATTTTGCCTTTTGCACATTTAAAATTCTAAGTTTATTTAAATTACCACAAATGCCACTGGAATTTAAATAATTCATAACTTTTGATTTATAATTCATAAATTTAGCAAATGATATGTCTAAAATGATCAGCTCGACGAGACCTTTCTGTTTATGCTATCCTTGTCTTCAATTGCAGCATGCATCATATAAAAATATAGTGAACAGCAACTATTATGGCAACAAATGTGATCCAAAACCCCATTAAAATGTTATTTCTTGTCCTCCACACCTCACCCATGCCATGCTACTTATGGCCATGCAACTTGTGCATCATTCATCATGGCATGATTGTTTGCTTGACGCATCTTATTCATATGCTTGTGCTCTATATTCATGTTGGCCTTGTTTGTTTGGTTTTTCTCGGATAGACACTGAGCAGGGGTTATATCAAGAGAACCGTGAGCACTACCGGATCCGCCCTCGCTTCAACTGAGTTGTCAGGCAAGCACTTCCACATGCTTGCATACATACAGTACCTATTGCCTCTATCTTATTCTTGCATCATTGAGTCGCGATTGCATTAAATTGAATCCCAAGTATGCATAACCTTTACTTTTAAACCCCACCAAGCTTGTTCCTCCATCCCATGAGCCACTACTATAGGAGTTGTTTGAGCCATGCGGTCGTGAGAACAACATGTGTAGGGTATGTGAGAGTCTGTTGGATAATGAGGTACCTAAACAACTTAACCCGAGTAGTTCGGGATAACTAAAGAAAGTGGCACCGTGAGCAACATCTGCTATTTGGTTTTTCCGCTCACTTGTGTCCCGTAAGACCGAGTACTTGATTCTGTTCCTTGATTTATCGCTATCCACATCCGGAGGTATATGGGACCCCGAGCGAGCTTGATTCCGTCTTATTTCTTGGGGCCACAAACTAGTTTGAGGTTTTATTTACTACCTGTACTTATGCCATGCTACTTTTCAGATTTAAATTGTGCGAGATAGCACATCGCATCGTTTAGGAAGGCGGAGTGATTACGCAGTATCGACACCCAATTTTCGGGTTCCCGATCACTACTGACCATTGGCGCTAACCTTGAGTCCGTCTCAAGCTTGCTTACTTCGCTATGGATCTACTCAAAGGTGGCCTCGAAATATTTCTCAATCTTGTGATTGTTCAATGAGAAAGCCTCGTTGGATTTTGATTTGGTTTTTCCGAGGTTGATCGAGCATGTGTTGCTATTGGTGCACCCGGCCGGTAAAACTTTCTGAAAGCCGTGTCCGGATATGGACGACTTGGAGCAGTTTCTTGATCATAGACAAGCATAACTAAAGTACCGCTTTAAACCGACTAAGTAACTTGACTAGTAAATAGTGCAATACTCATGGAATGGTTAATAAAATTGCCAACAGATGGGGGTTGTCCGCTTCCTTGTTGGTAAGCGTGAGGAGGATGGATCCGATGAGATTACCATTACAATCTGTTGTACTTAATTCACGGACATCCATCTATCATTGGTTAGGCGGATGGTTAGCGTTTATCTCAGAGAATTGCTAGGGTTTATCTTTCGCTGCAATTGCGTCACCCCAGTTGTGTCCCCTTTAGAGGCATTAAGTCTTCTTGAGTACCCTTAGGGTCTCACACGATAAATTATTGGTTCGGATGGATGTACCTCGCAGACGGATCTTGGGTGGAAGAAGCCAAGATGTGGGCAACGATCGCGGTGTAGAGATTCCGGAACGGGATCCGTGAGACCTGTAGTTGGGATGTGCTTATTTCTATGGCATCTTATGCCGATTTGCTTCTTATCCGTACTCGGATTTTGTTTGCCGCCTGCATGGTACTCGATGTGTGTTGTATGGAAGTATCCTAAAATATAGATCTATCTAGGTCATTTGAATCTTGCCGTTGCTATATTTCCTTTCTTTCTAGATGGTGTGGCTCGATGTACTCTTGTATGGTGGCTTGCGTACATACCCACTTGTGTACGTAGTTGATCCCTCACGCCGATTACGCCTGCATGAGTCCCGTTGAGAGGGTAGTGGTTGGGACGTCTGAAAGGACTACCAGTGAGTGGCTTTTGGGGCCCCACCGTACTATTTCAACCACTACCACTCATCCAGGCTTGTATCTAGGAGCGTAATTCACCGAGGTAGTTACAGATATACTCTAGGCCCTCTCGGTGGAATGTCATCCAATTAGCTTGCAAGCATGTGACTGGTTCACAAGGGATCACATATCACGGGAACGAGAAAAGAGTACTTATCGGTAACGAGGTTGAACTAGGTATGCAGAGATACCGACGATCATAACCTCGGATAAGTAAACTATCGTGAGACAAAGGGAAATTGGTATCGTATGTAAGTGGTTCATTCGATCGCAAAGTAATCGTAGAAATATGTGGGAGCCATATGAATTTCCAGATTCCTCTATTGGTTATTGTTCGGAGAAATGTCTCGATCATGTCCGCATAATTCACGAACCGTAGGGAGACACACTTAAGGATTCGACGTTGTTTGAGTAGTTATGGTATTATGAAAAAGAGACCGAATGTTGTTCGAGTCTCGGATGGGATCCGGGATATCACGAGGTGATCCGGAATGGTCCGAGAATAAGATTCATATAAGGAAAGTCCCGTTTGAGTTGGGGAATGATTCCGTGTTTTCATCGGGAATGTTCTAGAAGGTTCCGAATGTCCCAGACCGAGGGAAGGGGTACATGAATGTGTCATTGCAAGTTGGAATGATTGCATCATGTACTAAGTGTCATCGCTGTTCCAAATAAGGGATTAATTCAAATCCTAATTTGAAAAGTCAAATAGCTAGTTTGAAAAGTCAAATGGCTAAAATTGGAAAGAGGAAAAGAGGAGGAAGTGGGAAACCGAGTTGGGGAGGGAATCCCTCCTCCAACCGGCGGCGCCCCCTCCAAGACGAGTTGGGGAGGGACTCCCCTCCCTCCCCTTGGCCGCCGGCCCCTCCACCTATATAAGGAGGGGCAGGGCTCCCTCCTAGAGCACACAATTCCCTCACCTCAAACCCTAGAAGCTGCAGCCCACCATAGCCGCCGCCGTCCCCTTAGGGTTTTGCCCTAGCCGCCGACTTGGGGGTCCCCGGAACCCTAGCCGCCGGCTCTAGCACTTCCTCCTTGGTGTGTCTAAACCCTAGATCGCCGAGGAGCTCTCATACTCCACCATACTGCCTCGCTTAGGCGAAGCCTGCGAGATCTCCCTCTACTTCCTGTACCACGTTGTCTTCGGAATCGCGAGGAGAGTGCCGCAACCTCCGCTGCCTGCTGGAACAAGGGAGAGGAAGGTCTTCGTCACCGAACGCAGTGACCGATCATGGAGCGCCGAACGCAGCGCCGGAAGGATCGTCTACGCGATCTTGAGATCGGAAAGAGTACGACTACATCACCCACGAGAATCCGCTCTCGTTAAACACTTTGGAATCTTAGAGGGTAAGTTATTCCATCGACTTGTTGCTACAATCTAGTAGATAGATCTTGGCTTGTTTGTTTGTACGCGATAGAAATTTTTTGTTTTCCATGCTACGAAACCCTACAGTGGTATCAGAGCCGTGTCTATATGTAGATCTGTTGCACGAGTAGAACACAATGGTCATTGTGGGAGTTGATGCGTTTATTTTCGATTGCTTCTTGTGTACTTTGCATCTTGCGGTATGTTGGGATGAAGCGGCCCGGGCTAACCTTACATGACATTGTTCATGAGACTTGCTCCACGCTTGACATGCAACTTGTATTGCATAAGTGGCTTTGCGGGTGCCTGTTTCTCCTAGCATAGTTAAGATCCAATTTACAACGGGTGATTAACAATACTAGTATCAATGTTGTGGTTCATGTTCGTAAGTTAGAACGACACTTATTGAAAGCCCCAAACCACGTAAAACATGCAAAGAAACTAGAGGCGTCTAACTTTGTTTTGCAGGGGTGTGCAGTGATGTGATATGGCCATGATTGTGATTATATTTGATGTATGCAGTGTTCCTTATTGTAAGTTGGCAACCGGCAGGAGCCATATGGTTGTCTTTAATTTATGTTAAGACCCGCATGTCTATTCAAAGTAGTTGTAATAGTTGAAGCCGGTGGACGACAACCATGGAGAAGCGTCATTGACCTTGATGCAATGCCGGTGATGATGGAGATCATGTTCGTGCTAGAAGATGGAGATCGGAAGCACAAAGAAGAAAGGCCATATCATATCACATATTATGAATTGCATGTGATGTTAATCCTTTATGCATCTTGTATTGCTTAGTAGACGACGGTAGCATTATAAGATGATCCCTCATGCACATGAATTTCAAGTCATAAAGTGTTCACCCTTAGTTAGCACCGTTGCTAAAGCTTGTTGTTTCGAAGCACCACGTGATGATCGGGTGTGTTAGATTCTGCAAGTGTATACAACGTGAGCAAGCCAGATTTGCTCATGCGGAAACTAAGGTTTGATCTTGACGAGCCTAGCATGTACATAAATGGTCTCGGAACACGGATCACCGAAAGGTAAAGCATGAATCATATAGTAGATATGATGAACATGACGATTGTTCGCCATTGAAACTATATCAACTCTCGTGATGATCGGTGTTGATGTAGTGGATTTGGTTCGTGTGATCACTAAAACAATGTGAGGTATGTTGTTTTGAGTGGGAGTTCACCTAGATTAACTTTATTATTAATTTGAACTCAATTTGTCATAAACTTAGTCTAAACTATTGCAAATATGTTGTAGATCAATGGCAGCCCCTACCATCAATTTTAATGCGTTCCTAGAGAAAGAAAAGTTGAAAACAATGGAAGCAACTTCATGATTGGTTCCGCAATTTGAGGATTGTCCTCACACCGTAATTTGACCTATGTGCTGGATGCATCTTTGGGTGACCCACTGCGGTGATGCTTCCGATGAAGTAAAGAATGTGTACTTCGCCTAAGAATCAAGATCTCCATAGTTCAGTGTGCTATCTTGTATGGTTTGGAATCAGAGCTTCAGAAAAGGTTTGAGAATTCAGACCCATATGATATTGTCGAGGATCTCAAATTGATCTTTGAGACTCATGCGGCAATTGAAAGTTATGAGGCTTCTGAAAAGTTCTTTAACTGCAAGATGGAAGAGGGCAGTCGGTGAGCATGTGCTTAAGATGTCTGGGCACGCAAACAAACTTCAAAGCTTGGGTATAGTGATTCCTAATGCTTTGGGGATTTACCGTGTCCTCCAATCACTACCACCAAGTTACAAGAACTTTGTGATGAACTACAACATGCAGAACATGAACAAGCAGTTGCCAGAACTGTTTGCTATGTTAAAGTCTGCAGAAGTGGAGATCAAGAAAGAGCACCAAGTGTTGTTGGTCAATAAGACCACCAAATTCAAGAAAGGCAAGTCTAAGCAGAAGGGACACTTCAAGAAGGGTGGTAAGAAAGTTACCACACCGGCGAAGAAGACCAAGGCTGGACCTAAGCCTGATACTGAGTGCTTTTACTGCAAGGGAGAAGGTCACTGGAAGCGGAATTGCCCATTTGAAGAACGGCAACATCAAGAAGAAAGGTATATCTGATATACATGTTATTGATGTGTATCTCACTAGTACTCGTAGTAGTGCCTGGGTATTTGATACTGGTTCGGTTGCTCATATTTGTAACTCGAAACAGGTGTTGCAGAATAAACGGAAGCTAGCGAAGAACAAGGTGACGATGCATGTGGGAAACGGATCAAAGGTTGATGTGATCGCGGTCGGCACGCTACCCCTTCATCTACCATCGGTATTAGTTTTATACTTAAATAATTGTTATTTGGTGCCTGCGTTGAGCATGAACATTATATCGGGATCTTGTTTATTGCGAGACGGTTACTTGTTTAAGTCAGAGAATAAATGGTTGTTCGATTTATACGAGTAATATGTTTTATGCACATGCACCTTTGATAGATGGTCTATTCTTATTGAATCTCGATTGTGGAAATACACATATTAATAACATTGAGGCTAAACGTTTGAAATCAAGCGATAATTCGACCTATATGTGGCACTGTCGTCTTGGTCACATTGGAGTGAAGCGTATGAAGAAACTCCATTCCGATGGACTTCTTGAATCACTTGATTTCGAATCACTTGATAGATGCGAAGCATGTCTGATGGGTAAAATGACTAAGACTCCATTTTCTGGTATGATGGAGCGAGCTACGGACTTATTAGAAATCATACATACCGATGTGTGTGGTCTAATGAGTGTAGCATCGCTGTGGTTATCAAGTTATGTTCTTACCTTCACGGATGATTTGAGTAGATATGGGTATATCTATTTCATGAAACATAAGTCCGAAACTTTCGAGAAGTTTAAGGAGTTTCAAAGTGAGGTAGAGAATCAACGTAACAAGAAGATTAAATTTCTACGTTCTGATCGTGGAGGTGAATATCTAAGTTACGAGTTTGGCGAGCATTTGAAGAAATGCGGAATACTTTCACATTTGACACCGCCGGGAACACCACAGCGTAATGGTGTGTCCGAACGTCGTAATCGAACTCTCTTAGATATGTTCGTTCTATGATGTCACTTACAGATTTACCGCTATCATTTTGGGGTTATGCATTAGAAACAGCCGCATTCACTTTAAATAGGGCACCATATAAATCCGTTGAAACGACACCGTATGAATTATGGTTTGGGAAGAAACCTAAATTGTCGTTCCTTAAAGTTTGGGGTTGCGAAGCCTATGTAAAGAAGTTACAGCCGGACAAGCTTGAACCCAAAGCGGAAAAATGCGTATTCATAGGATACCCGAAGGAAACTATTGGGTATACCTTCTATCATAGATCCGAAGGAAAAAATTTCGTTGCCAAGAATGGATCCTTTCTAGAGAAGGAATTTCTCTCGAAAGAAGTGACTGGAAGGAAAGTAGAACTCGACGAGGTTGTCGAACCTTCTCTCGAAATTGCGAGTAGCGCAACACCGGAAGAAGTTCCTGTGATGCCTGCACCAATTAGAGAGGAAGCTAATGATGATCATGAAACTTCGGTTGAAGTTACTACAGAGCCTCGGAGGTCAACGAGAACTCGTACCACTCCAGATTGGTATGATCCCGTTATGAGTGTCATCTTGGTGGACAACACCGATGACCCCGAGACATATGAGGAAGCGATGATGAGCCCAGATTCTAATAAATGGCAAGAAGCCATGAAATCCGAGATTGGATCCATGTACGAAAACCAAGTATGGACTTTGGTGGACTTAGGATGGCGGAAGGTGTCGAGAACAAATGGATCTTCAAGAAGAAAACAGATGCTGATGGTAATGTTACTGTCTATAAAGCTCGACTTGTCGCAAAAGGGTTTCGACAAATTCAAGGAGTTGACTACGATGAGACTTTCTCACCAGTAGCGAAGCTAAAGTTTGTGAGGATTATGTTAGCAATCGCTGCATATTATGATTATGAGATATGGCAGATGGATGTCAAAACAGCATTCCTCAATGGAGATATTGATGAAGAGTTGTATATGATGCAACCCAAAGGTTTTGTCGATCCTAAAGATGCTAACAAGGTATGCAAACTTCAACGGTCCATCTATGGATTGAAGCAAGCATCCCGAAGTTGGAATCAACATTTTGATAAGGTGATCAAAAGTTTTGGTTTTATACAAACTTATGGAGAAGCTTGTATTTACAAGAAAGTGAGTGGGAGCTCTGTAGCATTCTTAATACTATATGTGGATGACATATTGTTGATTGGGAATGATGTAGACCTTCTTAATAGTGTCAAGGAATATTTGAATAATAGTTTTTCAATGAAGGATCTTGGCGAAGCAGCTTACATATTAGGCATAAAGATTTATAGAGATAGATCGAAACGCCAAATATCATTGTCACAGAGTACATATTTGGACAAAGTTCTAAAGAGGTTTGGAATGGAAGATAGCAAGAAAGGGTTCTTACCCATGTTGCCCAATACGACCTTGAGTAAAACTCAAAGTCCGACATCGGCAGAAGATAGAGAAAGGATGAGTAAGACGCCCTATGCCTCAGCCATAGGATCTCTAATGTATGCCATGCTATGTACTAGACCCGACATTGCATATGATGTTAGTTTGACTAGCAGATATCAAAGTGATCCAGGAGTGGATCATTGGACAGCGGTCAAAAACATCCTTAAGTACTTGAGAAGAACTAAGGATATGGTTCTTTCTTATGGAGGTGATGAACATCTCGTTGTTAATGGTTACACCGATGCTAGTTGGAACACCGATCCGGATGATTCTAAATCACAATCTGGATACGTATTTATTTTGAATGGTGCAGCAGTTAGCTGGAGGAGTGCAAAGCAAAGCGTTGTGGCGAGATCTTCAACTGAATCGGAATACATGGCTGCTTTGGAGGCTTCACAAGAAGCGATATGGATGAAAGAGTTCATTACAGAGCTGGGTGTGGTTCCTAGTGCGCTGGACCCAATGTCTATCTACTGTGATAACATGGGCGCCATAGCCAATGCGCAAGAACCAAGGTCACACAAGAAGCTGAAGCACATCAAGCTACGTTTTCACGCTATTCGAGAACATATCCAAGATGGGGATATAAAGATTTGCAAAGTACACACATATCTGAATGTGGCGGATCCGTTGACTAAACCTCTCCCGAGGGCAAAACATGACCAACACCAAACTGCCATGGGTGTTCGGTATATTACCATGTAATCTAGATTAGATGACTCTAGTGCAAGTGGGAGACTGTTGGAGATATGCCCTAGAGGCAATAATAAATGTAGTTATTATTATATCTTTGTGTTTATGGTAAATGTTTACATTCATGCTATAATAGTATTAACAAGGAAACATTAATACTTGTGTGATTTGTAAACTTAATTTGAAGTCCCTAGTATAGCCTCTATACATCACTAGCTTGTTGGTTGATAAATGATTGTGGTTTCCCTATCATGAACATTGAGATGTTATCAACAACAAGATCATATCGTTAGGAGAATGATATGATGGACATACTCCTATAGATAAGCGTAGCATAAAGATCAAGTCATTTCAATAGTTCAATTGCTATATGCTTTCTGATACATAGTAACCTAATTCCTTCGACCATGAGATCATGCATATCACCTTTACCGGATGGATGCTTTGATGACATCAAACACCACACCGTAACTGGGTGGCTATAAAGGTGGCATTGAGTGTTCGGAAAGTATTGGTTGAGACACATGGATCAAGAGTGGGATTTGTCCATCCATATGATGGATAGATATACTCTGGGCCCTCTCGGTGGAATGTCATCCAATTAGCTTGCAAGCATGTGACTGGTTCACAAGGGATCACATATCACGGGAACGAGAAAAGAGTACTTATCGGTAACGAGGTTGAACTAGGTATGCAGAGATACCGACGATCATAACCTCGGATAAGTAAACTATCGTGAGACAAAGGGAAATTGGTATCGTATGTAAGTGGTTCATTCGATCGCAAAGTAATCGTAGAAATATGTGGGAGCCATATGAATTTCCAGATTCCTCTATTGGTTATTGTTCGAAGAAATGTCTCGATCATGTCCGCATAATTCACGAACCGTAGGGAGACACACTTAAGGATTCGACGTTGTTTGAGTAGTTATGGTATTATGAGAAAGAGACCGAATGTTGTTCGGAGTCTCGGATGGGATCCGGGATATCACGAGGTGATCTGGAATGGTCCGGAGAATAAGATTCATATAAGGAAAGTCCCGCTTTGAGTTGGGGAATGATTCCGGTGTTTTCATCGGGAATGTTCTAGAAGGTTCCGGAATGTCCGACACTCCGGAGGGGAAGGGGTACATGAATGTGTCATTGCAATTTGGAATGATTGCATCATGTACTAAGTGTCATCGCTGTTCCAAATAAGGGATTAATTCAAATCCTAATTTGAAAAGTCAAATAGCTAGTTTGAAAAGTCAAATGGCTAAAATTGGAAAGAGGAAAAGAGGAGGAAGTGGGAAACCGAGTTGGGGAGGGAATCCCTCCTCCAACCGGCGGCACCCTCCAAACCGAGTTGGGAGGGACTCCCTCCTCTCACTTGGCCCCTCCACCTATATAAGGAGGGGCAGGGCTCCCTCCTAGAGCACACAAGTCCCTCACCTCAAACCCTAGAAGCTGCAGCCCACCATAGCCGCCGTCGTCCCCTTAGGGTTTTGCCCTAGCCGCCGACTTGGGGGTCCCCGGAACCCTAGCCGCTGGCTCTAGAACTTCCTCCTTGGTGTGTCTAAACCCTAGATCGCCGAGGAGCTCTCTCATACTCCACCATACTCGCTCCGGCTTAAGGCGAAGCCCTGCGAGATCTCCCCTCTACTTCCACACGCTGTCAGTCTTAGGAATCGCGAGGAGAGTGCTACAACCTCCATTTTCTTTGGAACAAGGGAGAGGAAGGTCTTCGTCAGTACCGAACGTGTGACCGATCAAGGGAGCGCTTAGAACGCAGCGCCGGAAGGATCGTCTACGCGATCTTGAGATCGGAAAGAGTACGACTACATCACTCATGAGAATACGCTCTCGTTAAACACTTTGGAATCTTCGAGGGTAAGTTATTCCATCGACTCGTTGCTACAATCTAGTAGATAGATCTTGGCCTGTTTGTTTGTATGCGATATAAAATTTTTGTTTTCCATGCTACGAAACCCTACACTAGATAGCTTTGCTGATTGTGTTTACAGGAAAAGAACTCCTACAGATGCTGAAGAATTAATGGCTAAAATAAGCAAGAATTATGATGATTGGACTTCAGCTGAGCTAAATACACCTGAGCCTATTACTCATGTACCAGTTGTGCTTGAAGCAGATCCAATACCAACACCAAAGAAGAGGGGAGTTATTGCATGAAATGATGAAGTGATGAAAGAAGCTAGGAAATGTCTTAAGGAGAAAGGTATTAGAGATGAAGATGTGAAGAATCTACCTCCTATAGAAGAATTATGTAAGACAATTCCCCACTCATCCACTATTGAGGTACACTCTCTCCAACACTTTGATGAAGGTGATATTCCTTATGGTAAGCCTCCTGATCAATGTTTAGAGGAACTTGACATTTTTATTGTTAAACAAGGTAATTTTAATAAACAAGTTCAGAATCATTTAATGGAAAACTCTAGAGCTAATAAAGAGTTGAAAGATATTGTGGAAAGAACTTCTAATGATATTAAAATGCTTTGTAAACACTTTCAAATGGTTCAAACCCAACTTGATCAACTTGCTAAGGTACAAAAGGATATGATAGTTAATGCATCAGGAGATAAACATGCTTATGGAATTAGAACTAGGAGTGGTATAGCTACTTAAGATCCTTTATATCCTGAAGGACACCCTAAAAGAATTGAGCGGGATTCTCTACAAGGTGAAAGTAGTGGTAGTCCTCGTAAGAGAAAGAAAAAGAAACACAAAATAGTTGAGGAACCACTTGAACCTGCTATAGATCCTAATAGTATATCAGTCTCTGATGCTAAAACTGAGAGTGGTAATGATAAAAATGATGCTCCTTGTAAGGAGGAAGTTGAGGAAGAACCTGAGAAGCACACTAAGAACCCCAGGTACACTAAGGAAGATTTTATTGCTAATAAACATGGTAAAGAGAGAGAACCTTGGGTCAGAAACCCATGCCTTTTCCAGGTAAGAAACACAAGTCAAAGGAGGAAGAACACTGCAACAAGTTTTGTGAGTGGATGAAACCTTTATTTTTGCAAATTCCTTTGATTGATGCTATTAAATTGCCTCCTTATTCAAAGTATATGAAGGATATTTTCTCTAATAAAAGGAAGATTCCTAATGAGGAGATTTCTACTATGCTTGCTAATTATTCCTTCAATGGTAAGGTTTCAAAGAAACTTGGTGATCCAGGTATACCAACTATTCCTTGCTCTATTAAGAATAATTATGTTAGAACTGCTTTATGTGATTTGGGAGCTGGAGTTAGTGTTATGCCTTTTTCTCTCTACAAGAGACTCCAGCTAGAAAAGTTGATACCAACTGATATATCTTTGCAAATGGCTAATAAGTCAACTACTATTCATGTTGGTATATGTGAGGATGTTCCTGTTCAAGTGGCTCATAATTGCTTGGTTTTAACTAATTTTGTTGTGCTTGAGATCCCTGAAGATGATAATATGTCTATTATTCTTGGGAGACCTTTTCTTAATACTGCAGGTGCTGTCATCAATTGTAATCAAGGAAAAGTAACATTCAATATTATTGACAAAGAGCATACTGTTTATTTCCCCAAGAAGGTTGCTAAAAGCTATTGCCTGAATTCATTGAAAATATTGAGAGCATCAAGGTTGGAGAAATATATTGTCCCATTCCACAAGAAAATTTTGAAACTATTATGATTGGGACCATTGCTATCAAGTATGAGGTAACATAATCACCTTGTGGAATACAAAGTTTTGTTTCATATAAGATTGTTTTGGTAACAACACTTGATCAACCTTGTTAACAAAAGAATTTTAATGAAGAAAACAATGCTTTCACTCTGGTTATTCTTGCTCACTTTTACTTTTCTCGTTCCTAGGCTTTGCCTTTTCTTTTGCTAGCTTTGGTTTTGTTAGTTGTTTGCTTCTTAGAGTGTCTTAGAACTTCTATGTTTTGGTTTTTGTTTGCTTTTGCTTCTTCTAAAAAACTGTTTCTGCGAGAAAATCAATTTTCATACCCTGAAAATTGGCCAAAAATAAAGTTTCCCGAAAAATCCCAGAAAAATCCCAGAAAATTCAAAATAAAATTTTCCTCGAAAAAGGGGCAGAGGGACACCTGGAGTGACCTAGGGGGCCACCCCAGGCCAGCACACCCCTGGTGGCGTGGCCAGCCCCCAGGTGGCTCCTGGCTGGGGTGTGGCCCACCTGGGCCCCTCCAAGGTGCCTCCTCCCAGCCATCTTCTTTCTCTCTCCCGAAAAACACCGGAAAACTTTCTCAAGCTCGAGTTCCTGCTGTTCTTGCTCGCAAATTTCAATCTCCTTGCTCAGCCCATCTTTGTTGCTGATTTTTGGAGGGATTGCTCCTTGGTATGTGCCTCCTTCGCTTGTCCAATTAGATTTGTGATTGGTAGATTGTATCTTGAGTATTTTGCTGCTATAGGTGACAGGTTGTGTGAGCTTGCATGCTTGTTCTATGCTTAGAGATTTTATTTTGATGCATGTGTAGCCCTATAGCAAGTTCCTATAGTAGTTTCTCATCATTTTTCAACTTGGAAATCACTTGGTTTGATGTTTGTCTAATTTTTTTAGAAAAAAATAGATCATGGACAACCACACATTTGGTGAAATATTTGAGAGTGATGCACCTAGGACGGAAAGGCCTTCAAGATCATCCTCCCAAGCTAGGCCCTCATACAATGAGGATCTCATTACACCACGATTTGGTGACGAGGGAGATGAGGGGGATGCTCACCCTTCCACCTTTCCTTGCCAAACTTTTTTGCGGGCTGCTAGGATTCTTGATGATTTTATAACCTTGGTTCGGAGGGTTGGACTAACAAGCTATATGCAGGATGAGAGCGTGCAATATGCAACGCTCACTAAAACATTTGTGGAGAGCTTTTCTTTTACTAATAGCTTGTTCAAGCCATATGTGTCTTTCAAAATTTATGGCAGGCCTTACACCATGACATTGAAGAAAATTTGTAAGGCTCTGGGACTTGGTACAGCTGGGTCGGCAAAGAAGATTCCGGCTCAACCCGCTGATTTGTTGGAGCTCTACCGTGGGATAACCAATGATGATAACCGTAGAGCCCAACGGGGAAAGATAAGAAATATTCAACTCCCAGCCATCAGGTACTTTGCTTACTATCTTGCCACTAATGTTCTTGGTAGGGAGAACACTAGTAATATTTCCAACTATCATTTGGCCTTCATAGCTGCTGCGCTCAACAATGAAACTAAGTACAATCTTGGTTCTCTCATTGCTCGTCGCTTAGCTGCTAAGGGACCCATTTATGGGGGAATTATTGTTGCACGTGTTGTTGCTTCCTTGGAAATTGTTGTTGATCCAAATGATATAGTTTTGGCTCCTTAGAAGCTTGATCTTGGTGCCATGAAGGCGCACCACTTTGTCACTGCTAGCTCTACCCTTGAGAGTTTGGTTTATAGAATGTTGTTTATTGACGGGGAAGAGAGAGAGAGATCCCTCTCCCCCAAACCACTTTGTTCAGTATTTCCCAGGGACCTTTTTCATGCTCCAAGGAGGACATGGATTACAAGTTGCGCATTCTTGGCTTCCATGGACACTATCAGGGGGAAGCGCCCTCATACGACCCCTTTGTGTACTACACAGGGGGAGTTCTCGAGCTCTTACCAGGACAAAGGGGCCTCCTCGTCGTACTATGGAGGTGCACCTTCTTGGTCACCATGGAGTTGATCCCCACTTAGGCCAAAAGCCTAAGCTCGGGGGGTTGGTAGACCGACACCACACTCATCTATATATCATGTTCGGTTGGTTCTTTGTATATCCATTGTTTCGCTTTATTTTTGGTTCTTGTTGCTGCTTTCTTAAAAACACAAAAACACCATCTCTTGGTTTGTTTCTTTGCTTTTTAGCTTTGGTTTGCCTTAAATAAAAAATCCAAAAAGATTTTTGCTTTGTTTGTTTTTGCTTTGTTTGCTTATTTGAAAAATCGAAAACACCAAAAATATTTGTTGTTCTTCTTTGGTTTTGTGAGTTCTTTGCAGGGTTCAACCATCCTTAGTGGATTTTGGTTTCATGTTATTATTCAAGTCACACAAGTTAAGGGAAATGATGAAGATTAAGACAACTTGAGGTGTGGTAAGAGGCTGGTAACGAACTCTATTTGTTTTCATTTTTGTACATACTCATCATTGTAAGCATGCTTAGTTTGTTCATGTAAGGTGTATGTTACTGATGGATGCTTAGTAGTTCTTGGTTTCTTGTGATTAGCTCCAGCTTGCTAATAGTTTGTAGCATGGCATATGAATGTTTGCTTGCATTGTTTTATTCATATTTTGGTATGATATTGTGGTATCGTCCTCTGAAAGTTTCATATGAATTGACTTGGCACATGCTCACGCATGCATATGACTAAACAATAGTCAGTAAGCCTCGATGATTTATTTTGCCTCTGAGTTCTTGTATCACTTTCATGCCATAACTAGTCCTGTTTTGTTGCAAGCATGATTATGACAGTTATTGCTCTCTCGTTTATCGCTCTCTCTCTATTTTGCTAGCCTTCACTTGCACTGAGTATGAGCTCTACTTGTGCATCCAACTCCCCCAAAACCAATATTGTCAACAGTGTCCACCATACCTACCTATTAGCATCATTTGCTATTTCAGTGCATATTCATTATGCCTTGTTTTCTTCCAAATAAAATGTTTAACTGTTTTGAGAAAGTTAGTTAGTAAAGCTCTCACGAACTTGGTGGCACACTTTATTTCTTGCACTTGATAATCCCGAACCATTGTGACCTGTCCATGAAAGTTATATGCTTGCAAATTATAGGCTGGGAGTTAGTAGAACCGTACTATCACGGGGAACGCTTTCAACACTTATGGATACATATACAGTTTATACCTTGCTCTTTTGTTTGCGGATGTCGTCGGTGTGAAATAGAAGGGGATCTTGTGAGTTCATGGAGTATATATATATGTGTTAGAGAAACGCCTGGGCCACTATCCTAAGCCATGCCTAATCATGGTGGAAACTTGCAGTACTACCATAGTGAGCATATGTGAAGCAACCTCAATAAAAATCTATGCAAATAGTAAATAAAAAGATCGCTGAGATGCTCATTGTCTACTTGCCTTGTCATTTTGATCACGGGATAGCTCATGTATCATGTGCAAGGGGTACCCCGTTGGCAGTTCTCTATGATATGCATGTATTTACAATGACAAGAACTTACAGGTGACTAAAGTTGAGTAGCATGCGGTGCGACCCTCGTACTCAAGGGACATGGGATTTCCAGTTTATGGTTTGTCAAGCATATAACTCATATTGGACCTCACTTTCACCTTAACCACATAAAGATGCCTATGATAGGGGCAATGAGAGCTCAAAGCTAATGGTACCTTACTTTCAGCATTTGGAAGCCTTTCAAACTTTTCAAAACCCTTCCCACTTCCTTGTTGAGTCACCACTTATTCTTTGAGCACCTTCTTGAGAGAATAGTTGTCATTCTTGTGTTTGTCTCAAAACTTTGTTAATTATGTCATGACTTTGATGCTTGTATCTCTGATATCTTTACTTCTAGTCTTCACTTGAACTTCAGAGGTGCCTTGGAATTTATATTGTGCTCTACAAACAAAGGCAAGCGAGATACCACTCTATCATACCTTTTTATGAGCATTGCAATGTTGCTTATGTTTATGTCTCATGCTACTTATTATTATTAAGTTGGTTTCTATTCATAGCTTGCAATGACTATTGAGTAGACTTAGTTGCAATCTTCTTATTATGAATGGGTTAAGTGTCTACTCATGTGCTGAGAATATGTACATCATATGAAGCAAATGTGTTCGTGAAATTTCTTTTATCGCACTCAGTTTTCAACTGAATTGCTTGAGGACAAGCAATAAGCTAAGATTGGGGGAGATGATACGTCCAAAACGTATCTACTTCCCCGAACACTTTTTATATTGTTTCTTCTCTAAACTTGTGTGATTTGGATACAACTAACATGGACTGACGTTGTTTTCAGCAGAATTACCTTGGTGTCTAGTTTTTGTGTAGAAAATCAACTATCAGTAAAAATCCCGGAAAATATGCCAAAAATCCTATTTCACCAGAAGATCCACGGAACTAGATATGAGACAGAGGGGAGCCCTGGGTGTCCCACACCCCCCTGCCGCACGGGTGGGCCCACCCCGCGCCTGGGAGGGGTGTGGCCAGCCCAGGAACCCCCTCGGCCTCTCTCTCCGCCTATAAGTTGCCTTCTGACCTAAAAACTTCGGGGGGTTCGCGTTTTCCGTAAAGAGTTCCGTGCGCCACCACCACCGAAGCATGATTCTAACCGTAAACTCGTTCGGCACTCACGGACGGGGAATTTGGGGAGGATCATCGTCATCGTCATCACCAATGCCTCTCCATCAACCATCAATGTTTTCCTCATCCATGAGTGAGTAATCCCCCGCTGTAGGCTATGGGGATGGTAGGGATTGGATGAGTTCTATCATGTAATCAAATAAGATTGTTAGGGCATGGTGCCTAGTATCTTTATTAGTGTTATTTGACTTTGTTGCAACTTGTTGTGCTTAATGCTTGTCACTAGGGACCGAGTGCCATGATCTCAGATCTGAACTTATTATTGAATCATTATGACAGTATTGTTTATGTTCTCTGCAAGTTGTGTACACATATCATTGTCCGGATCTAAAGGCCCCGAAGTGACAGAAATTGGGACAACCGGAGGGGATGGCTGTGATGTGAGGATTACATGTGTTCACGGAGTGTTAATGTTTTGCTCCAGTGATCTATTAAAATGAGCACCTTAATTGCCAGTAGTTCCCTTGAGGCCCCGCTTCCACGAGCTGGCAGGACAAAAGATGTTGTGCAAGTTCTCATTGCGAGCACGCATGACTATATATGGAGCACATGCCTATGATTGTTTAGTACTTGGATGCTTATTATTATTTATATGCAATTGCCCTAGATCTTGAAGTTACATGTTTAGACTCGTCCATGCAACGCCCGTCCATCCATCCCTATGCCTACCGCGCTCATATCGTACTGTTTGCTACTACTGTTACTGTTGCTCTTGTTTTACTGTTGTTGTTGCTTTGCTGTTGCTGCTACAAACTATTTCTACTAATAAACTTCTGTGAGCAAGAACTATTTCCAGGTGAAACTGAATTGACAACTCAGTTGTTAAGTCTTGCAAGTATTCTTTGGCTCCCCTTGTGTCGAATCAATAAATTGGGTAATACTACCATTGAATACTATTGCGATCCCCTATACTTATGGATCCTCATTGACTATGATAAAATTCCTTGAGTTTAGTTGTCTAGAGTTAGAGATATCATTATGAAATTTGTTGTTTAAAGTGGTAAAAAGGATAACCTTCGAAGAAAGGTTTCTTTCCTAAGGTTTAAACAATCTTTATGGTTAATAGAATGTGGTCGATGTCTTTTGGTGTTTACTCGGTTAGGTTGGTTTTGAGATGCACTAGGTCTTAATTGAAATAGACCAAAGTAAACTATAAAACACATAATAAAGCCTTTAATATGGTATTTATAGTATTGTAGAGTAAAGTTTAACTTTAAGGACATAGATGGACTTAAGGTGCAATGCTTAAGATATTTGTACTTTGTTCACTTCATAATGTTTTCCTTAAAGTTACTTAAGAGTGGTAATACTTCTATTTGGGTAGTGGTTTCTTAATATTGTAAGTGAATAGCATCATTTATCTTTTTATAATGAGTGGTTATGGTTTGTAAATAAAGAAATAATATTATTTAACTACGTATGAATTCACTATAGTGTTTTGGTATGTTTATAAACTTGTGGTTGAAGTAACAGAAAAGGTTTAATTTAGTCACAAATTATTCTTGAAGATTTTATATTTGATAAGGATCTTTTTAGAAAATAATCTACACTTATGGTTGAATGATAATTCAATAAGATTATATTTAAAATGTATAGAACCATCTTGACTTCATAATATCAATATTTAAGACTAATACTATTCATTAGACCTCAATTGGCTAATTTTATAAATATTAGCAAATTTTATTTGCCCTTATATGAATTATCAATTAAGGAAATTAGATTTAAATTCAAGTTATTAGGTTATTAAGTCTTTATTTACTTCAAAAGTGGAATGTTATATTTTTAACATGTAAATATTATTTTTGTGATCATTTTGGTATATTACATTTATTTTTATGATTTATAAATAATGAGATATGATTTTTATAAGATTTATTATTTTATAAACACTTAATAAATAATAGATATTTAATTAAGTGAAATAATAATACTCCCTCCGATCCATAATAAGTGTCGCTCATCTAGTACAAAGTTTATACTAGCTTAGTACAAAATGAGCGACACTTATTATGGATCGGAGGGAGTACATGATTATGGTATTAAGTTATAGTTCTTATTTTTCTAAGAATTTTGGTATATTATTTATATTTTATCATTTACCATTATTAAAATATGAATTTTCAAAATATTAAAACTTATAAAATCTTTATTAAATGATAATGATTTAAATTATTAACACAATCATATTTTATAATACTTTTAAGTTGTAGATTTTATTTTTCTGAAAAAATTTATATATTAAACATATTTTCCAAAATTATAAAACAATAGTTATTGAATTTATAGGATTTATTCATTATTAAATTATAATAACAGAAGGTCGGCATGAGGTGAGGGGTTTTTCTCACCTAGGCGAATCCTACCCCAGTCACTGACTAGTGGGGCCTATGCCATGTCATTTCCAAAACAATAAAACAAATCAATAAAAGGTTTTATGACATCAACACGATGTCACGCTGACGTCATCTGAGACTGATCCTCTCAGATCGATTGTCGATCGAGTGATCTCGTACGCATGCGTGGCTGTGATTATGTTTTTCGGAAAGAGGGTGCAAGCGCGAATCGGATGGTACTAGCACCGCCCGTTTTTGGTTAACGGAAGATTGCCGGCGATGAGCTCATGCGGCGGTGCTTGCAGATGATCATGGCGGCGTTGATTTAGGAAGCAAATAAAACATTGAAGCGTACGGGGAGACTCAATGACTCACCAGGAACACGACGGTGCAGCCGGTGAGGCGAGGTCGAAATCGATGACGAACGATGGTGATTGACGAGAGCAGTGAGATATCGATTAGCTCGACAGAAGGTTTTCGGGCTTCCATGATCTGGCTTGGGAGAACGATGACGGTGCATTCAAGGAGGTCAGGGGATCTTGGGAACGACGATGATGAACAGCTCCAGCGGAACTAGGGTTTCGGTCAGAGGAGAAAATGAGAGGCAGAGGACGAGAGTGTAGGGTTTGCAGCATAGAAAACAAAAAATTCCTATGATGGGAACTATGTACCAAGATCTATCTACTAGATACAAACAACGGGAGGATGTATATCCGTAGAGAACATACCATTGAATACCGACAAATCTTAACGAGTTCAACTCGTGGTTGATGTAGAAGATCTCTTGCCGATCTCAAGATCGAGAGGAAGTCCTAGCGCCGCAAAGCAGCAGCGCATCTGTGCTCGCACACACATACAAGACACCGAGCAACCTTCGCCTCCTCGCTCCAACGATGCAGCGGAAGCACAACCCTTTCTTGCCGAATAGCCACCGGGAACATGTATCTCGCTAGTCCGAGACCATGGGGGATAAATTCTAGAGGGGGAGAGAGATCCTTCACGAGGAGGTGTGAGTGAGAAGTGAGAGGAGGGGATCCTTATATAGGGGAGGAGGCATGGCCGCCGGCCATGGAGGGTGCCCCCACCTCTCCCTCATTCATGTGGGTGGAAACTCCACTCACAAAATGGCCCTTCAATTTTCTCCACTCAAAAATCCACTCAAATTTCCATTAAATTTCCACCAAATTTAATGCAAACTCTCATTAAATAAAACTCGTTTTATTTATTCAGAATTTTGTCAATTACTTTAATGACAAACATTCACATATAACCCCTTGCAAGAATTCTATTTCACATGCATAACCTCTTTATGCAATTTCACCCGAAAACCTGTTTCGGTATCTAGTGAAATAAATTCCTGCGCTTGTTTATTCTTTCGGCATGAAACATTTGCTCCAACTAGATGTAAGTGTCCCTTAAGTGTGTCACCCTACGGTTCACGAATAATGCGGACATGACCGAGACCCTTCTCCGATCAATAATCAGTAGCGGGACCTGGAGATCCATACTGACTCCCACACATTCAACGATGACTTTCCTGTGATCGTCGGAACCTTTTATGCTTGTATATTAATCCCTTTGTTTCACGATATATTACATGTCCGAGATTCGATCATCGGTATCTCCATACCTAGTTTGATATTGTTACTGACATGCACTCTTTTCTCATTCCCGTGATATAACTTTCTAGTGATCCAATCACTTGCTTGCAAGCTAACCAATGTGATATCACCGAGAGGGACCAGAGTATATCTATCCGTCATCGGGGTGAAAAAATTCCACTCTTGATCCATGATTCATAACATAACACTTTAGTAGCTTTGAAGCCATCTTTATAATCACCCAGTTACGGTGTGACGTTTGATGTTAACAAGAAACTCTTCCGGTGTTTGTGATTGGCATGATCTCATGGTCTAAGGATTAGGATCACTTCGTAAGTTGTTTATAGCATTATAAACTCAATGACTTTGAACATAATGTTATACTTCGGATGAATGTTCATCACACCATTACACTAATGTTGTGATCTCGTTATTAACAACATCCAATGTCTATGATCAGGAAACTATGATCATCTTGTTAATCAACGAACTAGTTTATGAGAGAGGCATACCTAGAAATTTTTGTTTGTTTATTAAACACACATGTATTAACGTTTCCGTATTAATAATGTAGGGTTCGCAGCATAGAAAACAAAAAATTTCCTACGATGTGAACTATATACCAAGATCTATCTACTAGATACAAACAACGGGCGGATGTATATCCGTAGATAACATACCCTTGAAGACCGACAAAGCTTAACGAGTTTAACTCGTGGTTGATGTAGACGATCTCTTGCCGATCTCAAGATCGAGAGGAAGTCCTAGCGCCGCAAATTAGCAGCGCATCCGTGCTCGCACACACGTTCGAGGCACCGAGCAACCTCCGCCTCCTCTCTCCAAATATGCATGAAGCACAACTCTTTCTTGCCGAATAGCCACCGAACATGTATCTCTAGTCCGAGACCATGGGGATAAATTCTAGAGGGGAGAGAGATCCTTCACGAGGAGGTGTGAGACAAGTGAGGAGGGGCTCCTTTTATAGGAGGAGGGGAACCCCAAGGGGTGGCTGCACATGGGGCTGCCCTTGCCTCCCTCTTCATGTGGGTGGACACTCCACTCACAAATCTCCTTTAAATTCCTCCACTCAAAAGTCCACTCAAATTCCCATTAAATTTCCACCAAATTTAATGCAAACTCTCATTAAATAAAACTCTTTTATTTTATTCAGAATTTTGTCAATTACTTTAATGACAAACATTCACAATAACCCTTGCTAGAATTCTATTTCACATGCATAACCACTTTATGCAATTTCACCCGAAAACTGTTTGGTATCTAGTGAAATAAATTCGCTTTGTTCATTCATTCTTTCGGCATGAAACATTTGCTCCAATTGGATGTGTGTCTCTTAAGTGTGTCACCCTACGGTTCGTGAATAATGCGGACATGATCGAGACCCCTCGGATCAATAATCGAAGCGGATCCGGAGACCCATCGACTCCCACACATTCAACGATGACTTTCTTGTGATCGAGGAACCTTTTACGCTAGTATCTTAATCCCTTTGTTTCACGATATATTACATGTCCGAGATTCGATCATCGGTATCTCCATACCTAGTTTCATCTCGCTACGACATGCACTCTTTTCTCGTCTGTGATATAACATTCTAGTGATCAAATCACTTGCTTGCAAGCTAATCAATGTGATATCACCGAGAGGGCCCAGAGTATATCTATCCGTCATCGGGATGAACAAATTCCACTCTCGATCCATGAGCCTCAACATAACACTTTATTAGTTCTGAATCCATCTTTATAATCACCCCGTTACGGTGTGACGTTTGATGTTATCAAGAAACTCTTCCGGTGTTAGTGATTGACATGATCTCATGGTCTAAGGATTAGGATCACTTCGTAAGTTGTTATAGCAATATAAACTCAATGACTTTGATCGTAATGCTATACTTTGGATGAATGTTCATCACACCATTACACTAATGTTGTGATCCCGTTATTAACAACATCCAATGTCCATGATCAGGAAACCTTGATCATCTTGTTAATCAACGAGCTAGTTTATGAGAGAGGCATAACTAGGAACTTTCTGTTTGTTTATTAAACACACATGTATTAATGTTTCCGTATTAATAAAATTATAGCATGCAAAATAAACATCTATCATATACTTGGAGTACACATAATAAACACTTTATTATTGCCTCTCAGGGCATATTCCCTTCAGTCTCCCACTTGCACTAGAGACAATAATCTAGTTACATAGTGATAAATCTAACACCCATTGAGTTCTGCTGTTGATCATGTTTTGCTCTAGGGAGAGTTTTAGTCAACAGATCTGCTACATTGAGATCCGTATGTACTTTACAAATCTTTATATCTCCATCCTTGACATGCTCGTGGATGGAGTGAAACCGGCGCTTAATATGCTTGGAATGCTTGTGAGACCTTGGCTCTTTGGCATTGGCAATGGCACCATTGTTGTCACAATAGATCACCATTGGGTCCAACGCGTTTCCCACCACTCCTAGTTCAGATATGAACTCCTTCATCCAAATCGCTTCGAGCCGCTCAAGCAAAGAACATATTTGGCCTCCGTTGTTGATCCCGCTACCACAGGTTGTTTGCAGATCCTCCAACTAACCGCTCCGCCATTCATGAGAAATACGTATCCGGATTGAGACTTAGAGTCATCCGGATCGGTGTCAAAGCTAGCGTCGACATAACACTTAGCGACGAGCTCTTCTTCACCTCCGTATACAAGAAACATATCCTTAGTTCTTCGTAAGTACTTAAGGATATTCTTGACCGCTATCCAGTGTTCCGAACCTGGATCCAATTGGTACCTACTAGTCAAACTAATAGCATGTGCCACATCCGGTCATGTACATAGCATGGCGTACATTATAGAGCCTATGGCCGAAGCATAGGGGACTTTGTCCATTATTTCTCTTTCTTCCGCCGAAGCCGGACTTTTAGTCTTACTCAATGTCTTGCCTTGCAACATAGGTAAGAACCCCTTGTTACTTCCGTCCATTTTAAACTTCTTTAAAATCTTATCAAGGTATGTACTTTGCGATAGCCCTATTAGGCGCCTAGATCTATCTCTATAGATCTTTATGCCTAATATGTATGACGCTTCACCTAGGTCCTTCATTGAAAATTTGCTGTTTAGACAACTTTTAACACTGTTTAAAAGATCTATATCATTTCCGATCAATAATATGTCATCCACATATAATATCAGAAATGCCACATTGCTCCCACTCACTTTCTTGTAAATACAAGCTTCTCCATAAGTTTGGACAAATCCAAACTCTTTGATCACCTCATCAAAGCGGAGATTCCAACTCTAGGATGCTTGCTTCAATCCATAGATGGAACATTAAAGCTTGCACACCGCGTCAGCATCCTTAGGATCGACAAAACCCTTTGGTTGTATCATATACAACTCTTCTTCAATATTACCATTGAGAAACGCGGTTTTGAAATCCATCTGCCATATCTCATAATCGAAATATGCAAGAATTGCTAACATAATCCTAATCGACTTTAGCATCGCTACGGAGAGAAAGTCTCATCGTAGTCAATTCCTTGAATTTGTCGAAACCCTTTGCGACAAGTCGAGCTTTATAGACGGTCACATTACCATCAAGATCGCTTTTCCTTTTGAAAATCCATTTGTTCTCCACGGCCTTTCTACGTGAGGTAATTCCACCAAGTTCCAAACTTGATTTTCATACATGGATTCCATCTCGGATTTCATGGCTTCTAACCATTTGTTGGAATCCGGGCTCATCATCGCTTCTTCATATGTCGCAGGGTCATCATTTTCATCAACCATGAAATTCATGACAGGATTTCCGTACAGCTCGGGAGCTGCACGCGTCCTGTTTGACCTGCGAGGTTCGGTAGTACTCTCTTTCGGAGTTTCATGATCATTATCATTAGTTCCCTCTTCAACAGGTGGAGCCAACTCCGAACAACTTCCGCTACTGCCTACTCGCCATACTTTGAAGAGAAGGTTCCACAACCTCTTCGAGTTCTACCTTCCGACTACTCACACCTTCGCGAGAAACTCTTTCTCTAGAAAGGATCCATTCTGGCAACAAAAACCTTGCCCTCGGATGTGATAGAAGGAATACCCAATAGTTTCTTTAGGGTATCCTATTAAGACGCATTTTTCCGCTTTGGGTTCGAGTTTATCCGTTGAAGTTTCTTCACATAAACATCGCATCCCCAAACTTTAAGAAATGACAGCTTAGGTTTGTTTCCAAACCACAATTCATACGGTGTCTTTTCAACGGATTTAGATGGTGCCCGATTTAAAGTGAATGCGGGTTTCTAGTGCATAACCCCAAAATGACAAAGGCAAGTCCGTCAGAGACATCATAGATCGAACCATATCTAATAAAGTACGATTACGACGTTCCGACACACCATTTCGCTGTGGTGTTCCAGCAGGTGTGAGTTGTGAAACAATTCCACACTCTTTCATGTGAGTGCTAAACTCGTAACTTAGATACTCACCTCCACGGTCGGACCGTAGAAATTTGATCTTTCTATTACGATGATTTTCCACTTCATTCTGAAATTCCTTGAACTTTTCAAAGGTTTCAGACTTGTGTTTCATCAAGTAGATATAACCGTATCTACTCAAATCATCCATGAAAGTAACAAAATAACGATATCCACCTCGCGCCGACACACTCATTGGACCACATACATCAGAATGTATGATTTCCAATAAATCTGTCGCCCGTTCCATTGAACCGGAAAACGGCGTTCTAGTCATCTTAACCATTAGGCATGGCTCACATGTATCAAATGATTCATAATCAAGTGATTCCAAAAGTCCATCTGAATGGAGTTTCTTCATGCGTTTAACGCCAATATGACCTAGACGGCAGTGCCACATATATGCGGATATATCATCATTAAGTTTAATACTTTTAGCATCAACATTATGAATATGTGTAACATTATCATCGAGATCTAATAGAAATAAACCATTCATCATCAGTGCATGACCATAAAAGATTTCATTCATATAAATGGAACAACCATTGTTCTTGGATTTAAATGAATAACCACTTCGCATCAAACACGATCCAGATACAATGTTCATGCTCAGTGCAGGCACCAGATAACATTTATTCAAGTTTATAACTAACCCCGACGACAAGTGGAGAGGCAGCGTTCCAACGGCGATCACATCAACGCTTGATCCATTGCCGACACGCATCTTGACCTCACCCCTTACTAGCGGTCGCTTGTTCCGCAGCCCCTGATTCGAGTTACAAATATTAGCAACTGAATCGGTTTCAAATACCCAGGTGCTACTGCGAGCACTAGTCAAGTACACATCAATAACATGTATATCATATATACCTTTGTTTGCCTTGCCGGCCTTCTTGTCTGCCAGATACTTGGGGCAGTTGCGCTTCTAGTGGCCAGTCCCCTTACAATAGTAGCACTCGGAATCAGACTTAGGTCCAACTCGGGGTTTCTTTTCAGGCGCGGCAACTGGCTTGCCGCCCTTACTTCCCTTCCGTTTTCCCTTCTTGTATTTCTTGAAACTAGTGTTCCTATTAATCATCAACACTTGATGTTCCTTTTTGATCTCCACTTCTGCAGTTTTAAGCATTGCCAGAAGCTCGGGGAGAGACTTATTCATGCCTTGCATATTATAGTTCATCACGAAGCTCTTATAGCTAGGTGGCAGAGACTGTAGAACACGATGGATGCCTAAGTCAATGGGAATCAATATTCCCAAGGACACAAGCTTATCGACGTAACCCGACATATTGAGTACATGCTCACTAACGGAGCTGTGCTCTTCCATCATGCAGCTAAAGAACTTTTCTGAAGCATTGTAGCTCTCTACAGCAGCATGTGTGTCAAAAATCATTTTCAACTCACCCATTGTATCAAATGCATTGCCGTTTTCGAAACGCTTTTGAAGTTCCGGCTCTAGCCCATACAATATGCCGCAATGAACTAAGTTGTGGTCCTCCTGACGAGTCTGATAGACATTTTTCTCCTCGTCAGGGGCATCATTAAAAGGTGGGGGGCCTAACGGCGCTTCTAGCACATATTGCTTTTGTGCAGCAGAGAGGAGAATCCTCAAATTCATGGCCCATTCGGTAAAGTTGCTACCGTTCGTTGCTCGTTTCTCTTTCTCCATGAACACATTGAAATTAAAAGCAGGTGGTGCCATCTACAATAGAATTTGTAAAGTTTAGACTAAGTGTATGATAGATTGAGTTCAACTAATCTATATTACGAATGAACTCCCACTCAAAAACGACATCCCTCGTGCCTTTTTGGTGATTACATGAACCAAATCCACTACACCAAGTCCGATCATCACGTGAGTCGGTATAGCTTCAAAGGCGAGCATCAAATGGGCATCATATCAACTATATGACTCATGGTTAACCTTTCAGTCCGTGTTCCGAGGCCATGTCTGTACATGCTAGGCTCGCCAAGTTAGAACCTTAGTATTCGCGTGTGTAACTGTGTTACACCCGAAATATGGTCATGGATCCAAGAACACCCGATCATCACGTGATGTCTTGGAGCGAAGAAAACATAATCGGTGGATACTAAAGGAAGAACACATTCTTATCTTGATATTTAAATGAGGGATCATCTTATTATGCTAACAAAGCGCTAAACAAGCAATATAAGATGCTATCAAACATCATATGTTTATTAGTGAAATTATATGCTTCCCGCAAATGATCTCTATCATGTGCATCATGGTATGATCACTATCATACCTATATGTGTAAATCCAAGGTCTATGGATTTTACACGCTATGTTGTTGTAAGAGTATCATCTCATACTTCTACTTACAACACTACCATATCATAACACTAGCCCAGCAACAATCTAAACTAGACGCCTCTAATTTATCCATTGCAAGTTTTACGTGGCTTAGGGCTTTCGAGATAGAACCGTTCTTACCTACGAACATGAACCACAACGAGGATAATCAAATTGTTGACAACTCACTTGCAAAATAGATATTGACTATAGTAGGAGAGAGACACCGCTAGCCACTTATGCAAACTAGTTGCATGTCAAGCATGGAATGTGTCTCATGTCCGAGGACATGTAAAGTTTGTCCAGCCGCTTCATCCCACTATGCCACCAATATCCAAAATTACAACAAAGGAGCAACAACATGATCATCATCCCACATACTCATATATGTACTACCCGTAAAGTATCTACGCATAGATCCGGCTCGATACCCTTTGTAGGGTTCGCAGCATAGAAAACAAAAATTTTCCTACGATGTGAACTATATACCAAGATCTATCTACTAGATACAAACAACGGGCGGATATATATCCGTAGAGAACATACCCTTGAAGACCGACAAAGCTTAACGAGTTCAACTTGTGGTTGATGTAGACGATCTCTTGTCGATCTCAAGATCGAGAGGACGTCCTAGCACTGCAAAGCAGCAGCGTATCTGTGCTCGCACACACGTCCGAGGCACCGAGCAACCTCCGCCTCCTCGCTCCAGCGATGCAGCGGAAGCACAGCTCTTTCTTTCCGAATAGCCACCGGGAACATGTATCTCGCTAGTCCGAGACCATGGGGGATAAATTCTAGAGGGGGAGAGAGATCCTTCACGAGGAGGTATGAGTGAGAAGTGAGAGGAGGGGCTCCTTATATAGGGGAGGGGGCAGCCCAAGGGGGCATGGCCGCCGGCCATGGAGGGTGCCCCCACCTCTCCCTCATTCATGTGGGTGGACACTCCACTCAAAAATGGCCCTTCAATTTTCTCCACTCAAATATCCATTCAAATTCCCATTAAATTTCCACCAAATTTAATGCAAACTCTATTAAATAAAACTCCTTTTATTTATTCAGAATTTTGTCAATTACTTTAATGACAAACATTCAAAAATAACCCCTTGCTAGAATTCTATTTCACATGCATAACCACTTTATGCAATTTCACCCGAAAACCTGTTTTGGTATCTAGTGAAATAAATTCCTGCGCTTGTTTATTATTTCGGCATGAAACATTTGCTCCAACTAGATGTCAGTGTCCCTTAAGTGTGTCAACCTACGGTTCGCAAATAATGCGGACATGATCGAGACCCTTCTCCGATAAATAATCAGTAGCGGGACCTGGAGATCCATACTGACTCCCACACATTCAACGATGACTTTCCTGTGATCGTCGGAACCTTTTATGCTTGTATCTTAATCCCTTTGTTTCATGATATATTACATGTCCGAGATTCGATCATCGGTATCTCCATACCTAGTTTGATCTCGTTACTGACATGCACTCTTTTCTCGTTTCCATGATATAACATTCTAGTGATCAAATCACTTGCTTGCAAGCTAACCAATGTGATATCACCGAGAGGGCCCAGAGTATATCTATACGTCATCAGGATGAACAAATTCCACTCTTGATTCATGATTCTCAACATAACACTTCAGTAGCTTTGAAGCCATCTTTATAATCACCCAGTTACGGTGTGACGTTTGATGTCAACAAGAAATTCTTCCGGTGTTAGTGATTGGCATGATCTCATGGTCTAAGGATTAGGATCACTTCGTAAGTTGTTTATAGCAATATAAACTCAATGACTTTGATCGTAATGCTATACTTCAGATGAATGTTCATCACACCATTACACTAATGTTGTGATCTCGTTATTAACAACATCCAATGTCTATGATCAGGAAACTGTGATCATCTTGTTAATCAATGAACTAGTTTATGAGAGAGGCATAACTAGGAAATTTCTGTTTGTTTATTAAACACACGTATTAACGTTTCTGTATTAATACAATTATAGCATGCAAAATAAACATCTATCATATACTTGAAATACACATAATAAACACTTTATTATTGCCTCTCAGGGCATATTCCCTTCAGAGAGTGAGTGATATGGGTATGGACAGATAGAGGAGAACGCGGGCGTTCTTATCCCCTCCTCCATCAGCGGTGGAATGCATCGCAGCACGATGGAGGATCAACGATGGCCGCGACGCCAAACAGCTGCTTCTGCCAGCGAGGAATACGACGAGGAAACAAGGCTGAAGGGGTACATGCCAGTTCCGGGCCGCACTTGGGCCAGGTGGGCTACAAGACTACGCGCGAGCATTAGATAGAGAAGAGGAAAGATGGGTCGCAGACAAGATGCTGCTCCTTTTTTTTCTTTTCCATTTAATATTTTCTAATTTTTGTTTTTATTTTCTAGATTTTGCATTTAAACAATTGTTTTGAATTTTCTTTATGGAATTTCTTTGCTAAATACTTGTAGCAATAATAAATGGTATTTAAAGTCATTTTGTGAAATTTTATTATATAGTGTTATAGTTTCTTTATTTTCTTATATAGATTCATTTCTCTTAAACTTTGTAATAATCTTTGTGATGATTTTTCTTTACATAATAAACCATGGATTTATTATAAAACTTAATTCTAGTTAACTTATAGTTTGGAGGGAAACTTTTATATATAATGATCCTATATCATTATTTGATGCATGATATTCTAAGGAATTAATATGGTTAATATTATTCCCATGAATCTAGGAAATACCAAGGTATATATTTTATTATAACTAACATAGGAGTTAGGGTTTAAAATTATAAATGTTTATCATGAATTTTAGGAGATCTAGTATATCTATATCCTTGGATAGGCCTAGGTAAAGATTAATGGTTAAGACCTATTGTCTTCATGCTTATGTTCATGAATGGTATCACCATCAAAGATTAAATAGTGGGCTTGTTATTTTAGGCTAATTTATGAGAAAGGGTTACTAATTGTGGTTTATAAACACAGGTGATTTTATTGTTTGGAAGTGACAAGGGTATGCTTAAGTGATTTGCTATAGGAAAATATTTCTATCAACCATTTTGATCAAACAGATGAGATAGATGTTAAGCTTGATTATAGATTTAGGGTTTAGTGTTTACCAAGAATTCCTATCTTCCATACTTCATAATTCTTGACTTCTAATTAAGGAATCCCTTTCCTAGATATACAACTACTTCACATACATCATCATGTCTTAACATGGTGAGCTTCACTTAACAAGAATCTCCTTCTAAATCCAGTTGTAAATCCAATGAGCTTGACACTAAAGCTCTACATGATTTCCTCATAGAGATAATTCTCATATTTAGGATATTTATAATGAATCCATATCCATTTGCATAATTACTCTCTTTCTTCATAAATTAGTTTGTAATCACACTTATAAATCTCATAAGTTTTCCACTAAAGCTTTTCATAATCTTATCATATCTATACTTGGTTATATCAAAATACTAATGGTGACCTTCAATCCAACAAGTAGTTACTTTTAACTTCATTCATACACTTCTTTTATCATCCATCACTAATATTACTTCAATAGATGTATATATCAAATTCTACTTTCCGGAAAAGCTTACTATCCTTTAAGAGGAATAATACTACTCCAATAACTCCATGATAATCTAGCTTCAGCTTAATCATACTATCTTATCCTACTTATCTCTCCAGTAACTCATACACCAACTTCTCATTATACCATTATGACTTATCATCACTAAACTAAGATAACATATCTATACTAGGGTTTAATCATGTTATATCCACCAATGTCACTTATACATGATATAATCATTCACTCTTAGTGAATTGAGCATGATCATTATAATCCTTTGATCATTTATGGCTTAGGTTTTCAGTTGGCTAAACAAGGCTTTATCAATACAACATTGCAGTTGTATTATAATTATGTTCTCAGTATCTCTTACTGAATAGAAGATATTATCCATTGACTATACCTACTTGATCCAATAGGATTACTCCTGGTAACTATCTTCATAATTCATCCTTATAATTCTCTTTTTTACCATATAAATATATATTCCAGATAACTCTTCTATCCATTCAGAAGTGAGTTAACTCCACCAATTATCATATTGGTTTGATTCTCTTCAAACACTCAGATCCTATAGATGATATCTAAAACTAGCATTACCACTTATCTCTTCTTACTTATTTCTCTAAAGGATTTAAAGTAAATGCAATGATAAGGACAAGAGTTGATAGATCAAGAATTGTTAAATCAATAGTTGATTACTCCACATTGATGAACAATAGATATTAGGATAATGTTCAATAGAGATTATAGGAATTGATATGGAAAGAAAGATATTTAGTCAATGGTCCTGACTTTGTTTCCTCCCTACTCCATATAACTAAAGAGTTAGGTGCAAGTATTACCATGATCAACATGGTAGAAATAGATAAGGATAAAATAGGTCAAGAGTGTAGGGTTCGCAACATAGAAAACAAAAAAATTCCTACGATGGGAACAACTATGTACCAAGATCTATCTACTAGATACAAACAACGGGCAGATGTATATCCGTAGAGAACATACTCTTGAAGACCGACAAAGCTTAACGAGTCCAAACTCATGGTTGATGTATACAATCTATTGCTGATCTCAAGATCGAGAGGAAGTCCTTAGCACCGCAAATCAGCAGCGCATCTGTGCTCGCACACACGTCCGAGGCACCGAGCAACCTCCGCCTCCTCGCTCCAGCGATGCAGCGGAAGCATAACTCTTTCTTGCTGTCGTGGTGGTGGCACGGCAGATGCCATGGGTAGGCTAAAGTATGGGGCCAATGGATGCTAGAGGGATCTGGGGAGGGAAGATGTAGTTGATTCTACACACAAATGACTAATGTAAATATCTTTATTACTCCTCTCTTGGGCTACAAGTGCTCCTTGAGCTGTTTACAAGAGGAGAAGATGAACTTTTACCAGCCTAATGGTACCAAATGATCCTCTATCCTTCTCAGAGTCCAAGCCTCTCCTTATAAAGGGGCGTCCTGGCTCCTCTAGGGATGACGTGGCAAGCATATTCGAAGAATATGCTTGTCCCAATATAGTAACTCGGCGGCCTCCTTTCCGTGTCGCCCTTCTAATGACGGCAAGGTTTCAGAGAACCCCACCTGCACGCCTCGGGCTCCAGGATTGTCACCTCCGTGACCTCCTTCTGCCCTTCTGCCGCTCTGCGCCTTGTCCTTTGTGTTTGGCTCTGTCCATATTCTTCCTAGCTTGTGACTAGGGTTTGACTATAGGCACTTCCTTCTCCTGCAAGCTTCATGTCATTCGGCCCTGCCTCGCTTAACTCGGCTTGGCCTTCACCTGTATTCAGATTATTAGGGCTGACCCGGCCGACAACAGTACGTCGGTCGGGTAACGTGTTGCTCTTCCCATAAGTGTCCTGCTCTTGCTTACCTCGGCCGACCTTTACAGGATGCGGCCGATTTAGACAGTAACTCGGAATTTGGACGGGGAACTTCCTTTTGTCTTTCCCCGTCCTGACCCTATCCGGGGTCACCTCGCCAACATTAGACCCCGAAGCTGGTATGGTCCTGCCTATAACCTCGGCCGGTCCATATCAGTTTCCCTATACTCGTGTATCCTTGTTTCCGAGTTACTTTTCCACCGTCCGAGGTATCCGTGTGTCTTATTGCGTACGCCTCATCCTACGTGTATCACTCATCATTATTTCTCTAGTTTTTTGTTCCTCTACAGTTCCTGCTGACAATGCTACAGTGATTATTGCGCCTGTCGCGTCGGCACTGCGACGCCTCGCGCACCACAATTGTCAGGAGGCCTGATCCTCGCATGCGTCGTGTGGCCGTTAGTGTGGCTCCACTCAGCCGCGAGTGGTTATGTCGCATACACGATCTACACGGTTATCACCCGCACACATGATCCCACTATCACCAAGGCTACGCGGTTATAAAGAGGGGCACGGGCCTAGGGGATTCACTTTCCTCCTTCGCTCACCGTTGCCCTTCTTCCTCCTTTTGCTCTTGCGCCCGTTAGTGCTTCTGCGGTCGTGTGCTCATCTGAATCTTCGACGGCGAGGTCCTAATCCCTCTGCTCCGTCGACCTCGTCCACGTGCGCTTGCTCCGGCGCCATCGCCGGTGAGTTTCTCTGGTCTCATTGCCTAGATTTCCCTCTAGACGCGTTTTCCACTCTCTAGATATCCCGCGGCGGTTCCTTTTCCGCTCCGCCGCCGTTTTTGCCTAGGACCACGACGGGGTATTGCAGTTCTAGGCTTTGCTCCACTGCTAGTTGCTCCTCGGTAGATTCCTCCGGTGACCCCATGTCAAGCTCTGTTAGCGGAGCGCTCATCGAAGATGACGATGCCGCGTCTGGCCCAGAGCGGGGCTCCTGGCAAGGTTCCACCGTTACCTGCCGAGAGGTTGAGTGGTTGATTAGAACTCGACGAATTCCTGCCAAGGTAGCCTGTCGCTTACCTGGCAGCGAATCCTCTCCTGCCGAGGGTGAGTATGTCGTGTTCATGTCACATTTCTCTCGCGGGTTCGGTCTTCCCCTTAGTGATTTTGCTAGGGAATTCCTTGATTACTTCGGCCTGCAGCCGCATCATCTTTCGGCTAATGCCATTGCTTCTCTATCCGCCTTTATCTCGGCCTCGAAAGGATACTTTGGCCACTGGCCGTCAGTCCATGTATGGTCCAAGTTCTTCCAGATCCGGTCCAATGTTGTTCCAGACAAATCCCTCCATCCTTCCGAGAAATTGCTTACGCAGTGTGGAGCAGCGTCCATCACACCTCGGAGGAAATCCGAGTTTCCTCGGGTTGCTAGTCTTGAGTCATGCAAGAAGTGGCATAGATCGTTTTTCTATGTCAAGAACTCTGGGAAGGAAGATAAGATTCGGCTTCTGGCTTTCTCCATTGGCACCCCTTCCAATAAGAACTGGACTTATAATCCCAGGAAGAGCCATGCTCTGGCCGAGGCCTTTGAGATTCGGCTGAAGGAGCTGATCCGCGCCGGGTTACGCGGCGAGGATTTGATGACCACCTTCGTCAGCAGCCGGATCTGCCCCTTTCAGCAACGCATGCATAAGCTTTGCTATATGAGCGGTCCCCTTGATCCCAACCGAATCTCCACTGTTGAGCTTGAAAACTATCTTATTTTTAAGCGTGTCCGAGCTATCTTTAAGACTGAGATGCCGGAGGATTGGGCCTGGGGACTGAAGCCGTTCACTCATGGGAACCCCCCTCCCGAGGTAAATTCATGCATTTATGTTTTCCCCCCAATCGCGTCCGTGATTCCTTTCGCTAATTCCTTTGTCTCTTTCCTTGCAGAGATTTGCGGAGCAGAAGATTGAGGATGCCGAGGTTTTGGCCCTCCCGTGGACCGCAGATCGGAACACCTCGGATAGCGGGGAACCTGACTCGGAGGAGTTCGTTCCCAAGTCAGACCTCGCTCCGGCTCGTGCCTGTGGCAAGACCTCGGCTCACGAGGAGGATGGTGATTTGGATGACGTCCAAATTCTTGAGGTAGTTGCCGCAATGTCTATCTCTTATGCATTTTCGACTTCTACTTCCCCAGCTAATCAGGTCGGTTAGGTGCACGAAGCCGAGCCTCTCGCCTCCCAACCTCCTGCTACCTCGCGGAAGCGTGCCGCTCCAACGGGTGCCTCCGAAGCCGCCCCCAAGAAGCAAACTAAAAATTCCTCCCAGCACCTTCCTAAGCGTAAAACTATGCCCGGGGTTACCATTGGTAAGTTACTTTTCATTTGTATTTCTTGTTTCTCTCTTTCTGTCTTCTGACCTGACTCTTTGTGCCTTTGCAGAGCTCCTCTCTCTGTTAAGCCCAGTGGTCCTAGCATGACGAGTCATACGACTCGGCCGCCTTCTCCTCCGCCTCCTGAAGATACTAGGGTTCCTAGTCCTGCCCGTGCAGACTCTCCTCCTGCTCCAAATCAGACGTTATCTCGCCAGGATGCGCCTGAGGTCTCTCCTGTTGATGCCGACATAACTCGGCCAGTAGACATTTCCACTGAGCCTGCTGCCTCCTACGTGAACCCTGGAGTTTCCCCCGAGATTCCTTCGACCCCCACAGTCTTTACTGCCACTCCGACTCCAGCGAGGATATCACTATTTTGGCGCCCTTAGAAACTGTAATCCCTCCGGCCCCAAAAGATGCCACTCCAAGTGCCGAGGTAACGGCTCCTGCCGAAGCCTCTTCTAAGGAAAGAAAGGTTGTCGTCACCAAACCGCCCTCATCTCAGAAAGGGCTTGCCAGCTCTTCTCATCCTACAATTGCTGATGCGCTGCGCAAGGGGATTTCTTCTGCCAAGACTATTGTCACCCCGGCCGCTGATACCCAGCTCGTTCTTCACAAGAGTCCCGCGGCGTCGGTGGATACACAACACGTCCGAGGTAAAGTCCTGACTCGTACTGAGAGTGGGAACAGCCTTGGCTTGTTGGTTGAGTATGCCAACAATTGGAACGCTGCTGATCATCTCGAGGGCAATCCAAGCAGTGAGCCATTTCAACTCTCCGACATCAGCAGTCGCTTACATCTGGCTGCCAAGATCGTTCTTGACAGCGATAAGATGAATGAGGTAATTGTTTTTATTGACGTTTGATTAGTCATTCGAATGATATTATATATACTCTAGTCCCCGAAGCTTGCAACTGAATAATTTGTTATTCGT
This sequence comes from Avena longiglumis, assembly GCA_030063025.1. NCBI lineage: Eukaryota > Viridiplantae > Streptophyta > Magnoliopsida > Poales > Poaceae > Avena > Avena longiglumis. Next base: position 101,467,965 of record CP125977.1, read on the forward strand.
TTGGAAGTTTTTATTAGGCTTTGCCTGGTTCAGTTTTGTCTTAGCGTTCGAATATCCAGCCACCTAGGTTCGAATTAAGCCTTCCTTGATTCGGATCTGTCTTAGCTTCGAATATCCAGCCACCTAGATCCGAGTTAAGCCTTGCTTGATTCGGATCTGTCTTAGCTTCGAATATCCAGCCACCTAGATCCGAGTTAAGCCTTGCTTGATTCGGACCTGTCTTAGTTTCGAATATCCAGCCACCTAGATCTGAGTTATGCTTTACTTAATCCGGATCTGCCCTAGTGTTCAAATATCCAGCCACCTAGGTCCAATTTAAGCTTTGCTTGATTCAGATCTGTCTTAGCTTCGAATATCCAGCCACCTAGATCCGAATTAAGCCTTGCTTGATTCGGATCTGTCTTAGTTTCGAATATCCAGCCACCTAGATCTGAGTTATGCTTTACTTAATTCGGATCTGCCCTAGTGTTCAAATATCCAGCCACCTAGGTCCGAGTTAAGCTATGCTTGATTTGGATCTGTCTTAGCTTCGAATATCCAGCCACCTAGATCCGAGTTAAGCCTTGCTTGATTCGGATCTGTCTTAGCTTCGAATATCTCATTGCTATTTATTTTGTTGCTTAGGTTGCGCATGATCGGCGAACCGCCGAATTCCAAAGGATGCTTTTCGCACATAAGAAATTGCAAGACAAGTATGAGAAAGTCATTCCCGTGGTGAAGAAAGCTGGTAAGTTAACAAACTTTTGCATTGTCCCTAAAGTTCTTATTGTTTTGGACGTGAGGTGTTAGCTCATTTTGCTGGTGAATAGGTAATATCAACAATCTTAATATCCGTCTTGAGAAGAAGGTCAAGGCCCTGGAAGGTTAGTTACCCTTTTTCTTTACAGATTTCCATTCGAAACTTATACCGGGTTTCTTTTATCCCTTTTGGCTTTGGTATAGCCGAGTTACAAACTTTTGCAGCGTCACATCAAGAATGCATACCCATGCCTGATATGATGCTGCATTTTTTAGAACAAGCCGCTACTCACTCGGCGCAGCGAAAAGATAAAGATGACGAGATAATTCGCTTGCGCGCCGAGGTGGAGTCCCTCAAGCTCTATCAGAAGTCTGAGTTAGAGAAAGTTGACCAGGAGTTCTCCGAGGAGAAGAATCGGCTAGCTCTGCAATTGCAGAAAAATAAAGAACTCCTCGAGGCTGCCGAACTAAAGACACGGGCGATGAGCGAGGATATCACTCGCTTTGAGAAAACCAAGGGTGATTGTGCTCATGATCTTCAGAGAATGCTGAGCTATATTCATCGTAAGCCTCTGACCGTGGCCGAGTTATCTTTTTCTCTTTCTTAGTGTTGACTGATGTATTTTTTATTTTGCGTAGACCATTTTCCAGAAGCTAAGCCCGTGAGCTCTAGAGCGGTGGTTAATGCTCATGTACGCCTAGGTGTCCCCGCAGATGCGAGCCCAGAATACTCGATGGAAGACTACTTGGTTGTCATTGGTCCGATGAAGATTATGGGCAGGGACTTGGTGCAGGCAGCCATCCGAGCCTACCATGTTCTCTGGCCGAATACTTCTGGAACTCCTGACATTGATGAGATCAAGCTACTAGTGGAAAGATTGATGGCATCCCAGAACCAGTTAAATCTCTGGAGGGAATCCGCTGGACGAGCTGGTGCTGATATGGCGCTCACAGTCGTTATGTCATGGTACGAGGATATTTCCCTCGATACCTTGATAAATTTGCGCACTGGCTCCCGTTGGGTTGAGGATCCAGAATTCGTCGCTCACCGACAAGCTCGTTCCTTCCAGCTTGTTGAGTATGCGGACGTGCATAACTGGATTGAAGGGCCGAGTTTCCTTTCTAACCCGGCGGATGACGTCGAAGTTGAAGATGCCTATGATGATAATTCAGCCAACCAGGACGAGGATGAGGGCGACTCGGATACCTCTGGTGATTCCAGCGCAAGCTCGGATGGCAACGGCGACGTGCGATCATCCTCCAAAGGGACTGGGCATTCTCAAGCTCAAGATAATGTTTCCCAACAGCCCCGGGCTTCCCCCGAAGTCGCTCCTGGTTCTGTGGAGGGCGAGGCAACTTCGGCCGAGGTGCCGTCTACCTCGGAACGCCCAGTGCCTGACCAAGTCGCTGCCCCTTAGTCTTAAAAAAACTTTAAGGTGTTTCTTATCCCCGGTATGCTGGGAGTATGATGTGTGTGAAACAATTGTCCGACTTTCTGTGTGGTATGAACCTCTTTTGCCTTTTGCCACTGAGGCACATATGATTGTGATTGTTATAATTTTGTTTAAACTGATCTTGTCTGTTTAAGTCTTTGCTTTGGTGGCCTTCAATTTCTTAAGTTCGGATTGTGTGCTTGCATTTGTCCCACCGTAGTTCGGCGTCTAATATTGCCTGACCTTTATAAATTTGATGGCTCAACCATTGTGTTCTTGAATTCTATCCAAGTTGTAAATCTCGAAGCCCATATTTGGGGAGAGTGAAATAATATCATTCTGGGTGCCGAAGTTTGATACCCATTTTTTTAATAAGGGACAATCGTGGGGCAATTCCCTAGTCAGTGCTCTAGAAATCGAGATCTAACACATCACTAAAACTGCGAAATGACATTGGGCAGTCCCCGAGCCATTGCTCGAGGTGCCGAGGTTTAATACATAACCAAATTCGAAAACAAAACATGGCAGTCCCTGAGTCATTTCTCAAGGTGCCGAGGTTTAATACATAACCCAAACTCAAAAACAAAATATGGCAGTCCCCGAGTTACTGCTCAAGATGCTGAGGTCTAATACATAACCCAAACTCAGAAACAATATAGGGCAGTCTCTGAGTTACTGCTCAAGGTGCCGAGGTCTAATACATAACCCAAACTCAGAAACAATATAGGGCAGTCCCCGAGTCACTGCTCAAGGTGCCGAGGTCTAATACATAATCCAAAATGCCAAATAATATAGGGCAGTCCCCGAGTCATTGCTCGAGGTGCCGAGGTTTAATACATAGTTGATACTTCGTCCTGAAGCGTCACTTTACAACGTGTCATAGATGACTCCTACCAGTAAAATGGAAAAAGTAAAGCTATGTTCCATGGTCTTTTCGATTCTTCGCCGGCTTTGTCTGCCTTGTTCTTTTCTGGTGACTGAGCATCAATTAGGTAATACGCATCATTGTGCAATGCTTTGCTCACGATGAATGGTCCTTCCCATGGGGGTGATAGTTTGTGCATGCCGGCCGTGCGTTGCACTAACCGAAGAACCAAATCTCCTTCTTTAAACACTCTTGGATTTACTTTCTTGTTGTGATATCGTCGCAAGTCCTGTTGATAAATAGCTGATCTTGATAGTGCCAACTCCCTGGCTTCTTCTAGCAGATCGACATCATCTTGTCGAGCTATCTCATTTACCTCAGCAGTTGTATACTAGGTAACCCTTGGCAAGTCATGTATTATGTCGGCTGTAAGCACGGCTTCTGCCCCATATACCAGAAAAAATGGTGTATACCCTGTTGACCTGTTTGGGGTAGTTCCGAGGCTCCATAGTACCGCTGGTAGTTCCTCGATCCAACACCTTGCCGACCTTTGCAGTGGTTCGATGAGTCGTGGTTTTATTCCCACGGTGGGCGCCAACTGTCGTGGTGGTGGCACGGCAGATTCCATGGGTAGGCTAAAGTATGGGGCCAATGGATGCTAGAGGGATCTAGGGAGGGAAGATTTAGTTGATTCTACACACAAATGACTAACGTAAAGATCTTTATTACTCCTCTCTTGGGCTACAAGTGCTCCTTGAGCTGTTTACAAGAGGAGAAGATGAACTTTTACTAGCCTAATGGTACCAAATGAGCCTCTATCCTTCTCAGAGTCCAAGCCTCTCCTTATAAAGGGGCGTCCTGGCTCCTCTAGGGCTGACGTGGCAAGCATATTCGAAGAATATGGTTGTCCCAATATAGTAACTCGGCGGCCTCCTTTCCGTGTCACCCTTCTAATGACGGCAAGGTTTCAGAGAACCCCACCTGCATGCCTCGGGCTCCAGGACTGTCACCTCCGTGACCTCCTTCTTCCCTTCTGCCGATCTGCGCCTTGTCCTTTGTGTTTGGCTCTGTCCAGATTCTTCCTAGCTTGTGACTAGGGTTTGACTATAGGCACTTCCTTCTCCTGCAAGCTTCATGTCATTCGGCCCTGCCTCGCTTAACTCGGCTTGGCCTTCACCTGCATTCAGATTATTCGGGCTGACCCGGTCGACTTAAACATTACGTCGGCCGGGTAACGTGTTGCTCTTCTCATAAGTGTCCTGCTCTTGCTTACCTCGGCCGGCCTTTACAGGATTCGACCGATTTAGACAGTAACTCGGAATTTGGACGGGGAACTTCCTTTTGTCTTTCCCCGTCCTGACCCTATCCGGGGTCACCTCGCCAACACTTGCCGAATAGCCACCTGTAACATGTATCTCGCTAGTCCGACACTATGGGGGATAAATACTAGAGGGGGAGAGAGATCCTTCACGAGGAGGTGTGAGTGAGAGAGAGAGAGGGAGGGGGCTACTTTTATATGGAGAGGGAGCACCCAAGGGGCCATGCTCCCAGCCATGGGGCTGCCCCCTCCCCTCCTTTCATTCATGTGGGTGGACACTCCACTAACACAAATTCCTTTCAATTTCCTCCACTCAAAAACCCACTCAAATTCCCATTAAATTTCCACCAAATTTAATGCAAACTCTCATTAAATAAAACTCCTTTTATTTATTCAGAATTTTGTCAATTACTTTAATGAAAAACATTCTCATATAACCCCTTGATAGTATTTCATTTCACATGCAAAAACACTTTCTGCAATTTCACCCGAAAACCCGTTTCGGTATCTAGTGAAATAAATTCCTGCGCTTATTATTCTTTCTCGCATGAAACTTTTACTCCAAATGGATGTCGGTGTCTCTTAAGTGTGTCACCCTATGGTTCGCGAATAATGCGTACATGATCGAGACCCCTCTCGGATCAATAATTAAAAGCAGGATCTGGAAACCCATACTGACTCCCACACATTCAACGATGACTTTCTTGTGATCGCGAGAACCTTTTATGCTAGTATCTTAATCCCATTGTTTCGCAATATATTACATGTCCGAGATTCGATCATTGGTATCTCCATACCTAGTTTGATCTCGTTACTGACATGCACTCTTTTCTCGTTCCCGTGATATAACATTCTAGTGATCAAATCACTTGCTTGCAAGCTAATCAATGTGATATCACCGAGAGGGACTAGAGCATATCTATCTGTCATCGGTATGAACAAATTCCACTCTCGATCCATGGGTCTCAACATAACACTTTAGTAGTTCTGAACCCATCTTTATAATCACCCTGTTACGGTGTGACCTTTGATGTAATCAAGAAACACTTCCGGTGTTAGTGATTGACATGATCTCATGGTCTAACGATTAGGATCACTTCGTAAGTTGTTATATCAATATAAACTCAATAACTTTGTAATGCTATACTTCGGATGAATGTTCATCACATCATTATACTAATGTTGTGACCTTGTTATTAACAACATCCAATGTCCATGATCAGGAAACCTTGATCATCTTGTTAATCAACGAGCTAGTTTATGAGAGAGGCATAACTAGGAACTTCCCTTTTGTTTATTAAACACACATGTATTAACGTTTCTGTATTAATACAATAATAGCATGCAAAATAAACATTTATCATAAATAAGGAATAAGATAATAACCACTTTATTATTGCCTCTCGGCCATATTCCCTTCAGTCTCCCACTTGCACTAGAGACAATAATCTAGTTTAGAAACTTTGCGTATTGAACACCTATGGCTTTCTGGTGTTCCATATACGCAATTGCAAGTGGTTAACATAATCTACGGATCTGACGCTTCAGGTCCATGTGTATTTACATGTTTTGCGTCTTCACGCATCACTCATTCTCCAATGAGATGGCATTGTATAAATTTGGTCTTTTGGTGAGACCTTTAGTTCCTTTGGGTTAAAACATGTTGACAATATTGTCGTACAATATATGTTTAGTGTTATCCCGTTGCGAACCACACCTTAGTTTGTGTAACACCCTCAGAGTCGACCCTATGCAGGTTTTAGCAAAACTCGCCAAACCCGCATAGAAACGATTCGAAGGTGCCCACCAGGCACTTTCGTGCGGGTGGAAAGCAAAGTAATAACATTACACAACAGTCCTCGATGGGACCCACAGAACAGATATATACAACAGCGACTCAAAGAGTCAAGAATACAAATATAATGTACAAAGATCCAAATCACCTTGAAAACGATAGTGCGTCCAGCTACAGACAAGATGCAAATGGGGCTAAGAGCCCTGAAGAATAACCAATGGAGTCCATAACCTGCCCGTGCCAAGGAAGGGTAACCACCTTTAACGGCGTCGATCTCAAAACCTGCTTAGACAAAAGGGTGCCGACAAAGGGCAAAGGAAAAGAGGAGGGCGTCGATCGAGGCCAAGACAGCGAGGCTAGAATTCGGTCCTCGCCTACATAGGTGTGGTGGATCGGCGGCAGCGGCATGCACTAACAACCTATAGAGACTCGATACAAGCTGGCGGATATCGAGGGGATAAGAAAGACCTATTCGGAGATAACCTGATACTATTATCAAACAAACCCATCCTGGCTTTTCCCCCTCGAGACCGTCGAGGAAGTCAACCGAGGAACTCACACAGTTGGCAGTTTTACTTATTTAGTTATAGTTGCATCACTTTACTAGTCAGGTTTAGATAATCGTCCTGATGAAGTAAGCAGTGGGCACATTTAGTTAACCATTCCGTTATAGTTGCAACAATTACTAATCAGATACAGATTGCGTTAGATAAACCCAAAACCCAGCAGTTGTGGATACTTTTACTTAGCCATTCCGTTGTAGTGGAGCTGATTACTAATCAAATCGGATACAAGTCAATTTATAACAGTAAACTTTAGTTATAGTTGTCTATGATCAAGCACTGTGCTCCAAGTCGTCCATAACCGCGGACACGGCTTCTCGAAAAGATTTAACCCTGCAGGGGTGCACCAAAGTATCCACAGCACTTGACCCTTTTGCGGATCGGTTAACATACACCCATCGGTATGTCGTGGGGCCTAAGTCACGACGGCGTTCCCGGACCAAAGCAAGCACGGGGCCACCCCACCGAGTCGACACCGCCAGTCGGCGGTCTCAGACGGACTCGGTTTGCGTCGATGGCGATATCGACGATGCGCCTCAAACGGGGACTGCCCATACCGCGAAATCACTCCGCTTCCTAAACAGTACAGTGTGCTCCTCGCACAAACGTAAATAAAGCGGTAAACATGGCATAAGTACAGGATAGTAAAACACCTCAAACTAGTTGTGGCCCCCAGTACAATACTTTGAAATCAGGTAATTATCAATGGGGGGCCCATATCTCCCCACCTGTGGTTAGCGCGCTCGATCTCGGAACAGGTGTCAAGAACTCGGGTCCTACGGGACACAAGTGGGCGGTCGGAAACCAAAACTTACCTATCACCCAGATGCCTCCGCTAATTCAATTTTAGTTGTTAAACAGGAATTAAAGTGAACAATAAGTAAACCATGATCATCTCCAACGTCAACATGTGGCAATTCTCCAACAAATGTGGTACTCGACGACAAGCAAACCACTTGAGCAAGCGACTACGACACGCGGGTCCAACTATCTACCAAACAACAGGTAATAGGATGTGTCCAAGGCTATATATGGCTGCAAGGGATATCACGATGCGAAATCTAAAGCATCGCAACACGGATAGCAAAGATCAACAGGAGGGAAGTAAATACTAGCAAAGTAAGATAGGTAGAAAGGGGGAGATGCTCGCCTGAAAACATTGTTGAAGGGTTCATCCGAAGATCGGGGCGAAGCTCACATCAACTCAACGGCCTTATCCGCGAAGAAGCAAAACACTAGAAGAAACAACGGATGCAATATTTAATACAACGGCAGAAGATCGGCATGATGCATGTATGATGCGTGACATGGCAAGGTGCGATGCAATTAGGTCATATTAAGCGGAACCGGGGTCCCGACAATTATTTAAATGGTTCAAGTTGTTTAGAACCCCCGCAATTTAAATGTTGTTTTAGCAAGACCGAATATATCACCGGTTCGCTACACAAGTTTAAATGAGGCCAATATGAGACTATATTTGCCCGCATATGGGCCCCATATTCAATTAATAGGTGAATCGGCATAAGGCCCCCAAACCACAGATATGCATGCGAGATGACAATTTAATATGCAACAAGTTGTTATATTTCATTTATAAAAATAGGGTCTGCGGGAAGGGGGTTCACACATTAGGGTCTCGACGATCTTGGAGTTTCCGGGGTTCGGGGTCGGTCTCAGGGTCCAGGGTTCGGCGAGGTCGTTCTCGGGCTCAGGGGTTCGACAGAGTCCGTTCTCGGGGAGCGGGGTAGGTCTTGGCGCATCCGTGTCTTCGGGTCATGTCGACAGTCATGGCGCCGGGGTGAAGCACTTGACGTTCTGCGTCGGTGTTCTTACCATTCGTGTTCTCGAGCATCGCATCCGGGAAGGAGTACTTGTCGTCAGGGTCTCGGTGTCGGGGTAGATCTTGTCGGTTTCACTCCGAAGGACTCGTTGTTCTGCGGCGGAGATCCTGGCGTCGGTGAGGTCGATCTTGTCGGTTCCACGGTTTCAGTTGTCGGTGGCGGACTCGGGTTCCGGCACGGGGAGATCTTGGTTTCCGAGGTTCTTGTTGTTCCTTATTGAAGATCTTGGGGCGTGGCTCCACGTGCCCGTGATGACGAACTCGGGGCTCCGTGTCGTCGGCAACAAGGTTCCGCGGGTTCCGGGGACCGGCCTTCGGAAGATCTCGGCGGAAGGACGTTTCTCGTCGGTTCCTCCGGGGTTCGTGAGGCGGACTTGGCGTCTGAGGGTTCCACCGAAACCATGGCGCGTCCGGGAAGCAGATCTTGTGGGTCCCTGTCGGAGGCCTTGGCGTTCGGTTCCTGGTACAACACACACGAGCACCAACGCAGGGGCGGGACGGGGCGACGAACACTGCAGGGCGCTGGCCCATCCGAGGCCGGAGAGATGGAGGCCGGGCGCTGGGGCCGAGGACGGGGCGAGAGAGGCGAGGAGGAGCTTGCGGCGGCGAGCTGCGGCCGCGGCGGATGGGCCCGAGGCGCGAGGGGCCGCGACGGCGAGCTCGTCCGAGGCGGAGGAAGGCGGCTGCTGGGCCGGGAGGAGCTGCGTCAGGTGCTGGGAGAAAGCAGCCGGCCAGCTGGGTTAGAGGCGGCTGACGGGCTCGGGAGCGCTGTGATCGGGAAGCCGGTGGGCCAGGGGTGGCGGGTCGGGCTCGGCCGGACGCAATGGCGCTCGAGCTCTGCCAGGGAGGCGGGCGAGAGCACGGCCAGCTGAGGGCTGAGAGGAGGAGAGGATCACGGGCGAGGGAAGAGGGCGGGAGGGCGCGGAGGCGGGCGGAGGGCGGCAGCCAGCCCAGGCGGGAGGAGGGCGAGCTGGGGAAGAGAGACGCGGCGCGGGGGGAGGCTTGCTGCGAGGAAGAAGAGAGAGGAAGAGGGGGCCGGGGACAGGGTGCCAGGCGTGGGACCGGGGGACACGCGGGGCAGGGGTGGGGGTTGGGGCGTGCGTGCGTGTGGTGTGTGTGCCTGAGAGGGTTGGGCTGGGTGAGAGAGGGTTAGGCCACGTGGCAAGCAGGGATAGGCTAGGGAATAGGGGAGGGGTGAGGTGGCGGTTGCTGAGTGGCTGGGGTGAGGTGGCCAGGGGTGTGGGTAGGATAGTGGGTAGCTTTAGGATTTAGGTAGGGCTGGCAGGGTGGACCGTTTGTTTTATACGGGGGTGGTCGTTGAATCGGTCGGCCGTTCATTGCCCTACTAAAATAAATTAAATATTTTATTATTTATAAACGAGACTTTTGCAAACCGATACTAGACAAAATAAATAATCCGGACAAGCCCGGGTTTGGGGTTTTGAATAAAGACGGGGCGTTTTAGAAAACAAAACGGGCTTTGCGAAAATAGTTTTGGCAAACAATGCATGATGATGACGATGCAATGCACAAAATTCAACGCGATTTTCTAGTAGTGGTTTTTGCGGGATGCCACAATTCGACACCACTAACAAGGGATCTCGCCCTCGAGATCCGCCTCATGGTACCGGAAGGAAGGTCGGCGATCTGCATCTTCTCGCATCGTGTAGATCCTCGCGACACCACTAACGAGAGGTCGTTGTCCGTGATCGTCGAGAGAACACTCCGGAAACAAAAGGTCGAAGGTAGAGGTATCAACAAATAAAGCCACCTCTAGCTTCCATGGAAGGAGTAAATTGCATCGATCCACTATTCAATATACCGAGCGAATGATAAGAGTAGTGGTATGGTCGCGACTCCATCCCGCACTCAAAGCATTACCCTGTACACGAATAGGCAGATTATGCAACCAACTCTCAGGATTCAGACTAAAGATCTCGACAAGCGAGGTTCGGAAACAAAGGAGTGATGCAGACTCTGCATCGGATCTGGCATAGAGGGTGTCGTCGCGTCAGAAAACACCGGAAGGCACGAACAAATAACCAAGAGAAGTCCACCCGACGAAGGATTCCTCGGATAGCATGAAGACCAGAGGTGGCAACACCGTTATCATAGAAGGAAGCGAAATCCCTGAAGGTACGACGGAAACCCAACCACGAGAATTCCTGGACTCGAAGAAAGGGACGAGAGCGGATTCAAAACACGTAGGGGTAAGAGGAGAACAGCAGAGGGGTAAGGAGTAAAATCAGACCTAATCAGAACTATCCAACCGATTTTGCAAAAATAGTTTTGACACCCTACTTCGGCCGTTAGCTAGGTTATCCTACAGGCTGGACTTGTGGGGTATCGCAACTGCTGGGCTCTGATACCACTCTGTAACACCCTCAGAGTCGACCCTATGCAGGTTTTAGCAAAACTCGCCAAACCCGCATAGAAACGATTCGAAGGTGCCCACCAGGCACTTTCGTGCGGGTGGAAAGCAAAGTAATAACATTACACAACAGTCCTCGATGGGACCCACAGAACAGATATATACAACAGCGACTCAAAGAGTCAAGAATACAAATATAATGTACAAATATCCAAATCACCTTGAAAACGATAGTGCGTCCAGCTACGGACAAGATGCAAATGGGGCTAAGAGCCCTGAAGAATAACCAATGGCGTCCATAACCCTGCCTAGGCCAAGCCGGAAGGGTAACCCTGCTAACGGCGTCGATCTCAAAACCTGCTTAGACAAAAGGGGTGCCGACAAAGGGCAAAGGAAAAAGAAGGAGCGTCGATCGAGGCCGATTACGGCGAGGCTAGAATTCGGCGGTCCTCGCCTACATAGGTGTGGTGGACTGAGCGGCAGCGGCAGCATGCACTAACAACCTATAGAGACTCGATACAACTGGCGGATATCAGAGGGGGATAAGAAAGACCTATTCGGAGATAACCTGATACTATTATCAAACAAACCCATCCTGGCTTTTCCCCCTCGAGACCGTCGAGGAAGTCAACCGAGGAACTCACACAGTTGGCAGTTTTACTTATTTAGTTATAGTTGCGTCACTTTACTAGTCAGGTTTAGATAATCGTCCTGATAAAGTAAGCAGTGGGCACATTTAGTTAACCATTCCGTTATAGTTGCAACAATTACTAATCAGATACAGATTGCGTGAGATAAACCCAAAACCCAGCAGTTGTGGATACTTTTACTTAGCCATTCCGTTGTAGTGGAGCTGATTACTAATCAAATCGGATACAAGTCAATTTATAACAGTAAACTTTAGTTATAGTTGTCTATGATCAAGCACTGTGCTCCAAGTCGTCCATAACATGGACACGGCTTCGAAAAGATTTAACCTGCAGGTGCACCAAAGTATCCACGAGCACTTGACCCTTTTGCGGATCGGTTAACATACACCCATCGGTATGTCGGCGGGGCCTAAGTCACGGCGTTCCCGGACAAAGCAAGCACGGGGCCACCCACGAGTCGACACCGCAACGGAGTCGGCGGTTTCGAGACGGACTCGGGGTTTGCGTCGGTGGCGATATCGACGATGCCCCAACGGGGCCCCATACCGCGAAATCACTCGCTTCCTAAGCGATGCAGTGCTCCTCGCACAAACGTAAATAAAGCGGTAAACATGGCATAAGTACAGGATAGTAAAACACCTCAAACTAGTTGTGGCCCCCAGTACAATACTTTGAAATCAGGTAATTATCAATGGGGGGCCCATATCTCCCCACCTGTGGTTAGCGCGCTCGATCTCGGAACAGGTGTCAAGAACTCGGGTCCTACGGGACACAAGTGGGCGGTCGGAAACCAAAACTTACCTATCACCCACTGATGCCTCTGCTTAATTCAATTTTAGTTGTTAAACAGGAATTAAAGTGAACAATAAGTAAACCATGATCATCTCCAACGTCAACATGTGGCAATTCTCCAACAAATGTGGTACTCGACGACAAGCAAACCACTTGAGCAAGCGACTACGACACGCGGGTCCAACTATCTACCAAACAACAGGTAATAGGATGTGTCCAAGGCTATATATGGCTGCAAGGGATATCACGGGTACGAAATCTAAAGCATCGCAACACGGATAGCAAAGATCAACAGGAGGGAAGTAAATACTAGCAAAGTAAGATAGGTAGAAAGGGGGAGATGCTCGCCTGAAAACATTGTTGAAGGGTTCATCCGAAGATCGGGGCGAAGCTCACATCAACTCAACGGCCTTATCCGCGAAGAAGCAAAACACTAGAAGAAACAACGGATGCAATATTTAATACAACGGCAGAAGATCGGCATGATGCATGTATGATGCGTGACATGGCAAGGTGCGATGCAATTAGGTCATATTAAGCGGAACCAGGGTCCCGACAATTATTTAAATGGTTCAAGTTGTTTAGAACCCCTGCAATTTAAATGTTGTTTTAGCAAGACCGAATATATCACCGATTCGCTACACAAGTTTAAATGAGGCCAATATGAGACTAGATTTGCCCGCATATGGGCCCCATATTCAATTAATAGGTGAATCGGCATAAGGCCCCCAAACCACAGATATGCATGCGAGATGACAATTTAATATGCAACAAGTTGTTATATTTCATTTATAAAAATAGGGTCTGCGGGAAGGGGGTTCACACATTAGGGTCTCGACGATCTTGGAGTTTCCGGGGTTCGGGTTCGGTCTCAGGGTCCAGGGTTCGGCGAGGTCGTTCTCGGGCTCAGGGGTTCGACAGAGTCCGTTCTCGGGGAGCGGGGTAGGTCTTGGCGCATCCGTGTCTTCGGGTCATGTCGACGGTCATGGCGCCGGGGTGAAGCACTTGACGTTCTGCGTCGGTGTTCTTACCGTTCGTGTTCTCGAGCATCGCATCCGGGAAGGAGTACTTGTCGTCAGGGTCTCGGTGTCGGGGTAGATCTTGTCGGTTTCACTCCGAAGGACTCGTTGTTCTGCGACGGAGATCCTGGCGTCGGTGAGGTCGATCTTGTCGGTTCCACGGTTTCAGTTGTCGGTGGCGGACTCGGGTTCCGGCACGGGGAGATCTTGGTTTCCGAGGTTCTTGTTGTTCCTTATTGAAGATCTTGGGGGGTGGCTCCACGTGCCCGTGATGACGAACTCGGGGCTCCGTGTCGTCGGCAACAAGGTTCCGCGGGTTCCGGGGACCGGCCTTCGGAAGATCTCGGCGGAAGGACGTTTCTCGTCGGTTCCTCCGGGGTTCGTGAGGCGGACTTGGCGTCTGAGGGTTCCACCGAAACCATGGCGCGTCCGGGAAGCAGATCTTGTGGGTCCCTGTCGGAGGCCTTCGGGTTCGGTTCCTGGTACAACACACACGAGCACCAACGCAGGGGCGGGACGGGGCGACGAACACTGCAGGGGCGTCGGGCCCACGCGCTCGAGGCCGGAGAGATGGAGGCCGGCGCTGGCGCTCGCTGGGACCGGAGCCGGCGCGCTGGCAGGAGGGTGCGGGGAGGAGCTTGCGGGCGAGGCCGAGAGCTGCGGCAGCGAGGCGACCGGGCGGGCGGCCGGGCGTGGGCGGCAGGCTTCGTCGGGCCAGCGGAGGCGGCGGAGGCTACGCTGGGCGGGGAGGAGCTGCGTCAGGCGGTCTTTGGGAACGGCGCCCGGTGCCTTGATCGGCAGGGGTTGGGGAAGGCCGCAGGCTGTGTGAGGGCCTGCGATGCGGGAAGCAGTGGGCCAGGGTGGCGGGTCGGGCTCGGCCAGGAGCCAGCGCCTTCTCAGCTCTGCCGAGAGGAGGAGAGGAGCACGGGCGGGAAGGGCTGAGAGGAGAGGGAGCGAGGCGACGAGAGGGAGGCGGTGGGAGGCGGAGCGGTCAGTGAGCTCATGGCCAGGAGAGGAGCCAGGGAGGCGGGCGGAGGAGAGACGCTGGGGGGAGGCTTGCGAGGAAGAAGAGAGAGGAAGAGGGGGCCGGGGACAGGGTGCCAGGCGTGGGACCGGGGGACACGCGGGGCAGGGGTGGGGGTTGGGGCGTGCGTGCGTGTGGTGTGTGTGCCTGAGAGGGTTGGGCTGGGTGAGAGAGGGTTAGGCCACGTGGCAAGCAGGGATAGGCTAGGGAATAGGGGAGGGGTGAGGTGGCGGTTCTTTGAGTGGGGTGAGGTGGCCAGGGGTGTGGGTAGGATAGTGGGTAGCTTTAGGATTTAGGTAGGGCTGGCAGGGTGGACCGTTTGTTTTATACGGGGGTGGTCGTTCGGGTCGGGTCGGCCCGTTCGACTGCCCCTACTAAAATAAATTAAATATTTTATTATTTATAAACGAGACTTTTGCAAACCGATACTAGACAAAATAAATAATCCGGACAAGCCCGGGTTTGGGGTTTTGAATAAAGACGGGGCGTTTTAGAAAACAAAACGGGCTTTGCGAAAATAGTTTTGGCAAACAATGCATGATGATGACGATGCAATGCACAAAATTCAACGCGATTTTCTAGTAGTGGTTTTTGCGGGATGCCACAGTTTGATAACAAACTACTTGACACAAATGCCCTCCTTTGCTGCTACTATAGCAGTCATATACTTAGCCTTTTGTTGTAGTATCCGTCACAATGTCTTAACTTTGGATTTCATCCAAATCCATCATGGAAACTCCTTCCCATTTCATTGTGCCACCCATAGTTTAAATTGAGATAAACTTAATTTGTGTCTTTTGACAAAACTAGTATCAATGTAACGCTTTACAATGAACTATTTGTAATTGTTTGTCATCTCTACACAAATATATTCTTAGTTCTTCCAAAAGATCATAAGAATTTCCTTACTATCATCCAATGATCATTTTATGTTCATCCTGGTATATGCTCATAACACTTAGAGCATAGGACATATCTGGATGTGTACACATCATGGTATGATTGATCAAAACATTCTTGTGATTTCACTCATCAAGTGTCAAAACACTTGAATCTTGTTTCACTTATCAAGTGTCGATACACTTGAATCTTGATTCAATTCTTTTCCACGCGACAAGAACCGTTTCTCGTCGTTTCTATATTGAAATCCTTCAATATTCTTATATATGTACATTTGGCACAACCATATTAGCATCAAAGTCTATCCATATAGACATTCATGCTAAATATTCGGGTTTTGCCTAAGTCTTTCATCGAAATGAAATTCTTAACCTTTATCAATAAAAGATACATCATTTCCAATCAACAATATGTCCTCCACATAATGTATTAGAAATATGTCTCAGCGCTCCCACATAATTTCCTGCAAATGCAAGAATCTTCATCGTCTCCTGATGAAATTAAACTTCTTTAACAGTTTCATCACGGTGAATATTCTAACTCTGCGATGCTTACTTCAACCATTGAAGTTTGCATGCCCTTTTTAGCATCCTTTGAATTAACAAAACCCTTTGGATCGTGTCATGTACACGTCCTAGGTAACCATTCTTTTAGAAGAACTTTGTTTTGTTTATTCATCTACCATATACCAAATTATATGTAGTGATTGCTATATTAATCCGTCCAGACTAAACATCGCTATGAAAGATCCAATCTTGTCATAGTCAACTCCTTGAACATTGTCGTAAAAACTTTACGACATGTCGACTATTTCATAGATGTGAAACATCCATGTCTGTTTCTTTATAGATCCAAATACGACTTATAGGTTTTTACACCTTTCCGGAGGGTCTTCCAAGTTCAAAAATTGATTTATCATGTATGGAACTATCACGGATTTTATGGCTTCAAGCCATTTGATGGAGTCAGGGCCCATCATTGCTTCTTTGCATGTAGTCGGTTCATCATTGTCAAACAACAATGATTTATTCTCAAATCTTAGCATTTGATTATTTATTCGACCTACTTGGTTCAATGGGAACTTAGACCTCCGTGACCACAACCTTTGAGCCATGTGAGCCATGGCATTCTGGATGCCTCCTGTAAGGTTCCCAACCTTTAATAAGGTAGATATCCCTGTGTTTACAATGCTAGTCCCTGTATCAATAGCTAGCATCCACAGTTAAGATGTAATATCAAGAAACAAAGGTCATAATACAACTTTATAACCAGGAATAAAATAACTTATTACATCTTACATAGCTCATTTGGCTATTACATTACATTGCAGCAGAATATCTATAAGTATGGGGTCCTTCATCTTCAAAGTGCCAAAGGCAGACATGTTGGTTGTAGACTTGTAATCCTAATCATTAAACTTCACTAATATCAAACAAACCTGCAACATAACAAGTTACAGCCACAAGGGTCAATACATTTGAATTGTATTGGCAAGTGATACTATGGAAGTATAGTGGAGTCTATCATCTATATGCATTTGGCTAAGTGGAGCTTAGGCTTGCTTTGCTCAAAATAGATTTTCCTTATCATTTGAAAACACTAAGTTTTTGCTTTGACAAAATCACCCAAGGAACCACCAATAGAAATTGGTGAACCTTAAACCCTTGTTCAACCACAAGTTTTTAACTTAGAAATTGGGATGATGAGATTCTTGATAGCTTCCATGTCTTGATGCTCAAATTGTCCTTTGCCAGGGACATGGCTAAGTACTTAGATTTTTACACTCTGCAGAGGTGGTGCACTTTCCCCACAAGACTTGGTTTCACCAAGACAAGATCTTTCAGAAGCCTTCCCTTAGACCAAAATGGACGCGTTCCAACCTATCATCCCACTACCACCAATTGTCCAAATGGCTAAGTTCTAGCAACCTATGTGATCCAGGCAGAGCCCATATTGCCAAGTGGCTGCACTAGAAGCTTCTCAACATTTGACATATCAAATCTCTTTGTTCCTGGGTGGCCATCCACAAGTGAGATACACAAGGTAAACCATAGAAATGGGCCTTGTGAACCACTCAACACAAACCATTCCTTCCATTCCACCCAGGTGATTCATTCACTTAGTTGTTTTATTAAATAAAATACAAGTCCACAGACTTAGAAATATTCCATAGCATGAATATATATTCCACCCTTGTTTTCTACTAGCTAAGCTAAGCATGATAGTAGTAGGAATCTTAACTTAGGAAATTCTACTAAGGTTTCACCTACTAGGATTTCCCATAGCATAGTTTATACTTAGCAAAAATTCCATGCAAGTCCTACTTAGAAATATCACTAATGCATAGTGAAAATAATGGGACAAAAGTATGAAGCATCACTTGCCTTTTTGGTAGAGGGTATAAGTTCACTCCTTGATCTTTGCAATGTTCACACACTTCAAGTCACTACAATTCAATCAAGCAAACAGTATTTCAATCTACCATTCAAGCAATTCAACCCATAAAATAATAATAACAAAACAATGCATGCAAGCATGCTAAAGGTTGTTTTATTTGGAGAAGTGGTTTATAATGGGTCATAAACATTTGAAAACACCTAATGGTCATTTTATAAAGTGGCAAAATCATTTGTATAAGATTTTACTTCATAAACCATTTTTGATCAAGTCATTATTTTATGTGGTGAAGAAATGCTTTTAATAAGGCAAAAATCTATAGGTTTCACAAAATATGTTTTCAAACCATATAACCTTGTGTTTAGGGTCAGAGAGTTTATTTCCAAAACATTTCTCAAAGGTTTTCTTCCAAAACCATTTTTTAATAATTAAACCATATTTTTATTGGACTAGAAATGGTTTAAATCAAAGATTTATTATTTTGCTTCACCAAATACATTTTTGAAACCACAATTTGTTTCCTATGGTCAGTAGGTTCAAAACACACCATTTTCCAAAGATTTTATCCTCAAAAACATTTTAGAACAATTTCTATATTCTAAACATGCATACACAAGTTTCTGCAAAAACAAACATTTTAACAAAAGCTTTTTACTAAACAAAGTGCATGGTTGGCTAGGGCTTGTCTTGCTGAATCCATTGATATCAAATTTGCAAAATTTGGACGTGTAGATTAAAAGTTATAGATTTTACAAAATGGAACATCTAATAGAACTATTCTGTTTTAAAACAAACCAGCAGGGACACGTGGCTGCTTCTCATTCGTCTATACTGCTTCGGTTGGATCGGCAGACAGCAGCCGTTAGATTTAAGTTACATTGCACGGTGCAGGTTGCGTACCCCTTCGGTGTTAAGTGAATCTATCGCATCCATTAGATCGACATCTAATGGTCATCATCACCCTGACCAAGTTCTGGCGGCGCTCGACGGCTGCGCGCGGCGGCGACGTTCGGCTAGCGGCGGAGCTGACGCTAGAGGAAGAAAGGAAGAGTAAGGAGATGCTCACCAGGTTCAGGAGGTCACGACGAAGCTCAAGGTACGAGCGGGAAGGCAAGGGGCGCACGAGGTTGCTGATAATTGCTCGTCAGAGTTGCGTCTGACGACGGCCACGCTCTGTCGTCGAGGGCGGCGCACGGGTCACGAGGGAGCAAACGGAAAGCACGGTTAGATGCGCAAGGTCATGGCGATGATGCGTGCGTGAAGGAGAAGGAGAGGGGCGGTCAGGTTCTTACCAGAGGAGTCGCCGGAGAAGAAAGCAGACGGTGGTGCTACTGTTCATCGTTGTTGTCGACGCTGCAGAGCACGCGCGGGCGAGCTAACGCTACAGGGATATTCGCCAGGATGTGGGGATCATGTGAGCATGGTCGAGGAGGCAAGGGGTGATGCGGGGCTGCCGGAATTCGCTCGTGTAGCTCGTCGGAGCAGTGGCAAAGCAAGGCAGAATTGGCGCAGCCTGGTGGCTTACTGGCAGCGGGGTTTGAGGGGAAAGAAAGAGGAGAGGGAGAGGACTTAACGAGCGTGATTGATGACGGGAATTACTCCTTGCATTGGCGCGATTTACTCCTGCAAGATCAATGCAGAAACGGCAAGGAAGAACAAGTCGCATGGGGAAGAAGCTGACGTGGTCGTGGGGTTCGTCTGTCAGTGAGAGAAGGAGAGGGAGAGTGGGGTCCATCGGTCAGTGTCCTCGCGGGCTCTTTCTCTGGTGAAAAACGGTTCGTTCGGGTGAGAGGGAGAGGTGGGCTGGCTGGGCCTTGTTGGGCTAGTTGGGTTGGGCTGAGTCTTTCACTTTTTTTTGTTCTGTTTGTTTCTCTTTTTCCTTTTCTTTAATTCTGGTTTGATTTTATTTACTCAATTCAAGCATCCATTTGAATTCAAACTCTTGTCAAATTTTGTGTAGCTTTAAACACTGATTAATAAAACATTCTGGAATCATTTAAGAATAATTTAATTATTCTTTTTAAGGTCTTTTAATTATTCAAAATAGGCTCTAGTTTTAAATCAAATAAGATTTAATAATAATTTCAAACACCATTTAAATTTCTAAAACCTTCCAAATCTTTTCAGTAGGTTTTTATTTGTTTATTTGGGTTCAAATAATTCATCTTGAATTATTTGGAAAAGTATTTAATAGGATTCATAATTCATTTGAATTGGGTATTTGTTTTAATTCCAATGGAATTTAATATAGTTTTAATTCCCTAAATTTTATTTGGAAGTTTTCTTTGATCTTATTTAAGTTGAATTAAATAACTTTTATTTCACTTGGATAAATTCCAAAATACTATTTTCTTATGCTTTATATAATTATTCTTATTAGAGATTTTTCTTTATTCAAATGGAATTTTATTTAGGCCATTTTATTTTATTTGGAGATTCTTCATCCTTTTATTTCATTTGGATTTGGATTATATTCATTCCATTTGCTTAATGGATTAGGCCAAGATTTAATTTGGTCTTTAAATAATCCTTATTTAATATTTCCTTCTTCATCTTATAACATCCATATCTTTTTATTTAGAGACCCAAACTTGGTGATTCCAATTTGTAAAATCTTATTTGATATTTATTTTTCCTTTTAAATATCTTTAGGATTATTTGCTCTCCATTTGGTAGGGATTTTAGATAAGGACTTTATTAGCTTTGGGAATTCAATTCCTTATCTTATTAAATTCATGAGTTTTTATTTATGGTTCCAAATTAAGTGAAACCAATTTATAAGGTTTTATAATATTTCTATTTGTCATTTTTGATCATTTGCAAATGTTTGTTGACAAATTTTTATATGGATCAAATCCATAGGCTTGGAGATAACTTGGAAATGATTTTTATTCCATTAGGGTTTAGGGTTTGGTTTTATTTTCCAAGTGTTTAAATTTCTAGATGTATTTTATGAGGAATGCATTCTACTTGTTTTGAATTTAGTTGGATTCAAACATTAACCCAAAGTTTGTTCCAGATGGGATTTTAAGTTTCCATTTAGAAACAAAACGTTTCTTTTCACCCTGATTTTCAACAATAATTTATTTTGTTTATTTATTTTTTCACATTACAAGATTTGGAAAATCTTTGGATGTGACACCTCCGGAACATTTTCTGGCGCTGCGCAACTCAGCACATTTAGCTAAGGTTCGTTAACCTTATCAAAGTTCTATTGTCCTCCCACTTAACTTTTGCGAAAATTCCTTTTTCAAGAAACTTCACATTTCAAGCGACAAACCCTTTTGTCCTCGGTGTTATGGAGGAATATCCAATGGTTATTCGAAATAACCTACAAAGACATGCTCATTCGACTTTGGTGGTAAACATCTTACTTATGCTTAGCATACCAAAATTTAATAAATGACAATTTGGGTTTTACCCCAAACCATAACTTCCATGGTGTCATTTCAACGGATCAAGATGGAGCTCTTTTCAGTGTAAAAGCGGTAGTCTCTAAAGCTTTTAATCTTTTAAAACATAATGGCAGTTTTATAAATAACACCTTTGATCCAACCATGTCAAACAAGGTTTTATTACAAATCTCAAACACTCCATACTCATATGGTGTTTCGGGAGATATAAATCTAGGTGTTTTGCTAAACTTGCAACTCAAATAAATCCCTTTATGATAAAATCATAATTCATTTATTTTCTTGTTGCACTTGTAACTCAAATAATTCCCTTTATGATAAAATCATAAATCATTTATTTTCTTGTTACAATGATTTTCCACTTCATCTTAAAAGTCTTTGAAACGTTTTCAAATACTTCATACTTCTTTCTCATTAAGTGAATATTCACTCAAATTTTTGGAGAAAGCATATGAAGTTGAAGTCCATCGCTTACGACTACACATAATGGACTACATACATCGATATGTATAAATTCCAATAATTTAGTCGATCGTTCTTCTTTGGCCTTTGAACGAAGTTTTAATTATCCCGAGGAAAGTCTCACAAGCGTCATTTGATGAAATCAAAGACTCCAAAAATCGATGAAAATGGAGTTTCTTCATGTTTTCTTTCCAATATAATTTAAACGGCGATGTCACTTTGTAAGTGATATTCCAATCATTTGTATTGCGACATTTTAGCATTAGCTTTATGGATGTGATTTCTCCAACTAGATTTGTAAATCATCCATCTTATATGGAATACGGTAATTATTTGAACAACATTTGTTCTCATAATACCTGATTTAAATAACAATTATTAAAACAAATCTTGAAGTC
Organism: Avena longiglumis; assembly: GCA_030063025.1. Lineage (NCBI taxonomy): Eukaryota > Viridiplantae > Streptophyta > Magnoliopsida > Poales > Poaceae > Avena > Avena longiglumis. Next base: position 101,489,943 of record CP125977.1, read on the forward strand.
AAGCTTTGATGTCAACGAGAAATACAAACAACGGTTTGTTTGTTTTCGATGAACATCATCACATATTCTCTTGCTATTTACTTAGGCCATTATGGTTCATGAATTGCGTCGTTCCGTATGAAATTTCATACCAACCAATTTGGTATCCAATACCCAAGAACCACATTGTTTAACAAGCAAAGAATACAACCATAACATGTATATCATCTATATACCTAAACTGGACATTTCCAGTCTTTTATTTTCTGCCAAATATATTTTATAGATTCTCTTTCAGCATTTCCTTTTTCCTTCTAAAATAATCTATCAACATCAAAAGTGGTGCCATATACATGACACATAGTCCAAAGCGTGTATATTCAAATAATAATACCTTTGGACTTGCACTTTGAAGTAGATCACCATCATCAAATGATCGACATTCTTTCAAATCCATTCTTTCGTAATCTTTTAGTGTAGTAAACACTTTACATACATCTTCTATTCATCCTTATCATGATGACTTTCATGATCAAGCTAATGAAGCTTATAAAGACAAATCGTGAGTATAACGTTACTTTCCAAAACCCTTTTGGATGATTAGGATGTCTAGCATCTCCGACCTTTGTAAATTCGCATCCAATATGAGAACATACATTATACTCTATCATATTGCAACCAAAAGATTGTTTCATATATCGTTATATCTATCACACATGATGGTTTATGAAACAATTCTTTCAGCTCCTAGATAAACTTGATATTAAAACAATCAAGAATCATGGAGGCAAACATGATACTTAATATACTAACACTAGAATTGTTACTCTCGATTTAATACCAATTATTAAATTTCACAGAGTAAACAGAGTTTGCTGAAAGTTTGCAATAGGACTTCAAAATTTAGATTGACACTCAACACAATACGATACCAGTTCCTAAAGTAAATATCCATAATTCTATAGTTCTATTATCCCAATTACAACTAAGCATAAGGTGGTGAACGAATGCCAATGACTGCAGCAAATTATGCAAATTCACTTTGATTTAGTTTATGATAAATTGATCTCTAATCCAAATTAGAAATTAAATCCCACTCAAAAACGACATCCCTCGTGACTTTTTGGTGATTACATGAACCAAATCCACTACACCAAGTCCGATCATCACGTGAGTCGGTGTAGCTTCAAAGGCGAGCATCAAATGGGCATCATATCTTTCATATGACTCATGCTTAACCTTTCGGTCCGTGTTCTGCGGCCATGTATGTATATGCTAGGATTGCCAAGTAAGAACCTTATTATTCGCGTGTGTAACTGACTTACACCCGAAATATGATCGTGGATCCAAGAACACCCGATCATCACGTGATGTCTTGGAGCGACGAAACATAATCGGTGCATGCTTAAGGGAGAACACATTTTTATCTTGATATCTAAATGAGGGATCATCTTATTATGCTAATAAAATGCCAAACTAGCAATATAAGATGCACCAAACATCACATGCTAATAAGTGAAATGATATGGTTCTTGCACTTGATCTCCATCATGTGCATCATGGTATGATCACTATCATACCTCTATGTGTAAGGACAAGGTCTATGGAACTTACACGTTATGTGTGTTGTAAGAGTCTCGACTTATACTTCTACTTACAACATCACCATATCATGACACTAGCCCAGCAACAATCTAAACTAGATGCCTCTAATTTATCCATTGCAAGTTTTACGTGGCTTAGGGCTTTCGAAGATAGAACCGTTCTTACCTATGAACATGAACCACAACGAGGATAACAAAATTGTTGACAACTCATTGCAAATTAGATATTGACTATAGTAGGAGAGAAAGACACCCGCCAGCCACTTATGCAAAACTAGTTGCATGTCAAGCGTGGAACAGGTCTCATGTGCGAGGACATGTAAAGTTTGTCCGGGCCGCTTCATCCCACTATGCCACCAATATCCAAAGTACAACTAAGAAGCAATACAATGATCATCATCACCCACATACTCATATGTGTACTACCCGTGCAAAGCATCTACGCATAGATCCGCCTCTAATACCACTATAGGGTTCGCAGCATAGAAAACAAAAAAAATCTACGATGGGAACAACTATGTACCAAGATCTATCTACTAGATACAAACAACGGGCGGATGTATATCCGTAGAGAACATACCCTTGAAGACCGACAAAGCTTAACGAGTCAAAACTCATAGTTAATGTAGACGATCTCTTGCCGATCTCAAGATCGAGAGGAAGTCCTTAGCACTGCAAATCAGCGACGCGTCCGTGCTCGCACACACGTCCGAGGCACCGAGAAACCTCCTCCTCCTCGCTCCAGCGATGCAGCAGAAGCACAACTCTTTCTTGTCGAATAGCCACCGGGAACATGTATCTCGCTAGTCCGAGACCATGGGGGATAAATACTAGATGGGGAGAGAGATCCTTCACGAGGAGGTGTGAGTGAGAGAGAGGGAGGGGGCTCCTTTTGTAGGGAGAGGAGGGAACCCAAGAGGCCATGCACCCAGCCATGGGGCTTCCCCCTCCCCTCCTTTCATTCATGTGGGTGGACACTCCACTCACACAAATACCTTTCAATTTCCTCCACTCAAAAACCCACTCAAATTCCCATTAAATTTCCACCAAATTTAATGCAAACTCTCATTAAATAAAACTCCTTTTATTTATTCAGAATTTTGTCAATTACTTTAATGACAAACATTCTCATATAACCCCTTGCTAGTATTTCATTTCACATGCAAACACACTTCCTACAATTTCACCCGAAAACCCGTTTCGGTATCTAGTGAAATAAATTCCTGCGCTTGTTATTCTTTCTGGCATGAAACTTTTGCTCCAAATGGATGTCGGTGTCTCTTAAGTGTGTCACCCTATGGTTCACGTATAATTCGGACATGATCAAGACTCCTCTCGAATCAATAATCAGAAGCGGGATCTGGAGACCCATACTGATTCCCACACATTCAGCGATGACTTTCTTGTGATCGCGAGAACCTTTTACGCTGTATATTAATCCCTTTGTTTCACGATAAATTACATGTCCGAGATTCGATCATCGGTATATCCATACCTAGTTTGATCTCGTTACTGACATGCACTCTTTTCTCGTTCCCGTGATATAACATTCTAGTGATCAAATCACTTGCTTGCAAGCTAATCAATGTGATATCACCTAGAGGGCCCAAAGCACATCTATCCGTCATCGGGATGAACAAATTCCACTCTTGATCCATGGGTCTCAACATAACACTTTAGTAGTTCTGAACCCATCTTTATAATCACCCTGTTACGATGTGACCTTTGATGTAATCAAGAAACTCTTCCGGTGTTAGTGATTGACATGATCTCATGGTCTAAGGATTAGGATCACTTCGTAAGTTGTTATAGCAATATAAACTCAATGAATTTGATCGTAATTCTATACTTCAGATGAATGTTCATCATATCATTACACTAATGTTGTGACCTCGTTATTAACAACATCCAATGTCCATGATCAGGAAACCTTGATCATCTTGTTAATCAATGATCTAGTTTATGAGAGAGGCATAACTAGGAACTTCCTTTTTGTTTATTAAACACACATGTATTAACATTTCCATATTAATACAATTATAGCATGCAAAATAAACATTTATCATAAATAAGGAATACGATAATAACCACTTTATTATTGCCTCTCGGGCATATTCCCTTCAAAGAGTTAGTTATTACTAAAGGGAATATGCCCTGAGAGGCAATAATAAAGTGTTTATTATGTGTATTCCAAGTATATGATAGATGTTTATTTTGCATGCTGTGATAAAGTAATTGAAAAATGAAAGTCACAAATGATAAAAATAAAGTTTTATTTAATGAGTTTGCATTAAATTTGGTGGAATTTTAATGGGAATTTAGTGGAGAAATTAAAGGAGATTTGTGAGTGGAGTGTCCACCACATGAAGAGGGAGGTCAGGGGCAGCCCCCATGCAGCCACCCCTTGGGGTTCCCCCTCCTCCTATAAAGGCCCCCTCCTCTGTCTCTGACACCTCCTCGTGAAGGATCTCTCCCTCTAGAATTTATCCCCACGGTCTCGGACTAGCGAGATACATGTTCCCGTGGCTATTCGGCAAGAAAGAGTTGTGCTTCCACTGCATCGCTGGGCGAGGAGGCGGAGGTTGCTCGGTGCCTCGAGCGTGTGTGCGGATCTTGTGGCTGATTTGCGCGCTAGGACTTCCTCTCGATCTTGAGATCGGCAAGAGATCGTCTACATCAACCACGAGTTGAACTCGTTAAGCTTTGTCGGTCTTCAAGGGTATGTTCTCTACGGATATACATCCTCCCATTATTTGTATCTAGTAGATATATCTTGGTATATAGTTCACATCGTAGGAAAATTTTTTTCTATGCTGCGAATCCTACTGGTATCGGGTGATGATCATGTTGTTGCTCCTTTGTTGTAATTTTGGATATGGGTGGCATAGTGGGATGAAGCGTCCTCGCATGAGACTTGTTCCACGCTTGACATGCAACTAGTTTGCATAAGTGGCTAGCGGTGTCTGTCTCTCCTACTATAGTCAATATCTATTTTGCAAGCGAGTTGTCAACAATTTGATTATCCTCGTTGTGGTTCATGTTCGTGGTAAGAACGGTTCTATCTCGAAGCCCTAAGCCAATAAAACTTGCAATGGATAAATTAGAGGCCTAGTTTAGATTGTTCTTTGGCTAGTGTTATGATATGGTAGTGTTGTAAGTAGAAGTATGAGATGATACTACAACACACATAGCGTGTAAAATCCATAGACCTTGGATTTACACATATAGGTATGATAGTGATCATACCACGATGCACATGATAGAGATCTGCGGGAACCATATCATTTCACTAATAAACATATGATGTTTGATAGCATATTATATTGCTTGTTTAGCGCTTTGTTAGCATAATAAGATGATCCTCATTTAAATATCAAGATAAGAATGTGTTCTTCCTTTAGTATGCACCGATTATGTTTTAAATCGCTCCAAGACATCACGTGATGATCGGTGTTCTATCCACGACCATATTTCGGTGTAAAGCAGTTACACCTTGAATACCGAGGTTCTAAATTGGCGAGCCTAGCATGTACATACATGGCCTCGAACACGGACCGAAAGGTTAAGCATGAGTCATATAGTTGATATGATGCCCATTTGATGCTCGCCTTTGAAGCTATACCTCACGTGATGATCGGACTTGGTGTAGTGGATTTGGTTCATGTAATCACCAAAAGGCACGAGGGATGTCGTTTTGAGTGGGAGTTCATTCGTAATATAGATTAGTTGAACTCAATCTATCATACACTTAGTCTAAACTTTACAAATTCTGTGTAGATGGCACCACCTTTTAATTTCAATGTGTTCATGGAGAAAGAAACTAGCAAGCAACGGTAGCAACTTTACCGAATGGGCCATGAATTTGAGGATTCTCCTCTCTGCTGCACAAAAGCAATATGTGCTAGAAGCGCCGTTAGGCCCCCCACCTTTAGATGATGCCCCTGACGAGGAGAAGAATGTCTATCAGACTCGTCAGGAGGACCACAACTTAGTTCATTGCGGCATATTGTATGGGCTAGAGCCGGAACTTCGAAAGCGTTTCGAAAACGGCAATGCATTTGATACAATGGGTGAGTTGAAAATGATTTTCGACACACATGCTGATGTAGAGAGCTACAACGCTTCAGAAAAGTTCTTTAGCTGCATGATGGAAGAGCACAGCTCCGTTAGTGAGCACGTACTCAATATGTCGGGTTACGTCGATAAGCTTGTGTCCTTGGGAATATTGATTCCCATTGACTTAGGCATCCATCGTGTTCTACAGTCTCTGCCACCTAGCTATAAGAGCTTCGTGATGAACTATAATATGCAAGGCATGAAGAAGTCTCTCCCCGAGCTTCTGTCAATGCTTAAAACTGCTAAGTGGAGATCAAAAGGAACATCAAGTGTTGATGATCAATAGGAACACTGGTTTCAAGAAAGACAAGAAGGGAAAAGCGGGAAGTAAGGCGGCAAGCCTGTTGCCGCTGAAAAGAAACCCGAGTTGGACCTAAGTCCGATTCCGAGTGCTACTATTGTAAGGGACCGCCACTAGAAGCGAATCGCCCCAAGTATCTGGCATAAGAAGGTGGCAAGGCAAACAAAGGTATATATGATATACATGTTATTGATGTGTACTTGACTAGTGCTCGCAGAGCATCGGGTATTTGATACCGTTGATTGCTAATATTTGTAACTCGAATCGTGGGTCATGAACAAGCGACCGCTAGCAAGGGGTGAGGTCAAGATGCGTGTCGGCAATGGATCAAGTGTTGATGTGATCGTCGTCGGAACGCTGCCTCTCCACTTGCCGTCGGGGTTAGTTATAAACTTGAATAAATGTTATCTGGTGCCTGCACTGAGCATGAACATTGTATCTGGATCGTGTTTGATGCGAAGTGGTTATTCATTTAAATCCGATAACAATGGTTGTTCCATTTATATGAATGAAATCTTTTATGGTCATGCACCGATGATGAATGGTTTATTTCTATTAGATCTCGATGATAATGTTACACATATTCATAATGTTGATGCTAAAAGGATTAAACTTAATGATGATGTGTCCGCATATATGTGGCACTGCCGTCTAGGTCATATTGGCGTTAAACGCATGAAGAAGCTCCATTCGGATGGACTTTTGGAATCACTTGATTATGAATCATTTGATACATGTGAGCCATGCCTTATGGGCAAGATGACTAGAACGCCGTTTTCCGGTTCAATGGAACGGGCGACAGATTTATTGGAAATCATACATTCTGATGTATGTGGTCCAATGAGTGTGTCAACGCGAGGTGGATATCGTTATTTTGTTACTTTCACGGATGATTTGAGTAGATACGGTTATATCTACTTGATGAAACACAAGTCTGAAACCTTTGAAAAGTTCAAGGAATTTCAAAATGAAGTGGAAAATCATCGTAATAGAAAGATCAAATTTCTACGGTCCGACCATGGAGGTGAGTATCTAAGTTACGAGTTTAGCACTCACATGAAAGAGTGTGGAATTGTTTCACAACTCACACTGCCGAACACCACAAATAAATGGTGTGTTGGAACGTCGTAATCGTACTTTATTAGATATGGTTCGATCTATGATGTCTCTGACGGACTTGCCGTTGTCATTTTGGGGTTATGCACTAGAAACTGCTGCATTCACTTTAAATCGGGCACCATCTAAATCCGTTGAAAAGACACCGTATGAATTGTGGTTTGGAAACAAACCTAAGCTGTAATTTCTTAAAGTTTGGGGATGCGATGTTTATGTGAAGAAACTTCAACCGGATAAACTCGAACCCAAAGCGGAAAAATGCGTCTTCATAGGATACCCTAAAGAACTATTGGGTATTCCTTCTATCACAGATCCGAGGGCAAGGTTTTTGTTGCCAAGAATGGATCCTTTCTAGAGAAAGAGTTTCTCGCGAAAGGTGTGAGTAGTCGGAAGGTAGAACTCGAAGAGGTTGTGGAACCTTCTCTTCAAAGTATGGCGAGTAGCGCAATACGAAGTTGTTCCGGAGTTGTCTCCACATTGAAGAGGGAACTAATGATAATGATCATGAAACTCCAAAAGAGAGTACTCTTGAACCTCGCAGGTCAAACAGACGCTGCCAGCCCCGATCAGACGGAAATCCTGTCATGAATTTCATGGTTGATGAAAATGATGACCTATGCGAGTATGAAGAAGCGATGATGAGCCCGGATTCCAACAAATGGTTAGAAGCCATGAAATCCGAGATGGAATTCATGTATGAAAATCAAGTTTGGAACTTGGTGGAATTACCTCACGGCCAAAGTCCGTGGAGAACAAATGGATTTTCAAAAGGAAAACCGATGTTGATGGTAATGTGACCGTCTATAAAGCTCGACTTGTCGCAAAGGGTTTCGACAAATTCAAGGAGTTGACTACGACGAGACTTTCTCTCCGTAGCGATGCTAAAGTCGATTAGGATTATGTTAGCAATTGCTGCATATTTCGATTATGAGATATGGCGATGGATGTCAAAACTGCGTTTCTCAATGGTAATATTGAAGAAGAGTTGTATATGAAACAACCAAAGGGTTTTGTCGATCCTAAGGATGCTAACAAGGTGCAAGCTTCAGCGATCCATCTATGGATTGAAGCAAGCATCACGAAGTTGGAATCTCCACTTTGATGAGGTGATCAAAGAGTTTGGATTTGTCCAAACTTATGGAGAAGCTTGTATTTACAAGAAAGTGAGTGGGAGCAATGTGGCATTTCTGATATTATATATGGATGACATATTATTGATCGGAAATGATAGAGATCTTTAACAGTGTTAAAAGTTATCTAAACATCAAATTTTCAATGAAGGACCTAGGTGAAGCGTCATACATATTAGGCATAAAGATCTATAGAGATAGATCTAGGCGCCTAATAGGGCTATCGCAAAGTACATACCTTGATAAGATTTTAAAGAAGTTTAAAATGGACGGAAGTAAGAAGGGGTTCTTACCTATGTTGCAAGGCAAGAATTGAGTAAGACTCAAAGTCCGGCTTCGGCGGAAGAAAGAGAGATAATGGACAAAGTCCCCTATGCTTCAGTCATAGGCTCTATAATGTACGCCATGCTATGTACAAGACCGGATGTGGCACATGCTATTAGTTTGACTAGTAGGTACCAATCGGATCCGTGTTCTAACACTGGATAGCGGTCAAGAATATCCTTAAGTACTTACGAAGAACTAAGGATATGTTTCTTGTATACGGAGGTGAAGAAGAGCTCGTCGCTAAGTGTTATGTCGACGCTAGCTTTGACACCGATCCAGATGACTCTAAGTCTCAATCCGGATACGTATTTCTCATGAATGGCGGAGCGTTTAGTTGGAGGAGCTCCAAACAACCTGTGGTAGCGGGATCAACAACAGAGGCCGAATATGCTGCTGCTTCAGAAGCGGCTCAGGAAGCAGTTTGGATGAAGGAGTTCATATCCGAACTAGGAGTGGTGGCAAACGCGTTGGACCCAATGGTGATCTATTGTGACAACAATGGTGCCATTGCCAATGCCAAAGAGCCAAGGTCTCACAAGCATTCCAAGCATATTAAGCGCCGGTTTCACTCCATCCGCGAGCATGTCAAGGATGGAGATATAAAGATTTAGAAGTACATACGGATCTCAATATAGCAGATCCGTTGACTAAAACTCTCCCTAGAGCAAAACATGATCAACACCAGAACTCAATGGGTGTTAGATTTATCACTATGTAACTAGATTATTGTCTCTAGTGCAAGTGGGAGACTGAAGGGAATATGCCCTGAGAGGCAATAATAAAGTGTTTATTATGTGTATTCCAAGTATATGATAGATGTTTATTTTGCATGCTATAATTGTATTAATACGAAAACGTTAATACATGTGTGTTTAATAAACAAACAGAAAGTTCCTAGTTATGCCTCTCTCATAAACTAGCTCGTTGATTAACAAGATGATCAAGGTTTCCTGATCATGGACATTGGATGTTGTTAATAACGAGATCACAACATTAGTGTAATGGTGTGATGAACATTCATCCGAAGTATAGCATTACGATCAAAGTCATTGTGTTTATATTGCTATAACAACTTACGAAGTGATCCTAATCCTTAGACCATGAGATCATGTCAATCACTAACACCAGAAGAGTTTCTTGATAACATCAAACGTCACACCGTAATGTGGTGATTATAAAGATGGATTCAGAACTAATAAAGTGTTATATTGAGGCTCATGGATCGAGAGTGGAATTTGTTCATCCCGATGACGGATAGATATACTCTGGGCCCTCTCGGTGATATCACATTGATTAGCTTGCAAGCAAGTGATTTGATCACTAGAATGTTATATCACAGGAACGAGAAAAGAGTGCATGTCGGTAACAAGATCAAACTATGTATGGAGATACCGATGATCGAATCTCGGACATGTAATATATCGTGAAACAAAGGGATTAAGATACTAGCATAAAAGGTTCCGACGATCACAAGAAAGTCATCGTTGAATGTGTGGAGTCGTATGGGTCTCCGGATCCGCTTGATTATTGATCCGAGGGGTCTCGATCATGTCCGCATTATTCACGAACCGTAGGGTGACACACTTAAGAGACACCGACATCCAATTGGAGCAAATGTTTCATGCCGAAAGAATGAACAAGCGCGAATTTATTTCACTAGATACAAAGCAGTTTTGGATGAAATTGCATAAAGTGGTTATGCATGTGAAATAGAATTCTAGCAAGGGGTTATTTGTGAATGTTTGTCATTAAAGTAATTGACAAAATTCTTAATAAAATAAAAGAGTTTTATTTAATGAGAGTTTGCATTAAATTTGGTGGAATTTTAATGGGAATTTGAGTGGAGGGAATTTAAAGGAGATTTGTGAGTGGAGTGTCCACCCACATGAAGAGGGGAGGTCAAGGGGGCAGCCCCCATGCGCCGGCCACCCCCTTGGGGTTCCCCCCTCCTCCTATAAAAGGAGCCCCCCTCCTCACTTGTCTCTGACACCTCCTCGTGAAGGATCTCTCTCCCCCTCTAGAATTTATCCCCCATGGTCTCGGACTAGCGAGATACATGTTCCTGGTGGCTATTCGTCAAGAAAGAGTTGTGCTTCCGCTGCATCGCTGGAGCGAGGAGGCGGAGGTTGCTCGGTGCCTCGAACGTGTGTGTGAGCACGGATGCGCTGTTGATTTGCGGCGCTAGGACTTCCTCTCGATCTTGAGATCGGCAAGAGATCGTCTACATCAACCACGAGTTGAACTCGTTAAGCTTTGTCGGTCTTCAAGGGTATGTTCTCTACGTATATACATCCGCCCATTGTTTGTATCTAGTAGATAGATCTTGGTATATAGTTCACATCGTAGGAAAATTTTTGTTTTCTATGCTGCGAATCCTACAATTACATTCTCGATACTTGAATTATATCCATAGCTTGGGATTCATGGGTTATTGTAATGAATTATGTGATATGATCTCTTAAGGAACAGATGTTAATCATTAAACAATATGCAATGGCTTAGTTTTATTTCATTTGATCTACCCTTATATCAAATCATGTTTACCCTAAATAAGGTTTTAGTAAAGGTCATATTGAGACTTATCGTAGTCAGCTTGATGATCTACATCAATTCCATCAAGTTGAGAGAAGCTTCAATCACTTTGACAAGATTTGTTCAAAAGCACGAAAATTATTCGGATTTTCTATGCATGAATGCAATACACACATCTAGTTTCAGCTTATTTCTAAGCTCTAATGTTGGGATGTTACACCGAGTTAGAAGATCAGGAAAAAGATGGCAAGAGAGATGTCAAATCTAGCTCAAGCAAAAAACAAGAACATGAATAAATACGAGGAAGTAAAGAAGAGAACTGAAGATGAAGACTTAAATGCCCTTAGACAATGAGGCTAAAGATGAATCCAAGATCATATAGATAGAGTTAAGATGGAATTAGGATCATGTAAATATATGTGTATTTATTATGAGTTTCTAGGATTTATTAGATTTATTATGATTTTTGGGGATTTATCAATGTATTCGAACCTGCGATGAATATAAAAACATTAAGCAAAATGTGTGTGCCTAAATAGATAATAGGAGGCACTAAATTAATTCGTGCACGGTGGGCACACCAGGGAACGTATTTGTTCGCTGCACATCAATGTAGTAAAGAGTTAGGCATATCTTTTGCGCCACAAACAGCATGGCAAATTCAATGTTCCAAGAGAAAAAGTATGCGCATACTTTCACGGCGCAGTTATTCGTCACCATTTTTAACTGCCGCTTAAGTGTAAGGGCGATGATTAGGTGTGTTTAAAATGTTAGTTGTTGGAGCTATGCCCTAGAGGCAATAATAAAAGTGGTTATTATTATATCTTTGTGTTTATGATAAATGTTTACATTCATGCTATAATAATATTAAACGAAAACTTTAATACTTGTGTGATTTGTAAACTAAATTAGAGTCCCTGGTAAAGCCTCTTTATAATACTATCTTGTTGATTAATAGATGATCGTGGTTTCTTGATCATGAACATTGAGATGTTATTAATAACAAGATCATATCATTAGGAGAATGGTATGATAGACATACTCATATAGATAAGCGTAGCATAAAGATCAAGTCATTTTAATAGTTCGTTTGCTATAAGCTTTCTGATACATGGTAACCTAATTCCTTCGACCATGAGATCATGCTAATCACCATCACCGGAAGGATGCTTTGATGACATCAAACACCACACCGTAACTGGGTGGCTATAAAGGTGGCATTGAGTGTTCGAAAAGTATGTGTTGAGGCACATGGATCAACAGTGGGATTTGTCCATCCATATGACGGATAGATATACTCTGGGCCCTCTCGATGGAATGTCATCCAATTGGCTTGCAAGCATGTGACTGGCTCACAAGGGATCATATATCACGGGAACGAGAAAATAGTACTTATCAGTAACAAGGTTAAACTAGGTATGCAGAGATACTGACGATCAAAACCTTCGATATGGAAACTATCGTCAGACAAAGGGAAATTGGTATCGTATGTAAATGGTTCATTCGATCACAAAGTAATCGTAGAAATATGTGGGAGCCATATGAATTTCCAGATTCCTCTATTGGTTATTGATCGGAGAAGTGTCTTGGTCATGTCCGCATAATTCACGAACCGTAGGGAGACACATTTAAGGATCCAATGTTGTTTAGTAGATATGGAATGTTAGTAGGGATACTGAATGTTGTTCGGAGTCTCGGATGGGATCCAAGATATCACGAGGAGATCCGGAATGGTCCGGAGAATAAGATTCATATAAGGAAAGTCCGATTCCGAAGTTCGGTAAAGATTCCGATGTTTTCATCGGAGAGGTTCTAGAAGGTTCTAGAAGGTTCACCGATCTGGAAGGAGAATGGTCCATGAATGTGTCATGGGTAAGTGGAATGATTGGATCATATCCTAGGTCACTTGGTGTGGGCATTTGCAAAAGAGAATTAAAGCTCTAAATTGAAAGTCAAACGGGAGTTTGTAAAGTCAAACTGGAACAATGGTTTCCAAGTGGAAGAAGGAAAAAGTCCTTTTCTCAATCCAACTTGGGTTTGGGTTTGGATTCAAACCCACCCCTCCCAAGGCTGCCCCCTCTCATAAATAGAGGGGGAGGGCTGCCCTAACACCACAAGACCTAGCCCCTCTCCACCCGAGCCGCCGACAACCCGCCGCCGCCGACATCTTCTCCTCCTCCCGGTTTTCTAAACCCTAGATCTCCGGGAAACCCTAATCCACCATAACCCGCACCGGCTTAGGCGAAGCCCTGCGGGGATCTTCCCTCTACTTTCGACACCACGCCGTCGTGCTGCCGGAATCGCAAGGGGAGAACTACAGCCTCCACTGCCTGCTGGAACAAGGGAGAGGAAGGTCTTCATCGAGTACCGAACGTGTGACCGACTGCGAAAGCGCTGCCGGAACGCAGCCCGGAAGGATCGTCTACGCGATCTTGAGATCGGCAAGTGTACGACTACATCACCCACGAGAATCTGCTCTCGTTAACCGCTTTGGAATCTTCGAGGGTGAGTACTTCTATCGACTCGTTGCTACAATCTAGTAGATAGATCTTGGCTTGTTTGTGTGCATGCGGTAGAAATTTTTTGTTTTCCATGCTACGAACCCCTACATTAGTGTCGGCATGCATTGTTGTAGTGGTGCTAACCACTTCTGAATGCTTGTGAACCAAAGAGCGTCCCTGAATGTGCACGGAGAGCCCCCATGTGTGATTTTTGGTAATTAACAACAATCCCTATAAACTAATATTTTTATTGAGTTATATTTGAAAGTTTTGTCCATGAGTAATTCTTGAAGTCCATATGTTGGTTTGTAGGTCAAAAGAAGAATATCAAGTGATGACCAAGGGATGATCTAAAATTGGTCATAAGAGAGTTAAGCATATGGCAAGTTTGTCTTGGAGAGGAATATTGTGTGAATATTCATGTTTATCTTCAATGTATCATAGTAATAAATATATAATAAATAATACGAGGTTAATCAAGATAAAGTGCAAAGATTGGGATCATGTTTATCAACACACAAAGCATACATGGTGCGCCAAATGGCATCAAGTGATCTCGTGGTATGGTAAAACAAATGAAATATGCTTTGTGACTAACCCACAACCATGATATACTCGAGCATCCTTAGACGCGGAAGGTTTCCATGATGAGTTTCATCTACTCCATCATCCACGTAGACAGGTGGATCCCGTGGAACAACTCCAAGCTGGCTGTCGGCGAAGACTTGGCCAGCCACGAGATCACATATATTATTATCATGGTAACTTCACTGCTATTTTGGAAGTGTATGTTAGAGGACCTTAAGCAGTCAACACTAAATCATGACTAACTTCCTCGGCTCTTGATATAATATTTGACAGAATAGAACAACCATATAGATCAGCAGAGGTGCACAAACAAATTCATGTGCTTACATGAATGCGACTAACTATGAACATGTGCAGCCTCAGAAGCCGTGCAAGGGGTAGAGACGATAAAGGCGGTCACCATGGGAACAAGTACGATCATCCTAGTACAATCATGCCACATTGTTCCATAGAATAAATTAACTTTCCATTACAGGAAGTGAGACTTTTCTATTTTGTATAAGGGAGTGATACTTGTTTGCCTAACATACTGAAGAGGGCTAGTATTTACCTATGTACACATGTAAATAGGTGGACCTATGTTGCGATAAGGAGGGTATGGACCCCTCCCTCATATTTTCCGAATAGTTACATACTCAATGTGTTGGAATATTTGACATATAATCTTTGGGAGCAACTATACACATGTTGGTATTCACAATGTTAATCATGAGCATGATAGAGAAACATGTTGGGTGGTGAGGGTTGGGGGACTTCCGCGTAGACTCGTGTGTTAGTGTGTTGAGCTCCCGGCTAGGAAGGCTATGTTTTTCATGTGTACAAATTTACTTGCAAGTCACACCAACATGGGTAAGTACACACACACACAAGAATAGAAAATGCACACACTAAGCACATCCAACCCAAAATTTGTACACGAAATGACATGAGAAGTACACACATAAACGTGAGAGTTGCGCACACTAAATATGATAAGTCCACACTAGAAGAATGTGGAAAGCACACTAGCACGTCTAAAGGAATCCTAAGCCCTAATATTACACACACAAAAAAGAGAAGACAACCATTCATTGCAGTCTTTCACCATGTTGACAAATTTAGGGTCAAGAAAGCCAATTAACCGCAGTCAGCTATCTCGTGTGGCGGGAGGAACGGGAAAGGGAAAAACATGGTGACGGCTAGGATTGATCGCCACCCGAGTCGCCCCGAGACGAGTGCTGCGAGGACAGTTAAACGCTATTCTGCATTTGCCGCATACACTACCTTAGCACATTAGACGACGTTTTGGAAAAGAAAGAAAAAGCTCATT
Organism: Avena longiglumis; assembly: GCA_030063025.1. NCBI lineage: Eukaryota > Viridiplantae > Streptophyta > Magnoliopsida > Poales > Poaceae > Avena > Avena longiglumis. Next base: position 101,505,446 of record CP125977.1, read on the forward strand.
AATCATGATCCACAAAAAGGATGCTCATTACTCATGATGAACCACACGTGCATACTGATTAAAACGGGCTCTTCTTTCGTCCCTCCCAGATGTTTGCCTTTAATTTGAACTCCGCGCTCCATGATGGATGCGTGCAACGAGCAGCTTAACACAATCATGCGCGGCTGTCCAAAAAAAACGCAGGAGCAGATGATATTGATTTCACCACCACCCAACCCACCCACGCACGCACGCACGCACGCGCGGGAAGGAACAAATAAACTATAGCTAAGGTTCGAAAATACCCGGCCGCGCGCACGCATGGCTACGTGATGTAGAAATTGCCGGCTTGAGTTACCCGTACGTGTGGCACAGGCAGCTTTCACCCTCACTCACGTGCATGGCGTCGATCAGGCCAGTTGGCTGATACCGATTGATCGTCGTCGACGTCCGGTCGTAACGACTCGGAGAAACCGATGGCCTGACGGCCGGTCAAGCTAGACGTCCATTCGATCGTATCGACCGGGGTCGGTACCGCGTGCCCGTCTCGCTATTAGTAGATGATGACTGCTGCGCGTGGCCCCGTGACTGCTGGACGACTGAACTAATTGTTATTTAATCGGGCCAGAGATCCAGACGTATACATTGCCGTGTATAGCACTGCACTGCGGCACTTTGCAATGTGTGTGCACAATTGCCAGCTCAGACTAGTGCGCGCGGCGTTTAGGAAAAATATTGAAGATAACATTTCAATAAATTTAGAAAAATCTGAAAACAATTATTCCAGATGTCCGCTGACAATGATGTATATTCTAATAACGTGCAAAAAATTAACTTGGAACAGATTAAATTGGTAGTGTTGCACAATTCACTACTTCAGATCCTCATTTTGATCATTTTTTATAGACTAGGATACAATGTATTTTGAGAATAGATTTTACACGTTGGTATACAATAATCTCTCCAATATATAATAAGTGTCGTTGATTTAGTTCAAAATTAAACTAAATCAGCAACAATTACTATGGATCATAGGGAGCAACAATTACTATGGATTTAGTTGGACCTCTTCCCCTTTCCCCGTCTACAGTGATCAGGGCGATTTTTGGGCGATCTCGTGCTCCCAGGCTCGCCGCCGGCGATCCCATTGATTCCTCGTCCTCCGGGACAGGGGATCTACGGATCCTAGCGGGTATATAGCTTAGGTGTGTGTGGGGTGTGGCCAGCCGGCGGCGTTGGGGAAGCAACGACGGTGCCGGATTGGCTTTTGATGGCGGTGATCTCTTCCTCCGATGGTGCGGTTCCAGTGGAACTCCGCCACGGATTCGCCGTCCTTACCTTGCTCGCGTCTCATCGGAGTTCTCGAGCAGGCGTTCCCCTTGCCGGTGGCCGTGAGACGGCGGTCCCGGTTTTAGAAGATCGAGTGTTGAAGTTGATGTTGACCAAGATGGCGCTGTCCTCCGTCGCGCGGGGTGGAGGTGCTTCGGCACCGAGGAGCGTTCGACTTCCTGGTCGCGATGTGGAGCCTCCCAGTCCAAGAGTTCGGAGGAGAAGCGGCAGGATTCGCCGGCGTGGCGGCTTGCTCGACGAAGACGACGCCAGGGCTCGGAAGGGTCTCTTTGTAATTTTCTTTTATTCTGGGTTCATCTGTTAAGGTTCTTGGTTAATGCAATTTCACCCCTCTTCACAAAAAAAAAATAGGGAGTACGGTACATCATTTTCTACATCTAAATATTTCCAGACAAAACTTCAAGATGTTGTTTTCAAAAGAAAAAATACGATCTATATGTAGCTCGACCGGGCTACATTTTCAGTTTCTGGCTCGCAGTGTATACATTGCCGTGTATCGGGGTGCAATGTGGACAACTGGCAGCTCAAAGCAGTGCGGCGTTTTGTAAACCGAACTGCCCCTATACATGGTCATATCTCGGCTATTTTTTTGAAAAATATTGAAGATAACATTTTAATAAATTCAAAAAGAATCTGAAAACAATTAAGATTCCGACAATGACGTATTCTAACAACGCGCGTGCAAAATATTAACTCGGAAGACCCTTTGGCAACACAAAAATGACAATATCGAACATATTAAATTTGTACTATGGTTTAAAATCTTGCACAGATTCACAACTTCGGATCCTCATTTTGATCATCTTTTATAGCCTAGCAGGGCACAACGTATTTCGATTACAGATTTTGCACGTTGATTGGTATGTAGGCACATCATTTTCTACATGTAAATATTTTTCCCCAAAAAACTTCAAGCTGTTGTTTTCAACAAAAAAATATACCGAGATGTACATATGTAGCTCGGGCTACGTATTCTTGCTCCAAGTAAGAACATACAGCTCCTGATTTCTGTGAAGCACGTACGGTACTGCGGTTATAATATATGCGGCTCGAGGATGCTGCATGCGTGTTTGTTCCTATCGATCATACATAAGTACTCCCGCCGGGCAGATAGATAAACGCGCGCAGCTGGCCAACCTCAACCCGGAGAGAGCAGCGAGCCGATCGAGCGGCAGAGCGGTGGCTAGCCAGCTTTCCCATGCCATACCCATACCCATACCCATACATACGTGATACGTGGGGCACGGCCGGTCGGTGGCACAGCAAAACCCTTACGTATTACTCGTACGTACTATTTCCGTTGCTGTGGCTCGATCGGCTTTTACCTGCCGAGCGGTAGCTTTCCTCTTTCGTTCGCTCGCTCTTTCACCTCCACGCAACTACGCAAGTATGCATGCAACTGCGCCCGGTCCCCTATAGTCCCGTCGTCCACGCCCTCTTTTGTGCCCCATCCCTTTCATGTTCTTTCCCCCCATCTTTGGCCGCTTCTCCTTAGCTGAAACCTGGTCTTCATCTCAAGAAAAGATCTACTGGCAACTAGTACTGGATTTCCAATCAAGAAAAGATCTCACCAAAGGATCGGATCAGATGTGTTGTTATATCTTCTGCATAGGTCTCCATAGGCCAAATTTTAACTAGCTTCTGGTACACCGAACGAACACGTACGGTTCCGTGTGAGGCTGCAAACGGAATGCGCCCATCATGCATGACCACACGCACGCACGTATAATAATGGACTAGCGCAGGCAGGCAGGCAGATGATCGAGACGCCCCCCTGACGACGGCATCGGGGCATTGGCACAGCAGCGCAGTGGTTGTGGTGGTTGCGGCTTAATCAATTAGTAATTGTTTTTACCCAGAAAAAGAAATGGACCAAGGGGTGGTGCAGTGGTAGCAACGCCCCAACCTAATCCCCCTCCGCTCGCACTTCCTCTGCCCTGCCCCCCGGCCACGCCCACGCCCACGCCCACGCCCACGCCCACCTAATGATAACGCTCTTTCTGCTTCTTTTCTTCCTCCTACATATATTTTCTTCTGAAACATCTCTCTCCCACACATATATTTTTTGCTATGTAAACCAAGAAAGATCACTACTGACTTTCTTAAAAACGGAGGAGGTCAGTACTACTGAATTTCGAAATAAAGAGATGCATCATCAGTTAGTGAGATCAGGTACCAGTCACTGTCCACCCCTGACCTGTGCCTCGCCACTAAAACCTCTCCACACATATACTACTGCATCTTCTTGTATATAATCCCTATCATTGCGTCCACTCCCGCCATTACTGACCACTGTTGCGCAGCCGTTCGTTAGCCTTTCTCTGTTCTTTTAATGGCGGAATCGGCAGCGGCAGGGGGACACACTCGATAGATGCCACTGCTCGCTCACACAGTTCCCTTCTCTCCTTTGCTGCTAGCTAAATTCCTTTGCTCCAGTTCTCTTTTACTACTGGGCGCGCGGTATCTTCCTGCAGGCTGCATTTGCTTTTCCTTTGCTTCTTTCGCCTCTGCCTCTGTGGCTGTGGGTCAGCTCACCTCCTTCCTTTCGCAGCTAATCATCCTAGCTAGCTGCGGCTGCCCCTCGCATTCCTTCAGTCTTAAATACCAGCCATGATTATCTCCCTCTTCCCACATAGCACAGCTGGCGTCAGTGCCTCCCTCCTGCTCAGGCTCACCCCACCATTTCTGTTCTGCTGATCAAGCTTCCATCTCTCTTCTTCCTTGTCTCTAGCCACTACTATCATTGTTCAGCAAAACCCTGCTTTTCCTTCCTTCCCTTTCGAGTTCTCTGTTCAGTTGGAGCTGGGAGAGTCGGAGAAGGCCTCTCATCCCCCAGAGACCGATTAAGCTGATCCATCAAAGCCCCCTCCTCCTGTTCATGTTGCCAGCCTGCAGTACGCAGCAGTAACTAGTGATGTGTGAGCCTGGTAAGTTCACTAACCGAGTGATTACATGCATGACTTTCTCCTTCTCTTCAGAAGTTCAGCTAGCCATGGAGAACTCGGTACTGAGTACTGCTCTCGATGGGTGGTGGTTGGCAGGTTCTTGGTGTGACTGAAGAAGCACCGCACAGGCCAAGCAGCCATGGAGACGCCCAAGGCTACCCACCGCCCGTCTTCTCACCTACAACACCGCCACACCAGAAGGTTAGTTGTGTGCACATGCGCCAACCTTTTCAGCATGCATTCTGTTGACGGTTCTTGTACAGTAGCACTTCCTCAGAGTTCAGGGTAATTAAGTTCCACTAGTATTTCATTTTGCTTTTGCGTCCTTCAGAGTTCTGGGTAAGCTTATCGAAAGCAGAACATTTCTTTTTCTCAATGTGAAGGGGAATACCTATGCATGTACATGTTTCCTAATGCTCTTGATGGTTGGTCTCTTTTCACCAAAAAGAACATTTTATCTTTGACTACGAAAGATATCCAGTTTTTATTGCATTTAGTTACTTTATTACATGAATATATCTGATCAAGTGATGTTCTGGCTTCATTTCTTATATTCTTCAGTGTGGCGAGCACGCATGGAAGTGCCTATGACATATCGCCACGCTCTTCCTACCACAAACCTGTGGGTAATCTAAACTTCCCTTTTCTTTTCGCTCTTACTAACAAAGTTTTCTACACTGTATATTGTTAAAATAGCAATGCTACTAATCTTCAGATTCAACTTTCTTACCGAGTTATTGTTCTGCGTCATGCTATTCATGCAGATTGTGCAGACAACCAATCGGGATAGGATCCCCCATAGGAGATACTCACTCAACCTAGCAGAGCACTTGCAAGAACCCCACGTGGTCACTACTGCGGAACAAAATGAAAATGCTACTATGTCCAAGGTTTGTGCCGAATCCTAATTAATCATTTCATGGTCTCAAAGGCCTAATTGTTTCCAAAAGCTGAAGTAAAGCTGTTCAATTCAGGTGTTGCGTCCATACTTTATAAAGCTATCATCATCCTACTTTTTGCTCATTGCCTTAAGCTTATCACCTTTGTCAACAAAATGATGTTTCTCGTGTGATCGTATCTAGGGAGTTGTAACCAAGGCAATGATTATGCTCCGTTTTCTCCCTTAAACTGTGTAGCTGCTATACTCAGCAACAGTGTTTCAGCTTTATTAGATTTTAAATTGTACAGAAGAAAAATAGTACTAAGATAATCTGCATACTCGCTATGCATGCCTTGTAACCAATTAAGCTTATGATTGATCTTGTCGTGAACGCAGCCTGTTGCAGACTTGGTTTGGGAGATAGCAGCCCTGGAGGAGGAAGTTGTACGAAGGGAACTACATTTGCTTTCGCTTTACAGGGCGACATTCGATCAGTACCTGGGCATCTCCCCTCGTGTTTCCGGTCAGGTACACGCTCTTCTACCTTGGAAGGATTTCAATGTTGGGACTTCATATTCTGCAGAAATTCAGAGAGCAAACAATGTACTAAGGCTGAAGTTATGGTCAGGTGGGTCCAGAAACGCACCGTCAAGGCAGCAGAAAGAGAACTGATGAAGGTGCTCTGCGGTTGAGAGACATCAAGGAGTCTGCATCCTACAGCTTGCCAATAGTTTCAGATTCTAGACATGTATGGAAAATTTCCCTTCTTTGTCCATTTAATATTCACCATCAAGCTAGTCATATTAATACCCAAACTCATACCAGTGTTCTTTTCCTTCAAGAATATGTGCTTTAGCTTTTGCTACTAAAACCTTCGAATGTGAGAATATCTGATGCACCTTTCATATCATTGAAGTATTCACAGGGGCTGTCAAGATCAACTTCGGGTCATTCAAGTCTTGCAAATTTCTTGAGTGCTTCTATTGCTGAATATGTGCCCAGGATTGGATGTAAGCTTTCAGAGGACATCCTAAAATGCATTTCTTCGGTTTACTGCAAACTTGCGAGCCGGTCATCGCAAGATGCAGATTCTGAGACTTTGTCGACTCCTTCGTTCTCCTCTGCATCAAGTACCTTTTCTCTAAAGCACCGTGTCGATAGCTGGAGCCCCCGACTCAGCTGCAACGTCGACACAACCTCTGACAAATATGGTTCACTGAATGAGAACAATGACCAGTACAGTGGGATGATCATTTTTCCAAGGATACACATAGATGCAGACAAGTTCGATTATGCCTCCAAAATGCTTGAAACTATAAGGTAAGCAACTCTGAAAAAGAATATAAAAACATTATAACAACTCTTTCATTTCAAGATGCTCATTTTGTGTCTCAGGGCCCTGATAAAGCGGCTTGAGAAAATTGACCCAACCAAGATGGCACATGAGGAGCAGCTCTGTTTTTGGATCAACATCCACAATGCTTTAGTGATGCATGTATGTTCATCATTGATAACAGCTATTTACCTTAACTACATTCACTGTTAACCTCAAAATATATTCATGGCTAACCTGCAGAGCTTCTGAAATATGACAGGCTTTTATGGCTTATGGACTTCAGGATAAACGCATGAAAAGCTCAGACATGATTCTGAAGGTACACATTTACCAAAAATTTAACAGCTATACTATATAACTTGTCATATTTGAATTTTCTCTTAAAAGTAATTCTTGATCAATATGTTGTCAGGCTGCATATGATGTGGGTGGGCATTCAGTAAACTCCCAAGTTATTCAGAACTCAATTCTTGGATGTCAATCCCATCGTCCTTCTCTGGTATGGCATGTACCAACATCTAGCATTTTCAATCAGCAATACAAACACAGTCAAATTTAAGGATAAGGTGCTAACAGACTAATGTCCATACAGTGGGTTCGCACGCTGTTTTCGCCCACGAAAAAATCGGCATCAGGGAGCTCCACGCATCCATATGCTCTTCGTCAGCCAGAGCCGCTTGCTCACTTTAGTCTTTCCACGGGAGCATTTTCAGATCCACCTGTAAGTTTTACATCTAATGGTAACATTTCAACTGCAAAGTGACCACATTATTCTTAGAGGAAGAAATCTCTGCATTTTTGTTAACTATAAAGTGATCGCATTATACTTACTGTACAAAATCTCTACAGGTAAGGTTGTACACTGCCAAGAAACTATATCGTCAACTGGATCAAGCCAAGACTGAGTTCATTCGAGCTAATATTATGGTCAGAAAGCAGATCATCTTTCTTCCCAAAGTTCTCCACTACTATGCAAAGGATGCTGCACTGGAGCTTCCTGATCTGATTGAGATGGTATGTAAGAGCATGCCTGAAGCCCCGCAAAAAGAAATGAGAAAATGTCTCAGGAGGAGGATAGATAAGTGTGTTGAATGGTTGCCATATAAATCTTCTTTCAGATACACTGTACACAGGAATTTGGGTCAGTAGGCACTGCATTTTTCTTTCCCAAATTGTGCTTGTAAGTAAACTGGACATTGTCGATCTGTGTGCAAGTGTAATTGTGTAAATAGGTTATTGTGATAGTTTCTGAAGGGAGTAAAGTTTTGCATTTCAAAAGAGTAGAATATGACAACAGGAAAATTCACATGCTTTGCTACCAAGGTACAAAATGTCCAATAAGCAATATGGCCCAAAGGTACAAAGAAAACATTGACCTGAAGATAAAAGGCCTGAAGATAAAACACACTGCATGGGAACTGAAGAGATGACCAGACCCTAAACTGCGGCGATCAAACCAAACTTCATGGCAAACTTCTTCTGATTACAGTCGAGCATTTCACTGAGACTGCACGTCGAGTTCATCTGCTTGAGTATCTTGTGACGGTACTCCAGGCTCTTCCTGAGACCATGGCGAAAGAACTGGGGGTAATCTACCGCCTCTCCCTTGTCCCGCCCCATTTCCTCAACCAGGAACTTCACCCTGGGCTCCAAGCAACGCTTGATACTCTTGATGAGAACGAGAGGGTATCCAGCCACCAATGCCATGATCTGGTCCTTGCTGAATCCAGCGCTTTGTAGGAACATGAAATTGGGCCGTAAAGTCTTGTTGACATCACGCGACAGTATACCGGGGAAATTCATGATAACCCTCTGGAGATCTGTGCCCTGCAACCCGACTTCTGACTTGAGGAACTCCGCAGTAGGACGCAGCCGTTTGTCGACACTGTATCCCAGGATGTATGGCTCCTTGGTCAGGATCTTGCCAATCATGCCCTCCTTTTCAATGCCAAGGCTGACAAAGAAGTCGACCGTCTGTGAGAACTTGCCCTCGATGCTGTAGCTGATGAGGCGCGGGTTGACCATGAGCAGCTTGGCGAGCTGCTTGTCGGAGATGTCCAGCGTCTGGAAGAAGGCGAGGAGAGGGCAGAGCTTCTGCTCCACGCTGTGGAACAGTATCGGCGGGAACTTGACAACGGCCTGCGCGACCTCCCCTGGCTTGGCCTGCAGCGTGGTGAGGCACTGAACTGTAGGAATGAGTTTCCCGTCAACGGACACGGTGAGCACCTTGGGGCACTTGGTGACCACGTAACGCAGCTTCCGCTGCTCGATCTTGACATGGTTGAGGAGGTAGTCCCAGACGCCCGAGGCCTCGCCGGCGTCGAGATTCGGCAGACTCTTGCACCGCCTTGTCATGCACCCAATGGTCTCCTCGTCGAACCCTTTCTCCCTCAGCCATTGTGTCAGGCTATTGGCATCGCCACCACCGCTAGCCATTGTTGGGCTATTTTCTGCTCAACAATAGAAATGCAATGAGGTGCCATACATACATAATACATCTTAGGCAATGAGTTCAGAATCATAGTGCACTCATTCAATTCAGCTGAGAGACATGCCAGTGAAGCAATTCGTCGAATACCGACAGTGCAGGTGACTAAGGACATCAAAACAAACAAGAAGGTTCGGTCGATTCATGCGCACGAACTGATCTGATGGTACGAAAATACGCAATCGGGAGCAGTGATAAAGGGGATCAATCAACAAACAGAGAGCACGAATTCACAAAAAACATAGGCATTGTCGTTGCTCCCCGTCTGCCTTTCTTTTCTTTCCCACTCCACAGATGATTATCGCTTCCCCTGAATCTACAGCGATGGTGGAGATTGGGTACAACGATCGAATATAGCACAGGGCGAGATTCATGAGAATATAATATAACCAACCTTGTTGATCCAGATCGAGGCGGGCTGCAGAAAAGCCGGGAATGTGATGTGGAATGTAACCGCGGAAGAGGATAAGAGAAGATGAGGAAAGAGTCCTGCCTCTGTCTGCAGCGAATGCGCTCCCAAGCTGTGTTATCTTACTCAGCAATCGATACATTTGATTGGGTTAACTAGTTGGGCTGACTGTGTCTGGTTGGGCGGGCTGGCCCGGGGCCCAGGGAAGACCAACTATGAGCTTAAAATATGACTTTTTTTTTAATGAAAACATGACTTATTTTTTGTATGAGTGAAACGTGACTTGATTCTACTAATGTTTTTCAGTTTTCCTTTTTCCACCAAAAACAACGCCACTGCGACCGGATGCAGTTTTTTTGAGGTAGGTTAGTAAATACGTTTTCGTTCATCGAAAATACGTTTTCAACAAAAATCCCCACCGGTGAGAAAAAAAGTTCGGTACCGGTTCGACGTTCTTTCCTCTATTTTCTAAGCTCCAACTCACTCACGACGGCGCCGATCCCGAATAGTCAATCGAATCGAATCAATCAAAAATTCCCCTCCTCCCCTGCCTCTGCTCCGCGGGGTATCGATGCATACAGCTGAGGGACGGCAATGTTCGCGAGGAATCGGTGGGGATGTCTAGGCTGCCGGCGGCGGGCCATATGGGAAGGGAAACATTGAGGGAGGAGCGAGGTCGCCCCAAGAAAAGACGGCCGTGGGAGGGGCAGGGTTGTCTAGGCTGACGGCGGCGGGTCGCATAGGGGGAGATAGAGGAGCGGTGATGGGCATCGCTAAGTGGGAAGATGGAGGCGTGGGGGCGTGGGGATCCGGTTGATTTGGAAAGATTGGGGAAGGATGTTGATGTTGGTTCGTTCGTGTTGCTGTTGATAGAGAGAGGAGAACAATTGAGAAATGTTTGATGCGACATCGCCGCTTCGTTCGCTGTAAGAATCATGAAATGTCATTTTCTATCCCTCCAATGTTCAAGTCCGTTCCATAGAAAACATGTGCACATATCTATTTGTTTAATAATCAATGGAGATGATCCGTTTGATCAAAAAACTATGCATATATCTATTTGTTTGAGAATCAAAGGAGATGAAATATTTGGCGGATGTTGCCTACTGGCCATGGCCACTAAAGCGTGGCTAGCTGTGTGTGTGCCGTGCTTTCTGAGGCACGCAGGGCCTTGGCCGGTGCAAAAGGTGCGGGAACAAGGAGGGACACCGGGCGGACGCGAAGCGGGGCAACGGAACACGTATGACATGGACCGAACGAACTGCTGAGAGACGCCAAGAGATGCCTGACTGGCGGTATTAGTGGAGTGTGGACCAACTCAGCCGCAGACCTCCCCCTGAGCTTCAGGTCCTACCGAGCCGACTCCATGTCCCTGCCGGAAGTTCTCCCCTTCCCACGTCAACCAGCTCGCAGCAGGAGGAGCTCGCCGGATTTTTTTCGGTTTTCTCGCTGAGAAAGTCGACAGGCGAGCTGGAACAGCAAAGGATCAACGCCTCAGTCAATCCAGGTGGGCGAGGGTGTAGGGAACTGAGAGCCGGCCTGATGGCGGCATTTTGTGGCGGCAAACAACCGCTCCCTGGTTCCTGCTAAAGGAAAATCTAGCCCGCCTGTTCATACGGGTTATGGACGCAACCCAAAAAATCACTACCTAAACCTATGTCGTAGTACGTCCAAAAACAAGCACCGGCCAACCAAACCCATATTGTGAAAAATTAAAAGAAAATCTACCCTTAAATAGAGCATCTACCTAAGGTAGACAAGAAAGTTGGCTATGGCCGTGGCGCAACACATGGATAAGATAAATTGCAAGCTAACTAAACATGGAGGGATTGGTGTACCATCCTGATGGGCTTGGTGAATGATTAAAGGAGGATTGTAGGCTTGCTTTTAACTTTTTTATCCAAGGATTTCTATGTAAAAAATCGAGACAGGCTAGACAATATCTTAGTCCAGCTTGTTTCAGTAAACCCGGGCTACCAAACATAGAAGAATATCCAAGTTCAACTTAGCTAGGATCAGCTTATACGATGGTCAAGCTGCTGCTACTATTTGCTCAAAGCTCAAAAGACAGAGAAGAGAGAATAAGCTCAAAGAAGAATATAATGATAGAAAGTATGCAGCTGTCTAAAGTACCTTGTACGCTTGTATTTTAGCTATAGCTCAAACCTAGAGTGTGATCCATTTGCGTCGATGACACATAGTCCTGGCTATATGTAATGCTGAACCATAAATAGGTCTACGCGTAAACTAGTCCTTTGATTGCTCTTGCTGAAAGTTTCCATTTTATCTTTCCAACGACGGCAAAGTCTCCTCACATATAACTGAATAATTCATCAAAAATAAGTTTAGCTAGGGCAACCAATTGAAAACATTTTAGGATAGAAATTGAGTAAGACTCGTGACCATGATTGTGCTCGATGAAATAATTTGACAGCCGAGTTACGGAAAGAGATTAATATAAATGAATATATGTATGTTTATTATTTAGATGTGAAGACATGTGTGATAATAGAAAAAAGAAGTCGTAGACCGTAGCAACGCACGGACACTCTGCTAGTATTTTTATATTTTCGAAACGAATACTGATGTTGTCGAATATGAATACAGAGTGGATATTCCTCGAATGCGGATACGGATCGAAAGTTTTCCCAATTCGAAACAGATACGAATAACAAAATAATAGACTAGTGTTTTATAGTCAGTCAACTGTATAACACCCGTACAGATAAGTATGTTGATATAACACACGATAATTTCAAGTTCAATCATATAAAAAACAATTTGTTAGTTTTCTAGGTTGGGTAATTGGCATATCGGACTATAGTTACTGAAAATTTATTTGAATACAGATATTTTCATTTTCATATCTATATTTTATTTAAAATTCAATACTAAATTTATATTTATTTTTCATAAAAAAATATATTAATATTGCGAAGATAACAATTACTTTCAGCCTCTACACTAACAAAATGCTAACTAGACAATAAGAATGCACACAACTGTCTAAAAAAAAATAGTCCCGCCACAGTGATTAATCACTCACAGCCATAGGTAGACACAGCGTCCCTGCAGCCCGGACGCGTGCCCAGGCTTTGGACCTAGCCGACAAGCCTAATTGTTGTTTATCAAAGGTAAAAATTAGTAAAATTAGCCTTTAAATTAAGAGTTTGCCCGGACTTTGGAAATTTTCTGGATCCACCACTACTCACAGCTGGAGCATACATACCACCACCAAAGGCACCGCCTGGATTACAAATAAGATTCTCCAAAAGTGACGCCTATAAAAAGGAAAAGGTACATAAGCATAGTTGTCGTCCGATCGGCTGATCTTGGGTTTTCATCCTAAAGATAGTCCGAGTACTCAAAGAGTACCACTGACAGTAAAATCCTCAAAGTGCTACCGCCCCCACTTGCTGAGGCCGCTATTGCAAGTCTCTAAGGCTGGTCATAGTGGGAAGTAACTTAGAGTAGTAACATGTGTATGTTACTAGTCTAAGTTACTATCTCCATAGTGCAAAATAATATAGGTGCGGTATCATGCAAAGTCTTATTTATTATAATATAGACTCATTTTGTCTAGAAATATGTGATGTTATGGTAACATAGCTAGTTACCACAAGCCCATCTCTCATCATTTAATTGCATGACATGTCATTTACATGCTTAGTTGGCAATACATGTAGGACTATATTACTATCTAAGTTGCTCCTACCATGACTAACCTAAACATCAAGTTCACAGGACCATGTGTCGGAGATGGACAGGAACACCGCCCCGCATGCCATGCCCAAACAACAGCCTATGAACCAGCTTCATTGCATCCAAGACACCTCTCCGCCATTTCTTCACTTCACGTCCTCCAATAGCAGCCACCATCCACATTCAAATTTGTATTTGAAAAACAAATCCAGGTATTTATCACATCCATTTTCATATTTGCATGGACTCAGGCATTACCACGATCATTTCCAATTTCCCAAATAAGAACCGCGGGAAAATTAGGATTATCTACTACCAGTTCTCACCCTAACTACGGCTGATACAGTACATAATGTAACATGGCATACATTTCATTTCATTTCCGTTCTTTCACATTTGGCCACACAACCTCATATAGTTATGTTTTTTTCTAAGATGCTAGCAGTCATAGTCTGCAGAGTGGCTACATAGAATATACCCAAAATAAATAAACGAGGGAAGAGGATACATTTTTCTCATGTAACCAAATTGCATCTAGAGTACGCAGTACAGCCTCATTCATCTTCCTCCACGGTGATGCAGGATTTATCCTTTCATCCATCCCCATCATTCCCCGCTCTAGAGCAGACAGCCATGACCTTTGAGCGACTCCACCGCGTCATCGAACATCTCCTCCACTCCTTTGAACTCAAGGCCTAGCTTCCGAATCTTGGATGTGTTGTAGCCATAAGTCTGTTCCCCGTAAACGTTCGGTAAACTGCACACACAAATTCAGTGCGGTGCATTCACGATTCAGTGTAGTCAAGCTTGAGATGAGCAACAGCGTGCTAGTATATGTTTTTCAGTGTGGTGACTGGTAACTGACCTCTTTGGGATGGGGAACGATGGGAACCGTTTGGCGAGGAAAGCGACCAGGTCACTGCTATTCAGAACCGCCGAATTGCATATGTACCTCCCTTTGGCATCGGCGGTTTCATAGACCAGGATGTGGCAGCTCGCGATGTCGTCGATGTGGACATACCCCATCCTTCCAAACATGGTGAACTTCTCTGTCTCTCCTGCAACATGAATTCACCAACATTTAGAACATATGCTCTGTATATAAAGATTGTGATGGATGGATAGCAGCGTTCAGGCTGGCATATCCAAAGCATGAACACTAAGACCAGCAAGGAACACGAACATACCTTTGAATAAGCCAAGGACATCTTTTACAGTTGGGCCCAATTCAGACGAGAGATTAGGTCCAATCACGAACGTGGGAAGAACAGCCACGAGGTCGATGCTGTTCTCCTTGGCAAACTCCCAGGCTGATTTCTCCGCTAGGATCTTGGCGACGCCGTACCATACCTACCAGGCACGTCGAAAGAAACAAACCAACTATTCAGAGAAATTATCCGAAATATATATATTGGCATAAAAATCAAAGGCATGGTACTTCTATCGCCCAGAATCACACCTGGATACTTTCACAGAACTCCACAGAGCTCCATGATGTTTCATCCAGCTGCACGTTGGGTGGGAATTCAGCTTCATCTCTCAGCCTCACGGTTGACGATGATGACGTGAGAACAACCCTTTTGAGAGATGGATTCTTCTTGCAGGATCTCAGCACGTTTAGTGTGCCGTTTATTGCGGAATCAAGCATTTCTTCCTGCAATTGAAGTGGGCATCACATGTCAATCAAGACCCATCACGACAGGACAACTTTATCTTCCAACATATTGTAGAGAAAAGAAGATGGGCACTGAAGTGATCATAGTTAGTAGTACAGCATGCCTTGGTATCAGATTTAGTGATGACAGGCGATGCAGTGTGGAAGACGCCCTCACAGGCCATCACAGCATCATCGAAGCTCCCTTCTTCCAAGAGGTCAGCTCTCACAAGCTGCAGCCTTTCCTTGGCCCCTGCTAAGTTCCAGAGATGTGCTACCTTCTTCTGATTGCCTATCCAATTAGCAAATATATGTCACCTCACTATCACTTTACAAAATTGTGCATTAACAGAAAGCAATTAGGAGAACAGATTCGATCATTAGCAGCAACAAACCTGGGTCTCTGACTGTCCCTAGAACATGATAACCGGACTCGAGAAGTCGTTTGACAAGCCAAGAGGCAACAAAGCCAGAGGCCCCAGTGACACACACCTTGCCCATGGAAATATCCGCCATTCTCTCAAGCTGGAAGTGCTCCTGCGATTTTATTCATCAACTTATATATGTAGCAGAAGAACAAGAAGAAATGAATATTGGTATGTCATCCTCTTTTTGTGATTCTGTTCAGCAGGTAGAGAGTAGGCCGTAGACCCCGAGCAGGTAGGGAGGTTCACAGCTTTCACGCTCCAGTGCTTGGTCAGGATAGTACAATACAAAGTTCACACCTTATGAGTGGCACATCTTTACCAGAAATCTTGCCAAAGGGAAATCACATTCAATGATTCATTGGTGATAATATGCTCCCTCCAGTTTATGCAAGATTGAATGATGGCGAAGCAGAAGAAGCTTTATTCATGGATATCTAATTCTGATTACATTCTGACTGATAACCTGTCACTGTAAACCAATCAAAACCAACAGAACGAAAGAACCAGTCTTAATGTACACAAAAATGGGGGAGGAAGAAAATTCCTCGTATGCAAAACAGATGTATACACTCGATTTACACTACTCCTGTTTGGAGTAGATCCCAGATGACACTAGTGTAGAGAACAATGGGGAAGGAATATTTGGGAGAAGGGTACAGCTATCGGGCAAAACTTTACCGAGTGTACCAAGCAGCCATGTCTGCAGGTCCACTATCCAATTCACTTCTCAGGAGAGAGGCCAAAAGAAGATGCCATTTCTGCCAATTGCTGCCATGTTGAATTTGTTATGAACGCTATAGGAACTACAGGCTGAAATGTATATTCATCGCCATCCGGTTGGAGATTATACAATGTTTTGAGTTCCAGAGCTTTAGATTCTGCGGCTTCAGCTTCTTTGCGTAATATCTCCACTTCTTCGCTGTCATCAGTTTCAGTTGCAGCAGTCAATTCTGCTCTAGCAGCAGAGGAGTCCAGACGGAGCCTTTTGTAACTTGCCATGGCCGACTCTTGTTCTTTGAGCACAATAAGCCCTTCGCATTCCTGTATCTTGTCAGTGGTTGCTGTGATATCCTTTTCTATTATCTCCAGATCAGTAGCAGCTTTCTCCAATTTAGCATGCAGTTCTTCCTTTTCAGAATTAAGTGCTTTCGCCTCTGCAGCTATCCTTCCTGCTTCCTTGAAGTTCCTTGCAGCAGCAGCCACCTTCTTTTCAGCCTCTAGTTCAGGACCCCTTTTGTCAATAAAGCTCAGTTTCTGCTTAAATGTAGCTATCTCTTGCTGTATGCCTGCTCTCCTTGAAGATATCTCCTGCAGACCCATAATTAAGATAAGTTCAGAATGAGGATCTTTATTAGCATCGGAAAAACATCTCAGCATATAAAACTAACTATGGTCTATGGAACCCAATATTTTTATCAGTAAAAGGAAATCATTTAAAGGATAGGTGTTGTACCTGAAGACTAGTTCTTGCATCAGTTGTTTGTTGTCTGAGCATTTGGATGTTTTGCGAAATTTCCTCCTCCATTTTTAACAACCCAATTCTATCATGTCTCGACTTCAAGATTGATGATTCAAGCTTTCTTCTGATTTCAACTGACTGCTGGCAAGCTTTTGCTTCAGAAGAACAAGCATTGATGATTTCCCGTAAGTCAGAATCTTTCTGTTCTGTTGAAGAGATGAAGTTATCGATTTTGTTCTTTTCTAGGACAAGCGCTTCAGTATCTTGATCAATTTTAGTTTGGGCTTCCTGCAAGGAATTGATCTTCATGTCAATATCTGACTGCGAGCCATGAAATCTGGAGACCACCGCACTGATTCTTTCTTGAACCTCCTGGATCTGAGCATTGTTTTCAGCTATCTCTGCTTCTTTCAGCCTCACCAACTCCAGCAGCTCTGCTAATTCCACTGTGAGGGTATCTCCTTTCTTACTTAGCATCTCCTTTTCTCTCTTGTCGTCTTCAATCAAATGCTCTACTGAACCTTCCAACCCCGAACGTGCTGCTAAAACCAATTCTGTTTCAACCTCCATCTCTAGCTTCTTTATTTGTAGTAACTCCATTGATGCTTGCCATTCTTCTATTTCCTTCGAGGATATTTCTTCTGCTTGCTTGCTTACCGAATCAGCATGGTCAGTCGCATCCTAAGAAAGGAAGAGATTGAATGTTATTGAACTAGAAGAACAGAAACTGAAACGCAGTGACTACTTTAAATTCATTAGTTGTTGCTAAAGTTCTTGCAGCATAACTAGCTATTCAACTATCATTGTATCTAGGTGGACATCGGATGGTTGCACTAGTGCAGAACACCCTATCCGATACGGGTCAAGAAACACCATCTGTGGCGGTTTAGACCTTCATTGTGGAATATGGGTCATGTATGGCATGCCCCACCCCAAGTGCCAAACAGAGAACCATTGGGGATGGCCCAAATCCGCAGCGGTTTCTCGCGCTTGTCTCTCATGAGGGATCTAGGATGCCTAGTTCTGTACTAATGTTGCAGTTAGTGTCATAAGGGAAAGTAGAACTCTTAGCAGACAAACTACTCCCTGCCTCAAGTAAACATGGACACGTGATGTCCTTCGTGGTCATATTGAACTGCTCAAACTTATTGGGTTGGCTTAAAACTTAAAACATCCTTTTCTTTCACGTCTATCTTGCTATCCAAATCTTTTGTACCTTCTAGATACTTATTATGGTGGATTATTATGCCCTGGAAGGGTACAAACCAATTATTTTCCTAGATCATGGCAATGGATCGCAATGGAAGTTATCACACAGTGACTGCAGCATCAACACTATGCATGTGACGATATCATCAAATGAAAATTTATAAAACACAAGACCCCTAAGTTAGTTTCAAACAGCACCATAGTAGTTCTAGCTTATGTTATCTTTATACTCTTATAAAGATCCGACTTGGTGGAGGTACGTTCACCCTTATGAGATTACCTCTTAAATTGCCAAGAAATTAATTACCATAATTTATCAATATTTATGTACTAGTACATATATGTATTTGTAGCTTTTGAATCATTCTTTAGATTATTAATCATTAATGTATGGATAAAAAATTTATTTTTCATAATGTTCAAGACTATGATTATACAAGGGTTTAAACAACTTAAGGAACGCAAGAAGTGCATGTGCATTTGACTAGTCCAAGCATAAGCATAGTATAGATACTTAGTGTTGATACATGCTTGAATGCTAGGGTTGATGCAACGAAACTTTGTAAGCCTTCCGATTTCAAAATAATGGTTATGTTAGAAGGATGCCTGAATTCAAGGAAGTACATATCTCATTGATATTACAGTTTTATGCAAGGCGAGGAAAGAAAACTGCAGGTGATTTACCTTTGCAAACTGCTCCAGAAGGGCAGCAGCTTCCTCCTCCATGGTAATGCGGGACTCGAGCACCTCCTGCAGCTCCAAGTCCACGGAATCATAATTGAGCTCCGCATCGCGCAGCGCCGTCAACAACCGATCCTTCTCCTTCTCCAGAGCCGCAAGGGAGTCGCTGATCCTCTCAGCCGTCTCAAAGTCCTCTGCCTCGCACGCCTCCTCCAGCTCCCTCTCCAAGTCCTTGTGCTTGGACGCCGCGGAACCGACATCCTCCGCGGCCTTCCTCTGCTTACCGGCCAGCTGCCTCCTCTTGGCCGCGACAGCCGCGGCTCTCTGCTGGATTGCATCGAGCTTACTGGACATTTGAGATCTAAGAAGAGCCAACCTCTCCTCAATCCCCACTGCTGCAGCCCCAACCCCTCCACCAGCCTCATTCCCACCATCTTCGTCTTTCGCCTCCTCTTCCACATCCAACGAATTGCCATTCTCTTTCACATCCAGAGAATTGGCATCCGGATCCACCGCAACTGCAACTTCCTCGCCACCATTATCTAGCTGATGATCAGGGTATTGGCTGGGAATAGGGGGAGCAGCATGATGCGGCAAATCATCGGGGATGGTTAGGCTACCACTGCTACTGGCAGTAGGAATTACAGTAGCCGTAGCAGCAGCATCGGCAGCGGTGGTGGTTGTGGTAGCGATTGCCGCAGTAGGCGGCAGAGCGGGGGCGGGTTGAGGCGAGCGGCCGTACCCGATGCGCACGGCCCGCTTCTTCTTCCGGAGCGCCGAGGAGGACGGCTGCCGGGAGAGGGCGGCGGCGGCGGCGGGAGGCGAGACCGGCGCCGGGGAGGCGGGCCGGTGGTTCTGATCTTGGCCCTGGGTGTGGTGCTGGTCCTGGTCTAGCGGAGGCTGAGGGGCGAGGAGGGTGAGATCGGAGAAGAGGTCCTCGTCCAGAGGCTGGGAAGAGGCCGCGCCGGTATCGGAGTCAGCGTCGGCAGCAGCGGCGGCAGATGCAGGTCGAGGGGTGGGCGGCTTGGGGGGTTCGGGTGCCTCGGCGGGGTCGGCGGAGAGGGAGGGGGCGAAGAGGACCATGCCCTCGAAGAGCGAGTCGCCGCCGTCGCCCCACCCGCCGTCCTGAGACGCCATCGGCGGCGAGCTCTCACGAATCGCTGGATCGCCGGGAGGAGGAAGGAGGAGGAGCTGTAGCTGCTGACTAATCGACGACGCTGCTGCTGATGCTGCTCGTGCTCTAGTAGCCCATCGTAATTTGGCCGCGACGCCAGACGAGCTGGGGTTTGTCAGTTAATTTTTGTCGCGTAATCGAACAAGATTGGACGAAGAGGCCGGCCAGATCGATTATGGCTTTTCCCACACGAAGAGTTTGTCCAGGAAGCAATCGAATCCAATCCGATCCAGGTGATGGATTTGGAAGTGCAAACTGCGTCATTATCGTTATCCAGACATAAATTCAGAGCTGGATTTTGCTAAGTGGCAGTATCCGTCTACTGATGGAGCTCTGTCAGTTGTATATCCACCTCGTTTTGTGAGGATTTTGCAGCAGAGACTGCATCGCATGGCTACTGAACTCACCTTTGATTCGCAGGATGGATTGTAAAGATACATGAAATTTTGTGAAACAGGGTGTTTGATTCATAGGAATAGGGGGGAAAACACGCTCGAATCCTAAAAAGCATAATCAAATAAAGTTCAAATAAATGCAAAGATGCGATCAGAAATGTAACAAAGAAGTTCGAGTGTATTGTAAAATTTCTTTATTTCCCCCTTTGAAACCTAAATTCCTCCACTTTTTCTATGCTTCATTCAGTTGAATCAAATGGATGAATAGAGCCACCAAAGGAAAATTTCAGATCCTATGTTTTGCTCCAAAGGAATTGTAAAAAGAACTTCAGAGTACGCTTTCCTCCAAAATAGAGTGCAAGGAAATCCGTAGGAATATTTCCTACATTTTGTAATCCAATGGATCAGGCAACCTACTTATTATGAAAAATTCCAAATCCTACAAAATTCCCTTGAATCAAAGGAGCCAAACAGGACATCAGATTCTTTGTACAGCGGGAAAGTTGCATCATCATGCAATGCGCTTCATCCACGGAATAGAACCGTCGAGCAGCGGAGGCGCAAACCTGTAAACCTCGATGTTACCAAGAAACCTCACATGAACTCAGGAAAACAACACCAACAAATCATGTACAACATTGTGACCTGCTGCTGTAACAGCGGCGTTGACACAACTGTACACAAATATACGGCTGCTACACAACCGTTAACTGACTTGACTCTCCCGTTTACTCTACTACCAACCGGTACAAATGATGCACATGCACGAGCAATATTACATGAATAAATTAATGATACACGATATCTGGCGTCAGCTCTCAGGGCAACGGATCCCTCTGCGCACCGGGTGGAGCCGTCGGCATCGGGAAGTTGAAAGAACAGTAGGTTCCGCCAAACTGGGGAGCCTCCACATATGGACTCTGGCACAACGGAAGAAAATCAATTCTCAGTGTCTTGCGTGAAAGAAAGGGAAAAAAAAGGTCAGATAAGAGCTTATGTGATATTAACTCTGGCCCAAGTTAGTTCCAAATGTATTTATAATGGGAAAAGAACAACCATTTCAGGAATTTCAGAGATGTTGGAAGTGTAGGGGCAACTACCTGAGTAAGAGGGGGGTTAGGGATGGGATTGAATACAGGCTCCTGTTTTGGCGATGAATCAGGAGAGCCACCTGAATTGTCATTCATGTTATCTATATTCTTCATTTGCGACGGTTCACCCTCAACACCGTTGAGCTTAACCCCCTACGTGGAGAAGAAATAAAACTCAGTAATGGAAATATTATGACATTAACAAAACGTGGATAGCACAAATCAATACCTGGAAAATTTTCCCTAAAGTTTTTAGTCCTTTGGCACGAAGACGCAGGTCTTCCTTCCTGGCACTACCATCTTGAAGCACCTGATATCGACACACATGTCACAAATCACTCCTAGTACGCTACATCTGTTATCTTTTTTTTCAATACTATAAGAATACAAGGCACATTAACATGCATGAAAGGTGGCAGGTAAGCTGAGACAGACCATCTGGCAGACGTGTGATATAGTGGCTTCTATATCGGCAACATTAAGCTTCCACAAGGAATCAACCATAACTTTTTTGTGGTTCTCCATGTACGTTTCAAGTTCTTCCTCTGTGGTATGGCCCTCAGCACCCAGCTGCTTCTTCAAGTCTTCTTGCAGCTGCATAAGAGCTATTGCACCTGCAGAACCACAAGATAACCAGATTTTATTACCAACATTATGCTAGCATGAACACGGACGATGCCCAAGGCAGCATCATATGCTTTCGAGATATGCCAATTAAAATAACCCACAAAATATTGATGAGATACTTTACCTGCTGCGGCTGTTACTTGGGATTTGATAAAATGGCCTTTGTCTCTGAACCATTCAGCTACAAATGGAACCCCCAGATATATTGCTTTTTTTCCAAGTTCTTTTGCAGCTTGTCTTGAATATACATAACCAATAGTGTTCAACATAACAAGCCCATAGGCTGCAGGACAAGGAAAATAGGACCAATAGAGAGAGAAACTTCAGATTACAGATATCACGGGCATGCCCAACAGAGAGCATATGGGAGAACAGAAACAACAAAATATATTAAAGCAAAAGCATCGAATATCTATGAATATATTTGGTAAATACAGTTTAGACTAAGTGTATATTTTTCATGTAGTTCAGAAAGAGGGGAGAATATTAGGATTATGGAGTATTGTGTGACATCCTGGCCCAAGGCTTAAAACTTAAAAGGATTCATAGACTACTCATACAAAGAAAATGCATCTTCTTTTCCGAAAGCTTATCTCCAGAGAACCTCTCAGTTATGTCTGCTTGGCCAGGAGCAATTTGGGGATGGGTGACCTCCTAGGAAGTTCCATGGGGTACTCACGAGTGAGGACAAAGTGCACTCGAAAGACTTGTGTTCGTCTGTGGGGAACTGGGGATAGTCTAAAGATCCTAGGAGCTGCCAGCACAGGAGTGGCTGGGGTGCTACATATAGGGAGGCCTTCAATATTATGTGCACACTGTGCTTTCGACCAGATGGAAATAATAATACAATTCATTAGAATATTATTTTTAGTTAGCAGGTAATTGATGGTCTTTGACTAAGCAAAACAAGCAGTTATTGTTACCCCTGCAGCCATGCCCTGCTGAAAAAATGGTAACCTGATTTTTCTTCCAAGTGGATGACTAAGAATGCCATCACATACACTATGCTCATGAAGGTGTCAAATAAGAAAATTACACACTGAACAGTGAAGTACACAAATTACAGCTCCTTCAAACATACCAACTGCCAGCTAAATTCTTACAGCAACAGGTAGGGCAGGAAGGGAGCAAACCTGCGTCACTAAGTCTGGACACCTCTGCCACAGCAAGCCGGACGAATTCCTCTTTATTTCCTTGAACATAAAGGTGCAGACGATTTTTAAGAATCTCTGCGAGTTTCTCTTCTCTTTCCTTTTGAACATCCTGTAGTTGCAGTTTACCGTTCAGCAGAATAGTGGTAGAATCAGAAGTTTTTTTTTTTTGAAGTTGAATCAGAGAGAGTATGAAATGCAACAAATATGGATGGAAAGGTGGCCAACAACAGAACTAGTGGTCATGGAGTTGGCGCATTATGAATGATCATGGAAGTTATCTATATATACTAAACCTACTAAAAGACCAAACCTGCATTTTTTCTTGCAACTTTTTTGTGTCGATGTTTTCATCGTCCCCAAAATTATCAAGTGAAGCCATTGATGCCATTGCCAATTGACCAATATAATCCTCAAAAAGCTCACTACCGAATAGCATCGCGAAAATTGCTGCTGGATCAATTATTCCTTCCCTGTAGAATGTCGACAAGCAAGCTAGTTAGAATATGATTCTTGGAAGATTCTTTAGAATATCAGGTGACATGTGCATCTTTTGGATGGTTGAAGATTATTTGCCTCTGTTCTCTACAAAAGCTCCAACTAACAGTATCATGCTGCTTTGCCGCAAGTGGCAAAACCCACATCCCTTAAGTTTTGAGTATGTTTTGTAAACTCTAGATAATTTAGTTATGAAAGGCAGACATACGTTGAGATGCCAGATTTTCCATGGGCATTATAATCTTGGCGCTGTGCGGGGTCACTAAGCACTTGGTATGCCTCCCCTAGTTCCTGCAATACGAATTTATCTGAGTAAACAATAGTCTTATACAGAAGAAAGTTATTCACACATCATACTATTGTTTCTCATGTAGTCAATAGCATCAGTTCACATTTCAAAACTATCATGAGAAATAATTATAATACTATAGCAGCTATGGAGTAACGATGCTCAACAGATTCAGTAATTATGTATCAACGTTTTCTGTAAGTATGTATTTACAGCTAAGTACAGTAGTCCATAGTGAGAACAAATCTTTAAAAATATAAAAAAATCATGATGCATGTTACTAGTGTATCACATCATAGCCTCGCACTCATTAATTAACAAGAGATTACAGTCAACCTTGCTTGCTGGCTTACACCAATTTGGTTCTTGAAATGGTTAATCTAGCTATTCAGGTTCAAAAGGCTTAGATAGATTTTTCAGCTGAATATAGCAATACTAGTAAGAGCAAAGTTCGTATTGATGACTACAGCTTCAGTTGCTCTAAGCGTATGATTTCCTTAAAATGAGGAACCTTCTCAGGCAGCGGTTCAAGGAGACGAGCCTCACATTTGGTAACTAACATCCAACTCTTTCATGCATCAGAGATGTACAATTAGCTAATGAAGATTCTGCCCATGAAGGTTTGGTACTAAATAGCGCAAACTACTCTCTCAGTCCCACAATATAAGACGTTCTGGTAAATAGTTTTAGTTTATCTTGTCAGGCAATTCACATGGTTGAGTCGACTGAAGCTTGGCAGTAGCTTCTCCGCATCGATCCACGCCATTATGTAGGGTACAAGGTCTCAAAGAACAAAGCAATATGTTACAAAATGGTTTATCAGTGTTGCCATAAGGTTCGTATTTACGGATAGTGAGGTACGTAGTAGCTATGACAAAAGTTACTGATTCGTTCAAGATTTATGCAAGCAAGTAAATCAGAAGATATTTTGATTATCTCCTTAACTCGATGAGTGTGTCCTCAAGGATAACATTAACAGTCATTGATCAGCAAATAAGTCAAAACACCATTAGCACCAACAGACTAGCCCAAACGAAAAACCCCGGTCACAAAACCCAATTGGGGCCAGTTGACATTATCCAAATCCATTGCGTTTTGGTAACAATAGGTTCGACTCTAATCAGATTGAATTGAGGATTCTACACCAGCGGATGAGCTCCCGAGTAGTTAGGTAGAGAAGGTCAGCGTGAGGTAGACAGTTTAATACGAGGAGCAAAGCCATGGAAAAAACAATTAACCTGGAACTTCCCCGCGGCCTGCGGATCATTTGGGTTCTTGTCTGGGTGGACCTGCCTCGCCTGCACCACCACAAGCAGCAGGACGAATCAGATACGAAAAAAAAACAGCGGCGAAGCAAAGCGGCCGCGAGGAGGGGCAGGAGGACTTACCTTGATGTAATAGGCTTTCTTGATCTCGGACTCGGAGGCGGTTGGGCTCACCCCGAGCACGTCGTAGTAGCCCGTCTCCTTCACCATGGCCGGCGCCTCTTCAGGAGCTTCGATCTCCTCCCGTCCTGAGCTTCCCGATTCGGTTCAAGGGGGGGTCGGATCCGGCAACTGACTGACTGTTCGCTCGCTGGGGGCAGACGGTGTGCGCCCGCCGGTGGACGGGCACGTCCGGCGACGGCGACGGCGGGACGCCGGGGGTGCGGGTAAGGACAGAGCTGTAGGTGGTGGTCGGGCTTTTGGATTTCTGCCACCTGCAAAGCGCGTGGTGTCGGGACGAACTTCCTATTTTCGCTGGAAGTCTACCACGATACCACGAGGGCAGCAGCCAAGTTGGATCCGGGTCAGGTCGAGTCAGTGGGCTGCTGCAGCCAGTCATCGACCATATCTCAGATCGGCGAAAATCACGGGGCCGACTTGTATAGGGCAGACCTGGCCAACGGGCCAGGCACGGGCCAGGCACGGCACGCCCTAAACAGACCTGGCCCGGCACGGCCCACCGCAGCCCACCAAGCTCATGTGTTGTGCCGGGATGGCCGGGCCGGCACGCGTGTCCGGTTTTGCGGTCCGAGCCCGGCCCCGGCGTCTAGCGGGCCAGGCTGCGACACGTTTGGCACGCGGGACAGGTAGATGTTTTTCTATGGCTCGTCATATTATCGTATAATAAGTAACGAATATGTATTAAATCAACTACGATTGTTTGGTCCGTTGGTCGAGCGGTGACGGCGGAACGCATGCCGGCCATTCGCTCCAGCACACCATGGGAAGGGCCTATGTCGTGCTTTTTTCGCGTGTTGTGGCCCGGCCCGCAAAAGTCTGGCCTGTTGGCTAGGTTGGTATAGAGTCAGATTGGTCAAATCGTAGGATTGTAATTTTAAAAAATTGCTAATAATCTAAATTTGTTTAGGCTTTGTTCGTTTGCAGTGGTTTAGATCTCTAAACCGCTATACGGAGGGTGTGATCCCTGGATTTCAGCCCAATCTCTCTTAGAGCATCACTAACAGGGCCCTTAAAAGGGGCAAACCTTAAAATAACCGTCGATATAAGGGTTGGAGGGGGAAATCGGTGCAGAACAGAACCCTCAAATGACGCGATCCGTAAAATTTTTTTGAGGGCTGACCTGAAAACGGCCCTTCGACCTGTATAACCTCTGGTCGAGAGGCCGACCCCCACGCCAGCCCGCACTCGGGAGAAGAGTAGGGCGCGCTGAAATTTCAGCTCTAGCAAGACACTTACTATTCCTGGCCGCCTAGATCTCATGGCCGCCTCCTCTAGCCACCCGATTCGGCTCCCGCCGCCCTCGCCTAGCCGCCCCCGAAGGTCAAGCACCCTGCCCGGACGTTGTCTCTCCGTGTTGCACCCCGCATACAAGCTCCTCCGCCAACGCATCGAGGATGAACTCGAGTGAGCATCTGCTTGAGGACGATTTGTCCGATTGGTCGTCATCAAACGATTTCGGGCTCGAGGACGACGACTGCGAGACGGGCATTCTCCTCCTTCCCGTCAAGGAGCACGAGGACCGCGCCAAGCTGCTGGATCGGAGGCACGGGTCGGTGATGGGCTGCACATACATCTACTGCAACCGCTTCCTTGGCCATGCCACCTTGATGGAGGATTACTTCGCAGAGGTACCAACATATCCGCCGCGTCTTTTCCATAGGAGGTACCGAATGTGCGTAGCTTGTTCGTCAAAATTGCCGAAGCTGTCAAGGCCAATTCGACATACTTTAAGCAACGGCGTAACGCTACCGGCGAGCTAGGATTTAGCACCTACCAAAAGATCCCGGCTGCCATGCGAGTGATTGTGTATGGCGTCCCGCCGAACTACATCGATGAGTACCTATGCATAGGTCAAGATACAACCATTGAGTTAGTGTGTAGGTTCGCGAAGATGATTATCAGGTTGTTTGGTTCAACTTATCTCCGAGCTCCTAATGAAGAAGATACCAAAAGATTGATGGAGATAAATGAGAAAAGGGAATGGTTGGGCATGCTTGGTAGTATAGATCTCATTTGTTTGCAATCCTTGTGGCTGGAGAGGCGCCTACTTGCAATTACAAGGTCATGGATCATGAGTAATCAATGGGTTATTATCTAGCGGATGGCATATATCCCGAATGGGCAACTTTTGTGAAGTCCATTAAAGATCCCCAAGATCAACAAGAAGCTATATTTGCCAAGGCACAAGAGGCACCCTGCAAGGACATTGAGAGAGGTTTTGGTGTTTTGCAAGCAAGGTTTGCAATTGTTCGAGGCCCAGCTATATTTTGGGACAAAAAACCCTTGTCAACATCATGACATGTTGCTACACAACATGATCATAGAGGATGAGAGAGGTTTAAACTTTCCTTGCGTCTATGACAATGTTGGCATTCGAGTGCAGCCTGAAACAAGCCTCAATCGCCGTGAAGCTTATATTGAAGCATATCGGCAGATTAAGGACAAGGCATCTCACAGGCAGCTCGTCGCCGATCTCATCCAGCATCACTGGATGCTGTATGGCCACCGCGCAACCAATCGCTCATGATCTCCCCTTGTTTTTCCTTGGCATGTTGTAATTCGATTTGTGTGAGATGGACCTTTTGAGAACATTTGTCTCATTTATTTGATTCAAACAATTGGTGTAATTTGATTTATACATTTTTTGTAATAATTAGGATAATAATTGTGTGCTCATGGGAACTATTATTTGTGTTTGAATCGATTTGTTGAACTATGTTATTTGTGTTTTTTGCATACGCCTTTTTGAATGGCTGTTACAAAAAAACGTATTTCATTGTCAAAAAAGTGTATTTGTAAAAATATTTGGAAGAAAAAAACTTATTTTTCCATAGTACACTCTTACTCTTTAGCAAAATCAAGATCATTTTCCAGCGGGAATGAACATCCAAAACCAAAGGGTTTTTCAGGGCAACATATGAAAATGTGGCCAAACCCTTGTTTTATGGGTCAGCGTACTCACAGCGTAGATCAGAGCCCTTATTCGCAACCCGTAAAACGGAATAACCTTCGAAGAACCCTTAAAAAGCGAGAACAGGACATGTACTTGCGTTTTAAGGGTTAGACGTTTACGGGTAATGTTAGTGATGCTCTTACCCGTGTCCCATGTTCCCTACTATTTCATCATGCCGTTCGGTTAATCCATGCACAAGCGGCAAGACGTAGCAAGCAGCATGACATACTGGCAGATAAAATAGATAGCACATTTGAATCTAAATAATATTCTTTTTGCCATCAGCCTTGAGCATGGATGAAATACAAAATCATATATGTCAAGATACATAACAAAATACATGATATAGTTGTACATGGGTATCTAAAAATAATCTTGCTCGGAAAAGAGTGTATCTAAAAAATCTCGATCATTTCAAGGTCTGGTCGTTCTCAGATAAATAGTGATGCGACAACAAATACAGTGAATAATATACAATCCTTTCACCATGGACCCTTGTCTTCCTTCTTCTAAAGCTTGATCTGTAGAACTATGCGTCTTTATGCCTGGCCATGTAAGAAATGAGATAGTATAATTATTAGAACATGTTTAATTCTAAGCAAAAAATATAGAAGAAAGATGGATGGGACATTGTTTTTTTAACGATAAAGGGGTCTAGAACGACCCCGGTGTTGCCATTACTATATTCGAAGCGGTGGGTGCAAATAACAGGCAGGCCCTTTCCAGAAATGAAAACGCAAAGAGGACCTGCGAATAAGCAAGGAGGACCCTAGAAGATTTACAGAAAACACAATTAGGTCCTTAAACCTCTCCATGGCGACTGAGCCCAAGCCGCCGACCACCTCCATCCCGTCGGGGACGAACCACTTGGAAGAGTGGAGATGCTGGATGCCGACGTCGCGCTCCATAGAGGCCTCCATCTTGGAGGTTGAAATCACGCCCTCCTAGCGTGAAGCTGGCCTTCCTTGGCCAAGGATACCAGTGACAGTCATGGCCACCGAGCAAGGAGCTCTTCGATGCAGGATGGGACATTGTTTGTGATGCACTATATTCAGAAGCTAATGCAAGATATATGAAGAAAAATAATCTAGAGAACCAAGACTTTGCTCTACTAGCAGCACAAATACAATAATATGTAGCAAAACAAAGTAAACAACAAGAAGGCACAAGCAGCTACACGACAAAGTAAACAGCAGTAGCACAACTAAGTCTATCTTCAAGCAAAGATTAGTAAACAAAATTGGCAGTAGCAGTAACAACTATGACAACTCAACAAGGAAAATTTAATGGTGCCTAGTTAACGTGGGAGTTTCTTTCTTTATTCCCCAGCAATGGCGCCAGAAAGACCTTGATGATGCTCGACGTGGCACTTTGTTGGTAACCCCAAGCGCAGGGTGTGAAGAGCAATCAACAAGTTTTCCCTCAGTTGAGACCGAGGTTATCGAACTAGAAGGAGGAAGGAAACGTCACACAGGTGTTGCAAGCAACGCGGAGACCTCCACAACACAAACTCAAGACTTTGTCCCAACGAATCATTTAGGTTGTCAAGCTCACCAGTTTGTTGTAACAAAGGATTAAACGTATGGTGTGGAAGGTAATGGTTTGCAGCAAGTAAACAAGTAACAGGGGAAGATGTATCAATGGTAAAGATTGGACCGGGGTCCATAGTTCACTAGAGGTGCTTTCCTTAGATAAACAACATGGCATAAAGGGTAAACAAATTACAGCAGGGCAATTGACAGGAACTGAGCAAGGCATAACAATACAATTACTAGTCAGAAAGATCTTATGAGGTTGATTGGGCAATACAACAAGATACATAGACCGCCATCCAACTGCATCTATTACTAGAAGTCCACCTTCAGGTTATCATCCGAACCCCCTCCAGTATTAAGTTGCAAGCAACAAACAACTGTTTTAAGCAAAGTGTGTAAGGTAAATAGTCCACATGTTCCATGAACAAGAGACCGTTGTTTTCTCCCTAGTAGCAACAACGCATCTACAGCCGAAGAGATTATTGTCACTTTCCTTGGAAACTAGAGGCATGAACCCACTATCGAGCATAAATACCCCCTCTTGGAGTCACTAGCAACTACTTGGCCAAGGTAGCTACTAACAACGGAGAGCATGAAAGATCACAAACAACACAGACATGATAGAATCATAAAGATAAAACCATTAATCAAACCAACATAATGATCTCAATATCCATCGGATCCCCGCAAACACAACATGCATGATTACAAATAGATTAGATCTTGATGATGAACGGAGCTCACAAGATCTATACATGAAAGCACAAAGGAGGAGATACAACCATCTAGCTACTACATGGACCCGTAGTCCAAGGTGGAACTACTCACGCATCATACCGGAGAGAAGGCCTTCGGGATGATCTCCCCTCCGGCAGGGTGTCGATAAGAACTTCAGATTCCCCCCCTCCCGATCTAGGGACGACGGTGGCGACGGCTATAGAAGGTTTCGTGGATATTTGATCGGGGACTCAGGGTTTCTGCATCGGGGGCTTCTTAAAGGCGAAGGGGGAGACCGAGGCGGCGGCCAGGGCGACCAAACCCTAACCAGGCGCGGGGTAGGGCCCACCTGCGCCTGGGGTGGGTCTGGCCCCTCTGGCCGGCCCCTCCAGCTCTCCTCTAGACTTCTTGTTCCCCATGGAAAGTAATTGACTTTGTCGTTTGTCCCGTCCAATTCCGAGAATATTTCTTTACTAACTTTTCTGAAACCAAAAACAGCAGAAAACAGGCATCTGGCACTGTTGCAACTTGTTAATAGGTTAGTACCAGAAAAAACATGTAAAAAGCACCTCAAAGTGTGGACAAGTAAAGCAAAGTAGATACAAATAAGCATGGAGCATCAAAAATTATAGATACATTTCCAACGTATCAACATCCCCAAGCTTAGCTCCTGCTCGTCCTCGAGTAGGTAAGTGATAAAAAGAATAAATTTTTAGGCGACATGCACCCTCACAATAAAGATCCAACCATTTGCATGCATTGAAAGCTGGGATCAAAGAACTCTAAACATGTGCATGAAAGATGGAGTTCTAACAATAGGACATAGTAACTATGCATGTAACATGGCAAGCTACAAACAAAGATCATGAATAACATGCATCGAAAAATGTTTGTTTGTTTCACACGCAGAAAACATAGCATAGTGGCAATCAGCTTGTCCCTCATAGAGTAGCAATATAGATGCATAGGACACCTGCAAAGTTCACAAGGGTGACTAGAAACAAGTAGCACAAGAGCAAATAATAACATAATATGCATCAATTAATAAGCTTTGGAACACTGCACACATAATGACAACTATGCTCTCTTAATGGTGCCTAAAGGTAGGAGGTGGAGACTCAACAGTGGTGGAAGAAAGACCTTTTTGTAAAGGAAGCAGGGATTACAAGTTTCAAAAAGAGCTTCCAAAAATTATGGTACTTGTTAGCTTTCAGCCCTCATTGCCCCTATCATAAGCATCTTGAAGTGGTTAAGGTTTAAAGTGGCAAAGCTGGAGTATATGCTTGACGAAGTATAAGCTGACAATCTCATGTCCCTTGAATACGAGGGCCACACCTCATGCATACTCAACTTTGGGTCTAGGTAAGTTCCTGTCACTGTAAGTATTTGCATATCATTGAGAACCGCCAACGGGGTACCCCTTGCACATGGTACAGGAGCTTTTCCATAACAAAAATGACAAGGCAAGCACACAATGAGCATCTCAGCAATCTTTTTATTTACCATATGCATATATTTTTATTGAGGATGCTTCATATATAGCTCATTATGGTGATGCTGCAAGTTTCCACCATGATTAGGCATGGCTTAGGCTAGCGGACCATGCGTTTCTATAACACAGGATACAAACTCTATGGACTTACAAGTTCCCTCTTTATTTCACACCGGTGACATCCATAGACAAAAGAGCATGATATCAACTAAGTACAACAAGGTACAAGTGCAATGTTGAAAATGTTCCCCGTGACAACACGGTTCTGCTAATTCCAACTTATAAATGCAAGCATATACAACAAAGTTGTCACAATGGTTCAAGTTTATTAGGGTCAAAGAATAAAGTGTGCCATCAAGTTCGTGAGAGCTTTACTCACTAAGTTTTCACATAACAAAATAGTTTTTAATTGGAAGATAGTTCAAAACAAGAATATACTTGGAATGGTGTAACACAACATGCATGGGAATTTATAGTGGACACTTTGGAATAACTTGGTTTCTTGAGAGTTGGAAGCATGAGTAGAGCTTACTCATACAAGTGGAGGCTAGCAAAAGACTGGGAGCAACCAACTAAGAGAGCAATAATGGTCATAATCATGCAGTGCAACAAAGCATACTAATCAAAGCAAAGAGTGGTACTACAAGTCAAGGACTAAATGGTCATAGAGGCTAATGGTGACTTGTCATAGTCAGAACATGGTGTGAGCATGTGCCAAGTCAACCCAAGCAAAGCATCAAAGGAGAATACCACAATACTATGTTATTGCATGCTAAAACAACGCATAATTTCTTCAAGGCACACTAAGCAATCCCAATTGTTTGGAATAAGACATGCTACAACAATAATCACTAAGCATAATGCTAAAACAACACCTAGCATGACATGTTAAAGTCTAAGTCACAGTCAATGCAAGCTCCTCTTGCACTTCAAGCAAGAACTTACTACTCCTTTCCAACACCAAGCAAAATTATTTGCAAAACAACACAGCGAGAACGGGGGTCCAAACTACTTTATTCAAGCAAACTAAACAAACTAAGCAAAGCAAATGAAAACTAAGATGCTCCACGAACAACACAATTGTGCATGAAACAATAAAAACAAAGTGTCTAGACAGACCTGAGCTTTTTATTGATGAAGAAGGGGATGCCTTGGGCATCCCCAAGCTTTGACGCTTGTACCTCTTGGATATTTCTTGGGGTGACACCATGGTGGCATCCCCAAGCTTGAGCTTTTTGATGACCCACAAATATAGGGGATCACAACAGTCTTCGCGGGTAGTATTACCCACTTTATTGATTCGACACAAGGGGAGCCAAAGAATACTTGCAAGCCTTAACAACTGAGTTGTCAGTTCAGCTGCACCTGGAAATAGTTCTTGCTCACAGAAGTTTATCAGTAGTAACAGTTTGTAGTAGCTACAGCAACAGTGAAAGCAACAGCAACAGTGAAACATTAGCAATAGTAACAGTAACAGTAACAGTAGGATTCGAGTACGGTAGGCATAGTGATGGATGGACGGGCGTTGCATGGATGAGTCTAAACATGTAACTTCAAGAACTAGGGCATTGCAGATAAATAATAACAAGCATCCAAGTACTAAACAATCCTAGGCATGTGCTCCATATATAGTCATACGTGCTCGCAATGAGAACTTGCATAACATCTTATGTCCAGCCAGCCCGTGGCAGCGGGGCCTCTAGGGAACTACTGGCAATTAAGGTGCTCCTTTTAATAGAGCACCGGAGCAAAGCATTAACACTCCATGAACACATGTGATCCTCACACCACAGCCATAACCGGTTGTCCCAATTATTGTCACTTTGGGGCCTTTGGATCCAGACAATGATATGTGTACATAACTTGCAGATAAGATCATAAACAATACTATCATAATGATTCAATAATAAGTTCAGATCTGAGATCATGGCACTCGGGCCCTAGTGACAAGCATTAAGCACAACAAGTTGCAACAAAGTCAAATAGCACTAATATAGATACTAGGCACTATGCCCTAACAGATCTTATTTGATTACATGATAGAACTCATCCAATCCCTACCATCCCCAAGCCTACAGCGGGGGATTACTCACTCATGGATGGGGGAAACATCGGTGGTTGATGGAGATGCGTTGGTGATGACGATGGATGATGACCCACAAGTGTAGGGGATCGCAACAGTCTTCGCGTGTAGTATTACCCAATTTATTGATTCGACATAAGGGGAGACAAAGAATACTTGCAAGCCTTAACAACTGAGTTGTCAGTTCAGCTACACCTGGAAATAGTTCTTGCTCACAGAAGTTTATCAGTAGCAACAGTTTGCTAGTAGCAACAGCAACAGCAATAGTGAAACAGGAGCAATAGTAATAGTAACGTAATAATAGGATTCGAGTGCGGTAGGCATAGGGATGGATGGACGGGCATTGCATGGATGAGCCTAAACATGTAACTTCAAGAACTAGGGCATTGCAGATAAATAATAACAAGCATCCAAGTACTAAACAATCCTAGGCATGTGCTCCATATATAGTCATGCGTGCT
Source organism: Avena longiglumis (assembly GCA_030063025.1). Lineage (NCBI taxonomy): Eukaryota > Viridiplantae > Streptophyta > Magnoliopsida > Poales > Poaceae > Avena > Avena longiglumis. The sequence goes on from CP125977.1 coordinate 101,539,877, forward strand.
CGCAATGAGAACTTGCACAACATCTTTTGTCCTGCCAAATGGCGTGGGCCTCTAGGGAACTACTGGCAATTAAGGTGCTCCTTTTAATAGAGCACCGGAGCAAAGCATTAACACTCCCTGAACACATGTGATCCTCACACCACATCCATCCCCTCCGGTTGTCCCAATTATTATCACTTTGGGGCCTTTGGATCCGGACAATGATATGTGTACACAACTTGTAGATAAGATCATAAACAATACTATCATAATGATTCAATAATAAGTTCAGATCTGAGATCATGGCACTCGGGACCTAGTGACAAGCATTAAGCACAACAAGTTGCAACAAAGTCAAATAGCACTAATAGAGATACTAGGCACTATGCCCCTAACAGATCTTATTCGATTACATGATAGAACTCATCCAATCCCTACCATCCCCAAGCCTACAGCGGGGGATTACTCACTTATGGATGAGGGAAACATCAGCGATTGATGGAGATGCGTTGGTGATGACGATGGTGATGATCCTCTCCAAATTCCCCGTCCCGGCAGGGTGCCAGAACAGAGTTTCTGGATCCGATCTTGGTTTCTCGTGGCGGCGTGAGCGTAACTTTCGGAAAACTATCAAACCCCCTCTGCTTTTAGGTCAAGGCAACTTATAGGTGCGGAGGAGGCCAAGTCGCTCAGGATGGCCAAACCTCCCTAGGCGTGGGTCGGTGGACCTGCACTGGGTGGGTCCGCCCCTGTGCCTCCCTTTGTCTCCCCTTCTAGATCCATGGATCTTCTGGTGAAATATATTTTTTGGCATATTTTCTGGGATTTTTCCTGATAGTTCATTTTCTGCACAAAAACAAGACACCAAGGTAATTCTGTTGAAAACAACGTCAGTCCGTGTTAGTTGTATCCAAATCACACAAGTATAGAGGAAAAACAATAGCAAAGTGTTCAAGAAAGTAGATATGTTTTGGACGTATCGACTCCCCCAAGCTTAGCTTATTGCTTGTCCTCAAGCAATTCAGTTGAAAATTGAGTGCGATAAAATAACTTTCACGAACACTTTGCTTCATATGATGTAAATATTCTCAGCATAGGAGTAGATGCTTAGACAATTCATAATAAAGAGTATGCAACTAAGTCTACTCAATAGTCATTGCAAGCTATGAAGATAAAACCAACTCAATAATAATAAGTAGCATGGAACATAAACATAAGCAACATTGCAATGCTCATAATAAGGTATGATAGAGCGGTATCTCGCTTGCCTTTGTTTGAAGAGCACAATATAAATGCCAAGGCACCTCTGAAGTTCACATGAAGACTAGGGATAAAGATATCAGAGATACAAGCATCAAAGTCATGACATAATTAACAAAGTTTTGGAACAAACACAAGAATGACAACTATGCTCTCCAGAAAGTGCTCATAGAATAAGTGGTGCCTCAACAAAGTTGTGAAAACGGTTTTGTAAAGGTTTTAAAGGCTTCCTAATGCTGAAAGGAAGGTACTCATTAGCTTTGAGCTCTCATTGCCCCTATCACAGGCATCTTCTTGTGGTTAAGGTGAAAGTGAGGTTGTGGCATCCCGCAAAACCACTACTAGAAAATCGCGTTGTTTTTGTGCATTGCATCATCATGACCGCATGCTCATGTCATCATGCCACCTTGCATTTGAGCATCGTCATCATCTTGCATTTGCTTGCATAAAATTATTTGCGGAAAAACCTATTTTGTTTTCTACACGCCCCGTCTTTGTTCAAACGCAAAACCCGGGTCTCCGGATTATTTTATTTTGTCTGCTATCGGTTTGCAAAAGCCTTGTGTTAAACAAATAAAATATTCAATTATTTTTAGTAGGGCAGTCGAACGGGCCGATTCGACCCAGTCGACCACCCCCGGAATAAAATCGGTCCACCTAAACCAGCCTACCCGAATCCTAAAACTACCCAAACCTATCCTACCCACCTATCCCAGCTCGCCACCTCACCCTCTCCCCCAATCCCTACCCACCCTGCCACCTCACCAATCCCTCTCTTTTCCCCCTCTCTCTCTTTCTCACCTAGCCCATCCTACCCTCTCTCCCTTGCACCTAGGCCCCACCCGCGCGGGTCCCACTCGCCCCCACCTCCTTTCTTCCCCTGGTCAACCCACTCTCCCCCCTGGACCCACTCGTCAGCCCCACCCCACTCAACCTCACACCCACTCCCCGATCCCACGCAGCCCCGCCGCCCGCCGCCTCCTTCCTTCCTCCCGCCGGCCTCCTCTCCTCCTCTCCCAAGACGCTCCCGCCTTGCTCACGCCCGCCTCCCCCCCGCTCTGCGCTGCCCTCCCCGTCGTCTCCTCTCGGGCCCCGCCTTCCTCCTCCTCCATGCCCGCCTCCCACTCGCCTCTCCTCCTCGCCCACCCTCTCCCGCTCCACCGCCTCCGCGCCCCGCCTCCACCTCCGCCTCTGCCGCCCGGAGCTCGCCCGGCCGCGCCTCCATCCTCCCCTCACCGCCTCGGCCTGCTGCTACCTCCACCTTCCTCCCTCCGGCCACCGCTCCCTCCTTCTCTCTCTCGCCGCTGGCGACCCGCCCCCGTCTCTCCTCTCCGGCCACCGCCACCAGCTCGCTCCTCCCCACCTACCGCTCGGCCCGCTGCCGCGGCCCTCCAGCCTTGTCCGGCCGTCATGCCGCTGCCGCCCAACCGCCGCCCGCCGGCCTCTGCCTCACCGCGCTCGCCGCCCTTGCCCCCGTCGGCCTTCGCCCCTGTCCCGCGAGCAGCCGCCGCGTCCGCCTCGTCTTCCGCTGTGAGCTTGGCGGTTCACGCTGCGTGGTCCACGCCGAAGGCCGCTGTTCTCGCCGAGCCGCTGCCGCTCGCTCGCCTCGACGCTGCCCCTCTCCACCGCCTTCGCCCGGTCTGCAAGCCGGCCGCCATGGCAGACGCCTCTTCACCTCTGCCCGCCACCTTCGGCCAGGCTAATAGGTGATCGATGGACTGGCGATGTGAAGATGGCACGTGCACTCGGTCTTGTTGTTGCTCTGCCGTGTTGCTTCGTGTCGTGTCCATGTACCCAAGGTCATCGGTACGTTGGCCAGTTCTCCGACCCCGACACGTCGACAAGACCTTCGTCGCCCACACATGCCTTAAGGGGACCAAGAGCTTACGTGGAACGCCAAGAACTTCCACCGAACCCCATCGAACCCGGATCCAGAGCCCGAACGCTGCAACCCTCAAGAACGCAGAGAACCTCGGGTGCGCCAACATGGAAAACCGAAGACCGATCCCGGCGTCCGGGACCCCGAAGGCCGATCTCGTCGAACCCTGAAGACCCCGGTGTCGGGCCCCAAGTTCGCCTCCGATAATCAAGAGGGTACCCCAAGATCTCCATCGTATGTGTCGAGACCAACACCAAAGCGATGACAAGATCTACCGATGACCGCGAACCCTGACGCCAAGGTCGCCACCGGAACGACAAGCACTTCACCGCGGAACGCCAAGTCCTTCTTCACCGGAACTCCAAGATCTACTCCGTTGTACGAGAATGTTTCTGCCGAGACCGTTCCCCTGAACCCTGAGACCAACCCCGAACCCCGGAACACCAAGTTCGCCGAACCCTGGATGTGTGACCCTTTTTCTCAAGCCCTATTTTTATAAATGAAATACAAACTTGTTGCATATTAAATTGTTCATGCATGCATACTTGTCTGTGGTTTGGGGGCCTTATGCCGATTCACCTAATAATTAAATATGGGGCCCATATGCGGGCAAATCTAGTCTCATATTGGCCTCATTTAAATTTGTGTAGCGAACCGGTGATATATCTTGCCTTATTAGAACAACATTTAAATTGCGGGGTTTCTAAACTACTAGAACCATATAATTAATTGTCGGGACCCCGGTTCCACTTAATATTGCCTAATTGCATTGCACCCTTGCCATGTCATACATCATACATGCATCATGCCCGATCTTTTGCAGTAGTAATAAATATTGCATCCGGTGTTTCTTCTAGTGTTTTGCTTCTTCGCGGATAAGGCCGTTGAGTTGATGTGAGCTTCGCCCCGATCTTCGGTTGAACCCTCGGCAATGTTTTCAGGCGAGCATCTCCCCCTTTCTACCTATCTTACTTTTATAGTATTTACTTCCTCCTGTTAATCTATTGCTATCTGTGTTGCGATGCTCTAGTTTTCGTACCCGTGAAATCCCTTGCAGCCTTATATTGCCTTGGACACATCCTATTACCTGTTGTTTGGTAGATAGTTGGACTTGCGCGTCGTAGTCGCTTGCTCAAGTGCTGTTGCGTGTCACCAAGTACCTCAGTTGTTGGATTATGGCCGCACGTTTGATGTTGGATATGATCATGGCTTTACTTTTCATAACTTTAATTACTGTTTAACAACTAAAATTGAAGTAAGTAAGCAGAGGCACAGGTGGGCAATAGATGTTATTTGGTTGTTAACCGTCCACTTGTGTCCCGTAGGACCCCGAGTGCTTGATACCTGTTCCTTGATTTATCGCGCTATCCACATCCGGGAGGATTATGGGACCCCGAGCGAGCTTGATTCTCTTATTTCTTGGAGCCACAAACTAGTTTGAGGTTTTATTTACTATCCTGTACTTATGCCATGCTACTCGCTTTATTTACGATTGTGCGAGGAGCACACTGTCTTGTTAGGATCGGGACACGTTTTGGCTGTGTCGACAAGCCCAGCTTTTGGGTTCCCATCGTTCACCGTCCACCCAAACCTCGGGTCCGTCTGAGTCGCCTAACTTCGTTGGTGTACTCAAGGGTGGCCTGAAATATTTTTGAATCCTGTGATTGCTTTGTCGTGAAGGCCTCGTTGGGTTTTGATTTGGTTTTCCGAGGTTGATCGAGTGTGTGTTATTTGTGCACCCCGGCCGGGTTAAAACTTTCTGAAAGCCGTGTCCGCGGTTATGGACGACTTGGAGCACAGTATCTCGATCATAGACAACTATAACTAAAGTAGTGCTATAAATTTGACTTTATAATGACTAGTAATCAGCTCCACTATAACGGAATGGATAAATAAAACTGCCAACAATTGCTTGTTTGGTTGGTCGCTTGCGACAATTGTATCTGACTAGTAAGTATTGCAACTACAACGGAATGGCTATATAAAAGTACCAACAGCTGCTGGGTTTTGGGTTATCTCATGCTAATTGAATTTGACTAGTAAGTGTCGCAACTACAACGGAATGGTTAACTAAAAGTGCCCACTGTTTATTTTATCAGGATGACCATCTATACCTGACTAGTAATTGCTGCAACGATAACAGAATAAATAAAATTGCCAACTGTGTGAGTTTCTCGGTTGACTTCCTCGTTTGGTCTCGAGGGGGAAACACCAGGATGGGTTTGTTTGATGGTAGCATCAGGTTGGTTCCGAATAGGTCTTTCTTACCCCTCTCTGATAGCCGCCAGTTGTATCGAGTCTCTATAGGTTGTTTAGTGCATCTTGCTACCGCTTGATCCACCATACCTATGTAGGCGAGGACCGATCTAGCCTCGCTGCAATCGGCCTCGATCTTGACCGCTCTCTCTTTTTCCTTTGCCCTTTGTCGGCACCCTTTTGTTTAAGGTTTTGAGATCGACGTCGTTAGCGGTGGTTACCCTTCCGGCTTGGCCTGGGCAGGGTTATGGACGCCATTGGTTATTCTTCAGGGCTCTTAGCCCCATTTGCATCTTGTCCGTAGCCGGACGCTCTATCAGTTTCAAGGTGATTTGGATCTTTGCACCGTATATCTGTATTCCTGACTCATGGAGTCGTGTTGTATATATATCTGTTCCGTGGGTCCCATCGAGGACTTTTGTGTAATGTTATTACTTCGTTTTCCACCCGCACGAAAGTGCCTGGTGGGCACCTTTGAATCGTTTCTATGCGGGTTTGGCGGGTTTCGCTAAAACTTGCATAGGTCCGATTCTGAGGGTGTTACAGAGGTCCACTCTGAATTATATGCTTAACAGATCATAGACTAGAAATCCCAAGTCCCTTGAGTACGAGGGCCACTCCGCATGCTACTCAACTTTGGTCACCTGAAAGTTCTTGTCATTGTAAATACATGCATATCATCGAGAACCGCCAACGGGGTACCCCTTGCACATGGTACAGGAGCTTTCCCATAACCAAACTAACAAGGCAAGCACACAATGAGCATCTCATCAATCTTTTTATTTACCATATGCATAGCTTTTAATTGAGGAAGCTTCATAGATGCTCATTATAGTGATGCTGCAAGTTTCCACCATGATTAAGCATGGCTTAGGCTAGCGGCCCAGGCGTTTCTCTAACACAATGTATAAACTCCATGAACTAACAACTTCCCCTTTTATTTCACATTGTCGACATCCGTAAACAAAAAGAGCAAAGTATCAACTGGATGAGATATCCAATAGGTGTTGAAATCGTTCCCCGTGATAGCACGGTTATGCTGACTCCCAATATATAATAAGAAAGCATATAACTTTCATGGACTAGTCACAATGGTTCAAGATTATTAAGCGCAAGGAATAAAGTGTGCCATCAAGTTCGTGATAGCTTTACTAACTAACTTTCTCAAAACAGACAAACATTTTATTTTGGAAGAAAACACGACATATGGAATATGCACTGAAATAGCAAATGATGCTAATAGGTAGGTATGGTGGACACAGCTGACAATATTGGTTTTGAGGAGTTGGAAACACAGGTAGAGCACGTACTCAGTGCAAGTGAAGGCTAGCAATAGAGAGGGAACGATAAACGAGAGAGCATTAGCTGTCATAATCATGCTTGCAACAAAACAGGACTAACTATGGCATGAAAGTGATACAAGAACTTTGAGGCAAAATAAATCATCGAGGCTTACTGACTATTGATTAGTCATATGCATGCGTGAGCATGTGCCAAGTCGATTCACATGAACAGTCAGAGGAGGATACCACAATATCATACCAAAGTATGAATAAAACAATGCAAGCAAACATTCGTATGACATGCTACAAACTAATAGCAAGCTGGAGCTAATCATAGACAAGCAAGAACTACTAAGCATCCATAATGACATACACCTTACACAAACATGCTAAGCATGCTCACAATGATGATTATATGTACAAAAAGGAAACAAATAGAGTTCGTTACCAGCCTCTTACCACACCTCGAGTTGTCTTAATCTTCATTATTGCCCTTCACTTGTGTGACTTGAATAATTAACATGAAAACCAAAACCAACTGAGGACGGCTGAACCCTACAAAGAACTCACAAAACCAAAGAAGAATAACAAATATTTTTGGTGTTTTCGATTTTTTTAGAAACAAGCAAACAAAGAAAAACCAAACAAAAACAAAGCAACCAAACAAAGCAAAATCTTTTTGGATTTTTATTTTAAGGCAAACCAAAGCAAAGAAACAAACCAAGAGAAACAACGAAAATATTTTTGGTATTTTTGGGTTTTTGAGAAAGAAGCAACAAGAACCAAAAAGAAAGCAAAATAGTGGATATACAAAGAACCGGCCGAACATGATACATAGATGAGTGTGATGTCGGTATACCTCCCCCCAAGCTTAGGCTTTTGGCCTAAGTGGGGCTCAATCCCATGGTGCCCAAGTAGATGCACCTCCGTAGTATGTCGAGGAAACTCCCTCGTCCTGGTATGAGCTCGAGGCCTCCCCTGTGTAGTGCACAACGGGGTCATATGCGGGCTTTTCCTCCTGATAGTGCCCGTGGAAGTTGAGAGAGAGAGAGTAGATTTTTATCCATATCCCCCTTCGTGTGTGACCAAGGTCCCTGAGAAATACTGAGAAAAGTGGTTTGGGGTAGAGGAATCTCTCTCTCTCTTCCCCGTCAGTAAACAACATTCTATAAACCAACTTATCAAGAGTAGAGCTAGAGGTGACAAAGTGGTGCGCCTTCATGGCAGCAAGATCAAGCCTTAGAGGAGCCCAAACTGTATCATGTGGATCAACATCAATGCCCAAGGCAGCAGCAATATGAATAGCAATAATTCCCCCATAAATGAGTCCCCTAGCAGCTAAACGACGAGCAATGAGGAAACCAATATTATACTTATCCTCACCGTAGAGGGCAGCGGCTAAGAAAGCCAATTGATAGTTGGATATATTACTAGTGTTCTCCCTACCAAGAACACTGGTGTTAAGATAATAGGTGAAGTACCTGATGGCTGGAAGTTGAATGTTCTTTGTCTTCCCTCGTTGAGCTCTGCGATCATCATCATTGGTTATTCCTCGGTATAGTTCCAACAAATCAGCGGGAAGAGCTATAATCTTCTTTGATGACCCCTTTGTGCCAAGTCCCAGGGCCTTGCAAAATTTCTTCAAAGGCATAGAATGAGCCCTGTCATAAAGTCTGAAAGACACAAAGGGATTGAACAAACTATTGGTGAAGGAGAAACTCTCCAGAAATGTTTTAGTAAGTGAAGCATATTGTGCACTCTCATCCTACATGAAACTTGTTAGTCCAGCCCTCTCAATCAAGTCCATGCAATCATTAAGAATCCCAGCTGCTCGCAAGAAAGTTTGGCAAGGAAAGGTGGAGGGGTGCGCATCCCCTTCATCCCCCTCGTCACCAAATCGCGGAGTGATGAGATCCTCATTGTATGAGGGTCTGGATCTTGTAGATGACCTTGGGAGCCTTGCCCTTCTAGGTGCATCACTCTCAAATATGTCACCAAAGGTGTGGTGGTCCATGACTTCCCTTTGCTGAAATTTTAAACAACCATCAAACCAAGTGATTTCTAAGTTGACAAATAAAGAGCAACCACTATAGGATCTTGCTATAGGACTACACATGCATCAAAACAAAGTTTCTAAACATAGAACAAGCATGCAAGATCAAACAACCTATCACCTATAGTAGCAAAATACTCAAGATACAATCTACCAATCACAAATCTAATTGAACAAGTGGAGGAGGAACATACCAGGAGAAAACCCTCCAAAAATTAGCACTTGAGATGGGCTGAACAAGGAGATCGAAAATCACGAGCAAGAACAACAAGAACTCGAGCTTGAGCAAGTTTTCCGGTGTTTTTCGGGAGAGAGAAAGAAGGTGGCTTTGAGGAGGCAGCCTGGAGGAGCCCAGGTGGGCCAGACCCCCCCTAGGAGCCACTAGTGGTGGGCCTGCGCCTACCATAGGTTTGGGGCCTAGGGGTGGACCCTGGGTCACCTTTGGTACCTCTCTGCCCCTTTTTTCGAGGAAAAATTTATTTTGAATTTTCTGGGATTTTATGGGAAACTTTGTTTTTGGCCAATTTTCAGGGTATGAAAATTGATTTTCTCACAGAAATAGTTTTTCAGAAGAAGCAAAAGCAAACCAAAAGCCAAACTACAGAAGCTCTAAGAAACTCAAACAAGCAAACAACTAGCAAAACTAAAGCTAAAGCAAAGACTAGGAAGGAGAAGGGAAAAATAAAGCAAGTATAACCATAGTGGAAACATTATTTTGTTCATAAAAATCCTTTTGTTAACAAGGTTGATCAAGTCTTGTTACCAAAACAATATTATATGAAACAAAACTTTGCATTCCACAGGGTGATTATGTTACCTCATACTTGATAGCAATGGTCCCAATCATGATAGTTTCAAAATTTTCTTGTGGAATGGGACAATATATTTCTCCAACCTTGATGCCTTCAATATTTTCAGTAGAATTCAGGCAATAGCTCTTAACAACCTTCTTGGGGAAATAGACAGTGTGCTCTTTGTCATTAATATTAAATGTTACTTTTTCTTGATTGCAATTGATGACAGCACCTGCAGTATTAAGAAAAGGTCTCCAAGAATAATAGACATATTATCATCTTCAGACATTTCAAGCATAACAAAATCAGTTAAGACCATGCAATTATGAGCAACTTGATCAGGAACATCCTCACATATACCAACAGGAACAGTAGTTGACTTATCAGCCATTTGCAAAGATATATCAGTTGGTATCAACTTTTCTAGCTGGAGTCTCTTATAGAGAGAAAAAATGCATAACACTAACTCCAGCTCCCAAATCACATAAAGCAGTTCTAACATAATTATTCTTAATGGAGCAAGGAATAGTTGGTATACCTGGATCACCAAGTTTCTTTGGAACCTTACCATTGAAGGAGTAATTAGCAAGTAGAGTAGAGATCTCCTCATTAGGAATCTTCCTTTTATTAGAGACAATATCCTTCATATACTTTGAATAAGGAGACAACTTAATAGCATCAGTCAAAGGAATTTGCAAAAATAAAGGTTCATCCACTCACAAAACTTGTTGTAGTGTTCTTCCTCTTTTGACTTGTGTTTCTTACCTAGAAAAGGCATAGGCTTCTGCACCCAAGGTTCTCTCTCTTTACCATGTTTATTAGCAATAAAATCTTCCTTAGTGTACCTAGTGTTCTTAGTGTGCTTTTTAGGTTCTTCCTCACCTTCTTCCTTATCAGGTGACTCATCAATATTACCACTCTTAGTTTCAGCTTCAGAGGCAGATATACTATTAGGATCTACAGCAGGTTCAAGTGGTTCCTCAACTTTCTTATGTTTATTTTTCTTCCTCTTACGAGGACTACCACTATCTTCACCTGGAAATAGTTCTTGCTCACAGAAGTTTATCAGTAGTAATAGTTTGTAGTAGCAAAAGCAAGGCAACAAAAACAGCAACAGGTGAAAGCAAGAGCAATAATGTGATGCTTGATAGAGGGATTCGAGTGCGGTAGGCATAGGGATGGATGGGTGTTGCATGGACGAGTCTAAACATGTAACTTCAAGAACTAGGGCATTGCAGATAAATAATAACAAGCATCCAAGTACTAAACAATCCTAGGCATGTGCTCCATATATAGTCATACATGCTCGCAATGAGAACTTGCACAACATCTTTTGTCCAGCCAGCCCATGGCAGCGGGGCCTGTAAGGAACTACTGACAATTAAGGTGCTCCTTTTAATAGAGCACCGGAGCAAAGCATTAACACTCCGTAACACATGTGATCCTCACACCACAGCCATCCCCTCCGGTTGTCCCAATTATTGTCACTTTGGGGCCTTTGGATCCGAACAATGATATGTGTACACAACTTACAGATAAGATCATAAACAATACTATCATAATTATTTAAAAATAAGTTCAGATCTAAGATTCAAAATTTCACACAAGGTATCTCATCCAAATGGGTTTTTCCTTCATAAACAATAGCATCATTCTCTCTCTACACCTGAAATTTTTCCTTCATACAAAACTTCACACAATCTTCATTAGCAACATTAGTGTATTCAAAAGATATTAGACCACTGACAAAGCTTTGGAACAACAGGTCTTTTCACTAAAAACACAATATACTGTAGTAACTACTTCAAAAATCTAAATTTACCTGAAGAGAACTCAAAAAGGAATCAATAAGAAGCAAATGCGAATAATGGCAGAAATTTGTCAAAATAGACCAGCAGGTAGGAACCGATTTTTTCGAACATCTTCTGTTGATCAAATCAAAAAGTGTTGAAATAACTAAAGTTATCTAACATACTGGGGATTTACTCGTAAATTTTTAGCTCAATCCGAGTTACAGAGCCTCCTCACGATTTTTTTTGGTGGAGGACAGAAATCTATTTCGGGACAGCAACTCCTCAAATCTTACTTCCCTCTCATTAGAGGTCATTCTTGGCACAAAAAGCAAACAAAAAGGATAAGGAGAGGTCATTATAGAAGTAATAACTTCCAAGACTCAAGGAAACTCTTGGGTTATCTCCCAACAAGTACTTTTCTTTAACGCCTTTAAATTAGGCACAAGAAGCAAGAAGAATCAAGTATTTTCAAATGAAGAAGCATTAACATTCATACTTGCAAAATCTTCGACTATGAAAGGTATCTCATCCAAATGGGTTTTGGATGATCCTTTCTCATCCCTTTTTGGTCCACTACCTTCATCAAAAATATTTTCAGGGATAATCCATTCAAAATTCTTTTCAAAGGCTTCATGCATTCCAACAAGCTCAAAGGGTATGGGTATATTGAATTCCTCTCTAGGCTTAGTTTTATCAGAAATGCCCACAACATATACACTTGAGGCTAGCATATTGAAATTCTCAAAAACCTTTTTGGCCTCCCTAGCAACATCATGAAATTCTTTTGATAAGGTTTCAAGGATGAATTCTCTTTTTTCAACATTCTTTTCTTCTTTTAGTTATAGGAACAAGAATTGCATGATGGGGTTAAGGCTAACAAACCTAGCCTCCAACATATGAACTAAATAAGCTGCATCAATCTCATAATTAGGAGCAAGCTCTGCTATAGATTTTTCCTCAATATCTTCATGCTTGCTAACATAATTAAAGAATTCTTCAATATTATGTTTCCCAATTATGGAGCCACTATCTATTGCAAGATCTTTCAGGGCGAACTTTGGGAGCAACATGGTGAGCTAGATCAAGGTGGAAACTAGGGTAGGAACTATTTTTTGTGTGTTTTTGAGTAAAGCAAGCAAACCAAACTAGACTATTTTTTGTTTTTTTTAAGAGGCAAACAAAATGAAGCAAAAGAAACAAAGAAAACTAAAAACAAAGTAAAGAAAAAGGAAGTGAAGGACTCCCCTTATGAAGACGTCCTTAGCCTCCCCGGCAACGGCGCCAGAAAACTTGTTGATGGTGCCTAGTTGACATGGGAGCTTCTTTCTTTATTCCCCAGCAACGGCGCCAGAAATACCTTGATGATGCTCGACGTGGAACTTCGTTGGTAACCCAAAGCACAGGGTGTGAAGAGCAAGCAACAAGTTTTCCCTTAGTTGAGACCAAGGTTATCGAACCATAAGGAGGAAGGAAACGTCACACAGGTGTTACAAGCAACGTGGAGACCTGCACAACACAAACTTAATACTTTGTCCCAACGAATCAGTGAGGTTGTCAAGCTCACCGGTTTGTTGTAACAAAGGATTAAACGTATGGTGTGGAAGGTAATGGTTTGCAGCAAGTAAACAAGTAACAGTGGAAGATGTATCAATGATAAAGATTGGACCGGGGTCCATAGTTCACTAGAGGTGCTCTCCTTAGATAAAGAACATGGCATGAAGGGTAAACAAATTACAACAAAGCAATTGACAGGAACTGAGCAAGGCATAACAATGCAATTACTAGTCAGAAATATCCTATGAGGTTGATTGGGCAATACAACAAGATACATAGACTTCCATACAATTGCATCTATTACTAGAAGTCCACCTTCAGGTTATCATCCGAACCCTCTCTAGTATTAAGTTGCAAGCAACAGACAACTGCTTTAAGCAAAGTGTGTAAGATAAACAGTCCACATGTTCCATGAACAAGAGACCGTTGTTTTCTCCCTAGTAGAAACAACACATCTACAACTTAAGAGATTATTATCACTTCCCTTGGAAACTAGAGGCATGAACCCACTATCGAGCATAAATACCCCCTCTCGGAGTCACTAGCAACTACTTGTCCAAGATAGCTACTAACAAGGGAGAGCATGCAAGATCACAAAAAACACAGACATGATAGAATCATAAAGATAAAACCATTAATCAAACCAACATAATAATCTCAATATCCATCGGATCCCCGCAAACACAACATGCATGATTACAAATAGATTAGATCTTAATCATGAATGAAGCTCACGAGATCTATACATGAAAGCACAAAGGAGGAGATACAACCATCTAGCTACTACATGGACCCATAGTCCAAGGTGGAACTACTCACGCATCATACCGGAGAGAAGGCCGCCAGGATGATCTCCCCTCCGGCAGGGTGCCGGGAAGAACTTCAGATCTCCCCGATCTAGGGACGACGGTGGCAGCGGCTACAGAAGGTTTCGTGGATATTTGATCGGGTACTCAGGATTTCTGCATCAGGGGCTTCTTATAGGCGAAGGGGGAGACCGAGGCGGCGGCCAGGGCGACCAAACCCTAGCCAGGCGCGGGGTGAGGCCCACCCGCGCCTGGGGTGGGTTTGTCTGGCTGGCCCCTCCGGCTCTCCTCTGGACTTCTTGTTCCCCACGAAAAGTAATTGACTTTGTCCTTTGTCCCGTCCAATTCCGAGAATATTTCTTTACTAACTTTTTTGAAACCAAAAACAGCAGAAAACAGGCATCTGGTACTGTTGCAACTTGTTAATAGGTTAGTACCAGAAAACATGTAAAAAGCACCTCAAAGTGTGGACAAGTGAAAGGACTATATCTTCCCATGATGTTTTTTGGTGTTAAATGACAATCCCAACCTTGTTTTTAACTGTGCTCTTGAGTTTCAGGGGAAACGTCGTTGTTGTCTCATTGTATTGTGATGGATGCTCTCTTGTGATCTTTTGAAGACGGTGGCCTTTTTAGTCTTCTCCTAGTTTCTTTCTGGTTGATGTTTTTAGGTCACCGTACTATTAAGAGGGGGTCCATGTTGGAGGGCTATGGGAAATCACTTGTTTTTGCACAAACCTATATGCACCGCCACAGCCATCCCATTATTTCGTGAGAGAGAGCTTTTTCCTGTTCTGTTGGGGAATTTTGTGTCTCACCGGAACTTCCGGTCATAAACCGGAAGTTCCGCTCAAACCTTTTTCTCATGGATTACGTAGTTTGTTCACGCTAGTTCGCCCAAGTTCGGTGGCGATTCAAGAACTTACGTGTTGAAGTGTGCTATTTGCGGAACTTGGCGAACTTCGAACTTGCTCGAACTTTTCGCAAAAGTTCTTGAGCGAACTTCCGTCAAGGCCGAACTTCGGTCGAACTCGCGACCAAAGTTCGCCCTTCCGCCCAAGTTCCGGTGAAGGCTCGAAAGTTTGTTTTGAAACGTGCTATTTGCTGAACTTGATCGAACTTGCTTTCGAAGTTCACCGGAACTTCCGGTCTGTTTTGACCGGAACTTCCGGTTGCGCTTCTGGAGCGGGCGTCAACGGTCTGATGACCGTTGGAGCCAGGCTCAGGCGGAACTTCCGGCCTCTCACCGGAACTTCCGGTGAGGTCGCTATGTGGTTCGTCTTCGAGGGGTCTATTTAAGGCACCCCTCTTCTTCCTCCCACTGTCTCTCGAATTTTTCTCTCTCCTTCATTAATGCTTGAGCTTCACCTCACTAGATCTCTCTCTAGCCACTCAAACGACCTGATCTGCTGAGAGGTGAGGAGGAGATCTAGATCTACACTTCCACCAAAGAAGATTTGATTTCCCCCACCCATCCTTTGTGGATCTTGTTACTCTTGGGTTTCTTGGAACCCTAGGCGGTGTAGGGCATCCCCGGAGCTGAGGCATGTGTTGTAAAGCTTCGAGGTGTCGTTGAGGGCCTCTAATTGAGTTATGGAGCCTCCCTCAACCTTGGTGTAAAGGTTTCGGTTGGCGCCTTCAAGGTCACCTGTTAGTGGATTGTGAGGCCTCCTTTGTGGGGGAGCTCACCGGAGAAGAAGGTGAGGCCTTTGTGGCGCTCGGGTGACCTTGTGTGGCCCCGACACCTCTCCAACGTAGACGTAGCTCCTTGGGAGTGAACTACGGGAATTGCATCTCCGTGTCCCCTCGCCGGTTACTTCGTTCCCTTCCTTTATTCCTCGCTATTTACTGTTTTTGTGGTTTGTGTTCGCTTTCTTGCATTTAGGTTGCTCACTTAGTTGCATCTCTAGATAACTTCTTTTCTCGTTGAGCCTAAAAGTGTGAAACAAATTAAAATTGGTAGACGCCTATTCACCCCCCCTCTAGTCGTATCAAGTCGGTACTTTCAACAAGTAAAGCAAAGTAGATACAAAACAAGCATGGAGCATAAAAAATTATAGATACGTTTCCAACGTATCAAAATCATCCTCTGTATGTAAGTTGCTCATGATTAGACACTCACATAACAACAAAATCATACACACATAATACATGAACCATGAAATTAATATAGGAATAAGGACTTACTTTGGATTCTTAGTACAATCAAGAAGGGAAGATTTCGCCTTTGCTATGCCATTTCACTTCGCAGGCACATCGTAGGGATCTCCAGGTCAGCGCAAATGAAGAACTCGTGGTTCTCTGCACTTTTAAAGACTCGTAGGGATTTTACCTTCTCTTGTGATAATTGCATTGCATTTAGCCGAGCAATGTAGTTTTTGATTGAAAACTCATCCACATTGTTTGAATCAGCCTTGTGTCCTCGGCTTTCTTAGTCTTCATCACAATATATGTTTCTAACATTGCAACTAAGTATGCATTTGATGGGCGCCTCTTGGGTTTCATGTCGGTGCTTTCTGATTGTGAAACACGTCATGAGAGAGGGCCTAAACCACCGCGGGTCTGACTGACTCGAGGATTTCATTCAATCTAATCCTCCAATCTCGGTTGGGGTTGGATGAAACAAACAAGGCCTTAAAGAGTACCAATAGGTATATCTGTGACTCTACAAAGTATCAGCTCAAGAATTTGAATGCACGCATCTATTTCTCACACGACCGAGAAATAGCAAAATATATTAAAGTTTTGTTAAACTTACATGAAATAGACTTACAAGAGATTTCAAATGAAGAATCGATGGATATTTATGTGTGGAGTGTCTAATGTTTTTGTGCATTTTAACCGATATCTAATATTTATCATGCTATCTCACTTTATGTATATAATAATTTTAGGCTAAACTTGAAAATATATTGTATAGCATACGGAAAATATGAACTCGATAGTATGTAATCTGCCCCTCCCTCTCTTCGAGTGTGCTTCTGCGGTACATAATCAAAGAGGGTAAACTTGCTTGATTGATGTATGAGTTTGTATATATTCAAATAGTATAAAGTATATAGACTCAAATGATTTTTTTTTGCATGAACCACACTTTGAGCTATCTAATAATAATATGATAAACTATATTGAAGATAATAAAGAGGTATAACTGATTAACGTATATGGTATATTTGAATGTACGAGTGCATTTATATGTGTACAGTACCATTTTTTCATCTGTTTCTACTAATATACAAAAGTTATATGTTAGAGTTTGGCGTAAATCAAGACGATATCAAATCGAAATAGAACTGGAAGGATAATTTTAGCTATCTCCCTCTAGCGCCCAAGCCGCCGCCACTTCCCACCTTCCCGCCCAATATTACCGCCACCGACACTAATGCCCCTGATTCTGGTCTGAACAGCCACCGCCGCGCCTCGTTTGACTCCGTTAGAAACACCCACACCCACGAACTATGAATTGCCTCTTCCCGGAAAACTTCTAACCGACCTGGTGGTTGAACCACTATCTTTAAATTTTCAGCAAAACTGGGTTTCGGTACTTCCTCCGGTCCATATTAATAACCCCAACTTTATCTACATACAAACGTATCTAGTCTAAATACTTAACTAGATTTATACGAATCTAAATAAAGTCGAGGCTATTAATATGAGTTTATGTTTTAAAATATCCTCTTTTGGTAATTCCATTTCTAAAATCCGAAATGCATTCATCACACAAAAAGGTTTCAGCATCCGAAAATGACGAAAATGCCCAGGTGCGGCAACAGCACCGGCTTCTCCCCTGCGTCGACGGCCACCAACCAGCTTCACCTTCCTCCTCACCTCCCCGACAAATCAAGCGGCGAGAAAACGAAGCCCACCACTGAAACCCTCCTTCAGTCCTGAGGCGGCAGCAATGAGGATGGCGCGGGCGGCATCGTTTCTACTGCTGCTGACGCTTCTCGCGGCGGCGGACGCGAGGAGACAGCAGGAAAGCGAGAATGCTTGCGACAAGGGGTGGGAGTGCAGCGGCAGCAGGTTCTGCTGCAATGAGACCATCACCGACTACTTCAAGGCCTACCAGTTCGAGCAGCTCTTCGCCAAGAGGAACGGATTCCTCGCCCACGCCGCCGGCTTCTGGAACTACCAGGCCTTCATCGCCGCCGCCGCCCTCTTCGAGCCTCGCGGGTTCGGCACCACCGGCGGCAAGGAGATGGGCATGAAGGAGGTCGCCGCCTTCTTCGGCCACGTCGGCGCCAAGACCTCCTGTACGCTTCTCTCTGCTCCTCAATCTAATTCACTCCCTGATGTGCCGGAGTCTTAAAGAAATGGGGATCTGTCAGTAACAGTTTTAGGGTTCACGAATACTAGCCTGATGTGGGATTTTCGGATGCAACCAGATGTGAATTAGGTGTTTAGTCTCCATATGAATAGTGTTTCATCAGAATAGTTCCTCATGTAGATTTGAAACATGACATCTGCAATTTTGCATCTAAATTTTGGGGAGGAACTGAAGAAACCGATGCATTTTGATCTGATTTTAAAACTATAATGGATTCCTATAGAATATCATTAAAAGTATATATTTTGTCTATCAAATTTTATTAGTACTCCCTCCGTTTTAAAATATAAGATGTTTTAGCTTTGTGAAAGGAGTGTATCTAGACCCCTTTTAGTGTGTAGGTTCACTCCGAATCTATATACTAAAATGAATCTAGATACACTTTTTTCACAAATCTAAAACATCTTATATTTTGAAACAGAGGGAGTATAATCTTTCACAGGTGATTGGAAATCTTCAGCAGATTCATTATAATTGTGTCTCTTGGAATATACTACCTCCGTTCCAAATTATAAGACGTTTTGGCAGGCTATTTTAGCCTGTCATAATTTGGAACAGAGGAAGTAACACATTCAGCTTCTAACGTAGTGCCAATGGTATGAAAAACCTAAAGACGGTAGTCAAGAGTAGCATCTCATAAGTACTGGAATGGTTACTCCTACAGGTGGATTTGGTCTCGCCACCGGCGGTCCACTGGCTTGGGGTCTTTGCTACAATCATGAAATGAGCCCAAGCCAGAGCTATTGCGACAACAGCAACGAATTATACCGTTGTGCTGAAGGAGTCGAGTACTACGGTCGAGGCGCCCTTCCTGTTTACTGGTCAAGCTGATATGCTCTTCTTTCGGTTATTATTAATTAGGGACTGGCTGGGCCAAGCTATTGATTTGTGTATCTGTTTGTTAATGATCCTCAGGAACTACAACTATGGTATTGTTGGTAAGGGTATAAAGCAGGATCTGTTGAACCACCCAGAGTTATTGGAACAGAATGCCACCCTAGCATTTGAAGCAGCAATCTGGAGGTGGATGACTCCAATGAAGAGGAGGCAGCCATCAGCTCATGATGTCTTTGTTGGCAACTGGAAACCAACTAACAAAGACACTTTGTCCAAGAGGTATCCTGGCTTCGGTGCTACCATGAACATCTTGTATGGTGATTCCATCTGCGGTAAAGGGTACATTGATAATATGAATGCCATTATATCACACTATCAACATTACCTTGATTTGATGGGAGTTGGTGCTCAGCACTCTGGAGATAACTTGGATTGTGCTGATCAAGTGCCATTCAACCCGTCGTCAAAGAATCCTGACTCATAAGCAAGCTGCATGTCAGATCCATGTATATTTTACATTTAAGGGGAAACCATCTTGCTTCCCAAGCTATAGAAATCTTGTATGCGGATCTATATGGTATTATTTTGTAGCTCTGAGGAGTACTATTGTGCCCGTGAAGTTTGTGACACATTTATGTAAGCCCGTAAT
Organism: Avena longiglumis; assembly: GCA_030063025.1. Lineage (NCBI taxonomy): Eukaryota > Viridiplantae > Streptophyta > Magnoliopsida > Poales > Poaceae > Avena > Avena longiglumis. Next base: position 101,559,346 of record CP125977.1, read on the forward strand.
CTTCCCTCGCTATGTGATTTTGCCATGCATATTACAGCAGAAATATTTACATTCAGACATGTGACGCCTTTGTTACTGTCGTGAATATGGTTTCTGCAACACCTCTGCCATTGCTCTCTTGTTCTGTGAACATGATTGCTGGGCAAACAATGATAACTATTAATCTATCCGTGTGGATGGATCTTGCCTTGCTTTGTTTTCTGAATTCTGTCAACTACTCCCTCCGTTTGGAAATATAAAATGTTTTAGGTTTGTAAAGTGAATGTATCTAGACACCTTTTAATATATAGGTTCAAATGAATCTATACACTAAAAGATGTCTAGATACATTCGCTTCACAAATCTAAAACATCTTATATTTCCAAACGGAGGGAGTACATCTTATTTTGGCCTTTTCTCTATTTTGGAGTAATATTGTGATATTTCCTCCGACCCAAATTAGTTGACTTAGATTTGTCTAGATTCGACTGTATCTAGACATGATTTAGTATTAGATATATCCGTATCTTGACAAATTTGAGTCAACTAATTTGGATCGGAGGGAGTACTAATCTTTAAGGCGCAAACAGTCAAACCGCACTCCATTGTTATATAAGTGTAAAAGTGGAGGAAATTCACAGAGAACATTAAGGAAAGTAAAAAAGAAACTCAAAATCTGTTGTGATTTTACTGAGATAATATGTGGAGTTCAGAGGCATATTCTTGCAGAACTACAAATGGATTGATATTTACCACTGAAACAGCTTATCCAAGTTCCTTCCTGGGGACCGGCCGCTCAACACCACACATGGGCCTGGATAGCCAGCCAGGTACAGATAGGCTGACTAGTGAGTTGTGTGTCTTTTTCCTCTTCCATTTCAGTGCAGTAGAACTGGCCCTCAAACAAGGCAAGCAGGAAGGAGATGGAGCTCACCAACATACCCCATCTTGCCTCCTCCTCCAGCTTCATCTTCTCCAGCTGCACATGCAGGTAATGCTTGCATCCCCTCTGGTGCTCAATCATGTGTCCATGGAAGTCAAATGACATGTACAAACTGTGACGCCACAGGAATAGAAGAACTGGCAAGGCGCTGATTAGGTCGTTTGCTGCTGGTAGTAGGTGCAGTGCCGATTCTTCATGTTCAGAGCCTATTGCGCAGCAAAATGTAGACCCCCTTTCGGGTATGTTGCAGTTGCTAATCTCTGAGCTAATGATGCTGTAATGTCAAGAGCATTGTCACAGTCCTAGGAATATGTACCGTGAAATCGTTGTTGATAAAGATTAATACTTCCCATTAGGAGCTTGAGGATTGAGACTAGTTTTGAGGGTAGCTAGTTGCTACAATTGGACATTATTCACTCACTTCTGTTCTCTCTCACAACAAACTTGTACTGCCATCAAACCATTTGACTAAACAATATATAACGAGAATTAATAAAATTCTTCTAGTCCATGTTAATACACAGCCGGCCAATTAATTTTTCCTTGTGTGTAGCTACCTCAGGTCCTGCAAATACTCACTGTTATAGAAGGAGAGACTTTGCTGCTGTTGCTCTGCTCCCTTTTATACTCCCTCATGTTGATACTGCGAGTGCGTAAGTACAGTTCTCAGCCACTACTACTTTCCTATTTTGCAGTTAGTTCTCACAGCTATGAGTTCCTAACAATCTGACGCTGTTAACCTTCATTTCTGTGCGATTTTTGTCATTGTCAATTCGTTGAACTATGCAAGCATAGACTATATGAAATGGAATATAGGCCAGTCAAGTGTACCTGTAACAACGATCTGTAGGAAGAGTGACCTACTCAAAGTTGTGTATTGCTCCTAAAACATGACTATGAACTTTGAGGTAGTTGATTATTGCTCTTTAAACATAACTATGAACTTTGAGGTAGTTCTTTATTGCTCTTTAAACATAACTATGAACTTTGAGGTAGTTGTTTCTTGCACTTTAAACGTTACTTTGAAAACTTAGAGAAGTTCCCTAATTACGGTTTTACTTTATAGGGCTGAGCCATATGATGGATCAGTTATCCAAAACGGTGTGAGGAATGTTTTAACCAAGGTCAAAGCTGCTGGCGTGCTTCGTTTGGTTTTCCATGATGCAGGGACTTTTGATATTTGTGACAAATCAGGTTAAATCTTATTCGTGTGTTATCAAAATTTAATAAATTTTCTGAGCAAGGAGTACATGTGCTTAAAGAGTACAGTTCAAGATATCTAAAATATGGATTTCTGCAAAGTAGAAGACAATAGATAAAAGTATTGGTGACAATATCTTGCAGGTGGCATGAATGGATCCATAATCTATGAAGTTGACAGGCCTGAAAACACTGGACTAAGTAAACCCTTAAAGGTTTTTTTGTTCTTCAGAAAGTACCTTTACAGCACATCTTTCTTCTTTGCTTGTCATAAATAGTGCCACATCCTACTGAAGGACACCTAACTTGACATATCTGTTTAATAATTGCTTTAAAACTGAACAGATACTACGAAAAGCAAAAGAAGGAATCGACCAGGTTCAGCAAGGTATGTGCTTTACACATGTGTTATCTGTATCCAACTTAGCTTTTCCTGCACCGTGAAGTCAAACCTATTACTGTTTTTTTGCTAGTTTCATGGGCGGACTTGATTGCAGTGGCTGGTGCTGAGGCAGTTGCACTCTGTGGAGGGCCTGAAATTCCAGTAAGACTAGGCCGATTAGATTCCAGGTGCAACATAGTAGTTTATTCATTTTACAATCTCCTTACAGTACTAACCAAACTTTGAGCTATTCCAGAGGTGCTTCTATTTAGTATTTATCTGTATTCTTATGAAATAATGCCTTTATCATGTAGCACTGCTGATCCTATTGGTAAACTTCCTGAAGAAACATTGGATATTGTTGCCTTGAAAACATCATTTGGCAAAAAAGGCTTTTCGTGAGTCCCGCTTTCTAACAACTTATGTGAATTTCGTTTGTCTATTATATACAGTAGTACCTAATGAAACTTAGCTCTGGTGGCCATAATCTTCTATTTGCTTATGATTTTCCTAGGATTCTACCACTTATTCCAGAAAGCAGCTAATGTCCATCCTTGGCTCAACAAATTGATACTTTGCAGGATACAGGAGATGGTCGTTTTATCTGGAGCACACACAATTGGGGGTAAAGGATTCGGGAATCCAAATGCTTTTGATAACGCGTATTTCAAAATACTCCTCGAGAAGCCACAACCGACTGCATGTAAGTGACTAATATTATCACCATGCCCTTTGACTCCCTTTGTAAATCATTCTGATGCAATGTATATGTGCGGTGTTCTTTTGTGAAGCTGGCATGCCAATAGGGCTGCCCACGGATTGGGCACTCACCAAAGATGATGAATGCTTAAGGTATTCTCTTGGACCAGACAGCCGACTTGGCTTAACATTGCATATCCTTCTTAGGGGTTCATTTCAAACTAAGTTACGGCAATCTTAGATCCGAATTATTTGGCTTGCATCAAAGGGTAAAACACATGAAGGTTCTCAGAGTAGTCTTAGCTTATAATATGTTGAAGATCATTTGCAAGTATCTGGGAATTAACAAATTTGCTGTTAGACTGAACCAAACACATCCTTAGTGACAAGTCAAGTAATCTAGGCCAAATGGATTTTTAGTACTGTATTTTTCTTTGCATATTTACATGAGTGATCAGCTCACTGACATTGGAGATACCAAACTGCTTGCAGATGGATCAATATCTACGCGGAGGACCAGGGTAAATTTTTCACTGACTTCAGAGATGCATACACCAAGCTTGTAGATAGTGGAGCCTCGTGGAGAACAGCTTAGTTAGAATACCAAATATTCTTTTTGTCAAACTGGACGTGTTATTTCGGCTTCTGCATCGATTTGATGTAAGTACACAAAAATAGAATTACCAAGCTTGTAAATTTTGCTCGCAGCAGACATTCTTTAGAACCGGCCTATATAATTTCGTGGATCGTCTATGAAAGCTTTATTACTCAAATATAAGGTTATAATTAGAGTTCACTAACTCTAAAACATAATCTGGGGCCCCTCCCATACAAAACCTTTGTTTGTACCGGACTCCCCTGCCAACTTCGCAAGAGTGTAACTATGTGAGCAACCCTTTTCTAACACGGGTAATCTTCTTGAGTAGCATCTCTTAGGAAATCTGCAGCAAACTGAATGTCGTTTTTCGCGCTGTGCGCACAACTGTGGCAGGCAGTACATACATTGCTGTTTTTAGTCTTTCAGTACAAAGTCCTTACCGAGTCGACGACAAGAGAAAGGAAATGGTTAAGGTTAGGTTTAGAGATATATAACACACATCACGTAAAAAGTTCATGAGAGAACACTTGAAATTCACTAGTAATAAAATGTTCGGTGTTCTGACGGGGCCTAGCACGCACAACACAAATGACACGAGCTGATACAATGATGACAGAAAAGCATGGTAGGAACAGCACACTGGCGTCCATGTCCACGAGGGGGGAATTGATTATCACCCCTCCATGTCCTCCGACGTATGCGACATGCGGCAAGCGGCAAGCAAGCAGCGCGCAGGCACGCATATGCGAGGAGGACGACCGAATATTCCTAACGGCAAATTTGGCCTAGACGCCGGTGGAGTCGAGCCCGGCCGGCACGTTCAGGTGCACGGTGCACCCATTGGGGTTCCTGGGTTTCCAGGTCGCTCCCGTCCTTGACCTCCGCGTCGCGCCGACCCGCGACGACTGCACCATCGAGATGATCTCCTGCAGGGTATGAGGATATGCTTAACTAATTTCATGGATCATTTCACCTTCCGATGCAAATTAATGATCGCTGAATTGTGTTCGATTTGTTTGTGGTAACAGTTTGAAGGTTCAGACTCGATTGAGCAACAGAATGAACTCTTTTCAGGTACACCTGGTGTCCTCGATCCATACTGAATTTATCAAAAAAATTGCTAGCTAGGGAGCTACTCCTAATCATTTTATCATCTCTGTCAATGGTGCAATAGTTTCATCAGTATTGGTGCCAAAAGCATTCCTGTCAGCTTAGTCTATGAACAACTGCATCAGAATACTTACAATGTACTCCCTCCGTTTCAAAATATAAGATGTTTTAGGTTTATGAAGAAAATGTATCTAGACTACTTTTAGTATGTAGGTTCACTCATGCTTGAGGGCATGTTCGGTTCAGCTAGGATCGAAGTGGATTGGAAAGGAACGAGGAAGATTAAATCCCAAGTAAGTCAAAATCCCTGCAATTCCACTCCAATCCACTATAATCCTCTTGGGCCGGGGATTAACCGAACATTGCCTAAAGTGAATCTACACACTAAAATAAATCTAGATACATTTGCTTCACAAAGTTAAAACATTTTATATTTTGAAACGGAGGGAGTACTACTATCTGAGTTGGAATTTTGGATGTTGGCAGCGGTCCACGTAACATGGGGACAACCGTGATCGGGAGCCATGCCTGGACATCGATGTCAATTTGGAGGTCAATCTGGAGGTGAGCATTCAGCAAATGAGACGCCGGCTTAATATTGCGCATTTCACCCTGGCGCATGGCATCAACTGCTAAGAGATGTTTAGCTGAAAACTTGGTTCCCACAGATGACATGGTTTCGGTACCCTGATGTTCTTCAGATGTTTTGATTTTCAGGTGTACACGAAGCCATTCAGCCTGCTTCCCTTGTCAGCGGTGGAGAAACCAGGCAACCTGTAAGGCCCTGCATCATCTACAAGTTTCTGAAATCTGTTTATAAGAACTACAATAGTATTAGCTTTTGAGAAGATTGAAAATATGCCTGTCGAGATCGAGATGCTTAAACTCCAAATGAACTGTGAAACTGAATTTTATATCAAGTAACATCGGCATCCACTGTATGTTGGGCAGGCTGATGCAGGGCCTGCTTGACAGGCTTGTCCCTTTGCTGGGTGAGCAGCTGCTCAAGGACTACCATTCCTGGGTTCAGCAGCAGCCTCAATCTTCCCCATGAGCGCCTGAAGAAAGTTTGGAACTAACACTACTAGTAGGAGGAGTAGCAAATTCCTGGGTTCAGAATCAGGAATCAGGAGGAAACGTTCATGAATGCATATGTGGCTGGTTATGTTTGTGGTTGTAATTGCTTGCCGGACTGATGTCTACACATACAACAATACAATTGACCAGGAGTCCTGACTCTGAAATGAGCAATGCTAACATTACTCGTCACGTTTTCACCAGTGTCAGTACTTAAGCTTCAGGGACAACAATAATAGCTCGATTTTGCCTTCAAAATAATCCTAGAACTCCAATGGCAAAACCAATTCATCATTTTTTTCAATAAAAGAAGTGCAGTTCTTACTTAATCGTGCCAACCGCAAAAAAGATATACAAAAAACATTTCCGTCGCCGGGACTTGAACCCGGGTCTCTCGGGTGAGAGCCGAGTATCCTAACCACCTAGACTACGACGGATTGTTGGCAGTTGGATCTTCTTATTCTATCTATTACTTACTTCACCGACCACGATGCGACCCCATACACACCTATGAGAATGACATGCGCATCCTTGCATAAGAAAGATAGAGCCGAATGGTTTTTTGCGTTGACACTTCGCATGCACCAAAATTGCTTGCAGCTTAATATATGTTAATGTACATGTGCGATGTGCAAGGAGATTTTTTTTTTGGAAATGGCAAGGAGATATATATGGCATCACTCCATGGCCTCACCACATCTCCAACCGTACAAGCCTTGGACGTATATACTCCCAACTACTTTCTCAGATCCAAATGTAGGTCATGTTAGATATTGACGTGGTCTTTAAGATATATATTACTCCGACCATCAAATTAGTGCAAGTATGTTGCCTCACACGCTTTTTTTTGCGGGTATGAAAGCTTTTTAGTGCGTAATAAATCCAGTATAATCAATATCATGTTTTGCATGCTGGAATTTTTTTTATTTCTAAATGGTATGGAATAGCATCATGAAAAAGGATACATGATACATATGCCTTGTAATTATTAGACTTACAGGAGTATGTCTTAACAACGGCAAGCATGAAAAAGGATAACCATCAAATACATATCCAATGCCTCCCTCTCTCTCTCTCTCCCTAGAAATCCCATGAATCAAAGGGACACTCGTCTCTGCCACGAACCTATGTTTAGTAATAACATCTTCCTAGCAATATCATGTAAGCCTCAAGATTGAGGCTAAGGAAGGTACACATACGGAATTTTAATATTTCTAGCCAAAAGACTGAAATATCAAAATTTGAACAACTCGCGCCTTCTGGCGATTTCACGCCTTTTCTTCTTTCTCTACTCCTTTTCCTCTAACGCTTTCCGCTACGACCACCAAGAATTTTTTGATACAATTGACAATTTTGATCATACCTTGCATCACATATATAACACAGTTCCCTTTTCGAGAACTGATTAATTAATGTACATATTTATTTGCTGTTACACAACTGCAAGAAGAACACTCGCTCATGACCAGATCAGTCTGGTCTTTTTTTCAGACCCTACATATCCATGGCTACTTAGTGCACTACTACAATTTAGGAAGACACGCCATGATTACACCTATATAGTAAACCGAACAGAACAGCTACATCGGAGGAGAAAGACCAGTCTGGTCTTTCTTTTCAGACCCTACATGTCCATGAACTGATCGCCCTGCATGAGAATGGCTATCACGTCAGCGAACTCGTCGATGGAGAGCAGGTCGGCTGCAGCCAGAAGGTCATCCATGTCTCCGTAGTTCTCGCCGTCGATACCTTGTTGATCAGTAGCAGCGGCGCCACCGGCGTCACCAGTTGCACTTCCCGCGGCGTCGGCGGCCACCATAGCCTCATACGCGACAGGTCCAGCAGCCGCTGGTGCTGGCGCGGGCGCATGCTGGTGCTGAGCGACGAGGCCGTAGAGCTGGAGGGCGTGCCTCTCGGCGATGGCCTTGATGTTGCCGACGGTGAGCCTGGCGCGCCTTTCCTCGGTGATGTCGGGGCGCGGCGCGGCGGGGAAGTTGTAGTAGCGCGTCGATGGCGGGGTGTCGCCGTAGAAGCAGAAGAGCGTGGCGTCGTAGGCGAGCGCCGCCTCCTCGGGGTGGCTGAACGTGCCCAGCCACAGCCTGGAACGGGTGTGCGGCACCCGGATCTCCGCCGCCCAGCGCCCCCACGGCCGCTGCCGCACACCCCGGAGCCCCAGGTTCTTGGGCGCACCGTGGCGCGGGGCGCGGCCACCGGCCTCCTCCCTCCTCCTCATCGCCGCCCTGCTCGCCTCCATGCACGGCCACCTGCAAGAAAGACACTCGTGCGCAGTTGGGAATTGGAAGAAGAAGATAGCACGCTGTGGTGTGTGATGTGCAAGGGAGCGGGCAGTACGTATACTGTTTTAAAGCGGAGCGACGACGCCGACGAGCGGACACGTACGTCGCCGAACGCCGCATGCACGGCTCATTCATGTGGGCCCTTGGTAGGTGACATTGTAATTTACCCCTTACACACCACCGACTTATTGACGAAGTCAACCCCCATATTTGTATATATATCGAATACTATAGAGAATTTTAATAGTTAAACCCCAAACTATACGAGAAGTGCAAGTTTAGTCCTCTGCTTCTAAACCGGACAGAATGAAACTTGAACTTTCAGAAATACTCTTAAACGAAGTGAATATTTGTATCTAAGAAAATTGATGGAGAAAAGTACAGATTTTGCCTTCCAACTTTACAAGAAGAAGTGTGAATTTGCTCCGTTGACTTGAAAACTAGGCAGATCAAACCCCAAACATTTAAAGTATCTCTCCGTCATAAAAGGATGTCTTAAGTTTGTCTAAACTTAAATGTATCTCAACACTATTTAGTATTCCCTCCGACCCATATTAGTTGACTTGGATTTTTAAAAATTTAGATGAACCTATATACTAAATAGTATATCTAGATTTATCGAAATTAGAAAAATCCAAGTCAACTTATATGGGTCGGGAGGAGTATATAAATACATTCAAATTTAAACAAACTTGAGACATCCTTTTTAGAATGGAGGGAGTAGATAAATTTGGTCCTTTCGTTCACCCTTAAATATGTCTGAGTTGGTAAGTTTGGGGTTTGCTTTTGTCTGATTTTGAAGTCTAAGGACTAAATCCACACTTCCCGTATAGTTTGGGGACCAAAAATATACGTTTATCATATTTCTATGGCGCCGCATCAATGCGTACGTCAAAGATCAACGTATATGATATTTCTGATGCTAATAGATAGATTGGTAAACCTCCAGAAATAAGATAGATGGAGGATATGTGTGCGCACGTAGAATCGTTGACCCGAAGTACTGTAAAATAAATTTCAAGATTTAATTTATACATATTTTGGTCATAAATGTGAGGACATCGATATATCTAGGAATGAATTGCTTTTATCCCCACAACAACAGCGGTGACACGACACAAAGATGAATGAACATGATATAGTTGTATACCCTTGGATTAAGACACAAAGATGCGTAAACATGATGTAGTTGTACACACTCTCAATTAAAAAACTACACCATGCAACGCACCGTTTTCATGTTTACTCATGCCATTTTCCATATAAGTCCATTCTAGCTTTGAGCTAGGGCATAATGACTTAACTTACATATTGGTCGATGTTCATGTCTTCGTAAAATGGGCCCATCCCATTTTGATATAACTCCTTGAGTCCAGTGGCGGCGCCAAAAATTTCCCTTTTGGTATTCATTTTGCTAAAACAACCACTATTTTAACAAAAGTCGTCGCTAGAACATTTTTGAAAAAGAAAGAACACCTTCATAAATTTGGTCCTTTAGCTCCCCCAAATTATATCCTATTTTTTGGTTTGCGGTTTGGTTTTGTCTGGTCTAAAGTCAAGGAACCAAATATATACTCTCGTATAGTTAGAGGACCAAATATGTATGTTTATCATATTTATATGATGCTACTTTAGTGTATACGTCGAAGATCAATGTCTATGATCTTTGTGAAGCTACATATATATAAACGTGGGTAAATCCTTACAACCTTAGATAGACGGAGGATACACGCGGAAGCATAGTCGTTGACGATGTACATGAGTTTACTTAAAAAATCCAAGCCTTAATTTATGTCTATTTCGACCATAAATGATCAGACATAAGAGTATGTATGGAAATGAGTTATTTTCTTGTAATATCCTATAAGTTTATACTCATTATTTTTAGTATTTTTTTATAGTTGACCAAATTTTGACCTTTTAAGTCATTAGCCGTATGGCAAATCCAAGATTATGGTTGGGTTCGTCTCGTCGAGCTGATCAATTTTTTTTAAAATTTATCTAAATCAGAGATCAAATGGATTAATTGAGTTACGTTGAATTTTGGCCTTTGGGTTAATCCGGACCTGGCCTTGACCGTGTTTCCGAGTGAAAAAAAAAAGAAAACGGGGGAAATAAATTAGACGGACAAGTTGGCCCAGCCCTCACCCTAAACCGAATAATACCAATACACCCAGCCGCCGCCTAGGATTCTGCCGCAATCGAACGCCCATAGCTGTGCTGTTGCCGGTGTACTTGGTCGTTGTCACCTGGAGGGGATCCGTCTGACTGCGTAGTTCCGTCGCGGCCGCCGTTTTCAGGTATATGTCATCCCACTGGTAGTAATCTATTATTACTATTCGATCTGTAGGTTTTGATCCAAAATTCAGTCGCTGCCTACTGCCACACTGTTTGGGGATTAGCCGAGTAACCATTCTTTTTCGGTCAGTAGCAAGGCAGCAAAGCAGCATCGATTCCCAGGATTGGGTGTTTGCCCATTAGGTGTTGTTTGTTCTGTAGCAATCGTTGGCATATCTAGTAGAAAGAAGGTTGCAGATGTATGTGCGTGTGGATTCAGGCATATGTGTGTGTGCTACTGCTATTTTCTATATGGTACACGAAGGTTTCTATTAGTTTAGGAATGCTAGGAATTTAATTGCCAATTTCAGAGCAAAGAGTAGGCTGCTAGCACAGATGGGTCTGAGCATGTATAGTTTCAGCTTTAGAACAGAATTAGAACTAAGGGCCACACACTGTCTTTTAGTCTTCCTCTTTTTAGAATAGCTTCTAAAATTATTTTACCTACAGGATTTGGAGCTACGGGTGTTCGGGGTGGTTCTTTAGTTTGATCGCCGTTGTTAAGGCAAGTGCATGGCAAGCCTTGTGATATGGTTGCCCTCCCTAAATTGTGGGTTGTGTGTTATTGGTTCTTTCTTTGGTGTTCATGTCTTGAGATGTTGTCGAAAAGATTGTTTTAAGCCAGGGCGGTGAATAAGTTACAAGTGACTATTCCGGAGCGGACGGTGATTTAAGTTACTATGTAACTACTCCGGTGAGCTTGGGCTAGGTCGGTGACAATTCACTTGATTAACTATTCCGCGAGGTCGGTGAGGAAGTTAACAGTGAATATTCCGGAATACCCAAACCGTAAAACATAATATGCATAACAGTGTTCATGGATAACAATTGTATTGGAATTTGTATGTTGTTGATTTGGTTCTGAACATGTACTTGCTGAGTATCTTTTTACTCACCCTTGTGTTTTCTTTGGTTTTTATTTGGATTTCAGGTACTCAGCGTAACGACATGCATGGGAGGGAGTAGAACGCCACCACTTTGGCGCATACATCCATTCTACATACCATAGAACATCGATCACACATAATTCTTAGTTTACCATTATTCCTTTGTCATAATTCGTGGAGTCGTTGGCATGGTATTGTGAGCCCTTGGTCGCTCTACCGTTAGTACTTGTGTCATGGAATGATTATGCACTTTGCGAACCGTGTGGGTTGTTCATTTATACGGTCTTTACTGTCTTTATCTATTATATTGTGTTTTGCCTGTCGCGGATGTCCTTTGAAACAAAGGAGGTGCTGCCGAAATTTTGAATTGTAGTTATTTTTTACCATAGTTTAAGAAGTGGGCAACACCGCCAGCTAGGTACAAATCTGGGGTGTTATAGTTGGTATCAGAGCCTAGGCTTTAGATCTCTGGCGTAATAAGTTAGGATAAGGTAAAAAAAATCTTAAAATTGAGTTAGGATCAACCAAAGAAAAATGACACACTGCACTGTAGGATGGGGTTTATGGGACATGCATCTCATTTGCGTTTCTGCTGATTTAAGTTTGCTTGTTTATCTTATCCATTTGAGTAAGGATAGATATTATTTGATCTTGTTTTTTTTTTTTGAGGGTAGATCTTGTTTGTTTTTGTTTGCTGATTAATGATAATGTGTTGTATAGTTATGTCGCCGAATCGTAGGGGTCGGGCTCGTGGCCGTGCTGGCCGCAATGGTCGTGCAGAGGGGCCAGATGAGGAAGTGAGCCAATCTGGGAATAGTGATGGACGTCATGCGACGAACATGACACTCACTAAGTGGCTAGATATGAAATTGGACAAGTTTGATGGATCAGGGACACCAATGGATGCTGCAAGTTGGCTTCGCACCATGGAGAAATATATGGATGCATCAGTGATGACGTCAGAGGACAGAGTTGTGTATGTGGCTTTTCAGCTAAAGGGTCTGGCTGATGTTTGGTGGGACGGAGTCCGTGCAGCTTGGACACCTGCTCATGGACCACCTACATGGGATGTGTTTGTTACACAATTCACGGCTAAGTACTACCCGACTTCATTCAGGGAGAAGATGGATGTTGCCCTCAGGAATATCAAGAAAGGAAACAAGACGGTGAATGAGTATGATGCTGAGTTCAGTAAGATGGTTCATTTTGTGGACCATATTAATCAGAATGAGCCAGAGAAAGCAAGGAGGTTCTTTGAGGGACTTAATTCGCGATATCGACATGTGATGGGAGTGAATCGCCCATCCAGCTATTTCGCTGTGGTTGAGCAGGCTAGGGGTTTGGAGTTACAATATCAACTCACAGAGGCAGAGAAAACTCGTGCAAATGGTGCTAGCAACAATGGTGGAGGAAATAAGAGGAACTACCAGGATGGGAGTGGGTCTACTCAGCAGTCCTACTTCAAAAATTTCAAGCCAGAGCAACGGACCCAGCAGTCATTCAAGCCCAGGCAGTCAGGGGCTCAATCTTATTCAGGGTCACACTCTACATCACCTACATTCCTACGACCCGTTCCAGGACAGGGCATGCTTTGTTTCAAGTGCGGGGAGGGTCACCGTGCCGCTGAATGTGACTTTTCTGGGTCTTGTCGCCAGTGCGGCAGGCATGGGCACATGAGTAGGGTCTGCAGGGAGAACCCAAATTCTGTCGTCAAGTGGGAGGTGGCCACATCTTCTAAAATAGGGTCATCCGGAGATGGAGCCTCTCGTGGTTCAGCATCAGTAGCCAAATCTTCCCAGGGATCAGTGCATATGATGGCATCTTCTCAGCAGTTTCATCCATACTATCAGGCGTATTCATTACCGCAATATCCGCCTCAACAATTCCCACCTCCACCGCTAGGTTTTTACTGGTCAGCTACTCCACTTCCTACACTGCATGCCCCACTTCAGTTACCTTCAACCTACTGCTCCACCACCACCACAATAGAATACTGGGATTTCTTCTTCAGCACCTCCTGGGATCTATGCCATGCCTACTATCTCCTCTCTGGGACGTTCAGACGTTGTTACAGGTATACTTCCAGTTGATTCCCATGATGCTCTAATTCTCTTTGATTCCGGTGCTACTTATTCGTTTGTATCACTTGACTTTGTCAAGAAATTTGGTCTATCTAGCCAAGAGATTTCTGAATTTGTTCGAGTTAGTTCCCCGGGAGGCTTGATCACTAGTTCCGTAGTATGTCCGGGATGTGTGATTTCCATAGACGATGAAGATTTTGTGGCAAATTTGATGGTAATTCCTTTACCGGCCTTTGATGTTATTCTTGGTATGGATTGGCTACACCGCTATCGAGCCGTTATATCTTGTTTCTGGAAGACCATCACTTTGGAGGCTCCATCTGGTAAACAGTTAATCTTCCAGTGTAGTGCACCTAAACATTCTCTATCAGTGTTGGCTAGCCTGTTTCCAAGTCGGAGAGTACTGAAGAACGGATTTCTTTGGGCTTTGGTGGGGCATTTGAGTAAAGAGATGAAGATTGAGAACATTCATGTGGTTAGAAATTATCCTGATGTTTTTCCTAGTGAGCTACCAGGTATGCCACCAGAGCGGGATGTGGTGTTTCGTATTGACCTTGTTCCTAGTGCACGCCTAATTTCAATCGCTCCATATCGTTTAGCTCGTCCTTTTCAAGATGAGTTGAAGAAGCAAACTGATGATATGCTAGCCAAGGATTTAATCCGGCAAAGTGTTTCACCTTGGGGCGCTCCTGGTTTGTTCACTGATAAGAGAGATTTGACATTGCGGATGTGTATTGATTATCGGGCTCTTAATGCCGTGACTATCAAGAACAAATATCCGATGCCACGCATTGAGGACTTATTTGATCAATTGAAGGGTGCCAAGGTATTTTCAAAGATTGATTTGCAGTCAGGCTACAATCAAATAAGAGTGCGAGAAGAGGATATTGAGAAGACATCGTTCTCTATGAAGTATGGAAATTATGAGTTCAAGGTTATGTCCTTTGGATTAACGAATGCACCTGCTTATTTCATGGAGGCGATGAATATCATGTTCCATAAGTATGATGATTTTGTCGTGGTATTTATCGTTGACATTCTCATTTTCTCCAAGACGGAGGAAGAACATGAACATCATTTGAGCATGGTTCTCGAGACGTTGCGGAAGAATAAGTTCTATGCTAAGTTGAAGAAGTGTGAGTTCTGGATTTCGGAAGTGGCCTATTTGGGTCATGTTATTAATGGTGAAGGTATTTCTGTTGACCCTAGCAAGGTTTCCCCTGTCGTTGGCTGGGAACGACCATCTAATGTAAAGGAGGTGAGAAGTTTCTTGGGAATGGCTGGCTACTATAGGCGTTTTGTGAAGGATTTTTCAATCATTGCCAAGCCAATGACCACGCTTATACATAAAGGGGTAAAGTTTCAGTGGACAGAGGAGTGTGAGCGTAGCTTTTGTTTATTGAAGGACCGGTTGGTGTCAGCGCCTATTCTTACACTTCAAGATTTTGGAGAGCATTTTACAGTATATTCTGATGCGTCTCTGGTAGGCCTTGGATGTGTTCTCATGCAGAATGGCAAGGTAATTTCTTATGCGTCGAGGCAGTTGAAAATGCACGAGGAAAATTATCCTACCCATTATTTAGAGCTTGCAGCAGTTGTTTTTGCACTCAAGCTTTGGAGACATTATCTTTATGGAGCAACGTGTGACATATTCACGGATCATAAGAGTCTCAAGTATATCTTCACATAGAAGGATTTGAACTTAAGGCAGAGGAGGTGGCTAGAGTTGATTAAAGATTATGATCTTAATATCCAGTATACACCGGGTAAAGGAAATGTGGTTGCAGATGCTCTTAGTCGTAAGCCAGTTCCTTCCACAGTAAATTCCTTGATAGCTGGTTTCGAGCGGATGGATATTTCATATTGCTATGCCGGAGTTGTAGAATCAGAGTCACGATTCATTCTTGAGTCGGCCATACCTAGGCGGGTTTTGGAAGCACAACAACAAGATCTATTATTGCAGCAAGTTAAAAAGCGTGTCTGAGAAGGGAAGACTGGAAATTTTACTTTGGATTCCATGGGAGCTGTTCGGTTTCGCGGTCGTCTCTGTGTGCCACAGAAATCACAAGTAAAATAAGATATTTTGAGAGAGGCAGACCGTACTCCATATACGGTGCACCCAGGTGAGAATAAGATGTACCAAGATTTGAAGGAAAACTATTGGTGGAAACGAATGAAGGTCGATGTGGCCAAGTATGTGTCTTGTTGTAGTGTTTGTCAGCAAGTGAAGGCTGAGCATAAGAGGCCATCAGGATTGTTGCAGCCCCTAGAGATTCTGGAGTGGCCATGGGATGACATTGCTATGGATTTTGTTGTTGGTCTACCACGTACTCAAAAAGGGAAAGATGCTATTTGGGTGGTCGTGGGTTGCTCATTTTATTCCCATACGCACCACCAACTCAGCAAGTGACCTGGCACCGATATATGTGCGAGAGATAGTACGGTTGCATGGTGGTCCAAAAACCATTGTTTCTGATAGAGATGATAAATTTATATCAAAGTTCTGGGAGAGTTTGCAGAGTGCATTGGGTACAGAATTGAGTCTTAGCACGGCGTTTCACCCCCAGACGGATGGCCAGTCAGAGCATACGATCCAGACTTTGGAAGATATATTGAGATGTTGTGTTTTATCTTGGCAAGGGAGTTGGGAGGACCATTTGCCGCTCGTGGAGTTCTCATATAATAATAGTTACCAAGCTAGCATTCGCAAGGCGCCTTACGAGGCTTTATATGGACGTAAGTGCCGATCTCCGCTTTGTTGGACTGCTGTATGTGAGAAATCAGTATTGTGGTCAGACTGGGTTTATCAGACCACCGAGAGGGTTGCTGAGATTAGAGAGCACATGTTGGCAGCACAAAGTAGGCAAAAGAGTTATGCTGATCCGAAAAGACGGAATATGGAATTTCAAGTAGGTGATGAGGTGCTTCTTAGAGTATCACCTACTAAGGGTGTTGTGAGATTTAATATCAAAGGGAAACTTAGCCCACGATACGTAGGGCCTTTCAAGATAGTGGCACGAGTCGGGAAGTTGGCGTATCGACTGGAGTTGCCTGAGTCAATGAAGGGTGTACATAATGTATTTTATGTCTCGATGTTGAGGAAGTACTTTCGAGATCCAGAACGACAAATGACATTGGAGCCAATTACGATCGAGCAAGATTTGAGCTTTGAGGCTCGACCGGTAAGAATTTTGGAGAAGGCTGATAGAGTAATGAGGCGTCGGACTCTTAAGTTTGTCAAGGTTCTTTGGACCAACCAGACGGAGCGAGAAGCAACATGGGAACTTGAGTCAAGGATGCGAGGAAAATATCCTGAGTTATTTACCCCTGGTGATTAAATATGTTTTTATAAGGTTAAGTTATTCTTGGTTGAGTAGTAAGCGAGAATTCGAGGGCGAATTATGTTAAACGGGTGGAGAATGTAATATCCTGTAAATTTATACTCATTATTTTTAGTATTTTTTTATAGTTGACCAAATTTTGACTTTTTAAGTCATTAGCCGTATGGGAAATCCAAGATTATGGTTGGGTTCATCTCATCGAGCTAATCAAAAAAATAATTTAAATTTATCTAAATCAGAGATCAAATGGATGAATTGAGTTACGTTGAATTTTGGCCTTTGGGTTAATCCGGACCTGGCCTTGACCGTGTTTCCGAGTGGAAAAAGAAAAGAAAACGGGCGAAATAAATTAGACGGACAAGTTGGCCCAGCCCTCACCCTAAACCGAATAACTTCCAATATACCCAGCCACCGCCTACGGTTCTGCCGCAATCGAACGCCCATAGCTGTGCTGTTGCCGGTGTACTTGGTCGTTGTCACCTGGAGGGGATCCGTCTGACTGCGTAGTTCCGTCGCGGCCGCCGTTTCCAGGTATATGTCATCCCACTGGTAGTAATCTATTATTACTATTCGATCTGTAGGTTCCGCTCCGAAATTCAGTCGCTGCCTACTGCCACACTGTTTGGGGATTAGCTGAGTAACCATTCTTTTTCGGTCAGTAGCAAGGCAGCAAAGCAGCATCGATTCCCAGGATTGGGTGTTTGCCCATTAGGTGCTGTTTGTTCTGTAGCAATCGTTGGCCTATCTAGTAGAAAGAAGGTTGCAGATGTATGTGCGTGTGGATTACACGAAAGTTTCTATTAGTTTAGGAATGCTAGGAATTTAATTGCCAATTTCAGAGCAAAGAGTAGGCTGCTAGCACAGATGGGTCTGAGCACGTATAGTTTCAGCTTTAGAACAGAATTAGAATTAAGGGCCACACACTGTCTTTTAGTCTTTCTATTTTTAGAATAGCTTCTAAAATTATTTTACCTACAGGATTTGGAGCTACGGGTGTTCGGGGTGGTTCTTCAGTTTGATCGCCGTTGTTAAGGCAAGTGCATGACGAGCCTTGTGATATGGTTGCCCTCCCTAAATTGTGGGTTGTGTGTTATTGGTTCTTTCTTTGGTGTTCATGTCTTGAGATGTTGTCGAAAAGATTGTTTTAAGCCAGAGCGGTGAATAAGTTACAAGTGACTATTCCGGAGCGGACGATGATTTAAGTTATTATGTAACTACTCCGGTGAGCTTGGGCTAGGTCGGTGACAATTCACTTGATTAACTATACCGCGAGGTCGGTGAGGAAGTTAACAGTGAATATTCCGGAATGCCCAAACCGTAAAACATAATATGCATAACAATGTTCATGGATAACAATTGTATTGGTATTTGTATGTTGTTGATTTGGTTCTGAACATGTACTTGCTGAGTATCTTTTTACTCACCCTTGTGTTTTCTTTGGTTTTTATTTGGATTTCAGGTACTCAGCGTAACGACATGCATGGGAGGGAGTAGAACGCCACCACTTTGGCGCACACATCCATTCTACATACCATAGAACATCGATCACACATAATTCTTAGTTTACCATTATTCCTTTGTCATAATTCGTGGAGTCGTTGGCATGGTCTTGTGAGCCCTTGGTCGCTCTACCGTTAGTACTTGTGTCATGGAATGATTATACACTTTGCGAACCGTGTGGGTTGTTCATTTATACGGTCTTTACTGTCTTTATCTATTATATTGTGTTTTGCCTGTTGTGGATGTCCTTTGAAACAAAGGAGGTGCTGCCGAAATTTTGAATTGTAGTTACTTTTGACCATAGTTTAAGAAGTGTGGCAACATCGCCAGCTAGGTACAAATCTGGTGTGTTATATTTCTCCCCGCCACAATGATGATGATAGGCTGATGTATGAGTCAAATGTGTGAGGAGTGTCCATTGAGTACTTGATAGATGTCCCGCACATGTGTTTATTAAATTGTCTCGGTTGCAAAGATGCCTTAATATGACCTAGGTGTACACCCTCCAATTATTGTTACGGTTGCAACTATGACACAAAGTTGCCTGAATATGACATAGTTACACACCCTCTCGGTTAAAAACCTATATAGTGCAACCACTTTTTTCATGTTTACTCATTGCATTTCTCATAGATGTCTATTCTACCTTCGCACCAGGGCATGGCGACTAACTTATATATTCATCGTTGTTGATGTCTTCGTAAAAAAGCTCACTATTAGGGTATGACCCTTAGGATGGCCGATATTTCACGATTTCACAAGGGGGTTCACGGTGGATTCGTTGGGGAAGGGGAAGAGGATGAACTCTATGAACACGAACCATGAAGAACATGACGAACTCACGCAAAACACAAATGCATTTAAAACACCGTTGGCTCGCACCAGCGGCTACTGGTCAAATACAATCCTATGAGATTGGTATTTGGAAAGATAAACTTGACGAGATCTTGATAGCTTCATAAGGGAAAACCCAATACCAAGATCTTGCATAATCGAACGCTATTAAGGTAGATCCGAGAGGTTTGTGATACTAGGTGCCCCTCATGAAGGAGCATGAGACTAACTAGATAGAGATCCTCAAGAGGGAGTCTTCTTCTAGCCTAATATCAAGTCTAGGATTTACAAATGGATGCGTGGGGCTATATATAGGCCAACCACATAAACAAGGGCATTTTGGGGATAAAAGGTAAGTTATATATGGAGTAGGGAGTGGGTGGGCCAATGGCCCAACTGATGACGTGCAAGCCCGCCACTTATGTCAGAGACTCTGGGGTCCTTGGGTCGGAAACACCGGTCAGGGCAGAGACTTTGGGTCCTCGGGCAGAGACTCCAGATGCATGAAAGGGTCTTGCAGACGAGGTCGGATGCGTGCGAGGCAGATACTCTGGGTCGCTCGGACAGAGACTCCAAGGTTGGTCGGAGACTCTGGTTTTGGGGCGGAGTTTCCGAATGACTTACATGAGCTTGCAACTCGACACTTCGTAGAGGGAGGCCGGAGATTCTGGGGTGTCGTAGCCAGAGACTCCGGTCCTAGAGTCAACTTCGCATGTTCGTCTCCCGATATTGTGGGGCGATTCATCAGGGCTTTGTACCTGAGTATGAAAGAGTAGTGGCATGAAGTAGCAAGCCGTTCATGGTAGTATCAAAGCCACACAAGGCGAGGAGCGAGTTAACCTTATCTTGTAGGAGTTTGGCTCGGGCACGGGTCATTAGACCACTTGGGGCGCTTGGTGGAGAGTATGTAGCGGAGTCCGAAGAACGGGTTGCATTACTCACCCATATAGATATATCACAACATGTCATTGAGTTCCCCTTGTTTATTTCCCAAAGCATTCTTCTTCTTGATGAAGAAAGAATACATCTATTTCCCTGAATTTACTTTCAACTATGACGCAAAGACGCCTAAACATGACATAGTTGTACATCCTCTCAATTGAATTTTTTTACTGTGCAACTCACTTTTCATGTTTACTCACGCCATTTACCATAGAGGTATATTCTACCTTTGCGCTAGGGCATGATAAATTAACTTATATATTGATCAATATTGATGTCTTTGCAATAATGGCACACCCCATTCGAATATATCACAATACGTTCTTGAGTTCCCCGGGTCTATGTAGAGCATTCTTGACCAAGAAAGAACACCTTCATAAATTTGTCCTTTCCCTCAACCCAAATATGTACTACTTGTAAGTTTGGGTTTGTCTAGTTTTGTCAAGGGACCACATCTAAAATTCCCGTATAGTCAAGATACTAAATATTTTCTTCTTATCATATTTATATGACAATACTTAATGTATGTGTCAAAGATTAATACATATTATATGTTTGCAGCTAATATATAGATACACATGTAAATGTGTGTAAATCTCCACAAAATAGATAGATGGTAGATAGGCAAACACGTAGAGTCGTTGACCCGGTGCATGAGTTCAATAAAATAAACTCCAAGACTTAATTTATGCCAATTTTGAACATAAATGAGCGGACATAAGAGTATCTATCGAGTTATTTTCTCCCGACCACGGTGGCGGTGGCATGATGATGCATGGGTCAAATGTGCGAGGGGTGACCATTGAAAACATGATAGATGTTCTGCACACGCATTGATTAATTTGTCGTGGTTGCAAAGATGCATGAACATTATGTAGGTGTACATCCTCTTATTATTTGTCGTGGTTTCAACTATGACCCAAAGATGGTTAAACATAACGTAGTTGTACACCCTCTCGATAAAAACATATATAGCGCACCCCTACTTTTTTATATGGACTCATGATATTTGTCATAGAGGTATGTTATACCTTTGCGCTAGGGAATTATGACTTAACTTATATATTGATCATTTTTGATGTCCTTGTAGCAAAGGCTCACCTCACTTCGAGATATAATAGTATGTCATCGAGTTCCCCATATTTATTCGCCAAAGCATTCTTCTTTCTAACGAAGAAAGAACACATTCATTTCCTTGAGTTTACTTTCAAGCAAATTTTCTCCAGATCCTTGGTCACTTTTGAAAAAATGTATATGTTAACTCTGAATTTACGTAAAAAAATTTATGATGGGCTAGCTATTCATACTTATGGGTTTAAACCTGTAGTTGTAAGCGGGTGTTTAAAAAGAAGATTAGGACTGATGGTACTATTGCGAAGTACAAGGCATGACTTGTAGCCAAGGGTTATACTCAAAAGGAAGGTGAAGAATTTTTTGATACTTACTGACCTATTGCCAGATTGACCACCATTTGAGTACTACTTTTAATGGCTACCTCACACAATCTTCTTGTTCATGAAATGGATGTTAAGATGACTTTCCTAAATGAAGAGTTGGATGACGAAATTTACATGGACCAGCCATATGGTTTTGTAGTAAGTGGTCAAGAATAAAAGGTGTACATGTTGTTAAAGTGTTTATATGGCCTAAAACAAGCTCCTAAGTAGTGGCATGAGAAGTTTGACAAAACTTTATCTGCTGTAGGATTTGTTGTGAATAAATTTGACAAGTGTGTATACAATGGCCATGGTAGGGTGAAGTAGCCATCCTTTTTTGTATGTTCATGACACACTGATCTTCATAACCAACCTTAAAGTAATTAAGGAGGTCAATGGTTTCTTATATTATTCTTTTTAGATGAAGGATCTAGGAGTAGCTGACGTTATCTTGAACACCAATCTGTTGAGAGATGATGATGAGATCATACTGCTTCAGTCTCACTATGTGGAAAATATATTGAGTTGTTTTGGGTATAGCGAATGCAAGCCTTCTCCAACACTGTATGGTCCTAGTCTGCTGCTTCAGAAAGAATCAAATAACTGCTAGATATTGATGGCAACAACTCCGTGTGTACCAACTCGTTGGAGCTCCAAGTGCATAGTGTTATATCAAGCGTCTTTTTCTCACAAAGGTGACTTGAGAGTTTATATCGAACTCTTGAGGGTTTATATTCAAGAAACCTACAAGACAAAGTAGTTGCCTTGTGTCCCCAACTCCACCATGTGGTTGTCAAGCACAAGGTGTTCATATTAGTAAAACTAAAATAAAACTATAAATAAATAAAGGTAAAAACAATCTATAACTATAGAAGAAAGTAAAAACAAGAAGGTAAATGTCTTTTGGGTTTTTTGTTTGCTAATAGTAAAAGTGTTTTTGTATTTTTGAATTTAATTAATCTAGAAAATATAAAAGACAATAAAATTGAAGAAAAGTTTCTTATGATAAAAGGTGGAATGGGGTTCATGAGTTCACTTGTCTATTATCTCATAAGGTGTAATGGACATAAAACAATTCATAAGCAATATAATATTAATGAAACTTCATTATGTGTATGATAAGCATTCAAATGGGTATCACATATTATTTTATAGATGATGCAACACATTTCACTTATACTCCTCTAGAAAGGGAAAACTCCATGCAATGTAGAATAAGAATAAGTAGAGTATAGCCATTGGAACTTTGACATAATGTTTGAATAACAAATGTGCTACCTTGAACAAACAAGATCATCTTGGTTGTGACTAGATGATAGTATAACGTATGCACTCATTTAATACCTAGTGAGGTAACAAAAGAAAGGTAAAAACCATAGTGGATATCAAATTTTGCTGTCACTATCTGACATAGGTATGCCCAATGGGTATTCACCCTTGGCCTATCTGGTACAACCCGATGAAGGTCCGTATGTCAATTTACTGGTAACGGTGAATCCCATGAAGATTCGAGTGATGACAAGCTCATGAAGGATTCGACTCCTTGGCGGATACAATAAGACAAGATAGGAAACTCTAGGGTTATGCCCTCAAACCTGTAACTGACCCAAATGTCTCCCGAGAGCTGGCCTACCCATATAAAGGCCAGGAAGGAGCGAGGTGGAGGATCACCTAAACCCTAGCACACATACACCCGCCAGATCTAAACTATGCACCATCATCATTAGGGCACCCTTCTAACCTTTGGTTCATTGATTAATCAAGAACAGACAAGCAGTAGTAGGTTTTTCCCTCCGGGGGCCTGAACCTGGGTAAACCTTGTGTCCCTGTGTGTTTGTCTGTTAGCCGAAAAAGTCTCCAGTGCGCCGTTCTTCCCTAAAACCTAAGTCCATCAAGTATGGTCATTTACATGATCACCCCGCGTCACTATCCAATCACCACCACCATGTTACTCCAACTAATACATAGTTCCCCCACACACGGCTTATCATACATGTTGGATCAAAACAAGTACTTAAGAACGGGGTACATAATATGCATCTATCAATACATCTTACACATAATAGAATTTTAATCTCAAATATCAACTCATAGAATAAAGACCCACCACATAGGAATTTGGAATTACATAGATGTTCATAATCATGTTGGGCAGCTCATATGGTACTAAAAATATGATAGCACAAGAGAGAAATAGACCAAGGTACTGCCACAAACCTATAGTCCAGATTTGGACTACTCCCTCTTCATCATAGTGATGATGTTGTAGAAAGTAGATATCCCACCGGTCACGTATCTGACGGTGTTTCCCCCTCCAATCTTTCCTAGTTCTGTCTCTATATCACTGTTTCTATGTTTCTGCGCCGCCTCCTCTAAGGATGCGTCAGGGGACATTTTTAGATGCATTTTTAGGTCAGGACTTTGAATTAGGGTTGAAGATGAACAGATGGCAATTCTTGTGGTGCAAATGAGCATGGGTGGCGCGGGCACCCTAGGACGCGCCACCTATCCTCTTTTGGGCCTCCATGCCCCGCTCATGAGGTCCAAGTTCTCTAGGTCACCGTCTTCGCAAAAAAAATCCTCAAAAAGTCCTAGGTCAATTTGACTTTGTTTAAGTCCTTGAAATATAAAAATACATAACACAGGGGATTCCTGTTCTATAGAGTTATAACCAAAATAAAGGGGATCATTGGTAAATCCCTATAAATCAATATAAAACATGGATATAACATTATATAAGTTGCAAATATGTGAGAATATGTATCAATAATCTAAGGTCATGTATGCATCTTATATGCATCAACATCCCCAAGCGTAACCTATGCTCGTCCTCGAGCATGAAGATGATAAAACTAAACATGGACTTTGGAGTTTGTTGCTATGTTGGATATAGATAATGATCATTGCTAAAAAAGTTAAATGGTTCATTCTTTAAGGAATAGCTACAAGAAAATGAGCTATAAAGTGATATATTTTACATTATGTCTATGATTAAAAATATGTAATTTTGTATAAAACAAATGAATGTACTGTGGACAATTAAGCATGTAAAGTGCAAAAGTAAAGTAAATTTCATAACATCCTATTTGGTCTTAGAATCATCTTTTTATTTATTTTCTTTCTTTCAATCCTAGACACTTAAGTAATAGAAAGTAAGCCGGGAATATATGTTCTGGTTCTTTGAGAAAATATAAAGGTATAAGAGAAAATATGGTAAAGTTGTAGGATATGTAGCTCATGTCAACGGTAATCATAAGAGTGGGGTTCTAGGCATATTTAATGGTTATGGTTAAAGTGAAAGTGAAAGTAAGTATGGTTTATATACTTGACCCATTAGAAGTTGAATGTCTCATGCCCGTTGACCACAAGCACCAGTACACATGCTACTCAACTTGGGTTGCGAAGAACTTTGTCATTGTTAGCATACAGTTCCAAACGAGAGTGGAAACCGAAGTACCTCTTACCCCTTGTACGAGGAGTCCCTTTGTGAGGGGATACCCATACTTAATGACAAGACAAATCGAAAAATGAACCCCTTAGTGTTTTTTATTTAAAACACTTCGTTGGTGTCCATGCTGTGAATTTCCACCATGATGCATAGTATGTCTTAGGTTGGCGGCTCATGCAGCCCTCTAACACATATGCAAATTCTAGAAAACTTTAGGGTGGTTCTCGCTTTTTTCACATCCTAGGCACCCACAACCAAAAGAATACATGATATCAACAGATAGTGCAATGATGGAAGTGTTCCCCATTTCAACATGGTTCTGCAACGCTCAACTCATAAGTTGTCAAACACATAACTTAAATAATTCCAGTCACAATGGGTCAAGTTTGATTATCATTCTATCTTATTTTAAGTAGTTGTGTGCACTAGTGGTTTCACCCCACAACTTACTTTCCCATGAGCTTTAAACTACACAAAATAGATCATTTTGAAATGTTCAAAGACATAGCACATATATTATACTTTGAATAGCAAGTGCTACATATGTAGGTATGGTAGACACTGTTGGAACAACTTGGTTTAAGGGATTTGGATGCATAAGTCTTTGCTTGTTTAATTATTTGGGATAGCAAGAGAGAGAAAGTTGACCATCTACAAGCATGAAAAATGTCCATAGTGCTAATCATTTTTAGACAAAGTAACTTAAAGTTAATCATGTATGCATGTGAATAAAAGGTAGAACTAAATAAGACACTTTGCAAATTATCATTCATTAAAGCATATGAAACAAATAACACTATGCATAACTTGTTTTTCAAATTTTATTTCCCTTTTCATCGTGGTGATGTTGATGGAGATGTTAGAGAAGGTAGGTATCCCACTGATGGTGGCGTTTACCCCTCCAATCTTTGCTGGTTCTATATCTGTTTTAGTGTTTCTGTGTTTCTACGCCACCTCCTCTTGGGACACGTCGAGGGACCTTTTATAGGAGTTTTTAGGTAAGGACTTCAAATTAGGTCTAAAGATGGACGGCTGGCGATGATCGAGGTGCAAACGAGCATGGCTGGCGGCCCCCCTAGGATGTGCCTCATGTCCTCTTTTGGGCCTCTAGGCCTCAATCATGAGGTCCAAGTGCTCCAGGTCATTGTCTTCGCGAAAAATAATCCTCAAAAAATCTTAGGCCAAATTGACTTTGTTTAGGTCCCTAAAAGATAAAAAATACACAAAATAGGGGATTCCTATTCTATAGAGTTATAACCAAAATAAGGGGGATCATTGGTAAATCCCCATAAATCAATAGAAAACATGGATATAATATTATATAAGTTGCAAATATGTGGGAATATGTACCAATAAGCTACAAAGTTCATGTATGCATTTTACATGCATCAGAGATCAACAAAGATACCGCTTATTTATTTAGCTAGCACTACGAGGCTTGGCATTGCTTTTGATGTAAGAAAACTCAACTGATTTGTTTCAAATCCTAGAGATGATCATTGGCATGCTCTTGAAAGAGTCACTATATTGGGTATCCAAGGGTACTATAAAGTTATAGTGATTCAAACTAGATTTCTAATGCTGATGAGATAAAGGCCATGAATGGATTTGTATTTACACTTGGTGGTGGTGCTGTTTCTTGGAAGTATTGCAATCAGACCATCTTAACGAGATCCACTATGGAAGTAGGGCTCACAACATTTGACACAACCATTATTGAAGTAGGGTGGATTCGTGACCTCTTGATAAACTTACCTATGGTTGAAAACTAATACCCTCTATCCTTATGAACCATGATAATTAAAATGTAATTATAAAAGTGAACAGTTCTAAGAATATTATGAAATCATCAAGGCATGTGAAGAGGAGACTAAAAACTTTTAGAAAAATTAGAAACTCTAGAGTTATTACAATTGATTATATCCAAACATCTAAAAACTTGGCATATATCTTTGCAATGGGTCTATCACATAACATGATGGATAATTCATCGAAGGAGATGTGTATGAGACCCGCAATATGAGTTGTTCACAGTGGTAAACCACTCTTTGTGATCAGAGATCCTGTGAATTATATTTGGGTGACAAGTTGTTGGTCAATTGAGAGAAGAGTATCTTACCTTTATATAATACCATTCTATGAAGATGCATACTCCTTTGTTCTACATGGTAGGCTGATTTTATCTTAATATGTTCTAAGTTGCTTATTTCTTAAGCATAGTTGTTGTCATGTAGAACATCTTTTGTAGAACAGACCTATATGAGTTTGACAGTTAAACATCACAGTCTATGAGAGTTGGTACTCTCTAGTAAACTCATGAAAGTTCACAGAGTATGACGCATAAGATGCACCCGCGGGGAAATCCTAGGGCTTACTATTATTGGTGTAGGCTTTATGTGAAACTAGATTTACAGCAAACCTGCAGTTCAAGGCATAGTCAACTATACATGTTGAAAAGTAGTGTAGTATGTAGTCTAAATGGAAGTTAAACTTAACAGGCTCCACTGTATTACCGATATATAAAACAATGCAACAATAGGAAAATTTTGTGTGCCTTTGGGATCTGATGGGAGATTGTTGGAATTTTGCCTAAAATATGGTCTAACCTATTTATTCTTTAGCAATAATCCTGAAATCCTAGGGGGCCCATTTGGCTCATTCATGCATGGCAAGAGGTGAGACAAAAGTTTGGCCCCACATTGCTAGTTGAGTGGGAGTTTAACATCCTTATAAGGGAGGTTTCTCCATCACTTGTACAAGCATGTGAAGAACAAAGTAGTACATGCGCACTCTTCCTCCTCCGTGTTTCCATGCCTCTTCCCAATGCGTGCGAGCGCCGCGGGTTGCGGGAATGCGCCGAGCCAAGGATCCACTTATGCCTCGCATGCGAGTTGTCTCTATTTTTCCACGCATGAAGGTGAACTAACGTGCACATAAGTTGGAACGTTCTTGTGCTAGCGGAGTTTTAAACGAACTGAGTGGATTTTGAATACAAACTGAGTTGTGGCTTATTGGCTCTAGGTGTTGCATGTTCGTTTCGTCTCCCTCGCTATATGTTCGCCTCTCCCTCCTATGCCTATATAAGAGGGTTCGCTCCTGTCCACAGTCACACACCAAATCACAAAGCGCCAATAGTTCTAGAGCACTGAGAAATCGCTAACTCTTCCCCATCCTGTCTTGAGGCGTGCATCGCAAGCCGCGATAGTGGGCTTTCGGAACCCCGCCTTTTCGAATCATGTACGATAAGGTTTTGGGGGAGTGCTTCTGCATGACTACTGGCTTCATCACAGACTCCTTCATGGACACTGATGATTTCTTTTCGGACAACGACTACTTTCCCAACGTCGACCACCTCTTCGATGATATGGCTGTCAACACCACCAACGTCAACGCAAGCGGTTCCTCCTCTGCACCGTATGAAAGTATCCTTCATATTTCTTAGATCATGTTTTATTTGATGCAAATTATATCTCATGTATTATGTGTAGTAATTTGTTTATACTTGCTATTTCCAATCTATCTATTAGATTGCATGACAACTTTTATTCCTATATTTTTAGTCATGTTCTATTTATTGTTTTTATGGATTAATTCATATGGTAAATTAATCATATTTTTAGAAGTAATGCAAGATCACCGTTTAGTGTTAGTGTTGTATAGGACCTTTTTGGGACATGGTGTTTTGGCTCAGGTGCATATGAACCTAACATATTTTGTATTTTTTTTACTTTTGAGTCTATTTATACTATTATTGATGATTTTTAATAGATATGTGGAATTTGGCAAGAAAAAGGGCCATGTACATTTTTAAACTAGTCCAACAAGAAAGGAGCCCACTGAATATTTTGTAAAAGACGAGACCACCACGGTGAGGTCCTAGAAACTCAGGGCCTTTTGGTTGTAGAAAGTTGGCTTCTTACCAGAGGCCCTCGCGACATACAGACACGCGTACCCTCGCGCTGCCTTCCCGATCGAGGCGGCCATCTCCGCCGTCTCCCCCAGTCCTCCCGTTCTCTTCCCCTCCTGCCACCTTAGGTAGGAACCAGCGGGCATTTCCCGCGCAGGGCCGATGTAGGGCCACCGCCGGTGGCTTTCCCCCATTTCCCGTGACTAGGTAGCTTTGCTCGGGCCTAAAGCATGGCACTGATGCACGTCGGTGCAGCGACACTCCAGCATGGTGCCGGGTGGTGTTCAGGCGATGGCGGCACCACTTGCTGGTGGCACGACACGTGACAGGCTTGGCGGTTCTCTCCTGGCTTTGTGCACGATCTGGGTTAGGACGGGACGGTTTGGTCTCGATCCCGATATTTCTGGTTGGTCCGACGAGCAGCTCGAGATGGGATAGTGATGAAAACCAGCCGTGCCTATTGCAGCGCGGTGGTGTGTGATTTACATGCTAGATCTAGGCCTGGCCGGGCCTATGGCGCCGAATAAGAGGGTAATAGTGACGGTGGCCTACAGGTTGCAGCGTGTCAGCGGGGAATTTAGGGGGCCAGTTTAGGTTTGGCCGGGCCTGCTCGACCTGGTGTTTTTCTACTTCCAGGTCCGATCGGCGCCCACCGATGGCGGTGGAGGAAGTCCTCTAGGTGGTTGTGTTCCGTCCGCCTTTGGATCCTATTGGTCTGATGTGCTCTTGCCCCTATGTTTTTCCATCTATCGTCTATGGCGGTGGAGGTTGTTATTCCCTCCCGCGTGGACGTGGTACTTCTGCCACTTATCTACGGTTGTTTCTTCTCGGTTCGACATGCCTCACTGTGTTTGCCATGGTAAGATGACGATGGTGCACTGCAAGCATGGTGGTGCATGTTGGTGGATGGCAAGTTTGGTGGAGCCATATGTATAGTTCGAGGTTGTGGTTTTTTGGGGCTCAGGAGAAATTCCTGCCAGCTTGGTCGGCATCGATGGGGTGACGCCTATGGGTGCCGCCGTTCTTTCTTGAAGGGTGTAGAGTGTACCCTTCTCTACTCCACTCCGTGTACCGGGAGAATCCTAGGACAAGTCCGGGCATAGTGTTGTCTTCATCGTATTCGTTTTTAAATGTGTTGCTTGGTACGCGGCAATTCCGAGGCATAGGGGGTTTGCAACGAAAACTTGGTATATTGACTATACGACGCGTGGTAGACTTCTCAAGATGACACAATGGGCCATGATTATAGCTCATCGTCGCTTTTATTGATCATGCATGTTATTTTTTTAGCTCCTGTTTGTCCCAACATTGACCCCAACTGTACCATGTGGTTGCTATTAATATAACAGGCGAAAGACTGTTTTGAGGAGAGGTGCTAGAAATTCATTCGTGGTAGGGATGAACCACGTGACCCTAATTGCCCAGTTCTCGCCATGTTCATTTGTAAAACACTAAGGGCGTGTTTGGTTGCTCGGCCCAAGATTTCCCTTTTTCCCATTTGGCTCGCTGGGTGCTGCATGGGGGGAGATTGGACTTGGGCCAAGTTGGGCCAGTTATTTGGACTCATGTATTCTCTTTTCCTGCAAATAGTCCCAGTTGTTTGGTTGCCTAGATTATTCTCTTTTTTCCCATGCAATTGACAGTTGTTTGGTGTGGTGCTTTGCATATGATCACATTGGTTATGATCACCCATTTCAAATTTGTTGATCTTACCACCACAACATACACACAACACATGATCACAAGAACAGTTAATATGCACACACAACACATTCAGATGATCACCATAAAAGCCATATACAGACATAAACATTGCTACCTACACATTGAGATGATCACCATAAAATTCTTAACAGTCACCATAACAGATAGCAACTAGGGGTTCTAAACTTCACCCCTATCAAAAGAACCATTAGGAGGGGGATCCCATGCCCCTGAACCAGCACTAGGGGCTTAACCCCTGATGAAACTAACCATCAACAGGGGCATACCATGCCCCTAAACCACCACCAGGGGTTTTCACCCATGATCAAAAGAGACTTCAGCCTACTTAGTTCATCATAACTAGTTGTCCATCAACAACTACCAGTACTACATACAAACTTACAGAAGCATCAACATGAAGGGCGTTGCCGGCTAGCTGTGGTCCAGGTAGGTGTACTTCCTGGAGCTAGAGGAGCCCGCCTTGTAGATCATCATCTTGATGACGAAGGGCTTCAGCTTGAACTCGACGACGTCGTCGCGCTCCATGTCGTACTTGTAGACCAGCTCGGGATAGTTCTTCCTGAAGGTGAGATGGCTAGAGAACCAGTCCACCTGCACCCATTCGGCGCACCACCGGCAGGCCGTGACCTGCACGACGCGTGGCAGTGGTTGCTTGATCCAGACCCTCAGGCCAAACTAGAATGCCGGTGGTATCACCAGCATGTGGAGATCCGCCGAGTCTAGCTGGATGATGAACCATAGAGGGATCTCGGCTATAGGATAATGGCCAAGCTTCGACTACGGCCCTTCCCGCTCTGCGGCTGCAAATCCACCTCCACCCTGCCGAGAACCACCGTCTTGAATTGCCAGATGTTCTTAGAGAGCACGTCCTGATAACCCAGTGGGGGTGCCATCCCCTCCCCATGGTATCGCATTCGAACTTAACGACCTTGGCAGGAAGCAAAACAAGCTCATCAACAAAATGGGAGCAAGCAGCATTGCCAAATTTGGCAATGCACATGGTTCAAACATGCACTAGTATCCCCAATCGGGCAATGCCCAGGACAACACCCAAATTGAGGATTCGTCTATGTTCCCCTATTAGGCAATGCCCAAGGACAACACCCAAATTGAGGAATCGGGTAATATCATACAATACCCAATCGAAGATCCGTTGGTGATATGCCGAGTGGGGTATACCCAACAGGACATTCCCTACTGGATCATACTCTCAACGAGTGGGCCTGCAGGATGGAGACTGGACCGCGACCCAAGAGGAAGCCAGGCGACTGGAAGCTGAAGGCCCAGAAGCGTAGCTAGGCCCAGTCGGATTAGGTCAAAACCCTCTGAGTTCTTCACTCGGTTGTAGATCTGTAAACCCTAGTGAGGTGACTCTACATAAACCTCGCTAGGGCATGCATAGCACTTACGTTCCATCATACACCCCATTGACTCGCCGCCAAGCTCGCCCACTGTAATCTTTCGATAATACAATCTAGCAAGAGTAGGTCTTTACCCTCTGGGGGGGAGGGAACCTGGGCAAAACCTTGTGTCTCCACCCTCATCTTGCACCATAGATGGCTGGCCGCCCTTGCCCCTCGTTCTAATACTCGCTGCCACTCGTAGCATCTGTCGTGGCCATTTCCACGATAGTGACGCCCACCGTGGGGCCTGGCCGGTCAGACATGTGTTCTGCGGTGAGACCCTACTTTCCCATCAGTCAGACGATTGCCACCGGCCGCATGATCGCCATCAGCGAGATCCTCCAGATCTTGCCCAGCAGCTACGTCCCGGCGTCGCCCCCCGGTCACACACAACATCATCATGCCGGTCGGCACGATCAGCCTCTTCGTCGGCTTCACCGGCGTCATCGTCTCGGAGGACTCGGCGCTCGTCTGCGAGTCACCGCCACGTGATCGGCTCTGTGAGAGCCAGGTCCACACAATCCACCGCCTCACCTCCGAGTACGACTCAACCAACAATGACGTGGCCGAGACCAACACGGACGCGGACGACGCGGCCCTCCACGACGATGCTGACTCGGTGACCCCGGATTAAGTCACCGGATCCATTGTTTCGCCGCGACACCATGACGACTGTCTACGCACATCCTGTTGGGAACCCCAAGAGCAAGGTGTGAAGCACCAAGCAACAAGTTTTCCCTTAGTTGAGGCCGAGGTTATCGAACCAGAAGGAGGAAGGAAACGTCACACAGGTGTTGCAAGAAATGCAGATACCTGCACAACACAATCTCAAGGCTTTGCCCCAATGAATCAGTGAGGTTATCAAGCTCACCAGTTTGCTGTAACAAAGGATTAAACGTATTGCGTGGAAGGCAATGGTTTGCAGCAAGTAAACAAGTAACAGTGGAAGATGTATCAATGGTAAAGATTGGACCGGGGTCCATAGTTCACTAGAGGTGCTCTCCTTAGATAAACAACATGGCATGAAGGGTAAACAAATTACAGCAGGGCAATTGACAGGAACTGAGCAAGGCATAACAATGCAATTACTAGTCAGAAAGATCCTATGAGGTTGATTGGGCAATACAACAAGATACATAGACCACCATCCAACTGCATCTATGACTAGAAGTCCACCTTCAGGTTATCATCCGAACCCCTCCAAAGAGTTGCAAGCAATGCATAACCGCTAAGCAAAGTGTGTAAGGTAAACAGTCCACATGTTCCATGAACAAGAGACCGTTGTTTTCTCCCTAGTAGCAACATCACATCTACAACCAAATAGATTATTGTCACTTCCCTTGGAAACTAGAGGCATGAACCCACTATCGAGCATAAATACCCCCTCTTGGAGTCACTAGCAACTACTTGGCCAAGATAGCTACTAACAACGAAGAGCATGCAAGATCACAAACAACACAACCATGATAGAATCATAAAGACAAAACCATTAATCAAACCAAGATAATAATCTCAATATCCATCGGATCCCCGCAAACACAACATGCATGATTACAAATAGATTAGATCTTGATCATGAACGAAGCTCACAAGATCTATACATGAAAGCACAAAGGAGGAGATACAACCATCTAGCTACTACATGGACCCATAGTCCAAGGTGGAAACTCTCACGCATCATAGGAGAGAAGGCCCTCCTGATGATCTCCCTCCGCAGTGGTGAAAAAAGAACTTGATCTCCTGATCTAGGGGGGTGATGGCTGCGCGGCGGGCGGTTCGGAGTTCACGAAGGGCACTCCAGGCTTTACTGGGGGGCTTTTTTAGGGTTAGAGGGGGGGGGGAGGCGCTGCAGAGGCGCAAACCCTAGCCGAGGCTGGGCCCACCCTGCTGGGTGGGTCAGCCTGGCCCCTCCGGCTCTCCTCTGGACTTCTTGTTCCCCACGGAAAGTAATTGACTTTGTCCTTTGTCCCGTCCAATTCCGAGAATATTTCTTTACTAACTTTTCTGAAACCAAAAACAACAGAAAATAGACATCTGGCACTGTTCCAACTTGTTAATAGGTTAGTACCAGAAAACATGTAAAAAGCACCTCAAAGTGTGGAAAAGTAAAGCAAAGTAGATACAAAACAAGCATGGAGCATCAAAAATTATAGATACATTTCCAACATATCAACATCCCCAAGCTTAACTCCTGCTCATCCTCGAGTAGGTAAGTGATAAACAGAATAATTTTTGAGGTGACATGCACCGTCACAATAAAGATCCAACCATTTGCAAGCATTGAAAGCTGGGATCAAAGAACTCTAAACATGTGCATGAAAGATGGAGTTCAAACAATATGACATAGTAACTATGCATGCAACATGAAAGGATACAAACAAAGATCATGAATAACATGCATTGAAAAACGTTTGTTTGTTTCACATGCAGAAAACATAGCATAGTGGAAATCAACTTGTCCCTCATAGAGTAGCAAATATATGCATAGGACACCTACAAAGTTCACAAGTATGACTAGAAACAAATAGCACAAGAACAAGTAATATCACAATATGCATCATTTAGTAAGCTTTGGAATACTGCACACAAAATGACAACTATGCTGTCTTAATGGTGCCTAAAGGTTGAAGGTGGAGACTCAATTGTGGTGGAAGAAAGGCCTTTTTGTAAAGGAAGCAGGGATTACAAGTTTCAAAAAGAGCTTCCAAAAATTATGGTACTTGTTAGCTTTCAGCCCTCATTGCCCCTATCATAAGCATCTTGAAGTGGTTAAGGTTAAAGTGGTAAAGCTGGATTATATGCTTGACGAAGTATAATTTGGCAATCTCATGCCCCTTGAATACGAGGGCCACACCTCATGCATACTCAACTTTGGGTCCAGGTAAGTTCTTGTCACTTTAAGTATTTGGATATCATTGAGAACTGCCAACAGGGTACCCCTTGCACATGGTACATGAGCTTTCCCATAACAAAAATGACAAGGCAAGCAGACAATGAGCATCTCAGCAATTCTTATTATGTAAAATTTGAATATGGTGCTGGCAACCAGAGCTAGCGCGCACGCCAGCCCAACGGGCAACCAGTCGACACGCGGACCCACATCATCAACAACCAGAGCTTTCACGCACGCCAGCCCAACGACCTAAGGCACACCCTCACCAACCACCATGACGGCGAGCCAAGGGTCCCGCTTAGTCATGTCAGCCCCTAGTGCTTCAGACCGATGATCCGAGGTGAGAAATACCCGGCGAATGTCAAAGCGCCGAAGGAGATCGAAAAGTACGATCCCACCTACGATCCGGCCATATGGATGGACACATACCTCATGGCGATAGGAATCGCCGGCCACACGACCTCCTCGCCGCTTGCTACCTCTCCCTGATGATGGAAGGAGCGACTCGGCAATGGATCAACACCCTCCTCGCGGACAACATCGATTCCTGGGAGGAGATGCGCGAGGCCGTGGGCAGGCACTTCGAGGGCTCCTACACCTGAGCCACCACCATCGAGGACCTGGAGCAGTGCGTCCAGGGGCCCCGCGAGTCGACCCACAACTGGGTCCAACGGTGGCAAGACCTGTGGATCAAAGCGGCCGGCATCCACCCGGACACGGTGATGCATTGCTTCACAAACTCGTGCCGATACGATCCCCTGGTCGCCAAGATCAAGCGGGTGTACAAGACACGCGACAATCCCAGACCTCCTCGAGATCGCCAAGCAGTACGCAGAGGAGGATCCGAACCAAGAAACCAATGCCGAGTCGGGTGGAAATTGCTGCCCAAGCGGCCACGACAATGGTAGGCAACGCGAGCTGCGCTACAGCAACACTCGCCTCACCGACAAGCGCCACGGTGACGGGCGAGTCGACTTCTTCGCCAATGCCAGCTACGTGCCACGCGATCCCAAGAGCTTCCACCATGATGGAGGCCAGCACCGCAACGGCGAAAACTACCGAGCGAGGCCAAAATTCTACCCCGCAGATCTCCTCAACCAACCCTATGTGTTCCATAGCAGGAAGGGGAAGCCCGCCACGCACATGACCGCCGACTGCCACTCCCTGAAGGAGATCGAGAAGGCACGGCGCACAAGGGAGGACCCCAACAACAACCCGCCAAACGGCGGGGCATTCAACAACGAGACCGGCTCGCTCCACACCTTTACCGAGCTCGCCACCAAGCGCGAGAAGAAGGTCCTTGCCCGCGCCGTCGCCGTCAACACGGTGTCCCAGGTCGACGTCCCCCGCTTCCTCAACTGGTCCGAGCAGCGCATCACGTGGAGCCGTGAGGACCACTCGCCATGGATTG
Organism: Avena longiglumis; assembly: GCA_030063025.1. Classification (NCBI taxonomy): domain Eukaryota; kingdom Viridiplantae; phylum Streptophyta; class Magnoliopsida; order Poales; family Poaceae; genus Avena; species Avena longiglumis. Next base: position 101,595,776 of record CP125977.1, read on the forward strand.
AATATCCCGGGTGATTCGCCTTGGTGGTCAAGCCCAACGTGGGCGACTAATGGCTCCCCAAGACATTGATGGACGACGAGATCTACATCCATATACTCTACCTGGACACGCTCAGGCGACTGCGGCTCCTGCAGTCAATGATTGAGACGACCCTGACCACCTTCCACGGCATCGTCCCCGGTCGGAAGGCGTACCTGATCGGCAAGGTAACGCTGCCAGTCACCTTTGGCACCCTAGCCAACTTCCGCACCGAGCGGATCGTCTTCGAGCTGGTCAACTTCAACAGCCCCTACCACTGCATCCTAGGACGACAAGTATTCACCAATTTCATGGCGGTGCTGCACTATGCGTACAACGCGATGAAGCTCCCAGGGCCATGCGGCATCATCACCGTCCACGGTGACCCCGACATGGCCATCGAGTGCGAAGAAAAATGCGCATAGCTCGTTGACGCCGTCATCGCCGCGGAGTCCAACCACGCGGAGGAGCTCGCTAGATATGCGAGCGGGGTCGACAAAGACGACCCCACTATACTGAAGAAGCCCAACGCGGAAAACAGCGGGTCGACCGCGTTCGAGGCCACCACGCACACCCGCACCATCGAGCTGGTCCCAGGCGACTCCAGCCAGACGGTCATGATCGGGACATGCATGAGCCCCGCATAGGAAAGCATGCTCATCAAGTTCCTGCTTCAGAATCGTGAAATCTTCGCATGGAAGTGATCTGACATGCCAGGTGTCCGAGGGAACTCGCTGAGCACAAACTCAACGCCGACCTCAGAGCACAACCTGTCAAGCAATCGCTACGGCCCTTCAATGAAGAGAGCCATCGAGCAATCACCGAAGAGGTGCAGCTCTACTCGCTGTAGGCTTTATCCAGCCCATAAAATACTCCAAGTGGCTAGCAAACCTAGTCCTGGTCGAAAAGAAGAACAAGACCTGGAGAATGTGTAACGACTACACCAACCTCAACAGCGCCTGCCCAAAGGAGCAATTCGTCCTCCCGTGCATTGATCAGATCATCGATTCGACCACGGGCTCGGAGTCGCTGTGCTTCCTCGACGCGTACTGTGGTTACAACTAGATCAAGATGGCGGTCGAGGACGAGGAGAAGACGGCGTTCATCACGCCATTCGGTGCCTTCTGCTACACTGCCATGACGTTCGGCCCCAAGAACGCTCGGTGACCTACCAGCGGTGCATGCAGGAGTGCCTTGCGAGCCAAATTGGCCGCAACATCCATGTCTACATCGACGACGTGGTGGTCAAGTCCAATCGCCAGGGCGATCTACTCGCCGACCTGGCCTAAACCTTCACAAATCTGTGGAGCTACAAGATCAAACTCAACCCAGGGAAGTGCACCTTCGGTGTACCCACTGGACAACTACTAGGGTGCGTAGTCTCCAAGAGAGGCATCAAGGCAAACCCCACAAAGATCGACACGATCGCCCGGCTCGGCAAAGCCGAGTGCCTACGCGACGTCCAGAAGTTGGACGGGCGAGTCGCGGCTCTCAGTCACTTCATCCCTCGGCTAGGCGAGAAGGCAATGCCTCTCTACCGCTTGATGCGCAAGAACCCCATGTTCCAGTGGGACAAGGAGGCAGACGACATGCTCCACGCACTCAAATAAGTGCTACTCGCGGCCCCTGTTGACAAGGATCCGATGCTCGTCTATGTTGCAGCGTCCGAGCGAGTCGTCAGCGCCGTCATGGTAATCGAACGGCCAGAGGAGGGCAAGGAGCGCCCCGTACAGCGCCCAATCTACTACATCAGCGAGGTACTCACCGACTCGCGACAGCGCTATCCGCAATACTAGAAACTGGTTTACACGGTCTTACGAGCCCAGCGATGGCTACCACACTACCTCCAGGAGCACCCAATCACAGTCGTCTCCTCCGGGCCATTGCAGGAAATCATTCGCAACCGCGAGGCGACTGGGCAAGTCACAAAGTGGGCCGTCGAGATCGGCGTCCATAACATCAAGTACGAGCTGTGCAAAGCGATCAAGTCGTAGGCCCTGGCGGACTTCCTCGCCGACTGGGAAGAGGCGCAGCAGCCAGAGAAGCTGCCATACCTCCACTACTAGTCGATCCACTTCGACGGGTCAAGAACGCGGACGGCGCAGGGGCAGGAATCATACTCACCTCCCCCAAAGGCGACAAACTCCGCTACGTGATGTACCTCGACTTCACCCCGTGCACCAACATGGTCGAGTACGAGGCCCTCCTTCACAGCATGCGACCTGCCAAGGAGATGAACATCAATCGCTTACGGCGCTAAGGCGACTCCGACCTCGTCACGCCAAGAAGTCGCTTGACGCCATCTCCCCACCATGGCAGATACCGCAGCAAAGGGACCACTGGGGCCACTTTGCCGGCTAGAGTGGATCGACCGACGCAAGAACAAAGAGGCCGACGCCCTCTCCCGTATCGGGTCGGCTCGCCAAACTCCACCCTCCGACGTCTTCCTCGACACCATCCACAAGCCCTCTGTCTCTCTCCCGAAGGAGATCGACCTCGGGATCCCGTTGCAACCAGAGCCTGCCCTGGTCGCCATGGTCGCAGAATCCAGTGACTGGACCACGCCGTACATCACCTACCTCAAGGGCGGAACCTTGCCAACAGACGAGACGGAGGCACGCATGATCAACGGCGAGCACCACAAGCGCAACGTAACATGCGTGTTCCAACGCTGCGTGCAACCTGAGGAAGGACGCAAGATCCTCCAAGACATCCACGCCGACGATTGTGTTCACCATGCTGGCGCCTGGTTCCTGTTCGCCAAAGCCATGCGACACGACTTCTACTAGCTCACCGCGCACGCCGACGCGGTCGACGTTGTCCAATGCTGCGTCGGGTGCAAGAAGTACGCCAACTAGACACACGTACCTAGATCGGCGCTCAAGACCATCCCCATCACCTGGCCATTCGTCGTATGGGGCATGGACATGGTGGGATCCTTCAAGAAGGCCCCCTCCGGATACACCCACCTCCTAGTCGCAGTCAACAAATTCACCAAATGGGTGGTGGCCAAGCAAGTCCGCAAGTGCGACGGGAAGACCGCGGCCAAATTCCTCCGCGAGCTCATCTACCGCTACGGATTCCCGCACAGCATCATCATGGACAACGACACCAACATCGCCAAGGGTGCCATGGCAGAATTTTGCAAGGAGCACAACATACGGTTCGACCTCGCGTGAGTCGCCCACCCAGAGTCCAACGGTCAGGCGGAACACGCCAACCAGATCATCCTCCACGGCCTGAAGCCGTGACTGCAAGTTCCCCTTGAGCGAACTCTGGGATGCTAGGTCGAAGAGCTCCCCTCCGTCATCTGGGGCATCCGCACCTCTGTCAACCGATCGACTGGGTTCACGCCCTTCTTCATGGTGTACGACACCGAAGCCGTCATGCCAACTGGCCTCGAGCACGAGTCGCCTCATGTCGTCAACTACGTGGAGGGCGACAACGAGACCGCATGCCAAGACGGAGTCGACCAGCTCGACGAAGCACGCGACTTGGCTCGTTCCCGCACCGCCATCTACCAGCAAGGACTCTGCCGCTACCATAGCCGCCGAGTCCGGACTCGCACCTTCCAGGAAGGCGACATGGTCCTGCGACTGATCCAGGACAAGAAGGGCATCAAAGAAATTCGGGCCTTGCGTCGTCCACGAAAAACGCCAACTCAGAGCCCCCAGCGGAGTCGCCTCGCTCGACTGGCCCGCCGGGCCAAGACAACCGCACTCACTTCTCACAGCGACCTGGTCCTCCGCATCCTCGGCGCAGAGACTCGAACGGTCAAGTACCACGCTCAGGGAATCGTGCTAGTCCAAACCAACGTGGCTCGAGAACACACCAAGTATGAGAGCGCGCCCTGGACTCACCATGCGACTGGCTCCTCGATTCTGGTGGAGTGACGCGCCAAGTACAACACGCTCCATCCTCACCTACCTTCGGCATGCGACTAGAACGGCTAAGTACCACGCTCGGGGACTCGTCCAACCGACCCTGCTCGCGTCCATGAAAATGTCTAAGTACAGAGCACCCCTTGGGGTCGCCAAGCGATTGGCTTTCCAAGCCACGGTGAGTCGAACTCAATTAACTACCAGTATACAAACAAACATACACACATAAACACGAGGTAAACCCCATTAAAGGGCATACGCGCTCGGGGACTCGCACAACAAAACAACCCAAACTCAAATCAAACTGACAAAGCATAATTCCATTCCTTATGGCAACTAAATATTGTTCGCTTACAAGGGCAGAGTTACACTTATTTTTGCTAACACAAACGCCAGTCGGCAAGCTGTCTACTCCGCAGGCTTCGAAGACGACGCACCGCCACCACCACGAACACGGATGTAGGGAACCCACGGATTCGAAGGGTACGTCGTCAAGCTGCCCGCCATCACTGAACAGAACGACTGCTCCGTCTTGAAGTTGTGGTGCGTCGGCTCGGCGTCATTCGGAGCAACGACCGTCTCCTGGTACGACAGAAGATCGCCCATTGCTAGTACCCACTCGGAGTACACAGCTGCCCTTGCGGTCAACTTTAGCACTTCGGCGATTTAAACCGAGCCGGTCACCGATGGGTACTCGCTGGTAACATCGTCGAGGTCGAAGCCGTCGGGGAAGTGCGCAAGCCCAAGGCTCAGCGCAGTCGCAGCCCCGCGGCAAAATGCCGACCGCGACATATACTCGACCACAGCCGGCGCCCTCTCCAGATAGCGCCACACCTCCGTGACCTCGCTTGGAATCACTTCCATGGGCGAGATCTCCTGGAGATATGCGCGGATGCAGGTTGCCGAGAGGGCGGCAGAGTCCACCAGCATGGTGACGCATTGCTTTGTGTCGTACGTCTGCGCCTCCGGCTCATCGTCAAGCACTTTCCCTGCAATCAAGACCAACTCAACATCAGAAAGACGCACAACTTTGATCTCACCCACTAGGGGACTCGCCGCAGTAAGCGACCCGCCCGCTCGGGGACTCGTTGACGTAATAACAAGTCTGAAAAGCTTATCAAGAAGTGGACGGCAACCCAGATGATGAAGTCCTAAAGACCCGACAAATCATCCTGCAGTCCCGCGACAAGGGCATCGGAAACCTTCCGCTCGTCCGTCGTGGCAGCGACAACAGCCTTGGCCCTCTCCTCTGACGAGCTCGATTTCGCCTTGACAACCTTGAGCTCCTTCTCCAGCTTGGCAACCCACTTCTCTGCGGCGGTCAATGACACCTGGGCAGCCTCCAACTCTCCGGCCAGGACAAAACCCTCGCGGGCCTTCGCAACCGCCGCAGAATGCGCCTCTACAACAAACGAGGGTGAGACCCCAATCAAGCACAAGAAAGGAATGGATAAGGTAACTTGAACACCTACCTATGGTCGCCTGCAGTTGCTGGTTCACCTCCTACATAGATCAGAGGTCGCGCTCCAGACGCTCCTTGGCGGCTAGTCGCTCCTCCGATTCACGCTGGAGGCCCTGCATTGATCAAAAGCTGTGAGAAGGCAACAAAATTTCCTAAGTGCCTAGCCGCTGAAATTCAGCGACTAGCCACTCGGGGACTGGACAACGAAAAAACCCCTAAGCGTCTAGCCGCTGAAATTCAGCGACTAGTGTGACACCCCACTTTCAGATAATTGTATATTAGGGTTTTGATTGAGCATTGCTTAAGCATCATATCTTAAAATTGCATTGAGGAAAATAAATCAAAATCCTAAAACCCTAATTTCCCCCCTCTTTGTGACTATTTCAAACGGTTTCAAATATTTTGAAAATGGTCAACAAGTTGTGAAGCCCAAAATGTTATAAGGGCCTCACATTATTTTAAATGTTTTACAAAGTCTATGGCATTTTTGAAATGCCCAAAACAGATTTGGATTTGAAAATACAAAGAGAAAATAGCTAAATAGAAAAAGAAAAATTTCTGGAAATAAAACTGCAGCTAGAGCTTCTCAGGCCGCAGCCCAGCACCCTTCTCCTCTCTTCCTGCTGCACACCCGCAGCACCCGCGGCCCAGCAGTGGCCCAACCCTGGCCCGCATACCCCTTCGACATTCTGTCCTTCATCGTCTTCGCAGGCGACGCGAAGCAGCTAGCTGTAGCGCCGCCGGCCGTCGATCGTCGCTGCACGCCAAGATCCCCGCTACTGCCCCCGGACGAGGATAAGGACCGCTGAGTCGTGCCCCTCTTCTCGTTCCCCTCTCACTCTTCCCCGCGCCCTCTCACTCGCTCTCTCGCGCGCACCCGAACCCTAGCCGGCCAGACGCCGTTCGCCGCCGTCGATTGACGCCTTCCCAAGCCTCTTCGAGCATCCCACGAGCTCCGCCTCGCCGTCTTGATCAACCTCGTCGAAGGAATTTACCACGGGTGGTCGAAATCGAGCCCACGGTCCCCGTCTTCCCGAGCTCCAGCTGCCGCTTCCGTCGACGTTGCCGACGCCGTTCGGCCTCCCCTCGCCTCCCCGACACCACCACTTTGCTCTAGGTGAGCAGCCGGTCCTCCTAGACCACCTCGTTGGCCCCCTTCCTCTCTATTTCTTGCTCGCATCGAACGCCGCCGTGCACCGCCGCTGGACGCGGTTGCACAGGTTTCCCCGGCGACCATCCGCGGGCGGCGCCGCCACTATCCAGCTCGCCCTGCAACCCTGGATCGAACCACATGCCCAGCTCTTGCGCGCGTGCTCGGAATTGCTGGCGCCAATGACCATCTGCAGGTTTCCAGCGACGTGACATCACAGTGACGTCGTGCAAACGTGGCGCCGACGTGTCTGTGGGTCCCGTTGACCGCTGACCGCTTGCGTGGTGTGTTGACATGGCCATGGGCCCCCTGTCATCCACCGTGGGTAGCCTCTGCTTCGGTCTAAAATGACCCCCACCCCTGTGCTGACAGCATAATGATGCAGTAATCAATTTTTAATTGATTTAAATAATTCCAGAAATTGGTTTAATCTTATAAAATTAATAACTAATTATTTATAAGTCAGAAAAATATAAATAATATATCAAAATGTTCAGAAAAATGAGAACTCTCTAATTAAGCTATAATCATTCATTGTTCAACAACTTTCATGACAAGTATAATTAGAAGAACATAGTAACCCCTCTCATACACATCCGGAGTTTCCTCGAGTTAGGGTTTTCACCCCTCGGAACCCCGATTAAATGGTCGAGCATGCCTTAGGGTTAGTTTTCAATACAATTCAACTTGTCATATCATCATAATTGCTTGAGCATTGCACCGATGCTATGTGTTGATTGTTTCCCCTTTATTTTTGGTGTTTGGTTCTTTCCCGGTAGAATACGATATCGAGATCGAGATCAAGATTGAAGACCAAGGTCAACACCATCGAAGATCGAAGGTCGACAAACAATACTTGACCAACTGTAACAAGTTAAGTACAAGGTTCCCGAAGATCCGCTTATCTGTTATCAACTGGCAAAGGCAAGCATAGCCCTATCATGATATAATCCTATAATTTCGAAAGCATTTCAATTCTGCCATGATGCATACGATTCTACTGTGATCTTTTATCGATAGATAGAGTATCCTATCTATTGCATTAATTCCTTTGAGCTTATATTACCTGATCCACTGCTCCTAGCATAACTAGGTTTGGCTTGTGTGCACTGCTAGAGCTTATATCTGAGTCTTGCTTAGCCATGCATAGCTGTCAGTTCTGGTCCATCCAGATGACGTATCAGATGCAGAGAATCTAGTATGGAAGGAGAACGTGATGAGATGAGATCAGATGTGATATGAGATTAAACATGCTAAGGCTTGTATGGGAGGCCACGGTGGGATGTGGTTTTTCTAGTCCCATGCTCGCCACCACTAGGAACTGAGTTCTTGCCTTTGGAACCGAGATGAGCGTACAACCACACGGGGCTTGGGAACCCCTCGCCTGATTAACTTGCCTAGTAGATTCCATTAGTCACATAGTTCGGGCGTTCCATTCGACATACGCATTGAACGTTTTCGAAAGAATGAGGTGAAGGAGGTGCATTCATAACAGGTAGGGAAGTGTGGACCGGGTTGCTTGGGTCGATGGAGCCCCTGGTGAACCAACCTCGCCTCACATTCGTGGCCAACCACCCTCTGCCGGCTTTCCAAGGAAGAGGGCTAAAACATTGGCATTAAGAGTCGTTTTGTACGTGTTGGTAAAGTTGTACACCCCTACAGGGTTTAATCTTTTCAAAAATCCGTGTTCACGGTTATGAACGCTTGGTGACCAGATTCTAAGATCATAGAGAACTTTAACCTAATCATAAAATTTGGTAGATCAACGTGTGCTTAAGGATGCTTCTTCATGGGTACGAGGGGGTGATCCTAGTTGGTAGATGATGATGATTTGGTGGATATCAAAAGATGATGATCAATACTTCGGAGATGTCGCTCTCTTATCCCCTTTTAAAATACTCTGATTAGACGAGATTCTTCTCTCTCTCTCTCTCTCTCTCTCTCTCTCTTGTTTTACAAATAAAGATGGCTTTATGCAAAACAGCTCCACCAGCCATACGTATTGCGGAGTACACCCTGTACTCACCCTTGCTTTGTTGATACTTTTGACAGAGTAAGTGTTCCCTGAAGATCAGTTTGGTACTACGTCGACATCGACGAGTAGCTTGGGGTTCCTGATCGACAGCCTGTAATCTATGGGCTGGGACGTCATCGTTATGCTTCAGGCCTATTAGGCCATTTGTTAAGTTTTCTATACTTAATAGCATAATTTTCCTTCTGTTGTTTGATGTTTGTGGTCAGTGACCTCTGCTTGTAATAATTTGGTTCTCTGCTCAGTTATGAGCTTGCTGTAATAAATTTTGTGTCGTAGGGTCACTGCCGTGTTACCGATTCTTCACTGGATATTCTCGAGCTCAATGTTAAGCTTATTTTAGACGGAGGTCTGGGATTTGTTTAGCCCTGATCCCAGGGGTGTCACGACTAGCCACTCGGGGACTGGACAACAAAAAGCAATAAGAATCTACCCGCTAAAATTCAGCGAGGAGATCCTCGGGGACTGGACATACCTGGATAGCGACACCTAGCATATTGTGCATCTCCGATGGCGCCCAGCACTTGTCGTGGAACGCTTCGTTGGAAACCCCAAGAGCAAGGTATGAAGCAGCACAACATCAAGTTTCCCTCAGTAAGAAACCGAGGTTATAGAACCAGTAGGAGGAAGGAAATGTCACACAGGTTTTGCAAGCAACGCGGAGACCTGCACAACACAAACTCAAGACTTTGCCCCAACGAATCAGTGAGGTTGTCAAGCTCACCGGTTTACTATAACAAAGGATTAAACATATGGTGTGGAAGGTAATGGTTTGCAGCAAGTAAACAAGTAACAGTGGAAGATGTATCAATGGTAAAGATTGGACCAGGGTCCATAGTTCACTAGAGGTGCTCTCCTTAGATAAACATGGCATGAAGGGTAAACAAATTACAACAGGGCAATTGACAGGAACTAAGCAAGGCATAACAATTCAATTACTACTCAGAAAGATCCTATGAGATTAGTTTGGGAAATACAACAAGATAGATAGAACGCCATCCAACTACATCTATGACTAGAAGTCCACATTTAGGTTATCATCCGAACCCCCTCCAGTATTAAGTTGCAAGCAACAGATAACTGTTTTAAACAAAGTGTGTAAGGTAAACAGTCCACATATTCCATGAACAAGAGATTGTTGTTTTCTCCCTAGTAGCAACAACACATCTACAACCGAAGAGATTATTGGCACTTCCCTTGGAAACTATAGGCATGAACCCACTATCGAGCATAAATACCCCCTCTTGGAGTCACTAGCAAATACTTGGCCAAGATAGCTACTAACAATGGAGAGCATGCAAGATCATAAACAACACAGATATGATAGAATCATAATGACAAAACCATTAATCAGACCAACATAATAATCTCAATATCCATCGGATCCCCACAAACACAACATGCATGATTACAAATAGATTAGATCTTGATCATGAACGGAGCTAACAAGATCTATAAATGAAAGCACAAAGGAGGAGATACAACCATCTAGCTACTACATGGACCCATAGTCCAAGGTGGAACTACTCACGCATCATACCGGAGAGAAGGCCTCCGGGATGATCTCCCCTCCGGTAGGGTGCCGGGAAGAACTTTAGATCCCCCCGATCTAGGGACGATGGTGGTGGCGGCTACAGACGGTTTTGTGGAGGTTTGTCTGGTGCTTAGGGTTTCTGCATCGGGGGCTCCTTATAGGTGAAGGGGGAGGCCGAGGAGGCGACCAGGACGGCCAAACCCTAGCTAGGCGTGGGATGGGGCCCACCGCACTGGGCGGGTCTGCCTGACGGACTCCTCCCTCCTCGACTTCTTGTTCCCCATGGAAAGTAATTGACTTTGACGTTTGTCCCGTCCAATTCCGAGAATTTTTCTTTACTAACTTTTCTGAAAGCAAAAACAACAGAAAACATGCATCTGGCACTGTTGCAACTTGTTAATAGGTTAGTACCATAAAACATGTAAAAAGCACCTCAAAGTGTACACAAGTAAAGCAAAGTAGATACAAAATAAGCATGGAGCATCAAAAATTATAGATACATTTCCAACGTATCAATCTCGACCGCGTCCACTGATGACAGCACGAAGGGCGTGCGACTGCGACGCTACTCGACGTCCGAGCCCAATATCTCGAGCACTTGAGGCGACCGCACTGCGACACTCGTAGCGAAGGCCTTCGCCATGAAGCGAGGAAAAGTCACCACCGCCGCTCCCGAGGCACTCGTCGTGGGTTCTGACGCCCCGACCAATGCCGCTAGTTCAACCTGCTACGACCCCGCGTCCACTCCAATCGGAGCTTCGCTTGGCACACTGGTCGGCTCGTCCAAGATTATGGCGACGTCATCGCCCTTCTTCTTCTTCGCGCTCTCAGTGGGCGCCTCAGCGTCGTCGCCCTTCCTCTTCTTCGAGGGATCAACCTCCTCCCCCAAGGTGGCTGCTGGTACTTTGGCCACCGAAGGGTAACCAATATTCTTCACTCCAGTCTTGTAAAAGAAGCGATCAGCGACTCAAGTGGCATCTACAAACTATTACTCCAAGTCGACACGGCAAATACTTACCTGGCGACGGGGATATAACATATGCTGGTGCGGATGTGCGCCAGCTTCTCCAATTCTAGGCCCAGCTTGCGACTGATCCCCGTCTCAAACAGGGCAGGTGCCCATGACACTGACGATTTCTTTGTCAATGAAGCCGCTGCCACGGGAATCTCCGTTCTAGTCGATGCGTGCGCCTCCTTCGACGAGGAGGCCTCTGCGACCGAAGCAGCCCTGAGCCCCGTGACTGCCGAGAACATACAAGGAATCGACGCTAGAGGCATCTTGTCCTCCACCACGGCCGGGTTTGCCGTCTCGGCCTCGCGTCGTCGGCTGCGCTGGTCGCCTCGGAGCTAGTCGCCGACCGAGGCGGAGACACTGCTCTGGGCGCCTTCTTCCTCTTTGGTGATTTCTTCTTTGACGGCGTGGCCACACGCCGCGAGCTGTGCTCTTGGACGTCGCCTTCGCCCCCATCGTGTCCCTCGAGGCTCTTGCTGGCCTCGAGCTCGCGTTGCCGCTGCCCGCGAGTCTTCCGAGCTGCGGGTGCGGCGACCTCCACCGCCTCGTCGTCGGAATGATCATCATCGTCGGAGGACTCGCTCTCGTCCCCTCGACCTCTTACGATCTCTCATCATCGGCGAGAGGGAGCCAGCCCTCCATAACTTGGAACAACTGAAATAACAACACATGATTAGTAAACCGCGACTACATTTCTGCGACTGCGAAAATAAACAAGGTAAAACAGACTCACCGTTGGCACCTTGCGCTTCATGGTGTATGGGGCGATCCCGGCCTTCGGATTGCTATACTCCGTGTAGGTGATCTTCTTCAACGCGTAGGAGTATTCACCGGCTTTCCACTCGATGGTGCAGGCCTTGGTTCCGTCTCCCCTACCCGTGTACTCATACATCCAGTGGGAGCGGCTGTCCAGTGGCACCAGTCGTCGCCCGAGCCAACAATTGTATAAATTGATGGTCTGGAGCCCATCTTTCTTTAGATGACGGATTGTCATCAGCATCTCGTCCATGACCATCCTTTGGTCCTATGGGAGCTTGGTGACCTGCAGCCGGCGCGACTCGGTCCGCTCGACGGAGTACGCCGGGAGTGTCACCTCGCCGTCCGGCATCGATTCACTGACGTATAACCAGTGCTTCTTCCATTCGCTGGCCGCCTTCTTCGGCAGCATGAGGTCGAGGAAGGAGGAGTTGGTCTTCAGATGGAAATTAAGGCCGCCCGCCGCCAGCATCGGGACGCTAGCACCTTCGCGACTGATCCGCCTGTGGAATAGCTCCTGGCACAGGGGTAAGTACGGGCGGCACCCCAAGTAGCATTCGTAGAACGCCACAAAAATGGCGAGCTGCTCGATGCTGTGAGGCTCCAGATCCGATGGTTGGATGCCATAGTAGGCACAGAATTGACGAAAGAAGAGCGAGGTAGGGAATCCCAGCCCTCTCTCGAGGTGGCTGGTGAAGCAAATGAACTCGCCGGCGCGCAGATCTGGTTCCGCCTCTCCGTCTGAGGGGAGTCGACATCTTCCGGAGCAGAGAATCCCTCCATCCTTGAAGGATTTCAGTGTCGCCCTGGTGCACTTGGACTTCCCCCGTAGTTCCTTCGAAGGCGCCATCGGATCAAGAATCTGGACTCGCTGAATTGCTCTAGAGGTTCTGGATCGAGATGAAATGGAAGACTGAAAGGTGCGTGGAATCGGAGGAAATGTGAGGAATACTCGCAACTCACCCATCACTCTCCTTATATAGCGGTTGTCTCCCGCCAATTCCGGGAGATCCATTACCGCGCGATGATTACGCCAATATTACCGTTTTATTACCCAATGGCTAGTTTGACCAAAAATGACGGTCCAACTTCGTCTACTCGACTTGCCGACCCATTTTCCATAGATGCGATTCGACTACTTGCCAAATTGGCGATTCGACGGGCCGCTGATATTATGACTGAAGATTCATGCTGAGGATTCTTTCTTTCATTGAAGGAGTCCACCACCGATTTGACTGGGCATCCAAATTGGACCCAAATACTCCGACCGCCAAAGAACACCTACGACGAATCAACGACGACCTCAGGGACTACTGATGGGGATATGCCGAGTGGGGTATACCCAGAAGGACGTTCCCTAGTGGATCATACTCTCAGCGAGTGGACCTGTAGGACGGCGACTGGACCGTGACCCAAGAGGAAGCCAGGCGACTAGAAGCTGAAGACCCAGAAGCATAGCTAGGCCTAGTCAGATTAGGTCAAAACCCTCTGGGTCCTTATCCAACTCAGCTGTAGATCTATAAATCCTAGCGAGGTGACTCTATATAAACCTACCTAGGGCATGCATAGCACTTGCGTTCCATCATACACCCCATCGACTCGCCGCCTAGCCGCTAAGCTCGCCCACTGTAATCTCTTGATAATACAATATATCAGGAGTAGGTCTTTACCCTCCAGGGGCGAACTTGGGTAAAACCTTGTGTCTCCGCCCTTATCTCGCACCACAGATGGCTGGTCGCCCTTGCCCCTCGTTCTACTACTCGCGTCCACTCGTTGCATCTGCCGCGTCCATTCCCACGATAGTACATACTATATAAAGCCCCAAATCGCTCTACAACTACTAAAGATCAATCCTTAACCATCGTCGATTTGGGGCCAAACCCTAACCACTATGTAGATCGGGATCTTACCCTGTTCGGCACTGGCTCCATCGATGACGATAGAGCCGTAGAATGCGTCACCGGAACGAGATAAGAAGCCCCGGGCGGGGGGATTATGGCCGCCGACACGGGCGAAAAAACCCTATCTATAAGACCCCACCTTTATAAAGGTAAAGGTCCCCATGATTGCAATGCTAGTCCCTGGATCAATAGCTAGCATCCACAGTTTAAGATGTAATATCAAGAAACAAAGGTCATAATACAACTTTATAGCCAGGAATAAAATAATTCATTACATCTTACATAGCTCATTTGGCTATCTCATTACAATGCAGCAGAAATAACTATGTAGCATGGAGTCCTTCATCTTCAAAGTGCCACATGCAATCATGTTGGTTGTAGACTTGTAATCCTAATCAACACACTTCACTAACATCAAACAAACCTTCAATATGATAAGTTACAACCACAAGGGTCAATACATTTGAATTGTATTGGCAAGTGATACTATGGTAGAATAGTGGTATCTATCATCTATATGCATTTGGCTAAGTGGAGCTTAGGCTTGCTTTGCTCAAAATAGATTTTCCTTATCATTTGGAAACACTAAGTTTTTGTTTGTCAAATCACCCAAGGCATCTACCAATAGAAATTGATGATCTTTAACCCTTGTTCAACCACAATCTTTTAACTTAGAAATTGGTATGGGGAGATTCTTGATAGCTTCCATGTCTTGATGCTCAAATTGTCCATTGCCGGGGACACGACTAAGTACTTAGATTCTTCCTTCTCGAGAGGTGGTGCACTTTCCCCACAACACTCTACATGCATCGAGACAAGATCTTTAAGAAGCCTTCCCTTAGACCAAAATGGACGCGTTCCCAAACCTATCACCCCCTACCACCAACTGTCCATTTGGCTAAGTTATTGCAAACTATATGATCCAGGCAGAGCCCGTATTGCCATGTGGCTGCACTAGAAGCTTCTTAACATATGGCATCTCAAATCCCTTTGTTCCTGGGTGGCTTTCCACAAGTGTGATACACAAGGTAGACCATAGATATGGGCCTTGTGTAACCACTCAACATAACCCTAACATACCATTCCACCCAGGTGATTCATTCACTTAGTTGTTTTATTAAGCAAAACTCAAGTCAAAGACTTAGCAACATTTTCCATAGCATGTATATAATCCACCCTTGTTTGCTACTATCTAGGATAAGCATGGCAATATATAAAGTATCTTAACTTAGAGAAAATTCTAACAAGTCTACAACTATTAGGATTTCCCATGCATAGAATATAGATACTTAGTAAAAACATCATGCAAGCCCTACACAAAATATCACTAATGCATAGTCAAAATATTGGGACAAAAATATGAATCACCACTTGTATTTTTGGTAGAGAATATAAGTTCACTCCTTGATCTTGCAATAGTCACACTCTTCAAATTTCACTACAATTCGATCAAGGCACAAATTCAATCTAGCATTCAAACAATTCATCACATAGAATAAAGAAAACAAAACAATGTATGCAAGCATGCAAAAAGATTATTTTATTTGGAATGGTGGTTTCTAATAGGTTATAAACATTTTAAAAACACCTATTGGTCATTTATATAGATGGTAAAACCTTTTAAAAACAAGTTAGTGAAAATGGCCATTTAAATCATTCTTATTTTGCTAGAGATGATTTAAATCAAAGGAATAATTTCTATTTTTGCCAAATATATTTTTAAACACAAAATATTAGTGTTTATGGTCAAAGTGTTTAAATCAAATCCATTTTCAACAGGTTTCACCCAAAAATCATTTTTTTAAATCAAAGCATTATTTTATTTTACTAGAAATGCCTTTAATCAAAGTAATAATTCCCTAGGGTTAATCAAATATATTTGTAAATCCCAAAACTTGGTGTTTAGGGTCATAGAGTTTAAATCAAATCCTTTTCCAAAGGTTTTACTCAAAAAGCATTTTTAAACCATAATCAACATTTTTATTTAACTAGAAATGCTTTTATTCAAAGATTTATTCCTTAGTATCACAAAATATACTTTTAAATCTACAAGTTGGTTTTTCTGTTCAGTGGGTTCAAAATAAACCATTTGCCAAAGATTTTACCCTAAAAGCATTTTTAGAACAAATTCTATAACCAAAATAGGCCTACACATGTTTCTGCAAAAACTACCAATTTTCCAGAAGCAAAATACTAAACAAAGGGCATGGTTGGAAAGTATACTTTTCCTTGATTCCAATTATATAAAATTTGCAAAATTTGGACGTGTTGATCAAAAGTTATGAATTTTACAAAATCATACATCTAATAGAAAAGCTTCTGTTTTAAAACAAAACATGTGCCACGCGTCTGTGTCCTATTGGTCAGTACCGGTTCGGTGGGATCACGCAGTGTGGATCGTCAGATCTAAATACAATCGTGCGGCACGGATGAATTCGTACCCCTTCATTAAGTCATCTATTTCTATGCGTCGGATCTAGATCTAACGCTTCTGAGCACCCTAGCCATGATCTGGCGGCGCTGCGACGGTGGACGGCAACGGCGCGCTCGGACGGTGATGTTGCCGGCGATATAGGAAGCGAGAGAAAGAGGGAAGGGGCTCACCAGACTCTCCGTGATGCGCTGATTCTCGAGGTTGTCGTCGCAGTCCAAGGGGCACACATGAGTGAAGGGGATTGCTCGCCGGAGATGTTGCTGACGACGGGTGCGCTCGGGCTGCAATGTTGGCGAGGCTACACAGCATAAGGAAGCCAGCAAAGGGTCTCGTTAGATGCGTAAGGTGAAGGTGAGTACGCGAGCATCATCCAGGGGGAAAGGGGAGGTTAGGTTTACCGGGAAAAGGTCGCCGGAGTGGACGCGGTCGTCGGTGGCGCTCAGTCATCGAAGTTGCCTACGCTCTGGGGCACGCGCGGCCAAGCGGGTGGTACTGGGAGATGCGTAGGGAGGTGGCGAGCGTGCTCGTCAAAACCAGGGACAGTGGGGGTGGCTGTTCTCGCCGGAATCGACGTTTAAGACTCACCGGAGACAGTGGAGTGCAGCGAGCAATTTAGGAAGCCTAGGGGCCGAGAGGGGTGGGGGAATGAGGGGAATGAGAGAGGGGGAGGAGGCGATTAAGTACGCGAGGTTACGGGGCGGATTTACTGGCGTGATTAAGCGAATTGAACCGAGGTTTAAACGAGCAGAAATGGACAGAGTTGAGGGCGAGGTCAGCGTGGGGTGAAGATGATGATGACCTGGCTGTGGGGCCTCGCGGTCAGTGAATGAGAGGAGGGTTTGGTGGGGTCTCCAAGTCAGCGACTGAGGGGGTCGTTCTGTGGGTGAGAGAAAACGATTCGGGGAGGGAGAGGGAGGTGGGCTAGTTGGGCCTGCTGGGCTGGACTGAGTCTGTTTCATTTTTTCTTTTATTTTTCTGTTTCTTTTTCCTTTTTCTATTTTGATTTCTGTTTTGTTTTGATTCAAATAATTTAAACACAATTTGAATTCAAGTTTTTGTTAAACCTTTTCTAAATCCTTTCAGTAAGTTTTATCTGTTTAATAATGTATTTAAATAATTTATTGTTAGAATATTTCTTATATTCTCATATGCTTTATTATGTATTTAAATTAGACACATGTCTTTATTTAAATGAGATTTTAAATATATTTTCAAACTTCAATTTGAAATTTTACCAAACCTTTTTCATTAGGTTTTATTTATTCAATCGTGTGTTAAATAATTCACTTTGAATTATTTAAAATATTTTAATATGATTTATTAATCATTTAAACTAGGCATTTGTCTTTATTCCAATAAAATCAAATATGGTTTTAATCCCATATAAATTTTATTTAATAATATTTATCCCTTTATTTTATTTGGATTATCTTTATTCCATTTGCTTATGAATTTGATTCAAGATTTAAACTGTCTTCTAAATAATTTTCTTGGAATTTATTATTTATTTAGTTTAGGCAATTTGTCTTTATTTAAATAAAATTGTATATTTTTCAATCCTTATGATTTTAATAATATTTTATTCATTTTTATTATTTAACAAACTTTTATTTGTTTATGAATTTGGCCAATATTTAATTTGGCTTTTAAATATTCCTTATTTATTTATTTTCTTTCTTTGCCTTATAAAATCCATATCTTTTTATTTATAGTCCAATTTGTAGAATTTTATTTAATATTTGTTTATATTTTTAAATCCTTTTTGGATTATTTTGCTCACAATTTGGTATGGATTCTAGATAGGAGCTTTATTATCCTTGGAAATTAATTCTTTTTATCTTATTAAATTCATAAGTTTTTATACATGGCTCCAAATTAAATGAAACCAATTTCTATGGTTTTATAATATTTTTTGTTTATCATTTTGATCATTTATAAATGTTTGTTGACAAATTTTTATATGGATTAAATCCATAGTCTTAAAGAGATATTCGAAATGATTTTCTTCCATTAGGGTTTTAGGGTTTTGGTTTAACTTCTCCAAGTGTTTAAATTTCAAGTTACATTCATTGATGAATGCATTTCACTTGATTGAAATTTTGTTGGATTCAAATTTTTGTTCAAGAAGGGTTTTGATGTTTCCATTTAGAAACAAAAAGTTCCTTTTCACCCTAAATTTCAACAATTATTTCTTTTGTTTATTTATTTTTCACATTACAAAATTTGGAAAATTTTGGGATGTGACACTACCAAGGAGTCGGGGGTAACCCCGACTCTGGATGGGGCTTTTCCGGCCTGCCTGGCCGCAGATGCCGGTTCCTCCGTGGTTGTAGGAGAAGCACCGACATGCCGCCGCCATGGCCGCCCTAGTTCACATGAGCGAATGGGCACGGAGCCTGAGCCACAGGGCTGCCTCGCTGTCAAGCAAACTTCTCGAGTGGAACGATAGCCCATAGGCTATGCGCGCTCACCTCGAGATGCTGAGGCCGCGGAACGGAGGAGGGGAGGCAGAGGAGCGGCGACCATGGTTGGGAATCGTGGTAAGAGAGGTGGGACTGGGCGGTGAGCGGAGTGGCCTGGGGGTTAAGGAGAAAACGGCCCGTCTCCCGCGCCTCCCACGCGTGCAAGTGGCAGGCACGCGGCGCTCGCCAGGACCTGGCTGCGTGAAAATGGCCGATTTCGACGTTTACAGCGGGCCAAGTTTTTCATGCTTTAAGAACCATACGGTACAAAAATTCCATATAGCCCAGCTCTTCAAACAGGCTTATTTCTTTCCGCACCATACGAGAAACGGGCCTCGGCCTAACCAAACACGGCCTAAAACCATAAAACCATACGGTTAACGAGCATATGCCAAAGAGAGATGCTGAAGCTTAGTGAAAAATTACACGCCCATGCATGCACCTACCTAGACGCACTGAGTATACGAGTATACGCACGTGATTGTTTTCACACGAGGACGGACGCATCCGGGTCCGGTCTTCAGTCCTTTTTTGGGCGCACGTGTGGGGGCTATTGTCAAGGACGACAGTCAGACCTCGCCGGATAGAGATCCAGCATTGATGAGCAATATGGCATGCATGTGCGCTCATGTCGTGGCATCCACCTCGCGTGCCGAGTTGGCCGCTTCCATGCCGCTGCGCCCGCGCGTCCCTCGTACCACGTCAGATCCACAACGTTGCGAGCGCACAGCACCGCGCGGCGCTATATCAGGTCTATTTATTTATTTTTGATACGCAATATCGCATCGCATCGATTTAACTCAACGTCAATGGTAAAAGATTAAAATTCTTGGTATGGATCTTCAAATATTGCGTCGTCAGATTACTTTAGATTTTTATCATGGTTAACATAAGGAGGTCCTGAATGCTACCTACTCAACAATGACGATTCGTAGTATGGGCTCCCAGCAATGTGGATCGGCTGGAGAAGTTCGCCTTGTGTGTCCTGTTGGTGTTAGTATGGCTGTTATAAGAAATAAATCATTGTAGCGGTTTTTTTTTTATTTCTCTTTTTTTTTTGGTTGTGTGTATATGTAATGCCGCTAAGGGAATATGTTGTTGTAGAGGCTGAATGTATTTGATATCTTTGTTAATATTAAAATATGCTCTTTTCTAAAAAAAACTATGTCGATCGGCTATTTAGTTGCTTTTTTTGATATACTAGTGTTGACGCTCTTACCAATATTGGTTGATTGTTTTTGGCTTCACGGGTGCACGTAGACTTGGCGTTGCGGCTCAAACTAAAATGATGGAAGAAACATTATTAGTATTTACAAGTTTGTGATTTGGTTTCTATGTCAGTTTAAATTGCAAGACTATATGTAGGAAGAAGAAAGAGTAGGACTGTAGGAGATGTCAAAGATTTGATCGTTTCTCTCAGACTTTAATTTATAATCGCTGAGACAACTTATGTATATGTAACACACGAAATTGATTGTAAAAAAATATTCTACGTACCCCTTGTTCTCAGGGAAAAGAACTCTAGCCTTTCTATAATAGTTTCTTTTTTTGAGAAAAAAGAGAGCAATTAGGGTTGCAGGAGTACATATCCCGTGTTACAAGGTCTCAGATATGATCGGGGGGTTGTTCCTCCAGATCTGGCAATCTTGGCCAGCGCATCGGCGGTTCTGTTGCTCTCTCTATTGACTAGGGTGATACGAAGCTCGCCCACCGAACTAATAAGCTGTTTAATTTCATTATACGTTGACCAGTTCTTTGATCTGTCCCGCCTGGATTGTCTCCGTGCCTTGTCTACCGCAGCACAATCGACCTCTAGGACGATATTGTCGAAGTCCACGCCGCGGGCTAATTTGATGCCCATCAGCGAAGATTTTGCTTCCACTTCGTCAGCGTCCCTGCAGCCCTGGATAGGACTAGGAGAGCATGCTGCCAGGACCAGCACACCCTGGCAGTTCCTCGCAATCACGCCAGCACCACTAGGGAGAAGGGGGTTAATGAAAGAAGCATCGATGTTGAGTTTAAGCCAGCATGTCGGGGGAGCAGTCCAAGGCATAGGCTCAGCTTTCTTCATCAACGATCCAGTCTTGATAGGGGATGATTCAATGGGTGCTTTGCCTTTAGTGTCCTTAGTAGCGGAGCAGGGAAGATGGGTGTTAGCGTAGGATAGCAGGAATGAGACCGAGTTGGAAATTGTTTCCAAACCATTGTTGTGGATGATGTCATTCCTCATGTGCCACGAGCGCCATAGCAGAATCAGGATCTTGCTGTCTGCTTGATCCAGGAGATGGAGGAGCCAGTCCTTGCCGTATACCTGAACTGGTTTTCAGGTGGTAGGCGCCAATGAGCACGCATAGCATGGCGGAGCCCAGCGGCCTTAGACCAGACGATGGAGGCATGATGGGCATCCTCGCACGTAGAATTTTGACTTTCTGTGGCGTATATGCTATATGCATCATAGAAATTTGATATTCTGTGCCGAATATAGCCATATGCCCCAAAAAATTCTGTCCTATCCATGTGCTGGGTCAGGTCCACATGGGCCTATAGGAATTTTGTGGCGCATATGGCTATATGCGCCGCAGAATTCTCACTTTCTGTGGTGCATATAGCTATATACGGCACTACAAGAATTCTGTGGAGCATTTGCTATATGCGTCACAGAATTAATTTTAGTAAAGCATTTTTTCTATATGCGCCACAGAATTAAAATCTACCTATAATCGTTTTTCTAGTAGTGTCGGCTACCCTGTCACAGATGGAATAACGCTTGCTGGTCTCCAGGTGCCTAGAATATTTGTTGTTCCTTGTGGCTAGAGTGTTGGTAGCTAGTCTCCAGCCAAAGACCCGGGCCTTGGGAGGAACACAAGCCTTCCAGATGCAGTTCCAAAGCGATCCGTCTCGACGGGGATTAAACAGTTGGTTCACCCACCATCGTCAGGGTTAAACAGTTGGTTCACCCACCATCGTTGGGAGTTCTTTTTTATTGTCATGATCCGTAGGCCAGAGTCCCTCGGTAGCCATTGGTCTCGCAATATTTGGGTGTTCTTTCCATTCCCAATGCGGTGGATGATACCTCTCTTAAGGAGATCAAGACCGAACTCGATCCCCTTCCAAACAGGTGAGGGATGCGAGGGTAAAACCGTGTCCAGAATATTTCCGTTAGGGAAGTACTCCTTTAGGATCCTAGCACAAAGGTTGTTGGTTTTTTTATCAAACGCCAATCTTGTCTCGCCAGGAGTGCTTGGTTAAAGATATGCATATCCATGAAAACCATGCCTCCTTTGCCTTTCGGTTTCGTTAGGTTATCCCAGGCAGTCCAATGAACCTTTTTGTGCTCCTTGTCATCCCCCCACCAGAAGTCACGTATCAATTTTCATATTGGTCATAGAACCCAAGGGACATTTTGAAGATGGCCATGATATGTCCGGTAAAGCTTAGGCGACAGATTTGATCAACGTGTCCTTAGCACCGTGAGAAATCTTTCAGCCCAGTTGGTTAACCTCTTAGTAAACCTATGCATGATGGGCTAGAAACTGTCACTCTTCATACGACCTTCCAGAGTAGGGATACCCAGATATTTATCCTCGAAGGTAGAAGAAGATACGCCAAGGGTGTCTTTGATCTCCACTTGAGTTTCTGACAGACAAACAGAGCTGAACATTACAGATCATTTGCGAGGGCTGACTATAGGGTTCGTTGTATGGAAAATAAAAAAATTCTATCGCGTGAACACACAAAACCAAGATCTAATCTATGGCAAAGCCAAGATCTAATCTACGAGATCGGTGCAACGAGATTATAGAGAACTAACCCTCGTATATCCAAAGTGTTTAACAAGATCAGATTCTCATGGTTAATGTAGTCGATCACTTGCCGATCTCAAGATCGTGTAGACGATCCTTCCTGCGCCGCGTTCCGGTAGCGCTTCCGCAGTCGGTCACACGTACGGTAGTCGATGAAGACCTTCCTCTCCCTTGTTCCAGCAGGCCAGCGGAGGTTGTAGATCTCCCCGGAATCCCAACAGCACGACAGAGTGGTGGTGGTGCAGGAGGAGAGATTTCTACAGGGATTCGCCTAAGCCAGAGCAGGACGATGGACGAGAGACAAGAGAAGGGCGGCTAGGGTTAGGCGCCAATGGACAAGGGTTAGGGGGGTGCACCCCACCCCTCATTATATAGGTGGGGACGGTCGGCCAAGGGTTCCTAGCCTAGAGTGTCCCCCTAACTCAGCCACCAAGGGAAGAGCTTGAAACCTTTTTCACCAAGTCTTCCTTCTTACCAAAAACTAGAGTTTGACTTTTCAAACTAGGATTTGACTATTCAATAGGGTTTGACCCTTTTACTAGTCTTGGCCGAATTGGCCCATTAGGGTTTGGTGCGGCTGGCCCCTTACAGTATGCCACTATCCAAATGACCCCCTCCCGGGGTGGTGGAACCACTGGTGGTCCCTCTAGAACATTCTAGAAGTATTCGGTCAAAACACCGAAACTTTTTCCGAACCCCGGAAAACCACTTTACTAATATGAATATTATTCTCCGGACCATTCTGTATCTCCTTGTGATGTCCTAGATCCAATCCGAGACTCCGAACAACATTCGGTCTCCAACTCATATTCCATATCTACTTAAACAACATCAACTCCTTAAGTGTGTCTCCCTATGGTTCGTGAACTATGCAGACATGATCGAGATGCCTCTCTGATCAATAACCAATAGAGGGATATGGAAATCGATATGGCTCCTAGATATTTCTATGATGACTTCATGATCGAATGAACCATTTACATATGATACTGATTACCTTTGTCGCGTGATACTTTACTTATCCGAGGTTTGATCATCGGTATCTCTATACCTAGTTCAACGTTGTTACCATTAAGTACTCTTTACTCATTCCGTGATATGACATCCCTTGTGCCCTTGTCACATGCTTGCAAGCCAATTGGATGACACTCCACCAAGAGGGCCCGGAGTATATCTATCCATCATATGGATGGACAAATCCCACTCTTGATCCATGCACTTCAAACCATACTTTCAGAATATCTAATGCCACCTTTATAACCACCCAGTTATGAAGTGGTGTTTGATGTCATCAAAGCATCCATCCGGTGATGGTGATTAACACGATATCATAGTCGAAGGATTAGATTATTATGTTTTTGAAAGCTTGTAGCAAACGAACTTTAAATGACTTGATATTATGCTATGCTAACTATAGGAGTGTGTCCATCACATCATTCTCCTAATGATATGATATTTTTATTAATAACATCTAATGTCCATGATCAGGAAACCATGATCATCTATTAATCAACAAGCTAGTTTAATAAGAGGCTTACTAGGGACTCTTATATGTTTATAAAAAACACAAGTATTAATGTTTCCGGTTAATACAATAATAGCATGGGATGCAAACATTCATCATAAACATAAATATATGATAACAACCATTTTATTATTGCCTCTTGGGCATATCTCCAAAACTGACAAGTTGACCCGTGCACCTTTGAAAGAGCTTCAAGGAGTTGTCAACAACCCTAGCCTCCTTAGTCATGGCTTTGAAAAAGAGGAGGCTATAGTCGGCGAACAGGAGGTTGGAGATCCCTGGGGCGCCTCTGGTGATCTTGATAGGAGTGATACAACCTTCCAACGTATATTTCCCGAGGATTCTTGGAAGGGCCACACCCACAAAGAGGAACAAGCACGGGATGCAGGTCGCCTGGTCTCAATCCTCGAGACGGGGTAAAGGGTTCAAGAGTTTGTCCATTGATTCTGACGAAGAAGCGGACTGGTCTGACATAGTTCATCACCCAAGTAGTCCACTATTTGAAAAATCCCATCTCCAGGAGCATTTTCTCGAAGAAAACCCAGTCAACGCGGTCGTAAGCTTTGGATAGATCTAGTTTGAAGGCACAATGGTTATCTCTTGGGTTCTTGCTTCTCTAGATTTTGTGGAAACATTCAAAGGCAATAGTGGCATTGTTCGTGATTATCCTACCAGGGATAAAAGCACTCTGTGATTCGGAGATCAGATCATCAAGGAAGGGGCAGAGGTGATTGACTAGGCACTTAGATATAATGCCGTAAGTCACGTTACAAAGGCTGATGGGTCGGTAGTACTCTTGTTTTCAGGCTTGTTGCCTTTGGGTATAAGGATGATGAAAGTGTTGTTTAGTCCTTAAGGTATAACGCTATTGTTGAAGAAAGTCCGAACAACACTAATCACCTCGGTTTTAATCATGGCCCAATTTCTTTAAAAGATCTATGAGGCATCTTGTCCGGCCCAGGAGCCTTGAGCGGACCGATTTGAAACAAGGCATCGCTGATTTCCTCATCAAAGAATTCTTTGTAGAGGTAGGAATTAATTTCCTCAAAGATTAGAGAGTGAATTATCTCAAAGAGATCGCCATGGAATATAGCATTGTCCTTTGTGTATAGGCTTGTGAAGAATTCATTAGCTAGCTTGCTTATTTTGTTCGGGTAGTTGGTCCAGTTACCATTCATTCCTATGATTCTTTTTATTATGTTCTTCAATTGGTGCCAGTTGGCCTTCTTATGGAAGAATTTCGTGTTTCTGTCTCCCTTTTTTAGACTGAAGGCAACAAGTGCCTGGCTTTAAATTAATAAAGCCCCATGGCTCAGACGGTAACACACACCGCTGGGAACACCAGCTTAAGTTTTATAGCACAACCTAAGGCTCAACAAAAGAAGGGGCGAGGGTCAGCCCACATCAAAGACAAAACAAGGAGGCCTAATAGACAACCGAAAGCATTAAGCACGCATGCTAGTTGGCGACGAACGAAGTCTCTAGGTAGGATTGCTTCATAAGCGCGATGAGCTCGTCGTGGAGGGGAAGAACGCCAGGCTTGATGAGCGGTATCCACTGCTGCATAAGGATCAAAGTTTTGTAAGTACATGCAGCAGGTTTCCTAGTGAACTTAGTTTCAATCGTAAACTTGTTCCGAGTACTCCATAGCACCCAGCAAATGGCGGCAAACAAAATCCAAAGCACACTGTTGGTTTTGCCAGAAAAATTGTTCAAAATCACAAGAAAATCCGCAAAATAACCAGGGTTCTAGGAAACAGCTAAAATAGACCAAACCACACTCCACATAAACTGGGCAAGGGGACAAGCAAACAAGATGTGGTTGACATTTTCAGCCATACCACAGAGGACACACTGCCCATTCGACGGGTCGTTAGGCTTCTAGATTTGATCATTTGACGGAAAGCGACCTCTAGCCAACTTCTAGATTTTGATTTTGATTTTGAGGGGTGATGTGATCTTACAAATTTCTTTGGCATGAGCGACAACAGCTCCCTAACAAAGCTTGAGATACAGGGAGCGATTTGAGAAGACACCCGAGGGCTCTAGGGCCCAGGAAACTGAGTTTGGGGCCGAAGAGGGGGCATACTCAATGAGGAGCTGGTTGAAGAGGTTGGTTTCTTCGTTCCCAAAAGATCATCGGAAGTTGATATTCCAGTTTCCACTCTGGAACACGTGGCATACCAATGCAGAAGGATTAGAGGAGATGTCGAACAAACGACCCTAGCAACGAGAGGGGTGTCACTTGTTCACCAGTCGGTCCAGAACTTGGTCCTTTCACCATTCCCAACGTGGTATCGGGCTCCTAGCTTGAAATAGTATTGTTTATCTTGTGCATACTCTACCAAAAATGGGAGCCCCCACCGGATTAGAGCTAAAGATATTCAAAGCTACCTGATATTTGGCTTTGATGATCATGAGCCATATACAATCTTGCGAGGAGTCAAAGAAGAGCCGCCAGATCCATTTGACCATTAGCGCGATATTAATGAGCTTAGTATTTGTCACCCCAAGGCCACCCAGGTCCTTAGGTTTGTACATGTCCTGCCATTTCACCCAGCGATGCTTCCTTTTCTCACCAGTCCCTTCCCAAAAGAACCTACCACAATGTTGTCAAAGCCCAGGTGCACTCCATCCTGCAGCAGAAACAAGCCCATTGTAAACATGGGCAGACTGGATAAGCAATCCTCTGTAAGGACCAGTCCAGCGGACAACGACATAAAGCGGCCCTGCCATGGGTCCACTCTTTTGCCCACCGTAGTGATCAGGGGTTCCATATCAGCGATGGTGGTTTTCTTGTCTTTCATAGGGAATCCTAGGTAGGTAAAGGGTAAATGGCCCTGTTGGCAATTGAGGAGGTTCACCACTCTAGGCTGCTCCTCCAGTGGAAAGCCCATCACAATAACTTCACTTTTATGAAAGTTAATTCTTAGACCCGATAGCAACTCAAAGCATAATAGGAGGAATTTAATATTGGTGATTCCCAGGTCTGAATTTTGAATCATGATCATGGTGTCGTCAGCGTATTGCAGATGAGTAATGCCACCAGGCAGCAGATGAGGGATGACCCCTTGGATGTGGCTAGCCGCATTAGCCTTAGAGAGTGAAGCCGCCAAAGCGTCGCCGATGAAGTCAAACAACAAAGGAGAGAGAGGGTCACCCTGACACACTCCCCTCTTGTTACGGAAAAAAGAGCCAACCTATCCATTAATTTCAATGGCCGTCTGACCCCCAGAGACCAGCTGCATCAGGTGATGAACCAGGCCCGGGGCAAAACCTTTCCGGATAAGGACTTGCAGAAACTTATAGTTTACCCTATCGTATGATTTCTCAAAGTCCACCTTGATAAGGACCGCTTCCTGGCCTCTACTCTTTAGCTCGTGGATAATTTCCTAGAGAGACAGAGCCCCATCCACAATAAGTCTGCCTTTGATAAAGGCAATTTGTGAAGGCACAATGATCCTGTGGGCCACCGGGGAAAGCCTAGCGGCATACGCTTTGGCAAAGAATTTGAAAATCACGTTGATCAGAACAATAGGTCTGAACTGTTTGGTATTTTTGGCACCATGAACCTTGGGGATGAGTGACAGAATGCAAAAGTTGAGGCGCGAGATTTCAACCGAGCCAAGGGCAAACTCATTAAGGATCGAAAGAAGCAAGTCTTTAAGGACATGCCAGATTCTTAAAAAATGCCACAGGGAAACCGTCTGGGCCCGGGGTAGATGCCGTCTTGGTGTCCTTAACCACCTCTTCTAGTTCTAACATCATAAACATGAGGGCTAAGCTGTTGTTTTCCGCTTCCAACACTCAGAAATTCTCCTCCTAGCAGTGGTGGTTGAGGGTTAGGAACTTGGGTTCCTCTGTCCCCATTAAGCCCACATAAAACTCATATATGTGATCTTGGATGGCCTATTAGAGGATATAGGGCCCTTAGAGGTTTGGAGCGATAGGATGGCATATTTCCTTCTCCTACCGTTAGCAATCGCATGAAAATACTGTCATCTTGGCGTCACCTGAAGCACCAGTTACATGCCTCCTTGACGCCAAGATCCTCTTCTTCGCTGAGGCTCTAATGGAGTTGTTCTTCTAAGACATATCTAAGGGCCCACCCGTCATTGTCCAGGGTCCCGCAGTCAGCAGGCCTATCCAGGTCCTGGATGTTGGCAAGCAAAAGGGCTTTCGCATCTCTGGACGCTCTCCCTAGGTTGGCGCCCCAGCCTCGCAGAAACTGCCTAAGGCCTCTACTCTGCGTATACCAGATGTCAATACTGTCTCTCATCCTGACAGGGTTCAGAAGTGCCTTGCGCCACGTACCCGTGACCACGGCCACAAAGTCTGGCATATCAAGCCACTTGGTTTTAGGAAGAACTGCTTAGAGCACACTGCCGCTCCCTCCCTTGTATCCAGGAGTAGGGGGTATGATCAGAGCCCACGCTGGTCCCAACCGAAAGCATCACGAGCAGGAATTTGACCTCCTACTCCGTGGAGACGAAGACCCTGTCGAGAACACATCTGACAGGGTTAAGCTGCTTGTTAGACCAAGTGAATCTGGCCCCCATTCCTCCTGATTTCCTTCAGCGCAAGCCTATCCAGACAGTCATTAAACATGTGCACCTTGGGCCAGTTGATATTAAGGTTGTTTTTGTCCTCGGCATTTCTGATCAGGTTAAAGTCCCCACCCACCACCACTGGGTGAATGCAGCGCCCAACCTTGGCCTCAAGCTCATCCAGGAAGGCACTCGACCTGGAATGATCAGCTGACCCGTATACACCAATGTACTCAAATTTAAACTTAGACGCCCGATGCAAGACTAGTGCACTGATAAAAAATTGCCCTTTATCAATCTCGCCCACTTCTAGGACGCACTCCTTGATCCCTAGCAACAACCCACCAGATTGACCAATAGCTGACACCCATCTCCAGTGGAACTTGTCATAAGGCTCTGGAGCTCATGATCCAAGAAGTCTTGTCTCTTGGTATCTTGGAGGCAAATGATGTCCATATGCTCTCTTCTGAGGAACTCTCGCACCTGGGGTTTTCTGTCTCTACCCCCAAACCCCGTAGGTTCCAACCAACGACCCTCATTTGGCACCATATGCGACTCGTGCTTGGCGGGATGGAGTCATTCGCGGGTTAGGCTTGGCACACACTTGCGCGGTTTGCGTATTATTTCCTCATGCGAGCAGCAATGGAGGCAATAGAGATATCAAGAGGCTCCTGTCACTACCAGCCAACCTTGGAGCTCTAGTTCCTGTGACTGCACCGATCGACAGAGAGACAGGAGTGGACGCGAGCTTCTTCCTTTCCTCAGCCTTTGCCTTCTCTAATCCTTCAGCCAAGAGGGCTTGTGCCACTTCCTTGGCACGAATAAGTGACATGATAGCCTTTGGCGAGCCAAAAGAGGAATAAAAAAGAATGGCACTATCAGCTGCAACTTGGCAGAAATGCGAATCAGAGAACTCAGGAAAAGCCAAAATAAAGCCGAAGAAGGGGGGCACAGGAGGACACACCTTGGTCTCTGGCCGCCACCTTATCAATGGCTTTCTAGAGGATGGGACCTGTGCTAGAGCCCTTAGCCCTCTCACTGCGGCGAGAAGCCATTGGAGGGAGACCACCGCCCCGGCCTTAGCCAGCCATTGTTTCGTCGGGCTCACAGGAGAAGGATTCTCCACCTCACTGTCTTGTTTCTTCTTTAGGGAAGCAACACGGGACGCAGGAGTTGCATTATCAAATTCCCAGCCCACGGGGCTAGACCAGCCGATCTTAGCCCGATCCTCATCATTTAGCTTATACACCTTTAGGAGTGAAGGGGACGGGCGGGGGAGTCTTCCAAGGCCTGGGAAGACACCTAGATAGGCGTGTCAACTTCACCCACCTCCAAGCTGACCCGGCCTTGCGGGAGGGGAGAGAGGGAATCAAACACCTCATCCATGGTGATGTTGGAGCCATACTGGTTGAAGGGGATATGCTTCCCATGGAACTTGATGATGATATTAGCCACATTGGCACATTGATGATGATACTAGCCCTCTGGCTTTCTGCGACACTAGATAATACTCATTGATGATGATATTAGACACATTGGCTGCGTCTTCCATAGTGGCTTCGACGGAGGCTTCATCGACCTCAAGGCAGTGGAACCCTATGACATCAAGAGCAAAGTTGTACCACTCCAGCGCATGCGGCTTGGCGGGGCTAGGGCACATGCCCGTGGTGTGGCCATCTTCGTTGCAGATGTTGTAGTGGGCGGGGAAGTGGCAGCTTGATTGGTAGTGGCCATCCTTGCTGTAGTTGAAGCACTTGATGTTGGCCTTATTACCCCTAGATCCATGCATTGGTGTCTCTGTCTGGGAGGAGAGCACCGCCACTAGCGGAGGAGGGGAAGATTGGACCTGCGAGGGTGTCTTGGCCTTGAACTTGCGAGCATGCTTCGTGTCGCCCCGGTCTGCTTGAAGCCATGATCTTGGGAGTAGTAGGTGGAAGGGACGACATTGTAGCGGCGGGAATCATCCCTTCCCCCGCAATCGTCCCGGCGCCGCTCTAGCGATCTAGGGTAATCACGGTCGTGCCTGTGCCTTGCAGCATCGCTCTCTAGCGCATGCTTCCGCAAGTCTTACTCCAAGCGCCAGTTCTTCGTGCCGGAGTACTCATGTAGGGGACGCTTGTTGGAAGATCTTCCCGAGCCGCGCTCATGATCCATGTAGGCGGGGAAGAGGGGGAGAAGTAGGAGAAGGACAAAGGAGACGAGAGGGGGCGGATCTGGATCTGAAGGCCAGCCACCGCTACACATCGAAAAGAGAGGGGAAATGGGGAGCTAGGGTACCCACTTGTACCCAACGCCAGTTATATATTGGGCGCCTAACTAGACCAGCCCCATTGGACTGGCAAGCACGCGCAAAGGCCAAACAAGGTTGGACAGACGCGCACGGTCCACTAAGCATCCCACTCGACTCGCGGCCCACCGAAGCGGCACCCACCACTGGAGCTGACCAACGGGTCGAGCAAGGGCCAGGGGGCCCACCATAGGCCCTGGTCCCCCAACACTAGGGCTTGGGCCAGGGCAGGCCTGCGAGCGGCGGATCTAGATCTGGAGGACACAACGCCCACCATCAACATGACCAGGGCAGCCACCCCCTACATCACCATGGTGCAGGAAGCCTCCGCCATGCACGGGGTCGTCCACATGGTTGGCACCACGGGGCCCAAGATCAGCGGGGCATGGCCGCTCCGTCCAGAAACCCTAGTAGACGCGGCCCCAAAACGTGAGCCCCATCCCCCTGGCACGAATGCCGCTCACTTGTGGCCGAGGAAGGGATGAGATCCTTCCAGGAAACCCTCCTTGCCCCACGCCGGAGCCAGGAAATCTCTGAGTGTGGCCTTTGGCAGAGCCGGACAGAGGGAGTCAAGCTCCCCCACACTAGGGGAGGAGTCCTCGTCCTCGTCGGAGCTCTCTCCTGCGAGGCACCAAAACCGGGACCCCACGCTTGGAGGGGGGCTATATGTGGAGGTGGTGGGGATGGGGAGGGCAGCGCTTCGCAGACGACCATGGCGGCGGAGGATGGAGGAGGGGGTGCGACGCCTCGCTGGGTGCACGCGGGCACTAGGCGAGTCGTTAGGCACATCCTTCTACACTGGCTTCGGCAAGACTCGACCGTATGTTTCTGTCTCCCTCTCTAAGCCAATTGACCCTCGACCTATATCTCCACATCATCTCCTCCATATGGAGTAGTTCGTCGAGGTTCGAACTAACTTGGCGAATGTATTTTTCTCTATCGTCCGAGACAGGTTTCCTCTATATTTTCTTTAGCAGATTTCTTTTGTTTTTTATTTCCCTTGTCACTTTCCAAAGTTTTTGATACTCCATTCTTTCAGATGGTCTCTCATGGCATTTATTTTCTTCATCAGTTCCGACATACTTGAGCAGTCAGGCAAGCTAGACCATGCGTCATCGATCACTCCAGGGAGGGGTGAGTTTCTTTCCCACATATGCTCGTATCTGCCGGGGTTGTGGCTATTTAAAATAGCCATCTCCTTCTCACACTCGAGTAACAGAGGTAGGTGATCCGATCTGCAAGAGATAACATGTGTGATCTTGGCACTGGGGAACAGATCAGCCCAAGTGTGGGAGGCCACAGGACGGTCGATTATCTCCTTAACATTTATCTCGGCCTTCTGTTTGTTGTTATAAGTCTAGGCCGGGCCGACAAAGTCAATGTTATGGAGGTTGCAAAAGGAAAGATTTTTCCTAAAATCTGCCATTTTCTTCTTCGATCTTTTTGATTCAGAGAAGTGCTCGTGCTGCCATTTTGTCTCATAAAATGGCCAATCATCAATCCTGGCTCATCGTAGTTAGGCTTGATTCTGCGCAGGGTGGACCACATGTGGTGTCTTTCTGAGCTTTTGGGCTCTCCATACACAAACATTCCCCACCATTTTCTGCCATTGGGGATATCGTTCACTAACACATCAAAATACCTTGGGCCCTCGGCCAAAACATTTATTTCAATTTGTTCGTCCTAGTACAAGGCAATGCCTGCACCCTTACCTTTCCCATTATGTGTAATACGGTGCTTGAGGCCGAGCCTCCATCTTAGGTCTTTTACTTTCTTCTCGCTTTTCCTGGTCTCACTGACGAACAGGATTTTGGGTTTGTAGGTGCGTACGAGCTGCACCAGTTCCTGAACTATCCGGGGCAGTCCCAGCCCTCAGCAGTTCCAGGCCAAGAGTATCATGGCTCCCGACAGGCGTCGGCAGTAGCGCCTATCAGTTGACCAGTAGACCGGGGACCGGTAGCTTCCTTCTTGTCCTCCTTCCCTGGGTCGCCGTCTTCACCAGAAGATGCGGCAACCCTTCCCCCTTGCTCTTCTTACCTTGTAGCACCCTGTCATTGTTCTTTAGAACCACCTCCTTCCCTGCGCGTTTGCCCAGCACCGATCCCCCAAAGCATGGGCCAGTGTGGCAACGTTCCTCTTCTGGAGCTGTTTCAGGCCCTTGTCGATAGTTGGATTGGCCATGTCAGCAATGTCACCGCTCTGGGCTTCGTTGTCTTCCCTGTCCCTCCACTCCTAGTGCCTCTTGTTGCATGTAGCCCCAGTCGCTGGGTCGATGGAGTTGTTGTTAGTATCCTTGTTTCCTTCCTCTATAGTAGTGACAGTCTTGGGCTCGGCGGTGTTGCTTGGAGGGGTAGGAGGCTGATGTTCATTGAGGTCGCTACGATTGTTGGCCTTATTCTTGTCTGTGGAGGAGGAGTTTCCAAGAGTGCTTGAGTAGTTTTCGCCATCCTAGATCGACATCTTCTCGAACTCCTTGGGACCTTGGCAACTTGGGCTACCAGGGCGAGTTGGGTACGTGGGGCAGGAGCACTTCTGGCGCCGAGAACGGCGATGTTGCGCCAGGGAGTATCCATCTGGAGTGCCCTGCCATTCTCATTGGTGTTTTCCGATAGGTACCACTTCCTTGGGTCTGTGGTGGGCATGTGCATGACGTCGAGGTCCTTGGAGTATCTTGTCCTCCTTAGTATTGTGGGGAGATCGCACGCATCCTCCTGATGGCCGATGACCGTGCAAACGAGGCAAACATTGGGAGTCATTCGTAGAGGACGGTGACGACCACTTCCTCCGCAGAGAACTCATCCTCGAGGGTGATCCATCTATGGAGATCACGGGCATTGGGCAGATGGACCCTGGAATGGATGATCTTGTCCTGGATGTCACCCTCAGGTTGTTGTGGATGCAGACGTGGCTTCCAAGCTTCTCGCTGTCAATACCCGGATTTTTAATCCCAGATACCTGTTATGCCATACATCGCAATCTCAGGATTATCATTTTTGCGAGACATAACAGAATTGCATACCATAGTACATCATCAATTACAAACGATACATAGGTTCTTACACAAATAGGGATCTCATGATCCAGTTCTTAATACAACATCAAGCAACGGAATACGTAATAATAACGGTAGCGTAGGCGAAGCTCCATCTTCGGGGTCACATGCAATGCTGACGATGGGAGATGATCCTAGTTGTCGTAACCTTCCTGGGGTCCATCCTCCAGGTACTCCTCTTCATAGTCTGGCCATGGGAATAGCCAGGGACAAAGCCATGAGTACTCTTTAAATACTCGCAAACTAATGCTAACAGGTAAAGGGGTTTTTGGATAATAGGACACTAGGCTCTAGGGTTGTTTTGAAGCCAGATTTATCTCTACTAAGTCTAGAAGCAAATGAATGCTAGTCACAATTTTTATAACTCCTAAGTGGGAACTTGTATTTCATATCACAACCCTGTTGTGGTCAAGTCAAAGTCTCAATTCATTTCACAAGTAATTTTGAAAAGTCTGACAGGGGAACATTATGGCCACTCCAACTATCCATAACCGCGTACACGGCTATTCGAATAGTTTGACACTCTGCAGAGATTATACACTTTCACCACAACATTCGATACATCCGTCAGGAACAAATCCTGAATTCACCATACTCAGTATGCGGATAATCAATCCTAACCTTTCAATTACACGCCTAGTATAAGCACCTCTCCTGTGAGTTTGGCCTCCCAACCATGACCAACTGTCATCTTGGGTACTGCACATGTGGATAATCTTCACAAGGTAGCCTCAGCTCAGACCTTGGCCGTGAGGGAACTAATACTAAGGTATATAAGTTTTCAGTCAAGCCCTACCCAATCTTCGGGTATTGTGGTTGTACGATAAAATTGGAATGGTATCGCATCCAGACAACCATCAGTTTTATAAATGGCTAAGACTCGTGCCTCATCATTTTCATCACCAAAATCATCAGGTGTTTGGAAACACATGTCCAAAACATTTCAATAGAATGATCCATCATTCCAAGGTTTTCATAATCATTTTTCCACCAAGTATTCCCATCTAAAGTTGATCAAGTTTTATGCTTAGCACTAGCATCTACAGGTGGGGGTAAGCAATAATGAGGGGTGGTAAACTAGTGGAGTTCTAACTAAGTTCCATCTCACGTCTTAAGATGACATCAAGATTATCTAGCTTAGGCCAAATTTTATCCTCTTTATGCAACCTTCAAATATCCTTCTAGTATCTACCATTTATTTCAGTAAACTCTAAGTAAGAGTTTTGATAAAGAAATAAAGTAATAGACTTGCAAATAAAACTAGGATGGTTTATCAAGTGGTATAAGCTTGCTAAGTTAATAGCTTGCATAGGTCAATTGATGTAGTAAGGCTTGCTAAATTGCAAGTGTTAACTTGCACATTCACTAGTAGTATTAGGCTTGCTAATGTAGAGTATCTTGCAAGTTTTAGCTTGCCTTGTGTATAGCAGTGGTTGAAGTTCTCCTCAGCTTCTTCTTAGTATCCTCCTTCCTCCTCGTATCCTTGGTCGGTACTAGCGTCTATAAATAAATACGAGGTACACAATCACCAAACAATACTTAACTACTTGCAATCATCACACACAAGGGTCCTATAGATGATCTAACATCATCACTAACATTACAAGATTAAAGCTTGGTTTAATTCCTTTTATTTTTAGAAAAGTAATTTCTACTCATTGAAAAACTACTTAAGATTTAATATTCTCCAAACCAAACATGGGATCATGTTGACACATGTCATCACCACATATTTTAGTCCATGGGAATATGATTTAAAGTGGTGTCACAATTTAATAAGGTTTTACCCTTTTATTTTAATTATTTAAAGTGGCTAGAAATGCCTATGTAGCATTCTTTTATTACTTGAACATTATTTCTGAAGGTAAACCTATATATTTTTATATATTCTGAAAGGTATGGTTAAATGTGATTTTTGAAAGTTGGAATAAACTCAAAAGCTATTATGGTTTAAATTTTAAAAATGTTTGAATGCAGAAAAGCTTCTGCCTTGTTATTTTTACCATGGGTGATCTATAGATCCAAATCACTTTAATCCAATGGGCTTGGATTCAGCATTCTCAAACCTTTCTAACAAAATTGGTTTCATTCAATTTGGTGCACTGAATCGATCTGGGTTGATTTTTGAAGTTGGGTACAGAAGTGAGTTTGAAATAAAATGGAAAAGGTTTAATTCAAATAATTGGGCTGCGCGGGAAAAGTTAACGGGCCGGCCTGCTAAGCGCAGTGCTACCGCGGGCTGCTTAAGTGGGTGTCCCCACTCGTCAGTGAGACAGGGAGGGGTGAAGCGGTACGGGGCGATGTGGATCGTTCGATCTAGTTCTAATCCAACGGCTGAGAGTCATCGTCGACGTTGAGCAACGCCGGCGAGAAAGAAATCTAGCGGCGGTGAGGGTGCTGGGGCTCACCGGGTGCAAAGCGGTGCGGGCGGGCAAGCGGCGAAGTCGACGGCGAACTCAGAGGTGGTCGCGGCGGCTCTGGGTGGAGAAATCAATGGCCCTTCTTCTCCAGGCGGCGGGCTCGGTGAAATTCCGAGGTGGTGCTCGCCTTGCTCGGGAGCAGTGCACGATCGGTGAGGAGAGGGAGTGAGATGGTGTGAACAAATCGGCGGGGTGGCCTCTATTTATAGTCGGCGAGGGGCCGCAGGCGCACGGTGAGCTCGTCGGGGGCGATGTTACAGGCGGCTATTGGCATGAGCGAAGGTAGGGGGCGGTGCGGTGTTCCCTGGCGATGCTCAACGACATGGTTTTGAGGCGTGGGGCGGTGCGGCTTGGTCTGGAACATGCGACGCTCTCCGCGGCAGAGGCGGCGTCTTCGATGGCGAGCGGTGGCTGTGCGTCACGGGGCGGTGAACGAGGATGTCTGGCGGTCTCCTAGGTCGGTGGTGATCGTGTGTGCACGCGGTGAGGGCGGCGCGCGGTCTGTGGGCGCTGGTTGAGGGTGGCGCTCTGGTGCACGCTCGGCATGGTTGCTGGCGAGGTTGGCATGGTTCGTGCGTGTGGTCCAGGGCTTGGCCACGCTCGCGGTTGGGCAGGGAGTGGCGGTGGATGGTGGGCTGCCTCCCAGACATGATGGCTAGGCTTGCTTCTCTTGCTAGCTTGTTGTCGACATGGGGGTGACATGGGTGTGCTCGGCTGTTCACCATTGATGGCAATGCCAAGCTTACAGTGATGCTAAGGGTTAGTTTAGGTTGTTAGATGATCTACTAAGGCTAGTGGTGTCCAGAGAGGGAACAAGTTAGGCTTCAATCACTGCTCACTATAGTGTTTAGATTTTGTATGATTTGTGTCTGCAACCTGTTTGATGAAATGGACGCATGAAATCAAGTTTTGAATTTTGAAAAGGTTTTTGGTGGGTTTGCTAGTGCTGGTGAGTCTGCAGATGCTTGGGTTTTGAAAGTTGAGCTTGTTTGAGTGGTTTTTGAAAAAGTGGGATCTTCCCATATGATAAAGATTCAATTTTGAATTATCATTTAAACTATGCATTTGAAAGTTTCTGGATGATCACAAAGTGGGCCTTGATACCTTGTTATGAGTAAATTCAAGGGGTGCAAAGATCCAGAAAAGTTTCCATTATGTTCTGAAATTTTGAGACAGCCAAAGTAGGCATGGGAGTTAAATTGGTCAAAATGACCATTCCTTTATTTTATTGGTTTTGATTTATTTGTCTTTAGGAAAAGTTTGGGAAATGTTTAGATGATGTTTATTTCACCTAAGAAACATTTTACAAGCAAGGAAACACACAAACAAGGTGGTTCAAAAGAATTTCAAATTAAATGCATACACATATGCATGCCTTCATAATTTTAATTATAAAAGTTTTTGGTAACCCTAAATTTGATGATTAGAGTTTGATGATTCTAGTTTAATATTTTTGGGATGTTACAAACCTTCCCCCCTTAAACAAAATCTCGTCCCGAGATTTGAAAAAGGACGAAAATATTACCTAGGATTTGAAGAGATCGGGAAACTCTGTCCTGATGTGATCTTCGCGTTCCCAGGTAGCTTCCTCTTCTGTGTGGTTGCTCCACTGAATCTTGAGAAACTTGATGCTTCGGGTTCTGGTGGTTCGGAAAGCTTCTTCAAAAATACGGATGGGTACTTCGGGATAGGTTAGGTCATCGTTGATCTCTATGGTCCGGTGATCGATATTCTTGAACACTTCGGTCTTCTCAGGGACTTCGAGACACTTGCGAAGTAACGAGATATGGAACACATTGTGCACGGCTGACATCTCTTCGGGTAGTTCCAATTGATACGACACTTCTCCTTGACGGTTTAGAATTTTGAAAGGTCCGATATATCTGGGGGTTAATTTTCCTTTGAGTTGGAAACGCTGCATTCCCTTCAATGGCGACACTTTCAGATAAACAAAATCTCCTATGTTGAAGGCGAGGTCTCGACGTCTCTTGTCGGCGTAACTTTTCTGTCGGGATTGGGCGGTCTTGAGGTGCGCACGGATCTTGTGAACCTTCTCTTCTGCTTCTCGTAGGATATCGGGTCCGAAGATCTGACTCTCTCCTACTTCCGACCAGTTCAAAGGGGTGCGGCACTTCCTTCCGTACATGAATTCAAATGGGGCCATTTGCAAACTGGCTTGATAACTATTGTTGTATGAAAATTCTGCGAACGGCAGACAGTCTTCCCACTTGGATCCATATTCTAACACACATGCTCTCAGCATATCTTCGAGTATTTGATTTACTCGCTCCGTTTGTCCATCGGTCTGAGGGTGATACGCGGTACTGAAATCTAGACGGGTTCCTAAACCTTCTTGAACTTTCTTCCAGAATCTCGAGGTAAACTGAGTTCCTCGATCCGATACTATGTTCTTGGGGACTCCGTGCAAACTAATGATTCTAGCGATGTACAACGCTGCTAGTTTGGAACTCTGATATGTGGTCTTGACAGGCAAGAAATGGGCGACTTTGGACAATCTGTCCACTATGACCCAGATAGAGTCATTTCCCCTACTAGAAGTAGGTAGTCTAGTGATAAAGTCCATTCCTACAGAATCCCATTTCCATTCCGGAATCTGCAAGGGTTGCAACAATCCAGCGGGTCTTTGATGTCCTGCCTTTACTCACTGACATATATCACACTTGGCGATATAGCTTCCGATTTCTCTCTTCATCTTATGCCACCAAAATTGCTCTTTTAAATCTTGATACATCTTACTTCCTCCGGGATGGATAGATTAAAGAGTATCATGAGCCTCCTTCAAAATAACTCCTTTCAACTCGGAATCTTCTGGTACACAAAGGCGTCCTTTGTACCACAAAACTCCTTCTTCGTCTTCGGTGAATCTGGGTACTTTGCCTGTACCGATACGACGCTTGATTCCGTCAATACTGGCATTTCCCTTCTGCGCCTCTTTAATCTGACTGATCAAAGTGGGCTGGAGTTCTATGCTAGCCAGAAATCCTTCACTTACTAATTCTATTGGAAAATCTTCTAGCTCTTTGTGCAGACTTGGTTGCTCCTTCAAAATCATGGAGTTCAAGCGGCACGGCAATCTGCTAAGGGCATCGGCTACCACGTTGGCTTTACCAGGGTGATAGTGAATGTCCAGATCGTAATCCTTGATTAGCTCAATCCATCTTCTCTACCTCATATTCAGCTCCTTCTGAGTGAATATATACTTTAGGCTCTTGTGATCCGAATAAATCTCACAACAGTTTCCCATTAGGTAGTGTCTCCATGTCTTCAGGGCTAGAACTACGGCTGCGAGTTCGAGGTCATGGGTTGGGTAGTTTTTCTCATGTTGCTTCAATTGTCGAGATAGATAAGATATAACTTTGCCTTCTTGCATTAGCACACATCCGAGACCGATCTTGGATGCGTCACAATACACATCAAAGGGCTTTGTGATATCCGGCATGATGAAGATTGGGGCTGAAATCAATGTCCTCTTGAGTTCTTGAAAACTCGCTTCACACTTGTCTGTCCATTCAAACTTCTTGTACTTCTTCAGCAATTGGGTCATGGGTCTGGCGATACTAGAGAATCCTTCTACGAATTTGCGGTAATATCCCGCCAATACGAGAAATGCACGAACTTGGGTTTGAGTGGTTGGGGCTTGCCAATCTTCTACATCTTTCACTTTGGCAGGGTCAACGGCAATTCCTCCGGCTGATACAATGTGACCGAGGAATCCTACCTCCTGTAACCAGAATTCACATTTGCTAAACTTTGCATAGAACTGATGCTCTCTAAGGGTTCCAAGAATGGTCCTTAAGTGTAGCTCATGTTCTTCTTCTGATTTGGAATAAATCAGAATGTCATCGATGAAAACAATGACAAACTTATCCAGAAAGTCCATAAAAATCTTATTCATGAGATTCATGAAACAAGCGGGGGGCATTGGTTAATCTGAAAGACATGACCGTATACTCATACAATACATATCTAGTGGTAAAGGTAGTCTTTGGAATATCCTTTCCACGAATTTTGAGTTGATGATAGCCAGTCCTAAGATCAATCTTAGAAAACACTTTGGCACCGGTCAACTGATCAAACAAATCTTGATGGGGATATGCCTACCGGGGTATACCCAGCGGGACGTTTCCGACTGGCCCAGGAACTGGCGAGTGGGCCCGCAAGAAGACGACTGGATCAAGGCCTGGTATGGATCCAAGCGACTGGAAGCTGAAGGCCCAGGCGAGTAGATAGGCCTAGTCTAGTTAGGTTAAATGATTACCGAAGCCTTAACCGATTCGGTTGAGATATGTAAACCCTAGGGGAGGTGAGTCTATATAAACCTCCCTACAGGGCGTGTAGAGATACGTTCCATCATACACCCAAGCGACTCGCCGCCTAGCCGCCGAGCTCGCCCATTGTACCACCATCATAATACAATCTAGCAGGAGTAGGTCTTTACCCTCCGGGGGGGCGAACCTGGGTAAAACCTTGTGTCTCCGCCCTCATCTCGCACCGCAGATGGCTAGCCGCCCTTGCCCCTCTTTCTACGACTCGCTGCCGATTGCAGCATCTGCCGTGACCATTCCCACGACAGTGGCGCCCACCGTGGGGCCTGGCCAGTCTGGCCGGTGTTCTACGGCAAGATCCAATCTGCCCATCAACGAGACGGTCGCCACCGGCCGCATGATAGCGATCAGCGAGATGCTCCAGATCTTGCCGAGCAGCTACGTCCCGGCGGCGCGACCACACGCGACAACGTGATCCCGCCGGCCACGACGACCTCTTCGTCGGCCTCACCGATGTCATCATCTCGGAGGATTCGGCTCGCATCCGCGAGTCGCCGCCACACGATCGGCTCTCCGAGAGCCAGATCCGCATGATCCATCGCCTCGCCTCCGAGTACAACACGGCCCACAGCAATGTGGCCGAGAACTCCACGGCCGCGGAAGACGCGGCCCTCAACGACGACGCCGACTCGGCGACCCCGGCGTCACACGCCGGATCCATCACCGTGGCCTCACCCGCGAGCTCCATCACCCAGGTCTCCAACATGGGAGATTTCGAGGACCCCTCCATCCTTGGGATCTTCGACTTCGACTCCGGGTCGGAAAATTCCGCCGACCTCCACGACGGGACCGGTCGCCACGCCGCGACCTACATGGCGACCGGCACCGATCCTCCGGAGGATCCCTTCTCCACCCCGA
The DNA here is from genome assembly GCA_030063025.1 of Avena longiglumis. Lineage (NCBI taxonomy): Eukaryota > Viridiplantae > Streptophyta > Magnoliopsida > Poales > Poaceae > Avena > Avena longiglumis. Next base: position 101,637,256 of record CP125977.1, read on the forward strand.
TCCCTCCTAACGCCACGGCAATGGAGGTCGAGGAACTCACCTTTGTCGCGGCGATTCGCAAGGAGCAAGCCGAGCGCGAAAAGTTTCGCCTCGAGCAGGTGACAGCGCAGGAGCTGTCGTGCTACCACCAACAGCGAATCAGGTCGCGCCTAAACCCCACCGTCCACGGGCGCGCCATGAACTTCGACGACGAAAACAACCCGGCCCGCACGGCCGAGCACGCGATCTGCGAGAACGCGCCACCAGGAGGAAGCGCCCGGCCCCCGCCAGGGTCGACGGCGATGGGAGCCCCACCTCCACCCAACCGCACACCCCCCAGGGATCAGCCGCGGATAGTAGTCTCCTCACGGGAGCGAGACGCGAACGGCCTCCCACTGTTCTCCACCCCGATGGACAACCTCGTGGCAGGCCGGGCAGCAGCCGACAACATCACGGCCACCGGTGACGGCGCCCTATAGATCCAGTACGTCAAGGCCCTGCTCGCAAAGGCCGTTGAGCAGCAAAACGCAGGCGCCGACTCGCAGGGTCGAGTGTACTCGCGTTCTTCGGGAAGCAGAGCGGCCTCAAGCGGCCGCCCAATGGTGGCCAACACCCTCAACTGCCCGCCACTAGAGCCATTACAGCTCCAATACCAACCCGCGAACGCGGCACTCTCCACCAACGACCCCAGGCCAGCGACCAACTTCGTCGCCACCAACGGTCAACCCATCGACGCCCGCACCCACATCATCAACCAAAGTTGCCAAGACGCCAGCCCGACGACCTGCGACACACCCTAACCAATCGCCTCGACGGCGAGCCAATGGGGTCGCTAAGTCGACTCGGCCCCAAGTGCTTCGGACCGATGATCCGAGGCGAGAAGTACCCGCCAAACTTCAAGGCGCCAAAGGAGATAGAAAAGTACGACCCTTCGTACGACCCCGCCGTGTGGCTCGATACATACCTCATGGCGATGGGGATCGCATGCCACACCGACCTGCTAGCCGCCCGTTACCTCCCCTTGATGATGGAGGGGACGTGCAGGCAATGGATCAACACCCTCCCCAGGATAGTATCGACTCCTGGGATGAAATGCGCGACGCTTTTGTCAGGCACTTCGAGTGCTCCTACACCCGCGCCACCACCATTGAGGACCTGGAGCGATGCGTCCAGGGACCCCGTGAGTCGACCCGCAACTGGTACAATGCGGTCGGCATCCACCCGGACACTGCGATCCATTGCTTCAAGACCTCGTGCCGCTACGAGCCCTTGGTCGCCAAGCTCAAGCGACATTCTCACACACTCGACAACATACCGGACCTCCTCGAGATCGCCAAACGGTACGCGGAGGAAGATCCAAACCAGGAAACCGACGACGAGTCGGGAGGCCAACGCCGCACGAGCGGCAACGACAACGGACGACGGTCCGACCTACGCTACAGCAACACTCGCCTCACTGGCAAGCGCCGCAGTGACGGGCGAGTCGACTTCGTCGCCAACACCGGGCACGCACAACGCGAGCCCAAAAGCTTCCGCCGCGACGGAGGACAACGCCGCGACGGAGGACAACGCCGCGATGGTGGCAACTACAAGGCCAAGCCAAGGTTCGACCCCGCGGCCCTCCTTAACCAACCTTGTGTGTTTCATAGCAGGGAAGGGAAGCCCGCAACGCACACGACCGCCGACTGCCACACCCTCAGGGAGATCGAGAAGGCACGGCGAGCACGGGAGGACCCCGACAACGACCTGCCAAACGGCGGAAAATTCGGCAAAGTGGCCGGCTCGCTCCATACCTTCACAGGCTTCAACACGAAGCGCGAAGGTCATCACCCGCGCCGTCGCCGTCAACACGGTGGCTCAGGTGGACGTTCCCCAGTTCCTCAACTGGTCGGAGCAGCCCATCACCTGGAGCCGCCAGGACCACTCGCCACGCATCGAGTACCCAGGCCGAGTCGCCCTGGTGGTCAAGCCTAAGGTTGGCGACTACTGGCTCCCCAAGACATTGATGGATGGCGGCAGCTCCATCAACATCCTGTACCTGGACACCTTCAGGCGGCTGCGGCTCCCGCAGTCGATGATCGAGACAACCCACACCACGTTCCATGGCATCGTCCCCGGTCAGAAGGCGTACCCGATCGGCAAGGTCACGCTGCCCGTCACCTTCGGCACCCCAGCAAACTTCCGCACCGAGCGGATCGTCTTCGAGTTGGTACCCTTCGACAACCCCTACCACTGCGTCCTGGGGCGCCAGGAGTTCGCCAAGTTCATGGCAGCGCCACTACGCGTATAACGCGATGAAGCTCCCCGGGCCGTGTGGCGTCATAACCATCAACGGCGACCCCGACATGGCCGCCGAGTGCGAGGCCAAAGGAGCAGAACTCGCTGACGCCGTCATCGCGGCAGAAACCAACCACGCCGATGAGCTCGCCAAGTACGCGAGTGGGGTCAACAACGACGACCCCACCATACTCAAGAAGCCCAACTCGGAGGGCGCAAACACCTCAACCTTCGAGGCAACGACGCACACCCGCACTGTCGAGCTGGTCCCAGGCGACTCCAGCCAGACGGTGACGATCGGGACGGACATGAGCCCAGCCTAGGAAGGCGCGCTCATCGAGTTCCTCCGTGAGAACAGGGACATCTTCGCATGAAAGCCCTCTGACATGCCTGGTGTCCCTAGGGATCTCGCTGAGCACAAGCTAAACGCCGACCCCAAAGTGCGACCCGTCAAACAGTCGTTGCGGCCCTTCAATGAAGAGCGCCGCCGAGGAAGTGCAGCGTCTACTCGCTGCAGGCTTCATCCGGACAATCAAGTACTCCAAGTGGCTGGCAAACCCAGTCCTGGCCGAGAAGAAGAACGGGACCTAGAGGATGTGTATTGACTACACAAACTTGAACAGCGCCTGCCCAAAGGAGCAGTTCGTCCTCCCGCGGATCGACCAAATAATCCACTCCACCGCGGGCTCGGAGTCGCTATGCTTCCTCGACGCCTACTCTGGATACAACCAGATCAAAATGGCCGTCGAGGACGAGGAGAAGACGACGTTCATCACGCCATTTGGAGCCTTATGCTACACCGCCATGACCTTCAGCCTCAAGAACGCCGGAGCGACCTACCAGTGGTGCATGCAAGAGTGCCTCGCGAGCCAAATTGGCCGCAACATCCACGTCTACATCGATGACGTGGTCGTAAAATCTGCTCGCCAGGGCGATCTACTCGCCGACCTGGCAGAAACATTCGCCAACCTGTGAAAATACAAGATAAAGCTTAACCCAGGAAAATGCACCTTCGATGTACCAACAGGACAACTACTGGGGTACGTCGTCTCTAAGCGAGGTATTGAGGCGAACCCCACCAAGATCGACACGATCGCCCGACTCGGCAAACCCGAGTGCTCGCGACGCCCGTGCTGGCCGGGTGAGTAGCGGCTCTCAGTCGCTTCATCCCCCGCCTGGGCGAAAAGGCGATGCCCCTATACCGCCTGATGCGCAAGAACCCCACCTTCTAGTGGGACAAGGAGGTAGACGACGCGCTCCGCGACCTCAAGAAGGTGCTACTCGCCGCACCACTACTCGCCGCCCCCGCCGACAAAGAACCCATGCTGGTCTACGTCGCGGCGTCCGAGCGCGTCGTCAGCGTCGTCATGGTCGTCGAACGGCCGGAGGAAGGAAAGGAGCGCCTAGTACAACGACCGGTGTACTACATCAGCGAGGTCCTCACCGAGTCGCGCCAAATACTGCAGCATTTAAACCGTATATGCGGTCTTCAGAGCACAGCCGCGCCGCACTACTTCAGAACACCCAATCACGGTCGTCTCAAAGACCGCAGGACATCATCCGCGAATCACGAGGCGACGGGCCAAGTGGTCGCCAAGGGCCGAGATCGGCGTCCACAACATCAAATACGAGCCACGAAAAGCGATCAAGTCGCAGGCTCTAGCGGACTTCATCGCCGACTGGGAAGAGGCCCAGCAGCCAGAGAAGCTGCCATACCTCCATTACTAGAGCCTGCACTTCGACGGCTCCAAGAACGCGGACGGCGCAGGAGCAGGGATCGTGCTAACTTCACCGAAGGGAGACAAGCTCCGCTACGTCCTCTGCCTCGACTTCACCCCCTACACCAACAACATGGCCAAGTACGAGGCCTTACTCCACGGCATGCGAGCTGCCAGGGAGATGAACGTCAACCGCCTACGCTGCTATGGAGACTCCGACCTCGTCACCGGACAAGTCGCTGGCACCTGCGACGCCGTCTCCCCCACCATGGCGGCATTACCGCCAAGCAGTGGACAAGATGGACGGACACTTCACAGGCTACTCCGTCGAGTGGATTGACAGGCGGAAGAACGAGGAGGCCGACGCACTCTCTCGCATTGGGTCGGCTCGACTCGCACCACCCGCCGGCGTCTTCCTCGACACGATCACCAAGCCATCAGTCTCTCCCCCGAGGGAGATCGACATCGGAGTCCCATTGCAGCCGGAGGAAGCCCTGGTCGCACTCGTCACCGATCCAGACGACTGGACCAAGCCCTACGTCGCCTACCTGGAGGCCGACACCTTGCCGGCAGACGAGACGGACGCTCGGATGATCGCACGCCGATGCAAGTCCTACACATTCATCGACGGTGACTTCCACAAGCGCAGCGTCACCGGTGTGTTCCAACGCTGCGTCCAACCCGCCGAAGGACGCAAGATCCTCCACGACATCCACTCCGGCGACTGCGGCCACCACGCCGGCGCCCGCTCTCTGGTCGCCAAGGCTATGCGGCATGGCTTTTACTGGACCACCGCACACGCCGATGCCGTCGACATTGTCCAGCGGGTGCCGTGCAATCGCCAACCAGACGCACGTGCCGAGCTCAGCGCTCAAGACAATCCCCATCACCTGGCCATTCGCCGTGTGGGGCATGGACATGGTAGGCCCCTTCAAAAAGTCTCCCTCCGGCTACACCCACCTCCTGGTCGCAGTCGACAAATTCACAAAGTGGGTGGAGGCCAAACTAGTCCGGAAGTGCGACGGGAAGACCGCCACAAAATTCCTACGCGAGCTCATATATCGCTACGGGTTCCCAAACAGCATCATCACGGACAACGGCACCAACTTTGCGAAAGGAGCCATGGCCGAGTTCTGCGAAGAACACCACATCCGGCTCGATCTCGCGTCAGTCGCCCACCCGGAATCCAACGGCCAGGCGGAATGGGCCAATCAAAGCATCCTCCACGGCCTGAAGCCGCGACTCCAAGTACCACTCGAGCGCACCGCCGGGTGCTGGGTCGAGGAGCTACCTCCGTCATCTGGGGCATCCACACCTCGGTCAACAGGTCGACAGGATTCACCCCCTTCTTCATGGTGTACGGTGCCGAGGCAGTCATGCCCACCGATCTCGAGCACGACTCGCCGCGGGTCGTCCACTACACGGAGGCTGCAAACGAACTCGCCCGCCAGGACGGAGTCGATCAACTCGACGAGGCACGTGACCTCGCTCGATCACGCACCGCCATCTACCAGCAGGGACTCCGCCGCTACCACAGCCGGCGGGTGAAAACTCGCACCTTTCAGGAAGGCGACCTGGTTCTGCGCCTCATCCAGGACAAGAAGGGCATGCACAAGCTTTCCCCTCCGTGGGAGGGACCATTCGCCATCGGGCGCGTACTCGGCAACGATGCCTACTACCTCATCGACGTCCGTGGGGACGGCTAACTCAACGTCAAGCGACCGTGGAATGTAAACCTCCTACGGAAGTTCTATTCCTAGAACTCCACATATGTACCCTCTAGTCGCTATGAAATAAAAATAATTGGTTACCGCAAATCGCGCCTACTCTCCGTGTCTTGTGCCACTCGCACTCGTAATAACAGCGTCAAGCTAACCGCAGAAGTCAACCTTTGGTATAGCGATCGGCACGGCCAAGTAGTGCGATGCAAGAGCACTGGGTCACCTCAGGTTTTGCATCGTCCAAAACGCCACCCGAGCCCCATTGAGTCGCTTAGTCTGACCGGGCTCTACGAGCCAAGACAACTGCCTTCGCTTCTCACAGCGACCATGATCCTCCGCATCCTCGACATAGCGACTCGAACGGCCAAGTACCACGCTCGGGGACTGACGACCAGTTCAGCGCGAGCGGCTCGGGAAAACTCAGGACTCGCCATGCGACTAACCCAACGGGCCAGGTATGAGAGCATGCCCAGGACTCGCCATGCGACTGACCCAACGGGCCAGGCAGGAGTGATACGCTCAAACTAACGCACCAAGTCCTCACCCACCCTCGAGTCGCGCCTAGAACAACCAAGTACCACGCTCGGGGACTCGGCCACCCGACCTCGTTCGCGCAAGGGAAAACGGTGAAGTACAGAGCGCTCAAGGGAGTCTCCTTGCGACTAGCTCTCCGAGTCCGGGCGGTTCGACCACAATAACAAAACATTCAAAAACCACAAACACATCACACACGAGGTAAACCCCACAAAAAGGGCGGACGCGCTCGGGGACTCGTTCAACCCTCAATCGGAAAACACATGACAAGTCACAAAACAAACACGATATCTCATTTATAGCATGTCGCAATCATATCAGAATACAAAATATGCCCAAACGGCAGATCTGCTACTAACGCCCCAGGGCAAACTATTCTATTCCGCAGGCTTCGACGACGACTCGCCAGAACCCTTGCGATTGCGGATGAAGGGAGTGTACGGGTTCGACGGATACGTCGTCAGCTCACCCGCCATCGCCGCACGAAAGGGCTGCTCGACCTTGAAGTCCCGATGCTGAGGCTCGGGGTCATTGGGCGCGACGACCGTCTCCTGGTAAGGAAGGAGGTCGCCCATCGCCCAGACGCGCTCGGAGTACACCGCGGCGCGACCCGCCAACTTGAGCACCTCTGAGATCTCCACAGTGCCAGTCGATGACGGGTAGCCACTCGTCACGTCGTCCAGATCGAAATCCTCCGGAAAGTGAGCAAGCCCAAGGCTAAGCGTTGTCGCCGCTCCGCGCCGGAACGCTGATCGCGTCATGAACTCAACGACCGACGGTGCCTTCTCCAAGTACTTCCACACCTCGACGAGGTCGCTAGGAATTACTTCTGTGGGCGATATCTCCTAGAGGTAGGCTTGGATGCATGTCGCTGACAACGTCGCCGAGTCGACGAGCGTGGCCACACATTGCCGCGCGTCGAACGAGCTCGCCTCTTCCGCACTATCAAGGATGCGACCTGCGAATAGAAGATAACAGTGAGTACGTTGGATATCACAAAAAGGAACATGCAATAGGCAGGGGTAGACACACTCACCAATCAAGGGACGGGAGAGATCCGTGATGAATCTCTGAAGAGAAGTGTAATCATCCTGAAGCCCAGCAACAAGGGCGTCAGAAACCTTAAGTTCTTCCGCGGCGGGCGTAACGGCGGCCTTGGCTCGACCATCCGCCGAACTTGCTTCTTCTTTCGCCTCCCTCACCAAGGCCAAGGTCGGCGATCCGCTTCTCAGAGCTCAATGCCATTGAGCCGCTGCAACTCACCCATTGGGACAAGTCCTCGAGCCTCCTCTGCTGCAAGAATCACCAAGCCCCTTATTCGCCTCTTGACGGTGGCTGGTTCTTCTCCACAGCAGCCACGCTAATCGGTCACCGACTCACGCAAAACCCCACACAATTCAAACAGTTAACAAAGCGAAATCTAAGTGCCCACCCGCTGAAATTCAGCGAAAAGCACTTCGGGATCAAGCGATAAAAAATCCTAAGTGCCCACCCGCTGAAATTCAGTGAGTATGCACTAGGGGACTGGCGATCAAAAAATCCTAAGTGCCCCCCCCGCTGAAATTCAGCGAGTGCGCACTCGGGGACTGGACGCGAAAAATAACAACAAGACACTAAAAGAATCAGACCCTGCAACACACCGGCCTGATCCTCGGGGACTGGACATACCTGGATGGCTGCGCCAAGCATGCAATGAAGTTGTATCGCATCCACAGACGCAAGGAGATCCGGCGTGTGCCCACGACGCTGCTCGACCTCCGCGTCAGCGACCCCAGGTGCACGGCTCAAGGGCGAGGTCCCACTCGCTGTAGCTGCTCCGGCCATGAAGAGCAGGAACGTTGCGATAGAGGCACCGGCGCCAAAGGAGGCCGGCTCGGCCACCCCAGGCGAGGGAGCACCCTCCTTCGTGGGTATGGCCGCCTCCGTTGCGGGTTCATTTGGCGCGACCGCCGTGTCGTCGGAGATCGTGACGACATCGTCACCCTTGGCTTTCTTGGCACCATCCGCAGGGACGACGACTTCGTCTGCCTTCCTCTTCCGGGAGGGATCCTCTTCGCTGACGACGGGCGGCACCTTAGACACGGTTGGATGGCCTATTTTCTTTGCTCCGGTCCTAGAAATTGATTGCGTGAGCAAGATAATTCAAGTACAATGAAAGACGAAAGAAGGTGAGCAAACTCACTTAGCGACTGGAATGAAGCGTAGCCTGGTGCGGATGCCGGCTTCTCGAGCCGGGGCCCACGGATCGAGGCCCATTACCAAGACATCGTGCGCCCAAGACACGGATGATTTCTTCATCGTCGAGGCTGCGACGGGAGCCTCTGAGACATCTTCAGCGGGAGCTTCCATGCGAGGTGAAGTCGCCATGACGAGCGCCCTAGTCCGTAGATCGGGCGAATGGCGGAGGTATCGGCCGCTGGCACCTCGCCAGGATAGCCGTGTGTCCAGCGTGGTTACCATCGGCGGCGCCTCGCCCTTGGCCAGACTGGTGGCGTCGGAGCTGCTCGCCGAGTGCGGCGGGGAGGCCGGTCTCACCGGCTTTGTCTTCTTCTTCGGAGGGGCCTTCACCTCCTTCTCTGTCTTCTTCTTCTTCTTCTTCTTCTTCTTCTTCTTCGACGGAGTAGCTTGGCGGCGCGAGGTGGTCTCCGGAAGTTCGTCATCATCATCATTATGACGCTCAAGGCTTTTACTTGCCTCAAGCTCACGCTGACGCTGCCCGCGGGTCTTGCGAACCAACGGGGCGACCTCCTCCTCGGATTCGTCGTCGTCGCTGTTCTCGTCGCTTTCGGCGTCGCCCTTGGCGGGGGCGATTCGCCCAGGTCCTGGACGGACGAGCTCGAGTTCTCGTCGTCTGAAGGCGGGAGCCATCCTTCCACCACTTGGAATAGCTGCAATGAGTACAAATTGAAATTAGAATGACCGCGACTGCATAAACTGCGACTCCGAATGATGCGAGGTGATTTACCGTTGGGGCTGGATGCTTTGCGGTGTAGGGGGAGACCCTAGCCTTTGCGTCCAGGTACACTGCCTAGGTGATCTTCTTCAGTGCTGGGGTGTAGTCCTCGAGCTTCCACTCGGCGAGGCAGGACTTCGTCGAGTCCTCCCGGCCCGTGTATTGGTACATGTAGTGGTCGCGCCGAGCCAGAGGGACGAGCCGCCGCCCGAGCTAGCAGTTGTATAAGTTAATTGTCTGGAGGCCTTTCTTCTTCAGACTGCGGATGGTTTGAAGCATTTCGTCCACGACCATCCGCTGGTCGGTGGGGAGCTTGCCGACTTGGAGTCGGCGCGGTTCGGACCGGTTGGCGGAATATCGTGGGATCGCCGCCTCGCCCTCCGGGGTCGCCTCAACAACGTAGAACCAAGATTTATTCCAGTCGCTCACCGCCTTGGCGGGCAGCATCAAGTCAAAGAACGAAGCCTTTGACTTCAGCTGGAATGTCAGGCCGCCCGCGGCAAGCATTGGGCCGCCCACTTCCTCGCGACTGATCCGCCCGTGGAACAGATCTTGCCATAGAGGGAAGTAGGGCCAGCAGCCCAGGTAGCACTCGCAGAACGCCACGAAGATGGCGAGCTGCTCGATGCTATGTGGACCCAGGTCCGACGGTTGGATCCCATAGTAAGCGCAGAAGCGCCGGAAGAACAGGACGTAGGGAATCCCAGCCCCCGTTCTAGGTTGCTGGTGAAGCAGATAAATTCTCCCTCGCGCGGGTTCGGGGTCACCTCTCCCGCTGGATGCGCCAAACCAGCAGCGAGATCCCGGCCTCCTCGAAGGACGCCAGTTGCGCCCTCGTACACTTAGATCTACCCCAAGGCTCGGTGGAGGGGGCCATGGCGGAAGGATTTGTGGGGGGTCGGAGGATTTCGGGTCGGCTGGATCGCGATGCGAAGGAAGGCGAAAGTGCGCGCAATCGGAGGAAATGGCGAGAAGATGGTTCTCTGATCGCCTGCCATTCCCCTTATATAGCGGTTGTTACCCGCCAAATCAGGGAGCCGTTACTACGCGGTGATTACGCCAAAAGTTACCGTTGGATTACCCCAACGGCTAGTTTGACCACGTTTAACGGTCCAACTTCAGCCACTCGGCTCGCCGACCCGATCACTATGAAAGTGACTAAGTGTTTCGCCGACTCGACTCGCCAAAGCTGCGATCAGAATGACTAGTGGTTTCCTTCATGTAGGAGCCCGCCGACGATTCGACTGGATGCTTGCTTTGAAGCCGTATACTCCGACTGCCAGCAACCACCTGCGCCCAATCAACGATGGCCTCGGGGACTACTGATGGGGATATGCCTACCGGGGTATACCCAGCGGGACGTTTCCGACTGGCCCAGGAACTGGCGAGTAGGCCTGCAAGACGGTGACTGGATCAAGGCCTGGTATGGATCCAAGCGACTGGAAGCTGAAGGCCTAGGCGAGTAGATAGGCCCAGTCGAGTTAGGTTAAACGATTACCTAAGCCTTAACTGATTCGGTTGAGATATGTAAACCCTAGGGGAGGTGAGTCTATATAAACCTCCCTACAGGGCGTGTAGAGATACGTTCCATCATACACCCAAGCGACTCGCCGTCTAGCCGCCGAGCTCGCCCATTGTACCACCATCATAATACAATCTAGCAGGAGTAGGTCTTTACCCTCCGGGGGGGGCGAACCTGGGTAAAACCTTGTGTCTCCGCCCTCATCTCGCACCGCAGATGGCTAGCCACCCTTGCCCCTCGTTCTACTACTCGCTGCCGATTGCAGCATCGGCCGTGACCATTCCCACGACAAATCTTGTATCTTGGGCAAGGGGTACTTGTTCTTGACGGTGACATCATTCAATTTCCTATAATTCGTACACAAACGGTTACCTCCATCCTTCTTGTCCACAAACAAGACAGGTGATCTCCAAGGTGATGCACTTGGTTGAATCAATCCAATTTCCAGCATGGAATCCAATTGCTTCTTCAGTTATGCGAGCTCTGACGGGTTCATACTATATGGTCTCTGGGCTATGGGTCCGGTTCCAGGAATTTGTTCAATGATAAACTCGATATCCCGATCTGGGAGCATACCAGGCAAAACATCTGGAAATACATCGGGGTATTCACATACTATCCAGACTTGGTCAATGGTAGGTTGGGCTATACTCTTGTTGCATTTGAATTGGCGAGGTAAGGTTTCAGATATATGCTCGACTGATATTCCGTATGTACTGGTCATAGTTATGGCTTTCTTGGCACAGTCAATTAATCCTTTATATTTGGACATCCAATCCATACCTAGTACTACTTCCAAACCTTTAGTTCCAAGTACTATCAGGTTAGCATAAAAATCTATGCCATGGATTCGGATAGGGACGGCTTTGCAAATTTGCCTAGCCTTGGTGGTTGATCCGGGAATTTGAACAATCATAACATGCTTCAGTTTGGTTGGTTGAATTTTACTAGTGCATGCAAATTCTTCGGTGACAAATGAATGCGATGCACCAGAATCAAACAACACTCTTGCAAGTACTGAATTAACCGAAAACATACCCAGCACGACGTCTGGCGCTTCCTGAGCTTCTTCAGCATGCATGAGAAAAAGACGGTCGTAGCGGTTGAGCGAATTCCCTGGGGCAAATATTCTTCCTGGCTGAACACGACGTTGCTGCTGAGCTGGGACATTGGCATTAGGGGATGTAGCATTCTTCTTGTTGGGGCACTCGTTGGAATAGTGGCCTTTATTTCCACAGTCATAACATGTCACTTGCGACTTGTCCTTGGCTGCTACAGGCACGTCATTGCTTCCAGTCCTCGGGGCAGTGTTGGTGTTGGCGGTAACATTGCTGTTGTTGAACTTGGGTGGGGCACGATTGAAATTGCTAGAATTGCCGGGGTTGTTGTGATTTCCTTCGGGTCTAGGGTTTCCACGGTTGGGATAGGTCGGACGGTTCATCGGGGGTCTGTTGGTCCTTGGGGCAAATCCTGGAGATGGGTTAGGGCGATACTTTGGGGTCTGATGGGTTCCTGGTTGATGCATCATACGACGCTTGCGGTTCTCATTGGCTTGGTTGATCTTTCCTTCCATATGGATAGCAGAGTCGACAAGGGCTTCAATATCCGCAAAGGGGATATTGACTAACACCGTCTGCATCTCATCATGCAGACCATTCAGGAATCTTTCTTTCTTCTTGGCTTCAGTGTCTATTTCATCCAGGGCATACCTAGCTAATGACAAAAATTTGTCACGGTATTCCACTACAAACATCCTTCCTTGCTTCAGCTCTCTGAACTCGTCTCTCATTCTCTTGATCAAACCCGGTGGAACATGGGTTCTGCTAAACTTGACCTTGAATTCCTCCCAGGTCATCATCTGGCCTCCGGTCATTGCGCGAACACTGTTCCACCATGCTCTGGCATCTCCGGCTAGATAGTGGGTGGCAAACAGGACTTTCTCGTTGGCTTCCACTCCGGCTACTTTTAAGTTATTTTCCATGGTTTGCAGCCAATCATCGGCGTCTAGGGGCTCTTCGGACTTAGTGAAAACAGGTGGGTTGGTATTCTGGAAATTCTTGAGTTTAGATCCATGGTTGTCCTGATTTCCGTGGCCTTGGTTGTGGTGGGCTAACTGGGCTATCTGCTGAAGGGTGGCTAGGTTGGCTTGACGTTCCGCTCTTTCAGCTTCACGGTCAGAAGTCAACATTTGCAGTATCTGCAACATCGGGTCCAGGGTTGAACCACTTCCTCCACGTGGCATCTGAAGATTGAGGTAGATCATGAGAAAAGAGGGAAATTTGTAAAGTTTTGGGTCTTTAAAAAAAATTTAAAGTCTGACTCAGATTTTCTAGCAACTTGCTTTTTCATTCATTCATTCATTCATTCATTCATTCATTCATTCATTCATTCATTCATTCATTCATTCACACGATACAACACACACCACATCAAAGGAAAGCAGATGGTTTTAAGAACCATTCTGAGAACTACAATACAGTGGGGCTGAATACTACTCACTACGCTAGTGCTACTACTCCTTGGAAACTGTGGCTTCCTCCTCCTCATCATCATGGATGAAGGCGAAATCATCCTCATCGGTGAAGAAATCCATAGCCTGATCCTCCAGAAAATTGTCGTCATCGCTAAGATAGGAGTAGGGGTCTCCACGAAGATCCTCTCCGGCATTCTCCCTTTCCTCCAACTGCATGTCTCTCTCGTGGATGGTCTCCTCCAGAGATTAGATGCGGTGGCGAAGACGGGCAATAATGCGCTCCTTCTTATCGAGCTGACGGCGACGGGACTTGCGATCCTTTGCTAGCAGGGCGATGGTCTGGTCCTTCGTCTTGATGATGGCAGACTTGTGGTTGCTGTAGTCACGGCAGTTGTCCAACTCCTGCTGACGATCGTACATCATGAAGCTAAGGTGGTCCAATTGGGTCTTCAGCTCGGGGTGGTATGGGGCTTCCAGTGGTTGTCCATTAGCATCACGCCTTGGACAAAACTCAAAGCGAGTACCCTTGATCTGATTGATGCTCTGCCCACACAGACGAGAAAGAGCTTCCTGCATGGCTCTGGCAAGTCCATCGAGCCAGTTGTTTTCCCTCAAGGTAAACTAAATTCCCTCCGCAATGGGAGGTTCAATCTTTCCTCGGAGACTTGCAACAATTAGCCACTGCAGATCTTCTCCTCCTTGATCATTGAGCTGAGCTCCGAAGAACTCGGGGTGCGGACGCTCCAGAAGTTCCGAAAGCTGGTCCAAATCCCTCTCAAAGATCAGGTCTCCTCCATTCCCAAGTTGGTAAAACTTGTTGTACTTCACGTCCATCTATAAGAATATAGGATGAGTAAGTTAGTAGAGTGATTAAGTGTGTCAAAATTTTAAGTATTTTGCAAGAGCTTTTGGAGGAACATGAATTTTCATGAAAGAATCAAAAGGATAAGAATGAGAATAAGTTTTTGTAAATATTTGTTTTCTTTGGTTTTGGGAAATAAGTTTTTGGTTTAAACGTCCAGTCTAACTAGGGTCTCCTATGGTCAGGATGGCTCTAATACCAACTTGTCAACACCCGGATTTTTAATCCCAGATGCCTGTTATGCCATACATCGCAATCCCAGGATTACCATTTTTATAGACATACGAATTGGATACCATAGTACATCATCCATTACAAACGATACATAGGTTCTTACACAAATAGGGATCTCATGATCCAGTTCTTAATACAACATCAAGCAGCGGAATACGTAGTAATAACGTGAGGCGTAAGCTCCATCTTCGGGGTCACAGGCAATGCTGACGATGGGAGATGATCCTAGTTGTCGTAACCTTCCTGGGGTCCATCCTCCAGGTACTCCTCTTCATAGTCTGGCCGTGGGAATAGCCAGGGACAAAGCCATGAGTACTCTTTAAGTACTCGCAAACTAATGCTAACAGGTAAAGCGGTTTTTGGATAATAGGACACTAGGCTCTAGGGTTGTTTTGCAAAAGCCATATTTATCTCTACTAAGTCTAGAAGCAAATGAATGCTAGTCACAATTTTTATAACTCCTAAGTGGGAACTTGTATTTCATATCACAACCCTGTTGTGGTCAAGTCAAAGTCTCAATTCATTTCACAAGTAATTTTGAAAAGTCTGACAGGGGAACAGTATGGCCACTCCAACTGTCCATAACCGCGGACGCGACTATTCGAATAGTTTGACACTCTGCAGAGATTGTACACTTTCACCACAACATTCGATACATCCGTCAGGAACAAATCCTGAATTCACCATACTCAGTATGCGGATAATAAATCCTAACCTTTCAATTACACGCCCTAGTATAAGCACCTCTCCTGTGAGTTTGGCCTCCCAACCATGACCAACTGTCATCTTGGGTACTTCACAGGTGGACAATCTTCACAAGGTAGCCTCAGCTCAGACCTTGGCCATGAGGGAACTAATACTAAGGTATATAAGTTTCCAGTCAAGCCCTACTCAATCTTCGGGTATTGTGGTTGTATGATAAAATTGGAATGGTATCGCATCCAGACAACCATCAGTTTTATAAAGGTCTAAGGCTCATGCCTCATCATTTTCATCACCAAAATCATCAGGTGTTTGGAAACACATGTCCAAAACATTTCAATAGAATGATCCATCATTCCAAGGTTTTCATAACCATTTTTCCACCAAGTATTCCCATCTAAAGTTGATCAAGTTTTATGCTTAGCACTAGCATCTACAGGTGGGGGTAAGCAATAATGAGGGGTGGTAAACTAGTGGAGTTCTAACTAAGTTCCATCTCATGTCTTAAGATGACATCAAGATTATCTAGCTTAGGCCAAATTTTATCCTCTTTATGCAACCTTCAAATATCCTTCTAGTATCTACCATTTATTTCAGTAAACTCTAAGTAAGAGTTTTTATAAAGAAATAAAGTAATAGACTTGCAAATAAAACTAGGATGGTTTATCAAGTGGTATAAGCTTGCTAAGTTAATAGCTTGCATAGGTCAATTGATGTAGTAAGGCTTGCTAAATTGCAAGTGTTAACTTGCACATTCACTAGTAGTATTAGGCTTGCTAATGTAGAGTATCTTGCAAGTTTTAGCTTGCCTTGTGTATAGCAGTGGTTGAAGTTCTCCTCAGCTTCTTCTTCGTAGTATCCTCCTTCCTCCTCGTATCCTTGGTCGGTACTAGCGTCTATAAATAAATACGAGGTACACAATCACCAAACAATACTTAACTACTTGCAATCATCACACACAAGGGTCCTATAGATGATCTAACATCATCACTAACATTACAAGATTAAAGCTTGGTTTAATTCCTTTTATTTTTAGAAAAGTAATTTCTACTCATTGAAAAACTACTTAAGATTTAATATTCTCCAAACCAAACATGGGATCATGTTGACACATGTCATCACCACATATTTTAGTCCATGGGAATATGATTTAAAGTGGTGTCACAATTTAATAAGGTTTTACCCTTTTATTTTAATTATTT
Source organism: Avena longiglumis (assembly GCA_030063025.1). Lineage (NCBI taxonomy): Eukaryota > Viridiplantae > Streptophyta > Magnoliopsida > Poales > Poaceae > Avena > Avena longiglumis. Next base: position 101,653,433 of record CP125977.1, read on the forward strand.
AAAGTGGCTAGAAATGCCTATGTAGCATTCTTTTATTACTTGAACATTATTTCTGAAGGTAAACCTATATATTTTTATATATTCTGAAAGGTATGGTTAAATGTGATTTTTTGAGAGTTGGAATAAACTCAAAAGCTATTATGGTTTAAATTTGAAAAATGTTTGAATGCAGAAAAGCTTCTGCCTTGTTATTTTTACCACGGGTGATCTATAGATCCAAATCACTTGAATCCAACGGGCTTGGATTCAACATTCTCAGACCTTTCTAACAAAATTGGTTTCATTCAATTTGGTGCACTGAATCGATCTGGGTTGATTTTTTAAGTTGGGTACAGAAGTGAGTTTGAAATAAAATGGAAAAGGTTTAATTCAAATAACTGGGCTGCGCGGGAAAAGTTAACGGGCCGGCCTGCTAAGTGCAGTGCTACCGCGGGCTGCTTAAGTGGGTGTCCCCACTCGTTAGTGAGACAGGGAGGGGTGAAGCGCTACGGGGCGATGTGGATCGTTCGATCTAGTTCTAATCCAACGGCTGAGAGTCATCGTCGATGTTGAGCAACGCCGGCGAGAAAGAAACCTAAGCGCCAAGGAGGGGTGCTGGGGCTCACCGGTGCAAAGTAGGGTCGGCGGGCGGCGACCAGTCGGCAAGTCGACGACGGTGAACTCAGGGGTGGTCGCGGCAGCTCCTGGGGTGGACGAAATTGATGGCGCCCTTCTTTTCTAGAGGCGGCGGGCTCCGGTGAAATTCCGGCGAGGTGGTGCTCGCCTTGCTCCGGGAACGGTGTGGCACGATCAGTGAGGAGAGGGGAGTTAGATGGTGTGAAGAAATCGAGCGGGGGTGGCCTCTATTTATAGTCGAGAGAGGGGACCGACGGGGCGCACGATGAGCTCGTCGGGGGCGATGTTACAGGCGGCTATTGGCATGGGCGAAGGTAGGGGGCGGTGCGGTGTTCCCTGGCGATGCTCAACGACATGGTTTTGAGGCGTGGGGCGGTGCGGCTTGGTCTGGAACATGCGACGCTCTGCACGTCAGAGGCGGCGTCTTCGACGGTGAGCGGTGGCTGTGCGTCACGGGGCGGCGAACGAGGATGTCTAGCGGTCTCCTGGGTCGGTGGTGATCGTGTGTGCACGCGGTGAGGGCGGCGCGCGGTCTGTGGGCGCTGGTTGAGGGTGGCGCTCTGGCGCACGCTCGGCATGGTTGCTGGCGAGGTTGGCATGGTTCGTGCATGTGGTCCAGGGCTTGGCCACGCTCGCGGCTGGGACAGGGAGTGGCGATGGACGGTGGGCTGCCTCCCAGACATGCTGGCTAGGCTTGCTTCTCTTGCTAGTTTGTTGTCGACATGTGGGTGACATGGGGGTGCTCGGCTGGTCATCATTGATGGCAATGCCAAGCTTACAGTGATGCTAAGGGTTAGTTTAGGTTGTTAGATGATCTACTAAGGCTAGTGGTGTCTAGAGAGGGAACAAGTTATGCTTCAATCACTGCTCACTATAGTGTTTAGTATGATTTGTGTCTGCAACCTGTTTGATGAAATGGACGCATGAAATCAAGTTTTGAATTTTGAAAAGATTTTTGGTGGGTTTGCTAGATTGGTGCTGGTGAGTCTGCAGTTGCTTGGGTTTTGAAAGTTGAGCTTGTTTGAGTGGTTTTTGAAAAAGTGGGATCTTCCCATATGATAAAGATTCAATTTTGAATTTTCATTTAAACTATGCATTTGAAAGTTTCTGGATGATCACAAAGTGGGCCTTGATACCTTTTTATGAGTAAATTCAAGGGGTGCAAAGATCCTGAAAAGTTTCCATTAGGTTCTGAAAGTTTGAGACAGCCAAAGTAGGCATGGGAGTTAAATTGGTCAAAATGACCATTCCTTTATTTTATTGGTTTTGATTTATTTGTATTTAGGAAAAGTTTGGGAAATGTTTAGATGATGTTTATTTCACCTAAGAAACATTTTACAAGCAAGGAAACACACAAACAAGGTGGTTCAAAAGAATTTCAAATTAAATGCATACACATATGCATACCTTCATAATTTTAATTAGAAAAGTTTTTGTTAACCCTAAATTTGATGATTAGAGTTTGATGATTCTAGTTTAATATTTTTGGGATGTTACACTCGCCCAGGTTCCTTACAAGCTCCTTGGACATGAGGTAGAAGGGGATGCGGGTGAACTATGCCGAGATTGGCATCGATTCAAACCACACCTCGCTTGGGTCTTTGTTCTCCTCCATCTTGCCGATGAGAATCGCATCGCCCTGGTACCTCCATGGGCCTCTCTTGGTGATGTGCTCAAAGTTACCCTCTGTAGAGAACTCCAACATGAAGTGACGATCTGCGAGTTGGTTGGACTTGAGAGATCCTCTGATCTTCCATACATTATGTATGTAACTTACCAGTTTCTTGGAGATGATGGATAACATGGACATGAACACTCCCAAGGCTATCAGTCGGGCGTTAGCTGTGCCGTGGGCAATGGCGAGGTTGATGATGATTGGCATCTGTTCCTCCTTAGTGTGGTCTTCCTTGACCGGTGCCTTCCCCTCACGGCGCCTCCGGGACGGTCCGGCCACCCTGGACAGGCTCCCAACAAAGTTGTAAGGGATGAGGCCGCCGCCAAGGCGACAACGGGTGTGGTGATCGACGCGGTGGGGGTGGCCTTCATAGCCACATCGATTGAGTTAGTCGGGGCCATGGGGACCGAGGTTGGGGCGAAAGTAGAGGTATTTGTCGTGGACATGTTGTCCTTAGGATTGCAGGCCAAGTCATTCGCCACATTCAGGCTGTGATCCATGGGTTCAGGGGGATTGGTGCTCTAGGGAGATTGCGGTGGAGGTTGGCTGAGTGGGATGCTAGTAGGGGTGGGCGTTCGGTCATGACCGACAATTCGGTCTTTGTATTTCGGTCTATTTTAAATTCGGTCCTTGAAAAAATAAAGACCGAATTATACTTGACAGTTTTACTACCCGAAAAATTCGGGTACCTACTAATTCGGGTTCGGGTTCGGTCATGACCGAATAACATGGTCTATATTGACAAAACAAAAGATAGACATTACTTATTAAAAATATGACAATATTTCAACTATATTTTAAATATTTTAGTACATATGTTAACATTTAGTGGAAGAAATAAACGTGCAACTATCCTAATAAAATGTAGCAACTCTACAATAGCACTTTGATGACCATTCAACAATGTCATAATTCATGCACATCACACAAATTTGGAGTTTCAAGTAGTCTCTTGTAAAATTCGGTTAGTTCGGTCTATTCGGTTACTTAGGAACTAAAGACCGAATAGACCAAACTAAATTCGGTCTATAAAATTCACTACCCAATTTTCTTGTCGGTCTTTTCGGTTTCGGTCTATTCGGGTTCGGTCTCGGTCTTTTCGGTTTCGGTTATCGGATTTTATGCCCACCCCTAGATGCTAGCTAGCATCTTTTGATTTATAGGTCCTCCACCAGGGTCAAGAGGTGAAGGACATAAAGAGGAGGAGCAATGGCCATTACCTTCCGAGTAATTACCAGCGACTCCGGGCGCTGGGACTCCGATAATGCTGCGTGTGACCATTGGCTCAGCCAGCTTGCCACCATCAACTCCCAGGGCCGGCAGTGCCATTCCCGATAGCGCAGCATCTGGGATTTCTCCACTAATATTGCAGGAAACGGAAAGCGAGGGCGAGGCAATAGGGGACGCATCGGGCGGGGGCGGGGTTGGTGTGGGCTCCAAAGGACGGGGTGGGGGATTAAGGGCATGGGTCCTCAGTTTGGGGCAGAATGGACGAAAATAACCTAAAGAAATAACAATTTCACGAAATGAACTCTGGCCAGAACAAATTCACGGAACTAACCCATTTTGCAACGCCACACAGCGTGGCGCCGCACCCTGAAGAGCGGCGCCAAGATCGCTGGCGCGCTGCACGTGGAGCCAGCGGCCCGGTCCCGATAGTGCGGCGCCTTGTAGCGTGGCGCCGCACTGTGTAGTGCGGCGCCGTTGCGCCTGGCGCCGCACTTTAGGTCATGTAGCAGCGCGCGAGCCAGCCCTCCCAGACCCAACTCATTCCTCTCCCAGGCTCTAACAGACGGCGGCGGCGGCGGCTCTTCTCCCCCCTCCACCTTCTCCCTCCTAGTGTCCAAATCGGAAGCCTCTCTCCGTGGAGTTCGATCCCCCCAAGTGCCTTGAGGTATTCTTCCCCTTCATCTTTGATTTGACCCATTAATTTCTTGTTTTTCGTCCATATCTTGTAAACCCTATTTTTTTTGGTAAGATGCATGGTAGAATGTTCTTGTATTGGCATATGTGTTGGTATTGTGTTAATGTTAGCATGGGTATCTATTAAGTGTGTTGACCATGGTATTGTTGTTGTGATTATGTTAGGCATGGCAAGAATTGTTCATGTTCACCATGTAGACAAGGATGCTTTTTGAGAGGTAACATAGAACCGGACCGGACGAGCTCGATTTGGTGTTTGGCGTACTCCAACATATGCCGAGGTCTTGGAGCAATTGAGGATTGAATTGAAATGGATGGACCCAAAGGATGATATTGAGTTGGAGGAAGACATAATGTTGGCTTGGGAATGCATGTCCGTTGGAAGACCATGCGTATCTTCTCCGAGGCCCGTTGGCTTGCATACAAGGAGGTGGTGGCCGAATCACTAGACAAGGCTCTTGAGCTATTTGCCACCAAGAAAGTTGGTAGTTCATTGTCTTTGGACTTAAACCGTATGGCATCCCCATTGCGTACTATGAGTCCTCCACCCGTAGACCAAGAGCTAAGGCGTGAACCTCCCTTGACCCAAACATTGAGCCCGATTTCAAGACACCAAGATGATTGTGGGGTGAAGATGAAGATGACAATGATGATGTTGAACTCCACGACAACAATATTGGAGATTTAGAGAAATATATCACACAAGATGACATGGACCATGACCTCCCGTATTCTCGAGGCTATGCATCTGACTCGGATGATGATGGTCCCGAAGAAGAAGTTGACGATGGGGGGTTCACGGCTAGAGGCGAAATCCACCATACCGTATTGGGCGGGACCATCGGGTGCCTTTGTTTCGTGATCTCGGTCGCGGATGAAGCCACGGTTGATGGTGGCAAAGGCATTGTGCTCGGACCAAGGACAAGTTCTTACCGGGATGGCAATGAAGTGAATAGTGGCTTTTGCAAAGGATCAAGGTTCAGGACCTTGTTGGAATTTAAGCAATGGATAAAGGACTTCTCGGTGAAGCATCATCGTCCTTACGGTCGTGCACTCGGACATCAAGAAGCGTTACGGTGAAGTGCGAGGAGGAAGGATGTCCTTGGATAGTGCAAGACCATTCAAGGGAGGTCCTGAATGGCACATATCTAGTTGTATCAACTCACATGTGCGAGGCCGGTGTTGGATGGGAAGGATGCGAAGAACGAGCACCGCAACTCACCTCCGAGTTCCTCGCTTATAGGCTTTCCAATGACATCGTCGTTTCCAATAATGACCATCAAGCAGGTCATAGAGTTTGTGAAAGCCCTCTTTCACTACGAGGTGAAACGAGAAGGCATGGAAGGCTAAGCAAGCCGCATTCAAGATGTTGTACGGTGATTGGGAGGAATCTTATAACGAATCCCAAGGTTGTTAGCGATGGCCAATGCTAACCCGGCATGGTTCATGTGGTTGAACCTTATGGGAACAAGACAAGGGTTGTAAACGGAAAACCGTGCAGTATTTGGCCGTGCATTTTGGGGTTTTGAGCAATGTGTTCGGGCTTTTGAACATTGTAGACGGTCATCTCTGTTGATGGCACCTTTATGACCGGACAATTCAAAGGCACTATCTTGATTGCAATAGCCAATGACGCCGAACAACCGGTTGATTCCTTTGGCGTTTGCTTTGGTGGAGGCGAAAGCAATGATAATTGGGAGTGGTTCTTCTATCTTTTGAGAACCAAGATATTAACCCTCAAAGGGAGATATGTGTCATCTCTGACCGTCATCAAGGAATTCTCAATGCTGTGATGATTGATATTCCCGGCCATGCTCCATTGCACCATCGTTGGTGCATGAGACACTTTTGTTCAAACTTCTATAGGGCATGCAAGAGCAAGGATTTGTCCGATGATCTACAGGATTGTTGCCTCGCTTTCACGGAACGTCGTTTCTCTAACTTGTACAACAAATTGCTAGTCAACAAAGAACTCAATGCCGGTGGTCGCGAGTGGCTCAATAGGAACATTGAACATATGGGAAAGTGGGCACGAGCTTTTGATGACGGTGGCCGGAGGTATGGCCAAATGACAAGCAACATGGCAGAGGCATTTAACAAGTTGCTAAAAGGTGTCCGTGCATTGCCCGTCACGGCAATAGTCCGATATACATTCGACATGATGAATGAGTATTTTCTGAAATACTCACATGAAACGGACCGACATATTGCGGGGGACAACAAGAACAATTACAAATACAAGTTCCCTCCGAAGGTTGACGATTGGATGCAATTTCAGACAAGGAAAGCGGATTCCCAAGTTGTCACGGAATATGACAATGACGAGCTAATTTACCAAGTTACGGAGCCCGGAGGTACAACGGCTGATGGTGTCCAACACGGAGGCCGAGCTTTCAAGGTCTCGCTCAAGACCTATGAGTGCACATGTGGAAGGCCATCATTGCTTCATCTTGCGTGCTCGCACTTGCTCGTGGCGTCTCGCAGACGACATTTGGATTACAATAATCCGCTCACGGTGCGAGAGGCTGAGTTCTCTATTGAGACTACTAAGAAGACATGGGCTCCTAGATTTCATCCATACTGGACCAATCACAATGGCGAGTACCATGGAATTCAACTATGGCCCGATCCGAAATGGAAGGTTGTTGGACGTGGAAGACGCAAGACAAAGCGTTTTAGGAGCGACATGGACGGATGGGGACGTGGTGGTGGTCGGGAATCGGGCAACGACCAATTCCAAGAGCCTCGTGAGAGAGCCCGGTGTGGAACATGCAATGGTGAAGGGCACAATGCAAGAAAGTGTTCTCAAAGGAAAAGAGCAAAAGGAAGTAGTAGCCAACCAAGTAGTAGCCAACATGCTCCAAGCCAACCAAGTAGTAGCCAACAAGCTCCAAGCCAACCAAGTGGTAGCCAACAAGCTCCAAGCCAACCAAGGACTAACCAACATGCTCCAAGCCAACCAAGGACTAGCCAACCAAGTAGTAGCCAACAAGCTCCAAGCCAACCAAGTGGTAGCCAACAAGCTCCAAGCCAACCAAGGACTAACCAACATGCTCCAAGACAACCTAGGACTAGCCAACATGCTCCTAGACAACAAAGAGGTCGACAACTTGGGCTACGAAGAGGAAGAGGGCGTGGTGGATTTAATCCCGCTAGTATGATAGGTTACTTAGCCGGACCAAACCCGTATGCTCGTAGGTATGTTCACATTTATGCATATTTTACTATCATTCATGTTTATTGGGTTAAATGCATCCTTTACTAACTTGTCCCTTTTATTCTTATAATAGGTATGGCGACTCAAGCCAACAAGGCCAATGATGGGGAAGGCGTGAACTACTCAAGATCCAGGCGGATGCTATGGAGGTGGTGGCGAAGAGAAAGGAGGCCGAGGAAGAGAGGAAGAGGAAGGAGGCCGAGGAAGAGAGGAAGAGGAAGCCGAAGGAAGAGAAGCGCAGAAGGCATTCAAGAGGTAGTTCAACTTGCTCGCCGCAAGATAGAGGAGGAAGAGAATCGCCGCTAAGGAGTCTCGGGATGCCGAGAGGGAAAGGCTGCGTCAAGCGGCATGGCGTTCCATGGAGGAAGAGGAAGAGAAGAAGAGGAAGGGCAAAGGGCCTATGTTCTAGACTTTGAGTATGTAACCGGGAGTCATGGACTTGTATCTCGAGAACCTTGTTATCTCATGAACTCGTGTTATTTCATGAAGACTTTAAGGGCAAGAAACTTGTTTTGTTTCGTATGTCAACAATCTTGTATTTTCCTCGAAAGAAAACGATAAAATCTGGCTGTGGCATCTTCAAAGTCTTGGCGCCACCATCGTGCGCCGCACATGCCTTAGAAAATAGATGAACCTTCGACTACTTTCGGCGCATGCGGCCTTACACTGCGCGCCGCGCGGTCGCGCGCCACGAGTCAACCGTTACGTCGGGCGCTTCGCGCATGGCGCCGCACATGCGCTCGAAAACCGACCGAGCCTCCTGACTACTCTCGAGCGCATGTGCGGCGCCACACCTGGCGGCGCCGCACGGTGCGGCGCCACGAGTCAACCCGTTGCACGTGCGGCGCCTGCGCGCCGCACGTGCAACGGGTGACTGGTTGCGGCGGGCGCCGCTGTGTGGCGCACATGCGCCGAAAGTAGTCGGTTCATCTATTCAGCGCATGTGCGGCGCCACAACTGGTGGCGCCGCACTTTGACGACCTTTCCTGGGCTGTCTTGCACCATGTGCGGCGCCAGCGGTCGTGGCGCCGCACCTTCCTGACTAGTACCTGTCTGTTCCTGTTGTTCTGTTTTAGTAGAGTTCCGTTCGAGAAGGTTTGTTCAAGCATGTTTGTTCCAAAATATAAGCACCATTGAAGTCATGACAACAAATTGTTCAAGCATGTTTGTTCCAAAAGATAAGCATGTTCACGACAACAACCATAAGTAGAGTTCCATAAGCATGTTCACGACAACAACATCCATAGGTAGAGTTCACCACAACCATTCACGACAACAACCATAAGTAGAGTTCAAGACTACAACCATTCAAGACAAAGTGCAACATCTACTCTACTTCCCACGGGTGGTCTTCGCCCCTCGGCCCCTTCTCGTGGGCATCTTCCTCCTCCTCGGTTCCTCTTCATCCTCCGACTCTAAGCGATATGGATTCTTGGGCTTCTTGGGCTGCTTTGTCTTGGTCGTGGAAGGGTTGGGTGTGTAAGGCTTCTTGGGTTGCCTTGGCTTCAACATGTAGTCGGACCGCTCGTGTACCTTGTAGCGAGTGTAGTTGCCCAATGTCATCTCGTCGGAGACGCTTTCCTCATCTTGCGGCTGTCAACAGAAGAAGATTGGTAAGGACAAATTCAGGGGGGGATGCAAGGGAGGGTGGGGATGCAATGGTTGTACTACCGGGTGTGTTCGCCTCGTCCTCGGATGTGGAGTGATGATTGCCAGAATTGTCACCTTCGGGCGTGTTGGACCGTGACGCGGACGGTGTTGCCACCTCGGGGTCACGGCAACCTAGCAAGTTCGACAGACGCCTTAACCGTTGGCCCTGCTTCTTAACGAACTCACGAAACAGACCCTCTCCCTTCTCTCCGCGAGGGTATGTGTCCAAAGTGTCCTCGCGTGCATCGGCGGACTTCCTTACCTGATCGCGCTGTCATAGACAAGAAACTAGTAAGTTATCCATGCAAGGTGTGAGAAGCGCCTAGACGGAAAAAATATTATTCGGCACACTTTACCACAAAGTTGACCAAGGGAGCAAACTCGGTTTGCCGCCCTTCTCTGACCAAGATGTTGTATTGTTCGGTTGAAAGCTCATCAAACACCAATGGCTTCTCCAAGATCGAATCCCGAAATGCCCGTGGGTATATCTCCACCCGCGCGTTGTCAACGAACCATGCGATGTAGTTGTTGAAAGCATCCCGATCAAGGGCCTATCTGTTCTCCTTTTGCTTTCCTAGCCTCGGTCACACACCTCCAATTTCTCAAGGTGCTTCCTATGAAGCTTGGGCCAATCCTTCTCCTTCCTCTGCTTCTTCCTGTCCAAGCACAACAACAACAAGTCAAAAGCGTTATTTGGCGAATGATAAGCACATCACATGGTAAAGCGGTTAATATCTTACCTATGGAGCCCTATGTCCGTGTCCTTCCACTCAAAGTGATAGATGAAATAACCCAAAGCGGGTCATGACACGGTGAGGCTGGTGATACTCAACAGCCCACATGCACACCATGGGCAGCATTAGCCATTTGAGATTCTCTGAGGCAAATAGGGTTAAGGCGATAGTCCTCCGGGACACCAAAGCGGTCCCTCGACCGATGGCTCCCACGTCACCGCATCATACCACACTCATGTCGGTCAAAGATTACAAGTTCAAGACATATAATTGACCGCCGCTGAAATTACCGATCCATGGTGATCGTGTCAAACTCGTTGGTGTACCTCTTATGCGCCTCCGAAGGTCCGTTGGCGGTTCGAGACCACATCCCACTTGTAAGCCCACGTGGGGAGAAGGTAGTTGTTGCCGTTATCAATGTAAGGTTTGAATGACAACAATCTCGGCCGTCCAATGGAGAAGCGTTCCCAGCTCCAGACCGAAAGAAGGAGCAAACAACCACCAATCCCTGAATCGGTGTGCTCCTAAGGCAAGCGTCATCCAGCTGCAGATGAAGTGAACAACCATTTGGTAAGAACAATTTTTTGAGATAGTGCAGAAATATACAAAAACATTTGTAAATAACTCATTACCTGACGGTACAACCAGGCCAACGCCGCGAACCCCAATCAAGGTAGAGTCGAAAAAAGCAACTTGAGCCAATGCCATCGAGCACGATCCCCACTGCTGTCAGAAAGCGAGTCCTCGTGATAATGTACCGGACATACACGAGTGTATGTCTTGATCGCCTCCTCATCGGCATCCTCGGGCAAATCTTGAAATTCGGATGATCCAAGTAAAAGTAGCACCAGCGACCCTAAGTTTTTCCCCTTCGCTTATAGCCTCGGTGGATCCTTCCTATAAGGAGACCATCTCCTCACACCCGAATCCGAGGACATGCACACAGGGTTTCCCTCGATTGGGAGTGCCAGGATCATGCTCATGTCTGCAAGGTGATCGTAGTCTCACGGTCCTAAGGTGAAACGTGTGTCTCCGGCCTCCATCGGTCCACAAGAGCGGTGATCGCGGGGTTGAAGGCGGTGTGGACCGAGTGACCATGTGGATAAAGGGGAGGAGTCCTAGCTGCTGGATGTACGGAGTGTACCGCGCATCATAACGCATCTTGCCGGACGAGACCTCGTGGTACCTAAGTCGAAGGGGTTGAAGCTCCTGCAAACATACAATGGAAAAATGTTAGATTTCCATCTAAACAAACATGGCATCTTGTTCGACTTGCATTGAAGTTTTTAGTACATGTCTCTTCTCCGACATCTTGTAGGCACGGTGTTGAACATCATAGTGAGCATTGTTTAGAAGGGGGTTTAGAGCCATCCTACATATTCAAAACAATAGAGAGAATAAGAACAATTACAAAATGTCCATCTTATTCCAACTATAGTTGACACATATAGTTCTAACATCTAGTTCTACCCTACTATACCTATAATTCTAACGAAAAAAAATTTCCTCCTACTCTACCTATAATTCTAGGGTTTCACTATCCCAAAATAGCTAGGGTTTTACATGCATTCCTAATATTGCAATCTAGGGTTTCAAGATCCAACTTACAAGCATTCCTAAACCTAAAGATCAAGTAAACATGGCAATGGTTCATACAATCTATGGTTTCACCATCCAATCTAGGGTTAGACCAAAAATTGCAAATAAGGGAGAAAAAAGGAGAATTTGTGGATGTAATTGAGAGGATTAGAGAGAATACCTGGGAGGGATTGGGAGCACAAATCTTGGAAGAAATTCACCAATCTGGCCTGGTTGGGGGAGGGAGATCGCCGCGCGCCGTCTTGCCTCTAGCCCAGGAGAGGAATGAGTTGGGTCAGGAGGGCTGGCTCACTGCTACATGACCTAAAGTGCGGCGCCAGCGCACGGCGCCAAGACTACACAAAGGCGCGCCACGCCATAAGCCGCACTATCGGGACGGGCCCTTGGGGCTCCTGTTGGCAGTCTGTGGCCTTGAGTCTTGTGGCCGCTCTTGAGGTCTTGGCGCCACACTGTGTGGCGTTGCAAAAAGGGTTAGTTCCAGTGAAATTCTTCTGGCCAGAGTTCATTTCGTGAAATTGTTATTTCTTTAGGTTATTTTCGTCCATTCTGCCTCAGTTTGGAGGAGATTCTTGAACTTGTGGCGCAGACGACAATGAATTTGTGGGGATTTGGGGATCCGGACACGATCCGGCAGAGCCTTTCACCAAATTCACATGGGAGGAAATTGGTGCATGGCGTGAGTTGGGGTTAGGGAAAGCTCACAGATTTGTGGGGCGAAAGGTGGGGAAGCGGGATCACAGTCTCTCTAATCAAGGTATCTCTATCGGATTTCATGGTTTCGTGGTTGGATTCACGGGGAAGGGGATCGCCCCTCAGGGGGATGAGACAGGCGAAGCGTCGACATAGCCTTAGAGAGAGCCTTCTTATAATAGTTGGCTAAAGGATCCCCCACCATTCCTTAAAAAACCTAGTACAGTATCATATTTTTTGGCGAAAAGTCTGCCAGTCTATTTACACTCCGCTCCGCAACATTTGTATAATGACATTCAAAAGTAATAAAAATTACAAACACTTGAAGATCCAAAGGCGTCCCGCCATCGTCCTCTGTCACTAGAGCCGGACAAATCTTGACATAGTAGAGCTTGTTGTAGTAGACATAGAAAAAGTCCTCAAAGGACCAAGGCACAAGAGTAGCCACAATTTCTCATGAAGAAAAACATAGATCAGAAAGATCACCGACCAAATCTAGCTAGATCCATCTAATACACGCCTCTGATAACGCTAGATGAACCACCGGGATGAGGGCTAAAATGGGAGGGCTTTATTTCATCTTCAAGGAGTTGTCCCTATCATCCACCATGGTACGTTTGCCCATGACTCTCCATAGAAACAGGATTGGGTGATCCCATCTGCCATCGACTACAACCAGCCGCTGGTCCTGCCTCCTTCATCCATGCTCCATCAACGAGAGGGGTGGGGGACAGGTCGAACCAAAGTAGAGCTGAGTGGGGGCCTTAGCCCCACTAAATATTTCGAATTCTTTACAATTTGTTCATATTTGAAAAAAAAACAATTATACAAAGCTTATACAAGGAATGTCCCTACTCACTTCATTTTCCCCCAGTCATCTGTTTCTCTAGGTTCGCCACTGGGTGGAGACCCCGGGCTCTGGTATGTAGTTAGGGTTAGCCTGGTTCTTCCATGAGGCGGCGGCTTCCATGGAGGAGACTGCGTCGTGTCGAAATAATTTATCCCTTCTCTTCCTCTATCTTGGCATCGCTCCAATCGATGGCATCGGGGGGCAGGTGGCCCGGTCTTCTCGCCGGTCTACAGATCCGGTGAGATTCGTGTCTAGTGATTGACGTCCAACACTCTTATGGGTGGCAGTCGCGTCGATTGATTGAGTTGTGTTTTGTGTTTTACAGCTCCGTGTGTAGAAGATGTCGGGTGATAAAGTTTCTCTTCTTCGACCGTGTTGGATGAAAATGACAGTGTCGGTGAAAGTGCACTTCCTATTCTTAGTGGTTTTGATGTTTGATGATAACACATCTGTCGGACTAATGGTGTGCTAAGTGTATCTCAGGTTCTACAAAGATTGTGGCCTAAATACGATATGCCTACAATTGGCTCTAGCCAAAGTATTTTATGCTGGCCGGTAGTACCGGAAATTATATCCGGTACTACCACTTGGCACCGGTACTACTGCTCGGCTATACCGGTCGAGTCTACAAGGGAAGGAAAGCTCCCTCCAACCTTCGCTATCACACGGTACCACGGGGGCGGCACTACCGCCCCAACCAGTAGTACCGCTTTCACCATCCGGTACTACTGCTTGTCAACGGTAGTTCCGCTCGGCTGTACCGGGCGAGTCCACAAGGTTTGACGGGTCTCTCCTCCCTTACAATCCCAACCGATACTATGAGTCGGTACTACCGCCCTGACCGGTAGTGCCACTTCACATGTCCGGTACTACCGCTTTGCGGTAGCACCGTTTAGCTTGTACCTGGGGACGCCGAGGCTGGGTTGCTCAAGTGGGGCATCTCCGGTACCTGGTCCGGCACCTGACCGGTAGTACCGGTTGTTTCCGCTACTACCGCTCGGTTTACCGGTAGTACCGCTTCAGTTAAAGCGTAACGGGCAGATCTACACCAAGGGGTATAAAAATACCCATCTCCGACCTTGAGAAGTTGCTCGACCCACTCAAGAACACCTTCCCATTTGAGCCACCAAATCTACAAGATCTCTTCATCCAACCATCCAAAGTCATTGATTTTTGGAGAATCGAAGGAGGAGGCCTTGATCTATAGCTTCACCAAGAGAGATCTTCACTTCCCCCTCATTCACTTGAGGTCCCCTTGTTCTAGTGTTTCTTTTGAAACCCAAGCTCTTTATTTGGTTCTTACAAACTTATCTTTGACTGTCTGACAACTTGCTTATATTCGGGAGCCTCCAATTCAGTTGTGGATGTGTGCCTCGAACTTGTTGTAAAGGTGTCGGCTTCCACCTTGAAGGTTGCCGATATAGTGGAAGAGGTGAATCAAACCCTTTGAGGTGAGGTTCATTGGAGAACAAGGGAGGCATCTGTTGGAATTATGCCCTAGAGGCAATAATAAAGATGTTATTATTATAATTCTTGTTCATGATAAAGTTTATATTCCATGCTAGAATTGTATTAAGCGGAAACTTTAATACTTGTGTGGTTTGTGAACAACACCGTGTCCCTGGTACGCCTCTAAGGACTAGCTCATTGATCAATGATGGTTAAGGTTTCCTAACCATAGACATGAGTTGTCAATTGATAATGAGATCATATCATTGGGAGAATGATATGATGGATGCAGACCAAACTAAGCGAAGCAATTAGATCGTTCATCGTGTTCATCTTTGCGAAGCTTTTCCTATGTCAAATATTGTATTCCTTAGACCATGAGATAATGCAACTCCTGTACGGAAGAAAGCTTTGAGGTCATCAAACGTCATCCTATGAGAGGTGATCATAAAGGTGTCTCTCGGTGATCGGAAAAGTCTGTTGGGTTGTATGTATCGAGATGGAATTTGTCCCTCCCAAGTCGGAGAGATATACTTGGGCCCTTTCGGTGTCGATATCAACACGCTTGCAAGCATGTGGTTAAGGAGTTAATCACAAAGTGATATCGGATTACGGAGCAGTAAAGTACTTCTTGTGAACGAGATTGAACTAGGTATGACGGTGCAAGCGATCGAATCTCGCAAGTAAAATATCGCGAGGCAGGGAATATATATATGGGATTGATTGAATCCTGGCATCGTGGTTCATCCGATATGATCATCGATGAATGTGTGGGAGTCAATATGGGTGCAGACCCTGTTGATTATTGATAGAAGATCATGTGCGCATATTCTCGAACCCGCAGGTCACACACTTAACGTATCTCGACGCTAGGATAGATTGGATAATTGGTTTATGAATTTTTGTTCGAGTCTCGGATGGGATCCGGGACATCACGAGAGGTTCGGAATGGTCCGAGAATAAGATTCATATAAGGCGGTGCAGTTTTGGAGTTCGAATTGTTAAGGTTAATCGGTATTGTACCGAAGCTTCTAGAACCTTCGGAAGGGACCAACGTGGCCCCACCTTCCGGTAGGGGTCATGGGCCTATGAGGGAGTGTCCTAGCCGCATTGGGCCAGGGCCCCATAGGGCCCAGCCGATCCTAGAGAGTTTAAATCGTTTAAACTAGAGATAGGGTTTCTAGAAGAGGGGAGAGTCCATGCCCCCCACTCCTTATCCTTTGGGCTTGGGGGAGGGGCTAGGGCTGCGCCCCCCCTCTATATAAAGAGGGGTGGGGGCGCACCAACCCCCCACACCTCTCCTCCAAACCCTAGCCGCCTTTCTAGCTTTCCTCTCTCCCTCCCGACTGTTTGTAGGCGAAGCCCTGCTGCAGAAATTCTCCACCATATACACCAAACCGTCGTGTTGTAGATCCAATCTATCTCTCCACCATACTTGCTGGTCCGAGGAAGGAGGAGACGTCGAGGTGCTGCACGTGTGCATCTCACGGAGGCACCGCCACTTGTGGTGCTAGATCGGATCGGATCGCGAGGAGGAGAAGCGAGTACGACTACATCACCCACGCTCCGTTAACGCGTTCATTGTCAATCTTCAAGGGTATGAAGATCTAATCCAACCTCTCTCGTTGATTGCATCTCCTAGATTAGATCTTGGCTTTCCCTCTGTTTGCATCCGTAGAAAAATTTGATTTACTATGCCGCGAAACCCTTCAGTGGTATCAGATCTAGATCTATGCGTAGATGTGTTTCACGAGTAGAACACAACATGGTTGTTGCGGGCGTTGATGTTTTCTGTTGCAAGCCTCTTGTTTGTGTTCTTCTTATGACGCGGGATAGTGAGATTGAAGCGGTCCAGGCGAACCTTACGCGACGTCGTTCGTGAGACCGGCTCCGCACTTGACGTGTGGCTTGTACCACACATGCGGCTGGTGGATGTCAGTTTCTCTCACTATAGTTGTCATGGGATTAACACCGTAGTTTGGCAACCATAATATCACCGTTGTGGCTTTCCGTAGTAAGAATCGTTCTTAGCATCTACTCCCATAAGCCACGTAAAACATGCAACAACAAAGTAGAGGCGTCTAACTTGTTTTTGCAGGGAGTTTTACGTGATATGGTATGGCCCAAGATGTGATGTGTATATTGTATGCGATGATCATGTTTTGTAATGTTTCACGACTTGCATGTCGATGAGTACACAACGGCAGGAGCCATATGGTTGTCTTTATAATTGTGTATGACCTGAGTCAACTTCTTATATGCCATGTAATAGCTTTACTTTATCGCTAAGTAGTTAGCAATAGTTGTAGTTGCTATTCGTGGTGGAGGCAATCATGGTGGAGTGATGGAGATCATGCCGTAACGCACAAGATGGAGATCATTCGCCAAGATTGGCTATACCATGTCACATAAAGTTATATGCATGTGATGTTTATCCTTTTATGTATCTTATTATGCTTAGATCACGACGGTAGCATTATAAGATGATTCCTCACTTAAAGATCAAGATAAAAATTGTGTTCTCCCCAAGTATGCACCGTTGCGAAAGTTCGCCGTGTCCAAGCATCACGTGATGATCGGGTGCTATAGACTCTACGCTCACATACAACGGGTGCAAGCCAGTTTTACTGCAGCGGAAATACTTGGGTCTAGCTTGACGAGCCTAGCATGTACAGACATGGCCTCGGAACACAAGAACCGAAAGGTTAAGCATGAGTCATATGAATGATATGATCGACACTTTGTTGTCCACCATTGAAACCACATCTCTTCTCGTGATGATCGGATTAGGTGTGGTGAATTTGGATCGTGTTCACTAAACAACTTGAGGGATGTTGAATTTAGTGGGAGTTCATCTAGTAATTTGATTAAGTTGAACTATTTATCATGAACATAGTATAAATTGTACTTGCTAATACTGTAGATCACATGGCCAAATCCAACTTCAACTTCAACGTTTTTGCTGAGAAGGAAAAGCTTAGAAACAATGGGTCTAACTTCACCAATTGTTCCGCAATCTAAGAATCATTCTGTCTGGCGGACAAAAGGACTATGTCCTTGGAAAAGCGTTAGGTGACCCCCTGCAGCTACGCGGTGATGAGAAAGCATCTATCGATCGGCAGAAAGATGATTATGGTGTTATTAAGAGCACCATGTTGTTTGCTATGGAACCGGAACTTCAAAATCGTTTTGAAACCTATCCCGGGCCCTTTGAGATTCTCGAGGAGATGAAAACCATGTTTCAGACTCAAGCCCGTTCTGAGAGATATGAGATCTCTGAGAAGTTCTTTAACTGCAAGATGGAGGAAGGGAGTTCCGTTAGTGAGCACGCCATAAAGATGTCGGGCTACACTCAACGTCTTGAGCAACTGGAATGCACGATTCCAAAGGAGCTCAAGATTGACAGGGTTCTGCAATCACTCCCTCCCAGCTACAAAAGTTTTGTAGTGACTCATAATCAGATTGGTTCCACTGATACGATCACCGAACTCTTCGCAAAGCTGAAGGTTGCAGAGGTGGACATCAAGAAGGATAATCATGTGTTGATGGTCAACAAGCCCTCCTTTAAGAAAGGTAAGGGAGCAAAGAAACCCTTCAAGAAGGGCGGCGCAATGCCCTGCCGAGAAGAAGCTCAAGTCTGGTCCTAAGCCCGACCTTTAGTGCTTCTATTGCAAGGACAAGGTCCTTTGGAAGCGCAATCGTCCAAGTACTTAGCGGACAAGAAGGCTGGCACCATCAAAGGTATATTTGATATACATGTTATTGATGTTTTCCTTACTAGCCCTCGTTGTAGTGCACGGGTATTTGATACTGTTCGGTTGCTAATATTTGTAACTCGAAGCAGAGCTACTGTAATGAGCGCGACTTGCGAGGGATGAGGTGACGATGTGCGTTGGCAACGAATCAAGAGTTGATGTGATGGTCGTCGGCACGCTCTCCTTAGTTTTACCTTGAGATTAGTTTTAAACCTTAATAAATGTTATTATGTACTGCGTTGAGCTGAACATTATTTGGATCGTGTTTATTGCAAGACGGTTATTCATTTAAATCGGAGAATAATGGTTGTTCTATTTATATGAGTAACATCTTTTATGGTCATGCACCTCTTGTGAATGGTTTATTTCTTCTAAATCTCGAAAGGGATGAAACACACATCCATAACATTGAGGCTAAGAGATGCAAAGTAGATAGTGATAATACTACTTATTTGTGGCTTTGTCGTCTAGGTCATATTGGTGTAAAGCGCATGAAGAAACTCCATTCTGATGGACTTTTGGAGTCTCTTGATTTTGAATCATTTGACACATGCGAACCATGCCTCATGGGCAAGATGATCAAAACCCGTTCTCCGGTATGATGGAGCGAGCAACGGACTTGTTGGAAATCATACATACCGATGTATGCGGACCGATGAGTGTTTCATTGGCGGTGGATATCGCTATTTCCTCACTTTTACCGACGACTTAAGTAGATATGGGTATATCTATTTAATGAAACATAAATCTGAAACATTTGAAAAGTTCAAGGAATTTCGAATGAAGTGGAGAACCATCGTAATGTAAAGATTAAGTTTCTACGATCCGATCGTGGAGGTGAATATTTGAGTTATGATTTTCTCACGCATCTTAAAGCAAGTGGAATCGTTTCACAACTCACGCCAACCGAACACCACAGCGCAATGGTGTGTCTACGAGCATTAATCGAACCCTATTAGATATGGTCCGATCAATGATGTCTCTTCTTGATTTGCCGTTATCATTTTGGGGTTATGCATTAGAAACGCTGCATTCACTTTAAATAGGGCTCCATCTAAATCCGTTGAGACGACACCGTATGAACTATGGTTTGGTGCTAAACCTAAGTTGTCGTTTCTTAAAGTTTGGGGATCGAAGCTTCGTCAAGAAGTTGATGCGGACGAGCTCGAACCCAAAGCGGAGAAATGCATCTTCATAGGATACCCTAAGGAAACTATTGGGTATACCTTCTATCACAGAACCGAAGGCAAAGTGTTTGTCGCAAAGAACGGTTCCTTTCTTGAGAAGGAGTTTCTCTCGAAAGAAGTGAGTGGGAGGAAAGTAGAGCTTGACGAGGTTATTGAACCTTCTCTTGAATTGGACAGTAGCACAGCACCTGAAATTGTTCCAGTGCCGCCTGCACCAACGATAGAGGAAGCTAATGACAAGGATCATGAAGCTTCGGACGATGCTGCTACTGAACGTCGCAGGTCGACAAGGTCGCGTGCCCCTCCTGAGTGGTACGGCAACCCTGTCTTGACTGTCTTGTTAGTAGAAGACAGTGAACCTACGAACTATGAGGAAGCGATGATGATCCCAGACTCTGAGAAATGGCTAGAAGCCATGAAATCCGAATTGGGATCCATGAGCGAAAACCAAGTATGGACTTTGGTGGACCCTCCTAGCGACCGAAAGGCCATTGAGTGCAAATGGATATTCAAGAAGAAAACAGACGCGGATGGTAATGTTACCGTCTATAAAGCACGACTTGTCGCAAAAGGTTTTCGACAAGTTCAAGGTGTTGACTACGATGAGACTTTCTCTCCCGTAGCGATGTTTAAGTCCATTCGGATTTTATTAGCAATTGCTGTGTTTCATGATTATGAAATATGGCAGATGGATGTCAAGACTGCGTTCCTCAATGGCAACATTGATGAAGAGTTGTATATGATGCAACCCGAAGGTTTTGTCGATCCTAAGGATGCTGATAAAGTATGCAAACTTCAGCGTTCCATTTATGGACTGAAGCAAGCATCTCGGAGTTGGAACCTTCATTTTTATCAAGTGATCAAGAGCTTTGGATTTTTTCCAAATTGCTACGAAGCTTGCATCTACAAGAAAGTGAGTGGGAGCTCGGTGACGTTTCTGGTACTATATGTGGATGACATATTGATTATTGGAAATGACATCAACATGCTTAACGATGTGAAGAGTTATTTGAACAAGTGTTTTTCAATGAAAGACCTAGGTGAAGCTGCTTATATATTGGGCATCAAAATCTATAGAGATAGACAAAAGGCCGATAGCTTTAAGCGGTACATACCTAGACAAAGTTCGAAAAGGTTCGAGAATGGATAAGGCAAAGAAAGGTTCAAAGGCCTATGTTATCGGGTAAGATATTGAGCAAGGCTCGGTGTCCAGCTACGATAAATGATAGGAAGCTATGAGCAAAGTGCCTTACGCCTCGGCCATAGGTTCCATCATGTATGCCATCTTTGTGTACTAGACGGATGTGTCCAATGCTCTTAGTTTGTGACGAGATATCAAAGTGATCCAGGAGTGGAACACTAGACAGCCGTGAAGAACATCCTAAAGTACCTAAATAGGACTAAAGAAATGTTCTTAGTCTATGTTGGTGATGAACATCTTGTCGTAAAAGGTTACGTCGATGCTAGTTTCGACACCGACAAGGATGATGCTAAATCTCAGACAGGATACGTGTATATTTTGAATGGAGGAGCTGTGAGCTGGAGAAGCTGCAAGCAAAGCGTGATCGCGGGATCTACAGTGGAAGCGGAATACATGGCTCTGCCGAAGCGTCAAGTGAAGGAGTTTGGATCGAAACTTCATCCTTGAGCTTGGCGTGGTTCCAAGTGCATTGGACCCACTGGAGATATTGTGTGACAACACTGGCGCCATAGCACTCGCTAAGGAACCAAGATATCATCCAAAGACCAAGCATATCAACCGCAAGTTTCATATAATCCAAGATTATATTTCAGATGGATATCTAAAGATTAGCAAAGTACATACAGATCTGAATGTCGCAGATCCATTGACTAAACCTCTTCCACGTGTAAAACATGATCAACACCTCAGTGCCATGGGTGTGAGATTGTTGCCAAATGTAAACTAGATTATTGACTCTAGTGCAAGTGGGAGACTGTTGGAATTATGCCCTAGAGGCAATAATAAAGATGTTATTATTATAATTCTTGTTCATGATAAAGTTTATATTCCATGCTAGAATTGTATTAAGCGGAAACTTTAATACTTGTGTGGTTTGTGAACAACACTGTGTCCCTGGTACGCCTCTAAGGACTAGATCATTGATCAATGATGGTTAAGGTTTCCTAACCATAGAGATGAGTTGTCAATTGATAATGAGATCATATCATTGGGAGAATGATATGATGGACAGACCCAAACTAAGCGAAGCAATTAGATCGTTTCATCGTGTTCATATTTGCGAAGCTTTTCCTATGTCAAATATTGTATTCCTTAGACCATGAGATAATGCAACTCCACGTACGGAAGAAATCTTTGAGGTCATCAAACGTCATCCTATGAGAGGGTGATCATAAAGGTGTCTCTCGGTGATCGGAAAGTATCATTGGGTTGTATGTATCGAGATGGAATTTGTCCCTCCCAAGTCGGAGAGATATACTTGGGCCCACTCGGTGTCGATATCAACACCGCTTGTAAGCATGTGGTTAAGGAGTTAATCACAAAGTGATATCGGATTACGGAACAGTAAAGTACTTGCTGTGAGCGAGATTGAACTAGGTATGGCCAGTAAGCGATCGAATCTCGGGCAAGTAAAATATCGCGAGACGAAGGGAATAAATATATGGGATTTATTGAATCCGGCATCGTGGTTCATCCGATATGATCATCGATGAATGTGTGGGAGTCAATATGGGTGCCCAGACCCGCTGTTGATTATTGATAGAAGATCATGTCCGCATATTCTCGAACCGCAGGGTCACATAACGTATCTCGACGCTAGGATATATTGGATAATTGGTTTATGAATTTTTGTTGAGTCTCGGATGGGATCCGGGACATCACGAGAGGTTCGGAATGGTCCAGAATAAGATTCATATAAGGCGGTGCAGTTTTGGAGTTCGGAATTGTTCCGGGTTAATCGGTATTGTACCGGAAGCTTCTAGAACCTTCCGGAAGGGGACCAACGTGGCCCCACCTTCCGGGAGGGGGCATGGGCCTATGAGGGAGTGTCCTGGCCGCATTGGGCCAGGGGCACAAGGCCCTATAGGGCCCAGCCGATCCTAGAGAGTTTAAATCGTTTAAACTAGAGATAGGGTTTCTAGAAGAAGGGAGAGTCCATGCCCCCCACTCCTTATCCTTTGGGCTTGGGGGAGGGGCTAGGGCTGCGCCCCCCCCTCTATATAAAGAGGGGTGGGGGCGCACCAAACCCCACACCTCTCCTCCAAACCCTAGCCGCCTTGCTAGCTTTCCTCTCTCCCTCCCGACTGTTTGTAGGCGAAGCCCTGCTGCAGAAATTCTCCACCATATACACCACGCCGTCGTGTTGTAGATCCAATCTATCTCTCCACCATACTTGCTGGTCCGAGGAAGGAGGAGACGTCGAGGTGCTGCGTGTGCATCTCACGGAGGCACCGCCACTTGTGGTGCTAGATCGGATCGGATCGCGAGGAGGAGAAGCGAGTACGACTACATCACCCACGTTAAATGAGCGTTCATTGTCTTGAATCTTCAAGGGTATGAAGATCTAATCCAACCTCTCTCGTTGATTGCATCTCCTAGATTAGATCTTGGCTTTCCCTCTGTTTGCATCCGTAGAAAAATTTGATTTACTATGCCGCGAAACCCTTCAGCATCTCGTGGCGTTGGTGGTTTGAAACCATCCCCTCTCTAAATGTAGACGTACTTCCCCTCAAAAGGAAGGAACTACGGGAAACAAACCCTTGTGTCTCTATGTGCTCCACTTTGGTTACTTCTATCCTTTCCGCACTTTACTTTACTTGTTCTTGCTTAGAGTTTGTGCTAGTCTGAAATATAGGTAAGTTCACCTTAGTTGCATAATCTAGAGAATTTACCTTTTGTGTCAAACCCTAATTTGAAAAGGAGTAAAATTTGAAGTAGCACCTATTCACCCCCCTCTAGGTGCCCATACGACCCTTTCAATTGGTATCAGAGTATCGGGTATTTATTCGGGCTTTACTGCCTAAGAGTATATGGATAGCCAAGTAGGAGAAGATGATGGTGAGCCTAGTCACACGGTGACCATGGAGGATCTCAATAACATGGAAACAAGATTGAGCTCCATCTTGGGAAAAGATATCAAACAATTGCACATTGTTCTTGAGAAACTTGTTAAAGATAAACTTGCCTCATCATCTCCTCCTCCTCGAGAGGAAGCTCCATCATTACCAAAGGTGAATGCCTCAGCAACACCCACGGTTGTGGTGGTGGGGGATAATCCAGAAAACACTAATTCCTCCACAAAAAGGGATAGTGGGAGGAGAGAGCACCACGAGGCTCAAGGATGGTACTCTCCAGACCCTCCTATTCCTCACCCTCATATAAACAATAGAGGAGACCTACCAAATCTTGTTGCATCTACTTTTGCTCAATGGCAAACTCTAATGAAATCTCATGTGCGTAGCTCTTGTATTGAGTTATGGAATATCATTGAATAAGGACTTTGTATTGTGGATCCAACTAACTTGACAAGAAGAGAAGTTGTCAATAGTCAAATCAATGCCACCGCTTTGCACATGATTCAACAAGGGTTGGTTACAAAATATTACCCTCACATTGAACACCTCAACACCGCCATGGAAGCTTGGGATGCTATCACGGAATTATATGTTGGAAATGAGAGCATGAGAAGGAACCGGTATGATGCACTAAGCAATGAAGTTGAAGGCTTATATATGAAGGATGGTGAAGATCATGAAGACATGTATCGAAGGGTCAAGTCCACTGCCACCGCCTTTAGGAATGTGGGTGCCTCACACGTGGATGATTCTTGGATAAAAAGGAAATATGTGAGTGCACTCATGCCCTTTGAGCCCACTGACTTGAAGAGTCTACAAGGAAGACACAACTACTATCTCATGACCTCCAATCAAGTTATACAAGAGATGGCCTCTTTCAAGGTTGCCGCCAAGAATGCCAAAGATACCCGTGCTTGAGCCCTTGGAATGGGCGATGATGTCAACCTTGCTTTAAAAGCCAAAGTTGTGGAGTATGTGGATGAAGATGATAGTGATGAAGGCTTATGTATAAGCCTTCCCGATGATGTCAAGGTTGCTCATGGTGAATATATGGCTTTCTATGCAAGAAACTTTTGGAAAGACCCCGCCAAGGCCAAGATGGAGATGCAACGAACAAACAACCCTAATGGGAGAAGAGACAACGTCACCAAATTAAGAAATTGCTTCAATTGTGGTGACAGCTATCACTTTGTTGCCAATTAAAGAAAAACTCCAAGGCTCCCTTCAAGAAGCCCTTCATCAAGAAGAATCCCATCAACAAGAAGTCGAGTGAAATTGTATTGATCACTCATGAAGAATTCTCCTCCGACAATGAAGATGATGAAGAGGAAACATCAAGTGGTGTGGATGCTCTTGCACTACTTCTACACCCACATTCTCCCTCTTCGACTCTCCAAATGAGAATATCTCCAACAAGAACGTCACTTGCCTTATGGCAAGAGGAACGGAGGTATTATCATCATCACACCCCTCCTCCTTGGTTAATGATGAAATTGAGGATGAGATATCCCTTGAGGTCAAAAAGGAAATAATTTCTTTTGATGAGTTCATGAATAACTTGCAAGGGGAACACAAGAGACATTTTGTGGACCTCTTAGATCAAATTTCTCACACACAAGAGCTTCTTGATGAGATATGTAAACTAGGGAGAGAGCATATGATTGAGGTAGAAGCTCTAAATAATGCTCTAGAAGGAGAGCAAGATAGTAGGATGTCTCTTGAACTAAAACTTGAAGGGCTTGATGGGGATAATGACATAATTGTTCATAAACTTGTTAAGAAATGAGACCATGCTATTGCTAAATATAAAAAGTCTAAAAAGGACAAGATTGAGTTTGGTGTTGTTCATGAAAAATCTGCCGAGGACTTTAGGATGCTTGACAAGGCTCACAAAGCCTTGGTGAGTGAACTATTGTTACTCACAAAGTCTCGTGAAAAGCTTCAAACTCAATTGACCAATATTCCTTCACCTAGTACTTTCATTCCTTCTAGTTGTACAAATATACTTGAAGAAAATGGTAGGTCGAAGGGGGATCTAGCTAAGGCCACATTTCCAAAAGGGAACAAGTCTATTGATGACCTCTTGAGTAAGCAGATGACAAATGGTGAGAAATGGGGCATTGGCTTTGTCTCCAAAGCCAAGAACAAGAACAACAAGAAGAAGAAGGACAAGCCCGCACAAGAAAAATACAAGGTCATTGTGGGTACTAAGACCACAAGTGGCAAAACTATGTCTCATGATGACTTTGCGGGAAGTGCTAACCCTCACTATGTTTTAATGCGTGATTATTATGGTGATGTGTATGCACAATATGTTGGCCCATTTGATGGTTATGTTGCTTGGTCTATTTGGGTTCCAAAGACCCTTGTTGCTAACAAAATAGGACCCATTGAAAAATGGGTACCTAAAAACTAGTTTGATCTTTTGTAGACATATGCTTCCGGAGGGTCAAAATGGGTGCTTGATAGTGGATGCAAAAGTCATATGACCGGAAGCACATCTATTGTCAAGGAGTTTAGACCAAATTATGATCAAATATCTGTGACATATGATGACAAGTCTAAATCTCAAGTAATGGGTTTCAGCAAGGTTGTGGTTGCTCACGACATTACACTCGTGGACATCATGCTTGTTGAGACCCTTCGCTATAATTTACTTTCAGTCCATGCTCTTGGAAAGATGGGCTTTGCCGTCTTTATTGATAATGATATCGTGGTCCTCATGTGGAGCAAGTCTCTAAAGGTCGCTTTTGTTGGGTACGTCGAAAATGACTTGTATGTGTTGGACTTTTTGGGGAAAACCACTACAAGTGCGATGTGCTTATTCCGAAAGGCCGATGTGGGTTGGTTATGGCATCACCATCTAGCCCATGTCAACATGAGAACTTTGCAAAGTCTCCACAAGGCTGGCCATATTGTTGGACTAAAAGAAAATGTTTATTTTTTCAAAGATCGTGTGTGCAGGGCTTATGTTGAAGGAAAGATGCATGGTTCTCCACACAAGCCAAATAACTACATCAAGTCAAAGAGGATCTTGGAGATCCTTCATGTGGATCTCTTAGGTCCTCCATCTCATGCAAGTCTTGGTGGGAAGAAATATTGTTTGGTGATTGTTGATGACAATTCAAGATACACATGGGTATATTTCTTCAAGCTGAAAAGTGAGACCCAAGAGAACTTCATCGACTTCATCAACATGGTTCAACGTCAATACAATGTCCCTGTGTTGATAATAAGAAGTGACAACGGCACCGAGTTCAAGAACTACACCTTGAATGGATTTCTTAGTGATGAGGGGATAAAACACCAATATTCTGCTGCATATACCCCTCAACAAAATGGTGTACCCGAGAGGAAGAACCAGAATCTTATTGATATGGCAAGGACAATGTTGGCGGAGTTTAAATCTCCATACAACTTTTGGGCTGAAGCAATCTCCACCGCTTTCCATGCATCAAACCGGCTCTACCTCCGCAAAGAATTGATCGAGACTCCATATGAAATACTTACCGGTAATAAGCCCAATGTGTCTTACTTCCGGGTGTTCGGTTGTAATTGTTTCTATCGCATAAATGGTGTTCGCTTATCCAAATTTGATTCCAAATCATTAGAGGGCATTTTTGTTGAATATGGTCTCGAATCTCACACTTATAGAATCTATGTAAGATCTTTGGAACTTTCATAGAATCTTGTAGTGTGGTTTTCAAAGAATATGATGGTCCCCAAGGGGTGTGTGTTGATGTTTGTGATGTAGATGATGAAATGCCTCAGGATGCCATAGGAAGAATGGGTGTGGGATTTATCTGCCCCATTGAGAAACCCCTTATGGCGGATCGAGAAGAACTATGCTCTAATCAAGTGGAGCCCTCATCTTCATAACATCCACAAGCTCCTCCTATCGAGGAGGAAAATGACCCAAGCCAAAGACAAGTTGTGGACCCTCAACATGTTGATCAGGGAGATACCTCTAGTCAGGATGAGCTTGAGTCACCATTTTCCAGAATGTCCAGTGCTGCTCGGTCTATTGCACAAGGAAGATCTGTACAATCTGCCGTAAGAGCATCTCAACTCCGGTCTATTAGTGTGCCTAATCAAGACAAGGTCAATCCTTGCCTCTTGATGAAGAGAATGATTCCGATGATGATCAAGGTCAAGTTAATGGTCAAGAAGAGGACCAAAATGATGAAGAGATCCCCCAAGAAACAACAAGGAGATCGAAACTCGTCGCAAAGCTAGATAGTTGGAATTAAGAGACCACTCTCTAGAGAATGTGGTTGGAGATCTAAGGAGAGGGATGTCCACTAGAGCTCAAATGAAGAGGTTTAGTGAACACCAAGCACACATCTCCATGATAGAATGAAATAAATATGGGAAGCTCTTGACGATTTGGATTGGTTGGAAGCAATGCACAAAGAGCTCAACAACTTTGAGAGAAATAAAGTATGGAATTTAGTTGAAAATACAAAATATTGCCGCAATGTTATAGGCACCAAGTGTATATTCAAGAACAATCAAGATGAGCATGGAATTGTTGTAAGGAACAAGGCTAGATTTGTTGCACAAGGGTTCTCTCAAATTGAAGGCATTGATTATGGAGATACATATGAACCCGTGGCTCGCCTTGAGTCGATCCGTATCCTTCTTGCTTATGTGGCACATCATAATTTTAAGTTGCAACAAATGGATGTAGAAAGTGCATTTCTTAATGGTCCATTGAATGAGTAGGTATATGTAAACCAACCCCCAGGGTTCGAGGATCCCAACTTCCCAAACCATGCCTACAAACTTTATAAGGCGCTCTATGGGCTCAAACAAGCCCCACACACGTGGTATGAGCACCTTAGAGAGTTGTTGTTAGACCGTGGGTTTGAGGTTGGGAAAATCGATCCCACTCTTTTTACTAAGAAGGTCAATGGGGAGATTTTTGTATGCCAAATATATGTTGATGATATTATCTTTGGCTCATCTAACAAAGCTTTTAATGATGAATTCTCAAAGCTTATGACTAATAGGTTCGAGATGCCTATGATGGGGGAATTAAGAGTATTTCTTGGTTTTGAGATCAAGCAAGTAAGATGAGGAACATTCTTCAACCAAGCCAAGTATACTCAAGATATGCTCAAAAGATTCAACATGAAAGATTTAAATGGAGATCCTACTCCCATGGCAACAAAGACTCATCTTGAACTAAATCCAAATGGTAAAGATGTGGATCAAAATGTATACCAGTCTATGATTGGTTCTTTGCTTTACCTTTGTGCATCTAGACCCGATATTGTGTTGAGTGTAGGAGTGTGTGCAAGGTATCAAGTGGCTCCTAAAGAAAGCCATTTGATGGCGTTCAAGAGAATCTTTTGATATTTGGTTCATACCCCCAAACTATGGTATTTGGTATCCTCGTGGCTCAACATTCACTCTTTATGGATACTCGGACTCGGATTAGGCTGGTGATAAGGATGATAGAAAATCAACCTCTAGGGCTTGCCAATTCTTTGGTAGGTCCTTGGTGTGTTGGTCTTCTAATAAGCAAAATTGTATATCTCTCTCCACCACCGAAGCTGAGTATGTGGCAGCTGCTAGTTATTGTACTCAATTGCTATGGATGAGGCAAACTTTAAAGGAATATGGTGTCCATTGTGACAAAGTGCCTCTTCTATGTGACAATGAAAGTGCTATCAAGATTGCCTACAACCCAGTGGATCACACAAGGACAAAGCATATTGAGATTCGTCATCACTTCATTAGATATCATGTTGCTCGAGGTGATATTGAGCTATCTTATGTGTCAACCAAAGACCAACTTTCCGATATTTTCATGAAGCCACTTGATGAAGCAAGGTTTTGTTATTTGAGGAATGAACTAAATATCATATATTCAAGGAGCTTGACTTGATCACCTTGCATACTCACCTATGTCTTGACTCTTATTTGGTCTAGGTGCAGGCATGGACATAGGGGAAGTGCGGTCCTAATACATTGGGATATCCCTCCCCCCATAATGCCAACATTAAGAAGATCATTTATCTTAATATCATTTTGGATATGTGAGCTTAAATGATGAGTTTCGGTAATGGACCCAAGATATATCTTCATGGTGCCAAGCCGAGCATACTTAAACATGGTGGCCTAGGCCACCGCCCTCTCACATTTGAGATGTTGGCACTTACCCGTGTTTGTCATTTGTTGATTTGCTTAGATCTTAGAAACATGCACTCTCCTTTGGTTCTTGCTATTTTGTCCCTATTTTAGAGTGCATGTGATCTTCATAGTTTGATTATCTCAACCTAAGCCATTCTACCTCCACGTAAAAACCCCATCTAATCCGCACAAGAGCCCCTCCTTTGTCCCTGGCTATGGATTCTGGTGAAACCTGTACTGCCAGACAAGTAGCGGTACTACCAGACCGGTTCAGTTCCTAGGTCGGAGCCTGGAAACAGCCTCAGGAGCGGTACTACCGGTATGAAATCCCGGTACCATTGGTCGGCGTTTTCTGGTATAGGTTGGGTCGGGGGAGAGGAACCCTTCAGTACCTCATTACCCCCGACCCCCCGCTCCCCACACTTGCCATTGTTGCCGCCGGAGCCCTAGATGCCACCGACTCCCTGCCGCGTCCTCCTCTCACCGATCCTCACCAGATTCGGATCCCCTGCAGGCTTCCGATCCTTCTCCACCACCATGGACTCCGGTACAACCGCCCCTTCCTTCTCCTTATTGTTTTTATCCATTGGTTCTAGGGTTCCGTATATTCATGGAAAAAATCAATTGCTTTGGGGTTGTACTACATGTATTGCCAAACACTACTCCTAGCCCGAAGGAATCACTATTTTGTGGAGGTTTGATGTTGATTTGTGGTCAAGCACTACCGTTTTTGCGCGTGTGTCTGCTCGACCGGTAGTACTGGAAAATTTTCCGGTACTACCGCTCGTGTGCGGTACTATCGCTTCAGTTTTCCGGTAGTACCGGACCCAGCTGATAACAAACCTCTCTCAAAACTAGGACTTATTTGTGGATCATTTTTCTTTGGGTTCTTGTGCCCTTATCCCCCTGCTGTTTTCCCTCTTGCTATCACATGTGCAGGTGGTTCCGGGGGCGCTCGTAAATGCTCCAAGGCTAGGCACGAGAGTGTGGAGGGAGCGTTGGAGTCTGAAGAAGAAGTCGTTCCCCAGCCCAACGGTCGCATGAAGATTCAGGCCACTCGAGGTCGTCATGGGAGGGTCACCAAGATGTCTGCTACTCGCGGCAGTGCTCCCCCTCCTCCTCCTCCTCCTTCCCCAGGGCATTCCAAGAGTCACAGCTCAGGGCCATCAGGGCCAAGGTTACTATCTGACATTACTGATGCCGAGTTTCACTCTCTGTGGGCTGAGAATCCCTATGCATGCAACTGTGACCCGGACAGGGAAGAGAGTTTGTTCTACAACGACTTCCAAGAGTGAGTGTACAATGAAGTCATTATGAACAATGTGCAGTTGGTTGTGCCGTAGCAGTGGGTTGACATGGACCATGTGAACAAGCATCTTGACTACTCTGGTGAGGCTAAGGAAATCTGCTCTCACATTGGATTGCTTACCATTATGGAATTCTACCAAGATTATGATCCTATTCTCATTGCTCAGTTTTATGCCACTACTCACTTCACAACAAACCGAGGTAGGAAAATTACTTGGATGACTCAAGGTGCAGTTAAGGAAGCCACCCTGGTTGAATTTGCGGAGCTGCTGGGATATGAAGACTGTGGCCATGACACTCCTCCTGGCTTTCACTGCCACATGCATGAGCATCCCTCAAAGAAGGAGGTTCTTGCCCCTCTCTATATCCGGGGCCACTGTGTTTCTGGTAAGATCAAGGATCTTCTCCCCACATATGACATCCTCTACCGCATATTCCGTGAGACCGTTGCTCCTCGTGCGGGCAACAAAGATGAGATTCATGTCTATACGGTAGATCCGTTGTTCAACACCTTCCTCAACCGTGATTCTGGCACCCCTCTTGATGTGATGGATTTTATCGGAATGAGATGGTTGTTGCAGCAAACTCTTGGAGGGTTCCCCCATTTTATCCCTACATCATGGCTCTCATTGTCTCCAAGTGCCCTCCCATTGCCAGGAGCCTCTCCTCTCGTCGTCTTGTTGTGCACAGGCACAAGGCCTTTAAGATCAAGACACATGCTAAGCCTCGCAATGTGGAGGGTGATGAGGTGGATGAAGATGGGAATGTGCTTGAAGTGGATTCTGGAGATGAAGACAGTGGTCGAGATGCGGATTATGTGGTCTCCCGTCACAAGCATGTCCAACCCTCTTGGGCCAAAAGGATGGAATCCAAGCTCAAAAAGGTTTTCTGCCTCCAGGTTGACAACCAAAAGCGCATGTATGAGTCGCATGTGTATGCCAAGAAAGAATGTGCTTGTCAGAAAGAGATGATGGAAGCCCAAGGCATGACCATCTCCAAAGGGACTGAGAACAACATTACCCCGAAAGACCAATGGATCTCCAAGCATAGCGTTTGGGATGATGATGTCACTTCGTCGTTCCGTGCTCCACCGACCCATGAGGATGACTATGATGATGAGGAGGAGTGACTTTCGGGATGAAAGTCTTGTTCATGTCCCTTTTTGGCGTCTTGATGCCAAAGGGGGTAAGGTGCACCTTAGGCATGCGGGTTTTGCATGGGAAAGTCACAAGCTCGTTCTTGATTTGATCTTTTAATTTCTTGTGAACTTTATTTGCCTCATATTATGTGTGAACTCTATGTGCTAACTATTTGGGAACTACTTGTGCTATGTAAGTTGAGACTATGTGGATATCACGTGGATCTATCCTATGTACTTTATGGCTATTCTCATATGGATGCATCGTATGTGGTGATATGCTTTATACCTTATATCTATATTTCTCATCACATTTTATTGTGCAAAGGTATGTGCATCAAGTTCTTTTATCTTTGTCTTTGCACTCTTGGTTGGTTTGTAAAATAGAGGGGAGGTCCTTCTCATCGAAGGGGAGCCTGTCTCTATTTTTCAAACCATGTGTGGTATCATAATATTTCCATGCAAAGGTGTGTTGTCATCAAACACCCAAAAGGGGGAGATTGAAAGTGCACTTCCTATTCTTTGTGGTTTTGATGTTTCATGATAACACATCTATCGGACTAATGGTGTGCTAAGTGTATCTCAGGTTCTACAAAGATTGTGGCCTAAATATGGCATGCCTACAATTGGCTCTAGCCAAAGTCTTTTGTGTTGACCGGTAGTACCAGAAGTTATATCCGGTACTACCGCTTGGAACCGGTACTACCGCTCAGCTGTACCGGTCGAGTCTCCAAGGGAAAAAAAGCTCCCTCCAACCTTCGGTATCACCCGGTACCACGGGGGCAGCAGTACCGCCCCAACCGGTAGTACTGCTTTCACCATCCGGTACTACCTCTTGTCAACGGTAGTTCCACTCGGCAGTACCAGGCGAGTCCACAAGGTTTGACGGGTTTCTCCTCCCTTCCAGTCCTTACCGGTACCATGAGCCGGTACTACCGCCCATACCGGTAGTACCGCTTCACATGTCCGGTACTACCACTTTGCGGTAGCACCGTTTAGCTTGAACCAAGGGAGGCCGAGGCTGGGTTGCTCAAGTGGGGCATCTCCGGTACCTGGTCTGCCGATACCAGTGGTACCGTTGTTTCCGTACTACCGCTCTTTACCGGTAATCTTCACGATTAAAGCGTATGAGCAGATCTACACCGAGGGGTATAAAAAGACCCATCTCCTACCTTGAGAAGTTGCTTGACCCACTCAAGAACACCTTCCCCATTTGAGCCACCAAATCTATAAGATCTCTTCATCCAACCATCCAAAGTCATTGATCTTTGGAGAATCGAAGGAGGAGGCCTTGATCTATAGCTTCACCCAGAGAGATCTTCATTTCCCCCTCATTCACTTGAGGGATCCTTGATATAGTGTTTCTTTGGAAACCCTAGCTCTTGATTTGGTTCTTACAATCTTGTCTTTGATTGTTTGACAGTTTGCTTGTATTCGGGAGCCTCCAATTCAGTTGCGGATGTGTGCCTCGAACTTGTTGTAAAGGTGCCAGCTTCCACCTCAAAGGTTGCCGATATAGTGGAAGAGGTGAATCGAACCCTTTGGGGTGAGGTTCATCAGAGAACAAGGGAGGCCTCTCGTGGCATTGGTGGTTTGAAACCACCTCCTCTCCAAATGGAGACGTACTTTCCCTCAAAAGGAAGGAACTACAGGAAACAAACCCTTGTGTCTCCGTGTGCTCCACTTTGGTTACTTCTATCCTTTCCACACTTTACTTTACTTGTTCTTGCTTAGAGTTTGTGCTAGTCTGACATATAGGTAAATTCACCTTAGTTGCATAATCTAGAGAAATTACCTTTTGTGTCAAACCCTAATTTGAAAAAGAGTAAAATTTGAAGTAGCGCCCTATTCACCCCCCCTCTAGGTGCCCATATGATCCTTTTAGTCGGGATCTAGTGACCATGGGGAAGATCCTGGCTGACGTGCCACAAAGTTCCGGGCTTGTCGCTTGCGACGACCTGATTCATCAGCTCAAAAATCAGACCTGTATGCGATGGTGCTCTCCCAGATCTAGGTATGTCGGTTATTCGCCTTTTTTCGGCGCTACCATGGTGGAGGCGAAGGACGATGGATGATGGTTCGGCGAGGCACACGTTTCTCCAAGGGTGAAATTGTAATTTTACATGCGACGTTTTTTGTGCAAAGTTGCTTGACAAACATATTTATCTTATATGTGGACCATATATGTAATCTATGTAAACAGATTATCTAATAGAATATATGCTTACTAAAAAAGAGTTGTCTCTTTCACGCCTTCCTAAGTAGTACACAAACGCTAACCATACGGAGAAAAGTATAAAAAATGGATCTCTCCCGCTAATAAGGAAAGGGATCCACCACGTCTCCATGACCCTTAGGGTTTCAAGTGGGATCCACCAAAGTTCCATTTTAATTTATTTATAAATCTCACTTTTGGTTCATTTGTTAAAATCTAATCTAATTTTTTATTTAAAATTTACACTAAATTTTAACAAATGAACTATAAATAGGACTTTGATGGATCCTACTTAAAGGAGAAGTTTCATTGAAGCCCCAATCACATGTGCGTGCTCTCTTGTGAAGGAAGGGGTATTCTCTGTACATAAGAATTTGATGGCGTAAACGTGTTGATGCTAGGTGTGGAATTTGATTGTGTAAACGTGTTGGCGCTAGGTGTGGCCATATAGGGACATTTGTTGAGTAATAAATGTTGCTTACTCCCAAAGTATATGGGAAAATGCACACAGTAATATGGTTTTTTGCAATTTGTATTCCATTAAGACATAGCCATACCGCCTGCCAACGCACGGACCGGATGGGTCAGCCCGATGGAGATGCCCTAACACAGAGGCCAACGAACGCATGCGCGAACCCGCCTGATACATCCAATTTGCATCATCATTCTATATCATAATTTGCCTCTATTTATTGATATATGTCTTATTATGAGGTATTACTTATGTCTATTCCTCTGTTTTTGTATGTTGGATGATTCTTGGAGGATGAACTGCCGGAGTAAGGTTTCTGATGGAAAAAGAGGTGTTTTGATGCAATTTCGCAAAGATCATAAAAATACCAGAAAAATATTGGAAAATTATATTTCCCCAGAAGACGAAGGAAGCCAGAAGGGGAGGCGTAGCTGGGTCACAGGGGGGCCACACCCCCCTAGGCACGGGTCCCCTCTGGGCCACGCCTAGGGCAGGTGTGGCCCACCTGGCCAGCTCTCGACTCCGCCCTCTCGCCTATATCTTCCTCTCGGAACCCTAATACTTGGGGGGCGACCACAGATAGATTTCCGCCGCCTCTGCGGGGCAGAAAACACCGAGAGATAAAGTGCTCTCTGACAGACAGATTTCTGCTGGGGAAATTCCTCCCCGAAGAGGGGAGATCGTCGCCATCAACACCATCGTCAAGCTAGACTTCATCGGTATCATCATCATCATCATCCACACCATCATCTCCACCAGCAGCATCATCACCACTCCATCCCGCTGTAACAATCATGTTGAATACTTGCTTAGTTCATTAGGGGAAACTTTCTCGGTGTTGATTATTATTGTAGTTGATGCTTGTGAGTGGAACCATTGGATTATTGTTTATGTTCAGATTGTTAAACATTACCATATCATCTTTGATCTTGATCCATATGATGTCTCGTGAGTAGTTCGTATAGTTCTTGAGGACATGGGAGAAGTCATATTGTTAGTAGTGGATTTGTGTTGAGTTATTATGCAATGGTTTAGTATTTAAGTTGTGGTGCTATTCTTCTAGTGGTGTCATGTGAACATCGACTACATGATACTTCACCATTTATGGGCCTAGGGGGATGCATTGTGTATTTGGCTACTAATTATGGGGTTGCCGGAGTGACAGAAACCTGAACCCCCGTTAGGACACCTTTGCACAAGGGAGTGTAGGATCTCAGAGTTTAAGGCTGTGGTTAGGTTTATATCTTAATTACTTTCATGTAGTTGTGGATGCTTGCAGGGGGTTTAATCACAAGTATGTATTAGTCCAATTAAGGTCAGTACATTAGCACATGTTCACCCACACAACACTTACAACACAAAAGAAGAGTACTCAGCTATTTGAAGCGAAAGCACTTGACAGAATTCCCATGTGTCCTCGAGAACGTTTGGTCCTTATAAGTATTTCCATCGGCTTGATATTTGCTAAGAAAGGATTGGGCCACTTGTTGCGTTTGCTCATTGTCTTTATTACTTGCACCTTGTTTTGTTGCTTTATCAGAAAACCCCTAAAAATCCGCCTGCCAAGTATTTACAAAGATTTCCTACTCCGTACCACTAGTCAACACCTTCTGCTCCTCATTGGGATCGACACTCCTATTTATCAAAAGTACTACTATACACCCCATATACTTGTGGGTCATGAAGACTATTTTCTGGCGCCATTGTCGGGGATTGAAGCGCTATTGAAGAGTGGAAATGGTAAGGGAAACTTCTACTGTAAGTATCCTTTTGTTTCTGTTTGTTGCTTTGTTTCCAATATGGATAACCCACTTGGTTTTATGTTTGGGAAAACTACTACCACTGTAAGGGTAGTAGATGAACCACCACCTGTTGAGATAGATCCTTTTAAGATACCTACAAGTATTGTTGATCGTGTTTTGGATAATTGTTATTTAGGGGATGGAACTGTCCACCTTGGTGATCATTTGATTTTTATCCATGAATTATGCGGGTTGTTTAAGTGTGCATGTATCACAACTGAACAGGTGAAGAAGAAGTTACTCTCCATATCCTTGAAAGGGAGAGCTGAAGAATGGTATAAGCTGCTGAAGAATGGACAATCCATGGAATGGGAGGAAATGACATCTCTCTTTTATTCTAAATTCTATCCTCCCAGTGAGATTCATAAGGATAGAAATCTGATATATAACTTTTGGCCTCGTGATGGTGAGAGTACAGCTCAAGCTTGGGGGATATTGAAGTTAGTAATGCTTAAATGTCCTATTCATGAACTCCCTAACAATATTATTATCAACAACTTTTAGGCTAGGCTTTCTCTTCATGATAAAGATTTACTAAATGCTTATTGTGCTGGATCATTCACACGTATGAAGGAAGAAGCTAAATGGGATCTACTAGACCGTATTCAAGAGAACAGTGAAGCTTGGGAGAATGACAAATGAAGAAAGTCAAGTATAAACTATGATTATGAATGCACTAAATCTTTTATGGGAATTGATGACTTCTATGATATTAGTAGTGAGTTTGTTCTTGATCCTCAAGTTCTTGCAAAATGTTTTAAGGCCTTTGCCTCTTATATTGAAATTACCAAAAAGGAGTGGGACAAGTACCATGCTCCTTATAAAGGCATTGTTACTCATGTTCCTGCTAGCATAGAGGTTTGTACTGTTGATCCTATTTTGCCCGAACCTTATGTTGAGAAAATCCCTTTTCCTTCTAAGGCAAAGGAACGTTCTATCATAGCTAATGTGGTTAGAAAAAGTGCAAAGAAAATTGTGGAGTCTGATGAGTAAATTAATATTGAGCCTGTGGTAGCTATTGTGAAAGATCTTGTCACTATAAATATAGAGGATGAGCACATTGTCTTCTGTGAGGACGCTTCTAATACTATTTCTCATCCTAGAAAAGCTAGAAAAGCTAGTGTTCTTGTGCTTTCTGTTAGAATTGATGATCATAGCTATTATGGTTTATGTGATATTGGTGCTAGTTCTAGTGCTATTCCTTATGAGCCTTACAGGGAAATTATGCATGAAATTGGTCCTTGTGAGCTTGAGGACATTGATGTGGTTATTCACCTTGCTAATAGAGAGACAGTCTGTCCCATTGGCATTGTAAGAGATGTGGAGGTTCTTTGTGGTAAGATTAAATATCCTACAAAGTGGGTTGAACATCCAAAGACATGAGATGTCCCTCATGCACAATCTCCAATCTGAGATCTCTGAATTGGGCACACAGATCATCTGGCAATTCTCCCTTAGTAAGGCCATTCACAAAAACTTTACGGCTTAGAGCATCCGCTACAACATTTGCTTTACCAGGATGGTATTGTAAACTCAAGTCATAGTCCTTGATGAGTTCTAGCCATCTTCTTTGTCTCATGTTAATTTCTTTCTGGGTGAAGATATACTTCAAACTTTTGTGATCTATGAACACTTCACATCGCTTTCCCAAAAGATAATTTCTCCATGTTTTGAGTGCATGGACAACAGAGGCTAACTCTAAATCATGAGTAGGGTAGTTTACTTCATGAGTTTTGAGTTGTCTTGAGGCATAAGCCACAACTTTCCCGTCTTGCATAAGTACTGCACCTAATCCATGATGAGATGCATCACAATACACTTGGAAATCTTTCTCCAAATCTGGCAAACATAAGACTGGTGTTGTCACTAGCCTCTTCTTCAATTCTTGAAAGATGAGTTCACAACCTTCAGACCAAGCAAATTTCTTGTCTTTCTTTAGCAATTCTGTCATAGGCTTAGCTACCTTGGAGAAATTCTCAATGAACCTTCTATAGTAACCTACTAAGCCAAGGAAACTACGAACCTCTTTCACTGAGTTGGGAGATTCCCATTCAGTTACAGCTAAAACTTTAGCAGGATCAACTTCTACACCATCTCCTGACACCACGTGTCCAAGAAATCCAACTTCATTCAACCAAAACTCACACTTGCTGAATTTGGCATACAACTTATGCTCTCTAAGCTTCTCGAGTATCAAACATAAATGTCCTTCATGCTCTTCTTTGCTCTTGGAGTAGATCAAAATGTCATCGATGAAAACGACAACAACCTTATCAAGAAATTCCATGAACACCTTGTTCATCATATTCATGAAATAAGCTGGTGCATTGGTCAAACCAAATGGCATCACGGTATACTCATACAATCCATACCTTGTGGTGAAAGTTGTCTTAGGTATGTCTTGTTCCCTTATCTTAAGCTGGAAATAACCTGACCGGAGATCAATCTTTGAGAACACACAAGCTCCTTCTAACTGATCAAACAAGTCATTGATTCTTGGCAAAGGGTATTTGTTCTTGATAGTCACCTCATTGAGTGAACGGTAATCTATGCATAACCTTTGACTTCTATCTTTCTTTTCCACAAACAAAACTGGTGCTCCCCAAGATGAAGAACTTGGTTGGATAAAACCTTTCTACAACTGTTCTCCAAGTTGTTTCTTGAGTTCCTTCAACTCATCAACTGACATCTTGTACGGTCTTTTTGCTATTGGTCTAGATCCTGGTAGCAAGTCAATAAGAAACTCCACATCTCTATCTGGTGGCATTCCCGGCAATTCTTCCGGAAACACATCCGGATATTCACTCACAATTTGCACACTGTCTATGCTAACCCCCTTAAGAGAATTTAGCTTACTCCCTTTTGATTCAAAGTTAGACTTGAATCTAATCCGTTTCTTTTCCGGGGTTGTGAGTGCAACTGTACGATTGGCACAATCTAGTACTCCTTCATACTTGGTCATCCAATCCATTCCCAAAATTACATCCAGTCCTTGGGAATCTAGGATTATCAGACTCACTGGAAACTTATGTTTTCCAAACTCTATCACTAGATCCCGACATCCAAGACTTACTATCATATCTCCACCTGGAGAACTTACTTTTATTGGACACCCAATGTTTTCAGTTGGAAACCCATTTCTATCAACAAATGCTTTTGATATGAATGAATGTGATGCACTAGTATCAAAAAGAACAAGTGCTGGAATAGAATTGAGTTTGAACTTACCAGCCACAACATCAGATTCCTCATAGATCTCCTCCACTTAATGTGGTTCACTTGTCCCTTTTCAAAGGGTTGGGCTTGTTGGGTCCTTCAACATTATTTTTTGGGCATTCATTTGCATAATGCCCCATTTTCTTGCACTTGAAACATTCATCCTGACTAAGATCCTTCTTGACAGGCTGGCTTCCACTGCCACTTCCACTTCCATTGTGGTGGCTCTTATATCCACTCTTGTGATTCTTGTACTTATCGTTGTCATGACTACGATTGTGCTTGTTGTCATGATAATGGTTGTGGTTGTGGTGCTTGTTGAACTTCCCATGCTTGTGGGATCCAGAACTCCCACTGTCATCATAATGGGAACGCTTGTGAGACGATCCCGGGCTATGCTTGTCAGAGTGCTTTCTCTTCATGCTTTCAACTTGTTTCATCTTGCTCTCCAAAATAGCAGCCTTGTCACAAAGAGACTGGTATGTGGGGACATAGGACACAGCTAACTGCAGGTTCAATTCATCATTCAACCCTTCAAGGAACTTTTCTTTCCTCTTAGCATCAGTGTCAACTTCATCCGGTGCATATCGCGCCAGATTGTTGAACTCCTCAATATATTCAGCCACGCTGCGGTGGCGCTGCTTCAAGTTATGGAACTCTTTCTTCTTCAAACTCATCACTTCGGATGAGATGTGAGCAGTATGGAAACCATCTTCAAAGATAGCCCATGTCACATCCTCAATGGGAGTGGTGATCTGGAAGTTATCCCACCAAGTGGCTTGTAACTACCTCGGTGAACTACGCTCCTAGATACAAGCCTGGATGAGTGGTAGTGGTTGAAATAGTACGGTGGGGCCCCAAAAGCCACTCACTGGTAGTCCTTTCAGACGTCCCAACCACTACCCTCTCAACGGGACTGTCGGGCGTGGTCGGCAGCGAAGGGATCAACTACGTACACAAGTGGGTATGTACGCAAGCCACCATACAAGAGTACATCGGAGCCATACCATCTAGAAAGAAAGGAAATATATAGCATACATCGGCAAGATTCAAATGACCTAGATAGATCTATATTTTAGGATAACTCCTCATACAACACACATCGAGTATCATGCGGCGGCAAGCAGAATCCGAGTACGGATAAGAAGCAAATCGTCATAAGATGCCAGAGAAATAAGCACATCCCAACTACAGGTCTCACGGATCCCCGTTCCCGGAATCTCTACACCAACGATCGTTGCCCACATCTTCGGCTTCTTCCACCCAGTATCCATCCTGAGAAGGTACCTGTTCATCTGAATCAAGAATTTTTTCGTGAGACCCTAAGGGTACTCAAAGAAGTCTTAATGCCTCTAAAGGGACACAACACAGGGTGACGAATTGCAGCGAAGATAAACCCTAGCAGTTCTACAGATAACGCTAACCATCCGCCTAACCAATGATAGCGGATGTCCGTGAATTAAGTACAACAGTTATAATGGTAATTTCATCGATCCATCCTCCTCCTCCTTACCAACAAGGAAGCGGACGAACAACCCCTTCCGCTGGCAATTTTATTAACCATTCCATGGGTGTTGCACTATTTACTAGTCAAATTACTTAGTCGATTAAGGCGGTACTTTAGTTATACTTGTCTATGATCGAGAAGCTGCTCCAAGTCGTCCATATCCATGGACACGGCTTTCGAAAGTTTTACCGGACGGGTGCACCAATAGCAACACACGCCGATCAACCTCGGAAAAACCAAATCAAAACCCAACGAGGCTTTCACGGTGAACAATCACAAATTGAAATATTTCAGGGGCCACCCTTAAGTAGATCCCATAACGGCCACCGACTCGAGATGGGCTCAAGGTTTGGGTAGACGGTGTGAACGGGGAACCCGAAAGTGTGGCTGGGCTTGTCGACACCAGAATCGTGTCCCGATCCTAAGATAAAGTGTGCTCCTCGCACAAATTAAATACGTAAAGTAGCATGGCATAAGTACAGGATAATAAATAAAACCTCAAACTAGTTTGTGGCCCCAAGAAATAAGACGGAATCAAGCTCTGGCTCAGGGGGGTCCCATATACCTCCCGGATGTGGATAGCGCGATAAATCAAGGAACAGGAATCAAGTACTCGGGGTCTTACGGGACACAAGTGAGCAGGGAAAAACCAAATAGCAGATGTTGCTCACCGGTGCCACTTTCTTTAGTTATCCCACTACTACTCAGATTAAGTTGTTTAGGTACCTCATTATACAACAGACTCTCACATACCCTACACATGCTGTTCTACGACTCGCATGGCCCAAACAACTCCTATAGTAGTGGCTCATGGGATGGAGGAACAAGCTGGGTAGGGTTTAAAAGTAAAGGCTATGCATACTTGGGGTTCAATTTAATGCAATCGCGACTCAATGATGCAAGAATAAGATAGAGGCAGTAGGTACTGTATGTATGCAAGCATGTGGAAGTGCTTGCCTGTCAACTCAGTTGTAGCAAGGGACGGATCTGGGTAGTGCTCCTGGTTCTCTTGATATAACCTTTCGATGTCTATCAGAAAAACCAAACAAACAAGGCCAACATGAATATAGAGCACAAGCATATGAATAAGATGCGTCAAGCGAACAATCATGCCATGATGAATGATGCACATTTTACATGGCAAGTAAGGTAGCATGGCATGGTGAGGTGTGGAAGACAGGTAATAACATTTTAATAGGGTTTTGGAATCACATTTGTTGCCATAACAGTTGTTGTTCACTATATATTTATATGATGCATGCTGCAATTGAAGTTATGGATAGCATAAACAAAAAGGTCTCGTCGAGCTGATCAATTTAGACACATCATTTGCTAAATTTGGATTTAGGAAACAAAAGTTATGAATTATTTAAATTATAGTGGCAATTGGGTAATTTAAATAAACTTGGAATTTTGTTTGTGCAAAAGGCAAAATGGATGGCATATTTGGAATCCTCTCATTTTGCTGATATCCAAACATATATTATTTGTCAAATTTGGATTTAGTATGGAAAAGTTATTTGAAACTGAATTGAATTTGAATTTTGAAATAATTTAAACTATATTTGAATTTTAAACAGGCTCTGGGACGTTTTATACCTATCCTTCTCCAGCCTGGGTCGCAGACAGGTGGGGCCAGGCGTGTGCTGACCCACACGCCAGCGTCTGGGAACAAACGGGACCGCGGGTTTATTAAAGAAAAAGTGCGGAGCCTTTTTGCAAAACTGCATAGACACAGACACTGGGCCGGGCTGGACCGTGGGTTGAGGCAAAAAGGGGGCCAGGGGGTTTTGTGCAAAGCTGCGCCGCGTACTGTTTCTCTTCCTGGGCCGAAAAAAGCAGCGGAGCAGTGGGAAATCGATCCCGGCCGGGCGCTTATGACGCTGAGCCGCCGTGGTCGCGGGTTGATGTTAGGGGTAGCTCGCGTGCTAGATAGGGCTAAGCGGTAGCGGTGCTAGCAGCGGCGACGACTCTGGCGCACGGAGGGCGCTCGACAAAACGAACAACGCGTCCAGGAAGCGACTACTAACGGGAGGTTGTCTAGGGGGTAGGTGGGCTCACCGCGAGGCTGTCGGTGACGGTGGCGAGGCTCGGGTGCAAAGCGATCCACTGGCGAGGCCGACGGGCGGCTAGGGTTTCGGTGGAGCGGCGTCGGTCTGGCGCCTGTCCTTCTCCTCCTCGCTCTGGCACGCAGGCGAGCAGGCTCGGACCTTCCCGACACCAGCGATCACCGCTTGCCTCTGGTTCGACGGCCAGGGGAGGCCGACGGCGGCGTCGAGGCGCAGTGGCGAGGGGGAAAAGAGGGAGGCGAGGCAGGCCTGGGATGGGATCTGGGAGGCCGAGAGGGAAAGGGAGAGGATAAGAACGAGGCGAGGTGGGGCTAGCGTGTGGGAGGGAGGGCTGCAGGCGCCACCTTTCCTCTCACGTGCTCGGTCGAGGGCAGGCAAGCGGGGCACAGAGGGCTGGCAGGTGGGGTAGGCGAGGTCAGGGTGGCAGGCAGGTGGGCCTGGGGTCGTGGGCAGGTGAGGCAGAGAGGGAAGAAAAGAGGGGCCGGCTCGGGCTAGGGCTAGGGGGTCCCTGGGCGTGTGGGGGCAGGTTAGCTGGTAGAGGGTGCTGGGGTGGGGCCTGCATGGCAGGTAGAGAGAGGGGCCGAGAGAGAGGGAAGGGGCATGGCTTGAGCCTAGGGTTTAGGTGAGGGGGTGATCATGCTAGGTAGGGGAAGGGGAGGTGGCACTTTGTGTTTTGCTTAGACTAGGTGGGGTTTAGGTTTATCTAGGATGGGGTTTGGGGTAGATTGTTGGGTTTGGCTAAGAGGTGGGGGTAAGAAAGAGGGAGGTGGCACTTAAGTTGATCAAGCAAACTCCAAACAAGCCCTAAGCAAGATCAAGCAAGAAAAGAGGGAGAGGGAGAGAGATATGGCCATGTGATGAAGGATGCTCTATGATCCATGCATGCTCCAACATGA
The DNA here is from genome assembly GCA_030063025.1 of Avena longiglumis. Lineage (NCBI taxonomy): Eukaryota > Viridiplantae > Streptophyta > Magnoliopsida > Poales > Poaceae > Avena > Avena longiglumis. Next base: position 101,697,594 of record CP125977.1, read on the forward strand.
CCAAGCAAGATCCAAGAAAGGGATGGTTTGGATTGTGCATGCCACATAGCACATGTGTGTGCATGGAGCAAGGGATAGAGGTTAAGCTAAAGGGGAGATAGATGGATGATATGGTGAAGAACAACTACAAGCCAACAAAAGATTTAAACAAAGGAAGATGATCTACTTAGAATTCAAGCAAAAACCAAATACTAGAAAAGGTGGCACTTGCATGGCCCATGCAAAATAATTAATGCCAATTTATCCTTGTGAAAACAATAATATTAACATGGCATTATTCACATGCATTCCCAAAAGGTGGGCAAGGCCAAGCACAGATTATGGGTGGATTCCAACCAACAACATGAGCTAGAGATAACTCAAAATAAAATGCCAAGCTCATATTAATTGGATGGTGGAATTATAAGGTGGTGAAAGAAAAGGTGGTGGAGCCAATAAGAGAGATGCCCTCAACTCAACTTGGGCATTTAACAATATATCAAGAACCAAATACAATATCAAGAGGCAACTACAATTATTCATGCACATGAGATAAGAACCAAACAAGAAAGGATTTTATATGATGCTCAAATGCAAGGGGACATGATGACATGAGCATGATATGATGATGATGCAACAATTATATGTTGGAAGTGGCCCATTTTATTATTATAACATGTAGCATTACAGGGGTTAGACAACTGGGATGCTACAACTCTCCCCCACTAAACAGGAATCTCGCCCCGAGATTCTAGGAAGAAGAAGAAGATACAAAGAGAGAAGGATGGTTTGCACGGAGTTCATCTTCACGCTCCCATGTGGCTTCATCAACAGAATGGTGTGACCACTGCACCTTGCAAAACATGATGGACTTGTTGCGAGTCCTACGCTCATGGTCTCAAGGATTTTGGTGGGGTGTTCTTGATAAGACAGATCTTCTTGGAGGTCGATCACTCATGATCCACGGTCTTGCGGGTCTTTGAAGCACTTCTTGAGCTGAGATATGTGGAAAACATCATGGACTTTGAGTTTTTCCTAAGCTCCAAAGGCATAAGCAACTTCTCCTCTTCTACCACGTATCTTGAAAGGACCGATGTATCTAGGAGCCAACTTTCCTTTGATACCAAGCGGTATGTTCCTCTCATGGGAGTGACACGAAGGTAGACGAGATCACCGTGGGCATATACCATATCTGTGCTTCTGTCATAGTTGCTCTTCGACGACTGGGCAATCTTCGTGTTCTCGAATGATATGCACCTTCTCCCTCGCTTGGGTAACAATGTCGGGCCAAACCAGATTCTTTCTCCCGCACTGACCAACCAATCGGAGTTCGCACTTGCGACCATAGAGAGCCTCAAATGGTGCCATCTTGAGACTCTTCGAAGTCTGTTGTAGGAGAATTCAGCATATGGAAGGCATTCTTCCCACTTCATGCCAAACGAGATGACGCAAGCTCTAAGCATATCCTCCGAATCGATTGATTCTTTCCACTTGTCCTTGCGATCGAGGGTGGTAAGCAGTCTGAAGTTCAACTTTGTTCCCAAAGCTTTTGGAAACTCTCCCGAACTTTGAGGTGAAGATGCTCCCACGCAGAACTGATTTCAAGTGGAACCCCATACAAAGAGACAATCCTGTTGATATAGAGCTCACCAACTGAATTCGTAAATTGTTTCTTTGACTGGAAAGAAATGAGCCACTTTAGAAAGCCTGTCGATGACAACAAAAATTGCATTGTTGCCCTTCTGCGACCTCGGAAAGCCAGTGATGAAGTCCATCTCTACTTTCTCCCATTTCCATTCTGGAGGTTTCAATAGCTGTAGAAGACCAAATGGCTTTTGATGGACAACCTTGATTCTGCGGCAGACATCACATTCTGAGACATACTTGGCACAATACCGTTTCAACCCAGGCCACCAGTATTGTGTTTTCAAGTCCATGTACATCTTTGTGCTGCCAGGATGGATGGAAAGAACCGACTCATGTGCCTCCTTGAGAACTTGGTCTCTCAGACCCGGGTAGTTTGGAACAAACATCCGGTGTTCAAAGAAGAGCGTGCCTTGATCATCAACATGGAAGGACTCGATTGAAGGTCAAGCTTAGCGATGAGCTTTTTGGTGTCGGATCACCAAGTCGACGAGAGCGAATCTGTTCTTCCAATAGAGGAGTAGCGAAGGTTCGGAGATGCCCTTGTTCCACAATTTCGAGTTCACCGACGGAATTCCTCGCACAAGAGAGGTCACGCTCTTCTACCATGAGGTTGTTGACATAAGCTTTACTGACTAAGCGCATCGCCATGACATTTGCTTTGCCGGGGTGTAGTTGATGGTCACATCAAAGTCATTGATTGCTTCAATCCATCTCCTCTGCCAAGGTTGAGATCCGTTGAGTGAAGATATACTTCAAACTCTTGTGGTCCGAGAAGATCTCTAGCGGTTACCAAGCAAGTAGTGCCTCCATAGCTTCAAAGCAAAGACAATCTGCTAGCTCAAGGTCATGTGTGGGATAGTTGATCTCATGCGTCTTCAATCGACGAGAGACATAAGCAACCACTGTTTCTCTTGCATAAGGACCGCACCCAATCCTTGCAAGGAGGCGTCCGAGAATATCCTGGAAAGGCTTAGATGTATCCGGAGGAACCAAGACTGGTGTGGAAGTGAGCTTCTCTTTGAGTGTCTCAAAACTTTCTTGACAAGCAGGAGTCCACAGGTACTTCTTGCCTTTCTTGAGGAGATCGGTAAGAGGCTTTGCTATCTTCGAGAAGTTTTGAACACAGCGACGGCAATAGCTAGCCAAGCCGAGAAAACTCCGCACTTCCTTGACATTAGCAGGAGGAAGCCATTCAACTATTGTCTTCACGGTTTCGGGTTGACTGCAATGCCCTTGGCGAGATAACATGACCCAAGTATGTTACTTGAGCCAAAACTCACACTTAGAGAACTTTGCATACAAGCGGTTCTCACGAAGCTTGTTCAGACACACCGCAGTGTTCTTCATGCTCCTCCTTAGACTTGGAATAAACCGTAATGTCATCCAGATATACCACAACAAACTTGTCCGGTACTCCATGAAAACGGAGTTCATCAGCCTCGAGAAGGTAGCAGTGCGTTGGTGAGCGAAAGACATGACCGTGTACTCATACAGCCATAGCGGGTGGTGAAAAGTCTTGGGCACATCTTCTTTGCGAATTTTGATTTGGTGATAACCACTTCTCAAGTCCACTTAGAGAACATCACAGCTCTGCCAGCTGGTCAAAAAGATCATTTATCCGTGGGAGAGGATATTTGTTCTTGATGGTTTTAGCATTTAGAGCCCGGTAGTCCACACATAGCCTATCGGTTCTGTCACGCTTCTTCACAAAGATTGTTGGGCTACCCCAAGAAGAAGTGCTGTGTTGAATGAAACCCAACTTCTCTTGTTCATCAAGTTGTCGTTTGAGTTCAGCCAACTCAGAAGGACCCATTTTATATGGCCTCTTGGAGATAGGAGCCGTTCCAGGTTCAAGTTCAATCACGAATTCAACCTCGCGATCCGGAGGCATACCTGGTAACTCTTCCGGAAAGACATCCGGGAACTCACAGACCACTGGTACCCTCTGAATAGCTTCCATAGCATCATCATTCAGAGCAGCCAAGGAATAGAGCTGGACAGCAGGAGTCAGACTTGGAGAAAATACTATATGGCCTTCAGGAATCTTCAGAGACACTGAGCGTTCAGCACAATCAATCACAACTGCATTTGCTGTCAACCAATCCATGCCCAAGATGACATCAATGTCAGAGTTGCCCAGAACAATCAAAGAAGCCAAGAATGAAGAACCACCAATCTCGATCTGATTGCCATGGCTGATAAGCTCAGCCCTCATGTTTGCCCCAGGAGAAAGAACCATTAACCGCTTTTGGAGAGGAACCATGACTAACTCATTCTCATTTGCAAACTTGTGAGACACAAAAGAATGCGATGCACCAGAATCAAAGAGAACTCGTGCAGGGACTGAGTTAACGGATAGCATACCCATTACAACTCCAGGTGCGAGCTCAGCTTGAGAGGCGTTGACGCAGTTGGCGCGAACAACCGCAGACCCGGGCTTAGTGTTGATGTTGAGAGCCCGAGGCGGTGGTGCACGAACCGAAGGAGAGCTTGTTGCAGATCTTGGCGGGGGTGGAGGGAGAGCTTTGTTCTTCATTGGGCAGTTCCAGTTGGGATGTCCATGATCTCCACATGTGAAACAAGCACCATGAGGACGTGGGCGAGTAGCTGTGGACTCCGCCAGCGCTCGTGGTAATGGTTGTTGTAGCCCACAGCCGCAGTGGTGAAGTTTGGTGGCCTTGACGTGAAACTCGCAGGTCTTGGTGGAGCCGGGAGCGACGGTGGGGTGTTAGAAACCCAGACACGCCGCTTAGAAGGAGCTGCCATAACCGCAGAGCTTGATGCATCCCTGTTGTGTTTCTTGGACTCCTCAAACATTTGCCTGCTTGCCTCCTCTTGCAGTCTTTGTGTCAGTAGTTCCAGAAGGTTGCCGGTCTTGCATGCGTGATTGCATACTTGATCGACGCATTGAGCCCTTGCCTGAACCTTTTCTGCTTCTTCTTGTCATCAGATACCTCATCACCACCATAGCGAGATAAGTTCATGAAGTTCCTGATGTAGGTGTTGACGTTATCATTTCCACGCTTGTGTTGAGGAAAGCCTCCTTCATCCTTTCCATCACAATCTCTCGAGAAACTGCTCCTTGAAAGCTGCAGTGAACCTCTCCCAAGTTGGTCAAACCCAAAGTCAGCTTGCCTTCAAGTAGTTTTCCCACCAAAGAGCCGCATCTCCCTTGAGAAGGTGAGTAGCACACTTGACCCACTCCATTCGAACATCGCAGCCTCGAGCAACCTTGAGATCTCGCGCAGCCAATCATCCGCGTCAAGAGGTCGGTCAGACACATCAAACTGACGAGGGTTGAACTTGAGGAAGCTCTTGATGTCACCACGCTTGGGAGGTGGAGGAAGTGGAGCAAACTCATTTCTTCTGACGCTCTCCTCAAAGCGCGGCTGGTTCTCTTGCATGGATGCCAAAGCATTTGCAATGTTTGACAATGTGAGCCCGATTCGGGAGGTATGTCCTCCTCAAGACGGCGTGGGGAGCCATCCTGTCATTGATATAAAACTCAAGTCAGTACTATAATGGAAGATGATAATAATCCAAAATAGTACTAAGATGGAATTAACCAAGAATAAAGGATACAATTTACTGAGATGATATTAAAATATCAACAAAGTTCATAGCACCTCAAAGATATTAAGCATATCGCACGATGAAAAGGAGTGTGGTACACAAATATATCAAAGAAAATTTTTCCACAAATTTCGGCATTAAAATACCAATAGATGCGCAAAATTACTTAACGAATCAAGATTAGTGACTCTACCGATTCAATATACAAAAGCGAATGATAAAAGTAGTGTTATGGTCGACTCCATCCCGCACTCAAATCATTACTCCGACATGAACAAGTGGAACACATATCCTAACCCTTCTTCTCACGTTAAACCTAAAGATTGGTAACTACGAAACGAACACCCCAAACAAGATAGCGTCGGATACAAAGAGGAAGACAGATTAGTCGGTTTGCAAAAAACATCGGTATGGAATGTACCAACAGTTGATAGCCAAAGGCGATAAGATAACAACTTGGATGCAACAGATAGACAAGGATTACACACACACACACAACCTATGGTACTACGAAACCCGTAACACGTGAATCCTAGTTTGAACTTTGAGAAGAGGATTGAAAACGTTGCACTTCCTTACCGTAAAAGGGTGGGTGGGAGGTAAGAAGAAAAATGGAAGCAGTCCTACTCTCGCGTTTTTTTTTCCTAATATACATAACTACTAAAATAGTTGCTAGGCTGACAACGACCGTTTGGCTGAAACCCTGAAGGTCGGGATGGCTCTGATACCAATTGTAACTACCTCGGTGAACTACGCCCTAGATACAAGCCTGGATGAGTGGTAGTGGTTGAAATAATGCTGGGGCCCCAAAAGCCACTCCGGTAGTCCTTTCAGACGTCCCAACCACTACCCTCTCAACGGGACTGTCAGACGGCGTGGTCAAGGCGAAGGGATCAACTACGTACACAAGTGGGTATGTACGCAAGCCACCATACAAGAGTACATCGAGCCATACCATCTAGAAAGAAAGGAAATATAGCATACATCGGCAAGATTCAAATGACCTAGATAGATCTATATTTTAGGATAACTCCTCATACAACACACATCGAGTATCATGCAAGCGGCAAATGTAATCCGAGTACGGATAAGAAGCAAATCGGCATAAGATGCCATAGAAATAAGCACATCCCAACTACAGGTCTCACGGATCCCGTTCCGGAATCTCTACACCGAACGATCGTTGCCCACATCTTGGCTTCTTCCACCCGATGTCATCACGAGAAGGTACTGCTCATCTGAATCAAGAATTTTTCGTGTGAGACCCTAAGGGTACTCAGCAAGTCTTAATGCCTCTAAAGGGACACAACACGGTGACGAATTGCAGCGAAAGATAAACCCTAGCAGTTCTACAGATAAATGCTAACCATCCGCCTAACCAATGATAGACGGATGTCCGTGAATTAAGTACAACAGTTATAATGGTAATTTCATCAGATCCATCCTCCTCCCTGCTTACCAACAAGGAAGCGGACGAACAACCCCCCTTCCGTTGGCAATTTTATTAACCATTCCATGGGTGTTGCACTATTTACTAGTCAAATTACTTAGTCAGATTAAGGCGGTACTTTAGTTATACTTGTCTATGATCGAGAAACTGTGCTCCAAGTCGTCCATATCCGTGGACACGGCTTTCAGAAAGTTTTACCCGGCCGGGGTGCACCAATAGCAACACACGCTCGATCAACCTCGGAAAAACCAAATCAAAACCCAACGAGGCTTTCACGACTGAACAATCACAGAATTCAGAAATATTTCAGGGGGCCACCTTAAGTAGATCCCGCGAACGGCCACCGACTCGAGACGGGCTCAAGGTTTGGGTAGACGGCTGTGAACGACTAGGAACCCGAAAGTGTGGCTGGGCTTGTCGACACCGCGGAATCGTGTCCCGATCCTAAACAGTACAGTGTGCTCCTCGCACAAATTAAATACAGAAAGTAGCATGGCATAAGTACAGGATAGTAAATAAAACCTCAAACTAGTTTGTGGCCCCAAGAAATAAGAAGGAATCAAGCTCTGGCTCAGGGGGGTCCCATATACCTCCCGGATGTGGATAGCGCGATAAATCAAGGAACAGGAATCAAGTACTCGGGGTCTTACGGGACACAAGTGAGCAGGAAAAACCAAATAGCAGATGTTGCTCACCGGTGCCACTTTCTTTAGTTATCCCACTACTACTCAGATTAAGTTGTTTAGGTACCTCATTATACAACAGACTCTCACATACCCTACACATGCTGTTCTACGACTCGCATGGCCCAAACAACTCCTATAGTAGTGGCTCATGGGATGGAGGAACAAGCTGGGTGGGGTTTAAAAGTAAAGGCTATGCATACTTGGGGTTCAATTTAATGCAATCGCGACTCAATGATGCAAGAATAAGATAGAGGCAATGGATCTGTATGTATGCAAGCATGTGGAAGTGCTTGCACATCAACTCGATTGTAGCAAGGGACGGATCAGGTAGTGCTCCTGGTTCTCTTGATATAACCCCCTTTCATCTATCCGAGAAAAACCAAACAAACAAGGCCAACATGAATATAGAGCACAAGCATATGAATAATATGCGTCAAGCAAACAATCATTCCATGATGAATGATGCACAATTTACATGGCAAGTAAGGTAGCATGGCATGGTGAGGTGTGGAAGACAGGTAATAACATTTTAATGGGGTTTTGGAATCACATTTGTTGCCATAACAGTTATTGTTCACTATATATTTATATGATGCATGCTTCAATTGAAGTTATGGATAGCATAAACAGAAAGGTCTCGTCGAGCTGATCAATTTAGACACATCATTTGCTAAATTTGGATTTAGGAAACAAAAGTTATGAATTATTTAAATTATAGTGGCAATTGGGTAATTTAAATAAACTTGGAATTTTGTTTGTGCAAAAGGCAAAATGGATGGCATATTTGGAATCCTCTCATTTTGCTGATATCCAAACATATATTATTTGTCAAATTTGGATTTAGTATGGAAAAGTTATTTGAAACTGAATTGAATTTGAATTTTGAAATAATTTAAACTATATTTGAATTTTAAACAGGCTCTGGGACGTTTTATACCTATCCTTCTCCAGCCTGGGTCGCAGACAGGTGGGGCCAGGCGTGTGCTGACCCACACGCCAGCGTCTGGGAACAAACGGGACCGCGGGTTTATTAAAGAAAAGTCGGAGCCTTTTGCAAAACCGCATGTATACGTACATCGGGCCGGGCTGGACCGCGGGTTGAGGCAAAAAGGGGGCCAGGGGGTTTTGTGCAAAGCTGCGCCGCGTACTGTTTCTCTTCCTGGACCGAAAAAGAACAGAGCAGCGCGGCGGAGGGGGAAATCGATCCCGCGATCGGCAATGACGCTGCATGCGGTGGTCATGCGGGTTGATGTTAGGGGGTAGCTCGCGTGCTAGATAGGGCTAAACGGCGCTGGCAAGAAGGCAGCCGACGACTCTGGCGCACGGAGGGCGCTCGACAAAACGAACAACGCGTCCAGGAAGCGACTACGAACGAGAGGTTGTCTGGGGGGTAGGTGGGCTCACCGCGAGGCTGTCGGTGACGGTGGCGAGGCTCGGGGTGCAGGCGATCCACGGCGAGGCACGCCGGGCGGTTAGGGTTTCCCGGAGCGCGGCCGGTCCCGGCCCGGTCCTTCCTCCTCGGGCTGGGCACGGGCGACGCAGAGCAGTTACGGACCTTCCCCGACACCAAGAAGATCTGCTTGCGTCCTGGTTCGACGGCGCCGAGGGGAGGCCGACGACGGCGTCGAGGTAGACGGTGGCGAGGGGGGAAAAGAGGGGAGGCGAGGCAGGCCTCTGGGATGGGATCTGGGGAGGCCAGAGAGGGAAAGGGAGAGGATAAGAACGAGGCGAGGTAGGGGCTAGCGTGTGGGAGGGGAGGCTGGCCAGGGCGCCACCTTTTCCCTCTCACGTGCTCGGTCAGGCCAGGGCAAGGCAGGGCACCAGAGGGGGGCTGGCAGGTGGGGTAGGCGAGGTCAGGGTGGCAGGCAGGTGGGCCTGGGGTCGTGGGCAGGTGAGGCAGAGAGGGAAGAAAAGAGGGGCCGGCTCGGGCTAGGGCTAGGGGGTCCCTGGGCGTGTGTTAGGCTGGTAGAGGGTGTCAGGGGCCTGCATGGCAGGTAGAGAGAGGGGCCGAGAGAGAGGGAAGGGGCATGGCTTGAGCCTAGGGTTTAGGTGAGGGGGTGATCATGCTAGGTAGGGGAAGGGGAGGTGGCACTTTGTGTTTTGCTTAGACTAGGTGGGGTTTAGGTTTATCTAGGATGGGGTTTTGGGTAGATTGTTGGGTTTGGCTAAGAGGTGGGGGTAAGAAAGAGGGAGGTGGCACTTAAGTTGATCAAGCAAACTCCAAACAAGCCCTAAGCAAGATCAAGCAAGAAAAGAGGGAGAGGGAGAGAGATATGGCCATGTGATGAAGGATGCTCTATGATCCATGCATGCTCCAACATGACCAAGCAAGATCCAAGAAAGGGATGGTTTGGATTGTGCATGCCACATAGCACATGTGTGTGCATGGAGCAAGGGATAGAGGTTAAGCTAAAGGGGAGATAGATGGATGATATGGTGAAGAACAACTACAAGCCAACAAAAGATTTAAACAAAGGAAGATGATCTACTTAGAATTCAAGCAAAAACCAAATACTAGAAAAGGTGGCACTTGCATGGCCCATGCAAAATAATTAATGCCAATTTATCCTTGTGAAAACAATAATATTAACATGGCATTATTCACATGCATTCCCAAAAGGTGGGCAAGGCCAAGCACAGATTATGGGTGGATTCCAACCAACAACATGAGCTAGAGATAACTCAAAATAAAATGCCAAGCTCATATTAATTGGATGGTGGAATTATAAGGTGGTGAAAGAAAAGGTGGTGGAGCCAATAAGAGAGATGCCCTCAACTCAACTTGGGCATTTAACAATATATCAAGAACCAAATACAATATCAAGAGGCAACTACAATTATTCATGCACATGAGATAAGAACCAAACAAGAAAGGATTTTATATGATGCTCAAATGCAAGGTTACATGATGACATGAGCATGATATGATGATGATGCAACAATTATATGTTGGAAGTGGCCCATTTTATTATTATAACATGTAGCATTACAGGGGTTAGACAACTGGGATGCTACATGGCTGCTGGTCCTTCCAACAAGTGAGCTGCAAATCTGACTTTCTCTTCATCAGTATAACCTACAGTTACCAAGTCCTTGTTCACAGAGCGTAGCCAATCATTGGCCACCATAGGATCAGTAGTTCCTGAGAAATTTGCTGGCCTCAGTCTTAAGAACCTGGTAAGCATGTCAAAACCCGGTGGGTTGTTCTGATTGTTGTTGTTGTTGTTGTTATTATTGTTGTTATTGTTGTTGTTGTTCTGATTCTGGATGAATGTGGTCATCATTTGCATCAACTGAGTCTGAGCTGTCATCATCTGCTGCATCTCAGGGGTGATGTTGTTGTTGTTGGGGTTGGGATTGGCACGTCGGGGAGGCATCTATGGTTTTCAATAAGGATAAGAATGAGATACCCATAGATGCTAACATGCACAATACAACACATAACAGATCACAATCATGCATCATAGTAGTAAAGGTTCAACAACATAGACAACAAGTTTTTGGAAAAGTAAACACACCATTAGCAAGCCATCCACATGTTGGATGGTCATTGCGACTCAATAATCAAAGGCATGATAAATAAAGGTAAATGAGTAGTCATCACTACTCCTCTGCATCAACCTCCTCATCAACAAATGTAAGACCTGCATTCTCCATAGCGGTCTTGTATTCCTCGACATTGGTGGTCAAGGTCTCTACTTTGGCTTTGAGAGCCCTCTTCTGTGAACAAAGCCTCTCTAGTCTGCTGATGGTCGAGCTCGAAGTCCTTGGCCTCTAGTTCCGCAGTCATGTCTCGAATCCTCTTGTTCCTATCTTGGACTCGCTTCTCTTGACTCTTGAACTTTCTATCCTGACTCTCAAACTTGGCCTCCATCTCCTTGACTATCTCATCTTGCTCCGTGAAGAGCTTGTCCTTCTCACGAAGCTGCACCTGGAGTTCGTCATTGCTAAGCATGAAGTTGGTCCTATTAGTGTCTATGTGCCTAAGAAGAACCTCTAAGTCCTGGAGGTATAGGCGAATCGGCTCTGCCGTCTCTCTCGAAGTATCCTCAAAGTCAATGGCCTCACCATCATCATCACGTCTTCCAAAGGTGTGGAAGTGAGTACCTCTAACCTCTTGAGAGTGTCTCCCTAGTAAACGTCCAAGCAAATCCTGCATGACTACCTCTAGGCCTCTCTCCTTGTCATCATGCATGAGCTTGAAGATGATGGCCTCCGTGGCTGGCTCAGTATGACGTCCTGGCTGATTAACCTTGAAGCCCCAAAGGTCTTTCCTCTCAAACTTGGTGAGGGGAAGCATCATGATAGTAGGAAGAGGGAGATTGAGCAGACTAGTGAGCTCAATAATACGAGAGCCAAAATGTGTTCCCTTGAAATCTTCAGCCGTGCTGATAGTAACATTAGGCATATTCTACTAAGGTATCACTTGTCAATACTATTCCAATGTATTGACCACTGTGGCTATAACTTGTGATGTTGCAGGTTATTCTGATGATGATTAGGAGTCATGAGTCTACACTCAACATGCTTGCCTATGGCACATGAAGATGAAGACTGATCTATCTTATTATATATTTTGAACTCTTGTATTAGGCATGTGGCCATGGAGTTTGTAAAAGACTATGTTTGTCTCTGGAATGATATGTAATAATGACCTTTGTTTCTGTGTACTTCATCTTAAACTGTGGATGCTAGCATTGATCCAGGGACTAGCATTGAAATCACTGGGATCCTTTCCTTTGTAAAGGAGGGATCTTACAGAAGCCTTCCCTTAGACCAAATGGACGCGCTCCAACCTATCATCCCACTACCACCAACTGTCCAAATGGCTAAGTTATTGCAACCTATATGATCCAGGCAGAGCCCATATTGCCAAGTGGCTGCACTAGAAGCTTCTTAACATTTGGCCTCTCAAATCCCTTTGTTCCTGGGTGGCTTTCCACAAGTGAGATACACAAGGTAAACCATAGAAATGGGCCTTGTGTAACCACTCAACATAACCCATTCTTTCCATTCCACCCAGGTGTTTCATTCACTTAGTTGTTTTATTAAGCAAAAACATAGTCCAAAGACTTAGAAATATTTATTCATAGCATGAATATAACCACCCTTGGTTGCTACTAGCTAGGCTAAGCATGGCATTGATAAGACTTAGAAATATTTCTAGCAATTCTACAACTACTAGGATTTCCCAAGCATAGCATATAGATCAAAAAGTATCCATGCAAGACTAGCAAAATATTTTTAATGCATATTTGAAAAACATAGGAATAAAATCATGAAGCACCACTTGCCTTGGTAGTTTGGAGAGTAGCTACAATCCTCACAATCACAATCACTATTTGCACCAAAATCTACACATGAAATAATAGCACCAAAATCACATACAAAATAAATACAAGCAAAAATATATGGATGCATGCATAATGCCATGTGATGATTTTCTACACCAAACAAGACAAGTGCATGGTACTGATTCATAAAAAAGTACAAAACAAGCTAAATAAACTTTATTTGAATATAAAAACATTTTCCAAATAATTATTATACACGAAATAGGCCTACACATGTTTCTGTAAAAACAACCATTTTAACAGAGGAAAAACATTAAACACATTTCATAGATGGAAAGGATTTTCTCTCCTGATTCCATTGATATAAAATTTGTCAAATTTGGACGTGGCATTCAAAAGTTATGAATTAAACAAATTCAAACATCTAATAGATCTAATTCAGAAATTTTAAAACAAAGAACATGCCACGCAGCAGTCTCTGGTTGGCTGGTATCGCTTCGCACCGGTTCGTGCTTGCGCACCGTCAGATCTAACTAAATCGTGCGGCACAGATCTCTACTTACCCCTTCGACTATGTTCTATCGCATACATCCGATCTACATCGCACGGTTCTCAGCAACTGACCAACAAGTGGCGGCGCTGGCGGCGGCGACAGGCGGCGGCGTGCTCTGTCAGCGGCGGAGCCGGCGAACTAGGTCGCGCGGGGAGGTGTGAGGATGCTCACCAGAATCGCCGTGACAAGGAGATGCTCGACGTGTGCTCGGTTGGTGAAGGGACGCTCGGGGTCGTCGTGGATTGCTCGTCGGTGAAGTCCCTCGCGACGGATGCTTCTGTTCGTCGACGTTGGCGAGGGTGCAGATCATGCCAAGGCAAAAGAAGCGGTGGGTCAGATGCACAAGACGATGCTAGTCACGTGGGTGTCAACGAGAGGGAAAGGGCGGTCGGAATTTACCACTGGAGGTCGTCGGAGTTGAGCCAAGCTTCGGTTGCTTCCAGTGGTGGACGGTGACGACGTTCTAGGATGGTACAGAGAAAAAGAAAGGCATGATAAGATGCGCAAGGACATGTAGAGAATGCTCGCATGAAGCAGAGACAAAGGGATGGACGATGCTCACCGGAATTGGTCGCCGGAGGTCGTCGGTGCTGCGGCGGTGTGGGCACGATTACGGGAAGCCTGGTGGCGTGGTGTCTGCGCTGAGTGAGGGGAAACGAGTGGAGAGAGGAGGGGATCTTATAGACGGAGCTGGGGCGGAGATCACGCACGCATTCATCGCCAATTAAGAGGTTTAAAATCACGGCAGAGGTGGGGGAAGAAACGGGCGGCGACGTGTTCATCGCGCTGTTTTTGGGAGGACGATGACGACGTGGCGATGGGGCCACTGGTCAGTGAGAGCGGGGTCGAGTGGGTGCGCGTGAGAGAGCGAGGGGAAAACCCCGGGTGGGCTTAGTGGGCTGGTTTTGCTGATGGGTTAAAAGTCTGGCGCCGGCCTTTTCTTATTGCTTTAATCTTTTTATTTTTCTGTTTGAATTTCCAGGAAACATTTTCAAATGATTTTAAAATCCATTTGAATTCAAATCTCTTCTGGGTTTTTGTAGAGTGCAACACTCATATTTTTGAACATAAAAACATGTGGTCTCTCTGTTCTATCTTGGTCCTTTTGATTAAACAAAATAAATAGTGACAAAGCACTTGATTAGAATAAGTTTTTGAAAATGGTTTTAAATCCATATTTGTTTTGTAAATTTTCACCAAACTCCAACAATCAAACAAAGTAACAAGAGAACAAGCAAGGCTTGGTTTAAAACAAATAAACTCTTCAATTGAGAGTGGCATTGGTTTGATAGTTGCTCACATAAAATAATGAGCATCAGATGCTCTTGTTTTTTAAATGGTTTTGAAATGGAATCCCTAAATGATCATGGATGCATGAATGATATGCATGAGTTTTGAAACATTATTTTAGGGATGTTACAACGAGTAGGTAACATTTCTAGACGCAATGAAATGCCTATGAATTATTCTCTTGTTGTTGAACCTTTTAATTATTGGGGATTTGACTTTATGGGTCCTTTTCCTCCTTCAAAAGGGTATACTCATATTCTTGTTGTTGTTGACTATGTTACAAAGTGGGTAGAAGCCATACCTACAAATAGCGCTGATGGTAAGACCTCTTTAAAAATGCTTAAGGTTGTTATTTTTCCTAGGTTTGGTGTGCCTAGATATCTCATGACTGATGGAGGCTCTCATTTTATTCACGGGTTTTTTAGAAAAACTCTCACTAAGTATGATGTAAACCATATAATTGCTTCAGCTTATCACCCCCAAACCAGTGGGCAAGTAGAACTTTCCAATAGGGAAATTAAATCTATCTTGCAGAAAACTGTTAATAGATCTAGGAAAAATTGGGCTAAAAAGTTGAATGGCGCTTTGTGGGCTTATAGAACTGCTTATAAAAATCCTATGGGGATGTCTCCTTACAAAATGGTCTATGGGAAATATTTTCACTTGCCTTTAGAATTAGAACACAAAGCTTATTGGGCAGTGGAAGAGTTGAATAGAGATTTTAAACTTGCTAGTGAGAAAAGATTGCTTATGAGTGGAGAAGTGAAGCTTATGAAAATGCTAGACTCTTTAAGTGTCGGGGGGATAACCCCCGGTAGGGTCACGAGAGGGGAAACATGGCGCAGCTGGTTTGGCTCCGAGTAAAGAAAGAATCAGGCCGGGTAAGAACGGCCGAGTAAGATAAGCATGAAAGCCGAGATACAAACTATCTCGGCCCGTATAGGACAAAGTTGTAACCCTTGCAGGTACCAACGAGCCGTGTCAAGAAGGACGCGTGGCACCTTTCCGAGTAAGGTTCGGGAAGGACCATGGTAATGCATGGTCAAAAGAGAAGGGCGACGCCGGGATGACACAAAAGAAGCCGGGTGACGCCCAAAGCAAGCGCTGACGTACAAAGTAACTGCGTGACGCCAAAAAGAACAAGAAAAAGTGTACCAGAAGACCGTTAGCTGTCAAGCTTTATGGACCGGGCCTATGGGCTTAAGGCAAGCCCATAACCCGACCCATATTGTAGGGACCAAGATCCAAACAGTAAACCCTAGAACCCAAAGGGGTATTAGCTAGCTAGCACTGCCTATATAAGGGAGGGCATAGCGGTAGTAGAGGGAGGTTGGACCAAGGAGAGAAAAGGTGCTGCGCACTCAAGCCAATACAGCTCAAGGAGAACTTGTAATCTTTGGGGTATCAATCAAATTGTCAAGTGTGGAGAGTTCTTCTTGTTCTTCGTGCATGGCTCGACCATGCACTCCCTCCCCGGTGACCACAAGCACCCATTCGGCCCCCAACTTAAGCCTACCCATGGCATCTGCCGTGCCACCACCACGACAGTTGGCGCCCACCGTGGGGCAGAAGCAGGTGCTTGATGGAGTCTTCATCCGGACGGGCAACATCATCACTAAGACCGGCGAGCGCGTCTACTCCGGCCTCATCCAGAGGTTTGGAGAGCTCAACTTCGTCAGCGACAACGCGGGCTGCTTCGTAACCAGGCCGTTCCCTAGGGACGGTCGCTTCATCAAATTCGGCGAGCACCAGGTCTACGTCGCGGTGCACGTGGAGTGCACATATCCT
The DNA here is from genome assembly GCA_030063025.1 of Avena longiglumis. Lineage (NCBI taxonomy): Eukaryota > Viridiplantae > Streptophyta > Magnoliopsida > Poales > Poaceae > Avena > Avena longiglumis. Next base: position 101,713,854 of record CP125977.1, read on the forward strand.
GAGCACGTCGTCCTGGTGCCGGATCCCTCAACGGCACCAGTCGCTGGGAAACCTCTCCAACTCGTCTCCATGGAGGTAATGATGACTGCCCCAAACCCCGTAGCCCCCACAGTTGTTCCAGTGATAAATGAAAACACAGAAGGAGGAAATCATGAGGAAATGCCAAGGGCTGCAAGAACAGCAAAGGCGCCGCTGGAGAAACCAGAGAACATAGCTAGGAGCAAAAGAGCTAAGGAGCTACAGGAAGCGATAGACAAGTTGGCAGAGCCAGTGGCACAAGCAACTGACCCGACACGTGTGCAAGCCGAGTTGGAAGAAACCAGGATAAAAGTCCTGGAGAAAGCAAAGGAGCTAGCACAACAGCAGGATGTGGATATCACTATCCAAGAGCTTAACTCGGCAAATCGAGTCAAGGGCGCAAAGACCCGACTTGATGCAACGAGATTGAGAGGAAGGAACCTCAATGAAGAACTGGCAGATGCGACATCAAAGATAACACCAGAGAACAGCAATGAGACGGCCATGCGTCCAACGTACAACACAACAGCAGCTAATCTGCGAGCAGCAGAAGCAGCAATGGCATAATTACCCCACTTGGAGGGGAAGCAAAGAAAAGGAAGCAAGAACGAGTCAATGAGTTAGTAAAAGCAGCCAGCATGCTGAATGGGGCATATTACAGAGAAAATTCGCGTATAGCAGGGAGATCACAGCTGGTTCACTTGGCAACTCCTATTCCGGCAAGATCGGCTGGGCACACCGCATCCTCACCCGGAGCGGCACCCAGGCCAAGAAAATAAAAAAGTGTGGATTCTGGAAGAAACAAGCAGATGGTCGCCTATGATCCGGCAGTAGTTCAAGGAAACCCGGCGCATGCGCAAGGGGCAAAAAGAAATAATCCCCGATAAAATGAAAACCAGGAAAAAATTGGACAGAGAAATGACAACGGAGGGCAAAATTTTGCGCCTCATACTCGGCGCGCAACTCACTCGGCAGGAGGAGGAAATCCAGCTCCGAATAACGCACCAGCTCAGCTGGAAAGAAGACAGCAGAGCGCGGGAAAAGCAGGTCAATAGCCAGCTGACCCGAACGCGAATAAGTATAATGATGGTTACTCGGCAATGGTAAATGACGGGTATGAGCTGCCGGATCATGCATATCAAGCAATGGGAGCGAGATACGGAGGTAGGAACCTTCAGCCGGATGATGCCAGGCTGAAGCTTGACCGCATAAAAATGGCAGAGATAATTGAATCACAAGGTCCGCAGGGTCCACCATGTTTTGGCCCAAGGATCATGAAGGGGCCACCTGTGCCAAATTTCTAGCTGGCCAGAGGGACAAAAACATATGATGGAAGCACAAAGCTAGAGGATTGGCTCATAGACTATGGAACCGCTGTGAATATCGCGTAGGGAAACTTGAGATGGGCAGTACGTTACGTACCGCAGATGCTGGAAGGACCGGCTCGGGTATGGTTGAACAATTTTCCACCCGAAAGCATCAACGGTTGGATTGATTTTCACGACGCCTTCGTGAGCAATTTCACGAGCACTTACAAGATGCCGAATCGCCCACAGCAACTAGAAATGTGCAAGCAAAGACCGAATGAGACAGACAGGGAGTTCCTCACAAGGTGGTGTACGATGCGTAACTCTTGTGAAGGGGTAATCGAGTCACAAGCAATCGCATGGTTTGCACAAGGATGTAGACATGGGAGTGTGCTGTGGCAAATGTTACAAAGAGATATGCCAGCAAGCCTAGCAGAGACGATAAGAATCGCCGACTCGTACGCCTTAGGAGATCCGACTCAGCCGCTGCTCATGTCGGCAGACGGGATGACTGAGACTCAGATCTATGATGCTGCCAGGTCGCAAAGGCGCCAGGAGAGATCCGAATACATAAGGAAGAGAAGAGACGAGAGGCCGGATTACAGGTATGGTTCGGCTCAGGTTGTAGCAGTGAGTCAGGATCATCCAGATGCTGGAAGCAGTCAACGTCAAAGGACAAATGGTCAACAACAATGGGTGCCAAAGAATGACGGCAAAAGGCCATACGATCAAAGGAAACAGTATCAAGACCGAAAAAAATACACCTACAAGATGATGCTGGATCAGCCGTGTAAGTTTCACACGCCAAGTCCGAGTAAGCCGACAAATCACTCAACAAGGCAATGCACTTGGTTTCAGAAAGGAGACAGAGTGGACTCGCAGAATAAGCATCTTCCACCACCTCCCCCTCCTCCACTTACAGGGGGAAATGCTCAAGCAGTAGGACTAGATAACAGATATGAAAACAGGCAGCCGAGGTATCAGAATCAAGAAAGAAGAGAAGCTGTGCACCAAGTGCACAATCCAAGAGGTGACGATGCCCATGTCGGCCACGGAACTAGAAATGAGTACAGAGAACATCACCAGAGCTATGTTGTCTTTGTCACAGAGCCAAATGACAAGAAGAGCCAGCAGCGATGAATGATGGAAGTGAATGCCACGATGCCGGCAATTCCCAAGTACATGCATTGGTCTGAGCAAGAGATAACTTGGAGTATAAAGGATCACCCCAAAATCATGCCAACCCTAGGAGGATACGCTCTGGTTCTGGATCCAACGTTCATGGGCCCAGATATCAACGTGAAATTTTCAAAGGTGTTAATCGATGATGGCAGTAGCATCTACATCATGTACAAGGATACTATGCTCAAGTTAGGCATTACCATGAACATGCTGGAGCCGACTAAGACCACTTTCCACGGGATTGTGCCGGGATTGTCCTGTGAGCCAATTGGCAAGATCTGGGTCGATGTCTTATTCGGCAACAGAGAAAATTGTTGCACTGAAGCCATAGAGTTCGAGGTAGTAGATTTGGTCAGCTCATATCATGCCTTACTCGGCAGGTCGGCTATGGCAAAGTTCATGGCTCCTCCTCACATCGCTTACTTAAAGATGAAGCTGTCAGGCCCATGTGGGGTGATCACAGTTGAAGGAGATTACAAAAGATCTATTGCTTGTACCTCATCTGGGTCTTCACTGGCCGAGTCACTCGTCATAGCACAAAAGAAAAGTCAGATGTTGGAGGTGTCAGCATTGGCCAAAGCAGCACAAATGTCCATGCCGGCACTCACCAACCCGCATGGCAATGTGTCACTTCAAGCTACCAAGGAAACCAAGAAGGTGCAGGTGGATGAAACTTTCCCAGAGCGCACAGTAACCATTGGGGCTGGCCTTACAGATAAATAGGAAAGCGAGCTCGCCAGCTTCCTCCGTGAGAATCGGGACATCTTTGCATGCTCCACTCAAGATCTGCAAGGAGTTTAGAGGGAGCTGGCTGAGCACTCTCTTCATGTAAGACCAGATGCAAGGCCGGTGAAGTAACCCCTCCGCCGCTTCGCCAAAGATAGGAGGAAAGTAATAGCGGCCGAGATTGCAAGACTTTTAGCTACTGGATTCATCATGGAAGTGTTGCACCCGGACTGGTTGTCAAATCCAGTCCTGGTCGAGAAGAAGAAAGATGACCCAAACATGGTAGTAGTATGGCGCATGTGTATTGATTACACAAACCTCAATAAGGCGTGTCCGAAAGAGCCATTTCCTCTGCCTCGGATCGATCAAGTCATAGATTCTACTGCTGGGTGTGAGTTGTTGTCATTCGTGGATGCATATTCAGGATTCCATCAGATTCCACTGAATCCAATGATCAAATAAAGACAGCTTTTATCACCCCGTACGGGGCTTATTGCTATTGCACCATGCCATTCGGATTGAGAAATGCAGGCGCAACATATCAAAGATGCATGCAAAAATGCTTGCAAGATCAATTGGACAAAAATGTTCAAGTATACGTCGATGACGTGGTAATAAAAACCAAACAAAGTCATACTCTAATTGAGGACTTACGTCAAACATTCGCAAACTTGAGAAGATTCCGGATGAAACTTAACCCGGAAAAATGTACATTTGGTGTCCCGGCTGGAAAATTACTCGGATTCCTTGTATCTAGCGGAGGAATTGAAGCTAACCCGACAAAGATCAGGGCCATCGAAAGAATGGAATTGCCAAAAACCCTCAATGATGTCCAGAAGTTTATTGGATGCCTGGCTTCATTGAGCAGGTTTGTTAGTCGGCTAGGCGAAAAAGCCCTACCACTATATCAGCTGATGAAGAAATTAGACAAATTCACATGGACACAAAAAGCTGATAGCGCTTTCCATGAATTAAAGAAAATGTTGGCAACAACACCAATATTAGCATCACCACTATCCAAGGAGCCAATGTTGCTCTATGTCACTGCAACCAACAGAGTTGTAAGTGCAGTAATAGTGGTTGAACGTGAAGAAGGGGGCAAATCATTCCAAAGACTAGTATATTACTTGAGCGAAGTGCTCTCTGTCTCGAAACAGAATTACCCGCATTATCAGAAGATGACATATGGGGTATATATGGCAGCAAAAAAGCTGAAACATTATTTTCAAGAACACCCAATCCGGGTAATATGCGAGGCACATATCTCGGATATATTGGGCAGCAAAGATGCCAGCGGCCGAGTAGCCAAATGGGCCATTGAACTAGCACCATACACTCTACAATATGATAGGCGGGATGCAATAAAATCTCAAGCCGTTGCAGATTTCTTTGTAGAATGGATGGAGATGCAGTACGAGCCACCACTGCCAGATCCAAATTACTAGAAAATGCATTTTGACGGGTCCAAGGCGAGAATGGGTCTGGGCGTCGGGATAGTGCTCACATCTCCAAAGAGGGATCAACTGAGGTATGTCTTGCAGATTCATTTTGCTGCTTCTAACAACGTTGCCGAGTATGAAGCACTCGTCCATGGCATTAAAGTAGCCAAGGAAATTGGTATCAAAAGGATCATGTGTTTTGGCGATTTGGATTTGGTGATTCAGCAAGTGTCTGGACATTGGGATGCACTGGACGCAAACATGGCATTATATCGCTTTCACGTGCAGCAAATTTTGGGATATTTTGACGGTTGTGAATTTCATCACATTCCTAGAGAAGAAAATGAGGCAGCAGACGTGTTATCCAAGCTAGGATCATCTAGACAAGCAATACCACCAGGGGTAGCATTGGAGCATCTCAGGAAGACATCGATCAAGTCGTCACCAGAGTCCGAATCAATCAGGGTCATCTTGTCGAGTCAGGAATCAGAGGCAGTGCCAATGGATATCGACTCAGGGGTAGGTTCGAGTCACTCGGCAACTGATCCGTTCACCTCAGGGGTAGCCTAATCACACTCGGGGACTCCTCAGGTTATGTCGGCAGAGCATATGTCGGCAGAACCAATGGACATTGATGTTGAAGCCGACCCGAAACCACTAATACCAACATGGGCACAACCAATATTCAGTTATTTGAAAGATGGAACCTTGCCGAGTGATGAAACACTGGCAAGGCAAACGGCACGAAGAGCAAAAGCATACACCATAATCAACAAGGAACTCTACAAGCGAAGTGTGACAAGTGTACTGTAGCGTTGCATCAGCTCAGAGCAAGGCCAGGAGATCTTGTTGGATATCCATCAGGGAGAGTGCAGGCACCATGCGTCATCAAGAGCGTTGGTAGCCAAGGCATTCCGACATGGATTCTACTGGCCAAGCGCATTGGCACAAGCGCACGAGTTAGTCAGGAAATGCAGTGGTTGTCAACACTATGCGTCCAAATCACATTTACCAGCTGAAGACTATACCAATCACTTGGCCGTTTGCAGTATGGTGCCTAGATATGGTAGGACCATTCAAACCAGCAAGGGGAGGCATGACTCATATCTTGGTCATGGTTGATAAGTTCACTAAGTGGATAGAAGTGAAACCAATCAAAAAACTGGACGAGAAAACAGCTGTTACATTCCTAAGGGATATAATCCTCAGATACGGTTACCCGCACAGTCTGATTACGAACAATGGCACAAACTTTTCCAAAGGAGCTTTTGCTCTCTTCTGTGGGTAACACCGAATAAGACTCGACGGAGCGTCAGTCGCCCATCCAGAATCAAATGGACAAGTTGAACGGGCTAATGGCTTAGTTCTGTTCGGGATAAAACCCCGCTTAATGGAACCACTCCAGAGATCACCTGGTTGTTGGCTAGAGGAACTAACCTCAGTATTGTGGAGCTTAAGAACGACTCCGAATCGATCAACTAGTTATACGCCATTTTTCCTTGTATATGGGGCTGAAGCAATTTTGACTGCCGACATAGAATATAACTCGCCAAGGATAAGGCAATACTCGGAAGCCGAGGTAAAAGAGGCCCGAGGAGATGGAGTAGATTTACTCGAAGAAGCAAGGGAAAGGGCATTCTCCAGATCTACTATATATCAACAAAATCTCCGATGCTACCATAGCCGGAAAGTGCAACCTCGTGTTTTTCGAGAAGGAAATATGGTGCTACGGCTGGTGCAGCGCACAGCTGGAATGCATAAATTATCACCTCCATGGGAAGGTCCATTCATTGTAAGCAGAGCATTGCACAATGATTCCTACTATCTCATAGACGCTCGTGAAGCGCAAAAGAACAAGGCGGATAGGTCAGGAGATGAAACCAAAAGGCCATGGAATGTGGCATTGCTTCGTCCCTTCTATACTTAAGAGAAGCAGTGCATGTATCACTTGAACTCTCATATGTCGGACGTGTTTGCCGGCTATGTGCTAATAATAAAATGGTATGATTCGAAAAACTAACTCGGGGACTACCCTTTAGGCTTTCCATTTCAATTATTCTATGTCGGCTGGCGTGATACCTGAAATTTATCTTGGAACGAGTAGTGTTTAGTCGGAAGAAATCAACTCTTAGACTATGCTGTTGTTCGAAAACACGGCTTCATGGCAAGCAAGAGAAAAAGATCTAAGATGAGTAAACACGAACGTCGGATAAATACAAGGGAGAAACGCGAGTCGGCTTTAGTTTTTGCCTAACTCTTTGCAGGTCTTGTTATACTATGTGTCGAGTAATCTCGGCCAAGCTATCCAACTTTCATACCCGCTAACTATATCCTTTGTACTTTGAGATCCTAATGTCGAACACCGAAAAAGGTAGACAAGGGCTAGAGGCAAGGAAAGGTGACACGGCAAAATGAAACTCGGGGACTTGCCCTTGAAAGATTCGCACTAAGAGCATAACGCAAACATATAAAGCCTATCAAAAGGCACATAATCAAACTTTGAGTGCAATGTTTGTTACATCTGTACCCGACATACCGGGGATCTAATAAAAGTTCAAGTATTTGTTGGCCTAAGGAGCAGAAGAACTCGGAAGAGTGTTATTGGAGCCAGGAGTGCTTGGGGCATCGGCCGGGTGAGGGGCATCTGCAGCCGGGTCATCTGGATCATCTGACGCGGTTGCCTCGCTGTCACCACCCTCTTCATCAGCAACTTCGACGAGCGGGTCGCCAAGGTCGAGAAAGCTAGGCCCTTCACACCAATCGTGCACCATGGTGTACTCGATCATGGCATAAGCTCGCTCCTGGCGCTTTTTGATCAGCTCCGGGTCATTCAGCCATTTGCCATCTCCCCTTATACGAGCAAGAACGTCGAGGTTGATGTCCTAGTTGTTGGAGATATGCCCTAGAGGCAATAATAAATATAGTTATTATTATATCTTTGTGTTTATGATAAATGTTTACATTCATGCTATAATAGTATTAACAAGGAAACATTAATACTTGTGTGATTTGTAAACTTAATTTGAAGTCCCTAGTAAAGCCTCTATATAATAATAGCTTGTTGGTTAATAGATGATTGTGGTTTCCCTATCATGAACATTGAGATGTTATTAACAACAAGATCATATCGTTAGGAGAATGATATGGTGGACATACTCCTATAGATAAGCGTAGCATAAAGATCAAGTCATTTTAATAGTTTAACTGCTATATGCTTTCTGATACATAGTAACCTAATTCCTTCGACCATGAGATCATGCATATCACCTTTACCGGATGGATGCTTTGATGACATCAAACACCACACCGTGAATCGGGTGGCTATAAAGGTGGCATTGAGTGTTCGAAAAGTATTGGTTGAGACACATGGATCAAGAGTGGGATTTGTCCATCCATATGACGGATAGATATACTCTAGGCCCTCTCGGTGAAATGTCATCCAATTATCTTGCAAGCATGTGACTGGCTCACAAGGGGTCACATATCACGGGGACGAGAAAAGAGTACTTATCAGTAACGAGGTTGAACCAGGTATGCAGAGATACCGACGATCAAAACCTCGGATAAGTAAACTAGCGTGAGACAAAGGGAAATTGGTATCGTATGTAAGTGGTTCATTCGATCGCAGAGTAATCATTGAAATATGTGGGAGCCATATGAATTTCCAGATTCCTCTATTGGTTATTGATCGGAGAAGTGTCTCGATCATGTCCGCATAATTCACGAACCGTAGGGAGACACATAAGGATTCGACGTTGTTTGAGTAGTTATGGTATTATGAGAAAGAGACCGAATGTTGTTCGGAGTCTCGAATGGGATTCGGGATATCACGAGGAGATCCGGAATGGTCCGGAGAATAAGATTTATATAAGGAAAGTCCCGTTTCGGAGTTGGGGAATGGTTCCGGTGTTTTCATCGGGAATGTTTTAGAAGGTTCAATGTCCGCACTCGGGGAAGGGTACATGAATGTGTTATATCAAGTTGGTATGGTTGCATCATGTACTCGGTGTCACCGCTGATCAAAATAGAGGGTTTATTCAAATCCTAGTTTGAAAAGTCAAACGACTAGTTTGAAAGTCAAACGGTAGTTTTTGGAAAGAGGAGGAGGTGGAAGCCGAGTTGGGAGGAGTTCCTCCTCCAACCGTGGCGCCACCCAAGCCGAGTTGGGGAGGACTCCTCCTCCCTTGGCTGGCGCCCCTCCACCTATATAAGGAGGGCGGCTTCCTCCTGACACACAACTTCCACGCCTCAAACCCTAGCAGCTGCTGCCCACCATAGCCGCCGCCGCCCCCTAGGGTTTCTACCCTAGCCGCCGACTTGGGCACCTCCAAGCCCTAGCCGCCGGCTCCAGCACCTCTTCCTCGGCGTGTCTAAACCCTAGATCGTCGAGGGATTTCTCATAGCCCACCATACTCGCTCCGGCTTAAGGCGAAGCCCTGCGAGATCTCCCCTCTACTTCCGGTACCACGTTGTCCGCTTATCGCGAGGAGAGTGCTACAACCTCCGCTGCCGGCTGGAACAAGGGAGAGGAAGGTCTTCGTCGAGTACCGAACGTGTGACCGACTGCGGGAGCGCTGCCGGAACGCAGCGCCGGAAGGATCGTCTACGCGATCTTGAGATCGGGAAGAGTACGACTACATCACCCACGAGAATCCGCTCTCGTTAAACACTTTGGAACCTTCGAGGGTGAGTTATTCTATCGACTCATTGCTACAACCTAGTAGATAGATCTTAGCTTGTTTGTTTGTATGCGGTAGAATTTTTTTGTTTTCCATGCTACGAAACCCTACAGTGGTATCAGAGCCGTGTCTATATGTAGATCTGTTGCACGAGTAGAACACAATGATCATTGTGGGCGTTGATGCTTTTATTGTCGATTGCTTCTTGTGTACTTTGCATCTTGCGGTATATTGGGATGAAGCGGCCCGGGCTAGCCTTATATGACATCGTTCATGAGACTTGCTCCACGCTTGACATGCAACTTGTATTGCATAAGTGGCTTTGCGGGTGCCTGTTTCTCCTAGCATAGTTAAGATCCAATTTACAACGGGTGATTAACAATACTAGTATCAATGTTGTGGTTCTTGTTCGCAAGTTAGAACGACACTTATTGAAAGCCCCAAACCACGTAAAACATGCAAAGAAAGTAGAGGCGTCTAACTTTGTTTTGCAGGGGTGTGCTGTGATGTGATATGGCCATGATTGTGATTATATTTGATGTATGCAATGTTCCTTATTGTAAGTTGGCAACCGGCAGGAGCCATATGGTTGTCTTTAATTTATGTTAAGACCCGCGTGTCTATTCAAAGTACTTGTAATAGTTGAAGCCGGTGGACGACAACCATGGAGAAGCGTCATTGACCTCGATGCAATGCTGGTGATGATGGAGATCATGTTCATGCTAGAAGATGGAGATCGGAAGCACAAAGAAGAAAGGCCATATCATATCACATATTATGAATTGCATGTGATGTTAATCCTTTATGCATCTTGTATTGCTTAGTAGACGACGGTAGCATTATAAGATGATCCCTCATGCACATGAATTTCAAGTCATAAAGTGTTCACCCTTAGTTAGCACCGTTGCTAAAGCTTGTTGTTTCGAAGCACCACGTGATGATCGGGTGTGTTAGATTCCGCAAGTGTATACAACGTGAGCAAGCCAGATTTGCTCATGCGGAAACTAAGGTTTGATCTTGACGATCCTAGCATGTACAGACATGGTCTCGGAACACGGATCACCGAAAGGTAAAGCATGAATCATATAGTAGATATGATGAACATGTCGATTGTTCGCCATTGAAACTATATCAACTCTCGTGATGATCGGTGTTGATGTGGTGGATTTGGTTCGTGTGATCACTAAAACAATGTGAGGGATATTGTTTTGAGTGGGAGTTCACCTAGATTAATTTTATTATTAACTTGAACTCAATTTGTCATAAACTTAGTCTAAACTATTGCAAATATGTTGTAGATCAATGGCAGCCCCTACCATCAATTTTAATGCGTTCCTAGAGAAAGAAAAGTTGAAAAACAATGGAAGCAACTTCGCGGATTGGTTCCGCAATTTGAGGATTTTCCTCACAGCTGGTAATTTGACCTATGTGCTGGATGCACCTGTCGTGGTGGTGGCACGGCAGATGCCATGGGTAGGCTAAAGTATGAGGCCAATGGATGCTAGTGGGATCCGGGGAGGGAAGATGCAACTGTCTTTACACTCAAGCTGCCAAAGTGATGAACTTTATTTCTCTCTTGGTGGGTTACAAGTGCTCCTAGAGCTTCTGAGGGACAATGTGAATCTCCCACCTAACGGTCCTCAAAGAATCGATCCTCCCTCGTGGTCCAAACCTCCCTTATAAAGGGGTGCCTTGGGTGCCCTTAGGGTCGAGAGCAAGCATATTCGTGGAATATGCTTGTCCCAAAATAGTAGTTCGGCCTCCTTTCCTGTTGCCCTTCTAATGACCGGCAAGGCTCCAGTGGCCCCTCCTGCGTGCCTCGGGCTCCGGGACTGCCACCTCCGTGACCTCCTTCGCCCCTCCGACGTGCATCCTTGTCTCTTGTGCTTGCCTGTTCGATTCCTTCTAGCCTGCAATATGTAGTTGACCTTGGGCTTCTCCTTCTCCTACAAGCTTCAGATCACTCGGCCTTACCTTGTGTTACTCGGCTCGTTCCTCACCGCACGAAGATCATTCGGATAACCCGCCGATTCTCTCGTTAACTCGGCCGTAACCACTTGATACATATACATGGTCTTCTTGCCTCCTCATCGGCCGACATATCCATGATTCGGCCGACCTAAGTAGAAGCTTCGGAAACGGGGACGGTACCTCTGTCTTTCCCGTCTCGACCTACCCGAGGTTAACCCCGACATTAGTCCCAGCTGGTGTGGCCTGTCAATAGCTTTGGCGGGTTATATCGACTTCATTACTTTCTTGAGTTTTGTTTCGAGCTTTGTCCTCGTCCGAGGTTTCCTTGTTCCTTCCATTGTACGCCATGTCCTACGTGTCACCTCATCATTGCTTTTCTAGTTTTTAGGTCCTTCTACGGCTTCTTGACAAGCTACGATTGAATTTCTGTTCTGCGCGCCATGCGTCTTCTGCATCAGCTCCCTCGGGATCGTAACAACTTTTCTTTGTCTGTGGTCGTTGGTGTGGCTCCACTTACCGTCGTGTGTTCGTGCCGTTTCCACGATATACACGGGTAACTGCCACACCCACGATCCCACTCCCTGTGCGTGGCTCGTCTATAAAGAGGGAAAACGTGCCCGCAGGGTTCATCTTTCCCCTTATCGCTCGCGTCTGCTCTCCTTCTTCCCTTCGCCTGCGTGCTCTCCTGCCGCTCCGCCGCCGTTCATCCGCCAGAGCCTCCGCCGGTGAGGACTCCGTCGCGTCGTTCGCCCGCGCCCTACGGCTGTGGGTCCGCCGCCGGTGAGTTCTTTCTGACCATCTTGCCCAGATCTTGCCCTAGATCAATCTGCTTCGTTTTCGTGCTCAGGCGGCGGTTCTTCCTCTCTTCGCCATTGTTTTCGTGCTAAGTTCCGACGGGGCCTTGTAGCTCTAAGCTCCCCTCCGCCGCCAGTTCTTCCTCCGGCGATCTCTCCGGCGCACCCATGTCTAGCTCGTTTAGCGGTGCTCTTGTCGAAGACGATGACGCTGGCTCTGGGCCCGAGCGTGGATCGTGGCAGGGCTCCTCGATCACGCCGTGAGATTGAATGGCTCATCCGAACGTCGGATTCTGCCGAGGTTTCTGCCGTTTACCCGGCGAATCCTCTCCGATTATCGAGAGAGGCGAGTATGTGGTTTTCATGTCTCCGCCGCCTGTGGCTTCGGTCTCCCTCTCGGCGATTTCGCTAGAGAATTCCTTGATTACTTGACCTTCACGCACCACCTTCTGCGACGCCATAGCTTCTCTTTACGCTTTTATTTCGCATCGGAGGGTTACTTGACTGTGGCCATCGATTACGTCTGGTCGAAGTTCTTCCAGATCCGCTCAACGTCGTTCTGACAAATCTCGCATCCTTCCGAGAAGCTGCTCACCCAATGTGGGCGGCGTCTATTACACCTCGGAGGAAATCCGTGTTCCCCGTGTCACCGGGTTGAGTCATGCAAGAAATGGCATAAATCATTCTTCTATGTCAAGAACGGAGGGCTAAGACAAGATTCGCTCCACCGTTCTCAATCGCCCCCTTCCAAAGTGAACTGCTATATAATCCGAGAAAAACTCACGCCTTGGCGAGGCTTTAGATTCGGCTAAAGAGTTGATCCGGGCGGTATGCGGCGAAGACGATGGCGACTTTTATCGATGGCGGATCTGCCCTTCCAAAGCGGACCCACAAGCTTTGCTATATGAGTGGTCCTCGATCCGAACCGAGTCTCGACCGTGGAGTTGGACAACTATCTTATTCATAAGCGTCGAAGCTATCTTCAAGACCGAGATGCCTGAGGATTGGTCTTGGGGGTTAAAACCATTTACCCGCGACAATCCGCCTCCCGAGGTATGCCTAATCCTCATTACTCTATTTCTCCTTAATTCCTAGAGACTGGTTTACATGATTTTCTTTCTCCTCGTCCTGCAGAGGTTTGCAGAGCAGAAGAACGAGGACGCCGAGGTTCTGCAGCTCCCTTGGCCCGCAGACAGGAGTGCCCCGGATACTGGTGAGCCGGACTCCGAGGAGTTCGTCCCTAAGTCGGATCCTGCTCCGGCTCGAGCTCGCGGCAAAACTCCAGCGCAAGAGGAAGAAGGTGATTCGGACGAGGTCCAAGTTCTTGAGGTAGTTGCCGCCATGCCTATTTCTTATGCATTTCCGGCTTCTACTTTCCTAGCTAATCCGGCCGGTCAGGTTCACGATGCCGAACCTATTGCTTCCCGGCCTCCCGTTACCTCGGGGAAGCGCGGGGCTCCTGCTAGTGCCTCGGAGGCAGTTCCTAAGAAACGAATAAAGAAATCTGCTCCGAATCCCCCTAGGCGCAAGACCATGCCTAGGGTTGCTGGGTAAGTTCTTTTGCCTATATTTCTTGTTTCTCTCTTTCTGTTTCCCATACTGACGAATCTTCTTTCTTATTTTGGCAGTGCTCCTCTGTCTGTTAAACCCGGCAGTCCTAGTATGACTAGCCGTCCGATTCGGCCGCCATCTCCTCCTCCCACTGATGATAGTCGAATTCCTAGTCCTATTCGTCCTGCTTCTCCCCCCGCTCCAAATACTTCGCCTGCTCGTCGTGATGCCCCTGAGACTTCTCCCATTGATCTGGATCCGATCCGGCCCTCCGATGTTTTCGTTGAGCCAGCTGTCCCCTCTATGGGTCCCAGCGTTTCCATTGAACCTCCATCTACTGCAGCAGTTTCTACGGTCATCCCGACCTTGGCCGAGAAGGTCGTTGCCGGCCCTCTGCGAGCTTATCTTCCGCTGATCCTAAGGACTCCGTCCCCACTTCGGAGGCGCAACTTCCTGCTGACGCCTCTTCTAAGGAGAAACGTGCTATTGCCGTCAAGACTTCCTCTCAGAAAGGTCTTGCCGGCTCTTCTCAGCTGAATATTGCGGACGCTTACAAGGGAGTCATCTGCCAAAGTTATCATACCTCGACCGGAAGTCAGCTTGCTCTTCATAAGAGCCCTGCGACTGCCATGGTCGGACCGCCTGCCCGGGGTAAAGTTTTAACTCGGACTGCTAGCGGGAACAGCCTTGGAGCGCTAGTTGAGTATGCCAATAACTGGAATGCTGCTGATCATTTTGAGGGCAATCCAGCCAACCAACCTTTCCAGCTTTCTGACATCAGTGGCCGTTTTGATCATGCTGCCCAGTATATCATTGATACCAACAAGATGAATGCGGTAATTATTTTATCTCCGAGTCTTAAATTATTCTCCAGATGTTACCATATCTCCTAGTCCCCGAAACTTGCAAGGAGATAACTTGTTGTCTGCTTGGAGGTTTGACTTAATTTTATTTCTAGGTTTTGTTAGTCCGGCCATCTAGTTCGTAGTTTATCCGGACGTGATGTAGCTTTGAATATCCATTCCCCTAGAGTCGAGTTAAGTCCTTCTTGACTCGGATCTGACATAGTTTTGAATATCCATCCACCTGTAGCCGAATTAAGCTTTGCTTGATTTGGATGTAGTTTAGCTTTGAATATCCAGCCACCTATAGCCGAATTAAGCTTTGTTTGATTTGGATTTGGTATAGCTTCGAATATCCAGCCAACTAGAGCCGAATTAAGCTTTGCTTGATTCGGATCTAGTTTAGCTTTGAATATCCAGCCACCTAGATCGGAGTTAAGCTTTGCTTGATTCGGATCTAGCTTAGCTTTGAATATCCAGCCACCTAGATCTGAATTAAGCTTTGCTTGTTTCAGATCTGGTATTGTTTTGAATATCCAGCCACCTAGAGCCGAATTAAGCTTTGCTTGATTCGGATCTAGTTTAGCTTTGAATATCCAGCCACCTAGAGCCGAATTAAGCTTTGCTTGTTTCAGATCTGGTAGTGTTTTGAATATCCAGCCACCTAGAGCCGAATTAAGCTTTGCTTGATTCTGATCTAATTTAGCTTCTACTTGTTGTTTTATGACTTTGCTTCATTGCTCAGGTTGCACATGACCGACGGACCGCCGAGTTTCAGAGGTTGCTTTTTTCGCACCGTAAGCTGGAAGAGAAGTACGAGAAAGTTCTGCCCGTGGCAAAGAAGGCCGGTAAGTCGATAGTTCGTTTTCCTTATTTCCACAGGTAATATCAATAACCTCAATATCCGCCTTGAAAAGAAGATCAAGACCTTGGAAGGTTAGTTTCCTTTCTACTTCCTTCCTTCTCCTTTTAGTATCTATACTAAGTTTCCTTATTGCGTTGGGCTGTGGCAAAGCCGAGTTGCAAGACTTTGCAGTGTCGCAACAAGATTGCATGCCCATGCCTGACGTGATGCTTCATTTTTTAGAACAAAGCGCAGTTCACTCAAGCAACTACAAGAGAAAGATGATGAGATAGCTCGTCTGAAATCCGAGGTGAATACACTCAAGCTCTCTCAGAAATCCGAGCTAGAAAAGGTCGACCAAGAATTTGCCGAGGAGAAGAATCGGCTGACTCTGGATTTACAGAAGAGCAAAGAGCTCCTCGAAGCTGCCGAACTTAACACTCGTGGTTTGAGCGAGGAACTTGCTCGTTTCGAGAAGAGTAAAACTGCTTGGGCCAAAGACCTTCAGATAATGATGCATTACATTCATCGTAAGTTAGTTGGCTTGGCCGAACTATGTTTTTTCTTTGTCGTCATTGCTATCTTTTGACACGTCCATGTTTTGCGCAGATCACTTCCCCGAAGCCAAACCCGTGAGTTCTAAAGCTGTTCTTGCAGCTCGCGCTCGTCGAGATGAACCTGTTGCTGTTGACTTTGAATATTCTATGGAGGATTTCTTGGTTGCTGTTGGTGCTGCAGTTGGTCCGATGAAAATTATGGGCCGGGACTTGGTGCAGGCCGCTATCCGAGCTTACCATGTACTCTGGCCGAATACCTCAGGGACTCCTGATATCAACGAGGTTAAGTTATTGGTGACGGTGATGGCATCCGAGAGACAGCAGTTGAGTCTTTGTTGAGAATCTGCTGCGGCGTCTTTGGTGCCGACATGGCCCTTACTGTAATCATGTCATGGTATGAAGACATTTCTCTTGACATTCTGAGGAATCTGCGCACTGGCTCCCGCTGGGTTGAAGATCCCACCTTTGTTGCTCTTCGACAAGCTCGGGCTTTCCAGCTCGTCGAGTATGCCGATGTGCATACTTGGAATGAAGGGCCGAGTTTTCTCCCAGATCCGGATCAGGAGGTCGCGGCTGAAGATGCTTCGGGTGATGATTCGGCTGAGCACGGGGAAGGTGAGGATGATTCGGCCACCTCCGATAGCTCTAGCTCAAGCTCAGATAGCAACGGCGACGCGCGGTCTTCCTCAAAAGGCACCGGTCATTCTACGCTGCATCGATGCTCTGAACAACCCGTGATACCGCCGGTTACACTGGTCGGCGGAGGCGGCGACCTCGATCGTTCCTCCTACAGCGGAGTGCCCCGTACCTGAGCAAGGAGCTGCCCCTCCACCGAACAACGCCTAAGTTATCTGTGATCCCTGGTATGCCGGGCGTACAATGTAGACGAAAAATTTGTCGACTCGTGTGATTCGAACCTCTTTTGCTATGTGTTGTTGAGATTCTTCATTAAGTGGATGCTCGTCCGAATTCTTGCTTTGCTGGCTCGTAATTTCCTCATCTTTTAGGGCTCAACTTTGCCGCTATTTTGATGGTCTTATCCGCATCGCTGAATATCTACTTTGACCTATTTGAATATAAGTTAACTACTCGTTGTGGAGCAAGCAACAATCGCTGGATCGTTGCCATCGTCGAACTTCTTTATATAAATCACGTTTCGGAGGTGGTATAAAACTGACATGATTGCGTTTGGCATAGGTTCGAGGTATCATACGGTAGTCCCCGGATCATTGCTTTAGATGCCGAGATTTAAGTGTCAATACGCATTTGACATATCATATGATAATCCCTGAGTCAATGCTTTTGGCACCGAGGTATATATTCGTAATATGAAAGGAACACAACAAACGGCAGTCCCCGAGTCACTGCTCTGGGTGTCGAGGTTCAAACATATAATAGGAAATAATCATTACATATGGCAGTCCCCGAGTAACCGCTCTGGGTTCTGAAGTTTAAACATCTAACATGAAATAACATAAGATATTGTAGTCCCCGAGTGACTGCTCTGGGTGCCGAGGTTTAAACATCTAACATGAAATAACATAACATATTGTAGTCCCCGAGTAACTGCTCTGGGTTCCGAGGTTTAAACATCTAACATGAAATAACATAACATATTGTAGTCCCCGAGTAACTGCTCTGGGTTCCGAGGTTTACACATCTACCATGAAATAACATAACATATTGTAGTCCCCAAATAACTGCTCTGGGTGCCGAGGTGCAAATACATCATTGGTTTTTGACCTTGAGATGTAACGCTACGAGTAAAACGGCCGAAGTAAAGCCACATTCCAGGGGCGCTTCGTTTCTTCACCAGCTTTGTCTGCCTTGTTCTCTCCAGGGGATTGAGCATCAATCAGATAATATGCATCGTTGTGCAATGCTTTGCTCACGATAAATGGTCCTTCCCATGGGGGTGATAATTTGTGCATGCCGGCCGTGCGCTGCACCAGCCGGAGGACTAGATCTCCTTCCTTGAATACTCTTGGGTTCACTTTCTTGCTGTGATATCGCCGTAAGTTCTGTTGATAAATAGCCGATCGTGATAATGTCAACTCTCGCTTCTTCCAACAGTCTCTGGCATCTTGCCGAGCTAATTCATTTGTTTACGAGTTGTGTCTTGAGCAACTCTTGGCGAATCATAGATTATGTCGGCTGGGAGTACTGCCTCTGCTCCGTATACCAGAAAGAATGGGGTGTAACCCGTTGATCTATTCGGAGTAGTCCGGAGACTCCATAACACGGCTGGGATTTCTTCTATCCAACATCCTGCCGACCGCTGCAATGGTTCAACCAGTCGTGGTTTTATTCCTGATAACACCAGTCCATTAGATCTTTCAACCTGCCCATTGGATGCTGGGTGGGCCACCGAGGCAACATCTAGTCTTATGTGCTTCTCTTGGCAAAATCTGGCGAAGGCTCCTTCTGCAAAATTCGTGCCATTATCTGTAATAATGCTGTGTGGGTATCCGTATCTCAAGATGATATCCTTGAGAAATTTCACTGCTGTGTGCCCATCACATTTTTTGATTGGTTTTACTTCAATCCATTTTGTGAACTTCTACCATAACCAGGATGTGGGTCATCCCTCCTCTCGCCGCTTGAAAGGTCCCACCATGTCTAAACCCCATACGTAAAATGGCCAAGTGATGGGTATTGTTTTTAACTCGACGGCATATGTATTCTGGTTGCGTATCTCGACACCCATTGCACTTCTTAACTAATTCTTACGCCTCTTTTAACGCCGTTGTGAGAAAATCCATGCCTAAATGCCTTGGCTACTAAAGCGCGAGATGAGGCATGGTGCCCACATTCTCCTTGGTGTATGTCTAGAAGGATTTCCTGACCTTCTGTGGAACTCACGCACTTCTGCAATATGTTTGTTACGCTTCTCTTATATAACTCATTGTTTATGATTGTATAGGCTTTTGCTCTTCTTATGGTTTGTCTAGCTAATATTTCATTACTTGGCAATATCGCGTCTTTTAGGTAAGAAAATATGGGTTGCGCCCATATCGGTGTTACTCTTTCTGCAGTGACCTCACTGTCTATCTCCATGTTTTCTGCCGACGTACATACCTCGGCTCTCTCCATGATTGTTATTACCTCATGTCCCCTCTTTAGGGGTTCGAATCTTCTGCGGATCTACCTCCATTGGCGTGTGATTTTCGCGAACTTGCTGGGATAAAGATTGATTCGGATTCTGGTGATGGGTTTATTGATGGTTTCCTGAGGTGCTCCAGGGGAATACCTGGCGGAATTGACTGCCGGGTTGATCCTAATTTTGACAATGTGTCAGCAGCGTCATTTTCTGCTCGTGGTATGTGGTGGAATTCACATCCTTCAAAGTATCCACGATCTTTTGCACATGGAATCAGATAAGGCCATATTAGCATCTAATGCGTCCCAAACCGCTCGATACTTGTCAGACTACCAGATCCGAGTCACCGTAGCATAAGATCCGGCGTATACCAATTTCTTTCGCTACTTTCAATCCATGAACTAGTGCTTCATATTCAGCTACATTGTTGGATGCGGCAAAATGTATTTGCAGGACATATTTCAACTGATCTTTTTTAGGCGAGGTCAGCACTATTCCTGCTCCCAAACCGTTCCTTAGTTTGGAACCATCAAAATGCATTGTCCAGTAATTTGGATCTGGCAGTGGTGGCTCATATTGCACCTCGGCCCAGTCTACGAGAAAGTCGGCGACAGCCTGAGATTTGATCGCATCTCTTCTATCAAATTGTGGAGCATATGGTGATAACTCGATCGCCCATTTTGCTATTCGGCCACTTGCGTCTTTGTTGTTCAATATGTCGGCTATGGGTGCCTCACAGATTACTTTGATGGGGTGCTCTTCAAAGTAATGCTTAAGCTTTTTTGCCGACATATATACTCCATAAGCCATCTTCTGATAGTGCGGATAATTCTGCTTTGAAGCGGATAATACTTCACTCAGATAGTATACTGGCCTCTGGACTGACTTACCCTCTTCAAGTCGTTCCACTACCACCACAGTGCTAACTACTCGATTGGTAGCCGCTACATAGAGTAGCATAGGTTCTTTCGATAATGGAGAAGCTAAAATAGGTGCCGTAACTAGCATCTTTTTCAATTCGTGAAATGCAAGGTCCGCCTGGGGAGTCCAGCTGAATTTGTCCGACTTTCTCATCAGCTGATAAAGTGGTAGTGCCTTTTCTCCTAGCCGACATACAAATCGACTAAGCGAGGCTAGACAGCCCGTGAATTTCTGTACATCGTTCAAGCATCTTGGCAATTCCATTCTTTCTATCGCTCTTATCTTGGTTGGATTAGCCTCGATACCTCGGCTGGACACAAGGAAACCGAGTAATTTTCCTGCTGGCACGCCAAATGTGCACTTCTCTGGGTTAAGTTTCATTCGGAACCTTCTCAGGTTCGCGAAAGTTTGCCGTATATCTTCTAGCAAGGTTTTGCTTTCCTTAGTTTTGATGACCACGTCATCCACATATACTTGTACATTTTTTCCTATCTGATCATGTAAACACTTTTGCATGCATCTTTGATATGTTGCTCCTGCATTTCGCAGGCCGAATGGCATTGTGCGATAACAATAAGCCCCCGGACGGTAATAAATGCATCTTTATTTGATCGGCGGATTTAACGGTATCGGTGGAAACCGAATACGCGTCTACAAATGATAACAGCTCACAGCCCGGTGTCGAGTCAATGACTTGGTCTATTCTAGGCAATGGAAAAGGATCTTTCGGACACGCCTTGTTCAGGTTAGTGTAGTCGATACACATTCGCCATACAATGGCTACATTGGGGTCATCTTTTTTCTTTTCTACTAGCACCGGATTTGATAACCAATCCGGATAAAGCACCTCCATGATGAACCCGGCGGCGAGAAGCCGAGCTATTTCATCCCCTATTACTTTTCTCCTGTCTTCGGCGAGGCAGCGGAGAGGTTGCTTCACCGTTGCTCTGGCCCGACGTTTAAAGAGTGCTCACCAACTCCTCGACACCTTGCAGATCTTTAGTTGACCATGCAAATATGTCCCGATTCTCACGGAGGAAGTTGGTGAGCTCGCTTTCCTATTTAGCGTCAAGACCTGCACCAATAGTAACGGTGCGCTCTGGGAATTGCTCATCAATCTGAAATTTCTTCGTCTCTTTGGTCGGTTGAAAAGAAACACTGCCATGAGGGTTGGCGGTCTTGCATACTTAATCTTGTCCGTGCGAGGGCTGCTACCTCCTGAATCCTTTTCTTTTCTCTTGCTATAACCAATGACTCGGCCAAATTTGACCCGGCCGAGGCACACTCCATTGACTTCTTGTAATCCCCTGCGACGGTTATCACCCCTTGTGGTCCGGGTAACTTCATCTTCAGATAACCTATATGACAGCTGCTCATGAATTTGGCCAGTGCGGGCCGTCCGAGTAGAGCATGATAACAACTTTCCAGATCGACCACCTCAAATTCCAAATTTTCGCTCTGCGATTATCTCTTATCTTGAATAATACGTCCACTCGGACTTTCGATGGGCTCACATGAAAGCCTGGCACTATCCCATGGAAAGTTGTCCTCGTGGATCAAGCATGTTCTGTGATATATACCGAGCTTGTGCATGGTATCTTTGTACATGATGTTAATATCTGCTTCCATTGTCGATGAGTACTTTTGAGAATTTCACATTGATGCTTGGTCCCACCAATGTCGGATCCAGACAAGTGCGTATGATCCTGGACTCGGCATTATTCGGGGTGATCTTTCATGCTCCAAGTCATCTCCTGATCATATGGCTGGTATCTTGGCACCGCTGGTACAACCGCATTCACTTCCATATGCCGGGCGCACGCCTCGCTTGTCTTCTTTGCTCGCGTGAACACACAATAAGACCGGTGATGTTCCTGTAATCATTACGCCCGGCATTTGCGGATTTATCCTTCCGTCTGCCTGGTTCATTACTTGATGTACCGCATCCCTCCGATCCGAGTTATCGTACCTCGGGGAGGCGGTAGCATCGCTTCTTGTATTTGCTCCGATTAATTGCGGTCTTTCTGTTGCACCTGATGGGGAGCCTGAACTCCTGCCGGGTTCCCCATCGCATTTTTCATCCAAGCGCATTGCCGGGTTGTATGATTGGCTGGTCTTGATGGGTTTGACGTGTGAAATTTACACGGCTGATCCAACATGGATTCAAACGTATACTTCGGCCTCTCTTGCCATTGCTTCTTTTGCTCTGGGGTCCATGCCTCTTTCCATCATTTCTTGCGGTCCCGTTGAGGTCCATTTTTCGTCGTTGAGTTGCTCGTGACTCGGTGATCTTCTTCTTCTCCGCCACAGGCCGAATTATACCTATAATCTGGCCTCTCTTCTCTTCTTCTTCCTCTGAAATCACGTCTAGATGACCCGGCCAACTCTCTCGTGTACTGGTCTTGTTGCTCACGATGATCTACCGACATTAACTCCGGTTGGGTTGGGTCACCCAATGCATATGAGTCCGCTATTCTGATAGTCTCTGCCAGTGTGGTCGGCATATCTCTGCAGCGTTGCCCTGACACCGCCAGAACGGCAGCCCTGCGCGAACCAAGCGATCGCTTGCGATTCGATAACTCCTTCACACGAGTTTCTCAGGTTACACCATCGAGTTAAAAACTCTCTATCTGTTTCATTCGCCTCGCTTGCACATGGCTAGTCTTTGTGGTCTATTCGGTCTCTTGTATGTCTTTGGTAAAGTTCGTTAACATCTCTTCAAATCTAACCAGCGTTGATACCTTGCTGGTTGATTATTCAACCATACCGGCTGGTCCTTCCAACATCCGTGGGACATACCGCTTAGCAGCCATCTTAGGTTGCCACCGCTATTTTCACCGCGGTGGCATAATCAATCAACCAGTCTTGTGGCTTGGTACTTCCATTGTACGCTTTTGTGCCCTCGCCACGAAAATTGGGCACCGGTGGTTCGCCCATGATCCGTGGTCCAAAACATGCGGACCTGGTGGACCTTGCTCTTCCAATAGCTCGGACCGGTATAACCGATCCAATTTTACTCTTGCATCACTTCTTTGGCAAGTCTCTCAGACAGATTCTATCCGCATCCCATAGTGATTGTCTCCACCTTGGTTTGCATATTCTACCTCGGAATATCCATCATTATACCTCTCATTCATCTGATTATAACGAGCTGGCCTCACTTCTCTTTCCTGCCGAGGCTCAGGTCTTGGTTGCGGGTTGTGCGGCACTTCTCTCCTTGCTCCGGCCGGGGTTTGGTTTTCATGATTGTCTCTTGCGGGTTCTTTCCTGCCGTGCTCCCATTACCTCGGCCCGCCCGTCCTTTCCATACGGCCGTGGTTTCTCTCCCCACTATTACCTCGGCTTGCATTGCCTCTGTTCTCATTCACCTTTCCAGCAATTGCCGGGTCATATGGAACAATTTGTTTGTTCCTCTTCCCTGAGGTTACTGGCGTTGTTTCCGGGTGAAGATGCCGCTGCCGCAGATAAAGCAGGTGCTGCTCCTGCCGAATGAACCATCCGTGAAGCCCCTGGTCTTGCCGGGTTAGCTCTGAGCATTTCTTCATTTTGCTGGTTCGCGATGCGCACCAGCTCATTCACTCTTTCTTGTTGCTTCTGCCGAGCTTCCCCTGTTAACCCCTCTAGTTCTAATGCTGCGGCATTTGCCGCTCTTAGGTTTTTCGCCGGGGTATTGTACCTCGGCAAACCCAAATCGCCTGATTCGGCTCTGTGAGCTTCATGCTCTTTGTTAATATCATTCATGAGGTTCTTTCCTCTTAATCTTAGTTCGTCCACCCGCTCGGGTGCGATATCAAGCTTATTAGCTTTCGCATATTCTCTCAGGGTCCTGTTCAAGGATTCTCGCAGGGCTGATACTTTTTTGGCCTCTACCAGCACCTTTTGCCTGGTCTCCTCTAACTCCGCCTGAGCATTTGCCGGATCAAGTATCGGTGCTACAGGTGTGGTTAAGTTCTCTATAGTTGCCTGAAGAATGTTCTCTGGTCTCTCCAGAGGTGGTCCTCTCACTCTTGGTGCCTTTGGGGTGGTGTCATGTAGCTCGGCCGGGTCTGTCACCGGCGGAATTACCTCGGTGGTTTGCAGTGCGTTCTGCTTGGGCGGACCCTGTGCGCTTGCGGCGGGTTCTCTGCTTGACCCGGCTAATGCTGCTCCCCGCTGTCCTCGACCATCACCTCGACGCTGCCGCGATGCTCTCCGACGGACAGCTCGCGCCGAGGTGGTTCCCCGCAACAACCTGGTGAGGATAAATGCCGGTGATGTCGACGCCGACGTAGACCCTGTGCTCGCCCAGGCCGATGAAGATCCCGTTGCGCGGGGGGGTTTTCCCCCTGAAGCTCCCTGCATTGTCTCTGACATAGTCGCAGAGACCAAATCTCTGGACCAAGCCAGAAACAACGCGCTCGCCGGTGTTGATGAAGTTTCCCGTCCGGATCACAACTCCAGCTAGCACCGCTGCTGGCCCCACGGTGGGCGCCAACTGTCGTGGTAGTGGCACGGCAGATGCCATGGGTAGGCTAAAGTATGAGGCCAATGGATGCTAGTGGGATCCGGGGAGGGAAGATGCAACTGTCTTTACACTCAAGCTACCAAAGTGATGAACTTTATTTCTCTCTTGGTGGGTTAAAAGTGCTCCTAGAGCTGCTTACAGGGGGACAATGTGAATCTCCCCAGCCTAACGGTCCTCAAAGAATCGATCCCTCCCTCAGGGTCCAAACCTCCCCTTATAAAGGGGTGCCTTGGGTGCCCTTAGGGCTGACGAGGCAAGCATATTCGTGGAATATGCTTGTCCCAAAATAGTAGTTCGGCGGCCTCCTTTCCCTGTTGCCCTTCTAATGACGGCAAGGCTCCAGTGGCCCCCTCCTGCGTGCCTCGGGCTCCAGGACTGTCACCTCCGTGACCTCCTTCTGCCCCTCTGACGCTGTGCATCCTTGTCTCTTGTGCTTGGCCCTGTTCTGATTCCTTCTAGCCTGCAGCTGTAGTTGACCTTGGGCTTCTCCTTCTCCTACAAGCTTCGTATCACTCGGCCTTACCTTGTGTTACTCGGCTCGTTCCTCACCTGCACGAAGATCATTCGGATAACCCGGCTGATTCTCTCGTTAACTCGGCCGGGTAACCACTTGATACATATACATGGGCTTCTTGCCTCCGCTCATCGGCCGACATATCCATGATTCGGCCGACCTAAGCCGTAGATCGGAAACCGTGACGGGACAAGACTCTTTCCCGCCTCTCGACCTACCCGAGGTTAACCCGACAAAGACTGGGTGACCCACCTGCAGCTGATGCTACCGATGAAGTAAAGAATGTTTACCTTGCTCGGAAGAATCAGTACTCCATAGTTCAGTGTGCTATCTTGTATGGTTTAGAATCGGAGCTTCAGAAAAGGTTTGATAATTCAGACCCATATGATATTGTCGAGGATCTCAAATTGATCTTTGAGACTCATGCGGCAATTGAAAGCTATGAGGCTTCTGAAAAGTTCTTTAACTTCAAGATGGAAGAGGGCAGCTCCGTTAGTGAGCATGTGCTTAAGATGTCTAGGCACGCAAACAAACTTCAAAGCTTGGGTATAGTGATTCCTAATGCTTTGGGGATTTACCGTGTCCTCCAATCACTACCACCAAGTTACAAGAACTTTGTGATGAACTACAACATGCAGAACATGAACAATCAGTTGCCAGAACTGTTTGCTATGTTAAAGTCTGCAGAAGTGGAGATCAAGAAAGAGCACCAAATTTTGTTGGTCAATAAGACCACCAAATTCAAGAAAGGCAAGTCTAAGCAGAAGGGACACTTCAAGAAGGGTGGTAAGAAAGTTACCGCGCCGACGAAGAAGACCAAGGCTGGACCCAAGCCGACATCGAGTGCTTTTACCGCAAGGGAGAAGGTCACCGAAGCGGAATTGCCCAAAGTACTTGGCGGATTTGAAGAACGGCAACATCAAGAAGAAAGGTATATCGATATACATGTTATTGATGTGTATCTCACTAGTACTGTAGTAGTGCCCGGTATTTGATAATCGGGTTCGGTTCATATTTGTAACTCGAAACAGTCTTTGCAGAATAAACGGAAGCTAGCGAAGAACGAGGTGACGATGCGCGTGGGAAACGGATCAAAGGTTGATGTGATCGCGTCGCACGCTACCCCTTCATCTACCATCGGGATTAGTTTTATACTTGAATAATTGTTATTTGGTGTCTCGTTGAGCATGAACATTATATCGGGATCTTGTTTATTAAGTAGACGTTACTTGTTTAAGTCCGAGAATAATGGTTGTTCGATTTATATGAGTAATATGTTTTATGCACATGCACCTTTGATAGATGGTCTATTCTTGTTGAATCTCGATAGTGGAAATACACATATTAATAACATTGAGGCTAAACGTTTGAAATCGAGCGATAACTCGACCTATATGTGGCACTGTCGTCTTGGTCACATTGGAGTGAAGCGTATGAAGAAACTCCATTCCGATGGACTTCTTGAATCACTTGATTTCGAATAACTTGATAGATGCGAAGCATGTCTGATGGGTAAAATGACTAAGACTCCATTTTCTGGTATGATGGAGCGAGCTACGGACTTATTGGAAATCATACATACCGATGTGTGTGGTCCAATGAGTGTAGCATCGCGCGGTGGTTATCGTTATGTTCTTACCTTCACGGATGACTTGAGTAGATATGGGTATATCTATTTCATGAAACATAAGTCCGAAACTTTCGAGAAGTTTAAGGAATTTCAAAGTGAGGTAGAGAATCAACGTAACAAGAAGATTAAATTTCTACGCTCTGATCGTGGAGGTGAATATCTAAGTTACGAGTTTGGCGAGCATTTAAAGAAATGTGGAATACTTTCACAATTGACACCTCCGGGAACACCACAACGTAATGGTGTGTCCGAACGTCGTAATCGAACTCTCTTAGATATGGTTCGTTCTATGATGTCACTTACAGATTTACCGCTATCATTTTGGGGTTATGCATTAGAAACACCGCATTCACTTTAAATAGGGCACCGCCTAAATCCTTTGAAACGACACAAGATGAATTATGGTTTGGGAAGAAACCTAGATTGTCGCTCTTAAAGTTTGGGGATGCGGCCTATGTAAAGAACTTACAAACGGACAAGCTTGAACCCAAAGCGGAAAATGTGTCTTCATAGGATACAAGGAAACTATTGGGTATACCTTCTATCATAGATCCGAAGGCAAAATCTTCGTTAAGAATGGATCCTTTCTAGAGAAGGAATTTCTCTCGAAGAAGTGACTGGAAGGAAAGTAGAACTTGACGAGGTTATCGAACCTTCTCGAATTGCGAGTAGCGCAAAGACCGGAAGAAGTTCCAATGGTGCTCGCACCAATAAGAGATGAAGCTAATGATGATGATAATGAAACTTCGTTGAAGTTGTTACTGAGCCTCGCAGTCAACGAGAACTCGTACCACCTGCATTGGTATGATCCCGTTATGAGTGTCATGTTGGTGGACAACACCGATGACCCCGAGACATATGAGGAAGCGATGATGAGCCCAGATTCCAATAAATGGCAAGAAGCCATGAACCGAGATTGGATCCATGTACGAAAACCAAGTATGGACTTTGGTGGACTTACTGGGATGGGCGGAAGGTCGAGAACAAATGGATTTTCAAGAAGAAAACAGATGTTGATGGTAATGTTATCGTTTATAAAGCTCGACTTGTCGCAAAAGGGTTTCGACAAATTCAAGGAGTTGACTACGATGAGACTTTCTCACCAAGAGCGGCTAAAGTCTGGAGGATTATGTTAGCAATCGCTGCATATTATGATTATGAGATATGGCAGATGGATGTCAAAACAGCATTCCTCAATGGAGACATTGATGAAGAGTTGTATATGATGCAACCCAAAGGTTTTGTCGATCCTAAAGATGCTAACAAGGTATGCAAACTTCAACGGTCCATCTATGGATTGAAGCAAGCATCCCGAAGTTGGAATCAACGTTTTGATAAGGTGATCAAAAGTTTTGGTTTTATACAAACTTATGGAGAAGCTTGTATTTACAAGAAAGTGAGTGGGCGCTCTGTAGCATTCTTAATACTATATGTGGATGACATATTAT
Source organism: Avena longiglumis (assembly GCA_030063025.1). NCBI lineage: Eukaryota > Viridiplantae > Streptophyta > Magnoliopsida > Poales > Poaceae > Avena > Avena longiglumis. Next base: position 101,741,881 of record CP125977.1, read on the forward strand.
TGATTGGGAATGATGTAGACCTTCTTAATAGTGTCAAGGAATATTTGAATAATAGTTTTTCAATGAAGGATCTTGGCGATGCAGCTTACATATTAGGCATAAATATTTATAGAGATAGATCGAAACGCCAAATATCATTGTCACAAAGTACATATTTGGACAAAGTTCTAAAGAGGTTTGGAATGGAAGATAGCAAGAAAGGGTTCTTGCCCATGTTGCCCAATACGACCTTGAGTAAAACTCAAAGTCCGACATCGGCAGAAGATAGAGAAAGGATGAGTAAGACTCCCTATGCCTCAGCCATAGGATCTCTAATGTATGCCATGCTATGTACTAGACCCGACATTGCATATGTTGTTAGTTTAACTAGCAGATATCAAAGTGATCCAGGAGTGGATCATTGGACAGCGGTCAAAAACATCCTTAAGTACTTGAGAAGAACTAAGGATATGGTTCTTTCTTATGGAGGTGATGAACAGCTCGTTGTTAATGGTTACACCGATGCTAGTTGGAACACCAATCCGGATGATTCTAAATCACAATCTGGATACGTATTTATTTTGAATGGTGCAGCAGTTAGCTGGAGGAGTGCAAAGCAAAGCGTTATGGCGAGATCTTCAACTGAATCGGAATACATGGCTGCTTCGGAGGCTTCACAAGAAGCGATATGGATGAAAGAGTTCATTACAGAGCTGGGTGTGGTTCCTAGTGCGCTGGACCCAATGTCTATCTACTGTGATAACATGGGCGCCATAGCCAATGCGCAAGAACCAAGGTCACACAAGAAGCTGAAGCACATCAAGCTACGTTTTCACGCTATTCGAGAACATATCCAAGATGAGGATATAAATATTTGCAAAGTACACACAGATATGAATGTGGCGGATCCGTTTACTAAACCTCTCCCGAGGGCAAAACATGACCAGCACCAAACTGCCATGGGTGTTCGGTATATTACCATGTAATCTAGATTAGATGACTCTAGTGCAAGTGGGAGTCTGTTGGAGATATGCCCTAGAGGCAATAATAAATATAGTTATTATTATATCTTTGTGTTTATGATAAATGTTTACATTCATGCTATAATAGTATTAACAAGGAAACATTAATACTTGTGTGATTTGTAAACTTAATTTGAAGTCCCTAGTAAAGCCTCTATATAATACTAGCTTGTTGGTTAATAAATGATTGTGGTTTCCCTATCATGAACATTGAGATGTTATTAACAACAAGATCATATCGTTAGGAGAATGATATGGTGGACATACTCCTATAGATAAGCGTAGCATAAAGATCAAGTCATTTTAATAGTTCAACTACTATATGCTTTCTGATACATAGTAACCTAATTCCTTCGACCATGAGATCATGCATATCACCTTTACCGGATGGATGCTTTGATGACATCAAACACCACACCGTAACTGGGTGGCTATAAAGGTGGCATTGAGTGTTCGGAAAGTATTGGTTGAGACACATGGATCAAGAGTGGGATTTGTCCATCCATATGACGGATAGATATACTCTGGGCCCTCTCGGTGAAATGTCATCCAATTAGCTTGCAAGCATGTGACTGGCTCACAAGGGATCACATATCACGGGAACGAGAAAAGAGTACTTATCGGTAACGAGGTTGAACTAGGTATGCAGAGATACCGACGATCATAACCTCTGATAAGTAAACTATCGTGAGACAAAGGGAAATTGGTATCGTATGTAAGTGGTTCATTCGATCGCAAAGTAATCGTAGAAATATGTGGGATCCATATGAATTTCCAGATTCCTCTATTAGTTATTGTTCGGAGAAGTGTCTCGATCATGTCCGCATAATTCACGAACCGTAGGGAGACACACTTAAGGATTCGACGTTGTTTGAGTAGTTATGGAATGATGAGAAAGAGACCGAATGTTGTTCGGAGTCTCGAATGGGATTCGGGATATCACGAGGAGATCCGGAATGGTCCGGAGAATAAGATTCATATAAGGAAAGTCCCATTTCGGAGTTGGGGAATGGTTCCGGTGTTTTCATCGGGAATGTTCTAGAAGGTTCCGGAATGTCCGGCACTCCGGGGGGGAAGGGTACATGAATGTGTTATATCAAGTTGGTATGGTTGCATCATGTACTCGGTATCATCGCTGATCAAAATAGAGGGTTTATTCAAATCCTAGTTTGAAAAGTCAAACGGCTAGTTTGAAAGTCAAACGACAGTTTTTGGAAAGAGGAGGAGTGGGAAACCGAGTTGGGGAGGAGTTCCCTCCTCCAACCGGCGGGCCCACCCAAGCCGAGTTGGGGAGGGACTCCTCTCCCTCCCCTTGGCCGGCTGGCCCCCTCCACCTATATAAGGAGGGGCAGGGCTCCCCTCCTTGACACACAACTTCCACGCCTCAAACCCTAGCAGCTGTTGCCCACCATAGCCGTCGCCGCCCCCTAGGGTTTCTCCCCTAGCCGCCGACTTGGGCACCTCCAAGACCTAGCCGCCAGCCCCAGCACCTCTTCCTCTGCGTGTCTAAACCCTAGATCGTCAAGGGATTTCTCATAGCCCACCATACTCGCTCGCCAGGCGGCCTGCGAGATCTCCCTCTACTTCGGTACCACGCCAGTTGTCTTTGCCGAAATCGCGAGGAGAGTGCTACAACCTCCACGCCTGCTAGAACAAGGGAGAGGAAGGTCTTCGTCGAGTAATCGAACGTGACCGATCAAGGGAGCGCTGCCGGAACGCAGCGCCGGAAGGATCGTCTACGCGATCTTGAGATCGGGAAGAGTACGACTACATCACCCACGAGAATCCGCTCTCGTTAAACACATTGGATTCTTCGAGGGTGAGTTATTCTATCGACTCGTTGCTACAATCTAGTAGATAGATCTTGTCTTGTTTGTTTGTATGCGGTATAAAATTTTTGTTTTCCATGCTACGAAACCCTACACTAGTACCATGAAAGCACGAAGGAGAGAGCCTTGTCCGCTACAGCTCGGTCGGCCAACTCGCGCCATTGATCCAGCCGGTCTTCAGTAAGGAGCAGTCTGTCGGCGAGTGGCTCGATGAGTTCGGGTGGGTCTTCAGGCCAGAGCATGCGAAACACATGGATGGCTGACTTGAGCAAATCCACACCGCAAGATCTAAGGGTCTTGACCCGTTCAGACACCGCTGCAAGGAGCTCCTCCATGGACACATCGCCATCAGCAGCAGCACCAGCTTCGGCCCTCACCTTATTCATGGCTCGGATGGCAAACATGTTGGCCTCAGGAAAGTTTTCTGCAAGCAAAAAGAGGAAGTTAGCGAATAGCAAGGGCAGATGGAAGAGATCCAGCAGGACTTGGACAATGCGTAAAGAGTAAGAACTCACTACCGAGAAAGAAGTTGATGGCAGCGAGCTTTTTATGCCAAGTCTTAGTCTTGGCTTGAAGGGCGTCGAGGTTCATATTTGTCGACTCGACCAATGACTCGGCCTCGTCGAGCAGCCTCTTAGTCTTCTCGGCGCTGGCAGCCTGCTGCTCGTTCTTCTCGGCAAGCTCCTCCTTCAGCCCTTTCACCTCGGCCAAGTGCTTCCCCTCTGTCTCGGCCATCAGTTTCTTCAGCAGAGTCACCTCATCGCGCTCCTTCTGTAGTTCGTCTTGGTGCTTCTTTGCTTATTGAGAACAAAAATTTGTCAGTAACAACAGAAAAATTTCAACTATTGGCTTAGGAAGGCAAGAAATTTACTCTCGACCTCGCTGATTTGCGAGTGAAGATCGTTGATGGTATCCTGAGCGGTGGCTGTGGAACACGAGCGAGAGGGGAAATGAGAAGATAAACCAAGGAAAATTACACCAAATAGAAAAAAGGAAGATCAAAGATATTACCTTGGCCGTAGGTGTCAGTCTGCAGCTTCTCATACGCAAGTTCGAGCTTGCGATGCGCCAGGACGAGAGCTTGGTGCACCTTGGTGTGCTCGTTGTGCGTAAGCTAATCAAAGAAGTTAGACAATAAGGAAGAGTCAAGACAGGCGACCGTCCGAATAAAGAAGAGCTTAAGAGATTACAGCCGAGTAAGTTCCTTAATCGGCAGTAACCTCGAGGGCTAGGGTTCGAAGCTTTAACATGCAAGCGTGGGATTCAAAGACTAAGTGAATAATTGAAGAGCTTACAGCCGAGTAAGTATCTTACTCAACTATAACCTCGGGGACTAGGTGATATGTATAAAGGAAATACTCAACAGTACAAAAGAGTAAGTTATGTCACCTCGTTTATTTCGTCGGCGCGGGCAATCAAAGTAATGGCCTGCTGGGTTATGTCGGAGACGACCTTGGGGCCCAGCTTCAGCTTCTTCCCGACACGAGTGCTGACCTCTTGCTCGCCTGCTGCATTCCATGCCACACAGAAGGCTCACCAACCAATGCTCGCCTTAAGGCGTCCGAGTGAGAACTCGACCCGTTTTCAGGGCGGTTCCCATAGTGGCACGGGTTGCAGCGGCAGAGGTGCAGCCTTGGAGCCATCACCTGACCCGGCAGCCGCGGATTCGTCCCCCTTACCCGTTGAAGCGAACACGGTCGCCGATGTAGGAGGCCGAATCTGAGGAGCAGAACCCGGAGCGCAAACTAGAGTTGCTTGCTTGGAAGAGGTGGATTTGCCAGAAGAGGGGCGAGTAGAACCAGAAGCCTTGGGCTGGGTCCGCCTTTTACGTAATCGAGAGCGGCGTAAGATTTGAAGAAGGACGTGGAGCCCCCTGGATGGGCTCAGCAGTTTTGCTGGCTCCAAGATCAGGAAGTTGTTCATTCACATCAGCTTGAGGGCTGATGCCAGAGGAACTGGGGGCAGAGGGTTTCTCGGTGCCAGACTTGTGATCACCAAGATCAGGAAGTTTCTCCTGACCAGCGACAGGGGCGCTAGCCGAGTGATCCACCGGGTCTGACTGACACTGAGAAGCGTGAGCCTCAACAGTGCGAGCCTCAACCCGGACGGGACTCGATGCCGCCGAGTCAGCTGGAGGAGGTGCAGGCCTAAGGGGCGAGGCAATGCTAGAAGCAGCCTGATTCGCTGTCAAAGGTGCAACACTGAAAACAACAAGATATATATGAGAGAACAGTAGTAATGAGAAAGAAAAGAGCAAAGAAATCAAGGTGCAAAAACTTACCCGATGACAACCGGGTCGCGGATGACTCGGCGCGTGACTCGGTGCCCAGCAGCTTGGCAAGTTTCACTCAGGCTGGCAGAAGTAGAGGCAGCAGGAGCAGCCGGAGTGGGCTTGTTCTTCCTGGTCGGTTGAGTGCTGGAGGAGGTTCCGCGTCGCTTCGGCTTAGCAACGGGAATCTTGCCGACTCCGCCCACGGCGAGAGGAGGAACGTCATGTACCTGGCCAGCTGCATAAGTAAATAACGGGCTTACTCGGATAAGCAAAGAGATTAAACTCACAAGGCATGTACCTCCAAAAGCGTACAATCATCATCCTCATCATCGTCAGACCAATCTTGTAAGGGATTGCGAGATTGACTCTTACCTGAAGCTGAAGCAGCCGCAGTGTGCAGGATGGGCATGAAGCACTCCATGTCATACTCGAACTCATCCGAGTCAGAGCGATCCCCATGATAACCAGCAGGAGGGACAGTACTGTCATCAACCTGGTGAAGGAGATTCTGAGAAAGACAAACAGAATGAGAAACAAGAACTAAACTAAGAGTGGCAAAAGAGCTAAAGCTAACTCGGCAAGAAAGAGATTCGGAAAACTTACCCAGGGAACAGGCCTGACCCGGCTGAACGGTGGGCAGCTCCAAGCCCAATCATCCGCCAAGTTCAATTTGAAGATTGAGCTTACCCGGCGGGCAATGCAGTCGTGGGTGAGCTCCTTGGTGGAGTGCCGAGTGGGATCGTGAGAGCCACTCATGAAGCACATCTTGTGGCTCCTCGCTTGGATGGGGCTAACCTGGCAAGAAACAAAGGTGCACATGAGGTCAAAGTCGGCAAGATGGAAGTTCTCATCCGGCGACAGTAACCTTTCCAGGATTGCGTTAGCCTCGTTTACCGCAGCGTCTTGGTCGCGCGGGTCAAGCTGCCAGTGCTTCTTGTGGGGAACCTCATCCGAGAAAGGGGGAGCCGGATGTTATCGATGGACCCGCTGTTTTTGACATAGAAAAAGGTTCTATGCCACTTCTTGCAGGAGTCAATGTCGGTAACCCGAGGAAAGATAGAATCTCTCCTGGGGGTGATGCTAGCAGAACCACACCGGTTCGGCCTATTCTCGGATCGAGGAGCACCAAGCTGGGGAACAACCTGAACTTTAAAGCCAAAATACTTGGCCCACAAAGGAACTGTGGGCCAAATTCCAAGATAGGCCTCGCAGGCAGAGATGAAACAAGAGAGAGAGCCAATCGCATTGGCAGGAAGATGGTGGGTTTGCAGATGAAAGGTAGAAAGAAACGAGGAAAAGAAAGTGCTCACAGGAAGAGCAAAACCACGTTCAAAGTGGGAAAGGAAAACTACCCGCTCGCCATCTTGAGGTTTGGGAGAGATCTCACCGGAAGGGAGGCGGCAATCCACTTGCAGTGGAATGCGTCTGGTGGAGTGGAGTCACTCCACTTCCTCGATGGAGACCTCCGAGCCTTCCCAGCCGCCGCGCTCGCCGGCAAGAATCTCCTGCTCCTCAGCGCCATCAGCACCATCGCGAGCATCCATGAGGTCGTCGGAGTTTGTCTCCTCCTCGGTAAGGAGAGGCTTGGAACAACGAGGACCCGTGCTGGAATCGAAGGAGGACAGGGGCAATCGCAACACAGGAGCAAGAGGGAGAAGGAACCGCAAGGAGGGCAGTTCGATCTTGCAGGCGCGAGGAGGAAGAAAGGCTAAGGAAACTGAACGGGCGTGGGGGAAGTGGAAACCCCCAACCCCTACTTAAGGGCAGTAAAAAACCCCGTCGTGGGATCTAACTGTGCCATGCGGCCAGCGTGTGGCCGTGTACCATGCCGGGTGAGCCAGTTAGCGAGCGCCACGTAGCCAAAGATACACGAAAAATCCATTGCCACGTCACGACAGGAAGGACAAGAGGCACAGACCGATGGGACAGCCACAGTGACGGGGAATAACTGCGCAGCTTTCACTGTGCCGCCAAAGCTTGGAACAAAAATTGAGGCAAGTAATCATGATTACAGGTTGTCAGTGACTGAAGCGCGCCGAAAATGACCCGGAATTGGCCAAAGTAACTCGGCTCGAGGCAAGAATGAGCTAAGAAGTCAAAGAATTGACCCGAAATTGTCAGACTAACCCGACAAAGTGCAAAATTGCAACGGATAAAGACAAAAACTAAGTTCCATTCACACAAAAGGAACCTGGAGACGCCTAATAGCTTGAACTGCTAGACCTCACCAGCTTCGGGGACTAATGTCGGGGGGATAACCCCCGGTAGGGTCACGAGAGGGGAAACATGGCGCAGCTGGTTTGGCTCCGAGTAAAGAAAGAACCAGGCCGGGTAAGATAAGCATGAAAGCCGAGATACAAACTATCTCGGCCCGTATAGAACAAAGTTGTAACCCTTGCAGGTACCAACGAGCCGAGTCAAGAAGGACGCGTGGCACCTTTCCGAGTAAGGTTCGGTAAGGACCATGGTAAAGCATGGTCAAAAGAGAAGGGCGACGCCGGGATGACACAAAAGAAGCTGGGTGACGCCCAAAGCAAGCGCTAACGTACAAAGTAACTGCGTGACGCCAAGAAGAACAAGAAGCAGTGTACCAGAAGACCGTTAGCTGTCAAGCTTTATGGACCGGGACTATGGGCTTAAGGCAAGCCCATGACCCAGCCCATATTGTAGGGACCAAGATCCAAACAGTAAACCCTAGAACCCAAAGGGGTATTAGCTAGCTAGCACTGCCTATATAAGGGAGGGCATAGCAGTAGTAGAGGGAGGTTGGACCAAGGAGAGAACATGTGTTGCACACTCAAGCCAATACAGCTCGAGGAGCACTTGTAATCTTTGGGGTATCAATCAAATTGTCAAGTGTGGAGAGTTCTTCTTGTTCTTCGTGCATGGCTCGACCGTGCACTCCCTCCCCGGTGACCACAAGCACCCATTCGGCCCCCAACTTAAGCCTACCCATGGCATCTGCCGTGCCACCACCACGACATTAAGGAAAAAGTAAAAAAGATGGAATGATAGAAGGATTCTCAAAAGGGAGTTCCATGTTGGTGAGAAAGTTCTTTTGTATAGGTCTCGTCTTAGATTTTTTGCAGGGAAACTACTCTCAAATGGGAAGGACCTTTTGTTATTGAGGAAGTATATCGTTCAGGTGCTATCAAAATATCTTCTTTGAAGGACAACACTACACAGGTGGTGAATGACCAAAGGCTCAAACATTATATTTCTGGAGATTCTTATAATGAAGGCGTTGACATTATTCAAATGGTGACTCCGGAAGAATTTATTAGAAACCAAACACCAGAATCTGCAGAGTTCGACTTTGAATAGGTAAAAGTGGTGAAAACAGAAGGTTCGTGAAATCCCAATCTTTTTATATTTTTGTTTTTTAATACATATGGAAGATTATGAGATGGAACAGAGTAGGAAACCAAGTCCGGGGTGGCCAAACCCACCCCAGGCGTGGGCCCCAGCTAGCCGCGCCTGGAGGGGGTGAGACCCCCCCCCCCCACAGCTCCGTATCCGCCTTGTTTTTATACCAGTACCTTCCTTATGTATTGAAACTTCGTAATATATAACCCCCCGGGTTCCCCGAGGTTCTTGTACTCTGTTATTGTCATGTTTCCATTTCGATATGTTTCTGTTAGGCAAATTCTCAGTTTTGAAGCCACAATGTCTTCCTCTGGATCACCCATGGAGGATTCCTCTGCGGATGTCATCAACCCGTACATGTATGAGTTGAGGATCCATCCCAAGGAGTTGATTCTCAAAGATGGGAAGGTGCAGATGAAAGAAGTTCAAGTCCGTAAAGGAGAAGGCAAACTAGAAAACATGATGGAAGCATTGGAATAGGAAGTGTTCAGGTACAAGAAGATGGCAGAACGCGAAGTGGATGTTATTCACAAGATAAGTTCAGAACTCGCCGCCAAGCACGAGGAGGAGGTTGCTGCGCTCCGAGAAGAAATCTTCTCACTCCTTCAGACCACCAACCAATTACAAGCATAACTCTATGACATACAAAATCAAAACTGTGAGTATGAGGCTAGATTTGATCGCATAAGCTCTGCTGCTAGTTTCAGGATTGCGGAAACCAGGACATCCTTTTTGGATGGGGCACCTTTTCCTTGGAAGTTTTATGATGACAAGAGAACACCACCACCACCAAAGGAGTAATTCGTCATCAGGTTTGGCATCCCCTTGGCTTGTTCCAAGCTTGGGGGAGTGCCGTGGTATCACCATCATTATCATTTATCTTTTACCTTTTTAGTGGATTCATATCTTTGGTAGAGAGGTTATCTTATAGTTTGGTTTGCATATGGAAGTATCTCTCCTTTAGTTGGTTATCTATGTATCCCTTAGTGTGAGTGCCTTTATGGAATATTAATGAGAAGTCTCATATTTTACTTTTTGCACTTCTTATTTTAGTTTGCAATCTCTATTATATGATGGATCTTGTTGATCAGTATTGGCATCACTTTGGGAGCATCAATTAAATCTAAATTGGTTTTGGCAAACTGAGCTCTAGTCAGTAGCAACACTTCTTTTTGAGGTTTGAAAGGAAAAGAGAAAAAGCTTACATGTATTTTGTATCATTTATTTTTAGAGATATTGCATGTTTGGCTTTATCACTTGTATGTTTGCTTGTTTCTTTTAACTCTTTTGCTTGCTACCCAGCCTTGCTAGCCAAAAACCTGTTTTCAGAAGGCATACTTCTCATGCTTCCAATCCCATTGAACCAAAATCTGTGCCATTTGCGTCCACTATATCTACCTATTAGCATTTGCTATTCCAAGCAAATTCTCAAGCTTCGTATATCTTTTGAATTAAAAAGTATTTTGTTATGTGAAAACTAGTTAGTAAAGCTCTCACGAACTTGATGGAACACCTTATTTTTCTTGCCCCTAATAGACTTGAACCATTGTGTCATCGAAGTTGTATATTCTTGCACCTATACGTTGGAATTAGCAGAACCATGCTGTCACGGGGAACGCTTTCAACATTGCACATGTATGTTTTACACAGTTGATATCATGATCTTTTGTTTGCGGATGTCGACGGTGTGAAATAAATAGGGAACTTGTAAGTCCATGGAGTGATGTATGTGTGTTAGAGAAACGCCTGGGCCGCTAGCCTAAATCATGCCTAATCATGGTGGAAACTTGCAGCATCCACATAGTAAATAAAAATATCGCTGAGATGCTCATTGTCTGCTTGCCTTGTCATTTTGGTTATGGGATAGCTCCTGTACCATGTGCAAGGGGTACCCCGTTGGCGGTTCTCTATGATACGCATGTACTTAAAATGACAAGACCTTACCGGTGACTAAAGTTTAGTAGCATGAGGAGTGGCCCTCGTACTCAAGGGACATGAGATTAACAACTTATATTTCGTCAAGAATATACTCCATCATTGTGCACTTTAACCTTAATCATCTCAAGATGCCTATGATAGGGGCAATGAGGGATCAAAGCTAGTAAGTACCATAATCTTTTGGAAGCTCTTTATGACTTGAAATCCATGCTTCCCTCTATAAAGTGACCTTTCTCCTATTTCTAAGTTGAGTCAGTAAACCTACTTCCTCTCTATTTCTAGAAAGAATTTGAGTTGTTGTGTTTCAAGCATTCATATGGTGATTTATTCAATCATGTTCTTTATCTTCCTTGTTTGCACAAAACTCTTATCTATTGAGTATTACTTTTAAAACCTTCATTGTGAAAAACCTTTTTGAGCAAAGAGTGCTCCTGTTTTGAAGACTTCTACAAAAAGATTTTGTGAAACTTTTTGCCAACTGTTCTCTGAGCAAGCACAAAGTTTGCCAATTCCAATTATGATTTATCTTTATGCATCTCTATTGTGACTCCTGTACTTGTTGGAAGCTAAGTTATATAATGGTTAGTTGCTTTCTTCTATGAGTTGTGTAATGGTAAGTGTGATGCTTCTTCTCCGTATTCTTTTATCGACACTTCACTCCATAAACCTGTGGACATGATTACTGAGGTCAGTTTTCGCTTGGGGACAAGAGAAGGTCTAAACTTGGGGGGAGTTGATACTGAAGGAAATATGCCCTAGAGGTAATCATAGAGATGATTATATTTCATATGTATCCATGAGTTATTGTAATGTTCCTTGAATATCCATATCAGGCAACTTGTATTGATTGGCAATTATGTGAATTGTTTGTGAAACTCTTTACATGTATGGTTATTTAATAGTTGTCCCTAGTCGGAGTTTATGTGAGGACACACGTGAATATTATACTAGCACATCGATTGGTTGATGACTATGTTTCACAAGTCATAGACATGGAGATGTCAAACCAATGATGTGGACACATGTTATGAACATGGGGTTGAACTGACCCAACTTGAGACTGGCAATTAGTTGCAGCTCTCTCTCTCTACACATCGTGTACGTTTTGTCCTTAGACCTGAGATTGTCGCATGTACTTGAGATGTGGATCGACCTACTTTGGGGCTATCCAACGCTGCACCGTAAGTGGGTAGTTATAAAGGTAGTTTTCGGGTTTGTCCTGAAACATGTTGCAAGGCATGGTCAATCAAGATGGGATTTGCCCCTCTCTACTTGAGAGAGATATCTCTGGGCCACTCGAGTGATCGGATCCAGAAATGCATGGTCGTGCTACATAAGGTTAAGAGTTAACCTAGTAAAGGGATTCCGAGTTACGGTATCGAGAAAGAGAGGTCAGCTTGGAGCTAGACCAAATATCGTGAGGCAAAGGGAAAGACATGTACTAAACCTTGTGATGGTTCGTCCGATATGATCTTTATATGCGTTTAGGAGTTGGCACGTCTTGCTAGAGGCCGCTACCAACTATTGACAGAATAAGTGTATTCGTGTCATGTCTACATGTATATGAACCTATAGGGCCACACACTTAAAGGGCTGGAAGCCTAATGAGGATTAGATCCGAATTAAACCAGGCTTAGGCTACTAATGGTCTGCTAATGTAGAAGCCCACTAGGGACGCCTATATAAGAGAGGATGGGCGAGCTGACCAGGGTTAGACCTTAGACCATTCCACCCAGCCGGCGCGCGCGGACCTAGCAGTCCGGCATCTGATGCTTCCATCCCGCACATGTGGATACCTCGGAGGAGCTGCATCTGTAGCACTTGGACGAGCCGCGCCAAGGGAGCTTCTCGTGGGACGAGGAATAGGAGGAGACGTGGAACGTCTGCACTGCCTCGACACGCTTCATCAATTCCGCAACTGCGCGTCTAGTGATAATCCCATGATCTATGACAACAGTAATCCTGGTTTACGCGGTAGAAATTTTTGATTTGCGCTAGTGTAACCTACCCTTATTCCTTCAGATACGTCCAATTTGCATCACCATTCTATATCATAATTTGCCTCTATTCATTGATATATGCCTTATTATGAGGTATTACTTATGTCTTTTCCTCTGTTTTTGCATGTTGGATGATTCTTGGAGGATGAACTGCCGGAGTCAGGTTTCTGATGGAAAAAAGAGGTGTTTTTATGCAATTTCGTGAAGATCAGAAAAAAATACTAGAAAAATATTAGAAAATTATAGTTTCCCAGAAGACAAAGGAAGACAGAAGGGGAGGCGTAGCTGGGCCACAGCCCCCCTAGGCGCGGGTCCCCCTGGGTCGCGCCTAGGGCAGGTGTGGCCCACCTGTCCAGCTCCCGACTCCGCCCTCTCTCATATATATTCCTCTCGGAACCCTAATACTTGGGGGGCGACCACAGATAGATTTCCGCCGCCTCTGCGGGGCGGAAAACACCGAGAGAGAAAGAGCTCTCTAGCAGACATATTTCTATCGGGGAAATTCCTTCCTAGAGAGGGGAGATCGTCGCCATCAACACCATCATCAAGCTAGACTTCATCGGGATCATCATCATCCACACCATCATCTCCACCAGCACCGTCATCACCACTCCATCCCGCTATAACAATCATGTTGAATACTTGCTTAGTTCATTAGGGGAAACTTTCCCGGTGTTGACTACTATTGTAGTTGATGCTTGTGAGTGGAACCATTGGATTATTGGTTCTGTTCAGATTGTTAGCCATTACCATATCATCTTTGATCTTGATCCATATGATGTCTCATGAGTAGTTTGTCTGGTTCTTGAGGACATGGGAGAAGTAATGTTGTTAGTAGTGGATTTGTGTTGAGTTATTATTCAATGGTTTAGTATTTAAGTTGTGGTGCTATTCTTCTAGTGGTGTCATGTGAACGTTAACTACATGATACTTCACCATTTATGGGCCTAGGGTGATGCATTGTGTATTTGGCTACTAATTGTGGGGTTGCCAGAGTGACAGAAACCTGAACCACCGTTAGGACACCTTTGCACAAGGGAGTGTAGGATCTTAGAGTTTAAGGCTGTGGTTAGGTTTATATCTTAATTACTTTCCTGTAGTTGCGGATGCTTGCAGGAGGTATAATCACAAATATGTATTAGTCCAAGTAAGATTGGTACATTAGCACAGGTTCACCCACACAACACTTACAATACCAAAGAAGAGTACTCAACTATTTGAAGCGAAAGCACTTGACAGAATTCCCATGTGTCCTCGAGAACGTTTGGTCCTTATAAGTATTTCCACCGGCTTGTCCTTTGCTAAGAAAGGATTGGGCTACTTTTTGCGTTTTCTCATTGTCTTTATTACTTGCACCTTGTTTTGTTGCTTTATCAGAAAACCCCTAAAAATCCGTATGCTAAGTATTTACAGAGATTTCCTGCTCCGTACCACTAGTCAACACCTTCTGCTCCTCGTTGGGATTGACACTCCTATTTATCGAAAGTACTACGATACCCCCTATACTTGTGGGTCATCACCGCCCTGCATCCCACCTCGCTCGTCAGGTACACCGTGACCCCATCTCCTGTCGCTACCCAATCCCACCAACCATGCCATCGTCTTCCTATGGCCCCACATCGACCATGCCTCAAACCTTGTCTACTGCCGCTGCAAGCTCCCCGCGACCCTGCCTCCCTCTCCTGCCTTGCCTGGGCCTCTCCCCGAGCTCCTGTGCCTGCCTTTGCCCTGCGCAAGTCGTCGCGCCGCCTCTAGTCACCGCCCGTCCTCCCCGCGTGGCGCCACAAAACGTCGCCGCCTCCACGCCGCTCGCCTTTAACCGCCGACGCGGTTACCCTTCACCTCCTCTGCGTCAAGCTCATCGCCCCTCCTATCGACCATGAGCGCCACCTCCCCCGGTGGTGCTTGGCCGCCCTCAAGGAGTCCTCCTCTTCACCGTCTCAATATCTCGACCATGTTTCCACCGTCACCTTCCCAGCACGCTGCCTCCTTGCAGCACCATCGTCTGCTGCTAGTCCCCCTCCTCGTTGCCGATGCTCCTTTGCTCTGCCCCGTGCATGTCCCTGAGCTCGAGCCACCGCCAAGTCCCTACCATGCCCTAGTCGCCCCTTTCTTTGCAGCATGCCCTAGTACCGACCGCGATTTCGCCCGGTGCCGCCTCCTATGCATGCTCCGCTCCTGTCCTTGCCGTGCCCCTGTAGGATAGCACCCGTCCACGCGTCCTCTTCGTCCCCATTGCCTCGTCCTACGAAGCACCGTCTCCCTTGGGTACTCTATCGTCCAACTCTACTCATGCTCATGTGTTTTCATTGTGTTTAAGGATGTGGTTGTGATGATTTGAGTTGCACATCGGTGACGTCGAAGGTGAAGTAAAGTTGTGGTGGATTTGTGTTTTTGCAGCGACTATGCGAACTGGAAACAAGATTCATCCTATAGACCAAGTTTCTCTGGCTTTTGTTCGTGGTCCACCAAGAACACCGACAAGTATGTGAACCCTCAAGTGCAAGTCCAACATACCTCAAGTTATCCTTCCTGGATCTGAAGGTCTCCGTCATGGATTCCAAGAACTCCGACATGGACACGCAAGATCTCCTACACGGATCCGAAGCCCTGATCCTGAGGATCCGAAGACCGAACTCGAACCCCATCGAACCCTCGGAACCCAGGATCGTCGAACCCACATGTGTGACCCCTTTTGATGTCGTATTTAATAAATTGCCATCCATATACTTGTTGCATATAAATGGTACATGCTTGCATACATATTTTGTGCGTTGGGGGTACTTTGTCGATTCACCTTATAATTAAATATAGAGTATATATGCGGGCTATTTTGTCTTATCTCGGCTCCATTTAAATTTGAGCAAACCAAATGTTGTGTGTTGCTTGTTAATACAATATTTAAATTGCAGGGTACCTAAACAACTTGAACTTTCTATTTAATTGTCGAGACTTTGATTCCGCTTAATATTGCCTAGTTGCATCACAGTTTTCCATCTCATACATCATATCATAATCATGCCGATTTTCTGTTGTAGTATTACATAGTGCATCAAGTGTTTCTTTTAGTGCTTTGCTTTTTCACGGATTAGGCTGTTGAGTTGATGCGAGCTTTGACCCGTTATTTGGTGTATCTTTGGCAATGTTTCTTAGGCAAGCATTATTCCCCCTTCTACCTATTTTGTATTTATAGTCTTTACTTCCTCATATTGATCTATTGTTATCCGTGTTGTGATGCTTTAGTTTCCGTACCATTTATATTTCTTGCAGCCTTTATATTGCCTTGTACACCTCCTATTGTTGTTTGGTAGACAGTTAGCCTTGTGTATCATCGTTGCTTGCTCGGGTGTTCGTTCGAGTCATCGAGTTCCATGGTTGTTGGGAGGTTGACACATGCTTAATGGTGAAGATAATCACGTTTCCACTTATCACTTGATAATTAAATATTGGAAGCAGATATAATTAGTAAAGAGGCATCGGTGGGTAATAGTTAAGGTCTGGCTCTTATCCCGCCCACTTATATCCACCTAGGACCCGAGTTCCTGACACCTGTTCTGAGACCGAGCGTGCTAACCATATGTGGGGTGTATGGATGCCCCTATCGGCTTATTACCTGATTTCAAAGAAATGTACCGGGTGACACAAACTAGTTTGAGGTTTTAATGCCATGTTATGTCACGTTTATTATATGTTACTCGATTAGCGTTTAATACTATAATGTTTAGGATGTGGATTGTTATGTTGAGGATTATACTTGTGTCCTCTGGTCTCTCGGCTGATGTCGTAACCTCTAGGTTCATCTTTGGAGCCCGGTCGACTTCGTTACGGGTAGCTTAGAGGGGTGGGCCCCATGTACTTGTTCTGGGTCTGGGAAACGTCGTGTGTGAAGCCCCGCCGACATACCGATGGGTGTATATTAATTAATCTGGCAAACATGGTGGAAGTGCGTGTGGATACTTCGGTGCACCCCTGCAGGGCTAAATCTTTTCGAAAAGTCGTGTCCGCAGTTATGGATGACTTGAAGCACAATTTCTCGATCATAAACAACTTACACTAAAAAATTACTGTTATAATTTGACTTGGATCTAAATTGACTAGTAAGTTAGATAACCACCATGGAATGAATGAATAAAACTGCCAACCATGTGAGTTTTCTCGAAAGGACTTCCTCGTTTGGTCTCGAGGGGGAAATATCAGGATGGATATGCTTGGTGTTAGTATCAGGTTGGTTCTGAATAGGTCTTTCTTATCCCTCTCTTATAGCCAATATTTGTATCAAGTCTCTATAGGTTGTTTAGTGCATGATTCGCTGCTGTTTTAGTCCACCATACCTATTGTAGGCGAAAGTTGTCGAATTCTAAGACTCTCGCCGTGGACTGGCCTCAGTACTGACCACTCTTTTTTTTCCTTTGTTGGCACCCCTTTGTTTTAACAGGTATAAGTTCGATGATATTAGCAAGGTTACCCTTCCGGCTTGGCCTGGACAGGGTTATGGACGCCATTGGTTATTATTTAGGGTTTCTAGGTTAATTTGTATCTTATCTATACTCGGGTGTTGTAGTGTTTTCAAGGTGATTTGAATCTTTGTACTATATATCTGTATTCTTGACTCATTGAGTTGTTATATATATATATATATATATATATATATATATATATATATATATATATATATATATATATATATGTTCTTCTGGGATCCATCGTGAACTATTGTGTAATGGTTTTACTTCCTTTTTCTATCCGTACGCAAGTGTTTGGTGGGCATCATTGAATCGTCTCTATACGGGTTTGGCGGGAATTGCTGAAATCTGCATAGAGCCAATTTGAGAGTGTTACAGTAGAATAACCGCCGACGGTAAGACGAGAGAAGAAGGGACAGTTGTGAATAGGGAGAGTGAGACTCGTGAGCGAGCAGTGCGGGGATTTCTAGCACGTCTTCCCGATGTATCGCGAGCCCCCGCAGTTCTTCCCGCGTGCGCCCCGTGTGCCGATCTTTGGCTCGCCAGACCTGTCCCCACAAAAATGCCCGAAATCGGTCTTCCTAGCGGGCTAATTTCTTCCCATTTAATGCAAGAAAAGAACATTCAACAAACACTCCCTAAAATGTTCACACGAAAATAGTTCAGATTCATGTAGAAAATGTTCGGTAGTGTTGTGACCGGGCCTAGCCCACACAGATGACTTGAGCCGATACAAAGATGACAGCGAAGCATGGCAGGAACCACAC
This sequence comes from Avena longiglumis, assembly GCA_030063025.1. Classification (NCBI taxonomy): domain Eukaryota; kingdom Viridiplantae; phylum Streptophyta; class Magnoliopsida; order Poales; family Poaceae; genus Avena; species Avena longiglumis. The sequence continues at coordinate 101,759,517 of CP125977.1, forward strand.
ACACTGGCGTGTCCATGTGTACCGACGGCTTCGCATGATTAGAGACGAGACTGATGTATAGGCAGAAACGAAACGATAAGCTCGATCAGTGGCTCTCGTGAGCTCTTTGTCAGTCCATGTCCATGCAAAGCTAGAGCAGCTGCAGCCAAGAAGAAGCTAGCAGACGATGGAATGAGGCCCACGGCGGCAACCAGACCTTCCGTCTTCCTCGCCAGACACCAAAAACCAATCCCCACGTCGTCAAGGGCAGCGGGACTAGTAGCAGCCGATCCATGCAGGCAAATCAAGAACAAGAACAAGCGCACCGGCCGGTCATGGCGAGCCGCATCGGCAGGAAGCAAAGACGGCGCCGACACTGACGGCGGCCAGTCCGTATCGACGACGGTTGTGACACCGGCAAGGAGGCAGGCCCGGCTGTCGGCGAGGCGGAGGGAGACCATCAGGCTCCTGGACGTGGTGCCGGACCTGGGCGGCGCGGCGCGGAACGGCAGCATCGGCGAGTTCCTGCGGCACCCCGCCGGCGTGGAGTCCCTGCTCAACACCAGGGCGCTGCAGAGCTTCGCGCCGGTGGAGTCGGGCCCGGCCGGCACGTTCAGGTGCACGCTGCACCCGATGGGGTTTCTGGGCTTCCAGGTCGCCCCGGTCCTTGACCTCCGCATCGCGCCGACCCGTGATGACTGCACCGTCGAGATGCTCTCCTGCAGGGTATGAAGATACTCTTCATTTGATGGATCATTTCTCCCTATTGAACTCAAATGAATTTTCGCTGAATCGTGTTCGATTTGTTTGTGGTGACAAGTTTGAGGGTTCAGACTCGATTGAGCAACAGAATGAACTCTTCTCAGGTACACTTGGTGTCTCCTCGATTCATACTGAATTTATTAATTTTTGTGCTAGCTAGGGAGCTACTCCTAATTATTTTATCATCTCTATCAATGGTGCAATAGTTTCATCAGTATTGGTGCCAAAAGCATTTCTGTCAGCTTAGTCTATGAACAACTGCATCGGAATACAGTGTATCTGAGATGAAGTGTTTGCTGTTGGCAGCGGTTATGAGAAACCACATAACATGGGGAGAAAACGGTGACCGGGAGCCATGCTTGGACATCGATGTCAATTTGGAGGTCACTCTGGAGGTGTGCATTCAGTTCAGTAACACTTTACAGTACTTAGCTAGATGGCTAGATGAGAACAACACCATCAGTACCTAGCTGGAAATAATGATCCCAGACATGACTAGCTGACATGGGTTTCTTACACTGAAGTTCTTCATACTTGATTTTCAGGTGTACACGAAGCCATTCAGCCTGCTTCCCTTGTCAGCAGTCGAGAAACCAGGCAACCTGTAAGGCCCTGCATTGCTGTATTCTCGTGAAGTTCCTGAAATTTATACATATCAGGAACTTTTCCTGATGCTTCTAAATTTGTACTAATAACTGATAGTAGCTTTCACTCCGTATGTATGCCCATCCAAATTTAATCCCATATGTTGTGAAACTGAATTTTATCTGACACTTTGATTTCACTAACACTGGCATGCACTGTGTGTTTGGCAGGCTGATGCAAGGCCTGCTTGACAGGCTTGTCCCCCTGCTGGGTGAGCAGCTACTCAAGGACTACCATTCCTGGGTTCAGCAACAGCCTGGATCTTCCTCATGAGTGACTCTACGGGGAAGCCTGAAACTAACACTACTAGCCGATTCCTGGGTTCATGTCAGGATGGCTCCATAAAGTTCAGCTGGCAGTAGCATCAAGAATCACGAGGAAACATTCATGAATGCATATGCGCCTGGTTATTTTGTGGCCACGGGTAACTAATTGGTGTATCCGGATTGATGCTTACACGATACAATATAGTTGAACAGGAATAGTGATGTTCACAATGAAAACCATGAGGATTTCCTGAATCCGAATGAGCAATACTAGCATCAATCATTTAATTGTTTCAAAAAAACATTAATCATCACGATTTTACTAGCATCAGTACTTCAGTGACAACAATGAAAGGTCGATCTGCCTTTAAAATCATTTGAGAGTATAAACTTAATGTCGGCGCAGCTTTCTTCACCTCGGGTTCGGGGGCAGCAGCTGCAATCATCAGAATAAAAAAGGGTAAGCAATTGCAGGAGGTTCATGGCTAACGAATTTTGTGCTGGACTCAGCAACGGCGCTAGGTATGGCCTAACACTCCTGAAGAATATTGGATGTACCCCAGTGATCATTGAGTCTGATAAGCTTGGAGCTGATAAATGCATGTAATGGAGAGATAGAAATTTGGAGTCCTTACTCGGCGATCCTTTCAGACTGTTTCCAAATTGTGAACCAGATTGGGAGAGTATCTTTTCAACACTTCCCTCAAGAGGCAAATACGGCGGCGTATAACTTAGCTAGCTTTGATTCTGGTAGCACTTTTATGTGGGATGGGATCCACCAAAATTTGTTTTGAATGATGTACCCATGTTAAACACTGAATAAAGTGCGCCGATTAAGTTTATAAAAATCATCTGAGAGTTCAACAGGGAAACAAATTTTATCAATTTTTATATAAAAGTGAACCTTTAATTCATTGTGCCATCATCTAGCAAGAAAATGAAAAATTTGTGTGATGGGATCCACCAAAATTTGTTTTGAATGATGTACCCATGTTAAACACTGAATAAATCGCGCCGATTAAGTTTTAAAAAAATCATCTGAGAGTTCAACAGGGAAACAATTTTTATCAATTTTTATATAAAAGTGCACCTTTAATTCATTGTTCCGTCGCCGGGACTTGAACCCGGGTCTCTCGGGTGAGAGCCGAGTATCCTAACCACCTAGACTATGACGGAGTTACTGAACGTGCAGGTTAATGTTCGTATATATCATCAACTTTTTCCATCACCGCAACGTTAGTGCATTCTCACGTATGAGTATGACATGCGCATCCTTGCATAAGAAAGATAGAGCCGAATGGTTTTTTGTGTTGACACTTCGCATGCACCAAAATTGCATGCATCTTAATATATGTTAATGTACACGTGCGACATGCAAGGAGATATATATGGCATCACTCCATGGCCTCACCACATCTCCAACCGTACAAGCCTTGGACGTATATACCCCAACTACTTTCTCAGATCCAAATGTAGGTCATGTTAGACATTGACGTAGTCTTCAAGATATATATTACTCTGATAATAAAATTAGTGCAAGCATGTTGCCTCACACACCCAGAACGCGAGGTAATTGTGAACGGAGGGAATAATTGTTAAACTGTTGGCGTATAAGTATACCTTGTTTGAATCCATCATCATACATGATACATATGCCTTGTAATTATTAGACTTACATGATATGTCTTAACAACGCCAAGCATGAAAAAGGATAATCATCACATACATATTCAGGGCCTCTCTCTCGATAGATATGAAATAACAAAAATACAGTATCATAGTATATCAAGCTATGTCACATATTATCTAAACAGAAGGATGTTAGGTTGCTAGTTAGAACAAATGAATCTTTACAAAATATTGGCGTCAATGAATTTTTAAGGAAAAATATTAATGTGGACAGGTTTCTGCAAATCGAACAAAAATAGGGAGAAAATCAAGGGAAAAAAAATCCTCTGCCACGAACCTATGATTAGGAATAACATCTTCCTAGCAATATCATGCTTGTAAGCCTCAAGATTGATGGTAAGGAAGCTACCTATGGAATTTTAACATTTCCGGTTAAAAGGCCGAAATATTAAAATTTTGAACAATTCGCGCCTTCTAGCGATTTCGCGCCTTATCTTCTTTCTCTACTCCTTCGTTTCCTCTAATGCTTTCCGCTACGATCACCAAATAATTTTCGATGCAATTGACAATTTTGATCATACCTTGCATCACATACATAACACAGTTCCCTTTTCAAGAACTGATTAATTAATGTACATATTTATTTGCTGTTAAACAACTGCAAGAACACACACTCATGACCAGATCAGTCTAGTCTTTTTTTCAGACCCTACATACCATGGCTACTTAGTGCACTACTACAATTTAGGACGGCACGCCATGATTACACCTATAGTAAACCGAACAGCTACATCGGAGGTGTTGCCACCATGTCCATGAACTGGTCGCCCTGCGTGAGAATGGCTATCACGTCAGCGAACTCGTCGATGGAGAGCAGGTCGGCTGCAGCCAGAAGGTCATCCATGTCGCGGTTCTCGCCGCCGATACCTTGTTGATCAGTAGCAGCGGCGCCACCGGCGTCACCAGTTGCACCACCAGCGGCGGCCACCATAGCCTCATACGCGACAGGTCCAGCAGCCGCTGGCGCTGGCGCTGGCGCGGGCACGTGCTGGTGCTGAGTGACGAGGCCGTAGAGCTGGAGGGCGTGCCTCTCGGCGATGGCCTTGATGTTGCCGACGGTGAGCCTGGCGCGCCTTTCCTCGGTGATGTCGGGGCGCGGCGCGGCGGGGAAGTTGTAGTAGCGCGTGGACGGTGGGGTGTCGCCGTAGAAGCAGAAGAGCGTGGCGTCGTACGCGAGCGCCGCCTCTTCGGGGTGGCCGAACGTGCCCAGCCACAGCCTGGAGCGGGTGTGCGGCATGCGGATCTCCGCCGCCCAGCGGCCCCACGGCCGCTGCCGCACGCCGCGAAGCCCCAGGTTCTTGGGCGCACCGTGGCGCAGGGCGCGGCCGCCGGCCTCCTGCTGCCTCCTCATCGCCGCCCTGTTCGCCTCCATGCACGTCACAACCACCTGGCAAGAAAGACACTCGTGCGCAGTTGGGAAGGAAGAAGAAGATAGCACGCTATGGTGTCTGATGTGCAAGGCAGCGGGCAGTGCGTATACTGTTTTAAAGTGGAGCGACGACGCCGACGAGCGGACACGTACGTCGCCGAACGCCGCATGCACGGCTCATTCATGAGGGCCCATGGCACTTGGCAGGTGACATTGTAACTTACCCCTTACACACCACCTAATTATTAACGAAGCCAACCCCCATATTTGTGTATATATCGAATATTATGGAGAAAAATTAATACTTGAACCCCCAACTGTACGAGAAGTGCAAGTTTAGTCCTCTATTTCTAAACCGGACAGAATGAAACTTGAACTTTCAGAACTACTCTTAACGAGGCGAATATTTGTATCTAAGAAAATTGATGGAGAAAAGTATAGATCTTGCCTTCCAACTTTACAAGAAGAAGTGTGAATTTGCTCCATCAGATCGGAAACTAGACAGATCAAACCCCAAACATTTTAAACTATATAAATTTGGTCCTTTTGCTCACCACAAATATGTCTGATTTGGTAAGTTTGGGGTTTTGTTTTGTCTGCTTTTGAAGTCCAAGGACCAAATCCACGTATAGCGTATAATTGGGGGACCAAATATGTACGTTTATCATATTTCTATGACGCCACATCAATGTGTATGTCAAAGATCAATGATCATGATATTTTTGAAGCTAATAAATAGATTGGCAAAGCTCCACAAAAAGATAGATCGTTGACCTTAAGTTTTGTGAAATAAATTTCAAGCCTTAATTTATGCATATTTTGGTCATAAATGTGTGGACATAAATATATCAAGGAACAATTTTTTTATCCCCGCAACAATGGCAGTGACACCATGGCTTGTTGTGGTTGTAGAGCTACGACACAAAGATGCATGAACATGACATAGTTGTTCACCCCTTGATTAAGACACAAATATGCCTGTAAACATGATGTAGTTGTACATTCTCTTGATTAAAAAACTACACCGTGCAATGCACCTCATGTTTACTCATGTCATTTGCCATATATATCCATTCTAGCTTTGATCTACAACATGATGACTTAACTTACATATTGGTCGGTGTCTTCGTAAAAAGGGATCATCCCATTTTGATATAAATCCTTGAGTTCCCCGGATTTATTTGCTAGAGGATTCTTGACAAAGAAAGAACACCTTCATAAATTTGGTCCTTTAGCTCACCCAAATTATGTCCTATTTGTTGGCTTGCGATTTGGTTTTGTCTAGTTTTGAAGTCAAGGGACCAAATCTATACTCTCATATAGTTGGGGGACCAAATATGTATGTTTATCATATTTATATGATGTTACTTTAGTGTATATGTCAAAGATCATTGTATATGATCTTTGTGAAGCTACAAATATATAAATGGGGGTAAATCTTCACAACCTTATATAGATGGAGGATAAGCGCGCGGACACGGAGTCGTTGACCATGTACATGAGTTTAGTTAAAGAAAATCCAAGCCTTAATTTATGTCTATTTCGACCATAAATGATCATACATAAGAGTATGTATGGAAATGAGTTATTTTATCCCCGCCACGATGGTGGTGGCAGGGTGATGTATGAGTCAAATGTGTGAGGAATGTGTCCACTGAGAACTTGACAAATGTTCTGCACATGTGTTGAATAAATTATCTTGATTGCAAAGATGCCTTAACATGACCTAGGTGTACACCCTTTTATTATTGTTACGCTTGCAACTATGACGCAAAGCTGCCTGAACATGACATAGTTGTACACCCTCTCGATTCAAAACCTATATAGTGCAACCCACCTTTTTCATATTTACTCATTGCATTTCTCATAGATGTCTATTCTACCTTCACACTAGGGCATGCTGACTAACTTATATATTTATCGGTGTTGATGTCTTTGTAAAAAAAAGCTCACCCATATAGATATATCACAACATGTCATTGAGTTCCCCTTGTTTATTTGCTAAAGCATTCTTCTTCTTGATGAAGAAAGAACACATTACTTTCAACTATGACGCAAAGACGCCTAAACATGACGTAGTTGTACATCCTCTCAATCGAAAAACTAAACCGTGCAACCCACCTTTTTCATGTTTACTCACGCCATTTAGCATAGAGGTATGTTTTACCTTTGCGCCAGGGCATGATGAATTAACTTATATATTGATAAATGTTGATGTCTTTCTAATAATGGCACACCCCATTTCAATGTATCACAATATGTCCTTTTACCAAGAAAGAACACCTTCATAAATTTGGTCCTTTCCCTCACCCCAAATATGTCCTATTTGTAAGTTTGGGTTTGGGTTTGTCTAGTTTTGTCAAGGGACCACGTCTATAATTCCCGTATAGTCAAGAGACCAAATATGTTCTCTTATCATACTTATATGACGATACTTAATGTATATGTCAAAGATTAATGCATATTAACTTTTTGCAGATAATATATAGATACACATATAAACGTGGATAACTCTCCACAAAATAGATAGATGGTGGATATGCGCACATGTAGAGTCGTTGTCCCGGTAGATGAGTTCAATAAAATAAACTCCAAGCCTTAATTTATGTCGATTTTGAACATAAATGAGCGGGCATAAGAGTATCTATCGAGTTATTTTCGCCCCACCATAGTGGCGATGGCATGGTGATGCATGGGTCAAATGTGCGAGGGGTGGCCATTGAAAACTTGACAGATGTTCTACATACGCATTGATTAAATTTGTCATGGTTGCAAATATGCACGAGAATGAAGTAGGTGTACCTCCTCTTATTATTTGTCGTGGTTGAAACTATGATGCAAAGATGGTTGAACATGACGTAGTTGTACATCCTCTCGATAAAAACATATATAGTGCACCCCCACCTTTTCTATGTGGACTCACGACATTTGTTATAGAGGTATGTTCTACTTTTGCGCTAGGTCATGATGACTTAACTTATATATTGATCATTGTTGATGTCCTTGTAGAAACGGCTCACCCCATTTCGATATATCACAGTATGTCATCGAGTTCCCCCTGTTTTTTCGCCAAACATTATTCTTTCCGATGAAGAAAGAACGCATTCATTTCCTTGAGTTTACTTTCAACCAGAACACCATAGCCAAGATCGCAGATGTAAGATAACGAAGGGATGCAGTGTTCATACCTTTGAAGACTAAAAGCATTTAACATTTTATGAGAATCGTGGATGATGTAGACATACAACAATGCTGACCTCAACATGGTGTAGGTGTACAAGCTCCAAGCGATGAGCACCACAACCGGCAGGCCTCCGTAGTTCTACACGCATCCAGTGTAGATACGTCTCTCGGGCTCCTGTACAGCGAAGCAGCGGAAAAAGATTGATCCGGACCAAAGATCCAGCAGCACGGTAGCGTGCTATGGTGAAGAAACCCCTATCTAATCATGACAACAATCACAAATGGATGGAAACAAAGGACGCACAACACATCTCACCAATCCCCTACATCTCCCACACCTATGGAGATTTACTCAAACATGAGAGAAAGACAGATCAAAGACATAATAATATTGCAAATGAAAATCATCCCAACTTTACCGTAGCAAGCCACATACTGTTTGAGGATCAAATCAAATACAAACCAAGGTAGATCAAAGCTTCAAACCATAATTTTACAAGTGTGAATCTCTCTATATATACAAGTGGGATAATGGTGGAGTGGATGATTAATAGGGTGTGGATCGTTGAAGGATGAGACGGTGTTCTTCGCCTTCTCCAGATGTGATTTGTCTCTTCTAGGACTGTTTGCAGTGGCTGTGTACGTCTTTCGTCCCCCTCCTTCATGAAAGTTGCTTGTATTGATATAATAGAGGCGAAGGAGGGTGGTACGGTTGGGCCATACGGGCGGCCCCCAACCATACCAGTGGTCGTTATGGCCCCTGGACATCTCCAATGAGAGGGGCTTCAATTGGGGTTTTGTTTCTCAGATTTAATTAGCCCATAAATGCTCTGGGATCTTTCGAAAGTGTTCATTACCTAAAAACCAACACAAGAAACCAAGGTTTCACCAATTCTCGATGTTAACATTAGTTGAAAGGTCAAAACCAACGAAACCCGGCGAAAACCAAAGGAAAATCATTGATAAATAGTTTCAATATTTGGAGCTATCAGAGGCACGGCTTGAAATCGCCGGGGTGGAGCCCGACCGTCAGTGGGAGCAGGGCAATGAAGCGGTGCACAAATGAGGTCCGCAGGATGGAGGGAATATCAATGGTGGTGGCGTCGTCTTCTTCCTCCTATCAGCGGGAGAAGAGGAAACCCTAGGGGAGCTCTGGAGAAGCGAGGGGAGCACACCTGAGATTGGGAGAGTCTAAAGGGAGGCGATAGAGCGACGCAGTGTTCCACGCCGAGTCCATCCATGGGAGACATCGATGGTTTTGGCTCCGAGAGGCCGATGCCCGCTTTCAGGTTTGGTGGCCAAGCTCGGAAACTCGACATGGTTGACGATGGGGGCTTTCCCAAGCCAAAACAAAGCGAGGGTTAGGTAGATCTCGGCGCGAGGATCACTGTCGGGGGTGTACCCCCAGGTACCCCAGAGTTGGTGAATTAGGTAAGTCAATAAGGTACATATGTAAGAAAATGATATTAAATATGAGTACAAAAGATAAACAAAAAAGGATAAAGGAAAAGTGAATCGGGCCGAGTTATATCTATCTCGCCTATCTCCATTGTTTCTCCTAGGCCAAAACAGACTAACGGGCGAATTAATATCAATTCGCCCACCTAGCCGCCGAAGTCATCGCGGACCTCCACTCCACCAGGTTGGAGCTCCCACCGCATCACCATTCTCCCGCCAAAGTAGCTCCACCCGCCAAACATTGCCAGCGCCCTTTCGCCCATCGATCCCGAGTGGGCCGAGGTGGGCGTGATTCGCCCACCGCGGGTCATCGCCACCATCCTGAGGTCCTCCCGCCAAGGCGCCTCATCGATCCCGCCAGGTACCCCTACGGCGTCTGCTCGGTCCACGAGAAGGAACGCCGGCTGGGCCCAAGACTGCACCCAGCCAACCCAGGGACCTCGGCTGGGCCGCTGCATGACCCGGCTGGGCTGCAGGATGACCCGGCTAGGCCCTTAATTCTGCCTGGGCCGACTCAATGGCACCCAAGTCCGAATCAGCTCTACCCAGGCCGAATCTCCCTATTACTCAGATCCCCCGGGCCGAATTATAACGCCCCGGATGCCCCGTTTAATCATCTCAGGACACTACCTCAACCACTACATCGACATGTCGTTAAGCCAAGTCGACACCTTTGTGTCACATGCCACCGCTCGGACTAGGACCGCGGAGGAATATGCCCATGGCATCTAACAAGATGCTAGGGATATGCTCTTAGCATCAAATAAGATGCTAGGGAATATGCCTGGCATCTCCAAAGATGCCAAGGCATATGCTCAGCATCTCAGGAAGATGCCTAGAATATGCCATCTAGATGCTAACCGTGTAGCACAAGCCTTGTCCCCTGGGCTCCCCTTTATAAGGAGCACCAGGGGGATCGTTCAAAGAGGAGGCCCCGAAGGGCTCCTCCCCTTTCAGATCAATAGGAGCTCTCCTTCTTCCTCCTCCACTCTCATAGAGAGATCTAGCTAGGAGTATAGGAGATACAACTCAAGGAGCATGGTTGTAGCCACAAGTATGGCAAGATTATGAGAGATTAGATGTATAGAATGATATGTTATCTCCACTTGAGAGCTTTAATCCAATATACATCGTATTTCTCTTTGTTCATACGAGTGCGGTCTTCACGACATCATCCCTCCCCGGATTCCTCCACGTCCATCGGCCCCAACTTTAGCCTACCCATGGCATATGCCGTGATACCACCACGACATTTGGCGCCCACCGTGGGGCCTTTAGTGGCGTTGGTTGGGTTTCCATCCGGATGGGAACATCTACATCAACTTCTTCCTCACAGGGCTCATTCAGCTTCACCAAGTCAACTGAGAACAAAGAGGTAAGCGCAGAGACTCTCCAAGTCTAATTTATCAAAGCAGGTAAGACTCAGCGAGAAGAACTCAGGAACTACACCAAGCTTATTGTAAGTACCAAGTAACTCAGCAGGGCAAGTATGACCTAGCAAGACTCACCCAAACACTTCTCCAAATATACTGTAAGTGCAGGATAACTCAGCCGACTACACTCAATCCTTCACCCCGGGGAGAAAATAACTCAACCCGGGGACTAGTCAACTTATCCGTAGAGTCATCTCTAGATTAAGAGAGCGCTATGTTGATTTAGATCTGTACTCCAGCCAGCTTACCCATTAACTCAGCTCACCAGCCAGCTTATCTGTTAACTCGGCCATAAGTTGAATCATCTTATTTGAGATCCAGTTAGATTTTGAGTCAGTTAGTTTATGTCTTGGATTACCCATTAACTCAGCTCACGAGCCAGCTTATCTGTTAACTCGGCCATAAGTTGAATCATATTATTTGTGATTCAAGTAGATTTTGAGTCAGTTTATTTATGCTTTGGATTGTCCTCTAACTCAGCTTACCAGCCAGCTTTTTGTTGATTCGGATATAACTTGAAGTCAATTTGTTTATGCTTTGAATTAACCTTTAACTCAGCTCAGTAAATTGTCTCTGATTCGGACTGACATTTGATTTTGCTCGCCAGGGTACTTTATAATTCAGATTGGTATTCAGCCTCAGCGTACTAATTGTATCTCTGATTCAGGCCGAAGCTTTATTCAGTTCACCAGATTGCCAGGTTATGTTATGACTCGGATTGATATCTCACCATCTTGCCAGGTTATCCCATATCTCGGATGACTATTGGCCAGCTTATCATATCTCGAATCTATATCTCATATCTACATCTCGAATCGGATCTCTCAGCGGTTAGCCCTATTATCATATCCCAAAGCTTAATCTCGGATCTATATCTCGGATCCATATCAAAGGCAAGTTATCGCCATCACACCAAATCAATCTATATCGTGGCAAATAGATAACTCAGATTTGGGAAATAAGTCAAAATTGAGTAAAGTAACTCGGATTTATGATGAGTTAACTCGAAATTGAGTCATATGACTTGGATTTGGGAAGTAAGTCAAAATTGAGTAAAGTAACTCGGATTTAGGACGAGTTAACTCGGATTCGAGTCAGGTGACTCAGATTTGGGAAATAAGTCAAGATTGAGTAAAGTAACTCGGATTTAGGATGAGTTAACTCGGATTCGAGTCAGATAACTCAGATTTGGGATGTAAGTCAAAATTGAGTAAAGTAACTCGGATTTAGGATGAGTTAACTCGAATTTGAGTCATATGACTCGGATTTGGGAAGTAAGTCAAAATTGAGTAAAGTAACTCGGATTTAGGACGAGTTAACTCGGATTTGAGTCAGATGACTCAGATTCGGGATGCAAGTCAAAATTGAGTAAAGTAACTCAGATTTAGGATGAGTTAACTCGGATTTGAGTCAGATAACTCAGATTTGGGATGTAAGTCAAAATTGAGTAGAGTAACTCGGATTTAGGATGAGTTAATTCGGATTTGAGTCACATGACTCGGATTTGGGAAGTAAGTCGAAATTGAGTAAAGTAACTCGGATTTAGGATGAGTTAACTCGGATTCGAGTCACATGACTCAGATTTGGGAAATAAGTCAAGATTGAGTAAAGTAACTCGGATTTGGAATGAGATAACGCGGATTTAAGTCGTATACCTCGGATTCAAGTCAGAGGACTCCAACTCAAGACCTAAGTCAATTTTGAGTAAAATAACTCTGATTTGGAAACAGGTGACTCGGATCATAACTTACCCAAAGAGGTTAAAAGAGCAGTGCCAAAAAAGGCCAAGAGCTCATAACTTACCCAAAGGGGTTAAAAGAGCAGTGCCCAAGAAGGCCAGAGCTCATAACTTACCCAAAGAGGTTAAAAGAGCATTGCCCAAGAAGGCTAGAGCTCATAACTTACCCAAAGAGGTTAAAAGAGCAGTGCCAAAGAAGGCCAAGACTCATAAACTTACCCAAAGGGGTTAAAAAAAGCAGTGCCCGAGAAGGCCAGAGCTCATAACTTACCCAAAGGGGTTAAAAGAGCAGTGCCCAAGAAGGCCAGAGCTCATAACTTACCCAAAGAGGTTAAAAGAGCAGTGCCAAAGAAGGCCAAGACTCATAAACTTACCCAAAGGGGTTAAAAGAGCAGTGCCCAAGAAGGCCAGAGCTCGTAACTTACCCAAAGAGGTTAAAAGAGCAGTGCCAACAAAGGCCAAGACTCATAAACTTACCCGAAGAGGTTAAAAGAGCAGTGCCAAAAAAGGCCAAGACTCATAAGCTTACCCAAAGAGGTTAAAAGAGCAGTGCCGAAGAAGGCCAAGACTCATAAACTTACCCAAAGGGGTTATGACCAGTGCCCATGAAGGCTAGAAGTCCAGAAACTTCCCCAAAGGGGTTAATGACGAATGCCCATGAAGGCCAAAAGTCTATAAACTTACCCAAAGGGGTTAATGGCGAGTGCCCATGAAGGCCAGAAGTCTATAAACTTACCCAAAGGAGTTATGACGAGTGCCATGAAGGCCAGAAGTCCAGAAACTTACCAAAAAGGGTTATGACCAGAGCCCAAGAAGGCCAGAAGTCGAAAAACCTGCCCAGAGAGGTTATGAGCAGAGCCCAAGAAGGACAAAGTCACAAACTTGCCCAAAAACATTATACAACCAAGAGATTATAAGTCGGAAGACAACTCTGGGAATATTTAATATGAAGCCTATGCACGACTCTACGAGTCCCACATAGCCTCGGGGACTAATGTCGGGGGTGTACCCCCAGGTACCCCAGAGTTGGTGAATTAGGTAAGTCAATAAGGTACATATGTAAGAAAATGATATTAAATATGAGTACAAAAGATAAACAAAAAAGGATAAAGGGAAAAAGCTGAACTGGGCCGAGTTATATCTATCTCGGCCTATCTCCATTGTTTCTCCTAGGCCAAACAGCACTAACGGGCCGAATTAATATCAATTCGGCCCACCTAGCTGAGTCATCGCCGGACCCCTCCACTCCACCAGGTTGGAGCTCCCACCGGCATCACCTGTTCTCCCGCCGAAGTAGCTCCACCCCGCCAAACATTGCCAGCGCCCCGCACTGCTACGTCCATCGATCCCCCGAGTGGGCCGAGGTGGGCAGGATTCGGCCCACCGCGGGTCATCGCCACCATCCTGAGGTCCTCCCGCCAAGGCGCCTCCTCAATCCCGCCAAGTACCCCCGTCGCCAATCTCCCGCCAGCGTGCCTCAGCACCAGACTCCCCCGGGTGGGCCGGCTCCTCCTTCATCTCGGCCGGCCCACTGCGGGCCTCCCTCGGCGTCCAGCAGCATCCCCGCCTGGGCCACGAGAAGGAACGCCGGCTGGGCCCAAGACTGCACCCAGCCAACCCAGGGACCTCGGCTGGGCCGCTGCATGACCCGGCTGGGCTGCAGGATGACCCGGCTAGGCCCTTAATTCTGCCTGGGCCGACTCAATGGCACCCAAGTCCGAATCAGCTCTACCCAGGCCGAATCTCCCTATTACTCAGATCCCCCGGGCCGAATTATAACGCCCCGGATGCCCCGCTTAATCATCTCAGGACACTACCTCAACCACTACATCGACATGTCGTTAAGCCAAGTCGACACCTTTGTGTCACATGCCAGTCTGGCTCAGACTAGGACCTGGCAGAGGGAATATGCCCATGGCATCTAACAAGATGCTAGGGATATGCTCTTAGCATCAAATAAGATGCTAGGGAATATGCCTGGCATCTCCAAAGATGCCAAGGCATATGCTCAGCATCTCAGGAAGATGCCTAGAATATGCCATCTAGATGCTAACCGTGTAGCACAAGCCTTGTCCCCTGGGCTCCCCTTTATAAGGAGCACCAAGGGGATCGTTCAAAGAGGAGGCCCCGAAGGGCTCCTCCCCTTTCAGCTCAATAGGAGCTCTCCTTCTTCCTCCTCCACCCTCACAGAGAGATCTAGCTAGGAGTATAGGAGATACAACTCAAGGAGCATGGTTGTAGCCACAAGTATGGCAAGATTATGAGAGATTAGATGTATAGAATGAGATGTTATCTCCACTTGAGAGCTTTAATCCAATATACATCGTATTTCTCTTTGTTCATACGAGTGCGGTCTTCACGGCATCATCCCTCCCCGGATTCCTCCACGTCCATCGGCCCCAACTTTAGCCTACCCATGGCATATGCCGTGATACCACCACGACAATCACGCACATGTAGAGGGAGGAGGCAGAGAGGGTCGGGATGGATCTCACACTTTCTTTATTGAAGAAAAAAAGTAATTAAAACATTAGTTTTATCCTTTTGTCATTTAAGAAAATAGGTAAAAATAAATAGTAAAACTATTCAAAATATTTGTTTTTGAGGTAGGAAGATAGGGAAAATAATATAGGCCTCAGATGTGCCTATATTTAAGAAAGTGTTATGTAATAAAAAAACTTTCTTCAATAAGATGAGTTTTGAAGTTTTTGGTAAAGAAAAGGAATAAATTGTTTTGGGCCAAAATAATTATGGAAAAACATCTATTAAAATTTTATCTCCATGGTAGGTGTGTAGCTATCATTTGCATACCTTGGGTTCTGAATATCAACACTTGAGTTAGAGAAAACAAGAATTAAAAGAGGAAAAGGGATCTTGTGTCAAAACCTTGCCAAGGGTGCAAGATCAAGTTGGAGAAGAGAGTTGCAAGCTTCCCAAGGCTCAAGTAGGTTGATGATCTTACCTCCAAAACCATGTTGGTTTAAGAAGCTCAAGCTTCCAATTGGAATAATAGGAGTTTAGGTGGATATAAAAGGTCACGGCCTTTCAAAGATTTGGCCTAGAAAGGATGATATGGAGTTGGGAGATTCTACCAAAGTTGGCATGTTGAAACAGTTGATAGAATCAGATTATTTTACTGACTACAAAGCAATCAAGGACAAGTGGGTCAAAGAGGGATCTGGTCAAGGGAAAGGGAGTGGTTTTCACGTGCACATTATGGTGTGCAATATGGTCTAGGTGTATTATCAAATATTCCTATGGTTGATTTTAGATAGGGTGCAGATATTGGATCTTGATAATAGTTTCTGACTTAGACAAATTTGGCAGTACTAGGGTTTTTAACTAGAGAGGAAGATTGAGTTGGATAGATGAGGGGCAAGGTTCCAAACTTATCATAAAGAGACTGAGAAGGTGTGTTATTGGTTTGGTTGTGTTACTAGAGTTTGAGATCCTATGGTAGCTTAGGCAAACATCTAACAAACCAATCTAGACAGATCCTTCTTAGAATAGCAGATCAAAGCAATACACATCTGAACAAGCGGATCAAAGGAAGTTCATACAAAACATCTCAAGGGGACTACAAACATACTTAAGAATTACTTGGGGTATAAATATATAAGCTTTGAATTTTTTTTGTTTTAAAGAGGATAAGGGTCCCTTGGCACTTCTACCAAGAGTGAGAAACAAATAGCTTTATAAAAGATTTTTGGCAAGACTAGATGTAAAAATATTTGGAAGTTCTGCCTTGAAAAATTAACATAAGGAGATGGTATCATATGGATATCTTTAGTTTTGTCAATAGAAAGCAGGCGAAATGTTTTAATTTTTTGTAAAGTCATCCTGGCTCATGTTTGAGAAATCAGAACATTTGATAATGTGTAAAGTAAGCTAGAATATTTCCTTTTGGTAAATAGCTTTGATAAACCTTTGGTAGGGTGGAGAAGTACCTTGATGACAACACAAGCACAATCAAAGACAAAACCATCAACACACAACTATTGCACAACTAATCACAAAAAAGTTTTTGTTCCCCCTAATTTTTGCACTTTGGACACATTATCAGGGTTACTGAAAATGGGGTGTTACACAAGGCATGTGAAGAGTAGATTGAGATCTGTAAGAAAAATGAGAAACTTCAGAGTTATTACATTGGATTATATCCAAATATCTAAAAACTAGGCATATCCCTTCACAATGGGTCTATCACATAACATGATGGATAATGCATTAAAGGAGATGGGTATGAGACCCAAAATATTAGGTGTTCATAGTGGTAAACCACTCTTTGTGATTGGAGATCTGGTGAATTATATTTGAGTGAAAAGCTATTGGTTAATTGAGAGAAGAGTATCCTTGCCTTTGTATAATACCACTCCATGAAGATGCAATAATCTTCTATTCTACATGGTAGGTTGGTTTTATCTTAATATGTTCTAAATGGCTTATTTATTAAGAAGATATGTTGTCATGCAGAACACCTTTTGAAGAACACACTTGCTATATGAGTTAAACTATTAAACACCTTAGTCTATGAGAGTTGGATACTCTCTACTAAACTCATGAAATATCACATATTATGATGCATAAGCTCCACATGATGTTAAATCCCGGGGTTGCCTAGTATCGGTCCAGGCTTTATGTGAAACTAGATTTGCAGTGAACTTGTGGTTCAAGGCATAGTCAACTGTACAAGTTGAAAACTAGTATAGTATGTAGTCTAGATGGAAGTTCAACTTAACGGTCTCCACTATATTACCGATATATGAAATAATGCAACCATAGGAAAACTTTGTGTGCCTTTCGGATCTGATGGGAGATTGTTGAAATTTTTCCTAAAATATGGCCTAACTCATTTATTCTTTAGAAATAATCCTAAAATCCCATAGGCCCATTTGACTCATTCATGCATGGAAAGAGGTGGGACAAAAGTTTGGTCCCATGTTGATAGTTGAGTGGGAGTTTGATCTTCTTATAAGGGATGTTGCTCCATCACTTGTACAAGCATGTGAAGAATATATTAGTACACACGGCTCCTCCTCGTCCTCCGCCTCGCCATGCCTCATCACAATGCATGTGCGCGCTGCGGGTTGCGGTAATGAGCCAAGTCGAGGATCCACTTATGCCTCGCGTGCGAGTTGTCTCTCTTTTGCCACGCATGAAGGTGAACTAATGTGCACATAAGTCAAAGCATTCTTGCGCTAGCGGAGTTTTAAATGATATGAGTGGAGATCAGATACAAACAAAGTGGAGGCTTCTTGGCTCCAAGCGTTGCCTGTTTGTTTTTTATCCCTCGTTGTCAGTTCTCCTCTCCCTCTTGTGCCTATATAAGAGAGGTTGCTCCTCTCCACAGACACACACCAAATCACTACTAGGAAAAATCTTACCCATCAGGAACCGGTTTTGGTTAACTGTAAGGCACTACAGGTGCGCCACTAGGCTCGCGCCACGGGTAACTTGGTTACCCATAGTGCACTACCTGGTGCACCACAGGTAAAAAAATTTACCCGTGGCGCACCACCTGGTGCACCACGGGTAGGGGTATAGGTGCGCCACGGGTTTGTTTTCAAAAAACAAAAAATGCATAAAACACCCTTGTTTTGAATTGGAAAAACAATCAAGTCTCGCGCATCACCGCTGTCGTGTCGCCTCGATGGAGCATGGTGGTCTTGGCTGTAGCCACAACCTACCACCACAGGGAGGTACGGGAGGCCGTGGTTGTGCTAGTCCTCGCCGACATCGAACAGGAGGTGTCGAGTCGAGACGGTAGGAGGTGCATCCGTGACGACCAGAGGAGGTGGCCGTCGGAGGAGGTGGCGTCTGGAGGAGGTGTGGTCGGAGGAGGTGGTGGCCGTAGGACGAGGCGTCCCCTGTGCGGTGTGGTCGGAGGAGAGGAGAAGGAGTAAGAAGAGAGGAGTAGGAGAAAGAGAGAAGGAGGAGAGGATGAGGAGGTGTTGGGGATATGCTAAATGGGTATCACCATTGCATGTCTCTAATCCAGATAACCCAGGTGGCCCATAGTTGGTAGCAGGGCCTATGGCCTGCTGGGCGGCCCAGTTAGATGGATCCAGAAGGGAGGCCCATGCCAGATAAAGGAAGGCTACGGTGGAGTCACCAACGTACCCGGAGCCTTGGAGTGCAAGGCATGTTAGACTAGTTGTATACCGTGTAGGAATGTGTAACTTGTCCGACTAGGACTTCCCCTATAACCCTAGGATCTAGTGTCTTTATAAGCCATACCTAGAGGAGCCTTTAGGGCATAACTCAACTCATATCGCGCATAGTGAAATGATCCCTATAACCCGGCATATTGCCGTTATAGTGATTTATAGCAGGAGTAGGATTTCGCCACCGTCGTGGGATCTGAACCTGGGTAAGCTATGTCACCTCGTACCCACCAACCTTCTGTCTTACCCCATGTCTCTAAACACGCACTGAAAGGACCCCCTCCATGGCATACTCGTCGGTAATACCACGATAGTTGGTGCCCACCGTGGGGCAAGAGGCGCTCCAGGCTCTACAACAGGTAAGGTCAAAGCTCTTCGCGGGAATTGGCGAAACCGTAGCCATCGTCCGTGTTATCTTCTCTGTCAATGGTCCGATCATTCTAGATCCCGGCGAAGACGAACCCCACCCGCTGCTCGATCGTCCAAATCGGGGACATCCACCTCTTCATCGGCGAAACCGACTTAGGCACTAGTTCCCTAGAAGTCGGAGGATCGTCAAGGCCCGCATGGACCGCTTATGGGAAGGATACGTTCACGGAAGGATCGAAGTCGGATCTCTCTTTGGAGTTTGCTGGCTTAGATCAGAAAAATTCAAGGCCCACCCAAACCACCCCTGTGCAGGATATAATGGTGGAAGATCGCTGCAAATCCGCCGGCTTCGCCCATGCGTCTGGAAAGCAGAGATCACAGTTCGTCGCGTGGTGACTATCTTCGATCTGGCACCTTGCGTTCAGAGAGAAGGTAAGAACCCCCGCGATTACTTAGCTAGATGGATCCGTATATGGGCTGATCTGGAGCATTACCCCAATGATGACGCTATTTATCACTTTTGTGGAAGGACTGGATCGTGGTATACTTCTCTGGCATATGATAAGGCAGCAAAAGGCCGCGGGTCTCCTCACCTTCGAGAGCATGATCAGCACCATCCACAATTACGCGGCCGCTAATGCAGCCGCTCCGGCCGAGATCACTGCCTTACCCAGGCCACCTCCGCCTCAGCCACCGCCTCCAGTCAACATCCATGCGGCCTCGGCATCATCCTCCGTCATTGAGGCATCCCCCGCACCCTCTGACTCTGTTTTGGACGCGCTCTACGCCGACATCAGGTGTAGACTCGGAGGGGATGGATATCAACCCGGAGGAACTCGACTCTGCTATGCAGGAGATGGAGGAGGACATCAAGCGCGAGGAGCAGGCCGACAAAGCCATCACATCCCGAGAGGTGTTCGTTTCCATTGGGAGCGTGATGGAATAAGACCAACCCAGACAAGCTCCGCCTAAACCGTTGGACTAGGGTAAGGGACTAGCTGATGCTGTCGACAATGATCACGCAAAGGCCATGCCTCCTCCGCCTAACCCAGTGCAGCAACTGTAGGAACTCAACGTCGGTCCGAGTAACTCCAACACCACAAATCCGCTGCCTCCAGGATCTACGTCTGCGGCCGCCAAAGTCACTCCAGCTGATAGTGTGATGTATGGAAATTTGCTCGTCGAGCCCATGACTGTGGCTCATATACGAAACGTAGTCCAGCTTGATGAGAAGCGCCAGCAACTACTGGAGGAAGCGCAGGCCATCGCGGAGCAGGACGCAAAGCTAGATCGAGATCTGGCCAAAGCGCAAAAATCAATCGAGGCAGATAGAGCCATGGAGGCCGAGTTCAAGACTTTGCTCAAGCAGCAGAAGGCTAGGAAAGCTTCGGCTCATGTTGTCAACGATCCTGGTGTACGACGCAACCTAGGATGGGCTCCCTCGAAGCCGCCACAAGCCAAGCCATACATTGAGAGTGAAGGCAGGCAGGTCATACCCACTCCTATCCTCAACTTGGCCGTCGCCAAGACCCTACTGGAGCAGGATAGATCACTCGTGGCTGTGGAACAGGTCTATGACCTTGTAACAAAGGCTGTCAAACAACAGGAAAAGGCTACCTCTCAGGGGCTTGAGTCTGACCCAGCTTATTGCCAGTCTAGAAATACTAAGCCGCCAAGGGAGAGATCTCCTCACGCTATTGGGTCCCAGACGGGTTCATCAGAACAAAGACGGAGGTATGTGCGCAACAGGAAGGACGCTATCCCCATATCCTCCGATCATGGAGGCAAGGCTCATCCTTGACGCCCATATCCTCCGCCCCGGTCCCCCCGACATCACGAAGACCCAAAGGCTCACCACCGTACGAGCATGAATCAGCCAAGACACTCTCAGGGTGGCATCGTCATTTGTGACAATGCGGAGCAGCCCCGTCACGGTGGGGAGCACAACAACAACCAAGGACATAAGAGCAGGTCACGCCATGACCCTCCATGTCCGACAAGCAATCATGACAGATGCGAGGAGTCGTAGGAGGGTAAAAGCAAGAAGGATAACCCACTTCCACCTCCGCCTCCGTCGCCCCCTACCAGCCACCATGGCGGAGGAGGGCGACGTCGCTCACGCAGCCCTTCCCCTGATGGAAGAAGAAGAAAGCAAGCCCGGAGCCATACGATGCATGTTCATGCCTGTACAAGATCCACGAGGCCTGGGAAGGACAATACCTGGGACCATGTTGCTTTGGACCTACAGTACGGACCACAACTTACCCCAAGGGTTTCCTGATAGACAAGACGGTCAAGTCATATGACGGCACCGCCAAACCATCTACGTGGTTACAGGATTATGGCAACGCGGTGGAGATCGCCAGGGGAAACCCGAATGTTGCCGTCAAGTACCTCCCAATGATGTTGACGGGGCACGACCTGCCAATGGATTGATGACTTGCCGGAAAAGTCCATATGCAACTAGTTGGACATGCAAGAAGCGTTCACCAAAAACTTCGAGAGTACGTACAAACATCCCTGTACTGTTGGCAATCTACAGCGGTGCATGCAAGAGAAAGACGAGACATCTCGAGCCTACCTCTCCCGCTGGCTGGATATGAAAAATTCTTGTGTAGGAGTGCACGATCAGACCGCTATGGTCGCCTACATTGAAGCGCCCGCAGGACAATCACATGATAGATCTCAATTTGATGATCTCGCTGGCTAGTGAGTTCGTGATCGTCGATGACGATGCTCGCGGCTCCTTGCCGGCAATTGCCATCCCAACCCAAGCCAAGAAGAACAACAGCTCTAAGCGGAAGAGTCCGCCAGAAAAAAAGCCAACCTCCGACATGGTCGCGATGACGTTTGCAGGAAGAGGTGATGGCGGACAGTGTGGCCGAGGACAGGGGGTTGGTCGTGGGCAGCAGCGAGGTAGTGAAGCTACCCCGGAAGTGCCCCGCATTCCCCGAACGTACGAGGAGTATCGTGATATGCCATGCCTTGTACACCTCGACGCCAATGGAAAAGGCACTCACACCAATCGCCCTTGCAAGTTCGTCAACGACCTCAAAGAAGACCCGGAGTTCGGCTATAAAAAATCTGGAATAACCGACCGTGAGGAAAGGGCAAAGTGTAACATCCCAGCATTAGAGCTTAAAAATAACCTGAACCCAGATGTGTGCATTGCATTTATGCATAGAAAATCCGAATAATTTTTGCCCTCTTAAAACAGAACTTGTCAAATTAAATGAAGCTTCTCTTAGCTTGATGGAATTGAAGTAGATCATCAAGTTGACTGCGATAAGTTTCAATAAGACCTTTGCTAAAACCTTATTTTGGGTAAGGGAGATTTGATCTAAGGGTAGATCAAATGTACTATAAGTTAAACCTTAATACAATGTGAATTATACTTGATCATTAGGTGATCATATTATAGTATTCATTATAATCACTCATGAGTACCAAGTTAGAGGATATAACACCAAATATGAATTTAACAACTATATCTTAATCTCATCTGCATATACCCTGAGTATCATGGTAATATCTAACCCTACTTCTTAAGTAAGATTGAGTAGGAAAGAAACTAAGTTTAGATCATGCACCTATACCTTTCTTTCCATATCAATCCTTATCATCCCTATTGAGTTATATTTCAATATCCATTGTTCATTAATGTTGAGGAATCAACTATTGATTCACCAGATCTCAAACTATCAACTCTTGACCATATCATAGTGTACACTTAAAGTGCCTATATAGAAACAATTAAGAAGAAGCAAATAGTGATGTTAGCTTTAGAAATCATCTATAGGATGGGAAAGATTGAAAAGAATCCAATCAATAGGATAATTGATAAAGTTAAATTCCTCCTAGATAAATATAAGAACTATTTATATTATCTAATCCTATGGTAGTAAAGAAGATTACAAATATGAATACTAAAGATAGTTACCAGGAGTAGTCCTATTGGATCAAGTAGGTATAGTCAATGAATTATATCTCTTAATCCAATAGAACTAAACAGAAGATAATTATCATACAACTGCAATGTTGTATGGATGGAAGCCTTGATTAGCCAACCGGAAACCTAAACCATAAAGGATCACAAGATTATAATGATCAAGCCTTATTCACCAATATTGAGTACTTATGTCATGTATAAGTGGTATTGGTGGATAAAACATGATTGAAACCCTAGTAGAGATAAGTTATCCTAGAGTAGTCATTACAAACCACATAAATATGATTTAGGGTTGGAGTGTGAGTTATTGGAGTAAAGTGAATCTAAGATGATATTATTCAATTAAGGCTAGTATAGCATAGAGTTATAGAAGTAGTGTTATTCATCTTAAAGGATAGTCAACTTTATAGAAAGGTAGTTGGATGCATACAACTATTAGAGAAATATTAGTGATGGAGGATTAAGGAAGGTTATGAGTGGAGTTTGAAATAACTACTTGTTGGATTGAAGATTTTCAATAGTAGTATAGTGGGTATAATCAAGCAAGGATATAAGAAAACTATGAAATGCTTTAGTATCAAACTCATTGGATTCATCCATGATTTTAGAATAATGATATATGAATAAGAAGATTTTAATGAGTAAGCTCATCATACTAACAATGATGATGGATAGGAAGAAGTATTATATCTAGGAAAGGAATTCCTTAATTAGAAATCCAGGATTGTGAAATATAATTATATGTTATAAATTACTCTTCTATTTATTCTTGGTAAACAATCAATTCTAAATCCCAAACCAAGTAGAATATCCATTTCATGTTATTGATCTATCATCTTATGTCCATATCACTTCATAGGAATATTTTCCTATAACAAATCCTATAAGCATATCTTTACCAATTCCTTTCTATAAAACATTCTAATTATAAATTTCTATTAGAAAAGGTGATGTCATCAAATTATCACAAACAGGAGACAATATGCTTAGTTATTAATTCTTTACTCATATCCATAAAGGAATCTAAGTATATTAAAAACCATAAACCCTAGGGTAAATATTCATAATTCAAAACCTTAAATTTCTTTGTTTATCACAATAGAATATATACATTGTCATTTTCCAATTTAATGGGAGTAGTAATAACCATATCAATGTCTTTTATATTTCATGCATCAAATAATGGTATATGATCATTATACATATAAAAGTTTCTATTCAAACTATGAGCCAACTAGAATTAAGTTGATAAACAAATAAGAATATATCATTTAGAAATCCATAACTAAAGGAGGAGAGTAAAATAATAAGAAAAGTTTCTACAAATTATTAAAAGGAGTTCATATAGAGCAAATAAAAGAAATATAAAAAGATTATGTAATAAAAGTTCACAAATGATACCAAATATATTTTAGTATTATTGCAAATATTCAGCAAATAAACCCTACAAATAAAAGTTCAAAATATAAATCAAATTCAAATCTGAAAAGGAAAACAGAAAATATAAAAAGGTAAAACAAATAAAAACATTACCTGACCGTGGCCCAACATCTCTTTCCTTATCTGACGCCCATGTGCAGCCCAGCAACCAGCCCATCTCGTTTCCATCTGTGACTACAAGTGGGACCAAAGAAGGACCGTGGGTTGAGCTGAAAGAATCGCCATGGGGTTTTCCGCAAAAGTTACGTCTTTGTCATCCTCACGCACACAGGCAGCTCGCTGGAGGAGCTCGGCGCCGCTCGATGCCTCCATCGTCGGCCTTGCGCCAAGATCAACGCCGCCGTCGCCAACAGAAGATAAGGAGGCCACCGCGACGTCCTTGCTCGTCCTCATCCTCAATTTCCCCCTCTGCAGCTCTCTCTCTCTCTCCATTTCTTCTTCTAACCCGAGAACCCTAGCTCGGAGGTGAGCTGGAGACGGTGATTCCATGCTCGCCTCGGCCATGTAAGACCACGGTGGAGACCGCCGTGCTCTTCTCGTCTATTTGCCCCAACTCGCACTAGCGGAGAAGGCGTGAATCAACCCAATCGAACCCTCGTTCCCGACGATGTTCGTCGACCTCGCCGGCGTCTCCGACCGCGCCTCGCTAAACCAAGCACACCATCGCGTTCCTGGTGAGTCACTGAATCTCCTAGTATGCGTAAATCTTTCGTTTGCTTCCTAAATCCACGTCACCATGATCGACCGCAAGCACCTCCGTATGAGCTCGTCGCCGATTGACCTCCGGTGACCAAATAGGGGTGGTGCCACCATCAATAGGATCGCCTCGATCTCCTCTGTCCAACGAACATATCCACAACCCCGCGCTTGCACCAGATCGATCGATTGATCCTCAACTAGTGAGGATCAACTCGAGTGACGTCATGCTCACCTTAGGATTGAACCATCTCAGCTAGTTTGACTGGTCTTTGTATCGTGTGGCTGATGACATGGCCTTGGGACCATGTGTCATCGACTGGGAGTAGAGAGAAGGTCAGTAACAAGTACATTTTCTAAACCTGAGAGCTGAGGTGGACAATGGCCCAAGGGTCAGTGACTGAGGCTAGCTTTGAGTGTGGTGTAAAAAGTATTTCCTATTTAAGAAATAATAAAATGTTATAAACTCAATTATTGATATTCCAAAAAACAAATAAATGATTAAACCTTGTTTAATTAATAACTTTTGATTTACAATTCAGAAAAACATGTATAATATATGAAAATTTGTAGAAAAATAAAATCTACAACTTGAACTTATTATCAAATATTATTATGATGATTATTTAAATAAATATTATTTAATAAAGGTTTTATAAGTAATAAAACTTTGATAATTCATATTTTTATAAAATTAAATGTTAAAAATATAAATAGAATACCAAAAATCTTAGAAAAATAAGAATTATAATTTAAAACTATAATCATGTATTATTATTACACTTAAGAAAATATTTATTATTTATTAAATAATTATAAAGTAATAAGAATTGTAAAAAAATCACATCTTATTATTTATATATCACAAAAAGAAATATAATATACCAAAATGATCACAAAAATAATATCTACATGTTAAAAATATAATAATATCCTTTTATGTTAAATAAAAATTTAAATATTTTAATAACTCCAATTTAAACTTATTTACTTCATTAATAATTCATATAGGGATAAATAAAATTTATTAATATTTCTAAAAATAAGTTAAATAAGTCTAATAAATAGTATTAGTCTTAAATATTAATAATATAAGGCCATAATGGTTTAAAACATTATAAATACCCTTTTATTTAAATTAACCTCAACCTTGAGGGAAGATTATATTCTCAAAGGATTCCAATTCATGATAAAAACCTTAAAGAATAACTTGTAAATAAGTCAGATCATTCCTATCTACTTTAACCACTCATTGATAAAAGGTAAATGATACTACTCCATTATAAAAATCAAGAAACCACTACACTAAGTAAAAGGATAACCAATTTTAAGTAACCTAAAGGAAACATTCCAAATACACAAAATACAAATGTTATAAGTATTATACTTTCAAAATTATCTATATTTTAAAGTTAACTTTAGTCTCCAAAAATCTAAATATAACACAATAAACATTACTATATGTTTTAAAGTTAACTTTGGTCTGAAGTAGTTAAGTTATAAAAACATCTCAAAACCAAACCATTCGAGCAAACATATATAACAGCTACCCAAATCAACTAACCCCAAAGCTTGTTGAAACCTTAGAAGAGAAACCTTTTCTTCGAAGGTTATTCTTTTTGCCACTTCACACAAGAACTCTTATATAAGCAATTTTGACTAGTATTTCATAAGTATATATTTTATTGCTACATATGTGTTTCTCACAACCACTTATAAGCTCTAATAGAAGCACAAATGTGAAACTTATCTAAAAGGACCACACATTCCAACGTAACCATTTCCGGAATCCAAACCCTAGGACAACGTTATCCCTGGGATTTGCGTTTAGA
Source organism: Avena longiglumis (assembly GCA_030063025.1). Taxonomy (NCBI): domain Eukaryota; kingdom Viridiplantae; phylum Streptophyta; class Magnoliopsida; order Poales; family Poaceae; genus Avena; species Avena longiglumis. The sequence continues at coordinate 101,786,489 of CP125977.1, forward strand.
ACGTGCATCACATTACTTATGCATAAAAGAATATTGCTTCTTTAAACATTAGTCTTTACCGGACCAATGATGCCGATTTCAGATTTTGGATTTTATACTGACTTGGAGACCGTGAGTGCATATTCTTGCAATCACAAAAGGCAAGTTCACACTTGCTCATGTCCTTTGTTTATTTTTTGTAAAGTATTTTACAAATCCAGTGTTGTTATCACCTGCATTTGAAAAAGGTCTTAAAACACTATTTTTGATAATAATGTGAACTATTGGTTACTAATCCAGGGTGATCATCTAATCTATTAAATCTGACAGTTGGAATACCACTGTTCAGAACTATATCACCTAGGACTTAACAACCAATGTCTCCAGTGATTCTTGCGCCGTATATTACGCGTTGACCATGAGATTTGGAATGGGACGAAGAAGTCAATTGTATCTTCTTCCTCTCGCATGAAGCCGGATGTGCAGGTCGTGGCTGTTATCCTTGTAGCGTGCATATTAATTGGTAATTCGTAGAGGATATGCGGCATATGGGTGGGAACCCTCAACTTCCCACGATAGTTCTGACATCTAACGGTTTGTACAAACCATTGTCGTAATTATTTATGTGGGCATGGTGTACACCAAGGAGGCATGCGAGGTCACGAAGGGGGCAGTGAATGGCTTGGATCATCTTCTGGGCCCCACATCATGGAATTGTGGATGGGAATAAGCTACCCGGTTGTGCAACAAAGAGTTGATCTCTCGTGGGTAAAGTGACGCACCTCTGCAGAGTGTAAGAACTGTAACTTGTTACTCCCTGTTCCGGGAAGGAGCCGTGAACGCGGCGGGAAATGAACTCCATGAAAGTTATGGTAAACCCGTGAAGGCTGACAGACATAGCTTTTCAGAATAAAATCAACCTTTGAAGAAATGTTTATGAAAACTTGCATTGCCTACGACCTACGGTCTGTGGTTGTAGTTATAGTGCATCAAACACTCCTTTTATAGTGAATTTGCTGAGTACGCTCATACTCAAAGTATCTTCTTAACCCTTGCTAGATTCTGAAGCCATTAAGACGATGTCTTCACCAAGTTATGCTCCAGGAATCATCCAGCTAAAGCTCTTCAATGAAGTCAAAGAAGTCAAAATATACATCACTCAAGTGGAGACAAAGTTACTGATCATATAGGAAATATAATTTCTAGCCAAAGAACCTAATTTTGTAGTGTATTGCAATAGCAGCAATGCCAATTCCTTAGTTAAATACTAGTTTTAATAGTATAATAGTTTTGTGTTATTTATCTTTGATTCTTCTTCGTAAGAAGTTCTTTATCTCTCTTTAACCTAGAGTGTTCTCTGTATCTTGTGTAAAGAGTGAGTTCTAACCTTTAGCCATGTGTTGGACCCGCTGTGTTTCTGTTGTGCCATTCTGAGGGATGTAATACTAGTGAACGGTGTTTCATTGGTGTTATGTCAACGACTATAGTATACCTCATCATGCAGTGGTATGCTGGGTCACCGCACAAAGGTAAGAAGAAGGAAGAGGAGTCCAAGGATTCAAGTGATATGGATGAGGACGTTGACCCCAAGCATTTCGACAAGGGCGATGGAAAGGCAAGAACCCCTTCGAGAATAAGGCCCCCGTCTACCACACTTTGCTTGGCACACCAACTGTCCGGGCACAAAAAACCTCACTAAGGATACTGATGGCCACCCTACCCCCAGTTCCCTAGTACTTGCGTTGGTTGGAAGTTCCAATCACTTGGGAAAGGAGGGATCACCCAGACCTCGTTGCAACGGAGAACCAATATTCCATGGTCATCAACCCTTTGATTGATGGCAATGAGTTCCCCAAATGCATGGTGGACAGTGGAAGCGGCATCAATATCTTGTACCTGGACACACTGCACAGGATGAACTTGAAGGAGACCAACCTAAGGCGGACTAGCACCATGTTCCATGGCGTAGTTTCTAGCCGAGAGGCTTGGTCCCTTGGGTGCATCACGCTTCCGGTCGCTTTTGGCGATGTCAACAATTACTGCCAAGAACGCATGACCTTTGAAGTGGTCCCTTCAAGAGCGTGTACTACATCATATTAGGACGCGACATCTTCCACTCCTTCATGTCCAAGCCATGCTTCATCTACAACAAGCTCAAGATACCCGGGCCAAACGGTGTCATCACCGTATTCGGAATATTTTCAAAGGCAGGAGACTACGAGATTGGAGAAGTAGCCTTTGTAGAAGTTGTCCTCTACAGCGAAGAATTCAAGGAGATCCAGAGAAAGGTCGATGCCTCGGAGATGTCGACATCGAAGAAGCATATTTCTGACTCCGATCCCGCCTTCAAGGCCGCCATCAAAACCAAGTCGGTGGAACTTGTGGTAGGCGATGCCTCCAAGTTCACCGCCATTGGGACGAACCTAGACCCTAAATAGGAAAGTGCGCTCGTCGAGTTCCTCCGTGATAATAGGGACATCTTTGCCTGGCAACCTACCGACATGAAAGGTGTACCTAGGTAACTTGCCGAGCACAGCTTGAATATTGATCCAAAATGCAAACTGGTGAAACAACCTCTACGACGCTTAGGAGACGAGAAGAGACGCGCCAGAGATAGCTAGGTTACTTAAGGCTAGTTTTATCCGAGAAGTCCTTCACACCCGATGGGTGGCCAATCCTGTACTTGTCCCTAAAAAGGGAACCAAAGAATTAAGAATGTGCGTTGATTACACCGGCTTGAACAAAGTGTGTCCAAAGGATTCCTTTGCTTTGCCTCGCATTGACCAAGTCATTGACTCGACGGTTGGCTCGGAAATTATGTGTTTTCTAGATGCATTTTCAGGATACCACCAGATAAAGATGAGGAAGTCGGACCAATTGGCCACTTCGTTCACCACACCTTATGGCACATTTTGCTATGTCATGATGCCCTTTAGGCTGAAAAACGCAGGTGCTACGTACCAGCGGACTATGCAACATTGCCTACACGACCAAATTGGTCGGAACGTCCACGCCTATATGGACTATATCGCGGTGATGTCTAAAAAGTCAAATAACTTAATTTCCGACTTAAAATAAACCTTTGGTAATCTCCGGAAATACAGCATGGTGCTTAACCCAAAGAAATGCGTCTTCGGGGTTCCAGCCGGCAAATTGTTGGGCTTCATCGTTTCCCAACCTGGAATCAAGGTCAAGCCGGAGAAGATCAAGGCCATCCTAAACATTAACCGTCTGACATTCCTAAAGGATATCCAACGGCTCACAGGCTACATCGTAGCAGTAAGCCGGTTCGTCGGCCGACTTGGAGAGAAGGCTCTACTGCTATAAAAGTTGCTGAAGAAGGCGGACAAATTTGTATGTACGGACGAAGCAGATGCTGCGCTTAAGGAGCTAAAGGTGATACTTTCTTTGTTACCTGTATTCGCAGCACCCGAGCCTATGGAGCCTATGTTGATTTACATGGCATCCACCAATTGGGTTATCAGCATCATCATCGTGGCGGAGCAGAAAGAACCAACGCATGAGTACGGAGTGCAACAACCAGTTTACTATGTAAGCAAGGTCTTGACGGAGTCCAAGCAGCGTTACCCACACTACCAAAAGCTAGCTTACGGAGTATTCATTGCTTCTCGGAAGCTAAGGCACTACTTCCAGGAGCACCCTATCACATTTGTGAGCAAGGCTCCGCTGTCCGACATCATCAATAACAGCGAAGCTACGGGAAGGGTCGTGAAGTGGGGCATTGAGCTTGCCGCCTTCGAGATCACCTACAAGAGACACGACGCTATCAAATCACAAGTCTTGGCGGATTTTATCGCAGATTGGATGGAGATGCCAGATGCTACCCCTGTACCAGAGCCAGAATATTTGGTGATGCACTTTGACGGATCAAATCTACTCAACGGCTCGGGGGCTGGTGTACTTCTACAGTCACCAATAGGGGAAAAACTACACTACGTTCAGCGGATCCACTTTGAGGCTACAAACAACATGGTGGAATATGAAGCACTCATTCACGGACTTCGCTTAGCCAAGGATATTGGCATCAAGCGCATAGTTTGTTGTGGAGATTCTGACTTGGTTGCCCAGTAGGTGGCTAGCACCTGGAACGTGCGAAACCCTATGATGGTGGCATATCGAGACGAAAGACGAGATAGCCAAGTGCTTCGAGGGCTATGAAGTCAAGTATGTCAAAGGGAGGAGAATGAGGCGGTTGATCCACTATCAAAGCTTGGATCAGGGTGCAAACCAATTCCTCCTGGCATTTTTCTGGAGCATCTACGGACCCCATCCGTGAAGGGAGCGGACCCCGAGAACCCGGATAGAGTTGACTCTTTCGTTCATACAATAACAAAGGTCCCTATGGCTTGGACAAAACTGTTCATGGAATATCTCGTACACGGAACTTTTCCCATCGACAAGGTCGAAAGTCGGCAAATAGTACGTCAAGCAAAGGGCTATACCATAATCAATGGACAACTCTATAAAAGAAGTACCATCGATGTATAACTAAAGTGTATTTCCCAGCAATAAGGTATTGAAATCCTTCGGCAGATCCATCTCGGAGATTGCGGGCATCACGCCGCTCCTCGATCTTTGGTCTCTAAAGCCTTCCAGCAAGGATTCCACTGGCTGACTGCGAAGGCGGACACTGACAAGCTGGTTGAGACATGCATGGGATGCCAGTACTATGCCCGACAACCACATGTACCAGCTCAAGAATTGCGAACAATACCAATAACTTGGCCATTTGCAGTTTGGGGGCTGGACATGGTTGGTCCATTACAGATGGCACCTTGTGGGTTTACGCATCTGCTAGTAGTAGTTGATAAATTCACTAAATGGATAGAATCTAAACCCATTAGAAAGGTTGATGGGGCAGCTGCCCTTAGGTTTGTCCGGGATCTAGTGGTGAGATTTGGTCTCCCACATAGCATTATCACCGACAATGGTAGCAACTTGTCACTCGGAGAAGTGGAAGCTTATTATTGGGAGAAGGGCATCCGAGTTGATTTGGCATCTGTGGCACATCCACAATCCAATGGGCAAGTTGAGCAAGCCAATGGATTAATTCTGCAGGGAATCAAGCCACGTCTAGAGGCACCGCTACATAGAGCAGCTGGAGCCTAGGCGGAAGAATTACCATCTGTTTTGTGGAGTTTACGAACTACTCCCAACAGATACACCGGCTACACCCCTTATTTCATGGTATATGGAGCAGAAGCAATTCTTCCTTTCGACATCCTTCATGATTCACCAAGACTTGCCGCCTACGATGAGGATGACGGTGAAGAATCCAGACACCTAGATGTGGAACTTCTCGAGGAAGAGCGCGTATTGGCATGCCAAAGATCCGCCATCTACCAGCAGAAGCTATGCAGCTACCATAGTTGCCGTGTTTGGCATCGCTTGTTTAAAGAGGGGGATCTGGTGCTCCGACTTAAGCAGAATAATTCACACAAATTATCCCTGCCATGGGAAGGACCATTCATCATAAGCAAGGCGCGACTCAATGGTTCTTACTACCTCGTTGAAAATCATGAACTAGAGGATAGACCAAACGAGGATCATAAGCGTAAGCGACATGACCCGGATGATGACTACCCGGAGCTTGATCGGCCATGGAACATAGCACAACTACGTCCTTTTTACACATCATATTTTACTATCTACTATCTACCTCTTATATGATCAATAAAATAAAGCTCTTTGGTTCACTCATATGCTTGAGTCTTTTACCTCCTTTAGTGTTCATTTTTGGATCGTATAAAACCTTTATGCGTAAGTTTTGCATTTGCACTTGTGAAAATTCCCCCTACGGGCGTTAGCTTAATTTTTCTGGTCTACACGTTCTTTGTTGTTTTTTATGTGGATTCTTGAGTAGTGACTTTTGGCACTCGAAGTCAGCGATTTTGTGCTTAGGTTTTTTACGGTGCCATTGGGTATCATCGCATGAGCACATAGTTCTAGCTAAGGGTCTTTTGACTCACAAAAATTCAAACATAAAAACCAGAGTAATGGATAAGCCAACACTTGCTTAAAAATATATACATGATGGAATTAGTTCTTAAGCAGCAGGAAGCTTATAGACATTGTTTTCCGCCTTAAGATTAACCCATTGTTTTTCGCATACATACAAAACATCTAGAGGAAACAAATATTACATAGTGTTTTCCATTCCTCTAGTGCAGGAGACTTCGAGGTAGCGTCATCGGCCGCAGGAGAGCCATCTGGCCCATTAGTGAAGTCGGCGGTCTTGAAGGACTCGAAGGAGCTGGCTAGGTCGGCGGTAATTACCTCATGGGGCACAAAGGTGTTTGCATCCACCAACTGGGCGACCCTGGTGTCGTAGACAGCGAGCGATGACCAGATAGCTCTGTGATCGATCTTCTGACCGTCATCGTCTACATCGGGCAAGCCAGAGGTCACCGTGTCGATGTCCGCATCCTCGTAGTGAGCCTTGACCATAAACAACACCATCCTTGCACCAACCCGGGTACATGAGGATTTCCAGCTTATGATATGCTCGGGGGCTTGGCGCAGGATCTCCGAGTACTTCATGACGGAGTCCACTGCTTTGATATTGATGACTAAGGGCTTGGCGATTTCCTTTTCCTGGGTGATGGCAATACTGATGAAGTTGCCGGCAAGAACCATGCATTCCTTTGGCGGAGGAGGATTATTGGCTAAACCAATAGGACCTGCATTTCTGGCCACATGATTGAGTACATGAGTTCAATACAACATAAGTTCAGAGTACCTGGTTTACAGAAGTACAAGACGGAGAATTCTTACCAAAAATGATATCCTCAGCTTGCTGAAGAATCTCGGTCATGGAATCACGTTCCTTTCGGAGGGTCTTGTAAGCGTCAAGGTTACGAGCATTTTTCTCAGCGGCATATTTTTTTTGTTCCTTAAGAACTGCAATTTCTTCCTTAAGGTGGTTGATTTCCGTGTTTGCGTATTCTTGCACGACAGTGAAGGCATCTTCATGCATTTCCAGTGAGTCTGCTCTCTCCTGCTTCAGGATTTTGTTTTTGCTATCCAGCTCTTGTATGTGCTTGGATTGCTCGACAATATCCTTGGCTTTGGCGATGGCTTCTGCAAATCGGAAAAATGACAAAGCACAATGAGTAGTTAGAAGTTAATGGCACAATCCCAAGATTGAGTGAGAAATTGAAAAGAAAACAAACTCTTGCTCTTGGTGATTTGATCCTTCAATAAGGCAGTTTTACCCTTTTCAGCTTCAAGATCTGCACGCATCTTGCGAAACTTGTCGTTGGTGGCGTTCCTCCGAGTATTCTCATTCTACAAAGAGATCAAAGTTACTTAGTCTACTTGGAGCATCTAGACGGATAAGTATCCGCCTAGAGGCTTGGGGGATACAGTACGAGTTTTTTAACTCAGTGATATACTTAGTCTTTCTTTAAGCATCTAGTCGGAACTAATTCTTTTTCAACTAGAGGCTTGGGGGCTATAGTATTGAAATTTAAAAACACTGCGTATGCTACTCTAAAATTATCTAGTTGGAATAATTCATTCAAACTAAATACATGGGGGCTACAGTGCAAAGTTTCTAGCTTAGTCACTCTTAGAGCATTCAGACCCAAAGATCTATGGTTTTCCGTCTAAATCCTCGGGGGATACAGTGGTATACTACATATGATATTCAAAAGTCATATCAAAACTTACAAGTGCGATGATCTTGAGGTTGCTGGCGCTCTCGAAGAATATCTTTCTAAAAGCAAGAGTGTTACACAGACGATCTCCGCTTGTTTGAGCAGCTCCTCAAGACCGCACGTGGGAGAAGTCGGCGCTGCACCAGGAGCCAGAGTTGAGCTACTCGGTGTAAGCACCAGGTAGACGATCTTGGGAAGCTCTATTGGCGTCTTGGGTGCAACAGCTCCGCCTACGACAGAAGTTCCGCCTTCCACCACCGCCTTACCGCTACCAGTGGCATCCTTAGCCGGAGCTTCAGCTACTTTAGAGGATGTGCTTTTCTGCGTTGCCTGCTCGCCAACAACGTGGGGCTCCGCGGCAACTTCTGGGACCTCCTGAGAAGGAGTTGGGTCCACTTCCATGGCAGAAGGTTCAGACGCTACCTTTATCGGAGAACTTGTTGGTGCAGCAGTAGGTTGGATGCTCGGAGTCGAAGGGGCAATGGCGGGAGACGCTGGGACAAACATATATTTGATGTTTTCAGAAGCCCCCAATGTCTTGGAGGTCTTCTTCAAAATCACACTGGCCTTGTTCCTGAAACATGCAAAAGTATAAGTACAGGAATAAGACAAGCAAGAGACAATGTCGGATGGTTAGAAGCTTACACAATGGTTGGTGCCTTTGTTAAAGGGATACCGGTCATTCTTCTTTTCTCCGCCTCCAGGGAGGCGGTGGATCTCTTGGAGGATCCACCCTCCGTCTTCTTCTTCTTGCCTCCGTCGGCAGCGTTAGAGGTGGAGCTCTTCCGCTTTCGCGCCAACGGGACCTCGTCATCGGACACGAAGGTGACTTCCTTCATCTTGGGATCGTAGACTTGCGCAGCGATGCTACCTTCATCTAGATTCTCTAGCTGTTAAGTGAATCCTAAAGTGTTAAACGCAAGGGTGTATGCAAGACAGAAGAATTGGTGTATATGTCATACATGGAAAATAAATAAGTACCTCTGGGCATGTTTCGCCCTCGAACATGTCATAGATGATGGTGAAGCCACGCTTCCTATCCTTCACCTTGACTATGCCTTTGAGGCGAAGCTTGACAGAGTCACTAGAAAGTTGTCCTTGGAGATACGGAGGCTATCCTTCCTATCCTTGGTATACTGGTGCATGAGCTTTTCGCGGTGCTATAGAGGCTGGATCCGCCTGATGAACTAGCACATGGCTAGGTCTAACCCGGTCAAACCCGTCTATATGAACCAGTAAATCCGCCTTACGGCGCGAGAGGCTTCATCGTCGGGGTAAGGAGGGCTTGGGATCTCCATGTCGGGGCTTCAACGGTGGCTCCATCGACAAAGTCTGGGTACGATCTTTCTCGGCCAGCCATAGGGATATCTGAGCCGTAGAAATACGTCCTCTGCCAATTTTTGCAGGATTCGTGACCTACAATGTCGGGGAATCGCCGGCCAGGCCGGATCTTGAAGCTAATGGTTCCATAGTTCCTAAGCTCCTCCTTGCTCACCCTGGCTTCCCTCTTCACGGTAAAGAAGTAAATAAACAGTTCTAACCTAGGCCTAATTCCTAGGTAACCCTCGCACAGCGCCTTGTAGTTGCTAAGCGCGAGGATGCTATTCGGAGAAAGGCTCTGAGGTTGAACCCGGAAGTGGATAAGGACTTCCATAAAGAATTTGGAGATTGGGAGGGAGACGCCGCGCACAAACTGAGCCTTGAGGTATACCTTTTCTCTGGCTAGGGGAGAAGGGACGACCTCGTTGGTTGGCGCCGACCGCCAGATTAGGCCCTCCGTCCTGGGGAGGTACCCCTCGGAGAGTATCTCCTTGATGTCATTCTCAGTGATGTCCGAGCCACGCCATTCCCTCTTGTGGGAATCAGCCTCCTCCTCTAGTGGTTCCAGCCTCGCTGGAATATGGCCGCCGCGGTGGATTCCACCACCATGGAATGCGGCACCACCACGCCCTCCGGCGGGACGTGGACTGAGCCCGCTGACTTGGTCGTTGCTTTGCATAACGCCGCCATCGACAGGGTGTTGCTGCTACTGGCCATTGATGCAGGTAGGAGAAGACCGTGGCTGGAGAAAATATAGGGTTTTCTCTGTTCGTGCGATGAGCTCGAGGAGACGTTGGCTGGAGGAATAATATGATGCGAGGAAGAATGAGTTGAAAAGATAAAAGTCACGTGTTATAATATATAGTACTCGGCGTCAATATTCATGTAAGTTGATCGAACAATTGCTTCATGGACAGCGTGTGCGCGAGCGTGCGCAGAATTTTTGCCACATTCCCACCGCTGCCGCCAATGTTTCATATCCTTCACGCGGGAAAAACGGCTATGATTATGTTCTCTACATGTGTCACATCCCAAAATTTTCCAAATTTTGTAATGCGAAAAATAAATAAATAAAATAAATAATTGTTGAAATTTAGGGTGAAAAGAAACTTTTTGTTTTGAAATGAATCCATAAAAACCCATCTTGAACAAACCTTGGATAAAATTTGAATCCAACTAAATTCAAATCAAGTGAAATGCATTCTTCATAAATGCATCTTGAAATTTAAACACTTGGAAAATAAACCAAAACTCTAAAACCCTAATGGAAGGAAAACATTTCCAAGTTATCTCAAAGACTAAAGATTTGATCCATATAAATTTTTTTCCAACAAACATTTATAAATGATAAAGAATGAAAAATTGAAATATTATAAAACCGTAGAAATTGGTTTCACTTAATTTGGATTCATAGATAAAATCATATGAATTTAATAAGATAAGGAAATTGAATTTCCAAAGCTAATAAAGCACCTATCTAAAAATCCATACCAAATGGTGAGCAATTAACCCTAAAGAGATTTAAAAGGATAAATAAATATTAAACAAGATTTTACAAGTTGGAATCATCATTTTTGGATCCTTAAATAAAAATTTATAGGCTTTATAAAATAGAGGAAGAAATAAATGAATAAGGACTATTTTAAAAGACCAAATTAAATCTTGGCCAAGCAAATAAAGTAAAATATTTTTGTCAAATAAAAATATTAAAGGATTATTTAAATAAAATTTTGAGGATTTATTATTATCCAAATTCTTTTAAATAAAGACATTTCCCATTTTTAAATAAACATTAAAAAACAAAATAAAGTATTTTAAATAAGAATTCAAAGTGTTTTATTTCTCAATAAAACCTACTGAAAGGATTTGGTAAAACTTAGAATTCAAATATAGTTTGAAAACCTATTTAAATCTTATTTTGGAAATAAAGACAAATGTCTATTTTTAAGTAATTAATAAACCCTAAAAGAATAAAAATATTATTCTAAACTTGACTTTAGAATATGTCAGATAACAGTATTAAAATATATTCAAAGTATAACAAACGTTTTAATTCAAATAGTGCTTGAATTATTTGAATAGAAATCAAAACAGAAATTCAAAATAGAAAAATAAAAAGGTTTCAGTATAAAAAATGGAAACAGACCCCCAGCCCACTGTGCCCAGCCCAAAGAAGCCCACTCTCTCCTCATGAGAAAACGTTTGACCTGTGACTTCCACCAGCGCACCATCACTGGCCCCACCTCTCCTCTCTCTCTCACTGACCAGCCATTTCACGTTAGCTTTCTTCCTCACCCCGCGGTGACCACGCCCCCTCGCCGGTTGTTTCTGCTCGTTTTAACTCGCTTTAATACGCGTCAATGCCTCGCTTAAATCTCGCCGTTACCGCGTGTACTTAGTCGCCCCTCTCTCCTCTACCATTCCCCTCTGTTCCTAGATTCTCCCCGCTCCTAGGCTGATCGAATACTTCCACACACCGCCACTGCCTCCGACGCCCTCCGACGAAGATTCCGGCCAGCCACCGTCGCTCCTCGCCCCCTCGACCACACGAGTGCGTTCCACAAACTCCTGCGCACCTCCCAGTACCCTCCTCTTACCCGCGCATGCACTAGAGGATCGGCAACTTCGAAGTCAGAGCACCACCGTGGACCCTCCCCAACTCCGGCGACCTCCCCAGGTGAACCCTGATGCCCCCTCTTTCTCTCGAGGACCCTCAGATGTTCTTCGGTTTCACGCGAGTCTAACACTCCCTCCCAAACACCTTCTCATGGTCTGCAGCCCCGTCCCCGTTGACAACAGGACGTGCCCGACGCCGACACTAGCTCCGGCGAGGAATCACCATCATCTCCGTGCGCCCTTGCCCCTTCTGCGGCCACCTCGAGCATCACCGTGACCCTGCGAACCCGGTGAGACCTCCCAAACCTCCTCTCGCTTCCTAGATTCGCCATACCGCCGTAGTCAGAGCGCCTCCGCCGCTCGCCGCCATGCCAGCGCCGCCCGTCTTTGGCTAGTTGCTAGGAACCGTAGGATTTAGATCTGTCGGCAATGATAGATCCACTACACGAAGAGGTAAGATAGGTTCTGCACCATGCGATGCGCTTTATATCCGACGGCTAGAATCGGGAAATCCACGTGAATCGGTACCGCCCAATAAGAAACAGCCACGTGGCTCTGAGTGTGATCTAAAAATAGAAACATTTCAATTTGATATGGGAATTTGCAAATTGCATAACTTTTGATCCACACTTCCAAATTTTGCAAATTTTATATCAATGGAATCAGCAAGACAAGTACTTTTCAACCATGTACTTTGTTTAGTAAATTGCATATGTTAAATTGGTTGTTTTTTTAGAAACTTGTGTAGGCATAAATTGAATATAAAATTCAGTCTAATATTATTTTTGTGATAAAATCTTTGGCAAATGGATTGTTTTGAACCTACTGACCATATAAACCATCTTGTGGATTCAAAAACATATTTTGTCAGGCAAAATAATAAACCTTTGAATTAAAGCATTTCTAGTTAAATGAAATTATGGCTTATGTGTTAAAAATACTTTTTTGAGTAAAACCTTTGGAAAATGATTTGATTTAAACTCTATGACCCTAAACACCAAGTTTTAGGATTTAAAAATATATTTGATGAACCCTATAAATTATTACTTTGCTAAAAAGCATTTTCAACAACATAAAATATTGATTTGGTATAAAAATGGTTTATAGATAAAATATTTTGCAAATGATTTTAATATTAAACACTTGACCACAAAACACTAACATTTGTGTTAAAAAATTATTTGGTAAGCACTAGAAATATTCTTTGGATTTAAATCCTTTCTACCAAAACAAAAAAAATTAAAGTGGCCAATTTTCACTAACTTAATATCAAATGGCTTTACCACTTTTATAACTGACCAAAAAGATATTTTATGATGTTTATAACCCATTAGAAAACACTTTTACAAATAAAAGAATCTTTGTCATGTTTGCATGCATTGCTTTGTTTTATTATTCTATGTGATGATTGCTTGAATGGTAGATTGAAATTGTGCCTTTCTTGATTGAATTGTAGTGACATTTGAAGAGTGTGACTATTGCAAGATCAAGGAGTGGACTTATAATTCTCTACCAAAAAGGCAAGTGGTGCTTCATACTTTTGTCCCATTATTTTCACTATGCATTACTGATATTTCTAAGTAGGACCTGCGTGGAATTTTTGCTAAGTATAAACTATGCCATGGGAAATCCTAGTAGATGAAACCTTAGTAGAATTTTCCTAAGTTAATATTCCTACTACTATCATGCTTAGCTTAGCTAGTAGAAAACAAGGGTGGATTATATTCATGCTATGGAATATTTCTAAGTCAAGGACTTGTGTTTTGTTTAATAAAACAACTAAGTGAATGAATCACCTGGGTGGAAACGGACTTGCTTGGTGGTTTTTGGTTGAGTGGTTACACAAGGCCCATTTCTATGGTTTACCATGTGTATCTCATGTGGATTGCCACCCAGGAACAAAGAGATTTGAGATGTCAAATGTTGAGAAGCTTAAAGTGTAACCACTTGGCATTATGGGCTCTGCCTGTATCATATAGGTTGCAATAACTTAGCCAAATGGACAGTTGGTGGTAGGGGTTTGATAGGTTGGAGCGCGTCCATTCTGGTCTAAGGGAAGGCTTCTGAAAGATCTTGCCTTGGTGAAACCAAGTCTTGTGGGGAAAGTGCACCACCTCTGCAGAGTGTAAAATCTAAGTACTTAGCCATGTCCCTGGCAAAGGACAATTTGAGCATCAAGACATGGAAGCTATCAAAAATCTCCTCATCCAAATTTCTAAGTTAAAAACTTGTGGTTGAACAAGGGTTGAAGGATCGCCAATTTCTATTGGGGGATGCCTTGGGTGTTTTTGACCGGCAAAAACTTAGTGTTTTCAAATGATAAGGAAAATCTATTTTGGGCAAAGCAAGCCTAAGCTCCACCTAGCCAAATGCATATAGATGATAGACTCCACTATACTACCATAGTATCACTTGCCAATACAATTCAAATGTATTGACCCTTGTGGCTGTAACTTGTTATGTTGCAGGTTTGTTTGATGTTAGTGAAGTGTGTTGATTAGGATTACAAGTCTACAACCAACATGATTGACTGTGGCACTTTGAAGATGGACTCCATGCTATTGTTATTTCTGCTGCATTGTAATGAGATAGCCAAATGAGCTATGTAAGATGTAATGAATTATTTTATTCCTGGTTATAAAGTTGTCATATGACCTTTATTTCTTGATATTACATCTTAACTATGGATGCTAGCTATTGATCCAGGGACTAGCATTGTAAACACAGGGATCTCTACCTTATTAAAGGTTGGGACCTTTACAGATGGTATCAGAGCACTGTGTTTCCTGTAGGATTCGTAACCCTAGGATTGGACAAAACCCCTTAGAAAAATAGGAGTTGTATTTGTTCCAAAACTTATTTACAAAAAATCTTGTAAACTCTTTCCTCAACCATTTTTGTTTTTGATTCTACATCTCTTCTATTTCAAACTTGATGAGCAAAGACATCAACTTGAGCAAAGGACTTCACCAACTCAAATGACTTCAACTTCAACATCATCAAAGACTTCAACTTTATTTTCACCAAGGACTTCAACTTGGATATCACTAAAGACTACAAGTGAGACAAGAAATATTACTCAAGACTTGAGGACTAAGGAAACACAACTTAGAAGGGACCATCATTACCTTTGAAGTTTTGTGACCAAGATACAAGAATTTCTCCAGGGATACAATGATCTTGATCATGAAGAGTCAACTAAGAAGAATGGAAAGATCTCAAGTGAACCATATAGTTGGGCCACCATATTTAGTTTAGATCAAACCCACCAACTTATGTGGTGTAGCAAAAATATTTTGTTGCCTAAAAATGTGCTTGAAACTTGTTGTTTGAGTGGAATGATTGTTTGTGATTGCTTGCACATTGCTTGTGTGAATTGTGATATGTGTGATTAGAATTATTTCCTTAGAAATCTTTTTCCTATTCTAATCCCAATCCAACCCAAAAATATGACTACTCCAAGAAACTCCAACATCAAGAATGGTGACAATAACAACAACCAAGAGAGGCACATGAGAGAACTCATAGTAACCCAAACCTAGTTGAACCAAGTGACAACTCAATTTTGGGCCAACAACAATGATTTAGACCCAACCATGCAAAGGTTTTTGGAAACCCAAACCCAATTGTTGCATAAGATGACAAATCAAATGATCAACATGGGAGACAACCCTTCCCAAGGAGTTTGTGACAACAATGATGTCAAGGATGATATTATAGAAGGAACTCAAGCTTGCAATACTTGTGGAGACATGGATCACACTTCCAAAGAACATGAATACCAATGCCCCAATTGTGAAGAGAAACATCCAACTAATAAATGCCCCACATCTCAAGCTACTTGTTTCCTATGTGAAGGAAATAATCATGTCTCTATCCAATGCCCCATCTATTCCATAGTTCAACAAAGGAAACAAGGTGGAGTGCATCAACAGATAGTAAACCCCCATGAGGAAAACTTCTATCAAGAAGGATGAAGACAAAGGCAAACCTCAACTTGCACCTCCATACAATATGACTCAACTTGATGGGAAAAAGAGGAAACATATGTATTATCCAAGCAAAAGATTAAGGAGACCAGGAGACTTTCCCTCCTTTGAGGTGAGATATGAAGAGCATGAACTAGAAGAACTCCTAGCTTTGGAGAAACCCAAGAAGAAGAAGGACAAAAGCCAAGTGTAGTGTTGCCATTGCAAAGAGATGGGACACTATGCCAATGAGTGTCCAGAAAAGAAGAAGAAGTACAAGGAAATGAGCCAAGTGTGGTGCAACAACTGCAAAGAGCTAGGCCATTATGTATCAACTTGTCCACAAAAGATACGTGAAGAGCTCAACCTTGTTACATGTTACAAATGTGGTAACCAAGGAAATTATGCAAGTAATTGTCCAGAAAAGATGAAGCACAAGACAAACAAGCCTATGAAGGATCTCAGCCTTGTCACATGTTTTAAGTGTGGAAACAAAGGACACTATGCAGATGTCTGCCCAGAGAAGTTTCATCAGGATCCCAAGCAAGCCAAGAAGTAATATAGTTGGAAATTTTTAAGGGTGGTAGTACCCTAGTAGCCTTGAAGCCAACTTGTAACCCTATCTTTCCCAAATCTCAAGACGAGATTTCTTTTAAGGGTGGTAGCCTGTCACATCCCAAAATTTTCCAAATTTTGTAATGCGAAAAATAAATAAACAAAATAAATAATTGTTGAAATTTAGGGTGAAAAGAAACTTTTTGTTTTGAAATGAATTCATCAAAACCCATCTTGAACAAACCTTGGATAAAATTTGAATCCAACTAAATTCAAATCAAGTGAAATGCATTCTTCATAAATGCATCTTGAAATTTAAACACTTTGAAAATAAACCAAAACTCTAAAACCCTAATGGAAGGAAAACATTTCCAAGTTATCTCAAAGACTAAAGATTTGATCCATATAAATGTTTTGCCAACAAACATTTATAAATGATAAAGAATGAAAAATTGAAATATTATAAAACCGTAGAAATTGGTTTCACTTAATTTGGATTCATAGATAAAATATTATGAATTTAATAAGATAAGGAAATTGAATTTCCAAAGCTAATAAAGAACCTATCTAAAAATCCATACCAAATGGTGAGAAATTAACCCTAAAGAGATTTGAAAGGATAAATGAATATTAAACAAGATTTTACAAGTTGGAATCATCATTTTTGGGTCCTTAAATAAAACGTTATAGGCTTTATAAAATAGAGGAAGAAATAAATGAATAAGGACTATTTTAAAAGAACAAATTAAATCTTGGCCAAGCAAATAAAATAAAATATTTTTGTCAAATAAAAAGAGTAAAGGATTATTTAAATAAAATTTTGAGGATTTATTATTATCCAAATTCTTTTAAATAAAGACAATTCCCATTTTTAAATGAACATTAAAAAACAAAATAAAGTGTTTTAAATAAGAATTCAAAGTGTTTAATTTCTCAATAAAACCTACTGAAAGGATTTGGTAAAACTTAGAATTCAAATATAGTTTGAAAACCTATTTAATTCTTATTTTGGAAATAAAGACAAATGTCTATTTTTAAGTAATTAATAAACCCTAAAAGAATAAAAATATTATTCTAAACTTTACTTTAGAATATGTCAGATAACAGTATTAAAATATATTCAAAGTTTGACAAAAGTTTTAATTCAAATAGTGCTTGAATTATTTGAATAGAAATCAAAACAGAAATTCAAAATAGAAAAAGAAAAAGGTTTCAGTATAAAAAAATGGAAACAGACCCCCAGCCCACCAGGCCTAGTCCAGCCCAGCAACCAGCCCACTCCCTCTCTCCCCGCGAGAAAACATTTCGCACCCAGACTTCCACCCGCGCAGTCACTGACCGCTGGCCCCACCTCTCCTCTCTCTCTCTCTTACTGACCAGCCAGCCCCACGCTGTCAACTTTCTTCCTCACCCCGCGGTGACCATGCCCCCTCGCCGGTCGTTTCTGCATGTTTTAACTCGCTTTAATACGCGTCAATGCCTCGCTTAAACCTTGCCGTGACCGCGTGTACTTAGTCTCCCCTCTCTCCTCTACCATTCCCCTCTGTTCCTAGCTTCTCCCCGCCCCTAGGCTGCTCGAATTCTTCCACACACCGCCACTGTCTCCGACGCCCTCCGACGAAGATTTCGGCCAGCCACCGTCGCTCCTCGCCCCCTCGACCACACGAGCGCGTTCCACAGACTCATGCGCACCTCCCAGTACCCTCCTCTTACCCGCGCATGCACCAGAGGCTCGGCAACTTCAAAGTCGGAGCACCACCATGGACCCCCCCCAACTCCGGCGACCTCCCCAGGTGAACCCTGACGCTCCCCCTTTCTCTCAAGGACCCTCAGATGTTCTCCGGTTTCACACAAGTCTAACGCTCCCTCCCAAACACCTTCTCATGGTCTCCATCCCTATCCCCGTCAACAACAGGACGTGCCCGACGCCGACACTAGCTCCGGCGAGGAATCGCCATCATCTCCGTGCGCCCCTGCCCCTTCTGCGGCCACCTCGAGCATCACTGTGACCCTACGAACCCAGTGATACCTCCCAAACATCCTCTCGCTTCCTAGATTCGCCATACCGCCATAGTCAGAGCGCCTCCGCCGCTCGCCGCCGCGCCAGCGCCGCCCGTCTTTGGCTAGTTGCTAGGAACCGTAGGATTTTGATCTGTCGGCTACGATAGATCCACTAGACGAAGAGGTAAGATTGGTTCTGCACCGTGCGATGCGCTTTAGATCTGACGGCTAGAATCGAGCGATCCACGCGAATCGGTATCGCCCAATAAGAAACAGCCACGTGGCTCTAAGTGGGATTTAAAAAAAATAAACATTTCAATTTGATATGGGAATTTGCAAATTGCATAACTTTTGATCCACACATCCAAATTTTGCAAATTTTATATCAATGGAATCAGCAAGACAAGGACATTCCAACCATGTACTTTGTTTAGTAAATTGCATATGTTAAATTGGTTGTTTTTGCAGAAACTTGTGTAGGCATAAATTGAATATAAAATTCATTCTAAAATTATTTTTGTGATAAAATATTTGGTAAAAGGATTGTTTTGAACCTACTGACCATATAAACCAACTTGTGGATTCAAAAACATATTTTGTGAGGGAAAAGAATAAACCTTTGAATTGAATCATTTCTAGTTAAATGAAATTATGGCTTATGTGTTAAATATACTTTTTTGAGTAAAACCTTTGGAAAATGATTTGATTTAAACACTCTGACCCTAAACACCAAGTTTTAGGATTTAAAAATATATTTGATGAACCCTATAAAGTATTACTTTGCTAAAAAGCATTTTCAACAACATAAAATATTGATTTGGTATAAAAATGGTTTATAGATAAAACCTTTTGAAAATGATTTTAATATTAAACACTTGACCACAAAACACTAACATTTGTGTTAAAAATATATTTGGTAAACACTAGAAATATTCTTTGGATTTAAATCCTTTCTAGCAAAACAAAAAAATGAATTAAAGTGGCCATTTTTCACTAACTTGATATCAAATGGCTTTACCACTTTTATAAATGACCAAAAAGATATTTTATGATGTTTATAACCCATTAGAAAACACTTTTCCAAATAAAACAATCTTTGTCATGTTTGCATGCATTGCTTTGTTTTATTATTCTATGTGATGATTGCTTGAATGGTAGATTAAAATTGTGCCTCGCTTGATTGAATTGTAGTGACATTTGAAGAGTGTGACTATTGCAAGATCAAGGAGTGAACTTATAATTCTCTATCAAAAAGGCAAGTGGTGCTTCATACTTTTGTCCCATTATATTCACTATGCATTAGTGATATTTCTAAGTAGGACTTGCATGGAATTTTTGCTAAGTATAAACTATGCCATGGGAAATCCTAGTAGATGAAACCTTAGTAGAATTTTCTTAAGTTAAGATTCCTACTACTATCATGCTTAGCTTAGCTAGTAGAAAACAAGGGTGGATTATATTCATGCTATGGAATATTTCTAAGTCAAGGACTTGTGTTTTGTTTAATAAAACAACTAAGTGAATGAATCACCTGGGTGGTAAGGGACTTGCTTGGTGGTTTTTGGTTGAGTGGTTACACAAGGCCCATTTCTATGGTTTACCTTGTGTATCTCACTTGTGGATTGCCACCCAGGAACAAAGAGATTTGAGATGTCAAATGTTGAGAAGCTTCAAGTGCAACCACTTGGCATTATGGGCTCTTCCTGTATCATATAGGTTGAAATAGCTTAGCCAAATGGACGGTTGGTGGTAGGGGTTTGATAGGTTGGAGCGCGTCCATTCTGGTCTAAGGGAAGGCTTCTGAAAGATCTTGTCTTGGTGAAACCAAGTCTTGTGGGGAAAGTGCACCACCTCTGCAGAGTGTAAAATATAATTACTTAGCCATGTCCCTGGCAAAGGACAATTTGAGCATCAAGACATGGAAGCTATCAAGAATCTCCTCATCCAAATTTCTAAGTTAAAAACTTGTGGTTGAACAAGGGTTGAAGGATCACCAATTTCTATTGGGGGATGCCTTGGGTGTTTTTGACCAGTAAAAACTTAGTGTTTTCAAATGATAAGGAAAATATATTTTGGGCAAAGCAAGCCTAAGCTCCACCTAGCCAAATGCATATAGATGATAGACTCCACTATACTACCATAGTATCACTTATCAATACGATTCAAATGTATTGACCCTTGTGGCTGTAACTTGTTATGTTGCAGGTTTGTTTGATTTTAGTGAAGTGTGTTGATTAGGATTACAAGTCTACAACCAACATGATTGCATGTGGCACTTTGAAGATGAAGGAATCCATTCTATAGTTATTTCTACTGCATTGTAATGAGATAGCCAAATGAGATATGCAAGATGTAATGAATTATTTTATTCCTGGTTATAAAGTTGTAATATGACCTTTGTTTCTTGATATTACATCTTAACTATGGATGTTAGCTATTGATCCAGGGACTAGCATTGTAAACACAGGGATCTCTACCTTATTAAAGGTTGGGACCTTTATAACATGTGTGAGTTACGAGGCGTCGCTGACCTTTGGTCTATGTCACTCTACTGGCATAGGCAGGTGAACAGTCCTATATGAAGATTCCGGCATGGATGGATCCCGTTCGGATTTGAGAAAAGTACGATGGAAGATTCAGCAGTTCTCTGAATTATATGTTGAAGACGGAGAGCATCGCAGGGTTCTTGGGAGGACTACAAGATATTGCTTGACGATTTGCCGACATCTATCTAGACAGAGCATTCAACCTGAAGAGGCAAGACGGCGCAAGCTCTCGGAGTTCTCTGGGGGCTACTGTTGGGGATATGCTAAATGGGTATCACCATTGCATGTCTCTAATCCGGATAACCTGGGTGGCCCACAGTTGTTAGCAGGGCCTATGGCCTGCTAGGCGACCCAGTTAGATGGATCCAGAAGGGAGGCCCATGTCGGATAAAGGAAGGCTACGGTGGAGTCATCAACGTACCCGGAGCCTTGGAGTGCAAGACACGTTAGACTAGTTGTATACCGTGTAGGACTCTATAACTTGTCCGTCTAGGAATTTCCCTATAACCCTAGGATCTGGTGTCTTTATAAGCCAGACCTAGAGGAGCCTTTAGGGCATAACTCAACTCATATCGCGCACAACGAACCGATCCCTATAACCCGACGTATTGCCGTTATAGTGATTTATAGCAGGAGTAGGATTCTGTCACCGTCGTGGGATCTGAACCTGGGTAAGTTGTGTCACCTCGTACCTGCCAACCTTCCACCTTACCCCCACGTCTCTAAACACGCACTGTGAGGAACCCTCCATGGTGTACTCGTCTGCAATACCACGACAGGAGGAGGGGTAGGTGGCCGGGGTGGTGATTCAAATTTGAATCCCGCCCAAACATACCTGTGGCGCACCTCTATGCCATGCGCCATGGTTAATTGGCCTCCATTTTTGTTCTGCAAGTAAAATCTTCTTTTTGTTGTAAGTTTTTATCCTTTTTGAATTTTGAGAATCTAAAAAATTGCTTAATGACCATAGGTCGTTGTGAGCAGATGCACAATTTCGTGCTTGTCATTTTAATATATTAAAGATTTTTTTTAGACATCGTATACAGAAGTTATTGCCATTTTACCGTGGCATGGTCTCTTTTTTGCAAAAAAACGAAATTCATGTTTGTTAATTTTCGTACAAACTAGACCACATTACCTCCCTATATCTTAAGGGATTTTATTTTTTGATGTGTTTATCATTTTATTTTATTTTATTTTAAATAAAAAGGCGATCCGCAGGAGGGTGTGTCGGGGTCTTAGCAATCAGGGTGCCACACCCCAGCGGTTGATAGGCCCACTGTTCGAGCAGCGGCGCCCTCCGGAGGTTAAGACACCTCAAGAGGCAACTCCAGGGGATGGATCCTGGCAAGGCTCTGGCCTCAACCCAACTCGGCTTCATGAGGACGTCCTATGAAGAGGCGCCCCGCGCAGCACTTTGGTCCACCCCGGTCCTTGGATACCCTAGAGCGTGTGACATGGGTATGCCCTACGGGTGCCTGATGTTAGCCTACCCGGTCCAGGCTGGCAGAAGCCCATACAATCACTCACTCTATATGGCGAAGCCCAGGAAGGATTTGGATGACCCAGGCCCATGAAGGATGCAACTCCTTGGAGAACACGGCCATCTTTAGATAGAAATTCAAAGGGTCAAACCCTAACTTGTAACCGACTCGACCTAAACCTCGAGACCTAGCCTCCCCATATAAAGTCCAGGAGGGCACGACAAGGAGGAGATCCATAACCCTGGCACACAACTCGCCAGATCTCATTTGTGCACCCCTATAACCTTCGGCATCGCCATCAATCAAGAATAGACAAGCAGGAGTAGGGTTTTCCCTCCCGGGGCCTGAACCTGGGTAAATCTCGTGTCCCCATGTTGCGAATCTGTTAGACGTTTTGCTATCTCCAGCGTCCCCTACTTCTCCAAAACCCAAGTCCATAACAATGGGCACTAATGGTCAAACCCTCGTCACTGTGCCAGCCGTGCACACTCGTAATCTCACAGCGAAGGCAGCCAGGACAACACTATCCGACAAGTGTTGCCTCGGCTTTGAGAACCACATGGACCGCCTCGGTAACAAGGAGACGGTATGGCTCCTTCGGTGCAAAGGCAGGGCTGGCGAATGATGTCTACGCACTTCTATTCTTTTAGATAGTTTTTGGGCCTCCAAGTGCAGAGAGTTCGTAGAACAACATCAAGTTTCCCTTAAGTGGATCACCCAAGGTTTATCGAACTCGGGGAGGAAGTGGTCAAAGGTATTCCCTCTCAAGCAATCCTGCAATCAAGATACAAGAAGTCTCTTGTGTCCCCAACACACCCAATATAGGTGCACTAGTTCGGCGAATAGATAGTGAAATGCAAGTGGTAACGGTGCCAGAAAATAGCTTCTGACTTGTTGTTGACGTGGGGTAACGGTGCCAGAAAAGAACTTGATGGTGAGGTAAGGTAAAGGACCAAAACCTCCCTGACAAACGGAACAAAGATGGAAGCAAGCAAACATGCAACAGATATAGTAGCAAACGGTGTTTCAATGCTTAGAAACAAGGCCTAGGGATCATACTTTCACTAGTGAACACTCTCTCATATAAATATCCTCTCTTCATGATACTACTCTTAACTACTCTCCAGTTGGATACTCTAATCCATGGTAGGGCTATAACAACACACCTCAAAGTCCGCCTTCCCCAATCTAGATAACCCCACACTGTCACCTTGAGCACTAGATGGTTCCAACAAACACCAAAATTTCATAGAGACATCCAACTCCAAATATAACTCTTAACAAATATTCAATCTAGCCAAAGTTCCACACACGGTATGCCCGTTGTCACTTTCACACATGTGGGGAAAATCATAGATCTATTAAAGCACAAAGAGTATTTATATAGACTCAAGCCTAAGTGCCACCATGGCGTGCACGCTGTCACTTTCACACACATGGGGAGAGCAGAGATCTAATGAAGCACTTGAGTATCAAGGTAGATCTACTTGATTACAAAGCTCATGACCACAAGATCATGCATAGAGAGAGAGATGAACACATAGCTACTGGTAGAGCCCTTAACCCTGAGGAAGAACTACTCCCTCCTCATCATGGGAATCAGCAACGGTGATGAAGATGGTGGTGGAGATCGATGGAGATGGCTCCGGGGGAACTTCCCCGTCCCGGCAGGGTGCCGGAATAGAGACTTTTTGTCCCCCGAAACTCCCCTTCGGTGGCGGCGGCGCTGTGGTGGTTTTCATGGATTTCTTCTAGTTTATTTAGGGTTTTTCGACCGAAGGATTCTTATAGGAAAAGGAGGCAAGATCGGTGGAGATCCAGGGGGCCCACACCCCCTCTGGGCGCCTCCAGGGCTTGCCCGCGTCTAGGGGATGCGGACACCCTGTGGCCCCCTCCGTCTCTGCTTCGTGGTTCCGTGTTTCTCCGAGAAAATAATGACTTTGGCTTTTGTCCCATCTAATTCCGAGAATATTGATTTTCTGCCTTTATGGAACCAAAAATAGAAGAAAACAGGCAACTGGCACTGTGGCAACTTGTTAATAGGTTAGTTCCAGAAAAGATATAAAAAACACCTCAAAGTGTAGACAAAACATAAGACAAATGAGATAAAACAAGCATGGAGCATCAAAAATTATAGATACGTTTTCAACGTATCAGCGACCTCAGCACCAGAAACTATCTCCTTTGCTGCTTTGGTGCAAGAGGAGGAGCAAGCAATGCCAGGCGGTGACAAGTGACCCCGACGGAGTCAACTTTATGAAAGGACGGAGAAGCCCCAGCGAGCAGAATTAGTCCACCTAAAGTAGTCTTGTAGACTGGGACTTCGCAGAGCGGCAATGTGGTGACTCTTCCCACCTATGATTTAGAGGAAGAGGCCCAGCTCCTCTATATAAGGAGGCTTTCTCCTACCTCATAACGGGTTGATCGCTAGGATCTAAAACCCTATATGCCCATCCACCATTGTATCCTCATGAAGCACGCGAGAAATACAACAAAGCAGGAGTAGGGGCTTTACCTCCTCACGAGGGTCGTGAACCTGGGTAAAAAAACCTCATGTCCACTCTTTGTCGTGCACGTACCCCGCCGTCATCGTCATTGTTGAGAATCTTTGAACGCGTGTCCAACCCTCTCACAAACTCAGGGCTTGTTGGACCCCTTGTTCCTTCATGGGACACTTTCTCTAACATTTAGCACGCCAGGTAGGGGCCTAAGCAGTTCTTCCAAGACCTTCACCAACCTCGTCGGCATGTCGGCTCGCAATGAGACTCGGGCTGAGCGCACTCTCCGCCATGCGGCGAGCAAGGCTCAGACGAAGCACGTCCCTCGACAAACCTCCATGGAGCAAACCTCGTGGACGGAGTACGAGCAAGGCTCTCCTTCCACCCATCGAGGGAGCTCCATCTCTCCTTGCGTGGCAACATGTCGCTGTGTCATGCCCAGATTAGCAGGCCCACACTATAGGCATCCAAGCGCATGGTGAACGAGCTGTTGAACCAGCCGCCGGCCAAACCTGGCTAGGAGAAGTGGTGCGAGCTCCTGGCCAAGCTCCTCAACATCGCCACCCTCGCCCGACGAGGCTGGAGACTTAGGCCGAGGGCAAGGCATCGGGGGCTGGGGGCTCATTCCAGGCCCAGCACCCCAATGGTTCCCCCAAGCTAAGCGACGCTGCTCCACCACTAGGAAAATAGCTGACATATCATCTTGGTGATGGCTGTGATGTATTGCCATCCACGCTCACATTTAAACTGTATATTATTCATATATTTGATGAAATATCTCTATAAACCCCGCCACTAATGCCTAATGATCAAAGGGGTATGCAATCCTTTCTTTCTATGTTTCCCTGCATAGATAATGACGTTTGATGATGGGAATCACTACATTAAAGTCAAAGATACGAGATTTCCAACAACTCAAAGAAACATGGACTCGTGAAGTGGAGGCAGTTCCTTTAACGACCAACTATACGGCGGGAATTTTATTCCGGCCGTATAGTTGGCACCGACATAGCCATATCAAAAAGAACAACTTCCGTGAAGGGACCTCTATATAAAGAGGCTTCGAGCAACCATAAAAGCCTCCTCGACCTCTTCTTTTTGATCTCAACTCTCCCTGCCACCAGAAGCCACCACATCGGAGGAATAGATCTAGATCTAATCTCCAAACCCTTTTCCACCACCATAGCCATATACCACCACTTGTAATAGTAGATCTCATCTCCAATTTTCGACATTGTAATACTATTTGGTATCAATCTCATGATATCCATTACAATGTTTTTGGTTGTTGATTTCATCTCTATGTGTGATTAATTCTCCTTGGGCTAAGGGCTTCGGCCTAGCCATGTAGCTTTTGTGCATGTTATTTATCATAGATGGGATCATGTATTAGTTTGTATGACATGATGATTAGTGTACCCTCTCTTGCCTCAATATAAGTACTTGTCAGGTATCCAACACCCCAAGGATTGATCCTGGTATAGGGAGTGTGAGTAATGACTTATCTACAAGTGGGAACCCCAGTGGAAGAAGGGGTAGTACGGCTGTATGTGAGGGATTTACTTGGGATTAATGGTGACATCACTATGCATATCATTAGTTCTCTTTCTTCTA
Organism: Avena longiglumis; assembly: GCA_030063025.1. Classification (NCBI taxonomy): domain Eukaryota; kingdom Viridiplantae; phylum Streptophyta; class Magnoliopsida; order Poales; family Poaceae; genus Avena; species Avena longiglumis. The sequence continues at coordinate 101,812,749 of CP125977.1, forward strand.
TGGATGAGACTAGTAGGTTATCGCTATATGCGGTTGCGGAGGAAATAGCAATTATGGATGCACTGCCCACATATAATTATCTTGCTCTAAAAATTATATTTATACTTTATTATTATCTTTTATTCCCATCTGATGTTTTGCACAGCTACTGGTGAAACCGAAAGCCCCAGACCCTCTCTCTCTCTCTCTCTCCATCATCGACAACAACAAAAGATTGCAAACTCTTGGTCCGGTGAAAAAATAAATGGAATTCTAAAACTCCAAAGGTCCGTTTAAGTAACCTTACTACGCTTTCTGCTTCCCGAGGATTCGATAAACCTAGGTCTACTAGGGAAAAAGAACTATACTACATCCATAATCCGGATCGAAGGTATCAACCCTTTTTCTGGCGCCGTTGACGGGGAAGCAATAGCTACCCTGGTGAGGTTAGTAGGAATCTTTCTAGTTTTAATTCTTGTGTTTAATTTTGTTAGTTTGATTTCAGTCTTTATTTGAAAAACCAAAAAAGTCTTTAAATTCTTGTTTTTACTATCATTAGTATTTGTTTAAGAAAATCCAAAAACATAGGAAATATGGCTGAAAAGAAGCTTGGGGAGTTTGCAACTCCCAACAATGATTATTTGCATAATCCTATTACACAGCCAGCAATTACTGCTGAAGATTATGAAATTAATCCCCACTACTTAAGTTTGGTTCAACAGAACCAATTTGGAGGCTCTGCTGTTGAGGATGCAGGTATGCACTTAAATAGTTTCACTGAAATATGTGATATGATGCGCATTAAAGATGTTGACCCCGACGCGGTTAAATTGCGCTTATTTCCTTTCTCTCTTAGAGGAAGAGCAAAATAATGGTTTCTATCTTTGCCTAGAAATACTATTGCATCATGGGTGGAATGTACTTCTTTATTTATGACTAAATTCTTTCCACCTACAAATACTATGCAACTAAGATCTAATATTACTGGTTTTAGACAGGAAGAGTGTGAGCCACTAGCGCTTGCATGGGAGAGAATGAAAGAATGCATGGCAAACTGTCCCAGCCATGGGATGGAAGATTGGTTAATTCTTCATTTATTTTATAATGCTCTTGACCCGGTATCTAAGTCTATGCTTGATATTACCCAAGAGAAGGTTCCATAACCTCTTCGAGTTCTACCTTCCGACTACTCACACCTTTCGCGAGAAACTCTTTCTCTAGAAAGGATCCATTCTTGGCAACAAAAACCTTGCCCTCGGATCTGTGATAGAAGGAATACCCAATAGTTTCTTTAGGGTATCCTATGAAGACGCATTTTTCCGCTTTGGGTTCGAGTTTATCCGGTTGAAGTTTCTTCACATAAACATCGCAACCCCAAACTTTAAGAAATGACAGCTTAGGTTTGTTTCCAAACCACAATTCATACGGTGTCGTTTCAACGGATTTAGATGGTGCCCGATTTAAAGTGAATGCAGCGGTTTCTAGTGCATAACCCCAAAATGACAACGGCAAGTCCGTCAGAGACATCATAGATCGAACCATATCTAATAAAATGCGATTACGACGTTCCGACACACCATTTTATTTGTGGTGTTCCGGCAGTGTGAGTTGTGAAACAATTCCACACTCTTTCATGTGAGTGCTAAACTCGTAACTTAGATACTCACCTCCACGGTCGGGCATCGTAGAAATTTGATCTTTCTATTACGATGATTTTCCACTTCATTCGAAATTCCTTGAACTTTTCAAAGGTTTCAGACTTGTGTTTCATCAAGTAGATATAACCGTATCTACTCAAATCATCCGTGAAAGTAACAAAATAACGATATCCACCTCGCGCCGACACACTCATTGGACCACATACATCTGAATGTATGATTTCCAATAAATCATCCTGCTCCATTGAACCGGAAAACGGCGTTCTAGTCATCTTGCCCATAAGGCATGGCTCACATGTATCAAATGATTCATAATCAAGTGATTCTAAAAGTCCATCCGAATGGAGCTTCTTCATGCGTTTAATGCCAATATGACCTAGACGGCAGTGCCACATATATGCGGATATATCATCACTAAGTTTAATCCTTTTAGCATCAATATTATGAATATGTGTAACATTATCATCGAGATCCAACAGAAATAAACCATTCAACATTGGTGCATGACCATAAAAGATTTCATTCATATAAATGGAACAACCATTGTTCTCAGATTTGAATGAAAAACCACTTTGCATTAAACATGATCCAGATACAATGTTCATGCTCAGTGCAGGCACCAAATAACAGTTATTTAAGTTTATAACTAATCCCGACGGTAAGTGGAGAGGTAGCGTTCCGACGGCGATCACATCAACGTTTGATCCATTGCCGACACGCATCTTGACCTCACCCCTTGCTAGCGGTCGCCTGTTCCGCAGCCCCTGATTCGAGTTACAAATATTAGCAACTGAACCGGTATCAAATACCCAGGTGCTACTGCGAGCACTAGTCAAGTACACATCAATAACATGTATATCATATATACCTTTGTTTGCCTTGCCGGCCTTCTTGTCGCAGATACTTGGGGCGATTCGCTTCGATGGCATCCCCTTACAATAGTAGCACTCGGTATCGGACTTAGGTCCAACTCGGGGTTTCTTTTCAGCGCTGCAACAGGCTTTGCCGCCCTTCCGCTTTTCCTTCTTGTCTTTCTTGAAACCAGTGTTCCTATTGATCATCAACACTTGATGTTCCTTTTGATCTCCACTTCTGCAGTTTTAAGCATTGGCGAGCTCGGGAGAGACTTCTTCATGCCTTGCATATTATAGTTCATCACGAAGCTCTTATAGCTAGGTGGCGTAGACCGCAACACGATGGATGCCTAAGTCAATGGGAATCGTTATTCCCAAGGACACAAGCTTATCGGCGTAACCCGACATCTTGAGTACATGCTCACTAAGCAGTTTCTCTTCCATCATGCAGCTAAAGAACTTTTACGAAGCATTGTAGCTCTCAAGACATGTGTGTCGAAAATCATTTTCAACTCACCCATTGTATCAAAAGCATTGCCGTTTTGAAACGCTTTCAAGTTCGGCTCTAGCCCATACAATATGCCGCAATGAACTAAGTTGTGGTCCTCCCGACGAGTCGATAGACATTCTTCTCCTCGTCGGGGCATCGTCAAAGGGTGGGCCTAACGGCGCTTCTAGCACATATTGCTTTTGTGCGTGAGAGAGGAGAATCCTCAAATTCATGGCCCATTCAAGAAAGTTGCTACCGTTCGTTGCTAGTTTCTCTTTCTCCATGAACGCATTGAAATTAAAAGCGGTGGTGCCATCTACAGAATTTGTAAAGTTTAGACTAAGTGTATGATAGATTGAGTTCAACTAATCTATATTACGAATGAACTCCCACTCAAAAGCGACATCCCTCGTGTCCTTTTGGTGATTACATGAACCAAATCCACTACACCAAGTCCGATCATCACGTGAGTCGGTATAGCTTCAAAAGCGAGCATCAAATGGGCATCATATCAACTATATGACTCATGCTTAACCTTTCGTTCGTGTTCGAGGCCATGTCTGTACATGCTAGGCTCGCCAAGTTAGAACCTTAGTATTTTTGCGTGTAACTGTCTTACACCAAGTATGGTCGAGATCCAAGTACACCCGATCATCACGTGATGTCTTGGAGCGACGAAAACATAATCGGTGCATACTAAAGGGAGAACACATTCTTATCTTGATATTTAAAATGAGGATCATCTTATTATGCTTAACAAAGCGCTAAACAAGCAATATAAGATGCAATCAAACATCATATGTTTAATAGTGAAATTATATGGTTCCCGCAGATGATCTCTATCATGTGCATCGTGGTATGATCACTATCATACCTATATGTGTAAATCCACAATCTATGGGTTTTACGCTATGTGTGTTGTAAGAGTATCATCTCATACTTCTACTTACAACACTACCATATCATAACACTAGCCCAGAACAATCTAAACTAGACGCTTCTAATTTATCCATTGCAAGTTTTACGTGGTGAGGGCTTTCGAGATAGAACCGTTCTTACCTCGAACATGAACCACAACGAGGATAATCAAATTGTTGACAACTCGCTTGCAAAATAGATATTGACTATAGTAGGAGAGAGACACCGCTAGCCACTTATGCAAACTAGTTGCATGTCAAGCGTGGAACAGGTCTCATGTGCGAGGACATGTAAAGTTTGTCCGGCCGCTTCATCCCACTATGCCACCAATATCCAAAATCACAAGAAAGGAGCAACAACATGATCATCATCGCCCACATACTCATATGTGTACTACCCGTAAAGTATCTACGCATAGATCCGGCTCGATACCCATGAAGGGTTCGCAGATAGAAAACAAAAATTTTCCTACGATGTGAACTATATACCAAGATCTATTTATACTAGATACAAACAACGGGCGGATGTATATCCGTAGAGAACATACCCTTGAAGACCGACAAAGTTTAACGAGTCCCACTCGTGGTTGATGTAGACGATCTCTGCCGATCTCAAGATCGAGAGGAAGTCCTAGCCGCAAATCAGCAAGCGCATCCATGCTCAAGCACACACGCTCGAGGCACCGAGCAACCTCCGCCTCCTCGCCAGCGATGCAGCGAAGCACAACTCTTTCTTGCCGAATAGCCACCGGGAACATGTATCTCGCTAGTCCGAGACCATGGGGATAAATTCTAGAGGGGAGAGAGATCCTTCACGAGGAGGTGTGAGTGAGAAGTGAGAGGAGGGGCCTTTATAGGAGGAGGGGGAACCCAAGGGGTGGCCGCGCATGGGGCTGCCCCTTGCCCTCCCTCATCATGTGGGTGGACACTCCACTCACAAAATGACCCTTCAAAAGTCCACTCAAAATCCCACTCAAAAATCCCATTAAATTTCCACCAAATTTAATGCAAACTCTCATTAAATAAAACTCTTTTATTTTATTCAGAATTTTGTCAATTACTTTAATGACAAACATTCACAATAACCCCTTGCTAGAATTCTATTTCACATGCATAACCACTTTATGCAATTTCACCAAAACCTGCTTTCGTATCTAGTGAAATAAATTCTGCGCTTGTTTATTCTTTCGCATGAAACTTTTGCTCCAATTGGATGTCGGTGTCTTAAGTGTGTCACCCTACGGTTCGTGAATAATGCGGACATGATCGAGACCCTCTCGATCAATAATCGAGCGGGATCCGAGACCCATACTGACTCCCACATATTCAACGATGACTTTCTTGTGATCGTCGGAACCTTTACGCTAGTATCTTAATCCCTTTGTCTCACGATATATTACATGTCCGAGATTCGATCATCGGTATCTCCATACCTAGTTTGATCTCGTTACCGACATGCACTCTTTCTCGCTCCGTGATATAACATTCTAGTGATCAAATCACTTGCTTGCAAGCTAATCAATGTGATATCACCGAGAGGGCCCAGAGTATATCTATCCGTCATCGGGATGAACAAATTCCACTCTTGATCCATGAGCCTCAACATAACACTTTATTAGTTCTCGAACCCATCTTTATAATCACCTGTTACGGTGTGACGTTTGATGTTATCAAGAAACTCTTCCTGTTAGTGATTGACATGATCTCATGGTCTAAGGATTAGGATCACTTCGTAAGTTGTTATAGCAATATAAACTCAATGACTTTGATCGTAATGCTATACTGGATGAATGTTCATCACATCATTACACTAATGTTGTGATCCCGTTATTAACAACATCCAATGTCCATGATCAGAAACCTTGATCATCTTGTTAATCAACGAGCTAGTTTATGAGAGAGGCTTAACTAGGAACTTTCGCTTGTTTATTAAACACACATGTATTAACGCTTCCGTATTAATACAATTATAGCATGCAAAATAAACATCTATCATATACTTGGAATACACATAATAAACAATTTATTATTGCCTCTCGTGGCATATTCCCTTCTATCTCCCACTTGCACTAGAGACAATAATCTAGTTACATAGTGATATATCTAACACCCATTGAGTTCGTGTTGATCATGTTTTGCTCTAGGAGAGTTTTAGTCAACGGATCTGCTACATTGAGATCCGTATGTACTTTACAAATCTTTATATCTCCATCCTTGACATGCTCATGGATGGAGTGAAACCGGCGCTTAATATGCTTGGAATGCTTGTGAGACCTTGGCTCTTTGGCATTGGCAATGGCACCATTGTTGTCACAATAGATCACCATTGGGTCCAACGCTTGCCACAACTCCTAGTTCGGATATGAACTCCTTCATCCAAATCGCTTCCTGAGCCGCTCAAGCAAAGCAACATATTCGCCTCCGTTGTTGATCCCGCTACCACAGTTGTTTGGAGCTCCTCCAACTAACCGCTCCGCCATTCATGAGAAATACGTATCCGGATTGAGACTTAGAGTCATCCGGATCGGTGTCAAAGCTAGCGTCGACATAACACTTAGCGACGAGCTCTTCTTCACCTCCAGATACAAGAAACATATCCTTAGTTCTTCTCAAGTACTTAAGGATATTCTTGACCGCTATCCGATGTTCAACCGGATCCGATTGGTACCTACTAGTCAAACTAATAGCGTGTGCCACATCCGGTCTTGTACATAGCATGGCGTACATTATAGAGCCTATGGTGAAGCATAGGGACTTTGTCCATTATCTCTCTTTCTTCCGCCAAGCCGGACTTTGAGTCTTACTCAATGTCTTGCCTTGCAACATAGGTAAGAACCCTTCTTACTTCCGTCCATTTTAAACTTCTTTAAAATCTTATCAAGGTATGTACTTTGCGATAGCCCTATTAGGCGCCTAGATCTATCTCTATAGATCTTTATGCCTAATATGTAAGATGCTTCACCTAGGTCCTTCATTGAAAATTTCTTTGTTTAGATAACTTTTAACACTGTTTAAAGTTCTATATCATTAGATCAATAATATGTCATCCACATATAGTATCGTAAATGCCACATTGCTCCCACTCACTTTCTTGTAAATACAAGCTTCTCCATAAGTTTGGACAAATCCAAACTCTTTGATCACCTCATCAAAGCGGAGATTCCAACTTCGTGATGCTTGCTTCAATCCATAGATGGATCGCTGAAGCTTGCACACCTTGTTAGCATCCTTAGGATCGACAAAACCCTTTGGTTGTATCATATACAACTCTTCTTCAATATTACCATTGAGAAACGCGGTTTTGACATCCATCTGCCATATTTCATAATCGAAATATGCAGCAATTGCTAACATAATCCTAACTGACTTTAGCATCGCTACGGGCGAGAAAGTCTCATCTTATTCAACTCCTTGAATTTGTCGAAGCCCCTTTGCGACAAGTCGAGCTTTATAGATGGTCACATTACCATCTGCATCAGTTTTCCTTTTGAAAATCCATTTGTTCTCCACGGCCTTTCGGTGGTGAGTAATTCCACCAAGTTCCAAACTTGATTTTCATACATGGATTCCATCTCGGATTTCATGGCTTCTAACCATTTGTTGGAATCCGGGCTCATCATCGCTTCTTCATACGTCGCAGGTCATTATTTTCATCAACCATGAAATTTATGACAGGATTTCCGTGACTCGGAGCTGCACGCGTCTGTTTGACCTGCGAGGTTCGGTACTCTCTTTCGGAGTTTCATGATCATTATCATTAGTTCCTTCTTCAACTAGTGAATCCAACTCCGGAACGACTTCTGGTGCTGCGCTACTCGCCATACTTTGAATAGAAGGTTCAGTAACCTCTTCGAGTTCTACCTTCTGACTACTCACGCCTTTCGCGAGAAACCCTTTCTCTAGAAAGGATCCATTCTTGGCAACAAAACCTTGCCCTCGGATCTGTGATAGAAGGAATACCCAATAGTTTCTTTAGGGTATCCTATGAAGACGCATTTTTCCGCTTTGGGTTCGAGTTTATCCGGTTGAAGTTTCTTCACATAAACATCGCAACCCCAAACTTTAAGAAATGACTTAGGTTTGTTTCCAAACCACAATTCATACGGTGTCGTTTCAACGGATTTAGATGGTGCCCGATTTAAAGTGAATGCAGCGGTTTCTAGTGCATAACCCCAAAATGACAACGGCAAGTCCGTCGGAGACATCATAGATCGAACCATATCTAATAAAATACGATTCTGACGTTCGACACACCATTTATTTGTGGTGTTCCGGCGGTGTGAGTTGTGAAACAATTCCACACTCTTTCATGTGAGTGCTAAACTCGTAACTTAGATACTCACCTCCACGGTCGGCCGTAGAAATTTGATCTTTCTATTACGATGATTTTCCACTTCATTACGAAATTCCTTGAACTTTTCAAAGGTTTCAGACTTGTGTTTCATCAAGTAGATATAACCGTATCTACTCAAATCATCCGTGAAAGTAACAAAATAACGATATCCACCTCGACACACTCATTGGACCACATACATCGAATGTATGATTTCCAATAAATCATCGCCGTTCCATTGAACCGAAAGCGGCGTTCTAGTCATCTTGCCCATAAGGCATGGCTCACATGTATCAAATGATTCATAATCAAGTGATTCTAAAAGTCCATCCGAATGGAGCTTCTTCATGCGTTTAATGCCAATATGACCTGACGGCATGCCACATATATCGGATATATCATCACTAAGTTTAATCCTTTTAGCATCAATATTATGAATATGTGTAACATTATCATCGAGATCCAACAGAAATAAACCATTCAACATTGGTGCATGACCATAAAAGATTTCATTCATATAAATGGAACAACCATTGTTCTCATTTGAATGAAAAACCACTTTGCATTAAACATGATCCGGATACAATGTTCATGCTCGGTGCACCAAATAACAGTTATTTAAGTTTATGACTAATCCCGACGTAAGTGGAGAGGTAGCGTTCGACGGCGATCACATCAACGTTTGATCCATTGCGACACGCATCTTGACCTCACCCCTTGCTAGCGGTCGCTGTTCATGACCCACGATTCGAGTTACAAATATTAGCAACCGAACCGGTATCAAATACCCAGGTGCTCTGCGAGCACTAGTCAAGTACACATCAATAACATGTATATCATATATACCTTTGTTTGCCTTGCGGCCTTCTTGTGCGCGGATACTTGGGGCGATTTGCGCTTCGATGGCGATCCCCTTACAATAGTAGCACTCGGTATCGGACTTAGGTCCAACTCGGGGTTTCTTTTCAGCGACAGCGTGCTTGCCGCCCTTACTTCCCTTTTTCCTTCTTGTCTTTCTTGAAACCAGTGTTCCTATTGATCATCAACACTTGATGTTCCTTTTGATCTCCACTTCAGCTTTTAAGCATTGACGTAAGCTCGGGAGAGACTTCTTCATGCCTTGCATATTATAGTTCATCACGAAGCTCTTATAGCTAGGTGGCGTAGGCTGCGAACACGATGGATGCCTAAGTCAATGGGAATCGTTATTCCCAAGGACACAAGCTTATCGGTAACCCGACATCTTGAGTACATGCTCACTAACGGAGCTGTTCTCTTCCATCATGCGACTAAAGAACTTTTACGAAGCATTGTAGCTCTCTCAAAGACATGTGTCGAAAATCATTTTCAACTCACCCATTGTATCAAAAGCATTGCCGTTTGAAACGCTTTGAAGTTCGGCTCTAGCCCATACAATATGCCGCAATGAACTAAGTTGTGGTCCTCCGACGAGTCGATAGACATTCTTCTCCTCGTCGGGGCATCGTCAAGGTGGGGGCCTAACGCGCTTCTAGCACATATTGCTTTTTGTGCAAGAGAGGAGAATCCTCAAATTCATGGCCCATTCAGTAAAGTTGCTACCGTTCGTTGCTAGTTTCTCTTTCTCCATGAACGCATTGAAATTAAAAGCGGTGGTGCCATCTACACAGAATTTGTAAAGTTTAGACTAAGTGTATGATAGATTGAGTTCAACTAATCTATATTACGAATGAACTCCCACTCAAAAGCGACATCCCTCGTGTCCTTTTGGTGATTACATGAACCAAATCCACTACACCAAGTCCGATCATCACGTGAGTCGGTATAGCTTCAAAGCGAGCATCAAATGGGCATCATATCAACTATATGACTCATGCTTAACCTTTGATTCGTGTTCCGAGGCCATGCGTACATGCTAGGCTCGCCAAGTTAGAACCTTAGTATTTTTGCGTGTAACTGTCTTACACCAAGTATGGTCGGATCCAAGTACACCCGATCATCACGTGATGTCTTGGAGCGGAAAACATAATCGGTGCATACTAAAGGAGAACACATTCTTATCTTGATATTTAAAATGAGGGATCATCTTATTATGCTTAACAAAGCGCTAAACAAGCAATATAAGATGCAATCAAACATCATATGTTTAATAGTGAAATTATATGGTTCCCGCAGATGATCTCTATCATGTGCATCGTGGTATGATCACTATCATACCTATGTGTAAATCCACAATCTATGGGTTTTACACGCTATGTGTGTTGTAAGAGTATCATCTCATACTTCTACTTACAACACTACCATATCATAACACTAGCCAGCAACAATCTAAACTAGACGCTTCTAATTTATCCATTGCAAGTTTTACGTGGTGAGGGCTTTCGAGATAGAACCGTTCTTACCTACGAACATGAACCACAACGAGGATAATCAAATTGTTGACAACTCGCTTGCAAAATAGATATTGACTATAGTAGGAGAGAGACACCGCTAGCCACTTATGCAAACTAGTTGCATGTCAAGCGTGGAACAGGTCTCATGTGCGAGGACATGTAAAGTTTGTCCAGGCCGCTTCATCCCACTATGCCACCAATATCCAAAATCACAAGAAAGGAGCAACAACATGATCATCATCGCCCACATACTCATATGTGTACTACCCGTGTAAAGTATCTACGCATAGATCCGCTCGATACCCTTTGAAGGGTTCGCAGCATAGAAAACAAAAATTTTCCTACGATGTGAACTATATACCAAGATCTATTTATACTAGATACAAACAACGGGCGGATGTATATCCGTAGAGAACATACCCTTGAAGACCGACAAAGTTTAACGAGTCCCACTCGTGGTTGATGTAGACGATCTCTTGCCAATCTCAAGATCGAGAGGAAATCCTAGCGCCGCAAATCAGCAGCGCATCCGTGCTCGCACACACGTTCGAGGCACCGAGCAACCTCCGCCTCCTCGCTCCAGCGATGCAGCGGAAGCACAACTCTTTCTTGCCGAATAGCCACCGGGAACATGTATCTCGCTAGTCCGAGACCATGGGGAATAAATTCTAGAGGGGGAGAGAGATCCTTCACGAGGAGGTGTGAGTGAGAAGTGAGAGGAGGGGCTCCTTTTATAGGAGGAGGGGGGGAACCCCAAGGGGTGGCCGGCGCATGGGGCTGCCCCTTGCCCTCCCTCATCATGTGGGTGGACACTCCACTCACAAAATGACCCTTCAAAAGTCCACTCAAAAATCCCATTAAATTTCCACCAAATTTAATGCAAACTCTCATTAAATAAAACTCTTTTATTTTATTCAGAATTTTGTCAATTACTTTAATGACAAACATTCACAAATAACCCCTTGCTAGAATTCTATTTCACATGCATAACCACTTTATGCAATTTCACGAAAACCTGTTTCGGTATCTAGTGAAATAAATTCCTGCGCTTGTTTATTCTTTCGGCATGAAACTTTTGCTCCAATTGGATGTCGGTGTCTCTTAAGTGTGTCACCCTACGGTTCGTGAATAATGCGGACATGATCGAGACCCCTCTCAGATCAATAATCGAGCGGGATCCGAGACCCATCGACTCCCACACATTCAACGATGACTTTCTTGTGATCGTCGGAACCTTTTACGCTAGTATCTTAATCCCTTTGTCTCACGATATATTACATGTCCGAGATTCGATCATCGGTATCTCCATACCTAGTTTGATCTCGTTACCGACATGCACTCTTTTCTCGTTCCCGTGATATAACATTCTAGTGATCAAATCACTTGCTTGCAAGCTAATCAATGTGATATCACCGAGAGGGCCCAGAGGATATCTATCCGTCATCGGGATGAACAAATTCCACTCTTGATCCATGAGCCTCAACATAACACTTTATTAGTTCTGAACCCATCTTTATAATCACCCTGTTACGGTGTGACGTTTGATGTTATCAAGAAACTCTTCCGGTGTTAGTGATTGACATGATCTCATGGTCTAAGGATTAGGATCACTTCGTAAGTTGTTATAGCAATATAAACTCAATGACTTTGATCGTAATGCTATACTTCGGATGAATGTTCATCACATCATTACACTAATGTTGTGATCCCGTTATTAACAACATCCAATGTCCATGATCAGGAAACCTTGATCATCTTGTTAATCAACGAGCTAGTTTATGAGAGAGGCTTAACTAGGAACTTTCTGTTTGTTTATTAAACACACATGTATTAACGTTTCCGTATTAATACAATTATAGCATGCAAAATAAACATCTATCATATACTTGGAATACACATAATAAACAATTTATTATTGCCTCTCAGGGCATATTCCCTTCAGAAATATCAAACACAAAGAAGGTGAACTCCGTCACACCTCAAGAAAATGAAGAACTCAATGCTAAGTTGGATGATCTTATATTAGCCGTCAAAGCTAAGGAAACTCAGGTAAGAGCTATCCTAGAATCAAATATTGAAGAAATAGACTTCATAGCTCATAGTGATTATAACCCTGCTTGGAAGAAGAATTATAATCCAAATTTTCAGAAACACTATTCTAGTCCTGCGGGTAATTCTAATAATAATATGGTATCAAGTAATGGTAGTCTCCAAGAAACTATTAAGTCTTTTATGGATTCTCAAAATGACCAAAACAATATCCTACTTAAAATAACGGAGAACTATGATGCTATGCTTGGTAAATTATCTAACCAAGTTTTAAGTTTGAGTAATGATTTGCAGGCACTCCAAGAAAGAACAAGGATTGTTGAGGCACGACTAGGTAAATAACCGAGATTTAAACTCTCATTCTAGCTAAATTTGCAGGTAAAGCTGAGCCCAATATAGTTGAAGACCTCAAGATGATAAGAATCCAAAGGGAGGAGCCTGAAGAACTTGACTATAGCAATGCTCCTTCAACAAATTACATAGTTGAAGATCTTGTAAAAAGGATTAATCTCAAGATTCCGGTAAGTGAAGGAAATGAGGAAGCCATGCATCAACACTTCGTTAATCAGGTAGCAATAAAGGTATGTGAGCTTGAGGAGGAGTATAAGAAAATTGCTAAAAAATTACCTGTTAAGCTTGATGAGATATTTGAGCCTACTATTAAGATTAAAATCGGGACTAATGAAATAGCTGCATGCACTTTGTGATTTAGGTGCAAGTGTTTCAACAATTCCAAAGAGTCTTTTTAATAAGTAAAATCTTGGCTATTTCCAAATCACCGAGTTAAAATTACATCTAGCAGATTCTACCTACAAACAAGCAGTAGGAATTATAGAGAATACTTTAGTATACATTAATGGTTGTCCTGCTCTTATTGATTTTGTTATTATTGGCATGCCTGAAGATGGTACTGCTCCTATCATATTAGGGCGTCCATTCTTAAGAACTATTAAGGCTTTTATTAATCTGCATGAAGGGAATGTGAAGATTCAATTGCCTTCGCGGGATACTTTTGTTATTCATTTTCCAGGAAGAAGAAAGCCAAGCATGATGATAAGGGGGCCATCACTTTAAAGGCCAACTATTTTGGAGTGGGTGTTCCACTCATCTGGCCTAAGTGAGAAACATCAAGGTCAAGCTATTGGCCATAAAAGAGAGTTGCATGGGAGGCAACCCTGTGAAATAAAGGTTTGAGTAAATTTTTTAAGTTTTAGTTTTAGTTTCATGTTGAATAAAGAGTGCTAGAAAACTCCAGTTGAAGAGGAGAGATTTAGCGGTACTAAAATTCCTGCTTTATACATGCTAATGTTGGTCAGCAATTTAGTTTGTCATTTCTCCATCAAAACATGGTGTTTCGCTAAGTTTTAGTCTAAAAAGTAATTCTTGAAGGAATATAAATTTTTTGACGAGTACAGTACCTTTAACGACCAACTACACAGCGGGAATTAAAATTCCAGCCGTATAGATATTTGAGCCATCGGCAAATTTTCTTCTCCGGATATAGAAGGTTTAACGACCAACTATATGGCGGGACCATTTTGGTTCGGCCATATAGTTTCGCCCGTATAGATACAGCCGCCAGGAAAGAAACCCTAATTTTCCCGTCAGACCAACTATACGGCGGGTACAAAATTTTCTAGCCGTATAGTTGTGTCCGACCACTTAAGCGCACAGGAAGGTACCCAAAACACCAAAACTTTGATCCCTTTTCTCTCTTATACCTCCAACCTCTCTCAAAACCTCAAGGGATCTTCATCTCTACTCAATTTTGTTTGATTTCCTCGCACATAAGTGATCTACGATATGTTTCTCGTCCAATCCTCCAATTACTTTTTGCAAATTCATCTCTGATCTATTGTCATTATCAATCTAGGGTGAGACTTATTTAGAACCAATGGCCATGTTTATCTTGCCTAGATTATTATTTTGAGGATATTCTTTAGTGTGCTATGATGAGTAATATGTTATGCTTATTATTGATTGGATCAAAAACTTTTATTTTTGTCTTTCTTATTTATTTTTATAAGATGAACACAAGGATCCAAACGTGTGCTCGTGTCGCTGCGAGTTCTTCTAAGGCTGCCTCTACCGCTACATCTCGGGACCGCATGGGGATACGGTTCAGGAATGAGCTCCAATGTGATCGCTTCAACAAGATCAAGAACCGAGAAGTGAAGGAAACCAAGTAGGCTTGTCCTGTTATACTGAACCAACACGGTATTTATCATGACTTTAATTTACTTTGCAATAGGGTTGGCCTGCAAAATTTTGTATTCCATGATGTGCCTACTTATCGCCGGTTAACTCTAGAGTTTTTTAGTTCTTTGACAAGCATCGTTAAAACATGGCATGGAGAGGACATGATTTCTTTCCGACTTATGAACAACAATTATACATTAACACTTGATAAATGGTGCAATTGTCTTAGTTTACCAAAAAATGATGTTAATGCTTTATGTGCATCTTTTGCCGACATGCATCCTTCCCCAGATCATTATTATAATGGAATGACCTTCACTTCTAGAGTCAATAAGGGGAAGAATATTCAGCATCCTGCTATTCGCTATTTGTTCTATGTTATTGCTAACACCTTGCAGGCACGAAATGAGTTTACAAGACTCAATGAGGAGGACATATTAGTCCTCGCAAAATCTTATTTCAACAACATCGACTTATCACTCAACTTGGGTGTAATTCTTGTGCGCTACCTGGAGCACCAGTCCTACCAAAGCCAAGGACCAATTACAGGTGGAGGCGTCATCACCGTGCTTGCCATTGACCTAGGCATCAACCTAGGTGAGTTGCAATCATTGCTAGGTGAGCGACGTGTTGGCTTCTCTACTTTGAAATCTTGTGGAATGCTCACTAGGAGAGGTGGTGGTTTTTACTTGCATATTGAAGGAGCTGGGCGTATCTACCCCGCTCCTTTGCCTAATGGTCTCTTCTCTATCGAGGAGGGATGTTTGCTATATGATGTGCAGGTTGAACAACATGAACCCTAGGAGGAGATTCCGGATGAGTATGTGATAAGCCCAAGTTGCATCACCATTCTATATCATAATTTACCTCTATTCATTGATATTGGTCTTATTATGAGGTATTACTTATGGCTTTTTCATCTGTTTATGCATATTGGATGATTCTTGGAGGATGGACTGCCGAAGTCTGGATTCTGATGGAAAAGAAGGCGTATCGGTGCAATTTTGCAAAGATCAGAAAAATACTAGAAAAATATGGAAACATATTATTTCTCCAAAAGAATGAAGGAGCCAGAAGGAGGGACGAAGAAGGGCCTCAGGGGGCCCACACCCCCCTAGGTGCGGGACCACCTGACACCGCGCCTAGGGTAGGTGTGGCCCACCTGTCTGGCCTCCTACTCCGTCCCTTCGCCTATATCTTCCTTACGAAACCCTAAGCCTCGGGGAGCGACCACAGATAGATTTCCGCCGCCTCTGGGGGCGGAAAACACCGAGAGAGAAAGATCTCTCCGGCAGATAGATTTCTGCCAGGGGAATTCCTTCCCAGGGAGGGGAGACCGTCGCCATCAACACCGTCATCAAGCTAGGCTTCATCGGTATCATCATCATCATACACACCATCATCACCACCAGCACCATCATCACCACTCCGTCCTGCTGTAACAATTGTGGTGGATATTGCTTTAGTTCTTAGGGGAACTTTTCCGGTGTTGATTACTATTGTAGTTGATGATTGTGAGTGGAACCATTGGATTATTGTTTATGTTCAGATTTTTATCCATTACCATATCATCTTTGATCTTGATCCATATGATGTCTTGTGAGTAGTTCGTTTAGTTCTTGAGGACATGGGAGAATTCATGTTGTTAGTAGTGAATCTGTGATGAGATATTATTCAATAGTTTAGTATTTAAGTTGTGGTGCTATTCTACTAGTAGTGTCATGTTGATGTGGACATCCCATCTATTGATACAACCATTGTACCTACAGCTACACACATACAAGGACCTATCACAAGATCTCGTGCCAAACAACTTAACTATCAGGTACTTTCGTTTCTTGGAACTATTCATCACATACATGAGAATATGATGCTGCCTAAATCAGATGTATTTATTACTCTTAGGAATGATGGACCAAGCATGGATGAGAGGGACAAGCATTGGAGCATGGCCATGCATGGAGATGGCAGCAAGCATGAGATGAGTCAAGAGAAGGCCATGGATGAAGATTTCAGAACTTTGAGGCCACCATAATGAAGAAAGAAGGCTTGGACGAAATATTCAAGATTAATACTTCATAAATTCGTCCATAGCTTAATATGGTGCTGCGACACCTCTATTTTGGGCCAGGCCCATGTAATTTTCGTAGGATTTTAGTTAGCCACTTTTTAGAGTCCGTATTTGAGGAGAAAAGGACTTCTAGGGTTGGATTCGACCACCACTTCTATGGATGGCCGAAATCCCACCTTTTCCTCCTTAAATACTCCCCACAGCCGTCACTTTAGCCTCGGATTTTGTTTAGACATTAAGTTAGCCATCATAGCAACTTCACCAAGGCTCGAGCGTTGCAGAGGCCTCTTGTACTTCGCACCTATTCAGGATCCCACCTTTTCAATAAAGCTTTCCTATTAATCCGCAATATCTTGATTGCAATATTAGTTCTTACTTGTTCTCGATTTCAGGTAGGAATTAAGACCCTCGCTGGTCAGGCTGATCGTGTTCCCGCAGGATCGGTAACCTCCAGGAGATTGGCCTAGCGATTGCATTGGCGCTCGTGCTCGCACGTGTAGTCGGATCGTCAAGCCCGAACTCCACCAAATCGACTATCATCATCTCATCGAAAGATCGGACACCTTTGCCCTATCAAGTGGTATCAGATTTCAGGTTGCTCGGTGAGACTTTACTGTTTTCGTAGATTAGATCTATTTTTACCTATAATCCACGAAAAAGCCAAAAACACAGTTAGAGTTTAGATCCATCCCATCACCAATCTACGTCTTGCATTATCTTTTCAGTTTTGCATTGTTGAATTTGTGTCTGCATCGTCGCGTCAAGTTGCTGGTCTTAGTGTCTCGTCCTGTAGAGTTTCGAGTTCTGATCATAGTAGTCACCGCCACCCTCGCAGATCACCGCCACCATATTCCGCCGCCATAAACCCTAAAAACTCCGCCACCGCCTTCCTACCGCGACACGGATCTGATCACCTATCCTGTCGCGGCACGAGTCCGAGTTGAGTTATTGTTTCCTAGTTATTTATTTTTACTTTCCTTCTTTGTTGTTTCCATGTTCAGCTAAAGTCCGTGTCGATCTCAGAGTCTGGTCGTAAGTCCAGAAGGAGAGCAAAAAAAAGTCTGGAACCGCCTCCAATAAAATTTTCTGCCTATACTGTTTTTCGACCCCGGGGATCACTTTTCTCCATCGGCCGTTATAGCGACATTTTTTTGGCGCCTGCGCGCTTTCCAGAGCATAATACAAAAATTTCGAAAAAAAATTTGGGGCTAACCTATTTTTAGACCCAGTAGATCAGTTTTAGACACTCGCCATCATAGTGATTTTCCGCATCTCGGTTCGCTTTTCAGGGTGCCATATCATCATACATTGCTTGTTGTGTCGCGTCATGACATCGTTGGTGATCTAGGCTCGCGTCTCTAGTACGGTCTAGCCTAGGACCAGCACAGTACCGTCGTTGAGCATTCTTTCAACTTTTGCATTGCTGTTTTGATAATTGCTAACCCCTTTGCTAAGCCTTCCTAGAGCTCCACAGATATTCTCCACGTGTGGTGTCTCGACTCCTGGTAATCGCTTGGTTCAATCTCTGGACACACTGATCCTCGCGGTTGCACATCGCCTTTTCCTGCTATTTGGTAAGAACTTGTTAGATCTTCGTATATTGCTTGACGGATTACGCGTGCCTTCCACCATATTTCTGTAGTATATACCTGTGCTTTTTAAAGGACTAACAATGATAGATACTTCGCGGAACCCTGCCACAATGATGAACCAAGAACTACATGCACACTTCTTCGAGCTCTTGGTCGGTCGCGCTAAAGATGTGGATGCACGCCTAGGGGAGTTTGACACCAAGCTCACCAACGCCATGGACAAGATCGATGGGCTCGAGAAATCCTTCAACGGCAAGCTTGACGCTCGGTTCAAGGAGGTTTTTTCCAGATTGCCAGCACCCGCACCCGCACCCGCCCCATTGGCACCTCGGCATGGCGCACGGCGTATTCCGATCACGGGTCGGACTGCTGGTTCGGCTGCCGCCGCACCTCAGGCGGCTACCGCGGCAGCTGACGCACCCCAGACTTCCGCCGCGGCTGCTGCTGCGACATTGGGGACAGACGACGGGTACTACTACGACCCCGACGACGACGATCTGTTTGACGAGGAGGTTGAACAACCTCCACAGGTACCTGCTGGCCGTCCCCGACATTACTACCGCAACGCTCGACCACCAGTACGTGATGATGATCATGTTGCAAAGCTTAAATTAAATATTCCATCTTTTGAGGGTAAATATAATCCTGACGCATATCTTACATGGGAGATGGAAGTAGAACAACATTTTGCATGTTTAAAATATCCTGAGAATATGCGTGTTAGTGCTGCTACATGTGAATTTACTAAATTTGCTTCCCTTTGGTGGTCTGAGTATTGTCGTTTAAATCCTACTACTATTCCTAGTACTTGGATTGCTTTAAAAACTGCTATGCGTGTTCTTTTTGTACCTCCCACTTATCAACGTGATTTACTAAAGAATCTGACACGTTTAGAGCAAGGAAAAAATTCTGTAGAAGAGTATTATCAGGAATTGCAAACGGGGATGGTTCGGTGTGGTCTTGTTGAATCTACTGAACAAATGCTTGCACGTTTCTTTGGTGGATTAAACAAGGACATTCAGCACATATTAGATTATAAGGAATATAATTCTATCACTCGTTTGTTTCATCTTGCTTGCAAAGTTGAACGTGAAGTGCAGGATCGCCAAACACCATGGAGGAGGACTAATAATTCTGCAGGTCGCACATCCACTTGGACATCCTGGCAATCAGCACCTCCTTCTCGTGATTCGCCACCAGCTACTACCACATCCAAGGCCACTACAAGGTTTCCAGCTGCTCCTCCACCGTCATCCAATACTCCTGCTCGTAGCGCATCTTCTATGGATTCCACGGGTAAAACAAAGGATATACAATGCCGCAAGTGCTGGGGTTTTGGTCATATTGAGAGACAGTGCACAACACAACGTGTGATGATGGTGCGTGATGATGGTCAATACGATTCAGCGAGTGACTTTGATGAAGATACATTAGCCCTTATTTCTGCTCGAGATGGAGACAAGTGTGATTCTGATGAAGAGACAGAGGTAATGGGAGCTGAAGCTACTGATCAATACAAGAGCTTAATTACACAACGTGTGTTGAGTGTGCAATTGAGCAAATCTGAGCAAGATCAACGCCACAACCTATTCCAAACACGTGGTGTTGTCAAGGAAAGAGCTATACGGATCATCATTGATGGAAGGAGTTGTAACAATCTGGCTAGTGTTGACATGGTAGAGAAGCTTGCACTTCCAACAAGACAACGCACACATTCATATTACATCCAATGGTTTGAGAGTTCTCGCAAGATCAAGGTAACAAGAACGGTACGCGTGCATTTTACTATTGGTACATATTCTGATTTTGTTGATTGTGATGTTGTACCTATGCAAGCTTGTTCTTTGTTACTTGGTAGACCATGGCAATTTGATAGAGAATCTGTTCATAATGGCAAAACTAATCACTATTCTCTTATGCATGATGGAAGGAAAATTGGTCTAAAACCTATGACTCCTGAACAGATTTTAAAAGATGATCTCGCTAGAGCTAGTAGAGCTAAAACTGAGGAGAAAAATAAAAGTGAGAATCAGATTGTTGCTGCAGATTTTGTACCACCAAAGAACACTAAATCTGATTCTACACGTGCTCCTGAAATTCGTTTGAAGATTCCATGTATGCTTGCAAATAAAATTGATATTGCTGAACTAGATGTAAACAATACTCAATGTTATGCAATTGTCTGCAAAGAGGTATTGTTTTCATTTGAGGATATGCCTCCTTATTTGCCACCCGCTACTGCTAACCTTTTGCAAGAATATGAGGACGTCTTTCCCGCTGAGCTGCCACGAGGACTACCTCCTATTAGAGGAATTGAGCACCAAATTGATCTAATTCCTGGTGCTACATTGCCCAACCGCGTGCCATATACAACCAATCCAGAGGAGACAAAGGAGATACAACGCCAAATTCAGGAACTACTCGACAGAGATCATATTTGTGAGTCCCTTAGCCCCTGTGCTGTTCCTATTATTTTGGTACCTAAGAAAGATGGTTCTTCGTGCATGTGTACTGATTGTAGAGCTATCAATAATATTACTATTCGATATCGCCATCCTATTCCACGTTTAGATGACATGCTTGATGAATTGAGTGGCTCTACCATGTTTTCTAAAGTTGATTTGCGTAGTGGTTACCACCAGATTCGTATGAAATTAGGAGATGAATGGAAAACAGCATTTAAAACTAAGTTCGGTTTACATGAGTGATTAGTAATGCCGTTTGGTTTAACTAATGCACCTAGCACTTTCATGAGATTAATGAACAAAGTTTTACGTGCTTTGATTGGACGTTTTGTGGTAGTCTACTTTGATGATATTTTGATTTATAGCAAATCTTTAGAGGATCATTTGGACCATTTACGTGCTGTTTTCAATGCTTTACGTGATGCACGTTTGTTTGGTAACCTTGAGAAGTGCACCTTTTGCACCAATCGAGTTGCGTTTTTTGGCTATGTTGTTACATCACAGGGTATTGAAGTGGATCCAGCCAAGATTGAAGCTATTGAGAATTGGCCGCAGCCCAAGACGGTCACACAAGTGAGGAGTTTTCTTGGCCTCGCTGGTTTTTATAGGCGCTTTGTCAAAGACTTTGGATCACTTGCCTTCTTGAATGAACTTCTTCGTGGGAATGGTCACGGCGGAATCTGCAATCGGCAAGTAGTAGAAACGAGGGCAAGGCGGCCCACCATCTGCGGTGCGAGATGAGGCGGAGACACGGTTTTACCAGTTGACCCCGGAGGGTAAAGACCTACTCCTGCTAGATTGTATTATGATGGTGGTACAATGGGGAGAGCTCGGCAGCTAGGCAGCGAGTCACTTGGGTGTATGATGGAACGTATCTCTACACGCCCTGTAGGGAGGTTTATATAGACTCACCTCCCCTATGGTTTACATATCTCAACCGAATCAGTTAAGGCTTCGGTACACGTTTAACCTAATCCGACTGGGCCTATCTACTCGTCTGGGCCTTCAGCTTCCAGTCGCTTGGATCCTCACCGGGCATTGATCCAGTCGTCGTCTTGCGGGCCCACTCGTCAGTTCCTGGGCCAGTCGGAAACGTCCTGCTAGGTATACCCCGGTAGGCATATCCCCATCAGTAGTCCCCGAGGCCTTTGTCGATTGGGCGCAGGTGATTGCTGGCAGTCGGAGTATACGGCTTTCAACGCGGACATCCAGTCGAATCGGTGGCGGGCTCCTGAATAAAGGAGGAAACTAGTCATTCTGGTCGCAGCTTTGGAGATTGGATTGGCGAAATATTTAGTCACTGTTTGTAGTGATCGGGTCGGCGAGCCGAGTGGCTAAAGTTGGACCGTCAAAACGCAGTCAAACTAGCCGTTGGAGTAATCCAACAGTAACTTTTGGCGTAATCACCGAGTAGTAACGGCTCCCTGATTTGGCGGGTAACAACCGCTATATAAAGGGAATGGTAGGCGATCGAAAAACCAACTCCTTGTCATTTCCTCCGATTGCGCGAACCTTCGTTTTTCTCTGCATGGCGATCCAGCCAAACCAAAATCCCCCGACCCCCACGAACCCTTCCGCCAATGGCCCCCTCCACCAAACCATGGGGCAGGTCCAAGTGCACGAGGGCGCAACTGGAGTCCTTCGAGGAGGCCGGGATCCTGCGGCCACGGGTGGCGCATCCCTCACGGAGAGGTGACCCCGGACCCGCGCGAGGGAGAGTTCGTCTGCTTCACCAGCCACCTAGAGCAGGGGCTAGGATTCCCAACATCTCTTTTCTTCCGGCGCTTCTGCGCCTTCTACGGGATCCAACCGTCGGACCTGGGCCCGCACAGCATCGAGCAGCTCGCCATTTTTGTTGCGTTCTGCGAGTGCTACCTGGGCTGCAGGCCCTACTTCCCTCTGTGGCAAGATCTATTCCACGGGAGGATCAGTCGCGAGGAAGCGGGCGTCCCAATGCTCGCCGCGGGTGGCCTGACATTTCAGCTGAAATCGAAGGCTTCCTTCTTTGATCTGATGCTACCCGCCAAGGCGGCGAGTGAATGGAAGAAGTCTTGGTTTTAGGTCACCGAGGCGACTCCGAACGGAGAGGTGGTGATCCCAAGATACTCCGCCGACCGGCCCGAACCACGCCGACTCCAAGTCGGCAAGCTTCCAACAGTCCAGCGGATGGTTGTGGATGAAATGCTTCAGACCATCCGCGGCCTAAAGAAGAGGGGTGTCCATCCCATCAATTTGTACAACTGCTGGATCGGGCGGCGACTCGTCCCCCTGGCCCGACGCGACCACTACATGTACGAGTACGCAGGACGGGAGGACTCGACGAAGTCCTGCCTGGTCGAGTGGAAACTCGAGGATTACCTCCTGGCGCTGAAGAAGATCGCCCAGGCGGCGTACCTCGACGTGAAGGCTGGGGTCGCCCCCTACACCGCGAAGCATCCAGCCCCAACGGTAAGTCATCTTTCTGTCATTCGCAGTCGCAGTTAAGTGCAGTCGCGGTCATACTGATTTTGTTTATGCCTATTGCAGCTATTTCAAGTAGTGGAAGGGTGGCTTCCTCCCGCGGACGACGTAAATTCGAGCTCGTCCGTCCAGGAGGTGGGTGAATCGCCTCCAGCAAGGGGAGGTGTCGAGAGTGACAGGAGCGACGACGACGACGAATCCAAGGAAGAGGTCGCCCCGCTGGTCCGGAAAACACGCGGACAGCGGCAGCGTGAGCTCGAAGCGAGCAAAAGCCTCGAGCGTCATGACGATGACGAGCTCCCCGAGCACACCTCGTGTCGCGAGGCCACTCCATCGAAGAAGAAGAAGAATAAGAAGGAGGAGGAGGAGGTGAAGGCCCCTCCAAAGAAGAAGACAAAGCCAGCGAAACAGGCGTCTCCGCCTCATTCGCCAAGCAGCTCCGACGCCACCAGCCTGGCCAGGGGTGAAGATCCACAGACGACGACAGCGCCGGATATCACCGCCGTCCTGAGTGAGGTGCCTCTGGCCTCGATACCTCCGCCGTTCGCCCCAGTCTCTGGGTCGGGGGCCGCTCTGGTCGCGGTAGCTTTGCCGCCCAAGGATGCTCCTGCCAAAAATGTTTCGGAAGCTCCAGTCGCGGCCTCGACCACGAAGAAACCGTCCGTGTCTTGGGCACGCGATGTCCTGGAGATGGGCCTCAGTCGACGACTGGGCCCCGAATTGGAGAAGCCGGTCGGCATCCGCATGGGGCTGCGGTTCCTACCGGTCGCCAAGTGAGTTTTATTCACCTGTCTTTTGTTTTTCATTGTACTCGGACCACTTTCTCATGTGATTAATTTGTAGGACTGGAGCCAAGAAGATAGTTCACCCGACCGTGGCCAAGGTGCCACCAGTCGTCAGCGAGGTGGATCCCTCCCGGAAGAGGAAAGCGGACGAGGTCGTCGCCCCCGCGGATAGCGCCAAGAAGACCAAGGGCGACGAAGTCGTCACGGTATCTGACGACATAGCGATCGCGCCGAGTGAACCCGTGGCGGAGGCGGCCTTGACGACCAAGGAGGGTGCTCCCTCATCTGGAGCAGCCGAGCCAGCCTCCTTTGGTGTCGGTGCATACATCGCAACCTTCCCGCGCTTTATAACCAGAGCGGCTACGGGCGAGTGGTACCTCGCCCTCGAGCCGCGCACCTGGGGTCGCTGACACGGAGGTCGAGCAATGTTGCGGCCACACGCCAGCTCTCCTCGCATCCGTGGATGCGATACAGTTTCATGGTATGCTTGGCGCAGCCATCCAGGTATGTTCAGTCCCCGAGGATCAGGCCGCTGTGTTGCAGTGGTCTGATTCTTTTAATGTCTTGTATTTAATTCTCGCGTCCAGTCCCCGAGTGCGCACTCGCTGAATTTCACCGGGTGGGAACTTAGGATTTTTTGATTGTCAGTCCCCGAGTGTGCACTCGCTGAATTTCAGCGGGTGGGCACTTAGGATTTTTGATTACCAGTCCCCGAGTGCGCACTCGCTGAATTTCAGCGGGTGGGCACTTAGGATTCGATTCTTGTTGTTTGACTTGTGTTCAGGGTTTGCAGCGCGAGTCAGCCGACCGGCTCGCTGCACAACGTCATGTGGAGAGGGAACTGGCCACCGTCCAGGAGGCGAACAAGGGGCTCCAGGCGGTTGCTGTGAAGGCAGAGGAGGTCCGCCAGGGCCTCGTCCCAGCGACTGAATTGGCGGCAGCTCAAACTGCTTTAAGATCAGCTGAGGAGCGGATCGCCCACCTTGAGCGTGAGCTGAAGGAGGCGAGGGAGGAGGCAACTTCGGCGGATGGGCGAGCCAAGGCTGCCGTTACAGCCGCCGCTGAGGAGCGTAAGGTCTGCGACGCCCTTGTTGCTGGGCTTCAAGACGACTACACCTCTCTTCAGAGCTTCATCATGGATCTCTCCCGTCCCTTGATTGGTGAGTGTGCCTTCCTGTGCCTGTAACGTTTGCATTGTGTAATCTTTGATGTACTCACTGTCGCTTTCTGTCCGCAGGTCTAATCATTGACAGCGCGGAAGAGGCGAGTTCGTTTGACGCATGGCCAATGTGTGGCCACGCTGGTCGACTCGGCCACATTGTCGGCGACGTGCATACGGGCGTATCTCCAAGAAATGTCACCCACGGAGGTGATTCCCAACGACCTCGTCGAGGTGTGGCGATACTTGGAGAAGGCGCCATCGGTCGTCGAATTCATGACGCGATCGGCGTTCCGACGCGGAGCGGCGACGGCGCTTAGCCTTGGGCTCGCTCACTTCCCGGAGGACTTCGATCTGGACGACGTGACGAGTGGCTACCCGTCGTCGACCGGCTCGGTGGAGATCTCCGAGGTGCTGAAGCTGACGGACCGCGCCGCGGTGTACTCCGAGCGCGTCTGGGCAATGGGCGACCTCCTTCCTTATCAGGAGACGGTCGTCGCACCCAACGACCCCGAGCCGCAGCACCGGGACTTCAAGATCGAGCAACCCTTCCGTGCAGCGATAGCAGGTGAGCTGACGACGTACCCGTCAAACCCGTACACTCCCTTCATTCGCAATCGCAAGGGTGGTGGTGAGTCGTCGTCGAAGCCTGCGGAGTAGAATATTGTGCCCTGGGCGTTAATGGATTGCCATTGGGCATACTTTGTATTTTGTAACGCTTGCGACATGCTATTAATGGAATATCGTGTTGTTGTGTGAATTGTCGTGTGTTTCTGATTGAGGTTTGAACGAGTCCCCGAGCGCGTCCGCCCTTTTTATGGGGTTTACCTCGTTTGTTATGTGTTTGTGGTTTTGAATGTTTTGTTTATTGGGGTCGACTCGCCCAAACACGGAGAGCCAGTCGCAAGGCGACTCCCATGAGTGCTCTGTACTTCATCGTTTTCCCTTGCGCGAACGAGGTCGGGTTGCCGAGTCCCCGAGCGTGGTACTTGGTTGTTCTAGGAGCGACTCGAGGGTAGGTGAGGACTTGGCGCGTTATGGTGAGCGCATCGCTCCTGCCTGGCCCGTTAGGTCAGTCGCGTGGCGAGTCCTGGGCATGCTCTCGTACTTGGCATTTTCCCTAGCCTCTCATGCTGGACTAGTCGTCAGTCCCCGAGCGTGGTACTTGGCCGTTCGAGTCGCTATGTCGAGGATGCGGAGGATCATGGTCGCTGTGAGAAGCGAAGGCAGTTGTCTTGGCTCGTAGAACCAGTCGAGCTAGGCGACTCCAATGGGGCTCCGGGTAGGCGTTTTTCGTGGACGTTACAAGACCTGGGGTGACCCAGTGCCCTTGTAACGCACTACTTGGCCGTCCCGATCGCTATACCAGAGGTTGACTTCTGCAGTTAGCTTGATGCTGTTATTACGAGTGCGAGTGGCACAAGACACGGAGAGTAGGCGCAATTTGCGGTAAACAATTCTTTTTTATTTCATAGCGACTAGAGGATACATATGTGGGGTTCTAGGAGTAGAACTTCCGTAGGAGGTTTACATTCCATGGTCGCTTGACATCGAGTTTGCCGTCCCCGCGGACGTCGATGAGGTAGTAGGCGTCGTTGCCGAGTACTCGCCCGATGGCGAATGGTCCCTCCCATGGGGGGGAAGCTTGTGCATGCCTTTCTTGTCCTGGATGAGGCGCAGCACCAGGTCGCCTTCTTGGAAGGTGCGAGTTTTCACCTGCCGGTTGTGGTAACGGCGGAGTCCTTGCTGGTAGATGGCGTTGCGTGATCGAGCGAGGTCACGTGCCTCGTCGATTTGATCGACTCCATCCTGACGTGTGAGTTCGTTCGCAGCCTCCGTGTAGTGGACGACCCTTGGCGAGTCGTGCTCGAGGTCGGTGGGCATGACTGCCTCAGCGCCGTACACCATGAAGAAGGGGGTGAACCCTGTCGACCTGTTGACCGAGGTGCGGATGCCCCAGATGACGGAGGGTAGCTCCTCGACCCAGCACCCGGCGGTGCGCTCGAGTGGTACTTGGAGCTGCGGCTTCAGGCCGTGGAGGATGCCCTGGTTGGCCCGTTCCGCCTGGCCGTTGGACTCCGGGTGGGCGACTGACGCAAGGTCGAGCCGGATGTGGTGTTCCTCGCAGAACTCAGCCATGGATCCTTTGGCGAAGTTGGTGCCGTTGTCCGTGATGATGCTGTTTGGGAACCCGTAGCAATATATGAGCTCGCGTAGGAATTTGGTGGCGGTCTTCCCGTCGCATTTCCGAACTGGCTTGGCCTCCACCCACTTTGTGAATTTGTCGACCGCAACCAGAAGGTGGGTGAAGCTAGAGGGGGCCTTTTTGAAGGGGCCTACCATATCCATACCCCACACGGCGAATGGCCAGGTGATGGGGATTTTCTTGAGCGCTGAGCTCGACACGTGTGTCTGGTTGGCGTACTTCTGGCACCCAGCGCACCGCTGGACGATGTCGACGGCATCGGCGTGTGCGGTGGGCCAGTAGAAGCCGTGTCGCATAGCCTTGGCCACCAGAGAACGGGCGCCGACGTGGTGGCCGCAGTCGCCGGAGTGGATGTCGTGGAGGATCTTGCGTCCTTCGGCGGGTTGGACGCAGCGTTGGAACACGACGGTCACGCTGTGCTTGTGGAGCTCGCCGTCGATGATGGTGAAGGATTTGCATCGGCGTGCAATCATCCGGGCGTCTGTCTCGTCTGCCGGCAAGGTGCCAGCCTCCAAGTAGGCGACGTACGGCTTGGTCCAGTCGTCTGGCTCGGTGACGAGTGCAACCAGGGCTGCCTCCGGTTGCAACGGGACTCGGATGTCGATCTCCCTTGGGGGAGAGACTGAAGGCTTGGTGATCGTGTCGAGGAAGACGCCGGCGGGTGGTGCGAGTCGAGCCGACCCGATGCGAGAGAGTGCGTCAGCCTCCTCGTTCTTCCGCCTGTCGATCCACTCGACAGAGTACCCTGTGAAATGTCCCCCCATCTTGTCTAATGCTTGGCGGTATTCCGCCATGGTGGGAGAGACGGCGTCGCAGGTGCCAGCGATTTGCCCAGCGACGAGGTCTGAGTCTCCGTAGCAGCGTAGGCGGTTGACGTTCATCTCCTTGGCAGCTCGCATGCCGTGGAGGAGTGCCTCGTACTCGGCCATGTTGTTGGTGCAGGGGGTGAAGTCGAGGCAGAGGACGTAGCGGAGCTTGTCGCCCTTCGGTGAAGTCAGCACGATCCCTGCTCCTGCGCCGTCCGCGTTCTTGGAGCCGTCGAAGTGCAGGCTCCAGTAGTGGAGGTATGGCAGCTTTTCTGGCTGCTGGGCCTCTTCCCAGTCGGCGATGAAGTCCGCTAGAGCCTGCGACTTGATCACTTTTCGTGGCTCGTATTTGATGTTGTGGACGCCAATCTCGATGGCCCACTTGGCGACTCGCCCGGTCGCCTCGCGGTTGCGGATGATGTCCTGCAACGGTGCTGAGGAGACGACTGTGATTGGGTGCTCCTAGAAGTAGTGTGGCAGGTGCCGCTGTGCTCTAAAGACCGCGTATACCAGTTTCTAGTATTGCGGGTACCGCTGGCGCGACTCGGTGAGGACCTCGCTGATGTATTACACCGATCGCTGTACTGGGCGCTCCTTTCCTTCCTCTGGTCGTTCGACGACCATGACGGCGCTGACGATGCGCTCGGAAGTCGCGACGTAGACCAGCATGGGTTCTTTGTCGGCGGGGGCGGCGAGTAGCGGTGCGGCGAGTAGCACCTTCTTGAGGTCACGGAGCGCGTCGTCCGCCTCCTTGTCCCACTGGAAGGTGGGGTTCTTGCGCATCAGGCGGTATAGGGGCATCGCCTTTTCGCCCAGGCGGGGGATGAAGCGACTGAGAGCCTCTACTCACCCGGCCAGCTTCTGGACGTCGCGTAGGCACTCGGGTTTGCCAAGTCAAGCGATCGTGTCGATCTTGGTGGGGTTCGCCTAGATCCCACGCTTGGAGACGACGTACCCCAGTAGTTGTCCTGCTGGTACACCGAAGGTGCATTTGCCTGGGTTGAGCTTTATCTTGTATTTCCGCAGGTTGGCGAATGTTTCCGCCAGGTTGGCGAGTAGATCACCCTGGCGAGCGGACTTTACGACCACGTCGTCGATGTAGACATGGATGTTGCGGCCAATTTGGCTCGCGAGGCACTCCTGCATGCACCGCTGGTAGGTCGCCCCGGCGTTCTTGAGGCCGAAGGTCATGGCGGTGTAGCAGAAGGCTCCGAATGGAGTGATGAACGCCGTCTTCTCCTCGTCCTCAACAGCCATTTTGATCTGGTTGTACCCAGAGTAGGCGTCAAGGAAACACAGCGACTCCGAGCCCGCGGTGGAGTCGATTATTTGGTTGATCCGCGGGAGGATGAACTGATCCTTCGGGCAGGCGCTGTTCAAGTTTGTGTAGTCTATACACATCCTCCAGGTCCCGTTCTTATTCTCGACCAAGACTGGGTTTGCTAGCCACTTGGAGTATTTAATTGGCCGGATGAAGCCTGCAGCGAGTAGACGCTGCACCTCCTCGGCGATAGCTCGGCGGCGCTCTTCATTGAAGGGTCGCAGCGACTGCTTGACGGGTCGAACTTTGGGGTCGGCGTTTAGTTTGTGCTCAGCGAGCTCCCTAGGGACACCAGGCATATCAGAGGGCTTCCATGCGAAGATGTCCCTGTTCTCACGGAGGAACTCGATGAGCGCGCCTTCCTAGGCTAGGCTCATGCCCGTCCCGATCGTCACCGTCTGGCTGGAGTCGCCTAGGACCAGCTCGACGGTGCGGGTATGTGTCGTTGCCTCGAAGGCTGAGGTGTTTCCGCCCTCCGAGTTGGGCTTCTTGAATATGGTGAGGTCGTCATTGTTGACCCCGCTCGCGTACTTGGCGAGCTCGTGGGCGTGGTTGGTCTCTGCCGCGATGACGGTGTCGGCGAGTTCGGCTCCTTTGTCCTCGCACTCGGCGGCCATGTCGGGGTCGCCATTGATGGTGATGACACCGCACGGCCCGGGGAGCTTCATTGCGTTGTACACATAGTGGGGCGCTGCCATGAATTTGGCGAACGCCTGGCGCCCCAAGACGCAGTGGTAGGGGCTGTCGAAGGGTACCAGCTCGAAGACGATCCGCTTGGTGCGGAAGTTTGCTGGTGTGCCGAAGGTGACGGGCAGCGTGACCTTGCCGATCGGGTATGCCTTCCGACCGGGGACGATGCCATGGGACGTGGTGTAGGTCGTCTCGACCATCGACTGCGGGAGCCGCAGTCGCCTGAAGGTGTCCAGGTACAGAATGTTGATGGAGATTCCGCCGTCCATCAATGTCTTGGGGAGCCAGTAGTCGCCCACCTTGGGCTTGACTACCAGGGCGACTCGGCCTGGGTACTCGATGCGTGGTGAGTGGTCCTGGCAGCTCCAGGTGATGGGCTGCTCCGACCAGTTGAGGAACTGGGGAACGTCCACCTGGGCCACCGCGTTGACGGCGACGGCGCGGGTGATGACCTTCTTCTCGCGCTTCGTGTTGAAGCCTGTGAAGGTGTGGAGCGAGCCGGCCACATTGCCGAATTTTCCGCCGTTTGGCAGGTTGTTATCGGGGTCCTCACGCGCTCGCCGTGCCTTCTCAATCTCCCTAAGAGTGTGGCAGTCGACAGTCGTGTGCGTGGCGGGCTTCCCTTCCCTGCTGTGAAACGCACAGGGTTGCTTAAGGAGGGTCGCGGGGTCAACCTTGGTTTCGACTTGTAATTGCCGTCGTCGCGGCGTTGCCCTCCGTCGCGGCGGAAGCTCTTGGGCTCGCGCTGCGCGTGCCCGGCGTTGGCGACGAAGTCGACTCGCCCGTCACTGCGGCGCTTGCCGGTGAGGCGAGTGTTGTTGTAGCGTAGGTCAGACCGTCGTCCGTTGTCGTTGTCGCTCGTGCGGCGTTGGCCTCCCGACTCGTCGTCGGTTTCCTGATTTGGGTCTTCCTCTGCGTACCATTTGGCGATCTCGAGGAGGTCCGGTATGTTGTCGAGCGTGCGAGAGTGTCGCTTGAGCTTGGAGACCAAGGGCTCGTAGCGGCACGAGGTCTTGAAGCAATGGATCGCGGTGTCCAGGTGGATGCCGACCGCGTTGTACCATAGTTCTTGCCACCTGGACCCGATTCTTGGTCGACTCATGGGTCCTGGGCCATCGCTCCAAGTCCTCGATGGTGGTGGCGCGCGTGTAGGAGCACTCGAAGTGCCTGACGAAGGCATCTCGCATCTCGTCCCAGGAGTCGATGCTATCCTGGGGAAGGGTGTTGATCCACTGCCTACACGTTCCCTCCATCATCAGGGGGAGGTAACGGGCGGCTAGCAGGTCGGTGTGGCCAGCGATCCCCATCGCCATGAGGTATGTATCCAGCCACACGGAGGGGTCGTATGAAGGGTCGTACTTCTCTATTTACTTCGGCGCCTTGAACTTCGCCGGGTATTTTTTGCCTCGGATCATCGGTCCGAAGCACCTGGGCCCGAGTCGACTTAGCGACCCCATCGGCTCGTCGTCGCGGCGATTGGTTAGGGTGTGTCGCAGGTCGTCGGGCTGGCGTGCGCGCCAGCTTTGGTTGTTGATGATGTGGGTGCGGGCGTCGACGGGCTGACCGTTGGCGGCGACGAAGTTGGTCGCTGGCCTGGGGTCGTTGGTGGAGAGTGCCGCGTTCGCGGGTCGATGTTGGAGCTGCAGTGGCTCTGGTGGCGGGCAGTTGAGGGTGTTTGCCGCCAATGGGCGGCCACTTGAGGCCGCTCTGCTGCCCGAAGAACGCGAGTACACCCGGCCCTGCGAGTCGGCGCCTGCGTTTTGCTGCTCGACCGCCTTTGCGAGCAGGGCCCTCATGTACTGGATCTGTAAGGCGTCGTCGCCGGTGGCCGTGATGTTATCGGGGTGGAGAACAGCGGTAGGCCATTCGCGTCTCGCTCCCGTGAGGAGACCACTATCCGCGGTTGGTCCCTGGGAGGTGTGCGGTTGGGTGGAGGTGGGGCGCCGTTCGCCGTCGACCCTGGTGGGGGCCGGGCGCTTCCTCCTGGCGGCGTGTTCTCGTATATTGCGGCCTTCGACCGCGGGCAGTCGTTCTCGTCGAAGTTCAGGCACGCCCACAGGCATGGGGTTCAAGCGCGACCGATTCGGCTGGTGGTAGCGGCGACTCTGCGCCATCACCTTCTCGAGGCGAAATTTTTCGCGCTCGGCTTGCTCCTTGCGGACTGCCTCTGCCAGCTTCAGGCGGAGTTCCTCGACCTCCGTTGCCGTGGTGTTAGGAGGGATCAGGGTGGAGAAGGGATCCTCCGGCAGATCGGTGTCGGTCGCCATGTAGGTCGCGGCGTGGCGACCGGTACCGTCGCGGAGATCGGCGGAGTTTCCCGATCTGGAGTCAAAGTCGAAGATCCCAAGGATGGAGGGATCCTCAAAGTCTCCCATGTTGGAGACCTGGGTGATGGAGCCCGCAGGTGAAGCCGCGGTGATGGATCCGGCGAGTGATGTCGGGGTCGCCGAGTCGGCATCGTCGTTGAGGGCCGCGTCTTCTGCGGCCGCGGAGTTTTCGGCCACGTTGCTGTGGGCCGAGTTGTACTCGGAGGCGAGGCGATGGATTGTGCGGACCTGGCTCTCGGAGAGCCGGTCGCGTGGCGGCGACTCGCGGATGCGAGCCGAGTCCTCAGAGGCGATGACGTCGGTGAGGCCGACGAAGAGGCTGATCGTGACGACCGGCAGGATCACGCTGTGCGTGACGGGTCGTGCCGCCGGGACGTAGCTGCTCGGCAAGATCTGGAGCATCTCGCCGATCTCTATCATGCGGCCGGTGGAGACCGTCTCGTTGATGGGCAGATTGGATCTCGCCGCAGAACACCGGCCAGACCGTCCAGGCCCCACGGTGGGCGCCACTGTCGTGGGAATGGTCACGGCGAATCTTTGTCGGCAATGTAGTAGAACGAGGCAAGGGCGGCCAGCCATCTGCGGTGCGAGATGAGGGTGGAGACATAGGGTTTTACCCAGGTTCGGCCCCCCGGAGAGTAAAGACCTACTCCTGCTAGATTGTATTATGATGGTGGTACAATGGGGCGAGCTCGGCGGCTAGGCGGCGAGTCGCTTGGGTGTATGATGGAACGTATCTCTACACGCCCTGTAGGGAGGTTTATATAGACTCACCTCCCCTAAGGTTTACATATCTCAACCGAATTTGTTAAGGCTTCGGTACACGTTTAACCTAATCCTACTGGGCCTATCTACTCGCCTGGGCCTTCAGCTTCCAGTCGCTTGGATCCTCACCGGGCCTTGATCCAGTCGCCATCTTGCAGGCCCACTCGTCAGTTCTTGGGCCAGTCTGAAACGTCCTCCTGGGTATACCCCGGTAGGCATATCCCCATCACTTACCAATAAGGATGTGCCCTTTGTTTGGGGCGATGCACAACAACAGGCCTTCGTCATATTGAAAGATAAGCTAACACATGCTCCCTTACTCCAACTTCCTGATTTTACTAAGACCTTTGAGCTTGAATGTGATGCTAGTGGAATTGGTTTGGGAGGGGTGTTATTACAAGAGGGAAAATATTTTAGTGAAAAATTGAGTGGGGCTAGTCTGAACTATTCTACTTATGATAAAGAATTATATGCATTGTTCGGACATTAGAAACTTGGCAACATTATCTATGGCCTAAAGAATTTTTTATACATTCTGATCATGAATCTTTGAAGCATATTCATAGTCAAGCTAAGTTGAATCGTCGTCATGCAAAGTGGGTTGAATTTATTGAGTCTTTTCCTTATGTTATCAAACACAAAAAGGGTAAAGATAATATTATTGTTGATGCTTTGTCGCGCCATTATGCTTTGTTATCTCAACTTCACTTCAAAATATTTGGATTGGAAACTATTAAGGAACAATATGTGCATGATGCTGAATTTAAAGATGTGTTGCAGAATTGTAGAGATGGTAGAACTTGGAACAAGTTCATCTTCAATGATGGATTTGTGTTCCGTGCTAACAAACTATGCATTCCAGATAGTTATGTTCGTGTTTTGTTGTTACAGGAGGCGCATGGAGGAGGATTGATGGGACACTTTGGTGTCAAGAAGACGGAGGATGTTCTTGTTGCACACTTATTTTGGCCACGTATGCGTCGATATGCTGAGAGATTTGTGGCACGCTGCACTACTTGTCAAAAAGCTAAGTCTCGCCTTAATCCACATGGTTTATATATGCCTCTTCATGTTCCTAGTGTTCCTTGGGAAGATATTTCTATGGACTTTGTTTTGGGATTGCCACGAACACAGAAGGAGAGGGATAGTATTTTTATTGTTGTGGATCGGTTTTCTAAGATGGCACACTTTATTCCTTGTCATAAAACGGATGATGCTGCGCATATTGCTGATTTGTTCTTTCGTGAAATTGTCCGTTTGCATGGTGTGCCAAATACTATTGTTTCTGATCGTGATACTAAATTTCTTAGCCACTTTTGGAGATGTTTATGGGCTAAGTTGGGGACTAAATTGCTGTTTAGTACTACATGTCATCCCCAAACTGATGGACAAACTGAAGTAGTAAATAGAACTTTGTCTACTATGTTGCGGGCTGTTTTAAAGAAGAACTTAAAATTGTGGGAAGAGTGTTTACCTCATATAGAATTTGCTTATAATCGTTCGCTGCATTCTACCACAAAGATGTGCCCGTTTGAGATCGTCTATGGTTTTGTTCCTCGTGCACCTATTGATTTATTGCCTTTACCTACTTCGGTGCAAAATAATTTGGATGCTACATAACACGTTGAAATGATATTAAACTTGCATAAGACTACTAAAGATAACATCGAACACATGAATGCTAAGTATAAACTTGCTGGGGATAAAAGGAGAAAGCATGTTGTGTTTGATGTTGGAGATCTTGTTTGGTTACATTTGCGTAAGGATCGCTTTCCTGATTTACGCAAGTCTAATTTAATGCCGCGTGCTGCTGGTCCCTTTAAGGTGTTAGAGAAAATAAACGATGATGCATATAAACTTGAGTTGCCTACAGACTTTGGTACGGTTAGTCCTACGTTTAATATTGTAGATTTGAAGCCTTACTTTGGTGAGGAAGATGACATTGCGTCGAGGACGACTTCAATTCAAGAAGGGGAGCATGATGTGGACATCCCATCTATTGATACAACCGGTGTACCTACAGCTACACACATACAAGGACCTATCACAAGATCTCGTGCCAAACAACTTAACTATCAGGTACTTTCGTTTCTTGGAACTATTCCTCACATACATGAGAATATGATGTTGCCTAAATCAGATGTATTTATTACTCTTAGGAATGATGGACCAAGCATGGATGAGAGGGACAAGCATTGGAGCATGGCCATGCATGGAGATGGCAGCAAGCATGAGATGAGTCAAGAGAAGGCCACGGATGAAGATTTCAGAACTTTGAGGCCACCATAATGAAGAAAGAAGGCTTGGACAAAATATTCAAGATTAATACTTCATAAATTCGTCCATAGCTTAATATGGTGCTGCGACACCTCTATTTTGGGCCAGGCCCATGTAATTTTCGCAGGATTTTAGTTAGCCACTTTTTAGAGTCCGTATTTGAGGAGAAAAGGAATTCTAGGGTTGGATTCGACCACCACTTCTATGGCTGGCCGAAATCCCACCTTTTCCTCATTAAATACTCCCCATAGCCGTCACTTTAGCCTGGGATTTTGTTTAGACATTAAGTTAGCCATCATAGAAACTTCGCCAAGGCTCGAGCGTCGCAGAGGCCTCTTGTACTTCACACCTATTCAGGATCCCACCTTTTCAATAAAGCTTTCCTCTTAATCCGCAATATCTTGATTGCAATATTAGTTCTTACTTGTTCTCGATTTCAGGTAGGAATTAAGACCCTCGTTGGTCAGGTTGATCGTGTTCCCGCAGGATCGGTAACCTCCAGGATATTTTCCTAGCAATTGCATGGCGCTCGTGCTCGCACGCGTAGTCGGATCGTCAAGCCCGAACTCCACCAAATCGACTATCATCATCTCATCGAAAGATCGAACACCTTTGCCCTATCACATGTGAACATTGACTACATGAAAATTCACCATTTATGGGCCTAGGGGGATGCATTGTGTATTTGGCTACTAATTGTGGGGTTGCCAGAATGAAAAAAACCTGAACCCACGTTAGGACACCTTTGCACAAGGGAGCGTAGGATCTCAGAGTTTAAGGCTGTGGTTTGATTTATATCTTAATTACTTTCCTGTAGTTACGGATGTTTGCAGGGGGTTTAATCACAAGTATGTATTAGTCCAAGTAAGGTCGGTATGTTAGCACAGTTTCACCCACACAACACTTACAACACCAGAGAAGAGTACTCAGCTATTTGAAGCGAAAGAACTTAACAGAATTCCCATGTGTCCTCGAGAACGTTTGGTCCTTATAAGTATTTCCACCGGCTTGTCCTTTGCTAAGAAAGGATTGGGCCACTTGCTCCGTTTGTTCGTTACCTTTGTTACTTGCTCCTTGTTTTGTTGCCTTGTCAGAAAACCACAAAAATCCGTTTGCTAAGTATTCACAGGGATTTCCTACTCCATACCACTGTTCAGCACCTTCTTCTCCTCGTTGGGATTGACACTCCTATTTATCGAAAGTACTATGATACACCCCTATACTTGTGGGTCATCAAGACTATTTTTTAGCGTCGTTGCCGGGGAGTGAAGCCCTATTGAAGAGTGGAACTGGTAAGGGAAACTTTTACTGTGAGTATTGCTTTTTTTACTGCTTGTTACTTTGTTTCCAATATGGATAACCCACTTGGTTTTCTGTTTGGGAAAACTACTACCACTTCTAGGGTATTAGATGAACCACCTCCTGTTGAGATAGATCCTTTTAAGATACCTACAAGTATTGTTAATCGTGTTATGGATAATTACTATTTTGGGGGTGGAACTGTCCATGCTGGTGATCACTTGCTTTTTATCCATGAATTATGCGGGTTGTTTAAGTGTGTAGGTATCACAATTGAACAGGTGAAGAAGAAGTTACTCTCCATATCCTTGAAAGGGGGAGCAGAAGAATGGTATAAGCTGCTGAAGAATGGACAATCCATGGAATGGGAGGAGATGGCATCTCTCTTTTACTCTAAATTTTATCCTCCCAGTGAGATTCATAAGGATAGAAATCTTATATATAACTTTTGGCCTCTTGATGGAGAGAGTACAACTCAAGCTTGGGGGAGATTGAAGTTACTAATGCTTAAATGTCCTATTCATGAACTCCCTAACAATATTATTCTCAATAACTTTTATGCTAGGCTTCCTCTTCATGATAAAGATTTACTAGATGCTTCTTGTGTTGGATCATTCACATGTATGAAGGAAGAAGCTAAATGGGACCTTCTAGACCGTATTCAAGAGAACACTGAGGCTTGGGAGAATGACGAAGGAAGAAAGTCAGGTATAAACTATGATTATGAAGGCATTAAATATTTTCTGGGAACTGATGACTTCCGTGATATTAGTAATGAGTTTGGTCTTGATTCCCAAAGTATTTCCAACTGTTTTAAGGCCTTTGCATCTTACATAGAAATTCCCAAGAAGAAGTGGAATAAGTAATATGCTCCTTATAAAGATGTTGTTAATCATGCCCCCGTTAGAAGTACTCAAGTTTGTACTACTAATCATATTGTGCCTGAACCTCATGTTGAGAAAATGCCTTTCCCAGCTAAGTTAAAGGAGTATTCTATGATTATTAGTGCAAATAACAAAGGTACAATGAAAACTGTGGAGCTTGGTAAGCATTTGAATGATGAACTTGTGGTAGCTATTGTGAAAGACACTGTCACTAGAAATAGAGAGGATGAGCACATTGTCTTATGTGAAGACGCTTCTAATATTATTTCTCATCCTAGTAAGGCTAGAAAATCTAGTGTTCATGTGCTTTCTGTTAAAATTGGTGATCATTGCTACTATGGTTTATGTGATATTGGTGCTAGCTCTAGTGCTATTCCTTATGAGCTTTACAGGGAAATTATGCATGAGATTGGTCCTTGTGAGCTTGAGGACATTGATGTGGTTATTCACCTTGCTAACAAGGAAACCATTTGCCCCATTGGCATTGTAAGAGATGTGGAGGTTCACTGTGGTAAGATTAAGTATCCTGCTGATTTTCTCATGCTTAATTCAGCAGCTAGCAAAACTTGTCCTATCATTTTTGGTAGACCTTTCTTGAACACTTGTTGAGCTATTATTGATTGTAAGAAGTAAAAAGATTTAACTAAGTTAGATGGAGATTCTTATGAGTTTAACTTTTCCAAATTTGCTAAAGCTCCTCGTGAAAATAGCTTGCCTAATAAAGATTTCAGGATGGAACAACTTGCTTCTATTGATCCGATTTATGACCTTGGACCTCTTTTTGATGAATGTAAGTATGCTTATTCTGATGATAAAGTTGTTTCCAGTGACAGTTATATTGTCAACTTTATTCAAAGTGCTACTGAAAGTTATTTTGAGAGAGGGAAACATGGTTTTATGCATCTCAATGAAGTTAAGTTTCCCCGTTTTATGTTGAAAGCTTTGAAGTTGCATCTGTTTTGTCGTCCTATGTTGGTAGCTTTTTGTTTCAACAATTCGTTTTCTCATGATACCCCCATGCATAATAAGTGGGTGATACGTTGGAAACGTATCTATAATTTTTGATGCTCCATGCTTGTTTAGTATCTACTTTGCTTTACTTGTCAACACTTTGAGGTGATTTTTACATGTTTTCTGGTACTAACCTACTAACAAGTTGCAACAGTGCCAGATGCCTGTTTTCTAATATTTTTGGTTTCATAAAAGTTAGTAAAGAAATATTCTCGGAATTGGACGGGACAAACGATAAAGTCAATTACTTTCCATGGGGAATAAGAAGTCCGGAGGGGAGCCGGAGGGGCCAGCTAGGGGGGGCAGACCCACCCCAGGCGCGGGTGGGCCCAGCCTCGCGCCTGGCTAGGGTTTGGGCACCCGGGCCACCGCCTCGGCCTCCCCTTCATCTATAAGAAGCCCCCGATGCAGAAACCCTGAGTACCCGATCAAAAAAATCCACGAAATCGTCTATAGTCGCCGCCACCATCGTCCCTAGATCGGGGGATCTGAAGTTCTTCCCGGCACCCTGCCGGAGGGGAGATCATCCCGGAGGCCTTCTCTCCGGTATGATGCGTGAGTAGTTCCACCTTGGACTATGGGTACATGTAGTAGCTAGATGGTTGTATCTCCTCCTTTGTGATTTCATGTATATATCTTGTGAGCTCCGTTCATGATCAAGATCTAATCTATTTGTAATCATGCATGTTGTGTTTGCAGGGATCCGATGAATATTGAGATTATTATGTTGGTTTGATTAATGGTTTTGTCTTTATGATTTTATCATGTCTGTGTTGTTTGTGATCTTCCATGCTCTCCGTTGTTAGTAGCTATCTTGGCCAAGTAGTTGCTAGTGACTCCAAGAGGGGGTATTTATGCTCGATAGTGGGTTCATGCCTCTAGTTTCCAAGGGAAGTGACAGAAATCTCTTCGGTTGTAGATGTGCTATTGCCACTAGGGAGAAAACAACGGTCTCTTGTTCATGGAACATGTGGACTGTTTAACTTACACACTTTGCTTAAAGCAGTTGTCTGTTGCTTGCAACTTAATATTGGAGGGGGTTCGGATGATAACCTGAAGGTGGACTTCTAGTCATAGATGCAGTTGGATGGCGGTCGATGTATATTGTTGTATTGGTCAATCGAATCTCATAGGATCTTTCTGACTAGTAATTGCATTGTTATGCCTTGCTCAGTTCCTGTCAATTGCCCTGCTATAATTTGTTTACCCTTCATGCCATGTTGTTTACCTAAGGAGAGCACCTCTAGTGAACTATGGACCCCGGTCCAATCTTTACCATTGATACATTTTCCACTGTTACCTGTTTACTTGCTGCAAACCATTACATTCCACACCATACGTTTAATCCTTTGTTACAGCAAACCGGTGAGCTTGACAACCTCACTGATTCGTTGGGGCAAAGTCTTGAGTTTGTGTTGTGCAGGTCTCCGCGTTGCTTGCAACACCTGTGTGACGTTTCCTTCCTCCTTCTGGTTCTATAACCTCGCTCTCTACTAAGGGAAGACTTGTTGTTGTGCTCATTACACCTTGCTCTTAGGGTTTCCAACGAAGTGCTCCACGTTAGCACTATCAGTGGGTTACACTCAAGTGTGTCGGTTATTTGCTTCTTGATGCTCTCTTTCATTTCAGATATATATATCCTGTGTGAGCATCTTTGCAAGTCTCAAGCCTAACTTAAAGGCATTAAAGAAAAGTACTTGTTGGGAGATAACCCAAGAGATTTATCGAGTCTTGGAAGTTATTACCTCTGTAATAACCGCTCCTTATCCTTTTTGTTTTGGTTTTTTTGTCAAGTTCAACTACTTTTGTGAAGTAGAGGAGTTGTGAAAAGTGGTTGTCTCGGGACAGATTTTTGTGCTGCATTGTAAAAATTCGTGAGGAAGCTTAGTACTTTGGATGGA
Organism: Avena longiglumis; assembly: GCA_030063025.1. Classification (NCBI taxonomy): domain Eukaryota; kingdom Viridiplantae; phylum Streptophyta; class Magnoliopsida; order Poales; family Poaceae; genus Avena; species Avena longiglumis. The sequence continues at coordinate 101,853,619 of CP125977.1, forward strand.
GCTGCATTTTTCTGTGCTTGTTCTCCAAGTTGTTACCCAACTTTCATCAGTTCTGCAATTTTTGATTTGAGCAACAGAAGGTCTTCAAAAAAATCAATATTTACCTGCTAGTCTGTGATGGTGCTGACGTGGAGCACTTCGTTGGAAACCCCAAGAGCAAGGTGCGATGAGCACAACAGCAAGTCTTCCCTTAGTAGAGACCGAGGTTATCGAACCAGAAGGAGGAAGGAAATGTCACACAGGTGTTGCAAGCAACGGAGGAACACACAACACAAACTCAAGACTTTGCTAAACAATCATGGCACCTGTTGTAAACAAAGGATTAAACGATGTGGAAGGTAATGGTTTGCGAGCAAGTAAATAGGTAACTGTGGGAAGATGTAATATGGTAAAAGATTCCATAGTCACCAGTTGGTAGGAGGTTCTCTAAACAACAAACAAAACAACATGAAATGTAAAATTGATCAAATATTGAATTGATAGAAATACAAGGCATAACAATGCAATTACTATAGATCCTATGAGATGATTTTGTGGAGATTGTATACTCGGGTTTACATCAAAGGCAAAGGTGAGGCGGCCGGGTAGCGAACCCTAGCCGTGAGGCTAATGATAAACAACAGGCACTGTTGTAACTTGTTAGTAGGTTAGTACCGTAAAACATGTAAAAGTAAAAGCAAAGTAGATACTAAACAAGCATGGCGCATCAAAATCCCAAGCTTAACTCACCTTTCGTCCTCGAGTAGGTACGTGATAAATAGAATAATTTTTGAGGTGACATGCACCCTCATAATAAAGATCCAACCATTTGCAAGCATTGAAAGCTGGGATCAAAGAACTCTAAACATGTGCATGAAAGATGGAGGTCTAACAATAGGACATAGTAACTATGCATGCAACATGACAAGCTACAAACAAAGATCATGAATAACATGCATTGAAAAACGTTTGTTTGTTTCACATGGAGAAAACATAGCATAGTGGCAATCATCTTATCCCTCATAGAGTAGCAAATAGATGCATAGGAAACCTACAAAGTACACAAGAGTGACTAGAAATAGATAGCACAAGAACAAGTAATAACGCAATATGCATCAATTAATAAGCTTTGGAACACTACACACAGAATGACAACTATGCTCTCTTAATGGTGCCTAAAGGTAGAAGGTGGAGACTCAATAGTGGTGGAAGAAAGGCCTTTTTGTAAAGGAAGCAGGGATTACAAGTTTCAAAAAGAGCTTCCAAAAATTATGGTACTTGTTATCTTTCATCCCTCATTGCCCTATCATAAGCATCTTGAAGTGGTTAAGTTTAAAGTGGCAAATCTAGAGTATATGCTTGACGAAGTATAAGTTGGCAATCTCAAGTCCCTTGAATACGAGGGCCACATCTCATGCATACTCAACTTTGGGTCCAGGTAAGTTCTTATCACTATAAGTATTTGCATATCATTGAGAACCGCCAATGGGGTACCCCTTTCACATGGTACAGGAGCTTTCCCATAACCAAAATGACAAGGCAAGCAGACAATGAGCATCTCAGCAATCTTCTTATGTACCATGGGAATATGGTGCTTTTTCTCTCTTTCCTATTTTCTCAATGTGTCTCTTTTTTCATAAGAAGAATGCTTCATAGATGTCACTATGGTGATGCTGCAAGTTTCCACCATGATTAGGCATGGCTTAGGCTAGCGGCCCAGGCGTTTCTCTAACACAGGATACAAACTCCATGGAATTACAAGTTCCCTCTTTATTTCACACCGGTGACATCCATAGACAAAAGAACATGATATCAACTTAGTACAACAAGGTACAAGTGCAATGTTGAAAACGTTCCCCATGACAGCACGGTTCTGCTAATTCCAACTTATAAGTGCAAGCATATACAATAAAGTTGTCACAATGGTTCAAGTTTATTAGGGGCAAAGAATAAAGTGTGCCATCAAGTTCGTGATGGCTTTAATCACTAAGTTTCACATAACAAAATAGTTTTTAATTGGAAGATAGTTAAAGACAAGAATATACTTGGAATGGTGTAACACACCATGCATAAGATTTTATAGTGGACACTTTGGAAAAACTTGGTTTCTTGGGAGTTGGAGGCATGAGTAGAACTTACTCATACAAGTGGGGGCTAGCAAAAGACTGGGAGAACCCAACTAAAAGATAAATAATTGCCATAATCATGCAGTGCAACAAAGCATACTAATCAAAGCAAAGAGTGGTACTACAAGTCAAGGACTAAATGACCATAGAGGCTAATGGTGAGTTGTCATAGTCATAACATGGTGTGAGCATGTGCCAAGTCAACCCAAGCAAAGCATCAAAGGAGAATACCACAATACTATGCTTTTGCATGATTTCTTCAAGGCACACTAAGCAATCCCAATTGTTTGGAACAAGATATGATACAGCAGTAATCACTAAGCATAATGCTAAAACAACACCTAGCATGTCATGCTAAAGTCTAAGTCACAGTCAATGCAAGCTCCTCTTGCACTTCAAGCAAGAACTTACTACTCCTTTCCAACACCAAGCAAACTTATTTGCAAAACAAAACAGCGAGAACGGGGGTCCAAACTACTCAAGCAACTAAAAAAACTAAGCAAAGCAAACAAAAACTAAGACGCTCCAAGAACAACACAACTGTGCATGAAACAATAAAAACGAAGTATCTAGACAGACCTTAGCTTTTTATTGATGAAGAAGGGGATGCCTTGGGCATCCCCAAGCTTTGACTCTTGTACCTATTGGATATTTCTTGGGGTGACACCATGGTGGCATCCCCAATCTTGAGATTTTGTCCATTCTTCATCGCATTGCATCATTCTCTCTCTATACCTGAAATTTTTCCTTCATACAAAACTTCACACAATCTTCATTAGCAACATTACTGTATTCTAAAGATATTAGACCACTGGCAAAGCTTTGAAATAGCAAGGCTTTTCACTAAAAACACAAGATATTGTAGTAACTCCTTCAAAAATCTTAATTCACCTAAAGAGAACTCAAAAAGGAATCAATAAGAAGCAAATGCAAATAATGGCAGAAATCTGTTAAAATAGACCAGCAGGTAGAAACCGATTTTTTCGAAAATTTCTGTTGCTCAAATAAAAAAGTGTTGAACTAAAGAAAGTTATCTAACATACTGAGGAATTTATTCGTAAATTTTAAGCTCAATCCGAGTTATAGAGCCTCCTCACGAATTATTTTGGTGGAGGACAGAAATCTATTTCGGGACAGCAACTCCCCAAATCTTACTTCCCTCTCATTAGAGGTCATTCTTTGCACAAAAAGCAAACAAAAATGATAAGGAGAGGTCATTACTGAAGTAATAACTTCCAAGACTCAAGGAAATTCTTGGGTTATATCCCAACAAGTACTTTTTTAACGCCTTTAAGTTAGGCACAAGAAGCAAGAAGAATCAAGTATTTTCAAATGAAGAGTTGATATCCATACTTGCAAAATCTTCAACTATGAAAGGTATATCATCCAAATGGGTTTTGGAGGATCCCTTTTCATCTCTATTTAGTCTACTGCTTTCATCAAAAAGGTTTTCAGGAGCAATCCAATCAAAATTCTTTTCAAAGGCTTCATGCATTCCAACAAGCTTAAAGGGTATGGGTATATTGAACTCTTCTCTAGGCTTAGTTTTATCAGAAATACCCACAACATCTACACTTGAGCCTAGCATATTGAAACGCTCAAAGACCTTTTCGGACTCCCTAGCAACATCATGGAATTCTTTTGAGAAAGTTTCAAGGATGAATTCCCTCTTTTCAGCATTTTTCTCTTCCTTTAGTTTTAGGAACAATAATTGTATGAAGGGTTTAAGGCTAACAAACCTAGCCTCCAACATATGAACTAAAGAAGCTGCAGCAATCTCATAATTAGGAGCAAGCTCTGCTATAGATTTTTCCTCAATATCCTCATGCTTTCTAACATAATTAAAAAGTTCTTCAAAATTATCTTTCCCAATTATGGAGCCACTACCTATAGCAAGATCTTTCAGGGCGAACTTGGGGAGCAACATGGTGATCTAGAGAAAGGTGGCAACTAGAGCAGGAACTAATTTTTTTGTGTTTTTGAAAGAGGCAAACAAACCAAACTAGACTAATTTTTTTGGGTTTTTTGAAAAGAGGCAAACAAAACCAAGCAAAAGAAACAAAGCAAACTAAAACAAAGTAAAGAGAAAGGAAGTGAAGGACTCCCCTAGTGAAGACGTCCTTTGCCTCCCCAGCAACGGCGCCAGAAAACTTGTTGATGGTGCTGACGTGGAGCACTTCGTTGGAAACCCCAAGAGCACGGTGTGATGAGCATAGCAGAAAGTCTTCCCTCAGTAGAGACTGAGGTTATCGAACCAGAAGGAGGAAGGAAACGTCACACAGGTGTTGCAAGCAACGCGGAGACCTGCACAACAAAAACTCAAGACTTTGCCCCAACGAATCAGTGAGGTTGTCAAGCTCACTAGTTTGCTGTAACAAAGGATTAAAAGTATGGTGTGGAAGGTAATGGTTTGCAGCAAGTAAACAGGTAACAGTGGAAGATGTATCAATGGTAAAGATTTCACCGGGGTCCATAGTTCACTAGAGGTGCTCTCCTTAGATAAACAACATGGCATGAAGTAAAAAAATTACAGCGGGGCAATTGACAGGAACTGAGCAAGGCATAACAATGCAATTACTAGTCAGAAAGATCCTATGAGATTCGATTGGGCAATACAACAATATACATAGACCGCCATCCAACTGCATCTATGACTAGAAGTCCACCTTCAGGTTATCATCCGAACCCCCTCCAATATTAAGTTGCAAGCAATAGACAACTGCATTAAGAAAAGTGTGTAAGGTAAACAGTCCACATGTTCCATGAACAAGAGACCGTTGTTTTCTCCCTAGTGGCAACAGCACATCTACAACCGAAGAGATTTTTGTCACTTCCCTTGGAAACTAGAGGCAGGAACCCACTATCGAGCATAAATACCCCCTCTTGGAGTCACTAGCAACTACTTGGCCAAGATAGCTACTAAAAACGGAGAGCATGCAAGATCACAAACAACACAGACATGATAGAATCATAAAGACAAAACCATTAATCAAACCAACATAATAATCTCAATATTCATCGGATCCCTGCAAACACAACATGCATGATTACAAATAGATTAGATCTTGATCATGAACGGAGCTCACAAGATCTATACATGAAAGCACAAAGAAGGAGATATAACCATCTAGCTACTACATGGACCCATAGTCCAAGGTGGAACTACTCACGCATCATACCGGAGATAAGGCCTCCGGGATGATCTCCCCTCTGGCAAGGTGCCGGGAAGAACTTCAGATCCCCCACCCCCGATCTAGGGACGATGGTGGCGGCGGCTATAGATGGTTTCTTTGATATTTTATCGGGTCCTTAAGGTTCCTGCATCGGGGGCTTCTTATAGGAGATGGGGGAGACCGAGGCGGCGGCCAGGGCCACCAAACCCTAGTCAGGCGCGGGGTGGGGCCCACTCGTGCCTGGGGTGGGTCTGGCCCCTCTGGGCGGCCCCTCCGGCTCTCCTCTAGACTTCTTGTTCCCCACGGAAAGTAATTGACTTTTTTGTTTGTCTCGTCCAATTCCGAGAATATTTCTTTACTAACTTTTCTAAAACCAAAAACAGCAGAAAATAGGGACCTGGCACTGTTGCAACTTGTTAATAGATTAGTACCAAAAAACATATAAAAAGCACCTCAAAGTGTGGACAAGTAAAGCAAAGTAAATACTAAACAAGCATGGAGCATCAAAAATTATAGATACATTTCCAACGTACCAGTCTGTTTTGACAGATTTCTGCCATCATTTGCATTTGCCTCTTACAGAAGCTTTTGTTTTGATGGGTTTTCAGTTGAAGTGTGTACCAAAGGTTTATTTTTTTTGCTTACACTAATGTTGTCATTGAGTTTGTGAAAAGGTTTTGTAAGAAGGAAATTTTCAGGAGAAGGAGAAAAGGAATCTGCAGAGTTCGTCTTTGAATAGGTAAAAGTGGTGAAAACAGAAGGTTCGTAAAACCCCAATCTTTTTATATTTTTGACGTTTTTAATACATAAGGGAAGTTGTGAGACGAAACTGAAGAGGAAACGGAGCCCGGGGTGGACAAACCCACCCCAGGAGCGGGCCTAGCCTGGCCGCGCCTGAGGGGGCCGTGTCAAAACCTTCCTTATGCATTGAAACTTCGTAATATATAATCCCCCGGATCCCCCGAGGTTCATGCATCGTGTTCTCATCGTGTTTTCGTTTCAATCTATTTCTGTCAGGAAATCTTCTCAAGTTTAGAGCACCATGGCCTCTGCCAACGACAAAGGCAAGAAGCCCGAGGAAGAAGAACCTCAAGTCCCCAAGGAGGAGGATATTTAGGTAGGGTATGAAGGTGACATGGAGGAGGACAAGCAACCGGACACTCGCGCTACCGTCGCAAGAATTGGTTTGGTGGCACGACCTACCAAGCTTAAGAGGATAGCATGGATGTCTACAGGAGGGAGAACTCTGCATCATATCCTCACTCCACGCACACTTCCTCCTAGTACCCCTGGTTCTAACCATGCACGGAAGAAACACTCTAATTTGGAAGAATGGAGAAAGAATAACAAGGACTGGGATCCTCGGTCCGAGTTGATCATGGGCTGCATTGAGCATAATTCGGAGTTAATTTCGTAATATGATCTTCGATACGGAGGATTTCAAGAAACTTATTGAGGAGCTTATCAAGAGAACACCACCACCACCAAAGGAGTAATTTGTCATCAGGTTTGGCATCCCCTTGGCTTGTTCCAAGCTTGGGGGAGTGTCGCGGTATCACCACCATTGTCTTTTATCTTTTACATTTTTAGTGGATTCATATTTTTGGTAGAGGGGTTATCTTATAGTTTGGTTTGCATGTGGAAGTATCTCTCCTTTAGTTGATTATCTATGTATCCCTTGGTGTGAGTGCCCTTATTGAATATTAATGAGAAGTCTCATCTTTTACCTTTTTGCACTTCTTATTTTAGTTTGCAATCTCTATTATATGATGGATCTTGTTGATCATTATTGGCACCACTTTGGGATCATCAAGTGGATCTAAATTGGTTTTGGCAAACCGAGTTCTGGTCAGTAGCATTACTATGAAAGAGAAAAAGAAAGAAAAAATCTTATAGGTATTTTGTATCATTTGTTTTCTTTCTTGTTGGCTCATAAGCTTACTATTCTTTATTTAAGATTATTTTGTGTCTTCAAGGAAGATTGCATGTTTGGCTTTATTACTTGTATGTTTGCTTGTTTTTTCAACTCTCTTGCTTGCTACCCAGCCTTGCTAGCCAAAAACCTGTTTTGAGAAGGCATACTTCTCATTTTTCCAAATCCCTTTGAACCAAAACTTTTGCTGTCGGGGGGTTAACCTCGGGTAGGTCAGAGACGGGGAAAGACAGAGGTACTATCCCCGTCTAGTTTCCGAGTTACGGTCCAAGTCGGCTGAATCATGGATATGTCGGCCGATGAACGGAGGCAAGAAGCCCACGTATATGTATCAAGTAGTTACCCGGCCGAGCTGATGAGGGAATCGGCCGGGTTACCCAAGTGATCTTGATGCAGGTGAAGAACGAGACGAGTAACACATGGTAAGGCCGAGTGATACGAAGCTTGCAGGAGAAGGAGAAGCCCAAGGTCAAACTATAGCTGCAGGCTAGAAGGAATCAGAACAGAGCCAAGCACAAGAGACAAGGATGCAGTGCGCAGGAGGGCAGAAGGAGGTCACGGAGGTGACAGTCCTGGAGCCCGAGGCACGCAGGAGGGGGCCACTGGAGCCTTGCCGTCATTAGAAGGGCGACAGGGAAAGGAGGCCGCTGAACTACTAATTTGGGACAAGCATATTCCACGAATATGCTTGCCTCGTCAGCCCTAAGGGCACCCAAGGCACTCCTTTATAAGGGGAGGCTTGGACCCTGAGGGAGGGATTGATTCTTTGAGCACCGTTAGGCTGGGGAGATTCATCTTGTCCCCCTGTATACAGCTCAAGGAGCACTTGTAATCCATAAAGAGAGAAATAAAGATCATCACTTTGGCATCTTGAGTGTAGAGACAGTTGCATCTTCCCTCCCCAGATCCCACTAGCATCCATTGGCCCCATACTTTAGCCTACCCATGGCATCTGCCGTGCCACCACCACGACAGTTGGCGCTGACCGTGGGGCCAGTGCTAATGGAGTTGTGATCCGGACGGAAACTTCATCAACACCGGCGAGCGTTGTTTTCGCTTGGTCCAGATTTGGTCTCTGCGACTATGTCGAGAGACAATGCAGGAGCTTCGGGAAACTCCCAGCAGCAGGATCTTCATCGGCTGGGCGAGCACGGTCTACGTCGGCGTCGACATCACGGCATTTATCCTCACCAGTTGTTGTTGCGAGAGCCACCTCGGCCTTGGCTGTCCATCATCGAGAGCATCTTGCGGCAGCGTCGAGGTGATGGTCGCAGCAGGAGCTCAAGCGGGGAGCAGCGATGGCAGGTCAAGCGAGAACCGCAGCGACAGAACCCCAAGCACCACACCGCAAACCGCCGAGGTAATTCCGCCATGACAAACCCGCCGAGCTGCATGACACCACCCCAAAGGCACCAAGAGTGAGAGGGCCACCTCTGGAAAGACCAGAGAACATTCTTCAGGCGACTATAGAAAACTTAACCACACCTGTAGCGCCGATACTTGATCCGGCAAATGCTCAGGCAGAGTTAGAAGAAACCAGGCAAAAGGTGCTGGTAGAGGCCAAAAAAGTATCAGCTCTGCGGGAATCCTTGAACAGGACCCTGAGAGAATATACAAAAGATAATAAGCTTGATATCGCACCCGAGCGGGTGGACGAACTAAGGTTAAGAGGGAAGAACCTCATGAATGACATTAACAAAGAGCATGAAGCTCACAGGCGTAGTCGGTGATTTGGGTTTGCGAGTACCGGCGAAAAACACAGGCGGCAAATGCCGCAGCATTGGAATTAGAGGGTTAACCGGGAAGCTCGGCGAAACAACAAGAAAGAGTGAATGAGCTGGTGCGCATCGCGAACCAGCAAAATGAAAATACTCAGAACTAACGGCAAGACCGGGGCTTCATGATGGTTCATTTGGGGGCAGCACTGCTTTATCCATGGCGGTACATCTTCACCTGGAAACAACGCTCGAAAAGAGAGAGCAGTAACCTCAGGGAAGAGGAACAAGCAAATTGTTCCATATGACCCGACAATAGCTGGAAAGGCAAATGAGAACAGAGGCAATGCAATCCGAGGTAACAGTGGGGAGAGGAACCACGGCCGTATGGAAAAGGACGGCGGCGGCCGAGGCAATGGGGATCCCGGCAGGAGAGAACCCGCAAGAGATAATCATGAAAACCAAACCCCGGCCGAAGTAAGGAGAGAAGTGCGTAACCCAACCAAGACATGAGCCTCGGCAGGAAAGAGAAGTGAGGCCAGCTCTCCACAATCAGATGAATGAAAGGTATAATGATGGATATTCCGAGGTGGAATACGCAAACCAGGGTGGAAACAATCACTATGGGATACAGGATAGAATCCTGTACAGAGATCTGCCAGCAAATGATGAAAGAGTAAAGTTGGATCGGCTATACCGGTCCGAGCTGTTGGAAGAGCAAGGTCCACCAGGTCCGACATGTTTTGGACCACGGATCATGGGCGAACCACCAGTGCCGAATTTTCAGTTGGCAAGAGGCACAAAAACGTACAATGGAAGTACCAAGCCACAAGACTGGTTGATTGATTATGCCACCGCTGTGAAGATAGCGGGTGGCAACCTAAGATGGGCAGTGCGGTATGTCCCACAGATGTTGGAAGGACCAGCCAGGGTATGGTTGAATAATCAACCAGCTGGCAGTATCAACTGCTGGTTAGATTTCGAAGAAATGTTTGTCAGCAACTTTACCAGCACATACAAGAGACCAAATAGACCACAACAGCTAGCCATGTGCAAGCAGAGGCCGAATGAAACGGATAGAGAGTTTTTAACTCGATGGTGTAACCTGAGAAACTCATGTGAGGGAGTTATCGAATCGCAAGCAATCGCTTGGTTCGCGCAAGGCTGCCGTTATGCCAGCGTGTTGTGTAACGCTGCAAAGAGATATGCCAACCACTGGCGAAACTATCGAATAGCAGACTCCTATGCATTGGGCGACCCAACCCGGAATTAATGTCGGCGGATCATCGTGAGCAACAGGACCGATCTGAGAGAATTGGCGGGTCATCCAGCGTGATTTCAGAGGAAGAAGAAGAGAGGAGAGGCGGATTATAGATATAATTCAGCCGGTGGCGGCGTAGCAAGATCAGCGAGTCACGGAGCAACTCAACGAAAAATGGACCTCAACGGTGGACATCAAGAAATGAGGGAAAAGGCAATGGACCCCGAGCAAAAGAAGCAATGGCAAGAGAGGCGAAGTATACGTTCAATCCATGTTAGATCAGCGTGCAAATTTCACACATCAAACGCATCCGGACCAGCGAATCATACAACCCGCCAATGTGCTGGATGAAAAATGTGATGGGGAACCCAGGAGTTCAGCTCCCCATCGGTGCAAGCGGCATCGGCGCAATTAAGCGGAGCAAATACAAGAATCGATACCGCCCCTCCCCTAGGTGCGATAACTCGGATCGGAGGGATGCGATGCATCAAGTAATGAACCAGGGCGGGGCGGAAGGATGAATCCGGCAAATCTTGGACGTAATGATTACGAGGAACATCACCGGTCTTATTGTGTGTTCACAAGCGAGCAGCGGACAAGCAAAGTGTGCGGCGCGGCATATGGAAGTGAATGCGATTCTTGGCAGTGCCAAGATACCAGCCATGGTCTGATCAGGAGGTGACCTAGAGCATGAAAGACCACCCCAGAATAATGCCGAGTCCAGGATCATATGCACTTGTGTTGGATCCGACATTTGTTGGACCAAGCATCAATGTAAAATTTTCAAAAGTACTCATCGACAATGGGAGCAGTATCAACATCATGTACAAAGATACCATGCATAAACTGAATATCGCAGAATATGCTGCGATCCACGAGGACAACTTTCCATGGGATAGTGCTGAGGCTTTCATGTGAGCCCATCGGTAAAGTCCGAGTGGACGTGTTATTCAGTACAAGAGATAATCGCAGCGAAAACTTAGAATTTGAAGTGGTGGATCCGGAAAGTTGTTATCATGCTCTACTCGGACGGACTGGCCAAATTCATGAGCAAGCTGTCATATAAGTTATCTAAAGATGAAGTTACCGGACCACAAGGGGTGATAACGATTCGAGGATTACAAGAAGTCAATGGAGTGTGCTTGACGGGTCAAATTTGGCCGAGTCATTGGTTATAGCAAGAGAAAAGAAAAGGATTCAGGAGGTAGCAGCCCTCGCTCAGTCAGCACAGTTAAACATGCCGGCACTGGCCAACCCTCATGGCAGTGTTTCTTTTCAGCCAACCAAAGAGACGAAGAAATTTCAGATTGATGAGCAATTCCCAGAGCGCACTGTTACTATTGGTGCAGCCTTGGCGCTAAATAGGAAGGCGATCTCACCAACTTCCTCCGTGAGAATCGGGACATATTTGCATGGTCAACTCAAGATCGCAAGGTGTTCCGAGGGAGTTAATGAGCACTCTTTAAACGTCGGGCCAGAGCAAGGCGGTGAAGCAACCTCTCCGCTGCCGCCGAAGACAGGAGAAAAGTAATAGGGGATGAAATAGCTCGGCTCCTCGCAGTCGGGTTCATCATGGAGGTGCTATATTCGGATTGGTTATCAAATCCGGTGCTAGTAGAAAAGAAAAAAGATGACCCCAATGTAGCCATTGTGTGGCGAATGTGTATCGACTACACTAACCTGAACAAGGCGTGTCCGAAAGATCCTTTTCCATTGCCTAGAATAGACCAAGTCATTGACTCGACCGCTGGCTGTGATCTGTTATCATTTGTAGACGCGTATTCTGGTTTCCACGGATCCGTTAAATCCGCCGATCAAATAAAGACTGCATTTATTACCCGTCACGGGGCTTATTGTTATCGCACAATGCCATTCGACTGCGAAATGCAGAGCAACATATCAAAGATGCATGCAAAATGCCGCATGATCGAGATAGGAAAAATGTACAAGTGTATGTAGATGACGTAGTCATCAAAACTAAGGAGAGCAAAACCTTGCTAGAAGATATCTGACAAACTTTCGCGAACACGAGAAGGTTCCAAATGAAACTTAATCGAGAGAAATGCACATTTGGCGTGTGCGGAAAACTACTCGGTTTCCTTGTGTCCGGTAGGTATCGAGGCTAATCCAACAAAGATAAGAGCATAGAAAGAATGGAATTGCCGAGATGTTTGAACGATGTACAAAAATCACGGGCTGGCCTCGCTTAGTCGATTTGTATGTCGGCTAGGAGAAAAGGCACTGCCACTTTATCAGCTGATGAGAAAGTCGGACAAATTCAGCTGGACTCCGCAGGCGGACCTTGCATTTCATGAGTTGAAAAAGATGCTAGTTACGGCACCCATTTTAGCTTCTCCATTATCGAAAGAACCTATGCTACTCTATGTAGCGGCTACCAATCGAGTAGTTAGTACTGTGGTTGTAGTGGAACGACTTGAAGATGGTAAGTCAGTTCAGAGGCTAGTGTATTATCTAAGTGAAGTATTATCCACTTCAAAGCAGAATTATCCGCACTATCAGAAGATGGCTTATGGAGTATATATGTCGGCAAAAAAGCTTAAGCATTACTTTGAAGAGCACCCCATCAAAGTAATTTGTGAGGCACCCATAGCCGACATATTGAACAACAAAGATGCAAGTGGCCGAATAGCAAAATGGGCGATCGAGTTATCACCATATGCTCCACAATTTGATAGAAGAGATGCAATCAAATCTCAGGTTGTCGCCGACTTTCTCGTGGATCGGCCGAGGTGCGATGAGCCACCATTGCGGATCCAAATTACTGGACAATGCATTTTGATGGTTCCAAACTAAGGAATGGTTTGGGAGCAGGAATAGTGCTAACCTCGCCTAAAAAAGATCAATTGAAATATGTACTGCAAATACATTTTGCTGCGTCCAACAATGTAGCTGAATATGAAGCACTAGTCCATGGATTAAAAGTGGCAAAAGAAATTGGTATACGCAGAATCCTATGCTACGGTGACTCGGACCTAGTAGTACAGCAAGTATCGGGCAGTTGGGACGCATTAGATGCTAATATGGCTTTATACAGATTCCATGTGCAAAAGATCAGTGGATACTTTGAAGGATGTGAATTCCACCACATACCACGAGAAAATATGACTGAGACACATTGTCAAAATTAGGATCAACCCGACGGTCAATTCCGCGGTGTATTGCCTGAGCACCTCGAAACCATCAATAAACCCATCACGTAATCCGAATCAATCTTTATCCCAGCAAGTTCTGAAGAAAATCACACGCCAATGGAGGTAGATCCGCAGAAAGATTCGGAACCCCTAAAGAGGGGGACAGCCGAGGTAATAACAATCATGGAGAGAGCCGAGGTATATACGTCGGCAGAAAACATGGAGATAGACAGTGAGATCACTGCAAAAAGAGTAACACCGATATGGGCGCAACCCATATTTTCTTACCTAAAAGACGCGATATTGCCGAGTAATGAGGTATTAGCTAGACAAACCATAAGAAGAGCAAAAGCCTATACAATCATAAACAATGAGTTATATAAGAGAAGCGTCACGAACGTATTGCAGAAGTGCGTGAGTTCCACAGAAGGTCAAGAAATCCTTCTAGACATACACCAAGGAGAATGTGGGCACCATGCCTCATCTCGCGCTTTAGTAGCCAAGGCATTTAGGCATGGATTTTCTTGTGTGGCGTTAAAAGAGGCAAAAGAATTAGTTAAGAAATGCAATGGATGTCGAGATACGCAACTGAATACATATGCCATCGGCGAGTTAAAACAATACCCATCACTTGGCCATTTTCTGTATGGGGTCTAGATATGGTGGGACCGTTCAAGCCGGCCAGAGGAGGAATGACCCACATGTTGGTTATGGTAGACAAGTTCACAAAATGGATTGAAGTAAAACCGATTAAAAAGTGTGATGGGCACACAGCAGTGAAATTTCTCAAGGATATCATCTTGAGATACGGGTACCCACATAGTATTATTACGGATAATGGCACAAACTTTGCAGAAGGAGCTTTCGCTAGATTTTGCCAAGAGAAGCACATAAGACTAGATATTGCCTCGGTGGCTCACCCAGCATCCAATGGACAAGTGGAAAGGTCTAATGGACTGGTGCTATCAGGAATAAAACCACGACTTGTTGAACCTTTGCAAAGGTCGGCAGGATGTTGGATTGAAGAAATCCCAGCCATGTTATGGAGCCTTCGGACTACTCCGAATAGATCAACAGGTTACACTCCATTCTTTACGGTGTGCAGGCGGTACTCCCAGCCGACATAATATATGACTCGCCAAGAGTTGCTCAGTACACAACCTCAGAGACAAATGAGATAGCTCGGCAAGATGCCGTAGACCTGTTGGAAGAAGCCAGAGAGTTGATATTATCACGATCGTCTATTTATCAACAGAACTTACGGCGGTATCACAGCAAGAAAGTGAATCCAAGAGTATTCAAAGAAGGAGATTTGGTCCTCCGGCTAGTGCAACGCACTAAGCATGCACAAGTTGTCACCCCCATGGGAAGGACCATTTATTGTGAGCAAAGCATTGCATAACAATGCATATTATCTGATCGATGCTCAGTCCCCTGGAGAGAACAAGGCAGACAAAGCTGGTGAAGAAACGAAGCGCCCCTGGAATGTGGCTTTACTTCGGTCATTCTACTCGTAGCATTATATCTCAAGGTCAAAATCAATGATGTATTTGAACCTCGGCACCCAGGCGATGACTCGGGGGCGCCTTAGGATATATTTATTTCAGATTATGTATTGAACCTCGGCACCCAGGCGATTACTCGGGGACTGCCGTATGTTATGTCATTTCGTGTTATATGTTTGAACCTCGGCACCCAGAGCAGTTACTCGGGGACTGCCATATGTTATGTTATTTCGTGTTATATGTTTGAACCTCGGCACCCAGAGCAATGACTCGGGGACTGCCATATGTTATATTTATTTCTTTCGCGTTACGTGCTTGAACCTTGGCGCCCAGAGCAGTAACTCGGGGACTGCCGTATGTTGTATTTCTTTCATGTTACGAATATGAACCTCGGTGCCCAGAGCAGTGACTCGGGGACTATCATATGATATATCAATTTCGTATTGATACTTAAACTTCGG
Organism: Avena longiglumis; assembly: GCA_030063025.1. Taxonomy (NCBI): domain Eukaryota; kingdom Viridiplantae; phylum Streptophyta; class Magnoliopsida; order Poales; family Poaceae; genus Avena; species Avena longiglumis. The sequence continues at coordinate 101,868,924 of CP125977.1, forward strand.
CATCTAAAGCAGCGACTCGGGGACTACCGTATGCTACCTCAAACTTATGTTGAACGCACTCATATCAGTTTTATACTACCTCTGAAATTTGATTTACATGAGGAAGTTTCGGACAATAAACAACGATCCAGCGATTGCTATATACTTCCACAACGAAGTAGTTAACTTATGTTCAGAACAGATCAATATCATAGGTATTCAGCGCTCATGCCTGGATAAGACCATAAAAAATAACAGCAAAGTTAAGCCCTAAAAGGTCAAGAAATTAAGGGCCAGCGAAGCAAGAATTCGGACGAGCATCCACTTAACCAAATGTCTCAACAGTACATGGCAAAAGAAATTCAGATCATACAGCGAGTTAACAAAATTTTTGCCTACATCATACGCCCGGCATACCAGGGATCGAAAATAACTTAGGCGTTGTTCGTTGGAGAGGCAGCTACTTGCTCGGGTGCGGGGCACTCCGAGGTAGGAGGGACCTCGACTGAGGTTGCCTCGCCATCCGCTGACCCAGGTGCAACTTCGGCGGAAGTCCGAGGTTTTTCAGGAGCGTCAGTCCGTGCGGTAGAATGCTCGGTACCTTTGGAAGAGGACCGCGCATCGCCGTTGCTGTCCAAGCTTGAGCTAGAGCTATCATATGCGGCCGAATCATTTTCGCCTTCCCCCTGCTCCGCTGAATCATCATCCGAGGCACCCTCAGCCGCAACCTCCTGATCCGGGTCTGGGAGAAAACTCGGCCCTTCATTCCAAGTGTGCACGTCGGTGTACTCGACGAGTTGGAACGCCCGAGCTTGCTGAAGAGCAACAAAAGTGGGATCTTCAACCCAGCGGGAGCCAGTGCGCAAATTTCTCAGGATGTCCAGAGAGATGTCTTCATACCATGACATGATAAGATGAGGCCATGTCGGCACCAAGACGCCGATTCTCTCCAAAGACTCAACTGCCTCTCAGATGCCATCAGCCTTGTCACCAATAACTTGACTTCGTTGATATCAGGAGTCCCCGAGGTATTCGGCCAGAGTACATGGTAAGCTCGGATAGCGGCCTGCACCAAGTCCCGGCCCATAATTTTCATCGGACCAACTGCGGCACCAACGGCAACCAAGTAATCCTCCATGGAATATTCTGAATCAACAGTAACAGGTTCACCTCGGCGCGCACGAGCTGCAAGAACTGCTTTAGAACTCACGGGCTTGGCCTCGGGGAAATGATCTGCGCAAAGCATGAACGTGTCAAAGAGTAGCAGGGACAAAAAAAAGAAAAATATAATTCGGCCATGCCAAGTAGCTTACGATGAATATAGCTCATCATTATCTGAAGATCTTTGGCCCAATCAGCCTTGCTCTTCTCAAAACGCGCAATTTCCTCGCTCAAACCCCGGGTTTTAAGTTCGGCAGCTTCAAGGAGTTCTTTGTTCTTCTGCAGATCCAGAGTCAGCCGATTCTTTTCCTCGGAAAATTCTTGGTCGACCTTCTCTAGTTCGGATTTTTGAGAGAGCTTAAGGGTATCCACCTCGGATCGCAGGCGAGCTATCTCATCGTCTTTTTCTTGTAATTGCGCCGAATGAACTGCATTTTGTTCTAAAAAATGCAGCATCACGTCAGGCATGGGCATGCAATCTTGATGTGACACTGCGAAGTCTTGCAACTCGGCTTAACCACAACCAAACGCAATAAGGAACCTTAGCATATATATTAAGAAGGAGAAGGAGTAAAATAGAAAGGAAACTAACCTTCCAGGGTCTTGATCTTCTTTTCAAGGCGAATATTGAGGTTATTAATATTACCTATTCAACAAGAAGTAAGCCGGCATTCCATGGACGAATACATGAGAAAGTTAGGAATAAGGACAAGGAACTATCGACATACCAGCCTTCTTTGCCACGGGCAGAACCTTCTCGTACTTCTCTTCCAGCTTGCGGTGCGAAAAAGCAACCTTTGGAACTCGGCAGTCCGCCGGTCATGTGCAACCTGAGTAATAAGGCAAAATGATAAGTCAACGAGTAAAAGCTAAATTAAATCCGAATTAAGCAAAGCTTAATTCGCTTTAAATATGGATTTTCAAAGTGAACCGGATCAGTCAGCGTAACTTAACTCAGATCTAGGTGGCTGGATATTCAAAGCTAAACCAGATCCGAGTCAAGCAGAACTTAACTCAGATCTAGGTGGCTGGATATTCAAAGCTAAACCAGATCCGAGTCAAGCAGAACTTAACTCAGATCTAGGTGGTTGGATATTCAAAGCTAAACCAGATCCGAGTCAAGCAGAACTTAACTCAGATCTAGATGGCTAGACATTCAAAGCTAAATTAGATCCAAATCAAGCAAAGCTTAATTCTGATCTAGGTGGCTAGATATTCAAAGCTAAACCAGATCCGAGTCAAGCAGAACTTAACTCAGATCTAGATGGCTAGATATTCAAAGCTAAATTATATCCGAATCAAACAAAGCTTAATTCTGATCTAGGTGGCTAGATATTCAAAGCTAAATTATATCCGAATCAAGCAAAGCTTAATTCGGATCTAGGTGGCTAGATATTCAAAGCTAAATTATATCCGAATCAAGCTAAGCTTAACTCGGCTCTAGGTGGCTGGATATTCAAAGCTAAATTAGATCCGAATCAAGCAAAGCTTAATTCAGATCTAGATGGCTGGATATTCAAAGCTAAACCAAGTCCGAATAAAATACAACTAAACTCGGATCTAGATGGCCGGATTAACGAACCTTAGAAACAAATTTAAGTCAAACTTCCAAGTATACAACAAGTTATTTCCTTGCAAGTTTCGGGGACTAGAGCATATGGTAACATCCGAAGAGTAATTTAAGACTCAGAGAAAATAATTACCTCATTCATCTTGTTGGTATCAATGATGAACTGGCAAGATGGTCAAACGGCGGTGATGTCGAAAGTCGAAAAGCTGGTTTGTTGGATTTCCCTCAAACCGATCAGTGACATTCCGATTATTGGCATACTCAACCAGCGCTCAAGGCTGTTCCACTAGCTGTCCGAGTTAAAACTTTACCCGGGCGGTCGGTCACCACAGTCGCAGGGCTCTTATGAAGAGCAAGTCGCTGCCGCGGCGAGGTAACGGGATTTTGGTAGGCTCCTTACGCAAAGACGTCGGCAATACTCGGTGAGAAGAGCCGCAAGACCTTTCGAGAAGAAGAAGTCTTGGCAATAGCTTTTTTCGCCTTAGAAGAGGCATCACAGGAAGTGGCGCCTCGGAAGTAGGGACGGGTCCTTAGGAGCGTGGACGATAAGGTCGCAGAGGCGCCAGGATAACGACCTTTTCGGCCGAGGTCGGGATGGCCGTGAAACCGCGGAATAGATGGAGGCTCGATGGCAGCGCGGGGCCCATAGAAGGGCGGCGGGCTCGGCGAAGACTTGGAGGGTTGGTTTGAATCCGGTCAATGGAAGGGTCTCGGGAGATCGCGACGAGCAGACGCATTCGGAGCTGGAGGAGAAGCAGACGAATAGGACTAGGAATTCGTATCATCGGGGAGGAGGAGATGGCGGCGAATCGGACTAGTCATACTAGGACCGCCGGGTTTAATGAAGAGGAGCACCGCAAAAATAAGAAGGAAGATTCGTCGAGATGAGAAGCGAAGAGAGAAACAAGAAATATAGGCAAAAGAACTTACCCGCGACCCAGGCATAGTCTTGCGCTGGGAGGGTTCGAGCGGATTTCTTCATTCGCTTCTTAGGAACCGCCTCGAGGCACTAGCGAGCCCCGCTTCCGAGATAACGGAGGCGGAAGCAATAGGCTCGGCGTCATGAACTGACCGCCGGATTAGCTGGGAAAGTAGAAGCCGAAATGCATAAGAAATAGGCATGGCGGCAACTACCTCAAGAATTTGGACCTCGTCAATCACCTTCCTCCTCATCGCTGAAGTTTTGCATGAGCTCGAGCCGGAGCAGGATCCGACTTAGGGACGAACTCCTCGGAGTCCGGCTCGCCAGTATCCGGGGTACTCCTGTCCGCGGGCCAAGGGAGCTGCAGAACTTCGGCGTCCTCGTTCTTCTGCTCTGCGAACCTCTGCAAGACGAGGAGAAAGAGAATCATGTAAACCAGTTTCTAAAAACTGTGGAATAACAGAGCAATGCTGATTAAGCTTACCTCGGGAGGCGGACGATCACGGGTGAATGGTTTTAACCCCCAAGACCAATCCTTAGGCATCTCAGTCTTGAAGATAGCTCGGACGCGCTGATGAATAAGATAGTTATCCAGATCCACGGTCGAGACTCGGTTAGGGTCAAGGGGACCACTCATGTAGCACAGCTTGTGGGTCCGCTGCTGGAAGGGGCAGATCCGACTACTAATAAAAGTTGCCATCAGGTCTTCGCCGCATAACCCGGCCCGGATCAACTCTTTTAGCCGAATCTCGAAGGCCTCGGCCAAGGCGTGAGTTTTCCTCGGATTATAGAGCCAGTTCACTTTGGAAGGTGGGCCAATTGAGAATGGAGGGAGCCGAATCTTGTCTTCCGCCCCTCTGTTCTTGACGTAGAAGAATGACTTGTGCCACTTCTTGCACGACTCCAACCCAGTGACACGAGGGAACACGGATTTCCTCCGAGGTGTGATAGACGCCGCCCCACATTGGGTGAGAAACTTCTCGGAAGGGTGCAGAGATTTGTCAGGAACAACGTTGGAGCGGATCTGGAAGAACTTCGACCAGACATGCACTGACGGCCACAGGCCTAAGTAACCCTCCGAAGCGGAGATGAAAGCCGAAAGAGAAGCTATGGAGTTCGCAGGAAGGTGATGCGGCTGAAGGCCGAAGTAATCGAGGAATTCTCTAGCGAAATCGCTAAGAGGGAGACCGAAGCCGCGGGCGAAGTGAGACATGAAAACCACAAACTCGCCCTCTCTGATATCTGGAGAGGATTCGCTGCCGGGCAAACGGCAAGAAACCTCGGCGGGAATCCGTCGAGTCCGGATGAGCCATTCAATCTCACGGCGCGTGACTGAAGAGCCCTGCCACGAGCCTCGCTCGGGCCCGGAGCCAGCGTCGTCGTCCTCAACAAGAGCGCCGCTAAACGAACTAGACATATGTGCGCCGAAAAGATCGCCGGAGGAAAAACTGGCGGCGGAGGGGAGTTTAGAACTGCAAGGCCCCGTCGGAACTTTGCACGAAAATAATGGCGAAGAAACGGAGGAACCGTCGCCCGAGCACGAAAACGAAGCAGATGGATCTAGGGAAAGATCAGGGCAAGACGGCCAGAGAGGACTCACCGGCGGCGGAGCCAAAGCCGTGGAGCGCGGGCAAGAAAGGCAGAACGACGCGGCGGAATCCTCGCCGGCGGAGGCTCTGGCTGACGAGCGGCGGCGGAACTGCAAGAGAACGCGCCGGCGAAAGGAAGAAGGAGAACGAAGGCGAGCGATAAGGGGAAAGGTGAATCCCACGAGGGCAGTTCCCCTCTTTATAGTCAAGCCACGAACAGGGAAGTGGGATCGTGGGTGTGGCAGTTATCCGTGTAGGTCGTGGGAGCAGCACGAACGCACGACGGTGAGTGGAGCCACACCAACGGCCACACACGAAGAAAGGTCGTCACGATCCCCAAGGGGAACGGCACACGAGGCGTCGCAGCAGGTACAGGGTTCACTGTAGCTTGTCAGTAAGCACTGTAGAAGGACCTAAAAACTAGAAGAACAATGATGGGATGACACGTAGGACATGGCGTACGAGGGAAGGAACGAGGAAACCTCGGACGAGGCCATAACTCGGAAACAAGACTGAAGAATATAATGAAGCTGATATAACCCGGCCAAAGCTATTGACAGGGCCACACCAGCTTCGGGGACTAATGTCGGGGGGTTAACCTCGGGTAGGTCAGAGACGGGGAAAGACAGAGGTACTATCCCCGTCTAGTTTCCGAGTTACGGTCCAAGTCGGCCGAATCATGGATATGTCGGCCGATGAACGGAGGCAAGAAGCCCACGTATATGTATCAAGTAGTTACCCGGCCGAGCTGATGAGAGAATCGGCCGGGTTACCCAAGTGATCTTGATGCAGGTGAAGAACGAGCCGAGTAACACAAGGTAAGGCTGAGTGATACGAAGCTTGCAGGAGAAGGAGAAGCCCAAGGTCAAACTATAGCTGCAGGCTAGAAGGAATCAGAACAGAGCCAAGCACAAGAGACAAGGATGCACAGTGAGGAGGGCGGAAGGAGGTCACGAGGTGATCCTGGAGCCCGAGGCACGCAGGAGGGGCCACTGAGCCTTGCGTCATTAGAAGGCGACAGGAAAGGAGGCCGAACTACTAATTTGGGACAAGCATATTCCACGAATATGCTTGCCTCGTCAGCCCTAAGGGCACCCAAGGCACTCCTTTATAAGGGGAGGCTTGGACCCTGAGGGAGGGATCGATTCTTTGAGCACCGTTAGGCTGGGGAGATTCATCTTGTCCCCCTGTATACAGCTCAAGGAGCACTTGTAATCCATAAAGAGAGAAATAAAGATCATCACTTTGGCAGCTTGAGTGTAGAGACAGTTGCATCTTCCCTCCCCAGATCCCACTAGCATCCATTGGCCCCATACTTTAGCCTACCCATGGCATCTGCCGTGCCACCACCACGACATTTGCCACTTGTGTACACCATATCTACCTAGTATCTTTTGCTATTCCAAGCAACTTCTCAAGCTTCATCTACCTTTCGCATTAAAAAGTATTTTGTAATGATAAAACTAGTTAGTAAAGCTCTCACGAACTTGATGGCACACCTTATTTTCTTGCCCCTAATAGACTTGAACTATTGTGAACATCGAAGTTGTATGCTTGCATCTATACGTTGTAATTAGTAGAACCGTGTCGTCACGGGGAACATTTTCAAAATTTCACTTGTACTCTATACATAGTTGATATCGTGCTCTTTTGTCTATGGATGTCAACGGTGTGAAATAAAGAGGGAACTTGTAAGTCCATGGAGTTTGTATCATGTGTTAGAGAAACGCGTAGGCCGCTAGCCTAAGCCATGCCTAATCATGGTGGAAAATTGCAGCAGCATCATAGTGAGTCATCTATGAAGCATCCTCGATAAAAAATCTATGCACATAGTAAATAAAAAGATCGCTGAGATGCTCATTGTCTGCTTGCCTTGTCATTTTGGTTATGGGAAAGCTCATGTACCATGTGCAAGGGGTACCCCGTTGGCGGTTCTCAATGATATGCAAATACTTACAATGACAAGAACTTACATGTGACAAAAGTTGAGTAGCATGAGGAGTGGCCCTCATATTCAAGGGACATGAGATTGCCAACTTATATTTCGTCAAGCATATAATCCATCTTTGTTCACTTTAACCTTAATCATCTCAAGATGCTTATGATAGGGGCAATGAGGGCTCAAAGCTAGTAAGTACCATAATCTTTTGGAAGCTCTTTATGACTTGTAATCCCTGCTACCCTCTATGAAGGGACCTTTCTCCTAGTTACCAGTTGAGTCAGTAAACCTACTTCCTCTCTATCTCCAGCAAGCATTTGAGTTGTTGTGTTTCAAGCATTCATATGGTGATTTATTCAATCATGTTCTTTATCTTCCTTGTTTGCACAAAACTCTTATCTATTGAGTATTACTTTGAAAGCCTTCACTTGTGAACCTTTTTGAGCAAAGAGTGCTCCTATTTTGAAACTTCTACAAAAAGCTTTTGTGAAACTGTTTGCCAGTTATTCTCTGACCAAAAAAAAGTTTGCCAATTCCAATTATGATTTATCTTTATGCATCTCTATTGTGAATGTTGTACTTGGTTGCAAGCTAAGTTATATAATGGTGAGCTGCTTTCTTCTATGAGTTGTGCAATGGTAAGTGTGATGCTTCTTGTTCGTATTCTTTTATCGACACTTCACTCCATAAACCTGTGGACATGTTTACTAAGCTCATTTTTCGCTTGGGGACAAGCGAAGTCTAAGCTTGGGGGAGTTGATACGCCCAATTTGCATCACCATTCTATATCATAATTTACCTCTATTCACTGATATTTGTCTTATTATGAGGTATTACTTATGGCTTTTTCATCTATTTATGCATGTTGGATGATTCTTGGAGGATGGACTACCGAAGTCTGGATTCTGATGGAAAAGAAGGCGTATCGGTGCAATTTCGCAAAGATCAGAAAAATACCAGAAAAATATGGAAACATATTATTTCTCTAGAAGAATGAGGGAGCCAGAAGGAGGGACGAAGAAGGGCCTCAGGGGGGCCACACCCCCCTAGGCGTGGGCCCACCTGACCTCGCGCCTAGGGCAGGTGTGGCCCACCTGCCCGGCCTCCGACTCCGCCCCTTCGCCTATATCTTCCCTATGGAACCCTAAGCCTCGGGGAGCGACCACAGATAGATTTCTGCTGCCTCTAGGGCGGAAAACACTAAGAGAGAAAGATCTCTCCGGCAGACAGATTTCTGCCGGGGGAATTCCTTCCCAGAGAGGGGAGACCGTTGCCATCAACACCGTCAACAAGCTAGGCTTCATCGGGATCATCATCATGCACACCATCATCACCACCAGCACCATCATCACCACTTTGTCCCGCTTTAACAATTGTCTTGGATATTGCTTTAGTTCTTAGGGGGAACTTTCCTGGTGTTGATTACTATTGTAATTGATGCTTGTGAGTGGAACCATTGGATTATTGTTTATGTTCAGATTGTTATCCATTGCCATATCATCTTTGATCTTGATCCATATGATGTCTTGTGAGTAGTTTGTTTAGTTCTTGAGGACATGGGAGAAGTCATGTTGTTAGTAGTGAATCTATGATGAGTTATTATTCAATGGTTTAGTATTTAAGTTGTGGTGCTATTCTTCTAATGGTGTCATGTGAATGTCGACTACATGACACTTCAACATTTATGGGCCTAGGGGGGATGCATTGTGTATTTGTCTACTAATTATGGGGTTGCCGGAGTGACAAAAACCTGAACCCCCATTAGGACACCTTTGCACAAGGGAGTGTAGGATCTCAGAGTTTAAGGCTGTGGTTAGATTTATATCTTAATTACTTTCATGTAGTTACGGATATTTGTAGGGGGTTTAATCACAAGTATGTATTAGTCCAAGTAAGGTCAGTATGTTAGCACAGGTTCACCCACACAACACTTACAACACTAGAGAAGAGTACTCAGCTATTTGAAGCGAAAGCACTTGACAGAATTCGCATGTGTCCTCGAGAACGTTTGGTCCTTATAAGTATTTCCACCGACTTGTCCTTTGCTAAGAAAGGATTGGGCCACTTGCTCTGTTTGTTCATTACCTTTGTTACTTGATCCTTGTTTTGTTGGCTTGTCAGAAAACCACTAAAAATCTCTTTGCTAAGTATTCATAGGGATTTCCTGCTCCATACCACTATTCAGCACCTTCTGCTCCTCATTGGGATCCACACTCCTATTTATCGAGTACTATGATACACCCCCTATACTTGTGGGTCATCAGTATGAGGACCAAGAAGAGGAGCAAGAAGTTCCTTATCAAGAGGAGCAGCCACCAAACCGATTCGCTACATATCAAGACTTCCAAGAACTTGGAGGGACTATGGAGGGGATGCATAATCTCACCCTGAACCTCCGAGAAACAACAAGTAACCTATCAACACAATTTGCGGACTAGAGTTACAAATTTTCCCGCCACCTCAGTGATTTGAAGGGCTTGCAAAAGCCTAAGCTTGGGGAAGTTTTCTATTTATTTTTATTTGGAGTTTGTTTGCTTAATTTTATTTTGAGGTTATGCTTTTTATTTGAGTTTATAAGCACTCGTGTTGGTTTCCCCAACACTTTATCTTTAGTTATTTTGTTTTATTTTCGAGATTTTCAAGCCGAGCTTTGCCGCCAATTTTCTATTCTTTAATTCCCTCTCTCAAAAACAACAAAAAGATTTCTCCATTTATCTTTATTTTCCCTCTTTCTTTTCTTTTCTCCTCGAGGTTCTCATGTATTTGCAGGAGAGTGATCGACTTCGAGTTTCCAAGAAACAAATCAAAAGGGAAGAGAGAAGTGGAACCAAACATGAGAGGTATGCCTTATGACTCCCCACTTTTGAAGTTTGAGAAACCCATGCTAGTTATTAGTAATGTTAAGATAATATATTGGTGGAGTGAGTGTTTATATTGTAGTAGAATTTTGTTTGCATGGGTATTTAGTTGAGTACGTTTTGTTACAGCTCTTGTAGTTAACCAATTCTTGCCTAAAAATTTGCTAAACAATTGAAATAATAAAAAGTCTCACAATTGAAGGCTTGGGTGTTGTAGTGTTTAGTCTTGAAAGCTTATTCTTAGAGACACTCAACACTACAGAAAATAATTATTGACTTGATAGATCTCTTTGAAAAGATTTGTTCAATTGAATTAATGTTTAGCGGTTTTTGTGAGCATGCCAAAGTTTGACTTGTGAATCATAAGAATGATATAGCTTTATGCGTGTCAAACTTCATGGAATGACAACAACTCCGCTAGCCTACGAACGATCTTCGTGGAGGAAACTCCTAGATTTCGGCTATGAGTTGATTAGACATATGTAGCAGCAATGCTATAATGGGTAAGATTCTTGGCACTCCCGGGTATATGTGTTCATGATGGAAACACTCCTCTGGCTGATATGACTAATCATTATGCAAAAGGAACAAAAACCTTAGTGATGCCACGAGTGTCCATCACATCCCGATAAACTAATGATTTTTTTTGGCATGCTCTCAAATACTTAAGAACTGGAATTCTTAAAGGACAATGAATAGAAAAGTAGTGCTTGAAAAGTCTTGATTTATTGATGTGGGAGAATTGAGATACTTTAGGGTATATGCTTTTCATGACAAACTCTCACACTCTCAATTTTACATGATTATACTTTATTGTTCAAAGGAAAGCTTATTAGTTGATTACATGACATGGAATAAAGTTTACTCATTTGAATCATCCACGTTTACAATAATTTTGTTGCGCGATAACGATTCATGAAACCCGTATGATATGTTTGCATTACTCTATCTATGCTAAAGTTTTTTAGATTAATAAAGTGGAGGAAACATGAGACAACCAATCATGAGTAAGATCATCATATCTTTATTTCAGTTTAAATGTTGAGTTCCTTTTTGGTTTTGTTTTTCTTGCTCGAGGACGATCAAGTTTAAGCTTGGGGAGGTTGATGGCTGTGAAATATAGCCATCCACACTCACATTTAAACTGGATATTATTCATATATTTGATGAAATATCTCTCTAAACCCTGCCACTAATATCTAATGACTAAAGGGGTATGTAATCCTTTCTTTCTATTTTTTCCTGCGTAGATAATGACGTTGGATGATGGGAATCACTATATTGAAGTCAAAGATACGATATTTCCAACAACTCAAAAAAAACGGAGTCGTGAAGTGGGGGCAGTGCCTTTAACGACCAACTATACGGCGGGAATTTTATTCCAGCCGTATAGTTCTATCCATATAGTTGGCACCGACATCGCCAGGTCAAACAGAACAACTTTCGTGAAGGTACCCCTATATAAAGAGGCTTCGGGCGACGAGAAAAGCCTCCTCGACCTTATTTTTTCGATCTCAACTCTCCCTGCCACCAGAAGCCACCACGACGGAGGAATAGATCTAGATCTAATCTCCAAACCCTTCTCCACCACCATAGTCATATTCCACCACTTATAATAGTAGATCTCATCTCCAATTGGCGACATTATAAGACTATTTGCTATCAATCTCATGATTTCCATTACAATGTTTTTGGTTGTTGATTTCATCTCTATGTGTGAGTAATTCTCCTTGGGCTAAGGGCTTTGGCCTAGCCATGTAGCTTTTGTGCATGTTATTTATCATAGATGGGATCATGTATTAGTTTGTATGACATGATGATAATTGTACCCTCTCTTGCCTCAATCTTAGGACTTGTCAGGTACCCAAGACCCCAAGGATTGATACAGGTATAGGGAGTGTGAGTAATGACTGATTTGTAGGTTGGTAACCCTAGTGACAGAAGGGGTAGTACGGTTGTATGTGAGGGATTTACTTGGGATAACGGTGACATCACTATGCATATCAGTAGTTATAAAATCCCAATATTGAAAATTGCGAAATTAGAAAAATTGCATTTGCATGTTTCATGAGCATTGCATTTCATCCACGCAAGCAATCAAAACTTTAATACAAAAAATCCCTATATCAAAGTGTTCCAATTTTGCATATGCTCCTTTAAGGATTTATCAAGAGGTTTGAAAATACCATGATAAACTAACTAAATTTTGCAAAAATTCTCCTAAGATAATATGCTGAATTTAAAAAAAAATAAGAAACAAGAATCATGTCAATTGGAGTTCGTATGCAAAAGATATTAAAAATGCCAAAACTAGAAAAAGAAAAAGAAAAGCTGAAACAGGCCAGCACAAGACAGAGTCCCACCCGGCTAGCCGACTAGGCGGACCACGCAGGCATGCTAGGGAGAAGTGATCGTCCTCCTATTTGCATCAAAAATCATGTGAAACTTGTTTTTCAAACCTATCTCTATTCGAACATCTATATCTTCTAATCTACAACTCCGAATTGACTTTCGTTTGTTTCTACTTATTTCCTACTCCAAGCTCTACCTCCCCGCTGTCCTAAACCTCCATATAAACCCGGGGAAGCACGTTTATATCACTTTTCCTTCTCGAAATCCCGAATCTATACCTACTTGAATCTTATTTTGCTTCTTACCCTATTTAGACTTCGTCATTTGGCTTCGGCTAAAACACGAAAGTTTTAGATCTCGTTGAAATATTTCTATTCCGACAAACCTCGCCTCTTTTAGTCCACCATATCCGGAGAAATTCGCACCACAATATTTCAGATATGACGGTGTAAATCCAAGATCTACTCGCCCTCGTTTCTTCAAATCCAAATTCCTTTGATGTGAAGGTAGATCTAATTATTTCCCACAACTTTCATGTTGTAAGTTTTTAGATTTAGACTACAGATTTGTCTCTCTAACACATATCTATTTCTTATGTATTCTGACCTAAGATCGAGCACATCTGGAGCCAACTTTGCATCCTAGCCACCGGATTCCATACACACGATCGAGATCCACTCAGGGCATGCCACATCGTCGTCCCGGTCAGCTGTCTCATCATCGCCACGTCGCCAGGTCAGTATCTAGGCCTAGTCACCATGCAAAGTCAATATGCCTAGTCAGCGAAATATTTCCTGGAATATTCCTTTCGAATTTAAAATTGCAGTTATAGATCTAAATTGAAGAATTCATTAGAAATTCATACTATATCCAAAAATTACATATAATATATAAAATTGAAGATAATTTTACGTAGATTCGTCTTACAAATTAGATCTAACTTTCGTTGTATAGTTTTCTGGAAATAATTTAAATAATTTTAATATCCTTTTGGAGTAATAAATCTATAGTAAATTATTTATAGATTGGAAAATTATAAATAATATGTCCCTTGATTCACAATTGTGTGTAGAATACAGATTTGGTCTTATATATAAATTGTTACAAAGTAATTATTTTAAGTGATTCAAACTCTATTAAATAGAATTAAATCATAGAAAAAGATCTGCAACTCTGATTAAGGTGAATCCAATTTCTACCAGTTCGTATTGATGCCCTCTATCTATTGGCTTCGGGTCCAAATTTAAATTCGACAATTAGGATAGAAGTAGAAACTGAACTATTAAAACATCTTATTTGGTCATCAAGATTAAATAATAAATACCCTGTTGCATTAAATGATCTCCTAAATAAATCATGCGATCAAATAATGTTCAAAAAACTAAGTGCAACTATTGTGACATTAAACCATCATGCATGTTTATAATCATCATTGTTGTGTTTGCAATTGTTTTGATTGGAACTACTTTGTTCTTGTGTTAGATTATTCGAAGAGAGTGTGATTGCTAAGGAGGAATTCAAATCGTCACACATATCATTAACATAAGGCAAGTTACACCTTTGTTCATATCTTTGTCCCAGTTTTTCTACTATGCATGTTTTGATCTTCAAAATAGTAGTATGCATATGTAGGATATTTTAGTAGAAAGGAAATATTTTACAAGTGCTATGTTGTTTTGTAGTATGCCATGAGTATCTTTATACTTAGGAATATTTCCACACCTAATAGGTTCTCCTGAATTTTCTAAGTATTATGCTTGTGCTATGCTAAGTATATATATATATATATGCAAATATATGAAAATACCAATGGGATTCGAAAGACAGAAATTTTTCTAAGTATAAGAGCTCTGTGTATGAGCGCAAGTTTTTCTCTTCAAATATACTTCAAAATAAAACTATCTTTTTTTTTGGGCGAAGTGGTATGTCTGGATCGACTAGAAGGGGAAGTAACCTGGATTGTCTCTGCTTGTGCCCTCCACCGCCAGGATCAAAGAAGTCTGCCATGATTTAGAATTCAGAAGATTCCAGTGCAACCACAATACATAATGGCTCTGTCTTGGCCTAGTACTTAGTGGGAAACCTCACCTGAGTACCATAGTTTTGACTCCCGTGGAACCGGGTAGAGGAGATACTAAGGGAAAGCTTCGGCATGGTCTTGTTTGTAAAAAGACTTGATCGTGGATTGTGGGTAAAGTGTACAAACTCTCGAGAGTATCAACCTAATCGATCAGCCGTGTTTATGGAAAAGAACAACTTTGAGCGTCTTAAGGATGGTCCCTCTAAAGGATTTCCTCTCTCTTTTATAAAATAACTGTTCTAAAACTCTATGGTTGTGGAATCGTCCTTAGAGGGGATTTTGGGTTGCATGGTGTACTCCATGTGTTAGGTTGAGGGATGGTAGCCTGGTGGAATCCAGTGCGATCCACTTGACCATATATTATATATCAAATGTTTACAAAGTAGGATAAAAGATTTTCTCTCTTCTTCTTGACTTAAGAAAAAATGGCTTTATGCAAATAAACCTCAAGCCTTTTTTTGACCTATGCATGTAGAAATATCCAAGTCTTTTCCTTCATGGTGTAATTTGTCAATACATTCAAAGTATTGACCAACTCATTTGGATGCATGTTTCATGTGTAGAATTTAGAGATCATTGGAAGGTGCGCTAGTATCACGGGTCTTCACTCAACTAGCCTGTGGCATTGATGGGACTCTAAGTTATACTTAAATCGCTTCTGTTGTAATAATGTAAACTCTGGATTATTCGATTCATGTAATAAAGACTTGTGTTTTACATGATATTTCATCGACTGTGAGTGCTAGCTATTGATCTAGGGACTGACATGTTAATCACGGGGACTTAGGATCTTTATCGATCTGAGGTCACAACATTAGTTCTCTTTCTTATATGGATGAGACTAATAGGTTATTGCTATAAGCGGTTGCTGAGGCAATAGCAATTATGGATGCACTACCCACATATAATTATCTTGCTCTAACAATTACATGCATACTTTATTATTATATTTTATTCCCATCAGATGTTTTGCATAGCTACTGGTGAAACCGAAAGCCCCAGGCCCTCTCTCTCCATCATCGACAACAACAAAAGATCACAAACTCTTGGTCCGGTGAAAATAAAAAAGGAATTCTAAAACTCTTGAAGGTTCGTTTAAGTAACCTTACTACGCTTTATGCTTCCCGAGGATTCGATAAACCTAGGTCTACTAGGTAAAAGGAACAATACTACATCTGTAATTCGATCGAAGTTATCACTCGCCTCTTGGGGTCACCGCTCCCCCACGCAGGCCGGAATACCGCATCGTCGAGGAGATTGCCGCGGTAGGTCAGCAGAATCGAGCGTCCATCACCAATGGAGAAGAAGTGCAAGGCAACCGCTGCCTCGCCTTCACTAGGGATCTCCGCCGTGTGGTGTGGTCAGACAAGTTACGCCCGGAGATACCATCGCACTATGACGGAACCGCCAACCCATGCGAGTTCCTGCAGCTCTACACCATGGGCATCGAGGCAGCGGGCAGCGACGATTGTGTCATGCCGAACCGGTTCCCTTTGAGCCTAAAGGACACAGCTCGTACCTGGCTGGTGAACCTTCCTGAGGAATTCATAGGCTCGTGGCCGGCCCTATGCCCCCTCTTCATCGCCAACTTCAAGGGGACTTACGAGCGTCCACTCGCCTACTATGACCTCCATCAAGTATGCTAACAGCCTAGGGAGACCCTCTTCAAGTTCCTATAGAGGTTCATCCAAGTACGCAACAAGATCCCCAAGTTCTCAGACACCAACGTCATCACCGCCTTCTCGAAGGGAGTTAAGGACGTCAGGATGAGGGAAAAGATCGGCATCACGTGTGAAAACCTCACCAAAATAGCTGAGCTTTTCATCATGGCGGAGCGCTAATGATGCTCGCGTGGCACTTCGTTGGTAACCGCAAGCGCAGGGTGCGAAGAGCAAGCAGCAAGTTTTCCCTCAGTTGAGACCGAGGTTATCGAACCAGAAGGAGGAAGGAAATGTCACACAGGTGTTGCAAGCAACGCGGAGACCTGCACAGCACAAACTCAAGACTTTTCCCCAACGAATCAGTGAGGTTGTCAAGCTCACCGGTTTTCTGTAACAAAGTATTAAACGTATGGTGTGGAAGGTAATGGTTTGCAACAAGTAAACAAGTAACAGTGGAAGATGAACCAATGGTAAATATTGGACCGGGGTCCATAGTTCACTAGAGGTGCTCTCCTTAGATAAACAACATGGCATGAATGATAAACAAATTACAGCAGGGCAATTGACAGGAACTGAGCAAGGCATAACAATGCAATTACTAGTCAGAAAGATCCTATGAGATTCGATTGGACAATACAACAATATACATAGACCGCCATCCAACTACATTTATGACTAGAAGTCCACCTTCAGGTTATCATCCGAACCCCCTTCAGTATTAAGTTGCAAGCAACAGACAACTACTTTAAGCAAATTGTGTAAGGTAAACAGTCCACGTGTTCCATGAACAAAAGACCGTTGTTTTTTCCCTAGTGGCAACAACACATCTACAACCGAAGAGATTTCTGTCACTTCCCTTGGAAACCAGAGGCATGAACTCACTATCGAACATAAATACCCCCTCTTAGAGTCACTAGCAACCACTTGGTCAAGATATCTACTAACAACAGAGAGCATGCAAGATCACAAAAAACACAGACATGATAGAATCATAAAGACAAAACCATTAATCAAACCAACATAATAATCTCAATATCCATCGGATCCCCGCAAACACAACATGCATGATTACAAATAGATTAGATCTTGATCATGAACGGAGCTCACAAGATCTATACATGAAAGCACAAAGGAGGAGATACAACCATCTAGCTACTACATGGACCCATAGTCCAACGTGGAACTACTCACGCATCATACCGAAGAGAAGGCCTTCGGGATGATCTCCTCTCTGGCAGGGTGCCAGGAAGAACTTCAGATCCCCCCCCCCCCCGATCTAGGGACGATGGTGGCGGCTACAGATGGTTTCGTGGATATTTGATCGGGTCTTCAGGGTTTCTGCATCGGGGGGCTTCTTATAGGCGAAGGGGGAGGCCGAGGAGGCGGCCAGGGTGCCCAAACCCTAGCCAGCCGCGGGGCTGGGCCCATCCGTGCCTGGGGTGGGTCTGGCCCCCTAGCTGGCCCCTTCGGCTCCCCTTTGGACATCTTGTTCCCCACGGAAAGTAATTGACTTTGACGTTTGTCCCGTCCAATTCCGAGAATATTTCTTTACTAATTTTTCTGAAACCAAAAACAGCAGAAAACAGGCATATGGCACTGTTGCAACTTGTTAGTAGGTTAGTACCATAAAACATGTAAAAATCACCTCAAAGTGTGGGCAAGTAAAGCAAAGTAGATAATAAACAAGCATGGAGCATCAAAAATTATAGATACGTTTCCAACGTATCAAGCGCCAAGGCTAAGGCGGGCCGAATGTTCAGCCTCACCGAGGCGGAGACTGCCCCCAAATCCTCAAGGTCCTCCAAGAGTAAGAGCAAGGATCCCAAGCGGAAGCCCGCCGCCGTCCTCACCGCCGAGCCTGAGCAGAAAAGTCCTCGTGAGGGAAACGACGAAGGAGAGTGAGAAGACCACGCTTAAGGAATCTTCCAGAAGAATCATGGGCATCCCACCGATGGCTGCTATGAGCTCAAAAGGCTCCACGACCAGCACACTAGCTAGATGAATGGGAGACAGGGAGGCGAATAGATCAATGGACATGGAATCAATCAAGGAGGTGGGTGCTGGAACAATAACCACGATAGCCAAGGCACCCACCAATTGGGTCACCAAGCCAATGTCGTGTAGCAGCACCACCACGCCCAGGATAAAGGCCAGGCCGAGGAGAACACCGTGGGCTATGAGGAGTCGAAAGGTTCCATAGTGTGCATCCTCGACGGCTCCTAGGCCCCAGCGTCCAACAGGCACTTCAAGCAGCTCACTCGCGAAGTCGCCTCCGCCGGCTCGGGACTCCATCCCCGAAGCTCAAGTGGTCACAGTGCGCAACCACGGAAAGGACTCAGGACCACTCCCAGCTCGCCATCACGCGCGTTGGGGAGGATCGTGAGGACGGCTCCGCCTCGGGGGCTCCCAACTTCCCTGTGCACTGCACCTAGCGTGCATATAACATCAACCGCCTCCTAGATCGCACCTAAGGGCCACCGGCCCAGGAGCAGAACCGGGTGTCAGGAAGGTGGACAAACCTCTCCGAGTGACGTGTATGGCTCCCCAAATTTTGAAGGTGACACTCAAACTCTCATCATCTGCAGCCTTATCTCTCGTAAGACCCCGTGCAGATCATGGCAGCATAGTAATAAGCTTGAACCTCTCTGGCAATTTTTTGGATCTTGCGCCTTGCGCCTATTCTGCCATTTGCCTATCCTTCCGGGAAAACATTTTGAACTTGTGCATGGCGGAAGTTCCCCTACATATGCCATGCGAGCGGGGATATAGGCACAGTGCCCATCGTCGGGTCACCTCCCATCAACATTAGGGCCTAAAGTGTTGAGCTTTGAACTTACGCACTGGCTCCAGCGATAAGTCACCTCACCCACAGTTCCAGGTGCTTGAGATCCTCGCACAACACATATATGGTACCTAAGCGGTGCATGTTTTTCCCTATGGCCTTCTCCTCGAGACGCTTACGGGGCAGCTCATGAGGGTACCCCCCTTCAGCGGCCAAATTTTCTTGCAAGACCTATGGTCTCTTCCTCGAGGGACCAACATGATAAGCATTTTCCATACTGTGGTGCGCGCAAAAACCACTACTAGAAAATCGCGTTGTTTTTGTGCATTGCACCATCATGACCGCATGCTCATGTCATCATGCCACATTGCATTTGAGCATCGCCATCATCTTGCATGGTTTGTTTAAAAACTATTTTCGAAAAGTCTGTTTTTGTTTTCTAAACGCCCCGTCTTCATTCAAACACAAAACCCGGGTCTCCGGAATATTTTGCTTTGTCTGCCAACGGTTTTCAAAAGCCCCGTTTTGAATAATAAAATATTTTAAATTATTTTTGGGAGGCAGCCAGCCAGGCCCGAAAACCCGGCCAGCCACCTCCAAACCCTAGTCTAAAAAATATCTAGTCCTAATCCTACCTAAACCCTTTTCCTACCCAATCCTATTCTACCCAGCCTCCCTCCACCTCACCCTGACCAATCCCCTCTCTCCACCTCACCGAACCCCCTCCACCTCATCTCTCCTCCCTCCATCCACCCAACCACCATCTGCCACCTCATCCCACCCACACACTGCCCAGCGCCCCTGGACCCACTCACTCGGCCACACCGACCATGCACAGCCCCAATCGATCCCCACCTCCCCGCTCCGGATCACCCGATCCAACCACGCACACCGACCGCCCTCCCCGCCCGCTGGACCCCACCTCGTGAGCCTACCCCGCGGACCCCGTCCTCCGTTGACGCGAAGCAACCAGCCCTCCCCGACCCCGCATCGCTCCCTCTGCTCGAACCTTCCCGCAATCACCGCCGCCTCCCTCTCTGCTGCACGCGATTCCTCCTTCCTCGGTCCTTCCCGCGACCCTCGCTCGCTCCCCACGATCCCCGCTCCCTCTCGGCTCGCATCGTTCACCGCCGGCCCTACCCGCGGCAAGCCCGCGGCGTCCCGAGCAGAGTCCGACCGTGCCGCACCTTGCGCCGCCTCCCCCACGATCCCGAACCAACCCCCGCCGCAAGCACGTCTCCCCCGCCGCCCTCTACGCCCCTCGCCGCAGAACCCCTGCTACGCCGCCATCCCCTGGAACCCTCCATTCTGGGCCTCACTCCTCCCCACCTCTCGGCTCGCTTTCCCTGCCCCCCGTCTATGACCGGCAGAGCGCCGCCGCCGGCCCCGCCCGTCCTCGACCCTGACCGCGACCTCCCTGGGCCTCATCGCCGAGCACCGTCCGGCCCCTGGTCTGCGACTTCGCCGGCGTCGCTCCTCCCGCCTGCGAGCTCTGCCGCTAGCAGCATCTCCCCTTTGCGTTGTCGTGAGCATCGCCCGGGTCCCCTTTGCTCCCCCGCGCCGACCTCTGCGTGCCTGGCGTCCTGGAGCCCTCCGCCGAGCTCGCCGCGTGCCCTACACCTCCGTCGCCCCTCCTCCTTTGCCGGCCGCAGCGACCTCGCAGAAGCCCCATCGCCCCGGCTCTATACAGCCTCGCACCGCCTCCCTCGTGTTCCTCTCCGGCCACCGTCGCGTGTGCACCTGCCGGCCTCCCCGGCGCCTTGCGAGCTTCCTGCAGCGTGACCGTGGCCACGTCCTTCTCCTCTTGGGACCGTGCCACCTCGATCTTGTCTCCGCTCGCCACCGGACAAGCTCCTCCTCTGCGGCCTCTTCCCTTCTGTTGGCGCCTTCCACAGCAGGGCAGGCCGCGTCGTCCTCCAGGCTCCCAGATACCGTGTGGTACCAGGATCCTCCAAGATGTCCGCCTGGCACTATGCCGCTAGGCCTGCGTCAATCTTGTTTTGTTTCCCTGCAGGTTGTCTTCAACAGTTCCTGTGCTCAGGGTGTGCGATGCCTCTTTGTACCCGCATTTATCGATTTGTTTATCATCGCAGCGCTAGTGTGCCTCCGTTTGACAAAACCCGGTGCCACCAAGTTCTGTGTCTCCAAGATCTTCCGACTCGGCTACAAGTTCACCATTGATGATAAGTCGACACCCAAGATCTATGTCTCGGACGCCAAGTTCGCCGAGACCCCGACGCCCCGATTCGAAGCCCGATCCCGACGTCCAAAGCCCGAACTCCGTCGAACCTCGGAACCCCAAGACCTTCGCCCCTATGTGTGATCCCTATCCGAGACCACTATTTTATAAATGTCATCTATATAAATTGTTGCATATTTAAATTTTCATGCTTGCATACATATCGTGGGTGTTTGGGGGTGTTGCTGATTCACCTCATAATTAAATATGGGGTCCATATGTGGGCGAATCTAGCCTTATTTTGGCCCCATTTAAATTTGTGTAGCGAACCGGTGATATATTTTGCCATGTTAAGACAACATTTAAAAATGCAGGGAAGCTAAACAACATTAACCACCTAAATATTTGTCGGGACCCCGGTTCCGCTTAATATTGCCTAGTTGCATCGCATCTTGCCATGTCATACATCATACATGCATCATGCCCGATCTTTTGCCGTAGTATTAAATAGTGCATCCGGTGTTTATTCTAGTGTTTTGTTTCTTCGCGGATAAGGCCGTTGAGTTGATGCGAGTGTCGACCCGATCTTCGGATGAACCCTCGGCAATGTTTTCAGGCGAGCACCTCCCCCCTTTCTACCTATCTTACTTTTATAGTATTTATTCCCTCCTGTTGATCTATTGCTATCTGTGTTGCGATGCTCTAGTTTTCGTACCCGAGATATCCCTTGCAGCCTTATATTGCCTTGGACACATCATATTACCTGTTGTTTGGTAGCTAGTTGGACTTGCGCGTCGTAGTCGCTTGCTCAAGTGCTGTTGCGTGTCGTCAAGTACCGCAGTTGTTGGAGTGTTGCCGCATGTTTAATGTTGTAGGTGATCATGGCTTTAATTATTGTTTAGTAACTAAAATTGAAGTAGGTAAATAATGCAGAGGCACAGGTGGGCAATAGATGTCATTTGGTTGTTAACCGTCCACTTGTGTCCCATAGGACCCCGAGTTCTTGACACCTGTTCCGAGATCGAGCGCGCTAACCACAGGTGGGGTGTATGGGCACCCGCATCGATTAGTACGTGATTTCAAAGTATTGAACTGGGGGCCACAAAGTAGTTTGGGGCTTTATTACTATCCTGTACTTATGCCATGCTTTACTGCTTAATTTAAAATTGTGCGAAATCTTGCTGTCTTATTTAGGTGGAGTGTTTTCGCGGTATCGACAAGCCATCACATTTTCGGGTTCCATCGTTCTGACCAGCGCAAACCCCGAGTCCGTCTCGGAGACCGCCGACTTTGTTGCGGGTAGCTTAGTGGGTGGCCCCATGTACTTGCTTTGGGTGCAGGAAGCGTCATGACTTAGGCGGCCGACATACCGATGGGTGTATGTTAACCGATCGGCAAAAGGGTCGAAGTGCGTGTGGATACTTTGGTGCACCCCTGCAGGGTTAAATCTTTTCGAAAAGCCGTGTCCGCGGTTATGGACGACTTGGAGCACAGTTATCGATCATAGACAACTATAACTAAAGTTTACTGTTATAATTTGACTTGTATCCGATGTGACTAGTAATCAGCTTCACTACAACGGAATGGCTAAATAAAAGTACCAACAACTGCTGGGTTTGGGGATATCTCATGCTAATTGTATCTGACTAGTAAGTGTTGCAACTACAACGGAATGGTTAACTAAAACTGCCCACTGCTTATTATATCAGGATGACTCATGCCATCTTTATTTGACTAGTAATTTCCGCAACTATAACGGAATGAATAAAACTGCCAACGGTGTGAGTTCCTCGGTTGACTTCCTCGTTTGGTCTCGAGGGGGAAACACCAGGATGGGTATGTTTGGTGGTAGTATCAGGTTGGTTCCGAATAGGTCTTTCTTACCCCTCTCTGATAGCTGCTAGTTGTATCGAGTCTCTATAGGTTGTTTAGTGCATGCCGCTATTGATCCACCATACCTATGTAGGCGAGGACCGAATTCTAGCCTCATGCTGTCTTGGCCTCGATCTTGACCGCTCTCTCTTTTTCCTTTGCCCTTTGTCGGCACCCCTTTTGTTTAAGCGGGTTTTGAGATCGGCGTCGTTAGCGAGGTTACCCTTCCGCTTGGCTGGGCGGGTTATGGGCCATTGGTTATTCTTCGCTCTTAGCTCAATTTGCATCTTGTCCGTACTCGAGATGACGTATTTTCCGGTGATTTGGATCTTTGTGTTGTATATCTATTCTTGACTCATTGAGTCGCCGTTGTATATCTCTTACGTGGGTTCCATCGTGGACTATTGTGTAATGATATTGCGTTTTCCACCATACGAAAGTGCCTGGTGGGCACCTTTGAATCGTTTCTATGCGGGTTTGGCGGGTTTCGCTAAAACTTGCATAGGGCCGATTCTGAGGGTGTTACACATACAGCCTTCTCCTCAAGAGGCTTATGGGGCGGCTCGTGAGGGAACCCCCCTCCAGCGGCCAAATTTTCTTGATAGACCTATGGTATCCTCCTCGAGGGACCAACAGTATAAGCATTTTCCCTATGGCCTTCTCCTCGAGAGGCTTACGGGGTGGATCATGAGGGAACCCCCCTCCAGCGGGAAAATTTTCCTGCTAGACCTATGTTCTCCTCCTCGAGGGACCAATAGGAGAAGCATTTGCCCTACGTCCTTCTCCTCGAGAGGCTTATGGGGCGTCTCATGAGGGACCCCCTTCTTGCTAAACCCCATCTACGCTCGCGTCCTCCCTCATCATGGACTCTACGTGGCAAACATTTACCCTACATTCTTTCCCTCAAAAGGTGACATGTGAAATCACTTCCTACCTGCAAGCAAGGGTCCGCACAGGGCTTACAATTCCACCCTCTGAAAAAAACACTAGATGGTCAGATTCCCCTCAAGAGCAAGGGAAAAGAGCTCGTGAGGGTAGCGCCTCTCAATAGACGAGGCCTGAGCACACACATGGATCCCCCTACGGGCTCTGGAGCAAGCAAAGTGGCTCGGTCTGACCATGTGCCTTCGTCATGGGGGCTAGCACCAAGTCCCCTCGAAAGGGCTAGTAGGGGATCTATCCATTCTTGGCCCCTGCATTCGAGCGGAGCAGCACCAATCAACATAAGTCCTCCTCAAAGCTAGGAAGCCGCCTGAGCGATAGCGCATAATATTCATGATATCCACAACACGGAACCCGTGGCACGTTCATTGAGACTCATCATGACCTGGAAATTCCCATACGCATTGCGCCTACGAATTTCCTCCTGGGGAAACCAATAGGACGAGCGCATGCCCTATGAGCCTCTCCACACGAGAGCCTACGGGGTAGGATGCACAGGACCTACGGATTTCTTCTTAGAGTACTTCTAGAAAAACACGAGCCTGCTGAAGAAGGGCGCAGGACAGCCCATGAGCGAATTTACCTCCTCAGGTGGCTCGGGCGTGCCGCGGTCGTGGCTGCCTCTGGGCATAGGGATTAGGAGTCACCTACGTTCCCCCACGAGGCGCCCGCTCTTCCCTCCCGGTGAAGAACGCTCCACGGATACTGGCAAAAGCGTAGCCCGAGGAGAGCAGGTGTGAAGGGGTCTCACGAGGCCTTTCACCCGAGCCGACTGTGTAGGAAGCTCCCATCATTTTTCCTAATCTCACGCTGGACACGACCTCACTCGGGGGCTAGCACCTCGACAAAGCACACAGAAGGAAGACAACTAACACTAGAGTCTGCTTAAAGAGGTTCATTACAGTCATGCTTACATGGCAGAAGGCTAACAAGTACTACGGAATCGCGTCTATGCTTCCAAAAGACAGGCGGCCATGTTAGCGCTACAGCGGACCTAGCAGGTCCTTCGCGTAGATTCTCCAGAGGTGGCGGGGGTAGTTGACAAGGCACATCAATGGGTCATACACCGACACGGTGAAGTCCCTCCCACTAACATAGCAGAACTGTAGTACCGAGACACACCCTGTCTCGTGGTCGCAGATGAAGCTCTTCCAGCCGAAAGTAAAGTACATATCGCTTAGCGCGGGAGACTCGACAATCATGCTCCAGCCATCGCCGCCATAGGAGTGATTCAACCGCACGCTCTCCTGGATAGCACCCTAGGCAGCAAGGGAGAAGCTCTTGGGGAGCTTCACTCTCGTGGACCAGTCATCCCCCGGGAGGATGAGGACAAAGTAGATGACCCGAATAGTCTTGGGACCATCCTAAATATTGACCAGGCCCACATGCGGAGGAAGGAGCGACACGCACTCTGGACTGTTGCCTGGTACTCCGCCACGCCCACCATGGTGCCCACGGCAACTGCCGCAAGGGCGACCACAGCCACGCTCGACCGGCGCCTCCCCCTCAACCACCGCTCGGCTGTCACCTGATCCAGAGGAAGAAGCGACGACCTGAGAGGCGCCACGGCCTCCATGCCTCCCTCGACTGCTCCCGCGTGGGCGCCCGTGGACGCACTTCATCGGTGGGGTCTCTTCTGTCTCCACCAGTGCCTTTCTCGTCGGTAGAGAGATGCTTCAGCGCCATGGAAGACGACGAGGCCTCGGCTCTATAAGACAAGAAGGAAGAGGCAGAGGAGCAGAGGAAATGGCGTCAAATAGAAGGCAGCACGCCCGCACCCCAATTTGACAAGACAAGATGAAGGGATGCATCATCGCGCTGGTCACGCGGCATTAACCGCTTGCTCCCCCCACGCATCGTCGCATCACGGGAACTGTCTCCAAGGTGAGGCAGGTGTTACCGCATCCGATGGTGGAGGGCGCGTGGCCGTTTGTGTGCACGGTCTAAATGAGCATGGTGGCAGTTCCCTTGTTGACCAAGAGAGCGTCGGGCCCTTGCCCCTTCGTGTCCACCAGGGGACACATCCACCATAAGCGCCCAGGGGCTATTGTCGGGTCCTAGCAACCGGGCTTCCATGCCCTGACGATCGATAGGCCCACCTTTCGAGCAAAGCCACCCTCCGGAGGTTACGACGCCTCAAGAGGCAACACCAGGGGATGGACCCTCGCAAGGCTCTAGACTCGTCCCTACTCGGCTTCATGAGGACGTCCTATGAAGAGGCGCCACACGTGACACTTTGGTCCACCCTGGGCCTCGGATACCCTCGAGTGTGCCACCAGGGCACGCTCGTAATCTCATAGCAAAGGCAACCAGGACAACACTACTCAACAAGTGGTGCCTCGGCTTTGAGGACCACATGGACCACCTCGGTAAAGAGGAGAAGGTTTGGCTACTTTGGTGCAAAGGCAGGGCTGATGACCTCAGCACCAGCAGCTCTCTCATTTGCTGCTTTGGTGAGGATAATGCGACACTAGGCGGCGACAAGCGACACCGATGGAGTCGGCTTTATGAAAGGACGGAGAAGCTCCAGCGAGCAAGACTTAGTTCACCTAAAGTAGTCTTATAGAATGGGACTTCGAGGAGCGGCAATGTGGTGACCCTTCCCACCTATGATTTGGGGAAGAGGCCCGACGCCTCTATATAATGAAGCCTTCTCCTACCTCAGACAGGTCGATCCATGGGATCTAAAACCCTATATTCTCATCCACCATTGTATCCTCGCGAAACACGTAAGCAATACAACAAAGCAGGACTAGGGGTTTTACCTCGTCACGAGGGTCCTGAACCTGGATAAAAAAAACCTGTGTCCACTCTCCGTCGTGCACATACTCTGTCATCGCCGCTGTCGTTGAGAAGCTTAGAACACGTGTCCAGCCCCCTAACTCGGTGCTCGTTGGATCCCTTGTTCCTTCACGGGACATTTTCTCCGACAGGGTGGAGTTGGTGCAGACCACTAACCCATAGGGCACCACATAGTGGTATGCCACGGGTATGTTTCCTACCCATGGCGCACCACTATGTGGTGCCCTACGGGTAAGTGGTCTGCGACCATCTATGACCTGGCCCACACGTAGTGGTGGCGCACCTATGTCATGTGTGCCACGGGTATGCGGCTTACCCGTGGGGGACTTCCGAACCGTGCTCCATGGCTATTTGCCCATGGGGCACTACCTACCATGTGTGCCACGGGTATGTGGATTACTTATAGTTGTTTTCCCTAGTATTGAATCACATAGCGCCGATAGTTCTAGAGCAGTAAGAAATCGCCATGTCTTCCCCAAGCTGTCTTGCGGCATGCACCGCGAGACAGGGAAATGTGCCTCCGGAACCCCGCATCTTCGAATCCTGTAAGGAAGAATGGCAATAAGGTTTTCAGGGAGCGCTTTCGCGCGACTACTGGCTTCATCACGGACTCCTTCACGGGCGTTGATAACGTCTTTTTGAATGACGACTACTTCCCTTACGCCGACCACTAGTTTGACGACGTGGATGACAACACCACTGACGTTAACTCAAGTGGTTCCTCCTCTGCACCGTATGAAATTCTCCTTTGTATATTCATATCATTTTTTTTTTTGAGAATTTGTATATTCATATCATATTTCATCTAATGAAAATTATATCTCATATATTATATGTAGCAATTTGTTTAGACTTGCTATTTCCAATTTATTTGTTAGATTGCATGATAACTTTTATTCCTATATTTTTAGTCGTGTTCTATTTACTGTTTTTATGGATTGATTCAGATGGTAAATTACTCATATTTTCAGCAATAATGCAAGATCACTGTTTAGTATCAGTGCATGCATAGGACCTTTTTTTGGAAAATGGTGTTTTAGCTCAGGTGCATATGAACCGGAAACATTTTGTATTTTTTTTAATTTTGAGTCTATTCGTAGTGATATTGATGATTTTTTTAATAGATATGTGAAATTTGGCAAAAACAAAGGCCATGTCCATTTGTAAACTAGTCCAACACGAAAGTAGCCCATTGAATATTTTGTAAAAGAGGGGACCACCACAATGAGGTCCTAGAAATTCGGGGCCTTTTGGTTATAGCAACCCGGCTTCTTACCAGAGGCTCTCGTGACGCACACACGTGTACCTTTCGCCGCCTCCCTGAGCGAGGCGGTCGTCTCCGCTGACTTCCCCTAGTCTCCCCCGTTCACCTCCCTTCTTGTCGTCGTGGGCTGGCTGGCATTGCCCGCTCGGGTCCAATGCAGGGTCGTCGCCGTCGGCGGCTTTCCCCCGTTCCTTGTGACCAAGCATCTTGGCTCAGGCCTAAAGCATGGTGACGATGCTCCTCGGTGCGGCGACGCTTCGACGTGGCGTTGGGTGGTGTTCAAGCGATGGCGGCACCACTTGGTGGTGGGACAACACGTGACAATCTTGGTGGTGCTCTCTCGACCTAGATTTGGTCCCATTGGGCCTGATATGGGTCAGGACGGGACGGTTTGGCTTCGATCGCGATATTTCTGGTTGGTCTGACAAGCAGCTCGCAATGGGATGGTGGTGACGACTGTCACGCCTGCTGCATCGCGGTGGCATGAGCTTTACGGGATAGATCTGGGCCCTGTCGGCCTACGAGGCCGAAGAAGAGGGTAGCGGCGACAGTGGCATGCATGTTGCAGCGTGGCAGGGGGCTTTACGGTAACACCCCGTCCAAACACAAGCCTCGGGGGTGTCACTCCTGACTGCTTGCTAGGATCTCTAGACTGGCCCTACGTACCAATACTAGTCTTTCTCTGCACACCTTGTCCTCACTTATACGCACCCGGTACTCACTTCTCGTCGGTCACCCATCCTCAAATTTCTTTAGGCCAAGCATGCTTAACCTCAGGGTTCTTACTAGATGAGCTTCCGGAAAATAAGTTACAGCTTGTTGATATGAGTATCATATCAATCATATTAATCCATATGCCAGGATCTCACATACACCTACCCTTAGAAGATCAATGCCCTCATCGATAAAGAACAGGAACATCCCCTCTTGGCACGCGTCTGTGCGTCCAGTGTCGGCACATGTGCCATGTCGTGTCCACTCCGGGTCACACGCGCCATGCTCCATATGTTCCGACACTAACCCGCACACACATGTTTAACCGCGAGGATCGGCTTTATACCACTTGTAACACCCCGTCCAAACACAGGCCCCGGGGGTGTCACTCGTGACAGCTTAGTAGGATCTCTAGACTGGCCCCACAGATCAACATTAGTATTTTTCTGCGCACTTTGTCCTCACTCTTGCGCACCCGGTACCCACTTCCCGGTCGGTCACCCATCCTCAAATTTCTCTACGCCAAGCACACTTAACCTCAGAGTTTTTTTTAGATGAGCTTCCAGAAAAGAAGTTGAAACTTATTGGTATGAGTATTCTATCAATCCTATTAAGCCATGTGTCTGGATCTCATATTTACGGGACCGGTCTACGCCCGGCCGAGCCTGCTTGTCCTGGTGTGTCCCTGCCGCCGAGTCCGGTCGGCAAGCGCCGATAGCGGTGGAGGAAGTTCTCTAGGTGGTTGTGTTCATGTCGTCCTTTGGCTCCTGTTATCCTCATGTGCTCTTGCCCCTAGTCCGGTCGGCTACCATCTATGGCGATGGGGCTTGTTCCCTCTCACGTGGTTGTGGTACTGCCGCCACTTATCTATGGTTTTTTATTCTCGGTTCGACTGGCCTCGCGGTGTTTTCCATGGTGAGACGACGATGGTGGACTGCAAGCGTGGTGGCGGCAAGTTTGGTGGAGCCATATAGATTGTCTGGGGTTGGTGGACGGCAAGCTTGGTCGGCATCGATGCGATGACACCTGTGAGTGTCGTCATTCTTTCTTGAAGGGTGTCGAGTGTATCCCTACTCCCCTCCGTGTATCGGGAGAATCCTAGGACAAGTCCGGGCAGAGTGTTGTCTTCATCGTATTCCTTTTTGAATGTGTTGCTTGGTACGCGGCGATTCCGAGTCATATAGGCGTGGTGGGACTTCTCTGGAGGACGCAACAAACCATGATTAGAGCTGATCGTCGCTTTTATTGATCGGGTCATGTCATCTCTTGCTTTTCTTTTGAGCTTAATTATACTATTTGTCCCAGCATTGATCCCAATTGTACCATATGGTTGCTCTATTAAATATAGCGGCCAAAAGACTGTTTCAAGAAGAGGTGACAGAAATTCGTTCCTGGCAGGGATGAGGCACGTGGCCCTAATTGCCCAGTTCAATGTTTATTTATAAAACACTAAAACCATGCGGTTCACGAGCATATGCCATAGAGAGATGCTGAAGCGTAGTGAAAAAATTACACGTCCATGCACCTGCCTAGACGCATTGAGTATACGCACGTGATTGTTTTCGCACGAGGACGGACGCATCCGAATCCAGTAGTCAGTCCTTTTTTTGGGCGCACGTGCGGGGGCTATTGTCAAGGACGATAGTCAGACCTCGCCGGATCGAGTTCCAGCACTGATGAGCAATATGGCGTGCGTGTGCGCTCGTGTCGCGGCATCCACCTCGCGTGCTGAGTTGGCCGCTTCCGCACCGTTGTGCCCGCGCGTCCCTCGCACCATGTCAGATCCATAACGTTGCGAGCGCACAGCACCGTGCGGCACTATATTAGATCTATTTATTTATTTTTGATACGCAATATCGCACCGCCTCGATTTAACTCACTTTCTCAACGTCAAAGGTGGTAGTAAAGGATTAAAATTCTTGGTATGGATCTTTAGATATTGCTTCGTCAGATTATTTTGGATTTTTCTCATGGTTGCCACGAGAAAGTTTGTTTTTATGATATTTATCGCGAATGCAACCTATTCAATAATGATTCGTATTATCGGCTTCCAGCAATGTTGATCGGTTGTTCAGTTGCTTGTTTTATATATTACTCTTATCAATGTTGGTTGATTATTTTAGTGGTTGTGTAAGTGCTCGTAAACTTGGTGTTGCGTCTTAAATTAAAATTATGGGAGAAACGGTATCTATAAATTTGTAATTTGGTTTTTGTGTCAATTTTGTTCGGCTGTCTTTAGAAAAATGCAAGACTATATAGGAAGAAGAAAGAGTAGATGTCAAAAAAAAATATCGTTTATCTTAGACTTTAATTTATAATCGCTGAGACAACTTATCTATCTCTAACACACGAAATTGATTGTCAAAAAAAAATATTCTACTCCTCTTGTTCTCAAGGAAAAAAACTGTAGCCTTCTTATAACAGTTGGCTAGAGGATCCCCGTCATTCCTTATAAAAAACTACAGTATCATACTTTTTTTGGCGAATAGTCCGTCAATCTATTTACACTCTACAACAGCAGTATAATGATACTTAAAAGTAATAAAAATTACAAACATGCCATTGAACCATCTAGTGATGACTACAAGCACTTAAAGAGCTGAAGGCGTCCTGCCGTCGTCCTCCCTCACTAGAGCCTGGCAAATCTTGTCGGACTAGAGCTTGTTGTAGTAGATATACAAAGAAGTCCTCAAAGGACCAACACACAAAAGCAACCACCATCGCTGATGAAGAAACGCATAGACCAGAAAGAACACCGGCCAAATCTAGCAAGATCCATCGGAGACACGCCTCCAATAATGCTAGACGTACCACCGAGACGGGGCTGGACAGTCATGACTTCCTAAGTAGCACATAAACCCTAACCATATGGAAAAAATCATAAAAATGGAGCTCTCCCGCTAATAAGGAAAGGGATCCACCATGTCGCCATGACCCTAATACTACAGGAGGCGAGGCAAATCAACGGCTCGGTGCCGATTGTGTAAACATGTTGATGCTAGGTGTGGAATTTGATTGTATAAAAGTGTTGATGCTAGGTGCGGCCACATAGAGAGATTTGTTGAGTAATAATGTTGCTTTTCAAAAAATTATAGCCTCCTCTGTACGCGGCTAGGCACTCCCGAATTACATGGAAAAACACTAAATCCTGCATAGGCGCAGTCTTTAGGCATATTAGCATGTTTTTTGCAAGTTCTATTCCATCAAGACATGGCCATATCGCCCATCACTAACAAGGTTAGCACCGTTAAAAAAAAACAAGGTTAGCACACGTCCTCAACAATATATGGTGCCACGGCTATATCCAAAGCCCCTAACTCACGTGCCAGTTTGTTACAGTTTCGAGGAGCTAAGGGGCTATTTGGTTCGGGGGATATCCCAACGTGGTTAGGGTAGCCACTGAAAAAGTGATTTTAGAAATATTCGTCCAAATCGTCCCTCAAAATCTGGCGGACGAGCTCAGCCACTTTTGGCTCGTGCCGTTAGCCTCACCCGGAAACAGTTTCGCTCACTCACCACCCTATGCATTTTCCTCTCATCCTAAGCCAGAGCAACAGGGCGGCAAGAAGTCGACCGGCGCAGCGGTTAGGAATCGATGAATGGCCGCATAACATAGGGGCCTATCCTAAGGTCGGCCAAAATATGGATACCCGAAGGACCCGGCGCGCACAATCCTATCCTATCTGAGTCCGTCATTGCATGCACTTCAGACAGCCGTCTGTAGCATCATAAAGAGCACAGGTGTTCTTGTTCTACCAGTTGAGCTTAAAGTAGCATGCTTTTCAGTTCATGCATCATGTCAAATTGGATTTTCTACGCCTAATTTCTCTCCATTATCGAATCTTAAGCAAAACATGTGATGCATGGTGATTCCATGCCTCTTTATCTAATCTCAAGGCCTTTTTCCTTCATTTATTTTGCGGTAGCTTACGCGTCAGAAAAAGGCCTCCTTTCCGGCCCGGACGATCGCTTCGCTTGTGAGCGTATGAGGCAAGTCTCACGTATGGTAAGGAGAGCAACTCCACCCCATGTTTTGTGGCAAGAAATCGAGCTGCACGACAAGACAAGGGCACTGGCCTAGGCATGTGCGCCAAGGTAGCCAGGGGCCAAGGAGGGCGACGAGGAGGTGGTAAGGAAAGCGACTAGGGACGAGTGTTAAGGGAGGGGCAGGGAGGAGGCGACACAAGGTAATCTCAGCATCGTAATAAACCATAACGGCTCATCCACTTCTCAACCTTTGAACCAAACAGAAAAACGGCTAGCCCTAACCATATCTTCAAGCCCAACCAAACAGAAAAAGTGGCTGCCCCTAACCAAATTGTTGGGGACATTCCTATCCCATATACCAAAATTTATCCCCTGAACCATACAGCCCTTAAGACAACAGTGTCAACAGCAATGTAAAACCAATAAGAATTTTGCTACCATAGCATCACGTGTCAATTAATTGGAGCACTACCTGCTCTTTGACAAAAAGGAAAAGGGTTTCACATTCATTTGTTGTTTCCTAATTGACAAGCTCGTGTGCTGCTCCCTGTTTTATTATTAATCAAATAGGGAAGAACCAAGCAGCGTGTAAACATGTGCCATCCTGTTTCCCTTTTTACATCTTATTAGGTAAACTAACAAGACAATAATGTAAGTAGCAGAACAGTTTACAACAGATTTTTCTTTCTGACACTAAATCAGATTTAAACGAGCATATCAACTGATTGGCAAAAGAAAAAACGATCCTCTAAGTATACAGTTAGTGAAGACAATAATGTAAGTAGCAGAACAGTTTACATCAGATTTTTCTTTCTGACACTAAATCAGATTTAAACGAGCATATCAACTGATTTGCAAAAGAAAAAACGATCCTCTAAGTATACAGTTAGTGAAGACATAACTTCAGGAAAAATTCAATCGAAACAAATCGCTGTGGATCCAAGATACAATGCTTTCCATCCAAGTCCTTACCGAGATCAATTGGGGATATGTCATCCATTGCTCACTATAGAGTAGCTCCACAGTATAACACATTTCTCAGCACTTTAAGCAAAATGCAAAGGTTGCTCCTCAGCTCATAAAACTTTCCCGCAGCTCACAGAGAGCTGCCATCCGCAGGGCATGAGGCCTTGTTGGTAACGGTAGTCCATCAGCGTGGCCAGGAAGATCCTTCTTGGTTAGAACACTGTTGTCTTGGAAGTCATGTGAAAGTTGCAGCTTTGACAAAAGCATTGCAATATTACATGACAGAAACTAATTTCAATGGCACCCAGTCAGTCAAGCAGCAGCAATTGAACCAAGCATGCAAGCTGATGAGTCTACCACTCCACACTCCACAATGCATACTCACTGTTCCATCATGGATCCTAACTTTGAACCAAACACATCAGAATGGTAAGACTCCTATAAGCTACACTCCAGAGAACATGGTAAAATATGAAAAACAGGATACTCGTCAGCTCTAGGGAGTCTGTCAGAAAGCAACATGCCTAGTTTTTACACTCTCCCAGAGGGAGGCAAGTAATGGAGAAAATTCTAACTTTAATTTCAAAAAATATGTCAGATTGTGTATCAATCATGATGAACTGTCAACAAGTAGGCAAACTAAGATTGTGTGCATCAATTAATGATGACCTGTCAACAAGTACTAGGACAGATCAAGTTATCAGTTACAAATTAATATTGAATCTACAGTGACAGCAGTTTCTCCTCAAAGAAATGAATGTACTAAGACTGCTCATAGTGAGAACCTCGGTGGTATCATGCATGCGAACTAGGCAAAAAAGATGATGTGGCAAGTAGTTAATGAGAGAAAAAAGATGATGTGGCAAGTAGTTAATGAGAGACAATTAGAGTAAGATAATGTTACCGTAACATCACACTTACCAATGAAAGTGAGTCTACAAAACAATAAATGAATGTCTCTATGTTACCACAAATATGTTATACCCACAATGGAAGAAGTAACATAGAAAAATAACATATGCATGTTAGGCCACACTTTAATTAGCGTTTTTTAGGAAAAACAGCTGGAAAAATTAAGGGACGTAATTGTTTCCGTAAGCATCGCTTGGTTGACGGCAAGTTTCAGGAAGGGAATTTGAACCAACATTTAGTGGGCACAACAAAACCGTCACAAAACATTTCAGGAAGGGAATTTGAACCAATATTCCAAGCACGGCCTTACTAGTCTAAGCTACTACCCATTATGACCAGACTAACAGAATGGTGAAAATAATGGTAACAGGCCAGGCTACAAAATGCTTAACCAAGTATTCTTGCCAATACCAACATTAGACGAAGCTTGGCCTTTCACACAGATAACAGGATCTGTAGTGGAAGTAGCTATGTCCAGCCCGATAGGTCTTATATGTGTTTTAGATCCACAAAAAATATCGATGCAAGACTGACAGACAATTGCTATCACCATTACTGATCCTTTGCTATCCCCATTACTTAGCCTTTTCTCAATACTAACTATTTTTCAAACTGTGCTCTAACCTAACTATTTTTCAAACTGTTCTCAAACCTAACTATATTAGTACAAGTGCCTGAGAAAATGTTCCCTCAGACTGCTAAGTATGCAAATTAACTTTGAAGAAAAGACCTCATGTTGAAAGAATCTACCATGCAAACATCGCTTAGACTTTTCCTTGAAGAACAAGACATTATTGAGCCAACAGACACAAACAGCACCAACCAAAATACCCAACTAGACATGACTTCAAATTGAAGACCACAAACATTACTTCGACAGAACCAACCGAGACAAAATCATACAGAATCTAGGTAATACTTGATAGAAGATGGAAGACATCTAAGACACATACATAACTGGAATCCATTATAACAAATAGTAATTTCCCCTGAGTACAGTATCCACAACAAGCAACCAAATTTCAGGATGATATTAACAGATGGATGATCTTGTTCCAAATCTGTAGTGATACGAAAAGCCATGACTCCAGCTGTCAACTTCAAAACGTTTACCATTAGGGAGCTGACTCGACTATGGTCCCAAGGGGAAGAAACTTGAAACAACAGCAGTGACTACGGACACAGATGGACCCCAGACATTCAGACTGAAACTTGACGACGACGCTGAACCATCTTGACCCTCATAACTGTTCTAGGACTCACTGTAACAGTAAGGACACGATATATAAGCCATGCGCAAGAAAACATGGAAAAGCAAATAATAAAAGAACTATTAAATAGAAAACTCAAGGCACTCAGCTTACAGTTTTCTATAAGGCATGGTAAATCTTAAGGACCATAATATACTTTCTGAATTACATACCTGATTGTCCTGATCTGTAGCCAAATCATCAGGACTGTTTGCCTGCAATGGCTTTTCTTCCCCACAACTTGGACGGTTGCATTTTGTCCGGAAAGGATAGTTTATGTTATTGCACTTATCGCACTTCCAACTACCCTCTGGCGTCTTCGGTTCTGTCAAGTCAAAAGTTAAATGTATAGCCCAATAGAGTTTCATCTGAAAAGGTATCAAATAAACTTAGTGCAAAGCTTAGGTGCATAACATGATAAGGGTTCTCCCAAAATTGACAGAAAAAATACACAAGTATTTTTATGTGATTTCAAGGTCACTCATACGCATAATGTTGAACACTGAAAACTTACTTGAACCTCGTGAACTGTCAGGTTTGGGTCCCTGCATAAAGAGTTGTTTTGTAGGTCATCAGTACAGTAATTGTAACAGTTAACTCTATATACAATGGTAAGGAAGCTAAAGGAAGATATATAGTGATCAAATCTAAGATGAACAAGAACATAAGGGCAACAAACATGTAAAGCCAAATATATTACTCCCTCCGATCCAAAATAAGTGTCGGAGATGTAGTACAAACTTTGTACTAAAACAGCACTGAATCACCAACACTTATTATGGATCGGAGGTAGTAACTGTTTTCCCACTAATAGCTTCAAGAGAATTATCATGTTCCACATGAGCATGATTGCACAATCTAACAATGCAACTGCATGACACTCAATTGACACATATGGTCAAGTAGAAGAACAGCCGTTCTTGATTTGGCTCAAGGCAGCACGATTAAGTTTTAATACAGTGCATATGGGGTTCAGATTTGCGGAACATACAAGAAATTAATAAATAATTTTTTTGGCAAAAAGAAAAACTCACAGAAAATTGTTATTAAAGACACTGCTGAAATCCTGATTCCCAAGAAATGTCCAAGTATAGGCATAGACTGATCACCAGACACATAGCACGCTGTCTAACTTTAAAAAATCAGAATAGTTTTAGGACATCACGTCTACATCCAGAAAGATGACTTAACTTGTGGGCTGCAGCAGCAATGTCAACTTCCAGCACGTTCTTTAGACTTAACACAACTATTGATTATCAGTGTTTATGAATAGACTGAACTTTTTAAAGATATATTTCATGGCCCGACTAGTAAATAATATATGAACTTATAGCTCAGCATGAAGGAACTGTATTGAACCTGGTTATCAGGTCTTGGTGTGTTGCATTTCCTCATGTTACAGACTGCCCGAAAGGCAAAGTTGACGTTGTTGCAATTAGGGCACTTCCAATCATTATCACGCCCAGCTCCTACAAAAAGGTTGAAGGATCAATGAAAGGCCAACAAAATTGATGCAACAGCTAAAAGGGAACACAATTTTATACCTGCAGATTTCTTCTGTGAGCCTTCGTCAGAATAGGAACCAGCCCTTGTGACCTACAGGAAATTAAATAAACAACGATCTTACCATTTTCTTAGATGGCGTTTGACACCAAAATATCAAAGAAAAAATGAGAAATAAATGCTGCCCATGTTCTCACACAAAATAAATAGCAGAGACACACTAACTCATACTAATATGTATACATGAGTGATTACCATTGCACCAGGACCACCAGGTGAGCCCAAGCCATATCTGTCAATGGGCATGCTGATGCTGTACATACCACCTATTTACAGGTACATGAAAATTAAAAAGGTCGTGAGAAACAGTATCCCAGCATTCAGGTCTGATCTAAAAACACCTTCTATTTCACAATCATTGGAATAAAAGAACTGCTAATCTGCAACATCCATCAAAGCACATAGCAAGAAATCAAGAAGTAATTATCTATTACATATACGCTTTCAGAATAGAAGAGCAAATAGTCCGTATAGAATTATATTCAAATGCTGGCATTCCTAGCAAGTTCGGATAAATAAGGGCTGTACACTGCAAGAGTAGCATTTTCTTGAGCCATCAGATTCACTTATTACAATTGACAAGTTAATTCATGCAACACAGCATAGATACCACAGCCGTCTTACCTGGACCAATCATAGAACCACCAGAATATGGAGGTGGCCCAGTCATATGCACCGGCGGCCCATAGGGGCTCCCCATCGGGAGTCGAGCGCCGTATCCATAGTGATATCCAGAACCCGGAGGGAGCTGAGGAATGCCATAGCGTGGCATGGCCTGCCCATTATAGAGGGAAGAGCCATACGGGGGAGGCGCTCCGCTGAGGTACATGGACGGCGGCGTCCCGGGGCCCATGTATCGCGCAGGCACATAGTGGGGTGGAGTCTGCATAGCCTTCTAGGCAAACAAGCAACAGCAACACTAGATCAATGCAAACGCCCAGCGAGTAATAATACACATGACAGGTACACACTAAACAGCCAAGCCAACAGATGAGTCAACAGCAACAACAATGAGGAGTTGAGAGTACCGTGTGATCTGTGGGCCTGGGCTGGTCGCAACTGCGCATGTTGCAGGTGGTGCGGAAAGCGAAGTTGATGTTCCTGCAGCTGGGGCAAACCCAGTCGTCCTCACGGCGGCTACCTGAGCGTCGTTCGTGCCAAAATAAGCAAATCCTGTGAGATGCAGCTTACAGAGGGGGGAGGGGGGCAGGAACACATCGGCGAAACAGCAAAGCGACCTACCGTCGGTGCGCGCGCGCTTTCCAGCAGACTGGCTGCGGTTATCCATCTACAAACGCACAGAAGGAGGCATAAAGACAGCGAAGAATTTGATGCCACACTAGGTCTCCCCTGCGGCGGATGGACCTCGGGGGCGATTCGATCCCCAAATCGATCTGGGAAGACGAAGTGGGCGTACCTGAGAAGACATTGTTGGAGGTGAAGCGGGGACAGCAACCGGAGATCGGGGAGAAACAGATAAGGCGGAGACGCCGTAGAGACGGGCGGAAGAGGCGGAGGAGGAGGTCAATCCGGCGGCGACAGAGGGGAGCTCCGGTCTAGGGTTTTGAGGCTTCTTGTCTGGTTTGGTGGCGCAGTGGCCGCTGCCTCCGCGTCGGCTGTATAGAACCGTACGGGTCGCTGTCTAGGCCGCCACCTCCGTGTTTGGGCCCTTTTAGGTGGCAAAATATTCCGGCCCATCTGTACTTTACAATGATTGGTATTTTTATTAAGACCGGTGTAACTTGGACTAGCTGTACATAAGGCTGGTCTCAGTGGATTATAAATAGTACTCCCTCCTTTAAGAATAGATGTCTTAGGTTTTTTAAATTTTAAATAAATCTATATATTAAATAGTGAAAGGTTCGCAGCATAGAAAACAAAAAATTTCCTACGATGTGAACTATATACCAAGATCTATTTATACTAGATACAAACAACGGGCGGATGTATATCCGTAGAGAACATACCCTTGAAGACCGACAAAGTTTAACGAGTCCAAACTCGTGGTTGATGTAGACGATCTCTTGCCGATCTCAAGATCGAGAGGAAGTCCTAGCGCGCAAATCGTGATCCGCGTTGCTCGCACGTTCGAGGCACCGAGCAACCTCCGCCTCCTCGCTCCAAATGCGGAAGCACAACTCTTTCTTGCCGAATAGCCACGGAACATGTATCTCGCTAGTCCAGACCATGGGGATAAATTCTAGAGGGAGAGAGATCCTTCACGAGGAGGTGTGAGTGAGAAGTAAGAGGAGGGCTCCTTTTATAGGAGGAGGGAACCCCAAGGGGTGGCTTGGCGCATGGCTGCCCTTGCCCTCCCTCATCATGTGGGTGGACTCCACTCACAAAACTCCTCCAAATTCCTCCACTCAAAATCCCACTCAAAGATCCCATTAAATTTCCACCAAATTTAATGCAAACTCTCATTAAATAAAACTCTTTTATTTTATTCAGAATTTTGTCAATTACTTTAATGACAAACATTCACAAATAACCCTTGCTAGAATTCTATTTCACATGCATAACCACTTTATGCAATTTCACCGAAAACTTTGTTTGGTATCTAGTGAAATAAATTCTGCGCTTGTTTATTCTTTCGGCATGAAACTTTTGCTCCAATTGGATGTCGGTGTCTCTTAAGTGTGTCACCCTACGGTTCGTGAATAATGCGGACATGATCGAGACCCTCTCGGATCAATAATCGAAGCGGGATCTGGAGACCCATCGACTCCCACACATTCAACGATGACTTTCTTCCGATCGTCTAACCTTTTACGCTAGTATCTTAATCCCTTTGTCTCACGATATATTACATGTCCGAGATTCGATCATCGGTATCTCCATACCTAGTTTGATCTCGTTCTGACATGCACTCTTTTCGTTCGTGATATAACATTCTAGTGATCAAATCACTTGCTTGCAAGCTAATCAATGTGATATCACCGAGAGGGCCAGAGTATATCTATCCGTCATCGGGATGAACAAATTCCACTCTTGATCCATGAGCCTCAACATAACACTTTATTAGTTACGAACCCATCTTTATAATCACCACATTACGGTGTGACGTTTGATGTTATCAAGAAACTTTTAGGTGTTAGTGATTGACATGATCTCATGGTCTAAGGATTAGGATCACTTGTAAGTTGTTATAGCAATATAAACTCAATGACTTTGATCGTAATGCTATACTTGGATGAATGTTCATCACATCATTACACTAATGTTGTGATCCCGTTATTAACAACATCCAATGTCCATGATCGAAACCTTGATCATCTTGTTAATCAACGAGCTAGTTTATGAGAGAGGCTTAACTAGGAACTTTACTTTGTTTATTAAACACACATGTATTAACGTTTCGTATTAATACAATTATAGCATGCAAAATAAACATCTATCATATACTTGGAATACACATAATAAACAATTTATTATTGCCTCTCGGGGCATATTCCTTGATCTCCCACTTGCACTAGACAATAATCTAGTTACATAGTGATATATCTAACACCCATTGAGTTACGGTGTTGATCATGTTTTGCTCTAGGAGAGTTTTAGTCAACGGATCTGCTACATTGAGATCCGTATGTACTTTCTAAATCTTTATATCTCCATCCTTGACATGCTCATGGATGGAGTGAACCGGCGCTTAATATGCTTGGAATGCTTGTGAGACCTTGGCTCTTTGGCATTGGCAATGGCACCATTGTTGTCACAATAGATCACCATTGGGTCCAACGCTTGCCACAACTCCTAGTTCGGATATGAACTCCTTCATCAAATCGCTTCTGAGCCGCTCAAGCAAAGCGACAACATATTCGCCTCCGTTGTTGATCCGCTACCACAGGTTGTTTGGAGCTCCTCCAACTAACCGCTCCGCCATTCATGAGAAATACGTGTCCGGATTGAGACTTAGAGTCATCCGGATCGGTGTCAAAGCTAAGCGTCGACATAACACTTAGCGACGAGCTCTTCTTCACCTCCGTATACAAGAAACATATCCTTAGTTCTTCTTAAGTACTTAAGGATATTCTTGACCGCTATCCGATGTTCAACACGGATCCGATTGGTACCTACTAGTCAAACTAATAGCGTGTGCCACATCCGGTCTTGTACATAGCATGGCGTACATTATAGAGCCTATGGTGAAGCATAGGGACTTTGTCCATTATCTCTCTTTCTTCCAAGCGGGACTTTGAGTCTTACTCAATGTCTTGCCTTGCAACATAGGTAAGAACCCTTCTTACTTCCGTCCATTTTAAACTTCTTTAAAATCTTATCAAGGTATGTACTTTTGCGATAGCCCTATTAGGCGCCTAGATCTATCTCTATAGATCTTTATGCCTAATATGTAAGACGCTTCACCTAGGTCCTTCATTGAAAATTTCTTTGTTTAGATAACTTTTAACACTGTTTAAAAGTTCTATATCATTCCGATCAATAATATGTCATCCACATATAGTATCGAAATGCCACATTGCTCCCACTCACTTTCTTGTAAATACAAGCTTCTCCATAAGTTTGGACAAATCCAAACTCTTTGATCACCTCATCAAAGCGGAGATTCCAACCGTGATGCTTGCTTCAATCCATAGATGGATCGTGAAGCTTGCACACCTTGTTAGCATCCTTAGGATCGACAAAACCCTTTGGTTGTATCATATACAACTCTTCTTCAATATTACCATTGAAACGCGGTTTTGACATCCATCGCCATATTTCATAATCGAAATATGCGGCAATTGCTAACATAATCCTAATCGACTTTAGCATCGCTACACGGAGAGAAAGTCTCATCGTAGTCAACTCCTTGAATTTGTCGAAACCCCTTTGCGACAAGTCGAGCTTTATAGATGGTCACATTACCATCAATCGTTTTCCTTTTGAAAATCCATTTGTTCTCCACGGCCTTTCGGTGTGAGGTAATTCCACCAAGTTCCAAACTTGATTTTCATACATGGATTCCATCTCGGTTCATGGCTTCTAACCATTTGTTGGAATCCGGGCTCATCATCGCTTCTTCATACGTCGCGGGGTCATTATTTTCATCAACCATGAAATTTATGACAGGATTTCCGTCTGACTCGGGGCTGCCGCGTCTGTTTGACTGCGAGGTTTGGTAGTACTCTCTTCGAGTTTCATGATCATTATCATTAGTTCCTTCTTCAGGTGGAGCCAACTCGAGCGACTTCCGTGCTGCGCTACTCGCCATACTTTGAAGAGAAGGTTCCATAACCTCTTCGAGTTCTACCTTCCGACTACTCACACCTTTCGCGAGGAACTCTTTCTCTAGAAAGGATCCATTCTTAACAACAAAAACCTTGCCCTCGGATGCGTGATAGAAGGAATACCCAATAGTTTCTTTAGGGTATCCTATGAAGACGCATTTTTCCGCTTTGGGTTCGAGTTTATCCGGTTGAAGTTTCTTCACATAAACATCGCAACCCCAAACTTTAAGAAATGATGACTTAGGTTTGTTTCCAAACCACAATTCATACGGTGTCGTTTCAACGGATTTAGATGGTGCCCGATTTAAAGTGAATGCAGCAGTTTCTAGTGCATAACCCCAAAATGACAACGGCAAGTCCGTCATAGACATCATAGATCGAACCATATCTAATAAAATACGATTCTGACGTTCACACACCATTTCATTGTGGTGTTCGGCAGTGTGAGTTGTGAAACAATTCCACACTCTTTCATGTGAGTGCTAAACTCGTAACTTAGATACTCACCTCCACGGTCGAATAGTAGAAATTTGATCTTTCTATTACGATGATTTTCCACTTCATTAAAATTCCTTGAACTTTTCAAAGGTTTCAGACTTGTGTTTCATCAAGTAGATATAACCGTATCTACTCAAATCATCCGTGAAAGTAACAAAATAACGATATCCACCTCATGGCAAACACACTCATTGGACCACATACATGAATGTATGATTTCCAATAAATCATCGCCGTTCCATTGAACCGGAAACGGCGTTCTAGTCATCTTGCCCATAAGGCATGGCTCACATGTATCAAATGATTCATAATCAAGTGATTCTAAAATTCCATCCGAATGGAGCTTCTTCATGCGTTTAATGCCAATATGACCTGAGCGGTGCCACATATATCGGATATATCATCACTAAGTTTAATCCTTTTAGCATCAATATTATGAAT
Source organism: Avena longiglumis (assembly GCA_030063025.1). Taxonomy (NCBI): domain Eukaryota; kingdom Viridiplantae; phylum Streptophyta; class Magnoliopsida; order Poales; family Poaceae; genus Avena; species Avena longiglumis. Next base: position 101,912,435 of record CP125977.1, read on the forward strand.
ATGTGTAACATTATCATCGAGATCCAACGAAATAAACCATTCAACATTGGTGCATGACCATAAAGATTTCATTCATATAAATGGAACAACCATTGTTCTCGATTTTAATGAAAAACCACTTTGCATTAAACATGATCCGGATACAATGTTCATGCTCGGTCACGAGCACCAAATAACGATTATTTAAGTTTATAACTAATCCGACGGTAAGTGGAGAGGTAGCGTTAAACGGCGATCACATCAACGTTTGATCCATTCGACACGCATCTTGACCTCACCCCTTGCTAGCGATCGCTTTATTCCATGACCCACGATTCGAGTTACAAATATTAGCAACTGAACGGTATCAAATACCCGGTGCTCTGCGAGCACTAGTCAAGTACACATCAATAACATGTATATCATATATACCTTTGTTTGCCTTGCCGGCCTTCTTGTGCGCGCCAGATACTTGGGGCGATTCGCTTCGATGGCGATCCCCTTACAATAGTAGCTTTTCGGTATCGGACTTAGGTCCAACTCGGGGTTTCTTTTCGGTAACAAAGCTTGCCTTACTTCCTTCCGCTTTCCCTTCTTGTCTTTCTTGAAACCGGTGTTCCTATTGATCATCAACACTTGATGTTCCTTTTGATCTCCACTTCTGCAGTTTTAAGCATTGTGAAGCTCGGGAGAGACTTCTTCATGCCTTGCATATTATAGTTCATCACGAAGCTCTTATAGCTAGGTGGCGTAGACCGAGAACACGATGGATGCCTAAGTCAATGGGAATCGTTATTCCCAAGGACACAAGCTTATCGGCGTAACTTGACATCTTGAGTACATGCTCACTAACTTGAGCTGTTCTCTTCCATCATGCAACTAAAGAACTTTTACGAAGCATTGTAGCTCTCTCTGATGACATGTGTCGAAAATCATTTTCAACTCACCCATTGTATCAAAGGCATTGCCGTTTTAAAACGCTTTGAAGTTCCTCTAGCCCATACAATATGCCGCAATGAACTAAGTTGTGGTCCTCCGACGAGTCGATAGACATTCTTCTCCTCGTCGGGGCATCGTCAAGGGTGGGGGGCCTAACGGCTTCTAGCACATATTGCTTTTGTGCGTGAGAGGAGAATCCTCAAATTCATGGCCCATTCAGAAAGTTGCTACCGTTCGTTGCTAGTTTCTCTTTCTCCATGAACGCATTGAAATTAAAAGCGGTGGTGCCATCTACAACAGAATTTGTAAAGTTTAGACTAAGTGTATGATAGATTGAGTTCAACTAATCTATATTACGAATGAACTCCCACTCAAAAGCGACATCCCTCGTGTTCTTTTGGTGATTACATGAACCAAATCCACTACACCAAGTCCGATCATCACGTGAGTCGATTGTAGCTTCAAAGGCGAGCATCAAATGGGCATCATATCAACTATATGACTCATGCTTAACCTTTTCGATTCGTGTTCCGAGGCCATGTCCATACATGCTAGGCTCGCCAAGTTAGAACCTTAGTATTTTTGCGTGTGTAACTGTCTTACACCAAGTATGGTCGAGGATCCAAGTACACCCGATCATCACGTGATGTCTTGGAGCGAAAACATAATCGGTGCATACTAAAGGAGAACACATTCTTATCTTGATATTTAAAATGAGGATCATCTTATTATGCTTAACAAAGCGCTAAACAAGCAATATAAGATGCAATCAAACATCATATGTTTAATAGTGAAATTATATGGTTCCCCAGATGATCTTTATCATGTGCATCGTGGTATGATCACTATCATACCTATATGTGTAAATCCACGGTCTATGGGTTTTGACGCTATGTGTGTTAAGAGTATCATCTCATACTTCTACTTACAACACTACCATATCATAACACTAGCCCAAAGAACAATCTAAACTAGACGCTTCTAATTTATCCATTGCAAGTTTTACGTGGTGAGGGCTTTCGAGATAGAACCGTTCTTACCTCGAACATGAACCTAACGAGGATAATCAAATTGTTGACAACTCGCTTGCAAAATAGATATTGACTATAGTAGGAGAGATGACACCCTAGCCACTTATGCAAACTAGTTGCATGTCAAGCGTGGAACAGGTCTCATGTGCGAGGACATGTAAAGTTTGTCCGGCCGCTTCATCCCACTATGCCACCAATATCCAAAATCACAAGAAAGGAGCAACAACATGATCATCGCCCACATACTCATATGTGTACTACCCGTGTAAAGTATCTACGCATAGATCCGGCTCGATACCCTTTGAAGGGTTCGCGACATAGAAAACAAAAATTTCTCGATGTGAACTATATACCAAGATCTATTTATACTAGATACAAACAACGCGGATGTATATCCGTAGAGAACATACCCTTGAAGACCGACAAAGTTTAACGAGTCCAAACTCGTGGTTGATGTAGACGATCTCTTGCCGATCTCAAGATCGAGAGGAAGTCCTAGCGCCGCAAATCGGCGCATCCGTGCTCGCACACGTTCGAGGCACCGAGCAACCTCCGCCTCCTCGCTCAGCGATGCGGAAGCACAACTCTTTCTTGCCGAATAGCCACGGAACATGTATCTCGCTAGTCCGAGACCATGGGGATAAATTCTAGAGGGGGAGAGAGATCCTTCACGAGGAGGTGTGAGTGAGAAGTGAGAGGAGGGGCTCCTTTTATAGGAGGAGGGGGGAACCCCAAGGGGGTGGCCGGCGCATGGGGGCTGCCCCTTTGCCCTCCCCTCATCATGTGGGTGGACACTCCACTCACAAAACTCCTCCAAATTCCTCCACTCAAAATCCCACTCAAAGATCCCATTAAATTTCCACCAAATTTAATGCAAACTCTCATTAAATAAAACTCTTTTATTTTATTCAGAATTTTGTCAATTACTTTAATGACAAACATTCACAAATAACCCCTTGCTAGAATTCTATTTCACATGCATAACCACTTTATGCAATTTCACCCGAAAACCTGTTTCGGTATCTAGTGAAATAAATTCCTGCGCTTGTTTATTCTTTCGGCATGAAACTTTTGCTCCAATTGGATGTCGGTGTCTCTTAAGTGTGTCACCCTACGGTTCGTGAATAATGCGGACATGATCGAGACCCCTCTCAGATCAATAATCAGAAGCGGGATCTGGAGACCCATCGACTCCACACATTCAACGATGACTTTCTTGTGATCGTCGGAACCTTTTACGCTAGTATCTTAATCCCTTTGTCTCACGATATATTACATGTCCGAGATTCGATCATCGGTATCTCCATACCTAGTTTGATCTCGTTCGACATGCACTCTTTTCTCGTTCCGTGATATAACATTCTAGTGATCAAATTACTTGCTTGCAAGCTAATCAATGTGATATCACCGAGAGGGCCCAGAGTATATCTATCCGTCATCGGGATGAACAAATTCCACTCTTGATCCATGAGCCTCAACATAACACTTTATTAGTTCGAACCCATCTTTATAATCACCCCTGTTACGGTGTGACGTTTGATGTTATCAAGAAACTTTTAGGTGTTAGTGATTGACATGATCTCATGGTCTAAGGATTAGGATCACTTAAGTTGTTATAGCAATATAAACTCAATGACTTTGATCGTAATGCTATACTTCGGATGAATGTTCATCACATCATTACACTAATGTTGTGATCCCGTTATTAACAACATCCAATGTCCATGATCAGGAAACCTTGATCATCTTGTTAATCAACGAGCTAGTTTATGAGAGAGGCTTAACTAGGAACTTTCTGTTTGTTTATTAAACACACATGTATTAACGTTTCCGTATTAATACAATTATAGCATGCAAAATAAACATCTATCATATACTTGGAATACACATAATAAACAATTTATTATTGCCTCTCAGGGCATATTCCCTTCAAATAGTGTGTAGATTCATTTAAATTTTGACAAATTTGCGACATCTATTTTGGGACGGAGGGAGTATCATGCATGCCATGTTGGCAATAATCTGATATGGTATAACAATTAATAAAGAAAGAGATGATTAGAGTATCATAGGTAGATATCGTATCATAGCACGTAAAACTGGAAAATCCTCGTACAAATAAATCATGTACCCTATTTTGTATTGAGGTTCTACAAATCATTAAATATAATAGTATGATACAATCATATGATACCATGCACTATGAAGATAGTATCATACACTAGTATCATATGCATGATAATAATAGTATGATACTACCACTATGACCAGCCTAACACGGCTAAGTTAATATCTTTATAGTGCATAGTAATAAATAGATAGTGTCATAGATGACTATATTAATTAGCTTAAAGATTCATTTTATCTGCAATGTAGCTAATTAGCACAACCACCTCTCTCCTCGTTTAAGAGCGTATTATGTCATTAAAATGCTTACTTAGCAATGCATGAAATTGCATGTTACTAATTATATTACTCTCACTGTAACTAGCCTAAGAAGTGCAAGAAGACGCAATGTGCTACTCCCTATGTTTCATAATATATATAAGATATTTTAACTTTTATGAGACAAGTAGCTAAAACATTTTATATTATAAAACGGAGAGAGTAGTTTCGAAGGATGGTTAGACACCAAGCTCATAAGGTGTTTATGTATCTAAATAACAATAACTAATAATAAGAGATATAAAAACCTAGAAGAGGTTACCCAAAAAATACTATAAGAGATGACTGTATTGGAGATTTCTGTAGGTGCTTAATGATGTTCTGATGTTCAGAGTACATATAAATATCTTGCATTGTATATGTCATAAGATTATTCATGATGTATTGATAGGCAAGGCATCTCTCAAGCATATCCACCATAAGAGAAACCTTATGCTAAAAAAAGAGATGCAGTGAGATGTGTCATTTGTTAGTTGTAGTTATGGTGTATACACCACGTCATAGACTTGAGCCTGTCATGCACTCATGATATGAGTCGTCAGGATTATGGGATGTTAAATGCTATTTTGTGGCTCAATAGTTATAAAAGGTAACTTTTGGACTTGTCGTGAAACGTGTTGTGAGCTTGTGAGGCATGGTCCCAAGACACGATTTGGAGATACATCAAGGCTCTCTCGAGTAACTAGAAAAACTTGTATGACCACACTATTAAGTTTAAGTGTTAACCCAACACATGAATTAGTATTGCATGTTCAAGAAGAGAAGTCGAACTCCTCGACTAGGACAAGAAGTACTCGTCTTAAGCTCGACACTTATATCAAGAAAAAAAGAAAAAATCGCGTATGCCACATAGTCAATGATCCTCAAAGTGACTCTATGATCAGATGGGACTTGGCACATTCTACTATGGACCTTTAGCAACTACCGACCAAGTATCAGTACTAAATTATAGCAACAGTAGTCGTGGCATGAGATGGATACCTAGAGAGAGGACTACTCAGGTTGTGAACCTATAGGGTTACGCGGTTATGGGGTCGGTACCCACTCGGTTGGATCCAAGAGGATACGAGTACCAGTCGAACTCCAGTTAAGGATTTGTTAATGGATGGGACAAACAACATTATGGGTTGGATCTTTTTTTGAGAGTCTTAAATATTCTAGTTTCCACCACGTCCATTTTCAAATACATAATTGTTTTCATCACGTTCATTCCCAAGTACATAACCGTTATGATATAGATTAGATCTAGCCATAAAACGCACACGACGATCTTCATTATATGTGTGGATATGAATTGCACTTGTGATAGTTGTTGGGTATGATGTGTGAGGGATCATACGATAAGAAGAAGTAGTACGACCACATTTGCATCAACGTGCTACCTCGACTCTACTTCCACTACGAGTCTATGCGTCTACCGGTAATCCAGTGATCTACATCTAAATAATTTTAATGTAGCTTATCCCTACCGCCGTATTAGGCCACACCGTGTTTAAAGATCATATGTTTTCACCTGCTACGGTAGGAGACTCAAGAAGCTCTTTAAATCTTTGAGAATATTCAGCTTGCGATGTTTGGTATTCAATGGGTTATCACCGTAGTTTTGGTGAAACTCGTTATGCAAAAAAAGAGCCAAAGAGGATGGTTTTGAAGATTTTCAAGGTAACTTTTAATTTTATAAGTGATCTTTTGTTGTCTGTATGTGTTTTATTTTTTTCAATCAGATGTACTATGATTAATTTATCAATAAGGTATGATCCTTTACTAGATAACTATGTATACACGAATACCTCACAACAGGGTTATCTACACTTTTGTGTAGGTTAGGTTGTCTTGGAGAGGATGACGAGACAGTGGCAGCTTTCTTGCATTGAAAATATGTCCTCCTTGCTATGTTCCCGCTCTAGCAATCCTTATTTTGTACCAAAATGGGTAGAATATTAGGAGGGTTTAGTAAACCACTTCTTTATTGTGGTGAATTGTTCATGGATCAATGGTTATTGCACATATCAACCATGTGTGGTGCCGACAATGGTATATCAAATAAGTTCAACATGTGCACCTATGATGTCTACATGTGTGTAGAGACCATATGCCTTTCCTCGCAATGCTCCAAGGATCTCATATCCAAGGCTTTATAAAGAACAGTCATTTGCATGCTAATTTTGATCCTATCCTTATACATGGATGGCTACCGCGTATCATAAAGCTATTGGTTGATGGTTTTTAATTTATTGGGAAGATGGCCGTCTACACCTTCCTTCTATGATGCTAATTCGGAGACTATGCTTGCATAATGGCCTACGATGATGCTCGTAGAAGCCAAATATATCATCGTTAACCTTTATGTCCATTAGCTATCTCTTTTTGGATCTTTTATGTAAGCCAATAGATGTAGTTGTATTCTTTTTGTATATCTCTCTATATATTTGTACCTGTATGTTCTCCATACATACATCTTGGTATAGATGAGATCCGTGCTAAAGTATGTTTTTATGCCATTTATATCTTAGATGATTGAATTCTTATAAAAAGATTGTAACAAATAAATCGTGACCGCTATTGTCACTGCATACGGTTTTCGGCCACATGATATCTAATGCACCCGACAATAGGTAAAGAATTTGTGCGTGAATGCATGGCACTTCATGCATGTGCAAAGTCCGAACAAAAAGGTCAGAGCCCAAGATGTTAACATATCATGCTAGATCTGCAAGCAAGAAATGTTTGTTTGACTCGCAATTTTTTTGGCCGTTGACTTCGTATCTGCGGCATCCCGCAAAAACCACTACTAGAAAATCGCGTTGATTTTGTGCATTGCATCATCATGACCGCATGCTCATGTCATCATGCCACATTGCATTTGAGCATTGTCATCATCTTGCATCTACTCGCATAAAACTATTTTCGAAAAGCCTGGTTTTGTTTTCTAAACGCCCTGTCTTTAATTCAAAACGCAAAACCGGGTCTCCGGAATATTTTATTTTGACTAACCACGGTTTGCAACTTGTCCGTTTAAAATGAATAAAATATTAAATTATTTTAGTGGGGGCAGTCGAACGGGCCGATTCGACCCGAACGACCACCCCAGAAATAAAATCGGCCCACCCTAAAACCCTCAGCTACCTAGTCCTAGTCTACCCCCAAACCCTCCACATCACCCCGCCCTATAGCAACTCGCCACCTCACCTTTGGCCATCCCCCCTCCAATCAAAAGCAGCCACCTCACCACCCATCTCTCCTTCCCTCTCCCACCTCCTCTCTCTCTCCAGCCAACCCCACGCCCTGGGTCCCACCCGCAGCCCCTCTCTCTCTCTTTTTCCCCCTGGTCAACCCGCACCCTCTCTCCTCCCTGTCGCCTGGCCCCGCCCCAGCCCAGCGGACCCCACCACGACCCCCACCTCCCGCTGCCTTCTTCCTCCCCACGCTTCCTTCCTCTCCTCTCTCCGCCTGCCCTGGCCAAGGCCTTCCGCCTCCCACCTCGAGCCTCGCCCTGCCAGCCGCACCGCCCCATGAGCTCCCTCCAAGCCGCATCCTCCCCCACCGACCCTCCTCTCTCCCTGCCCTCTCTCCCTTGACCTGTCTTCCTTCCCCGCTCAGACTCGCTGCCGGACGGGCGCTGCCGCCCTCTCGGCCACCCCTTCCTCCTCGCAACCGCCTCATTGCCGCCAGGCGTCCCGACCTCCGCCTCCACCGGACCCTCCTCCTCCCGGCTCAGCCTTGCCGCCGCGGACGCCTCCGCCCATCGCCGCCTGGCCTCGCCACCGACGAGCTCTGCGCCGCCACCAACCTCCGTCCGCCGGCCCTCCCCACCGCAATGCCCTACCCCGCCTCTCCGGCCGCGCCTCCTCCGGTCCTCCTCCGCCCCGCCGTGCGCCGTCAGGCCCCCTGCACAACGCGTCGTGGACGCCGCCTGCCGGTCCCTTTCTTTCTCGCTGGTAGAAGCGCATGTCCTCGCTTTTTGTTCTGATCCGCGTGCGTGACGTCCCATGCCGATGTGGTGTTTGCTTTTCGGTGTCCCCAATGTTGCCATGAGAACACAAGGTGCTGCCGTTACACGATTCTAGTTCTTCGCCTCTGCCTGCACATTGTGGCAGTGATGTGTTGACGGCCTGCGGAAGTCGTTGTCGCTCCTTCATGTACCAAGGTCCTCTCTGTTTTCCAAGATCTTCTCCTCGAACACCTCCAAACCAACAAGATCTCCTTCTCGGACCCCGATGACGCTAAGTTCTTCGTCGTAGATCAACAAGGCCTTCGACAAGACAAGGAACGCCAAGATCTTCGATCGGAACCGAGGACACCGAGACCCCGGTGTCGAACCCCAAGATCTCCATCGTATGTGTCGTGTCCAAGACCAGGGCGATGACAAGATCTATCGATGACCGAGAACCCAAACGCCAAGATCGCCACCGGATACGCCAAGCACTTCGCCGCGAAACGCCAAGGTCTTCATCCCGAACGCCAAGACCGATCTGATTCGACGACCCGACAAGACCTTCGCAACGATAAGAACGACACCGACCCGGAAGAATCCGATGCACCCCGACGCCAAGCTCTCCTCCGTTATCCGAGACCGATCCCGTCGAACCCTGGACCCTGAGACCGACCCCGAACCCTGGAACCTCAAGTTCGTCGAGACCCCCTAATGTGTGAACCCTTCCCGAAGCCCTATTTTATAATGTAATACAACTTATTGCATATTGAATTGTTCATGCATGCATCCTTGTCATGTGGTTGGGGGCCTTATGCCGATTCACCTTATAATTAAATATGGGGCCCATATGCGGGCAAATCTAGCCTTATATTGGCCTCATTTAAACTTGTGTAGCGAACCGGTGCTATCTTCTGCTATGTTAAAACAACATTTAATTGCGGGGTAGCTAAATAACTTGAACCGTTTAATTAATTGTCGGGACCCCGGTTCCACTTAATATGACCTAATTGCATCGCACCTTTGCCATGCCATGCATCATATCATAAGCATGCCGATCTTTTGCCGTAGTATTAAATATTGCATCCGGTGTTTATTCTAGTGTTTGCTTCTTCGCGGATAAGGCCGTTGAGTTGATGCGAATGTCGACCCGATCTTCGGTTGAATCTTCGACAATGTTTTCAGGCGAGCATCCTCCCCCTGTTCTACCTATCTTACTTTTATAGTATTTATTCCTCCTGTTGATCTATTGCTATCTGTGTTGCGATGCTCTAGTTTTTCGTGCCGTGTTACCCTTGCAGCCATATAATGCCTTGGACACATCCTATTACCTGTTGTTTGGTAGATAGTTGGACTTGCGTGTCGTAGTCGCTTGCTCAAGTGTTGTTGCGTGTCGTCAAGTACCACAGTTGTTGGAGCCTGGCCGCATGTTTGATGTTGGAGATGATCATGGCTTTACTTATCATTCACTTTAATTACTGTTTAACAACTAAAATTGAAGTAAGTAAGCAGAGGCATCGGTGGGTGATAGATAATATTTGGTTTCCGACCGCCCACTTGTGTCCCGTAGGACCCCGAGTACTTGATACCTGTTCCTTGATTTATCGCGCTATCCACATCCGGGAGGTATATCGGACCCCCCTGAGCCAGAGCTTGATTCAGTCTTATTTCTTGGGGCCACAAACTAGTTTGAGGTTTTATTTACTATCCTGTACTTATGCCATGCTACTATTGTATTTACGATTGTGCGAGGAGCACACTGTACTGTTTAGGATCGGGACACGATTCCGCGGTGTCGACAAGCCCAGTTTTGGGTTCCCAGTCGTTCACAGCCGTCCACCCAAACCTTGAGTCCGTCTCGGAGCTAGCTTACCGTTCTTGGGTAAGACTCTAAGGGTGGCCCCTGAAATATTTCTGAATCCTGTGATTGCTTTGTCGTGAAAGCCTCGTTGGGTTTTGATTTGGTTTTCGAGGTTGATCGGCGTGTGTTGCTATTGGTGCACCCGGGTAAAACTTTCGAAAGCCGTGTCGCGGATATGGGCGACTTGGAGCACAGTATCTCGATCATAGACAAGCATAACTAAAGTAGTGCTATAAATTTGACTTTATAATGACTAGTAATCAGCTTCACTATAATGGAATGACTAAATAATACTGCCCACAATTGCTTGTTTGGAGTGTCGCTTGCGACCATTGTACCTGACTAGTAAGTATTGCAACTACAACGGAATGGCTCAATAAAAGTACCAACAACTGCTGGGTTTTGGGTTTATCTCATGCTATCTGTATCTGATTAGTAATCGTTGCAACTATCACAGAATGGTTAACTAAAAGTGCCCACTGCTTACTTTATCAGGATGATTATCTAAACCTGACTAGTAATTGCTGCAACGATAACTGAATAACTAAAACTGCCAACTGTGTGAGTTCCTCGGTTGACTTCCTCGTTTGGTCTCGAGGGGGAAACGCCAGGATGGGTTTGTTTGATGATAGTATCAGGTTGGTTCCGGATAGGTCCTTCTTACCCCTCTTTGATTGCCGCCAGTTGAATCGAGTCTCTATAGGTTGTTTAGTGCATCTTTGCCGCTTGATCCACCATACCTATGTAGGCGAGGACGCCAATTCTAGCCTCGCTGTCTTGGCCTCGATCTTGGCGCTCCTCTTTTCCTTTGCCCTTTGTCGGCACCCTTTTGTTTAAGCAGGTTTTGAGATCGGCGTCGTTAGCGGGGTTATCCTTCCGGCTTGGCAGGCAGGGTTATGGCGCCATTGGTTATTCTTCGGGCTCTTAGCTCAATTTGCATCTTGTCCGTACTCGGATGACTATCGCTTTCGGTGATTTGGATCTTTGTGTTGTATATCTCGTATTCTTGACTCATTGAGTCGCCGTTGTATATATCTACTGTGGGTTCCATCGTGGACTATTGTGTAATGATATTACGCCGTTTTCCACCCGCGAAAGTGCTGGTGAGCACCTTTGAATCGTTTCTGCGGGTTTGGCGGGAATCGCTGAAACTTGCATAGGTCCGATTCTGAGGGTGTTCTGAGTGGTATCGAGCTCGGCGGTTGCGATACCCACAAGTCCGACATGTAGGATAACCTAGCTAACGGCAGTAGAGTGTCAAAACTAGTTTGCAAAATCGGTTGGATAGTTACGATTAGGTCTGATTTTATTCCTTACCCTCTCTATTCTCCTCTTACCTCTACGCGTTTTGAATCCGCCCTCTTCTCTTTCTTCGAGTCCAGGAATTCTCGTGGTTGGGTTCCCGTCGTACCTTCAGGGTTTCGCTTCCTCCTCTGATAACGGTGTTCTACCGTCCGGTGTTCAAGCTGCCCGATGAATCCGTCTACGGTGTTACGATTCTTTGTGCCTTGTTTGTGCCTTCCGGTGTTTTCCGACGCGACGACATCATCTCGCGGATCCGATGCGATCGCATCACTCCTTTGTTCGAACCTCGCTTGTCGAGATCTTGATCGATCCCGAGTTGGTTGCATAATCGCCTATTCGTGTGCGAGTAATGGTTTGGGTGCGATGGATGATCACCATCCGACTACTCTTATCATTCGCTCTTGTACATCGAATCAGTGGATCCAGCGATTTTACTCCGTCCACGGAAGCTAGAGGTGGTTTTATTTGTTGATACCTCTACCTTCGCCCTTTTGTTTCCGGAGTGTTCCCTCGACGATAACGGACAACGACCTCTTGTTAGTGGTGTCGCGAAGATCTACACGACGAGAAGATTCGGATCGCCGCCTTCTTCCCGGTACCATGAGGCGGATCTCGAGGCGAGATCCATTGTTAGTGGTGTCGGTGTGGCATCCCGCAAAAACCACTACTAGAAAATCGCGTTGATTTTGTGCATTGCATCATCATGACCGCATGCTCATGTCATCATGCCACATTGCATTTGAGCATTGTCATCATCTTGCATCTACTCGCATAAAACTATTTTCGAAAAGCCTGGTTTTGTTTTCTAAACGCCCTGTCTTTAATTCAAAACGCAAAACCGGGTCTCCAGAATATTTTGTTTTGACTAACCACGGTTTGCAAACGGTCCGTTTAAAATGAATAAAATATTAAATTATTTTAGTGGGGGCGGTCGAACGGGCCGATTCGACCCGAACGACCACCCCAGAAATAAAATCGGCCCACCCTAAAACCCTCAGCTACCTAGTCCTAGTCTACCCCAAACCCTCCACATCACCCCGCCTATAGCAACTCGCCACCTCACCTTTGGCCATCCCCCCTCCAATCAAAAGCAGCCACCTCACCACCCAACTCTCCTTCCCTCTCCCACCTCCTCTCTCTCTCCAGCCAACCCCACGCCCTGGGTCCCACCCGCAGCCCCTCTCTCTCTTTTTCCCCCTGGTCAACCCGCACCCTCTCTCCTCCTCCTGTCTTTGGCCCCAGCCCAATGGACCCTACGACCCCCACCTTCTTCCTCCCCGCTTCCTTCCTCTCCTCTCCGCTTCCCTTTTCCCAGCCGGCAGCTCCCGCCTCCCACCTCGAGCTCACATGCCTGCCCGAGCACCGCCCCATGAGCTCCCTCCGCCGAAGCAGCCGCATCCTCCCCACGACCTCCTCTCCCCTGGCCTCTCTCTCCCACACCGTCTTCCTTCCCTCTCTGCACCCTTGGCCGTCGGGCCAGCCTCGCCCTCCTTAGCCCAGCCACCCTCCTCCCTGGCAACCGCCTCCGCTGCTCGCCCCGGGCGTCCCCGACATCCGCCGCCTCGCCACCGGAACCTCCTCCTCTCGGCTCAAGCGCGGCCGCCGCCGGACGCCTCCGCCCATCGCCGCCCCGTCCTCGCTGCTCGCCCCACCGACGAGCTCTGCGTCGCCACCAACCTCCGTCCGCCGGCCCTCCCCACCGCAACTCCCTACCCCACCTCTCCGGCCGCGCCTCCTCCGGTCCTCCTCCGCCCCGTCGTGCGCCGTCAGGCCCCCTGCACAACGCGCCGTGGACGCCGCCTGCCGGTCCCTTTCTTTCTCGCTGGTAGCAGCGCATGTCCTCGCTTTTTGTTCTGATCCGCGTGCGTGACGTCCCATGCCGATGTGGTGTTTGCTTTTCGGTGTCCCCAATGTTGCCATGAGAACACAAGGTGCTGCCGTTACACGATTCTAGTTCTTCGCCTCTGCCTGCACATTGTGGCAGTGATGTGTTGACGGCCTGCGGAAGTCGTTGTCGCTCCTTCATGTACCAAGGTCCTCTCTGTTTTCCAAGATCTTCTCCTCGAACACCTCCAAACCAACAAGATCTCCTTCTCGGACCCCGATGGCGCTAAGTTCTTCGTCGTGATCAACAAGGCCTTCGACAAGACAAGGAACGCCAAGATCTTCGATCGGAACCGAGGACACCGAGACCCCGTGTCGAACCCCAAGATCTCCATCGTATGTCGTGTCCAAGACCAGGCGATGACAAGATCTATCGATGACCGAGAACAACGCCAAGATCGCCACGGATACGCCAAACGCCGCGCGCCAAGGTCTTCATCCGAGCCAAGACCGATCGATTCGGACCCGACAAGACCTTCGCAGCGATAAGAACGACACCGGAAGAATCCGATGCACCCGACGCCAAGCTCTCCTCCGTTATCCGAGACCGATCCGTCGAACCACGGACCACGAGACCGACCCCGAACCCTGGAACCTCAAGTTCGTCGAGACCCCCTAATGTGTGAACCCTTCCCGAAGCCCTATTTTATAATGTAATACAACTTATTGCATATTGAATTGTTCATGCATGCATCCTTGTCATGTGGTTGGGGGCCTTATGCCGATTCACCTTATAATTAAATATGGGGCCCATATGCGGGCAAATCTAGCCTTATATTGGCCTCATTTAAACTTGTGTAGCGAACCGGTGCTATCTTCTGCTATGTTAAAACAACATTTAATTGCGGGGTAGCTAAATAACTTGAACCGTTTAATTAATTGTCGGGACCCTGGTTCCACTTAATATGACCTAATTGCATCGCACCTTTGCCATGCCATGCATCATATCATAAGCATGCCGATCTTTTGCCGTAGTATTAAATATTGCATCCGGTGTTTATTCTAGTGTTTGCTTCTTCGCGGATAAGGCCGTTGAGTTGATGCGAATGTCGACCCGATCTTCGGTTGAATCTTCGACAATGTTTTCAGGCGAGCATCCTCCCCCCTGTTCTACCTATCTTACTTTTATAGTATTTATTCCCCCTGTTGATCTATTGCTATCTGTGTTGCGATGCTCTAGTTTTTTCGTACCCGTGTTACCCCTTGCAGCCATATAATGCCTTGGACACATCCTATTACCTGTTGTTTGGTAGATAGTTGGACTTGCGTGTCGTAGTCGCTTGCTCAAGTGTTGTTGCGTGTCGTCAAGTACCACAGTTGTTGGAGCCTGGCCGCATGTTTGATGTTGGAGATGATCATGGCTTTACTTATCGTTCACTTTAATTACTGTTTAACAACTAAAATTGAAGTAAGTAAGCAGAGGCATCGGTGGGTGATAGATAATATTTGGTTTCGATCGCCCACTTGTGTCCGTGGGACCCGAGTACTTGATACTGTTCCTTGATTTATCGCGCTATCCACATCCGGAGGTATATGGGACCCCCGAGCGAGCTTGATTCGGTCTTATTTCTTGGGGCCACAAACTAGTTTGAGGTTTTATTTACTATCCGTACTTATGCCATGCTACTACTGTATTTACGATTGTGCGAGCACACTTTATCTGTTAGGATCGGGACACGATTCAGCGGTGTCGACAAGCCCAGTTTTGGGTTCCCGATCGTTCACGATCGTCCACCCAAACCTTGAGTCCGTCTCGAGCTAGCTTACCGTTGGGTAAGACTCAAGGTGGCCCCTGAAATATTTCTGAATCCTGTGATTGCTTTGTCGTGAAAGCCTCGTTGGGTTTTGATTTGGTTTTTCCGAGGTTGATCGAGCGTGTGTTGCTATTGGTGCACCCCGGCCGGGTAAAACTTTCTGAAAGCCGTGTCCGCGGATATGGACGACTTGGAGCACAGTATCTCGATCATAGACAAGCATAACTAAAGTAGTGCTATAAATTTGACTTTATAATGACTAGTAATCAGCTTCACTATAATGGAATGACTAAATAATACTGCCCACAATTGCTTGTTTGGAGTGTCGCTTGCGACCATTGTACCTGACTAGTAAGTATTGCAACTACAACGGAATGGCTCAATAAAAGTACCAACAACTGCTGGGTTTTGGGTTTATCTCATGCTATCTGTATCTGATTAGTAATCGTTGCAACTATCACGGAATGGTTAACTAAAAGTGCCCACTGCTTACTTTATCAGGATGATTATCTAAACCTGACTAGTAATTGCTGCACGATAATCGAATAACTAAAGCGCCAGCGTGTGAGTTTCTCGGTTGACTTCCTCGTTTGATCTCGAGGGGGAAACGCCAGGATGGGTTTGTTTGATGATAGTATCAGGTTGGTTCCGGATAGGTCCTTCTTACCCCTCTCTGATTGCCGCCAGTTGAATCGAGTCTCTATAGGTTGTTTAGTGCATCTTTGCCATGCCGCTTGATCCACCATACCTATGTGGCGAGGACCGAATCCTAGCCTCGCCGTGTCTTGGCCTCGATCTTGACCGCTCTCTCTTTTTCCTTTGCCCTTTGTCGGCACCCCTTTTGTTTAAGCAGGTTTTGAGATCGACGTCGTTAGCAGGGTTATCCTTCCGGCTTGGCCTGGGCAGGGTTATGGACGCCATTGGTTATTCTTCAGGGCTCTTAGCTCAATTTGCATCTTGTCCGTACTCGGACGCTGTATCGTTTTCCAGGTGATTTGGATCTTTGTGTTGTATATCTGTATTCTTGACTCATTGAGTCGCCGTTGTATATATCTGTTCTGTGGGTTCCATCGTGGACTATTGTGTAATGATATTACTTCGTTTTCCACCCGCACGAAAGTGCCTGGTGGGCACCTTTGAATCGTTTCTATGCGGGTTTGGCGGGAATCGCTGAAACTTGCATAGGTCCGATTCTGAGGGTGTTACAGAGTGGTATCAGAGCTCAGCAGTTGCGATACCCCACAAGTCCAGCATGTAGGATAACCTAGCTAACGGCCGAAGTAGAGTGTCAAAACTAGTTTGCAAAATCGGTTGGATAGTTCTGATTAGGTCTGATTTTATTCCTTACCCCTCTGCTATTCTCCTCTTACCTCTACGCGTTTTGAATCCGCCCTCTTCTCTTTCTTCGAGTCCAGGAATTCTCGTGGTTGGGTTCCCGTCGTACCTTCAGGGTTTCGCTTCCTCCTCTGATAACGGTGTTCTACCGTCCGGTGTTCAAGCTGCCCGATGAATCCGTCTACGGTGTTACGATTCTTTGTGCCTTGTTTGTGCCTTCCGGTGTTTTCCGACGCGACGACATCATCTACGCCAGATCCGATGCAGATTCTGCATCACTCCTTTGTTTCCGAACCTCGCTTGTCGAGATCTTCAGTCTGATCCCGAGAGTTGGTTGCATAATCTGCCTATTCGTGTGCAGAGTAATGGTTTGGGTGCGCGATGGACTGATCACCATCCGACTACTCTTATCATTCGCTCTTGTACATCGAATCAGTGGATCCAGCGATTTTACTCCGTCCACGGAAGCTAGAGGTGGTTTTATTTGTTGATACCTCTACCTTCGCCCTTTTGTTTCCGGAGTGTTCCCTCGACGATAACGGACAACGACCTCTTGTTAGTGGTGTCGCGAAGATCTACACGACGCGAGAAGATTCAGATCGCCGCCCTTCTTCCCGGTACCATGAGGCGGATCTCGAGGGCGAGATCCATTGTTAGTGGTGTCGAATTGTGGCATCCCGCAAAAACCACTACTAGAAAATCGCGTTGATTTTGTGCATTGCATCATCATGACCGCATGCTCATGTCATCATGCCACATTGCATTTGAGCATTGTCATCATCTTGCATCTACTCGCATAAAACTATTTTCGAAAAGCCTGGTTTTGTTTTCTAAACGCCCTGTCTTTAATTCAAAACGCAAAACCGGGTCTCTAGAATATTTTGTTTTGACTAACCACGGTTTGCAAACGGTCCGTTTAAAATGAATAAAATATTAAATTATTTTAGTGGGGGCGGTCGAACGGGCCGATTCGACCCGAACGACCACCCCAGAAATAAAATCGGCCCACCCTAAAACCCTCAGCTACCTAGTCCTAGTCTACCCCCAAACCCTCCACATCACCCCGCCCTATAGCAACTCGCCACCTCACCTTTGGCCATCCCCCCTCCAATCAAAAGCAGCCACCTCACCACCCAACTCTCCTTCCCTCTCCCACCTCCTCTCTCTCTCCAGCCAACCCCACGCCCTGGGTCCCACCCGCAACCCCTCTCTCTCTTTTTCCCCCTGGTCAACCCGCACCCTCTCTCCTCCCTGTCGCCTGGCCCCGCCCCAGCCCAGCGGACCCTACCACGACCCCCACCTCCCGCTGCCTTCTTCCTCCCCACGCTTCCTTCCTCTCCTCTCCGCGCGTCTGCCCGCCCCTTTTCCCCGGCCAAGGCTTCCGCCTCCCACCTCGAGCTCAGTCAGCTGCCCGGCTGGCCGCCCATGAGCTCCTCCCTCAAGCAGCCGCATCCTCCCCCACCGACCCTCCTCTCCCTGGCCTCTCTCCTCCAGCGTCTTCCTTCCCATCTCTGCACCCTTGGCCGTCGGACGGCTGCCGCCTCCCTTAGCCCAGCCACCTTCCTCCTCCCAACCGCCTCAGCTACTCGCCCAGGCGTCCCGACATCCGCCGCCTGCGGAACCTCCTCCTCTCGGCTCAAGCGCGGCCGCCGCCGGACGCCTCCGCCCATCGCCGCCCCGTCCTCGCTGCTCGCCCCACCGACGAGCTCTGCGTCGCCACCAACCTCCGTCATGGCCTCCCGCAACTCCCTACCACCTCTCCGGCCGCGCCTCCCGGTCCTCCTCCGCCCTTGCCGTCTTGTCAGCCCACTGGCAAGTGGGCCGCCTGCCGGTCCCTTTCTTTCTCGCTGGTAGCAGCGCATGTCCTCGCTTTTTGTTCTGATCCGCGTGCGTGACGTCCCATGCCGATGTGGTGTTTGCTTTTCGGTGTCCCCAATGTTGCCATGAGAACACAAGGTGCTGCCGTTACACGATTCTAGTTCTTCGCCTCTGCCTGCACATTGTGGCAGTGATGTGTTGACGGCCTGCGGAAGTCGTTGTCGCTCCTTCATGTACCAAGGTCCTCTCTGTTTTCCAAGATCTTCTCCTCGAACACCTCCAAACCAACAAGATCTCCTTCTCGGACCCCGATGACGCTAAGTTCTTCGTCGTAGATCAACAAGGCCTTCGACAAGACAAGGAACGCCAAGATCTTCGATCGGAACCGAGGACACCGAGACCCCGGTGTCGAACCCCAAGATCTCCATCGTATGTGTCGTGTCCAAGACCAGGGCGATGACAAGATCTATCGATGACCGAGAACCCAAACGCCAAGATCGCCACCGGATCGCCAAACGCCGCGCTGACGCCAAGGTCCTCATCCCGAACGCCAAGACCGATCTGATTCGACGACCCGACAAGACCTTCGCAACGATAAGAACGACACCGACCCGGAAGAATCCGATGCACCCCGACGCCAAGCTCTCCTCCGTTATCCGAGACCGATCCCGTCGAACCCTGGACCTGAGACCGACCGAACCCTGGAACCTCAAGTTCGTCGAGACCCCCTAATGTGTGAACCCTTCCCGAAGCCCTATTTTATAATGTAATACAACTTATTGCATATTGAATTGTTCATGCATGCATCCTTGTCATGTGGTTGGGGGCCTTATGCCGATTCACCTTATAATTAAATATGGGGCCCATATGCGGGCAAATCTAGCCTTATATTGGCCTCATTTAAACTTGTGTAGCGAACCGGTGCTATCTTCTGCTATGTTAAAACAACATTTAATTGCGGGGTAGCTAAATAACTTGAACCGTTTAATTAATTGTCGGGACCCCGGTTCCACTTAATATGACCTAATTGCATCGCACCTTTGCCATGCCATGCATCATATCATAAGCATGCCGATCTTTTGCCGTAGTATTAAATATTGCATCCGGTGTTTATTCTAGTGTTTGCTTCTTCGCGGATAAGGCCGTTGAGTTGATGCGAATGTCGACCCGATCTTCGGTTGAATCTTCGACAATGTTTTCAGGCGAGCATCCTCCCCCCTGTTCTACCTATCTTACTTTTATAGTATTTATTCCCCCTGTTGATCTATTGCTATCTGTGTTGCGATGCTCTAGTTTTTTCGTACCCGTGTTACCCCTTGCAGCCATATAATGCCTTGGACACATCCTATTACCTGTTGTTTGGTAGATAGTTGGACTTGCGTGTCGTAGTCGCTTGCTCAAGTGCTGTTGCGTGTCGTCAAGTACCACAGTTGTTGGAGCCTGGCCGCATGTTTGATGTTGGAGATGATCATGGCTTTACTTATCGTTCACTTTAATTACTGTTTAACAACTAAAATTGAAGTAAGTAAGCAGAGGCATCGGTGGGTGATAGATAATATTTGGTTTCCGACCGCCCACTTGTGTCCCGTAGGACCCCGAGTACTTGATACCTGTTCCTTGATTTATCGCGCTATCCACATCCGGGAGGTATATGGGACCCCCGAGCGAGCTTGATTCATCTTATTTCTTGGGGCCACAAACTAGTTTGAGGTTTTATTTACTATCCGTACTTATGCCATGCTACTACTGTTCTGATTGTGCGAGGAGCACCTTTGCTGTTAGGATCGGGACACGATTCATGGTGTCGACAAGCCCAGTTTGGGTTCCCATCGTTCACGATCGTCCACCCAAACCTTGAGTCCGTCTCGGAGCTAGCTTACTTCGCTTGGGTAAGACTCAAGGGTGGCCCCCTGAAATATTTCAATCCTGTGATTGCTTTGTCGTGAAAGCCTCGTTGGGTTTTGATTTGGTTTTTCCGAGGTTGATCGAGCGTGTGTTGCTATTGGTGCACCCGGCCGGTAAAACTTTTCTCAAAGCCGTGTCCGCGGATATGGACGACTTGGAGCACAAGATATCTCGATCATAGACAAGCATAACTAAAGTAGTGCTATAAATTTGACTTTATAATGACTAGTAATCAGCTTCACTATAATGGAATGACTAAATAATACCCACAATTGCTTGTTTGAGTGTCGCAAACTGCGACCATTGTACCTGACTAGTAAGTATTGCAACTACAACGGAATGGCTCAATAAAAGTACCAACAACTGCTGGGTTTTGGGTTTATCTCATGCTATCTGTATCTGATTAGTAATCGTTGCAACTATCACGGAATGGTTAACTAAAAGTGCCCACTGCTTACTTTATCAGGATGATTATCTAAACCTGACTAGTAATTGCTGCAACGATAACTGAATAACTAAAACTGCCAACTGTGTGAGTTTCTCGGTTGACTTCCTCGTTTGATCTCGAGGGGGAAACGCCAGGATGGGTTTGTTTGATGATAGTATCAGGTTGGTTCCGGATAGGTCCTTCTTACCCCTCTCTGATTGCCGCCAGTTGAATCGAGTCTCTATAGGTTGTTTAGTGCATGCTGCCGCTTGATCCACCATACCTATGTAGGCGAGGACCGCCAATTCTAGCCTCGCCGCAATCGGCCTCAAGATCGACCGCTCTCTTTTTCCTTTGCCCTTTGTCGGCACCCCTTTTGTTTAAGCAGGTTTTGAGATCGGCGTCGTTAGCGTGGTTATCCTTCCGGCTTGGCCTGGGCAGGGTTATGGACGCCATTGGTTATTCTTCAGGGCTCTTAGCTCAATTTGCATCTTGTCCGTACTCGGACGCTGTATCGTTTTCCAGGTGATTTGGATCTTTGTGTTGTATATCTGTATTCTTGACTCATTGAGTCGCCGTTGTATATATCTGTTCTGTGGGTTCCATCGTGGACTATTGTGTAATGATATTACTTCGTTTTCCACCCGCACGAAAGTGCCTGGTGGGCACCTTTGAATCGTTTCTATGCGGGTTTGGCGGGAATCGCTGAAACTTGCATAGGTCCGATTCTGAGGGTGTTACAGTATCATTGAGAGTTTCAAAATTAGATCCCACATTGTGTTGGTGATTTTTTGGCTTCGTTTTTGTTATCAGGAAAGTAACAAGTAATTGGTTAACAAGTTATCATGTGGTAACTTTGATACATACTAGGAGAATAGGCGGCTTCGCCCCGCCGTCTACCTTGCGTCCTGGTTCAACTTGATCGACGTGGTAGACATATGCATGTGTTTTTATCTATGTCGCTTTCGTGTATAACACATTTAGGTTTCACACGTTTTGTATTAATGCCAAACATATGTCTAAACGATTATAGGTGCCACCTCTCATTAGAACTTGCAAGCGAATTTATCAGGAAAAAACAATTATTTACGATCAAAGTGGCACTATATAGAATCATTAAAATCCCTTTACACCTGGTGAATGTATTAATCACATATGTAAAAACAAATACAGAACTCATTAACCATGAACGTCATGAAAATTATTCGAGAACTTACGTTTGTTAAAAGTGCTTAATTTTTTTTCAAGAACAGACAAAAGCATGGACATGTTTCAAATATGCTCAATAGTCCACTCACGACAAAGAAAGTACTCACATAATATCCACTCACTGGATAACAAAAAGAAGACATCCCGATCACTATGAAGAATCCTGCCTTGAACCAAGCCTTCCCTTCCAGACGAAAACGACAAAGCACAGCTCATACCGAGGACACCTTATGAGGACACCTGATGGCTCAAGCCGACATAATTGATGCGCTTCCACAACTTCCGGAATACAAAGTTGTCGCAAATCATGTTGCTGACTACGGGCATAGATTTTTTGATCCACCACTCTACCAAAGTAATCCAATGATTGAATGTTCGATCGAAAAAGAGCACCAGTTCAGAACATTTGTGCAACACATTTTTCAAAACCGCTCTACATCATTCCAGTTCTTACTCTGCATGCATCATCGATTAGAATGACATAAATAATTGAAGTTGCAATGATAGTCTTAACATAATATTTGAGCTAGATTTGTGCAGCAAACAACAAACAACCTCACACACACGCACACACGCAACACACACACGCACACCCACGAGCGTGCGCACACCCGCACCTGCACGCATACGCACGCGCATGACGCGCGCGCGCGCACACACACACACACACACACACACACAAACACACACACACACACCATATTTTAGCCAATGTTAAGGAAATCAGTAATCGTTAGCTGCTCGGTTGGCTTGGGAGTAGCGATTAATCGGAATTCGGACGATTAACTGATTTAATCGGTCGTCTATTAATCGGTGTAGCCTACAAAAATTAGCACCTAAAACACGTATGAATCCTCGGCCTTAAGCTCCCGGATGAGATCCTCAAAGCGCTCGAGCTTTTGTATCTGAGTTCTAGTCGGCAATTACGAGGAACTGGTCAACAACGACAAGGAACTAGTTGGTGATGGCTGAAATCAAGCTCCTGGCGGCAGGGATCGAATGAGAGCTTCGCAAAACCTACTTCATTGGGAAGGGCTAGCGGATGGATGGGCGATATATGTTGATAATTTTGCAACTTTTTTGACCAAGTGTAGTGGTTAATCGGGAACATACCTAGTAATCGAAGTGTCAGACCTATTAATCGGGCTACACGATTAACATAAAGGATTAGTGGTAATCGACACGGTCAGGTCCCTAGTAGCGATTAATCGACCTATTAATCGCTGATTCGGCCTATTTTTTGAAGAGTGTTTTAGCTAGACTACGCATCTGCAGGCTGCAATTACTACTCGGACAACCTTGCTCAAAGAATTTAAATTAAATCCTGGCACAAATTCATACAAAACTTCTAAACTTATGCATGAGTTAACTCGACTAATCTTAAACAGAACCATAATCAAGCTAATCTCGAAACATAAGATATATCCCAGTAACTATATTGGAGATGAAAGCTCTAAAAACTCGCACTTGATTTTTTGCAAGGTGAACACTCATAGTTAACTCCTAGTAGTACTATGTTATATGTCATTGCCAGGCCAAATTTTGGTGAACTTTTGCGACACTTGCTTTACACAGGGATAACGCATTCTACAACATGTGCAAGAAGTGTTATCATTACCCTGATATATAATCAAATTAAGCTAAACCTAAGAATGCCTATTCCGTAATAGATAAACTGATGCAACATCAGCGGGAGCGTCCTCTTTTGAGTGGGTATAAAGAGCTATTCCAACATCAGCAGCTACCAAAGATGATGGCATGATGCATCATTTATCTAATCACAAACCTGTTATTACAATAATATAATAAATCTTGTTAACTACCAAATTAGTATTTACGTCATATTATCTCCAAATAATTAATCTAGAAATATTTTTAGTAACAAATGCATGGCATTTACATATTTTGATTTTAAAAGCAGTGGAACACAACAATTTCACAGAAAGGAGTTTTGAAAGCCCGTAGAGGAGATAAATTGAATGTACCGTCTATAACACAGAAAAAAAAGTATAATTACCATTGCAGTTGTATGCCTTTCCCCTTAAAGAGTTGATATATAATGTCCAAGGTTTTTGAGTTGCCGAGTAATGAAAGTCGTTGTTTAGTCGCGAGTCGCCCTGATTTTGAGAAAACGACTCGGCCACTAAACGACAACTACATAGCGACTCGGAAAACATGATAATGCATGTCTTTTCTTTTGGAGTTAAATGAGACTTTCTGCTTTCTGGATTTAGAGACCCTAACCTTGCTTCAATTCCAACAGTTCTCCCTTGTTTTCAACCAATTATTTCCCGTTTTAGTTCAGATATGATGGTTTCCATGCTATTTGATAAGGAAGCTATAAAATATCTCTATTCTTGTTATTTTATGATGCAACCTAATCTAAAAAGAAGAATAAAATATAGAATATTAGGAAAAATATAAAGTAGAAAACACAACCAATTTGTCTCCCAATAACCCATGAGAAATAACAATGTAAGAGAACTTAAAATCTGTACCTAAATGCTTCGCTAGGTAAACGGTCTTTGTCTAGCAAAATAGAAAAGGAAGAATACATAAATAGCTCTGGGTCTAGGATACATGTTTTAAAATCCAAGGCCCCTGAAAATGTGCCTTCATATTTTAAAATCCAAGGCCCCTGAAATATGTTCACTACCGGAACATGCCTAGATTTGTGGCAAGCACCAACCAGTCTATGCAGGCTTATATGAGAGGAATTCAAATATTAATTACATTGTAATTCTTCTTGATGGAAATATCGTAATTGAAAGCCTACACAAAAAGACCAGTAGCATGGTAAATTTCCATAAACAGCACTCGTCAAATGACAATTCATTATTTTTAGGATCTAGGAGTTTTTTGCTACGAACTGATTCAATAAATTTAAGACGCTTCACAAGATAAAATACACTATGTAGGATATCTTCCAATCAAAAATTACCTGAGAAAATAAGAGCTAGCTCTCATGATAGAAGATGGGATTCAATAGTCATAGTAGCATAACTCAATGGCCATTGCAGACTGGAACAAATCAAGATAAGGTATTGGTCTATTGGAACTTGTGGAAAGTTGAAAGAAAGATTGTTTAGTTGTTTTAACCATTTTATATGACATTTGAATTCAGATGCAGCTTCCAATGACAATTTAGAAGACAATTTTATGGCTAGAAACAATAGGTAATACACATACAACTCATAAGAATCAGATTGTGAGCATAAAAGAGAACGCTTGCCATATACAACTCATAAGAAATCAGATTGTGAGCATAAAAGAGAACGCTTGCCATGTAAGAGTTAAATTTATTACTGCTTCCACAGAAGCCTGTTCTATGATAAGTGAACTTAGTACTGAAGCTGTCCAACACTAAAACAAAGGATGAAACATGAGGATGCAAAAAAGCCATAGGAAAGTGTAATGAGAATGGCAATGAAAAAGGTACAGATCAAACCACACATACCTCAATTCTGCTTAAAAACATGTGGCATATCCATTCAGTCACCGTTGCCTCAACTCATCTCATCTTCAACATTCTCTGCTGACTATATTGCTCCTTCATTGTTCTTCCTTCTGAGATGTTCCCTCTTAACCAATAGACCATCTTGAGAAAGAATCAAATATAAGATTATGGCATGATATTTGGAGCAATGACGAACTAAAGGATGCCAACTCTAACTTTATATGTATCAACATGCTACATTTTTGACAGGTTCAACATCATGAATCGAACTAATGAATAATTATTCAACTGGATTTACAGTTATATAATTGAAGTTTTTCCAACATTCTACTGATAAAATGGCATTTGAACATAGAAGTCTATAATGGCAGTTGCCCCGAAATTGTTACACAGAGCTACTACTAACCTCTTGAACATCCCCACAATACCTCTTAGGAAAACAACGTCCTCTGATATCCTTTGTACAGATATGAGAACATTATAGCCGATTCTAGCATCAGAAAACGACCGCAACAAAGTGGCCCGTCACACTCAGCAAGAAAGGCAAATCACATCAGCCACACAGCAACCAGGAAAATCTAAAATACCCCACCAGTCGACCAAGGAAGTGAAATCACCTGGTCACCTGCAGAGGCAAGAAAAACAATGCTGCAAATGCCGAAGGATGCAAAAATAGCCCATAACGCAATTGGTGGATCGTTCCTATAATCATGAGCGAGCGATAAGGATCTTGACATACTTGAGCAAGATGTACTCCATATAGAAAAAACAATCAAGGTACAAATAAAAGAGTTTCCTAAGCACATGGCAAGATGTAATTTATAGATATATACAGATCAGAAATGCATAAAAAACAAAAAAGCGACCTCGGTTAAGGTAAAATATGTTGATGCAATCTTGCCCATTGCATAAGCATTCATATTAAATTATTAATTGCAGAAAACCATATTCAAAGAAAATTTAAAGTAGGTAGTGAACAATATATACCAGAAAGCATTTTTAAGGTCAATTAAATACTAACAAAACAGTAAATAAATAAAGTGCTCAATCCTTTCATTAGATCCCGCTTTCTGCTATCAAATGAACTTTGTACTTTAAAGGTGCAGCTATTTATTCGTGATGTAGATAGCTCAACGGTGTTGTGCAAATTTATGCTCATAATATGGCTTGAAACTGTAAGTCAAGCATGCACATTTATCTCTGAAGGAGCACACGCCATTAAGAGCGCAAAGAAGCAGAGAAGAAAGGAAACTGAATGTGTGTGCCGATGGAGAGGAAAGCAGTGGAGGTAGACCACGGCCTTCAGACCGAGGTCGGTGCCTCCTCTAAGTGCCATCAAGATTGGCGACTCCACCGCGGATCCACTCGGCCAAGCCACGGCGGTCCACTCCACTCCGACGATGCCCACTCCACTCCAGGGCCGCCGCCACCACCGAGCTTCCCTCCCACCTTGGGGCGCCATGTCCATCCTTCCCGCGGCCCCACCCATGAGCCGCGACCTAAGCCATGGGAGGGCACCACACAATCTAGAACCCTCCTAGCCAGATCCATAAGGGGAGGTGCCGAGCTCTCCGGTCGGACCTCTTTCGTTGCGCCGCGAGCAGTGTGGTCATCAATGGGGCGGGGCGACAATGTATAAGGCTTCCCGCACGGGCCGCACCGCCTGCCAGACCGCACGAGGTATAGAGCAGGCACAAAACCCGTCCTCCCTGGCCCACGCGCAGCGGACCGAGGGCCATGGGCCCACAACCCTAGCATGTCTCTGCGTGCGCGACCGATGGCCTCAGCGCCCTTGCATGTCTGCACGCTTAAGTCTAAAATAATTTTCATATGGGCCATTAAGGAATATTTATCAGCAACCAGGGAAAAGGTGAAGAAACATACCACCACTTCGATTTGGCTTCAGCGTACTCAGTCAGAGGTACACTTGCATCTATTTAGTCGGATCACATGTACATAAAGTACAGGTAATTTTCTTAGATGAAAAGGTAGTTTTATAGTATTCTTGTGTGCATGTGTATGATATCCTCAGCATAACACACTTGTACTGGTTAACTGTAGAAAGTTAAAAGAACCTCTACTCTTATCAGATTACCAAAGTGCAAAACAAAGCAGGCTCCCTTGCTGTATACTTCCAACCTGAAACTTTTTTGTAAACTTCTCTCTGTTTCTAATATTTGAAAAAGACTGAATGATTTAAACCCTATTTCCAATTACAATAAAATATGAAATACGTATTTGTGTATGTATGTTTACATACCCCGTACAAAAAGACGAGAAGAAAAGGAACAAAAGTTCATTGAAACCCAAGAGAGATAACTTGAACTGAAACTCCCCTGTTTTCTCAATCTACCATTACTTTTCTGAATTAAGCATCAAGTCCACACATTAACAGGCAATAATTTAGGCTTTAATTCAGACCCTCTGGACCGGTAGCGAGGCCAGCTTGATGGCTGCCAAAACTTGCCAGGGCTACCTGAAAGGTTGCAAATGTGATCACCTGCTGGATGTTGTGGAAAGAGCAAACTATATAGTGTCTTCAGCAGAAAGTTCTCCTATGCCGATCAGGTCTTTGGTAGAGTCAAGCTACCAACATGCCGAGAGAAGAAACTAATCAAGTAATGCTGACACATACCCACATACCTGTCAAAGTGCAGTAAAATCAAAGTGAACCGCGAACCGTGGCTACGGGAAGAGGCCAAACCACTGATACATACTTGTCAAAGTGCAGCAAAATCAAGGTGAATATCCATGGACATAACCGTGGCTGCGGGAAGAGGCCAAAACCACCGAGACATTCCAGCAAACAGGTGATGGGCGACGTCTTTTTACACATAGCTGAGAGAATCGCTGGCGCAGCTTGCTCCCGGTCTCACCACGCCACTTCAGAGCGCCTCCATTGATCACCTCTCCTTATCCGCAATACCAGCCACTATCCACCGGGTGTCCCATCTCCACGGACAGAGGAGGAGGAGGAGGAGGAGGAGGAGGAGGAGGAGAGGGTGTTGGATTTGGGGTCGCGCCCGGCCGCTGCACCGCTGTTTGGAGGGGAGCGTCCTCGCGCTCCAGCCAAAGGAGAGGGATTGCCTATATACCTGACTAAACTGCAGGCCAGGAAAATTTGTCCACCGAGTAGGGCGACCATGACGGGGCGGACATGCAGAGGGACGGGATGCGAAGGAGAGAGAGGGGACGTTATATATGTCCAAATACGGTGCACGGAGGAGTTCCTCACCGAGCTTCATGTCGCCTAGCTCGACATGGAAAAGGCCATCACCCACCTCCCCTTCGTAGGCGACGAGAGTCGGGCGAGTCCACCCGGAGAGCTGGTTCCTGGGGTGTGCGCCGCGGAAAAAGAAGAGACCGGTCAGGGGAGAGTTAGAAGGCGATGGAGCGGCGACGCGGGCGGTTCTTGGCGGTGGCCGCAGGCCTACCTCCTCACCGGAAGGCACGGAACTCGGGAGAGAGGAGATAAACTCAAGTTTGGCGAAAAAACAACTCTACATATAGGTGGACCTTCCGGGCTTATCCTGGGCGTTCAGTCGGCTGTACGATTCGTGCAAGGCCCTTTCACAATTTACAGAAACCGCCCTATTCTATACCCTTTTTTATGGCTAAGCCCCTTCCTGTTCTGTACTACTGCCGCACGAAGCTGACAAGATCTGAAATCAAGAGTAGCAGGAACCAAACGACGATTAGGAAATCTCCAAAATTTTTGGAAACGATGTCCAACCATCTAAGAATTAGGATCTGTTTTGGCAGAACAATTAAGGATCCACAACAATAGCACGAACGGAAATCCATCTCCAATTCTCCATGAACAAAAGAAAATCCACATCAACAAAGAGACAGAACCCATCTGCATCAGTGAAGAGAACTCCATCTCCAAAAGGGTCACACACAATCATGGGAGTTGTTGTTGCCATCTTGACGGAGCAAAGCAGCGGGCGTTGCCGCTGGCTAGGAGCTCCACACCTTATCCCCACACAGCTCCGGTATGTTGCTTGGTTCGTGGAGGCCGGGGCTGCCTCTTCGGCAGAAAGCACAGAGTCGCAGCCTCACAGTCACAGTTCGGATTATGAGATTCAAAGATACGGTGGAGAGAGAAAAGTGAAAGAAGAAAGATGCGGCGTGTGCATCTTATAAGATGGACTTTTATACCTTAGCCGCCATAAGAAGAAGAAGCTGTACTTGTACAGGATAAACAAAATAAACTAGCACACATCTTAGAGCACTACAAGCCGTTAGATAAGCCAGGAACACCCACGACCTTGTAGAAAAACTGTGTTCTTTGTTTGGGGGTTTGATATTTTTTTACTTTTTGCAAAGGCCCACATGTCATACTCGAAAATCAGCAGTTTCCCTCGGAGGATCACGTCACGGGACCATAAGCAGAGAGGGGACGGGCTTAGTGTGCGCGGCAGACGACCTCAGAGCTCATGCATGTCACCACGCTTAAGTCTAAAGATAATGACATGACAACTTCATCATTCGTCTGGTGACAACCTTTAGACGAAAAAATATTGTTGAAACATAAGAACATAGTGTACAGTTTGGAAGAGCTGGTAAAGATAAAATCAATAGTACATATGAACCTCCAATCGAATTTATATTTAAGTGACACAACATTTTCAAGTTTTAAGGAAGCTAAACACACTCTTTTTTTATCTTCCCTACATGCATGGTATGGGCCAGTAAGCCAATGGCGCACACGTTTGCACTGTGACTAGGGTGTAATTGATAGCCCACACACCTTCGAAACAAGCTTTTAGAGCCATAATGGGCTGATTGGATGGATAGACACCTTCCACGTCATGGTCATTGTGCTTAAAAGCACTCTAGTGCCAGGCCCAGAGGAATGCTAGAATCGGTCGTTTTTCAGGGATAGGTAGGTTGGGTGTTTTTCTGCTCTCTAGTTTTGCAAGGTGGTTAAGTGAGATTACTTCCGCTCACTTTTTAAAAATCTTTATTTTAATCCCTTCAAAAAACACAACAGCGGTTCACCGTTTAAAATAA
This sequence comes from Avena longiglumis, assembly GCA_030063025.1. Taxonomy (NCBI): domain Eukaryota; kingdom Viridiplantae; phylum Streptophyta; class Magnoliopsida; order Poales; family Poaceae; genus Avena; species Avena longiglumis. Next base: position 101,942,731 of record CP125977.1, read on the forward strand.
GTACTACATGAAAATGGTACACGTCGATGATGAGAGATTCCATTTTGACAATAAGTACCGAGTTCCGTTAACCGCATCTTCTTAATTTCATGTTCAAGTTTGAAATTTTTAGATGATTTTTGTCAAAATTTTCACACACGGTTGACCGTTTTAATTTTTCTTTGAAGAGTAGCTTCGTCTCACTGTTTCGCATGTGATGCATTTTTTGATTGGGTGATATAGATGAGTATATATGCATGTCCCTAGTATATTGCAATGGTATTTATGTATGTGGGTGTTTATTTATGCATGTTCATGGGGTCATGTGGATGTATCGTAAAATGTACAACCTCTCACTTGCCTCATTTGTAGTTCATTGATTCACCGTTATCTCGCATCCTATCTGTCACTCTCTCTTACCACTAATAGAAAAACAGCTATAGATAGATCACATATTTGTGGGGTACAAAAAAGAGATTCCCCATGGGTATATACTCGTGGCACACCATATGTAGGTGTGCCACGGATAGCAATTTACCTGTGGCGCACCGTAAATGCGCCAAGGATGAGTTTTTCCCCGGCTGGCGGGGTGCCCCCCTCACTAGTAGGAAAACCCTTATACCAGTCATTTTTCTAGTGGCGTTCCAAACATAATGCACGCCACTACTTACAGGCGAAACAGTAATGACGTCGAAATAATTCGAAACTCTACCACTAAGATGTAGTAGTGGCGTCCGTGGATAAGTAAATACGACAAACGGGCGGGTACCCCACACAGTCGGACCAAATGTTATAGTGGCTTCTCTCTAAAGGAACGCCGCAAATATGAATTCTAGTGGCGATGTTGGATTCCGGGCAACACCACGGTTACCCACCAGCCTGCACGCCGACACCCTTGATTATCGATCTTGTCTCTTCTTCTCCTCTCATAGCCTGCGCGCGTCAATCATTCACACACCCTCCACCCTCTCTCCCTGCCGCAGACGGATGCCCGAATCGCTCCCACACTTGTGATCACGCCGTGTCTGGCCGCCACATCGAGACGCCTAGATCTGCTCCCCGCACCTGCGATTGCGCTCGACCATGCGCGTCCACTGATACGTCAGAAACGTATCTATAATTTTTTATGTTCCATGCTTTTTTAGCATCTACTTTGCTTTGCTTTGTCTACACTTTGAGGTGTTTTTATATGTTTTCTGGTACTAACCTATTAACAAGATGCCCTAGTGCCAGTTGTCTGTTTTCTTCTGTTTTTTGGTTCTAGAAAGGCAGAAAATCAATATCCTCGGAATTGGACGGAACAAAAGCCAAAGTCAATATTTTACCGTGGAGAACACGAAGGCAGAGTACGAGACGGAGGGGAGGCACCAGGGGGCCACACACCCTGGCGGCGCGGGCTAGCCCTAGCCGCGCCTGGGGGGGTGTGACCACCCTGGCCGCCTCCTGCCTCGCCTCTTTGCCTATAAAGACCCCCCGATGCGAAAACCCTAAGTACCCAATCAATATTTCACGAAACCTTCTGTAGCTGCCACCACCATTGTCCCTAGATCGGGGGAAACTGAAGCTCTTCCCGGCACCCTGCCAAAGGGGAGATCATCCTGGAGGCCTTCTTCTTCATCTTGTCAGCCTCCGGTATGAACCGTGGGTAGTTCCACCTTGGACTACGGGTCCATGTAGTAGCTAGATGGTTGTATATCCTCCTTTGTGCTACCATGTTTAGATCTTGTGAGCTCCGTTCATGATCAAGATCATCTATTTGTAATCATGCATGTTGTGTTTGCGGGGATCCGATGGATATTGAGATTACTATGTCATATTGATTAATTGTTTTGTCTTATTGATTCTATCATGTCTGTGTTGTTTGTGATCTTGCATGCTCTCCGTTTCTAGTAGCTATCTTGGCCAAGTAGATGCTAGTGACTCCAAGAGGGGGTATTTATGCTAGATAGTGGGTTCATGCCTCTATTTAATCTAAGGGAATTGACAGAAATCTCTAAGGTTGTAGATGTGTTGTTGCCACTAAGGAGAAAACAACGGTCTCTTGTTCATGGAACAAATGGATTGTTTACCTTACACACTTTGCTTAAAGCAGTTATCTGTTGCTTGCAACTTAATACCGGAGGGGGTTCAGATGATAACCTGAAGGTGGATTTCTACTCATAGATGCAGTTGGATGGCAGTCTATGTATCTTGTTGTATTTCCCAATCGAATCTCGTAGGATTATGAATGTCTAGTATTGCATTGTTATGCCTTGCTCAGTGGGGTGACCCAGCACACCACTGCATGGTGTAGTACACTATAGTCGTTGACATAACACCAATGAAACACTGTTCACTAATATTACATCCCTTAGAGTGGCACAACAGAAACACAGAAGGTACAATACATTACTATAGGTTACAACTCAACTCTTTACACAAGATCCAGAGAACACTCTAGGTTAAAGAGAGAGAAAGAAACTTCTTACAAAGAAGAATCAGAATAAACAACTCAGAAACTAACATACTATTAAGACTAGTATCTTAACTAATGGTCTGGCATTGCTGCTATTGTAATATACTATAGAAATAGGATCTATGACTAGAGATTATATTCCTATCTAATCAGTAACTTCGCCTTCACTTGAGTTGATGTATATGTTGACTTTCTTGACTTTATTGAAGAGCTTTAGCCTTTGATGAAGATTTCTGGAGTATGACTTGATGTAGACGTCGTCTTAATGTCTTCAGAATCTAGCAAGGGTTAAGAGGATACTTTAAGTACGAGCGTACTCAACAAGTTCACTAGAAAAGGAGTGTTTGATGCACTATATCTACAGCCACAGACCATAGGTCGTAGGCAATGCACGTTTTCGTAAACATTTCTTCAAAGGTTGCTTTTATTCTGAAAAACTATGTCCGTCAGCCTTCACGGGTTTACCAGAACTTTCATGGAGTTCCTTTCCCGCCGCGTTCGCAGCTCCTTTCCGGAACAGGGAGTAACAAGTTACAATTCTTACACTTTGCAGAGGTACGTTACTTTACTCATGAGAGACCTTAGCCTTGTTGCACAACCAAGTCATGACCTTGTCCATACTTCCTTGGTATGGGGCCCAGTATAAGATCCAAGCCAATCACTGCCCCCTTCACGACCCCGCATGCCTCCTTGGTGTACACCATGCCCACATATTGAATTACGACAATGGTTCGTACAGACCGTTAGATGCCAGAACTATCATGGGACGTTGAGGGTTCCCACCTGAAAGAACATGTTGGGCCCCCATGTGTGGTTTTGGTAATTAATGACAATCTTTATGGACTAATGTGTGTATTAAGTTATACTTGTAGGATTTGTCCATTGGCATCGCTTGGAACATATTTGATATTGGATTTGTCCATTGGCATCGCTTGGAGCATATGTTGGCTTCAAGGTTGATGAAATGCAAAGAAGATATGTTGGGCAAGCTCAATATGCGAGGTCGATGATTAGGAATTAAGAATGACATTCCATCTTGAGAAGGGCAAGACCGTCTACATCGAACTCAAGTGGAATGCTCAAGGCAAAGGTATAATCTTGATAGGTTTTCCCTTTTTCCGGTCTCACGTTGTGTGTATGAGACCGGGTTTAGGATAGATAACCGTACTATCAAGAGGGGCTCTCGTATGAGTAATTCGGTCACATCGTTCAGAGAGAGCTCAAAACTTTGCATACTTGCATCATCATTTTTGGTTGTTATTTAGCCTTGTCCATGTGAGGATATAGAGCTTGTGGTAATCTCATAACAAGCTCTTGTTCATCAAAATCGGATCTCCCATATATATCTTATTGCGATTTTGATTTATGCGGCTTTTCGGTTTCTCACCAAGTGAGGTATATCACATTATTCTACTTGATACTTTCTCACTTGGTGATAATCAATATTTCCACCTTTTATTGGGAAGCCCTTGTCGCCCTCTATCCAACGCGATTTGAATCGGGTCAATCGGAGCTTCCAGTCAAAAGTTATTGCCGTTTGAATATTTGCCTGTTGTATGCTTTTTAGCGGCGGTAGTACCGGGACGGTGATTACTACCGGCATGAAAACGCCCGCTGCTCTGTCTCGCTAGGTACCCAGATCCGGTAGTATCGGCCGGTCCGGTAGTACCGCCCAGGTGGGTCGGTAGTACCGGCCGGCCCAGTTGTTTTTCTCAGAATTGCCCAGATCCAGATCTGTTTTTCTGGCCTTGCGCGTTGACCTCGCCATTCGGGCCCGGCTGGCCCCGATCCCGCAACCTGCGCGCTCGCATGCCCGCATATGCGCTTGCCCCACTGCTGCGTCGCTGCACGGGCCCGCGCTCCCTCAGCGCTGCCAGCTGCTACAGACGGCCGCCATCGCCGCCATGTCATTGACCAGATCTGTGCCGCGTTGCATGTTGCTTGCTCGCTGCTGCCGCATGATGGTATTGTCGCCGCGCTTGCCCGCCTCGTTCTTTGGCTGCTGCTCACGTCGCGGTACCGCTTGTTTGTCGCCTGCAGAATCCGCTGCACGTCGTCTGTTGCGGGCCCGCTGCGCTGGCTAGCCTGGCCCCACCTGCTGCTGCTGCTTTCTCTCTCTCTGGCTCGTTCGCTGTATGCGTTTGTGTTCGGTCCGGTAGTACCGGCCCAATCCGGTACTACCGGTGAGCCCAGAAAAATTGCCCCAACGGCCATATTTTGGCTTAGCCCTATATAAGTCTTTTGTCCATTTTCATTTAGGGTTACTTCTTCCTCCTTTTCTTGTCCAAGCTTTGCCCCCATTTTCTTTACTCTTTAAGCTTTATTTCTACACATCCCTCCATTGATTCTTGCATATATTTGAGGGGTTGTTGGAGGTGATCTAGATCTACGTTTTAACCAAACCAAAACATCTCTTTGTGAGTGTATCTTTGGGGATCTAGATTTTGGGGGATTTTGTGTCTCTCTTTGATTCCTCCTCTCTTGTTCCCCCAATAACTTTAGTACCTTTGTTGGAACTTGAGAGTGAGGTATTTGAGCATATTTGTGGTGTTCTTGTCATTTGCATTTGTTGCATCGGTTTGAGTTCTCCTCGGAGGATTTGGTTTGAATTGCTCATTGGAGCTTGTCCCTCTTGGGTTCTTGGAACCCTAGACGGTTTTGTGGCCTTGGTGGCATTGTGGCCTTGGTGGCATTTGTTGAGGCCTTTTGTGGCGTTTGTTAGGAGCCTCCAATTAAGTTGTGGAGTTGTGCCCCAACCTTGTGAGAGGTTCCGGTTGCCACCGACAAGTGCACCGATAGTGGAAGCGTGGATCGATCCCATTGGGGTGAGATTCACCAGAGAATAAGGGAGGCCTTTTGTGACGTTGGTGGTTTGATACCACCCCCTCTCCAAACGAGACGTACTCCATGTTGGGAGGAACTCGGTAAAATATCGGTGTACCCGCGTGCCTCGGTTATCTCTATACCCGAGCTCTTTACTTATGCACTTTACATTGTGATAGCCTTCGTGCTTGAAGTAATATATATCCTGCTATCACTTTGTTGCTTGTATGGCTTAGCATAAGTTGTTGGTGCACATAGGTAAACCTTAGTTGTTTCTAGGTTGTGCTTTACAAAGTAAACACTAGTTTTATTCCGCCTTTGTTGAGACACTCTAGGAAAAGTTTTAATCGCCTATTCACCCCCCTCTAGGCGACATCCGTATCCTTTCACCACCCATATGCTGCATATCCTTTACGAATTACCAATTAATATGCATGCTACGAGTGATAACAGCCACGACCTGCACATCCGACTACATGCGAGAGGAAGAAGATACAACTGACTTCTCTGTCCCATTCCAAATCTCATGGTTAACGCGTGATATACGGTGCAGGAATCACTGGCGTCATTGGTTGTTAAGTCCTAGATAATATGTTCCTTTACCACCGGAACTTTCATAGTAGGTTATTACCTCATGGTAAATAACCTATATTCACATTATTATGAAAATAGTGTTTTCGGACCTTTTTCAAATGTAGGTGATGACAATACTGGATTTGCAAAATACTTTACAGAAAATAATCAAAGGACATGAGCAAGTGTGAACTTGCCTTTGGTGATTGCAAGATTATGCACTCACGGTGTTCGAGACAATATAAGATCCAATATCTGAAATCAACATCATTGGTCCAGTAAGGACTAATGTTTAAAGAAGTTGTTTGACACGAGAAAAACGTTCGGGAAAAGTCGAACATAGGCTACTCGAGGGGAGAAGAATGGTAGCGTATTTTTCTCATGCGCCGGGGTAAAGAAAATAAGTGCGGGCGTGCCAGTGTACCTTAGTACACAAGAAAAAGGTAGGGAAGATGCATTTCATTAATCTCTCATGGAGAAACAAAGTAGATATTCCCAATACAATGCGCTTCGTGGCCTACTTGCGCGGCCAGCCTGACTAGGGCGATTGCGATCTCGTGGTTCCCGGGGCCTCGAAAGGCACCCGGTTAATTACTCCCGCGGGTTACGCCGCGAGACACCTCCGATTAAGCCGTGTGGTCGTCTTCGTCGTCTTCGCTTCGCGTCCTCCATGCATGATGTGGTGGTGGTGTGTGTGTGGGCGGCGGCAGAGCCCGTGTCCTCGTCGGTACACGCGTCGCGAGTGGCGTGGCCTTTACTCCGGACACGCCCGCCCTCGCCATCGTGCCTCATCGGTCTTGACGGCGTCGATGCAGTTGGAGTTGGGGTAGCATGGGTCCGCTCAGCTGGGACTTCTCGACGACCAGCAGCCTCATCGGGATGCGCAAGGGGTATGCCTCGCAGGAGTAAGTGTTGGTGGAGATCGACGTCGGTGCAAAACCGACGCGCGCCTACAAGTCGGTGCAGCCGACGTGGTCGACACCTCGTCACGGTCTGACGCCGAGTTCACGGCTGTCGTCCTAAACAAGAGCGTCGTCTCACGGGCTCGTGAAGATGAAGGTGGGGTATGCCGCCGGATTGCGAGTCGGCAGTACTTTCTCCCATGCCCGACGGCTTCACGGAAATGGAGCTAGCACCGGGCTGTCCGATGGACACCCCGACGCTATCGCCTATGGCTTGCAGGGGTGGAGACGGCGATGGATTGCATACTAGCAGCCCCGCCATCACTCGTCTTCGTCGCGCCTCGCCGGAGTGAAGAAGGCGCCGGTCTCGACGGGAGGAGAGATGGCGCCGCTACGGCCTCGGGGCCGTCGTCTTGTTGGCGTCCATAGGATGTGAATAAAGGTTGGGCCGCACGCCGGCAGCCCCGCCGCCGTCTTGGGCAGCATGGTTCGTCGAGATGGACGTGGCGCCGAATGCACGTCGGCCGCATTATCGCCGTCGTCTTCGGCACGCTTCTCCGGCGTGAGGAGGTACCGGGCTCCACGCCTCCATCGTCTTTCGTGCCGCCGTAGAGCACGGTGGCGACGGAGAGGGAGATGGCGCCGGGCTGCACGCCGGCAGCCGCGCGCCCCTGAGTCCGTCGTCTTGGTGGCGGCGGAGATGGAGATGGCGTCGGGCTGCACGCCGGTAGCCGCGCGCCCTCGGGCCGTCGACTTGGTGGCGTCGGAGATGGCGCCGGGCTGCACGCCGGCAGTCGTGCGCCCCCGGGTCCGTCGTCTTGGTGGCGGCATCATCAGCCGCACGCCCTCGAGGCCGTCGTCTCGGGCGCGGCTTGTTGTAGTGGAAACGGCGCCGGCTTGCACGTCGGCAGTCGCGCCGTCGACCGTCGGTGTGGCTCGCCGGAGTGGGGTGACGTCGTCTTGTCCATGGGTTGGACGTATCCGCCTCGGCGCGGCACCGTGTGCTGATGTGCGTGTATGCTGTAGAGAAAGAGAGGGAAGGAGAAAGAGAGAGAAACTTAGCCGTCATTCTTACCATTGGGAAGAGTTGGCTTCATCTCCATGGCTTCGTCGAGGTTGGGAAGAGCTTGGGTTTGTGTATGGAGGGATTTATAGATTGGTTCAGATTGGGTATGTGTGGAATGGATTGGATGCTAGCTCGTTGGTGAATGGATTCTAAAGTGTACGTGAGGCGCCAGTGTAGATGGACGAGGCGGCTGCGAGCTATTTCTGGTGAATCTGGGGTGTTTTCCCTAGCGATCGTCCGGGCGCTGGCGTCGTGAGTCCGGGTCTCCGCGGCTCGCGTCTGGGTGTGTGCCTTTTATAGAAAACAGGCGTGGGCAGGAGAGCAGGTTTCCGTAACGGAGCGACGCGCTCGCACCGTCGGCAGTTCCGATCTTGTGGCTCAAGAGATAAGCACGCCAGTCATTTTTTTGGCGTAATCCTTATCAGCTGGCTGCTGGTGCTAATCCTCTGATCCGTTGCGCGCGCCGCCTCGACCCTTGACCGATCTGCATCGTGCCGTGAACCAGTACCTTGTACATACGTATGTCAACCGAGTTGTGGACACGATGTTTATGCAGCAGCTAGGCACGTACATGCGTGCAAGCTGATCTCCATGTGATCACGTACGAATCCCTGGACATGCATGGTTGTGACGTTCAGCTTGTGGCCCTTCTTAAGTACACGTGCAAATGTTTAGAATTTACACTGTTCTGAAATATTTCCATGGATTATAATTTTAACACGTAAAAAAAACTCATCAAACAGATGCCCCCTCACCAAGTAGAGTTCGAGCGCGAAGCGAATCGGACTCGACTTGGTGAGAAACAAAAATTGGCGCAGATATTTCATCGCAGCCTTGATTTGATATGTAGAGGTGGTGTGGGTGAATCCTTCCACATTTGTATCCGTTTGAGAAAATTTGCTGGGCCATGTAGCAGCCATGGCACCGATCAACAAGACATCCTCAGTTTGCCTCCGTTGCACAGCGAAAGACCATGCTATGTCTTGGGAGGAAATTTATCGACCCAGTCGCGACCGCATAGCTGCAGCGGTGCCAACCGACAAGATCGTACGGTTTCACAGATTCGTGCTAGCCGCACTGGTGCACTGCACTGCTCCGGTATCTTCATGTGTCGGTGTAGATGAGACGCCGGGAAGACATCAGCGTCGACACCACCCCCGGTGTTGCCGCGGTAGACTGGTGGAGACACTTGAAGTTGAAGGTGTTTGGAGTATCGCGTACGTCCAATCGTCATTCCGCTTGTAAAAGCATATGACCAAGCACATGGGCCGAGTATTTGCTCGAGGAATAAAACCCACAAGAGTCAAAAAACACGAAATCGAGAGAAAAACATGGTTTTGGTTTTGGACTTTTAAAATGTTGGCTTTCCGTTATACACTAGCTATATGTGTGATATTGGAAAAGGCCACCAAAGGACTTGTCTTCGAGAATCGTCGCAAGACCATGACGATTACGACTTCGTCCTTCCGTGTACGTGTGTGGAGACGCCGTCTTCGGAGATGCTTCCAAGAGGCGGTAGAGAATCATACTCTAGCCCATCCTGGTACCGAGGAGCCCCACGGCTCAGCCATGCCCCCTGCACGATACCCTGCGAACCCAGAGACTTGGGCATGGTAAAACAAGGGAGTAAGGCTTTGGGACAACAGCTCTGAAACTTCCGCGCCTTATTGAGAGGTGGTGAACAGCTACCTTCCGCCTTCCTTCGAATGGTTCCCTTATGCTCGGTACGGTTTAGACTTGCGTCTTGGAGTTTATGTATTTTTTTTCCTACGGGGATTGCTTGCGAGGTCCACTTGGGTGATCATGGACTTCATGAGATTGCTTGCGCTCTTGGAGATATATATATATTTTTTTGGCTTCACCTTCTGAGGTTCTCTTCTTCTTTCTTCGCTTGGGGAACCATCTTGGGAACTTGGAAGGCACCGTTCACCTTGGTGGACTAAGGAACCCTCTTGGCACTTTATCTGGAGCTTTTTGTGGCACACCCCAGGGTTGTCACGCGGCTACGCACCGAGTCGGGCAGCCTTTTCATGATATTTTCCTATGGTCTTCCCCAGGGTGTGAGCCTCTACGAACACGAGGCACGCCGGGGGGCATGAGGGGCGTGGAGTCTTGCTACGCTGAAGTGCCCAAGTGATCTTCTCCACTACCTCTGGAAGCATGCACTCGGTACGTGTCGTGCTTTGTGGGTGTAGGTGTCGCTCCACTTGCAATTTGGCACCTCGTGTCGCCCTCCGACAAGTCCTAAGGCAGCCAAATCTTCAATCACCAGCACAGTATGTTTAGGGAAAGCCAGTTTTTTTTTTGTTATTGGGGGAAAACAGATGATCCACACTATGCAAAGGAGAATGCATCATGGACTTGAGCCGACTAAAGGACTCCCCATAGAAAAAAAACAGAAAAATAAAGGCAACGGAAGAAGCAAATATTTAGCAGAAATATTTTTTAAGAAACCTTCCGTTGATTGGAGGCATGGGCCAGGCTCCTTGAGGATCGACCAGCTGGTATGCACCCCCGTCGTAGGCTTGCTCGATGGCGTAGGGTCCTTCCCACTTTGTATCTAACTTCCCCTTCGTCTTGTGCGTGATGACGATGGGGCGCCTGAGGACAAGCACTAGCTCGCCCTTCCGAAGACGCGTTGCCTCACGAGCTTGCCGTAAGCTCTCACCATGTTTTGAAGGTAAAGCTCCAAGTTCTGCAGGGCTTGGAGACGCTCCTCCTCCAGGGCGTCAAGCTCCTGTAATCGCAGTTGTACCTGGTCATCTTTGGTGAGTTCATCTTGGATGGCGACACGAAGAGAGGGTAGCTGGACCTCCAATGGAAGTACCGCCTCACTCCCATAGACGAGGGAATAGGGTGTAGACTGAGTTGGGGTACGGACTGTAACGCGGTACGCCCATAGAGACTCGAAGAGACGGCGGGCGATCAGTCCTTCTATGTCTTGTCACCGTCTTCTTGAGTATCTTGCGAGCGTCTTGTTGAAGGCCTCGATTGCTCCATTGGCTTGAGGGTAGTAGCCGGTGGAGTAGTTCCACTTGATCTTGTACCGCCATGAACTGTACATCTTGTTGGATTTGAATGCCTTGCCGTTTCGGAGGTGATACGGTGTGGTATCCCAAAGCGATGTATGATATTTCGCTCTAGGAAGTTGATGACGTCGCTCTTCACCTCCTCGCGGGACAGCCTCCGCCCACTTGGAGAAGTAGTCCGTCGCTGCAAGGATGAAACGATGGCCCTGGATGATGGCGGGTCGATGGGTCCGATGACGTCAATCCCAGGCCGAATGGCCATGAGGGAATGGTGGGGTGTAGAGGAACTGGCGGTGATGCTTGAAGTCGCCATGGATTTGGCAACCATGGCATGACCAGCTACAGGAGGTCCTTCATGATGCCGGGCCAATAGTACCAGCCAGCGTATGGCATGGTACATCTTGGCTCCACCTTGGTGTCCACCGAGACCCGTGGTGCACCTCTTGTAAGATATTTTGGATTCATCTTGGTTGGCCTCAAGTAGAATCTCTTGCCCATGAGACCGTCGCATAAGACACCGGCCTTATATACATAGGGAGGAGTCGCGTTGGAGTTGGCGCCTCGACGGGTCGCTGGAGGCTGCTGCTTGAAGTAGTTGAGGAAGGGTTGTAGCCACTCGTCCTCCTCCACGACATTCGTCGTGATGGTGTTGACTTCCCCTTCCTCCGGGATGAGCTCTAGGACAACGGGAAGAAGCCACCTTTCTTCCACCGTCACTTGCGTGGATTTATCACCTGGGAGCACCGGTCTACGCCTTGATTTGCCAAGGCATCGACAGGTGCATTCCTGCTTCGCGGGACATGGAGAACTTCAACATGTTGGAATTTCTCCATAAGCTTCCGGGACGCACCGTAGTATGGCACCAGTTAAACCGCTTGCCTCGTAGATGTCGTTGACTTGCCGAACGATGAGCTGGGAATCTCCATAGGCCCGTAAAGAACGGACCTCCATGGAGAGTGCTAGGAGGAGGCCAAAGATGAGTGCCTCGTACTCCTCCTCATTGTTGGAGCATTCTTCCTTGAGAAGGGAGAATGAGTGATACATCACCCCTCCTTGTGGAGTCTTGAACACCAATCCTGCTCCTGCTCTCCGCTTGGGAGTGCCATCAGGGTCGGCCTCTGTGCGTGAAGCACCATCGAAGTAGAGCTCCCATGGAGCCTCGACCTCCGCGGTGAAAACCTCCTCGTCGGGGATGTTGGTAATGAGCGGAGAGTCGTCGGGGACGGGATGCGCCGCAAGGAACTCCGCTAAGGCTTGGCCCTTGGTCGCTTTATGAGACACAAAGGTGATGTCGAACTCCATCATGAGCAATGGCCATTTCCGGAGTCGCCCCATTAGTGCGGGCTGACTTAGCACGTACCTTATGGGATCCGCTCTAGCGACGAGCTGGATTTGGAGTGCTAGCATGTAGTGCCTAACCTTCTTCAACGCGAATATAAGCGCCAAGCATAACTTCTCTATTGGAGAGTAGTTTCGCTCAGCGCCCACCATGGTGCGGCTCAGGTAGTAGCAAGCCACCTCCTTCCCTTCCTCATTGTGCCGAGCGAGAAGAGCACCTATTGAAGTAGGTTGCGTTGCAATGTATAGAATAAGAGGCGCTTTTACGTGAGCTGCCAAAACAGGTGGGTTAAGTAAGTACTTCTTGATGTCGTCGAATCCTCTTTGACACCCTTCATCCCATACGAACGGAGCTCCTTTCTTCATGAGACTTGAGAAGGGTTGGATGCGTCCAGAGGTTGGAGATGAAGCGACGGATGTCGCCAACTTCCCTTGTAAACCTCTCAATTCCTTGAGATTACAAGGTGGTGGCATGTTGAGGATGGCCTTGATCTTCTTGGTTCGATCTCTATGCCTCGATGATGGACAACGAAGCCTAGGAAGAGGCCCGATTGAACGGCGAAGGCACATTTCAACGGGTTCATCTTGAGCTGGTGTCGACGTGGCGCTCAAAGATGACCGGAGGTCCTCTGATGATCCCGGTCCTTGGTCTTCACCACCATGTCATCTACGTAGCACTCCACGAATGGTGGATCAGGTTCCGAGGATGTATGTCATGGCCCGCTGGTATGTCGCACCAGCATTCTTCAAACCGAATGGCATGACGGTGTAGTAGAAGTTGCCCTTCGGGGTCCTGAACGCGGTGTTGATGGCGTCGTCCGGATCCATCTTGATTTGGTTGTAGCCTGACGAACCATCCATGAAGGATAGCGCACCATGGCCCGTGGTGGAGTCGACGACCATTTCCGTGATTGGCAGGGGAAAGTCATCTTTGGGGCATGCTCGATTTAGGTCGCGGAAGTCTTGGCACACCCGTACCTGGCCATTCTTCTTCTCCACGGGGACGATGTTTGCGATCCACTCGGTGTATTTCGCCTCTTTGATGAAATCTGCAATGATTAATTTATCGACCTCGGCGATGACTTGGTCTTGAAACTCCGGACGCAAGCGCCGCAGAGGCTTCTTGACGGGGCGGTGTTGCGGGTCAATCGCCAGCTTGTGTGTAGCGACACGAGGGTCGAGCCCCGGCATCTCTTTGTAGCTCCAAGAGAAGCAATCTCGATACTCCATCAAGAAGCGTCGATAGCTTTCCCGTTCCTCTTCCGTCAGCGTGGAGCTGACGAAAGTGGGACGTGGATCGTCCTTGGTTCCGAGGTTGACTTCGACAAGTTCATCGATGGTGGGCTGACCACCGTCTTCCATCTCCTGTGGAGCCAGCGTGGGTTCGACCTCTTCTTCTTCCTTGACCGGCGCGTCGTCGATGGAGTTTTGGCGGTGAAGGCCCTGACGTGACAGTTCCATGTCGTCTCGTGAAGAGACAGACGTAGCATGGCACGTGACTTGTGCGACGCCATTGAGTCCTCCTTCTTCTTCATCGTCGTGGCCACCCGGCTGAGTGTACCCAAGCCCGAACTTGGTCCGAGTCTTGCCCTTCTGCTTGATGAGGTCCTCGGCTTGCCTCCACCATGCCTCACAAACCGCGGGTGGCGGCGGTATTCTACTGTTTTGCCGAAGCGTGAACCCCGCCTTCTCCAGCAAGCGAGCCATCTTGGGCTCGGCCTTCATTGTGGATAGTGCTTCTTCTGTATCACGGCGAGGTTGGGGAAGCTCAAATATGGAGTCACAATGTTGTACCTGTGGAACTTTATAGAAAATGGTTTGGGTTCTAGACCCATATGAACTTGGGATAGCCCAAACCTCCAATGGAGAAGCCGTGGATATGTAGAGGGATGGGGGCTGCATGACACGAGCTCCCCGCGCAGCTTCCTCTATCTCCTTTATTCTCCTCCTAACCACCCCCGAATGAGTGGGTGCACCTTCCACTTTTGGAGTGTTGCGCACCCGCAGTGTGATCGTAGGGGGCGCATCACTGCTGTCGATCAATGCCTTCGGTCCTTCCTGGGCACCTGCAGAGCCGCCAAGTGTTAAACAACTAGGATCTTGGTGCTCCGAAGTCGATGAAGATGTAGGAGCCTCTTGTAGAGGCGTCATTGCCGACCTCAACGTGATTGGCGTGGCTGTACCTTGCCTTCAATAGCAACGGGCTACCGGGCGTGAGAAGAGCTTGCCCCAGCAATATCGGGGTAGAGCCCCATCCGTCCCCGGAAGGGCTTGTAGTCGTGTTGCAGTCGAGGAAGATCGCCTCGCCCGGGGTTCCTTCTGCGAGAGGAGGAACCCCGTGCGTCCGCGGGGGAGCATGGTATGATGAGCTATCGTGCTTCGACGACTGGCGCAACACCCGGTTTGATTAAGACATCAACCGCTGGTGTTGTCCGCCCGACATGTTGGTCACTGTCTTCGACGGGGAAGTAGTACTTCGCATCTGCATGATGCGACTCTTGCACGGTGTAGGGGTTGGTGTTGCCGATGATGCGTTGTTGTGTGCCGTTGCCGTCGAGGAACTTTAGGCATTGGTGAAGGGTAGAAGGCACCACACGATACTTGTGGATCCAAGGCCTCCCTAAGAGAGCCGAGTAGGAGGTGTTCGCTTCGATGACGAAGAACCGCACCTTGAAGCTGAATGTAGACATCTGGATCTTCACCATGATGGCCCCCAGTGTTGGCTTCCCTTGGTTGTCGAAGCCGCATATCATCACGTCGGTGGACTCCAGGTCGTCCACCGTGAAACCTGCCCGTTTCAAACTCCGGACGGGCAGTATGTTCACGGCAGACCCTGGGTCGATGAGGATCCGACGAAGATGCGCGGCCCCAATGTTTCCCTCCACGTAAAGTGGGCGGTTATGGGCACCATCTTCTATGAGATTGTCCTCTCCATCGAACGTGATTTCATTCACGAACAAGGGATTGGCAAAGAGACGATGCTTCACCATGCACACTTCATAGATCTCCGGAGCCTGGAGCGCCTTGATGAGGGCTTCACGCAGGTTTGGCACCAGCATGAGCGCATCGTGCACACTCAAGAGCGCTGGAATTCGCTTGAGGTGGGCGATGATGTTGTAATCGATGTCCTGTGGTTTCGCCTTCCCACCATCATGCGCTTCTGGTGCCTCTTCATGCGGTGTTTCCTCCTTCTGGGCCGCCGGCTTGTCCACTCTCGTTTGCTTGGCCTTCAGGGGGTCGGGTAAGACCTTTCCCCCACGCAAGTTCATGTTCACCTCTTCCACCTGCGGGTTCTTTGTGGCACTTTTGGCGTGGAACGGCTCATGCTCTTCAGGAGTGAACATGTCGTCCGACTCGGAGCTGGGCACGTCCTTGTAGTCGAGGACGACGTTGCAACTCACCATGTTTCGTGCTTGAGAGGAGCGAGCCTCATCTTGTACTCCTTCGACACCCTCCGTTGGCCCTTGGTCCCAACCATGGGGTAGGAACTGCGCCAAAGTGCGTATTCCCCGCCCTGGTCGAGGGAATGACTCATCTCCCTCGGACTTGGGGACGAACCTCGGTGGGGGACGACGTTGGCTTGGATCAACTTGCCTTAGAATTGTTGGGGGAGCGCGTGTTGATGATGTCGGACGAGGGGGTCGAGTTGGAAGGTCCCTTGGGTATGGCTTCCGACGGACCGTGCTCCAAGGCTTCTCCATGGACATGGCTGGTGTAGAATCCTGTTGAAGGATAGGTGTTGATGCTGTCGCCAGGACGAGGTTGGGTAGTTGGCCCTCAACTTGTGAGAGGGGCGCCCATCCATCTTCATATTCATCGCCTTGCCTTGATGAAGAGGGCACAACTATGCTTACCATGTTCACGGCTTGGTAATCTGGATTAATAGCTTCCGGGTCCAAGTTGATCCTCTTTTCATTGACGGCTCTCTGGAGCCATTCCTTGAAGGCGACACAGTCCTCGATGACGTGTCCCACGTACCTATGATATGGGCAAAACAAAGCATTATCTGTCATCCCCAGTTGATCGGGTCTTCGAGCTTCTGGAAGGTTCAAGGCTCGATGTTCCATCAGCTGGTTGAACATGTCCTTCACCAGCTCTCTGCGGAAGATGTATTGTTTCTTGAGAAGCTCTTGCATCGTGGGCCGTTGCCTTACTCCAGCTTGCTCGCCTCTTGCACCCAACATTGGCACATTGCCTTGGGGCGTGGAGGAGAAGACCCTAGTGGCGTTTGCCTCCGCCGGTGCCTTCATCTTGGCCCCATTATTGGTTGGCTTGGATGTTGATGCGAAGCGCTTGGACGGGTCGAATATAGTGGCGTTCTTGTAGAGCTCCATGATGCATGGTGATTTCTCGAACTCAAGCTTCGTTCTGCCACCGCCGTAAGAAACCTTGAAGGTCCTAGGCTCACGAGAGACCTCGAGTGACCAATGTTGTTGCATCCCATGGACACACCTCTCGCTGGCATCCTCAAGGTGCCTCTCCCGAGCGAGCCGCACATAGCTGTTGCGGAAGCGAATTACGTACTCGTCGATGGACTCATCTCGTCGTGATAACCTGCAAGCTCGACCGGAGAAGTCCTTCTTCATGGCGACGAAGTGCTTCTTGAAGACTTCCTTCATGCACGACCAACTTTCGATGGATCCAACCGCGGTATACGATGGAAGGGCGGGGCGTTAACGACCCTGAAAATTGTCGAAGGAGAAGTGACGCGTTGTTTGTAGTGTCCCCGCACGCCGCCTCGAAGTACGCTAAGTGCTCCCTTTCATCACCCGTCCCGTCGAATTGACGAAACTTTGGTGGGTGCCACCCTGCAGGGAATGACACCAGGTCGTGCCATGATTCATAGGGCTTCTCCAGCTCGCTCCCCGTGGTGCGAGGAGCATTATCGACCTTTAGTTGCTCGAATCTTTTGTCCACCATGTCTTTAAGCATGTCGTGGTAGCCTTTCAACATGCTTTGTTGTGGCGTTGTGTCGGCTGGACCAGAGGGTCTAGCCCACTGGCGAGCATGTGTGCTTGTTTCTTCGTGTTGGCGCTCATGATAGGGTGGCGCACTTGTTAGAGCGCCCGCCTGCAACTCTTCCACTTGTGGGTCTACCACTCCTGGTGGTACACTTTGTGGCGGGACACCGTTGTTGTTGCTGTTGTTCATCATGAGCTCGATGAACTGGTCGAGTTTTGATGTCAATTGATCAATCTTCTGGCGCTGCTCCTTCATCTCTTCTTCCAGTGCAGCTTCTCTCCCCGCCGCTGCACTAGCCTGCGCGGATGCAGAGCCGTTGTTCTTTCCACCGTCTACCGCCATGTGGGCTGGTGCGGTATGGAGATCTTCAAGGCCATCTTCACAGTCTGATAGGACCGACGGGGCGAGCTCGTGGTATGGAGGGGAGTTTGTAAGTTTCTCCAACGAAGAGGTGGAAGAAGAGTCGGAGAAGCTCTCTTCATCGTCAGCGTAGTCGTTAATCCCTTCCTCTCCGGTTGATCTGTTAGCTACACCTTGAAGTGCGACAGACCTTAGCCGCGTCTTGGCTCCAGGTCGACTTGAAACCTGCAACAACTCGTCGGTATCTCGTGGGAGCCTTGAGGTGACGTCGGTGTAGCGTCGCGGCAAAATGTTCAGGTGATACCCCGAGCCTCCATCGGAAAGTGAGCCTTTCCCTGCCATGATGGGAAGGCATGGGGCAGTGGATCTTGCTCCCTCTTCCCTTGTGGAAGCGTTGGCCTTAGCCTCCGTGTCAGTGCCCTTGAACCATGAACGTACATGGCCGAGGCGTGGCAAGAAAGCCTTCTTGAAGTCAGCTTTGGGGTTCGGCACGATCTCCTCATCCGAGGGATAGCCAAACTCGTGGGTGACTTGAGGAGGTTGCCAACCATCGTTTGGCTCAAGCCTTGGGCGCCTTTAGCGATGCCGCACAAAGCAAGGTTCTTCTTTGTTGCCTCCTTTTCCTTTCCATCCCCCTGCTGAAGGGCATCATCTCCAATCTTCTCGTCTCCTTGCGGAGAGGTAAGCGAAGGTTTCGTGGGAGGCATCTCGTCTTTTCCCGGGGCAACGGAGGTTGAAGCCCCAAGATCTGCCTCGGGGTTGGAGGAAGTTGCGGCTGGAGTCTCCTCGACGCCCTCCATTGGCGTGGCTGTCGGTCCTGGTGTCTTTTGCCTTCGAGGAGGCGAAGATGACGACGTGTCCATCACTTGTTCATCGCCTTGTTGAGGATTTGCTGAAGGAAGCGGTTGTGGAACCGCTTCGCCCTTTTGTTCGACACCCCCTAAGGGCATCTTGCGTGGTTTTGGAGCGAGGCGGCTGAGCAGGTAATTGTACCGCTCGTGCCGCTCTAGGTTTGGAGAGATGCGGAAGCCGATCCTATCACTTTCTTGAATGACCCCACCATCGGGTCGTACCCGAACTTGGGTATGGCGGAGCACCAGGTCTTTGAGTTCTTTGTATAGAACTTGGCGATTCCTCCGACGCCTCTCGCGCTTGCGTTGGTTCTCTGTGAGGACCTGCCAGGTTCTTGAGGATGCTGGTGGAGTTGGTAGAAGAGGCGGTGCAGCTCGTGGCGTTGATGTGGTAGGCACGTCCCTTGCAGGGCGCACTTGGAGTCTCTCTCCACGCCTAGGCGGGGATGAAGGCCGTGGTGGAAGTGCATCTCGTGGGGGATCCCTAGGTCTCCACTGTTGAGTGGGACGAGGGTCCCTCTCATCATCTTGATGTCGTGACCAACGGTTCCAACGTGGGGGCATGTTAGGATGCCCCCGGTGTGCATGTCTGATGGGTGAAGGTTGGCGTCGGGGCGCCAAGGTATGGCGCTCATGTTGAGGACGATGACTAGGGGCTTGGTGCCTAATCCTGCCCCTAGCTGGTGCTGATGAAGAACTTGGCGCTCCTTGCTCATGGAGCCGCCTCTGGATGCTATTCATTTGATCTTGCAAGCGGCGGAACTCCTGCCGTATTTCTTCTCCGCGTGGTGCAGGTACCTCGTTCCGAAGAACGGCGAACCTGTTGTCATTGGGGATGGTGCGACCATTGATCGCCGAAGTGTGGCAGCATGGTGCACACATGCTTCTTCGAGGATCTTCAAGGTTGATGGAGAGCGTTGGGCCTGGCAAGACGGACTCTTTTCGGGAGTACCGTTTCCAGAACTCCTTCATGATGGCTCTTCTCACCACCAACTTGACCTCTGATGGTTCAGTGCTAGTACATGTGAACACCTTGTCCGCGAGGTCCCTTGCTCCGAGGGACCAATCTTCCGCAAGAACCGTGCTCCTGGTGATGCGAGAGCTTAATAGCTGGTGAAGGTGTTGTACCTTATGGCACTTCCTCCTGTAGTTCCTTAGTGGATGCGGGCTTTCTGACAAATGGGCGTTTGCCATGAGTCTCCGCAGGTCATCGGAGGTGGCTTCCAAGACTCCAAGAAGCTCCACTCCGGTGCGCCTAGGTGTTGGCGTCGGCAGCTCCGGTTGCAAATGCGGGGTAGGGGCGCGAAGTGACACCGCTCTCGCCCGCTTGTCGGCGATGTTGGAAGAGAGGCGTTGGGGCGCCCCCATGTCCCCTTTGACGTCATGTCCCGTTGACTCCTTGTTGCCTGTCAAAACTCACCGGCGGGCAGCGACGAGCAACACGAAGAGCCGGGAGGCTCCCAGAACTGCTGGTGGGCCCTGGTCCCTCGGGCGACGGCCCGCAAAACTCCGGCACACGTCCTGGCTTGGTTCGAGGGCGTGCCACCTGACCTATACCTGGCCATGAAGGTGAAGGATTGCTCCGATTGATTTCCTGCATGGTAAACAAGTATACGTAAAATTCGAGCCGTGACCGGCTCCGTTTTCCACGTGAATCGGCTCCTAGAGCCGATTGCCCCATGGTTCGCATTAGATTTACGATAACATGGGGTTTTGCTTGATCACTACAAGTTAAATCGATCTCTGACGGTTTAATGTTTTCACCACGTAACTGGGCGTCCTACCGTAATTGAGCACGATATGTACAAAGATGAAGAATATTAACCCTAGAGGAGGCCTAATAACCAACGTAAAGTCACTTAACGGAACAACTTCTCTAGAACGAATAAGCCACGTCCTTACGTACCACTGGATCGTTCAACCCGTTTGTAAGGCCTGACTACGTAGATATCAAACTAAACCTTGGCGAGCAAGGCACAACCATAACAGATCGAATCAGCTAAATAAAGATCAAGCAAGGTGCTACCCTTGCACTTGGGAAAAAGGTGCAAAGGTAGCGAGACAACTTAGAGGTAGCATAAACAATTATAACGGAAAAGCACCGATGCTAGCCTCAACAAATCTACGATAGTAGTGTTACTCGCCATCAAAAAGGCTTCAGTACGAGTAACACTAAATAACGATAAGTAAAGATATCTTGCCTAGATCGCAAGATGCGATCTAGGCAAATATTACTACCGAAAGAAACCCTAGAAACAAGGGGTGGCGATGCGCGAGATTGTGTTTGTTGTGAACGTGATTGTCCTCCTTTTCTTGATAACCTTAGGTACATATTTATAGTCCAGGAGACTCTCTACTTTTGGAATAACTCTACAACTCTATCTTTACCTAAACGAAGCGGAACCTAAACTGAAACGAAACCTACTATGATACAAGATACACGGGCAGTTTAGCCCAATTCTACGTACTAGGCCGATCCAACAACACGTTGAATATACGCATCTTCCAAGCCCATCTTGATCACGGCCCATCTCCTTCGTTGGCCAAAATATGGCGATAACACATGCCCCCCTGGTTTTGGCAATGATAATTCCAAAACCACTCTGTGTTTTTTTTTCTTCTCCTCTTTTTTTTTGTATCGGGCTGCGCGTTGACAGAATGCGTGGCAGAACAGAATCGTCACGCTACCCTTCATCATGATGCCCTGTCTTCTCAACTCCTCCGCAGTGCCTGATTTGACGATTTTGGCAGCGCAATCTGGGAAACCGCTATGGCATTGAACCGTCTCTCCACTATTACCCTTATTTAAATTAAATAGCGATTCGCGGTCCCCATCTTCCTCCGAGCCAAAAACCCTCTTCCTTCTCCGAAAACCCTTCTCCTCCGCCATGGCTTCTTCCTCTTCGCCGTTCCTCCCGTCTTCCATGACATCGGTGACCGAGCCGGCGCGGGCACCCACCCACGGCGTCTGATACTTCGCCCACGATGGTGGGACGAAAGGGACTGGGATTTCGCCGTCTGGTCGGAGTACGATGCGTCCCTGACTGACGGCGAGGAGAGCCTATAGTTCCTCGTTGACGGGGAACTGGAGGCGAAGAGCAGCGACGGCGCTTGGGATTGGGACGGCGTCGAGTCCTCCGACGAGGAGGAGGAATCGGAGGAGGACACCTCCTCCGACGAGTACCCGACAGCGCTTCCGCGGGTCAGCGAGGACACAAGATGACGACGAGGATGAGGAGGTCCCCGGGCTTCTTCGGCAGGTGAAGACGACGGCGGCAAAGAGCGAAGGCAAATAAGAAGGCGGCGGCGACGGCGGCGATCTCGCCCTTTAGATTAGGAATCGATGGCAACAGCGAGTAGTAGGCTCCCTTTGTAATCAATCATCCTTTTGTAAGCAATCATCTTTGAATGAATGAAAATCCGTTTCCCAAAGATTGTTCTGTTTTGCCCCAATTTTGCCGAAGCGAAATAGGTCGATGCTCCAGAAGTCGATGACACGTATCGCTTTCAACATCTGCGCATACTGATCAAACAAGTCAAATCGCAAGAGCCGATGACTACCCATCGGCTTCTCCCAAAAACGTTGATTGGGTCAAAACTTGGTCGCATCTTTAGGCACATTAAAACGGCCACTTCTTGGTTTCAAACGATGACCTGCGACCTTTCTCAAAACGGGCGACCTGCGCCCTTTTTCAAAACGGGCGACCCAAATCTCCAATTGCCCATCGAAAAACGTGCTCTGAACAAACAACTAGTGACAAGCAAGGATGAAGATGACGAAGCTGAGATCGCCGAGGTGGATCGTGTCCATCTTGGCCGCCCTCACGCCTTCGAAGCATTTCTTCAGTAGCTTGTATGTGCGAACTGGCACCTGTTTGTAACATGTGTGAACCTCTA
Source organism: Avena longiglumis (assembly GCA_030063025.1). Classification (NCBI taxonomy): domain Eukaryota; kingdom Viridiplantae; phylum Streptophyta; class Magnoliopsida; order Poales; family Poaceae; genus Avena; species Avena longiglumis. The sequence goes on from CP125977.1 coordinate 101,964,966, forward strand.
AAGTCGATGACCGTGCATCGGCTATACATTTTGCTTTTATTCGGCTGATTTTCAGCATCGGCCCCCACATTTTTACTGTCCATCGTCTCACGTGCTTTTACTTAGCCGATTTCATGTATCGGCCCCTCAAGTTTTACTATCCAACATCCCACATGCTTGGGAAATATTTCTTGAGATGTTGACCATTGACCGTCACTGGGAATTTCACGCCGTCCAGCTCCTCAAGCATGTACGCGTTTCCTCTTAAAACTTGGTCGACCCTGTACGGCCCGTGCCAATTTGGAGACCATTTACCATATGTTGCATCCTTAGTCCCCAAGGGCAACACCGCTTCCCATACCAGATCACCAACGTGGAACTCCTTTGGCTTCACTTTCTTGTTGTATGCATGAGCTACTTTGGCCTTGTTCTCTTTGATTTTCTCCAGTGACCACAGCCTGAGCTCGGTTAAATCCTCCTACTTGTCACTCATCGGGTTGCGTATTCTTGATCGTTAGATCGTCACGAAAAGTGACGCGTCTCGATCCAGCCGTAATTTCCGGGTAATCGGCTTCTTGTCCATATACTAGATGGTATGGCGAGGTTTTTATTGCTCCATGGCATGACATGCGATAAGCCCATAACGCCTCGACAAAACCTCGTGCCAACGCCTAGGGTGCTCATCGACTTTTCTCTTGATCAGTTTGATGAGGCTCTGGTTGGATGCTTCAGCTTGCCCATTTGCTTGAGCATAGTATGGAGATGATCTAATCATCTTGATCCCCGTGTCCTCATAGAACTTTCTAAACTCGTGAGAACTGAAGACAGAACCTACATCGGTCGTGGTAGTTTGGGAATCCGAATCTATGGATGACATGTTCTTTCACAAACTGATAACATCCTTGAGTTCTTGACTTCATCGGGACAGCCTCCACCCATTTAGTGAAGTAGTCAGTGATGGCCAAAATCCACATGTGGCCTTTGCTTGATGGAGGATTGATTTTGCCGATCATGTCCATGCCCCACCCTCGGAATGGCCAAGGCTTGATGATGGGGTTCATTGCTGACACGGGTACCATCTGAATTTTCCCAAATTTCTGGCATGCTTGACACCCTTTGTAGTACTTGAAACAGTCCTCAAGCATGGTGGGCCAATAAAACCCTGATCGCCTGATCAACCATTTCATCTTGTGAGCTGATTGGTGAGTTCCACAGGCGCCTTCGTGTACCTCGTGTAGGAGCCGATTAGCCTCGGCTGTCCCCAGACATTTGAGCAATAATCCTTCCAGGGTCCTGTAAAACATGTCATCCCCAATAAGCACATACTTCATGGCTTTGTACCTTATCCGTTTAGGTGCCCCCCGAGCCGAATCCTTCAAGTAATTGAAGATATCGGCTCTCCGATCGTCGACTTCGAGGCTGCACGAATATCGGCTCCCTTTCGTCCTTGTAGCCTGAAGCCATCTGTGCAAGATCATTTGCCTCTATGTTCTGCGACCGCGGGATCCAGGTGAAACTTATGTACCGGAACTGCGCCATCAGCTCACGGCAGTGCAACCATAATGGGAAGAGGGATTCGCTCTCACATTTGTACTCCTCCGTGAGTTAGGAAATCACCAACTTGGAGTCTCCAAAAATTTCCACTTTACGCTCCGGCCGAGAGTAACTCCATTCCTTGCGTATCGCCTCGTGCTCGGCTACATTGTTGGTGCGAGGTAGACAATCGATGGAGAAGGAAAATGTTGCCCCGGGCGACACGAGTAAAATGCCGATGCCGCAGCCATCGTCACAAACGATCCGTCGAAAAACATAGCCCGCTCTTATGGACGGTCTGCTATGTCGTGTTGATCCTTTCAGCGATAAGATCGTCCGGCCTTTGTCCTTAACGCTTTCGCGGGTTGATACCGGATGTCAAACTCGATAATGCAAACATCCATTTGCCCGTCGACCTTTTAACATAGGAGCCGACGGCATGTGCTTTATGACGTCGATTTGCATATGATGATGATCTCTGCGATAGCAAAATGTGGCGCGCTTAGTGCGGTGAAAAAGCGGAGGCACAACTTATCGATATCGGGATACCTTGTCTCCGTCCAACATCCATACGCTTATGTAAAATCGACTCGCTCGACCCATCATAAACTTGCACCACCACCGAGGCGATGGATGTGTGACTCTTGGCAAGTAAATGTAGAACGGTCTGTCCGGCTGGGGTGGAACCAACACTGGCGGCTTCGTCAGATATTCTTTGATTTCGTCAAAGGCTCGTTGTTGTTCTGCCCCCCAGCGGAATTCCTCGTCAGATTTAATTTTCACCAGACCCATGAATGGCTCTATTCTTCCTGACAGATTGGAGATGAATCTTCTGACGAAGTTGATCTTGCCGATGAGAGACTGCAGTTCTTTCTTTGTAGTGGGTGGCTTCATTGTTCACACTGCCTCCTGACTTTTCAGGCCGATCTCAATTCCGCGTTCATGGACCAAAAAACCCAAGAACTGACCGGCCGTCACCCCGAAGGCACACTTCTTTGGATTCATCCGTAGGCCGAATTTTCTTGTTCGGTCCAGGACGCGTCGGAGATCGTCTAAGTGTCCTTGCGCTGAAGCAGACTTGACCACCACGTCATCGATGTAGATTTCCACCAGCTTGCCGATCAGATCATGAAAAATATAATTCATGGCCTTTGGTACGTGGCGCCGGCATTTTTCAGTCCAAACGTCATGACTACATATTCAAATAACCCCACTGACCAGGACTCGAATGCGGTCTTGTGTATGTCTTACGGAGCCATAAAAATTTGGTTGTAACCGGCATTGCCATCCATGAAGCTCAAGATCTTATGACCAGCTGCGTTGATTAACGTTTACGCCCGGCATCGGATACTCATCCTTTGGGGTAGCTCTGTTGAGATCCCGAAAATCTATGGCAACACGCCACGGCCATCCTTTTCTCTCTGATGCGATACTAGAAATCCACTCGGCATACCGCATGGCTGATTAACTTGGCATCAACATTTTCTCGACCTCTTTCTTGACTTCTTCGAATTTCGCCTTCATTTGTCGTGCTCATTGAAATGGCGAAATCCTTTTAATGAGTCGATGCTCAATGATGCTCTGTCTAGCCGAGCATCTGTGTAGTCGAGCGGCGATGCGGATATTGTTTCAACAGGGCTATCATCGGGCCCCGCAGATTCGGATCTAACTTTCTGCTGATAAATGTTGGTCGTGGCTTATCCCCAGGACCAATGTCGATTTCTTCTAGTTCATCAGTGGATGTGAACCCGTACCCTAGCTTCCCGTCACCTGTCAAATCGATGCTAAACACAGGGAAAGCGGTAGGTGAGGATAACAAAAATAATTTGGGCCGATTGCTTGAATCGTCCCCCTTTTTGCTTGCATTAGTCAAGGACGGTTTACACCTTATTGTTTTACAGTGGCAGAGCATCTCTCTGCTACGACTACATGAGCTGCTTGTCGTACGATCGCTGCTTTTTATTTTTTGTGGCCGATCGCGAGGATCGGCCGTACCACGTACGCTCGTGGACCCTGCTACTCTGTCAGGCCAGTGGATAAGACCAGCCTCACCCCGTTTTTTGTAGCTTCAATGCGCTCACAGCCGTCTAGACTGATTCCAGAGGTCGGCTCTTGGTCTTCTGCTTCCCAGACGTTCATGCCAGCTATGGAGATCTTGATAGAATCATCTGCGTGGATGACCTCCACTTCATCTCCGTCCCCTTTGGATCGAACCTTTGGTGCATTGTGGACGGAATGCAGCAATTAGCGTGAATCAATCCCTTCCTAGCAAGGCGTGTAAGTGCTTTTGCTGTCCACGACGAAGAATGACGTGGGGATGGTTTTTCTGCCGCGGTCGGATCTCGTTGATGCCTATGCGTTTCAAGTCGACCGTTGAAGTCGCTTAACGTGGCGTTGGTTCTGATCAAATCTACGTGGGCGTCCCAAGCGCCGTAGCATGGAGTATGGCATGATATTGGCGCCGCTCGGTGTCCACCAACATCTTGCGACGGGTTGCCCATTGATGTAACCCGTAGGTACAGGGATTTCAGATGTTTGTAACCCTTCTCACGTGGCTTCTCAAAGATAACCGCCGTGGACCGCAAAGCTGTGCCACTTGGTAGCTCATTGGTTCTTGGCGCGAATTCGGCGAAGTACGAACACCATGTTTGTGCCGGCCGATGTCGTGCATCGGCTTTTGCTGGTTTAGGCGCCATTCTTTCCTTGTCGGGCGGTCTTCCGTTTCCGAGTCTGCCTAATTTTGGCGGATCGGGCGTGCTTTCTTTAAAGCATGGAATCTGCGCTTGACTTCCTCCAAATTCTGCCGCTGCACTCTACGCTTTTGGGTGTGTCTGAGTCCGTCGGGACACCACCTTGGACGGTGATATCTGTCTTCGTCTTTGTCATCCCTTGGCTTCTCGAGGACGTTTGCTCGAGCGGACGCCCTGTAACGGCTCTGAGGTGGGAGAGGCCCTAGACGTTGGAACACCGAAACTGGCTCCATGTCCTCCCTCTGCTGCCCACATTCCGGGCAGTTGTCGACTATAGGCAATCGGCTCATTCCCGCGTCCCAGCAATACTTGAAGAAAGGACAATACCAATGTTTGTCTGCGCCTTCCTTTTCTTTTGACGGTCCCCTAGCAAGGTGCTCATATCCTTCGTCGTCTCTGTCGCGCCGGCGACGTTGGTCATACTGACGCTCATACTTGTTAAGGAGATGCGTGGAATGTGGCTTCTGATATCGCACTCTCCTCACTTGTTCCTCTGTTAATCTGCTTTGTCATTGTGGCATTTGGGCGGTCGCGTGGACTAGCCTCCTTTCTTTCTTTGCCCCGAGCGGACACCTCCCTCCTTGTCGTGTCATGGTGGTACCCAGACCTGCCATATTAACACCGAGCGAAAAATCCAGTTGGCGCCTCATGAGCGATTGGAGTTCTACCATGTTGGCCGGAAATGGGTTCGTGTCCACTTTCATGGCGAACTGCCCAAGGATCGAACGGCCTTGTTCTATCGCCATTTGGATTTGGCGAAGCTCTTTGCACTCATTGGTGGTGTGGGTGAACGAGTGATGCCACTTGCAGTATGGTCTCCCGTGCATTTCCTGAGCCGTAGGGATTTTGTGGCCTTCGGGTAACCTCAGCTGCTTCTCCTTCAGCAGCAAATCAAATATCTGCTCGGCTTTGCTCACATCAAAGTTGAACCCTTTTGCAGGCCCTTGCTGTTTCACCCATTTGCGGCTAGGATCGCCCCGAGCCCATTCATTTCGGCCACTTCCTGGTCTTGTGTAGGATCATCTTCTTACGCATCGACCGGGCCTATCGGACGTTTGAATTTGTCTTGGTACAACTCGGTGGTATTTGTTCATACATTGTCGACTTGGGCCATGTGCGCCACGAGTTGTACTCTACACGAAAGCCAGTCCTTGATGGGTCTTGAGAGACCAACACTGCTAGCTCATTGCTTCCTTCTCGATTAAGCGAGCTGAGTAACATCGGTTCTTAGCGGTCTGGCCTGGATGTACTCGGCTATAGTTTCTCCCGCTTCTGCGCCAGTGCGCAATGCCGACCTCGGTAGCCTCAGAATGGTCTTGGATGTGGAACTGCTCTTCCGGTTGCTTCGGTATGAATCGAATCGGTGGCGCGGTGTACCACCCAAAAGCTGGTCTGTCGGTGATTGCAAAAAACCTTACGCATCGATCCGATGCGAAATTATGCCTAGCTGTGCGGTATCGGCTTATGTGATCGATCGAGCTTGACCCTTCGACCCGCTAAACCTTGAGAACTCGGGGAGCCGATACTTGGGTGGCGGAATCAGATCAAACTCGTTGAATGCGGCTTTGAATAGCCGATTGTCCTTCTCTTGACGCGAAGCCGGTCTCTCGGGATGGTACGGATTTGCTCCACTGTTTGAGCTGCGAGGCTAGATTCTCATGACTTGTTCGATGGCATACTTGGCTAGCCACGCTGTTTGTCGGCGTCCACCCGGGCATCGCTGCCCGAACGCCTCACGAAACCCGCTCCGGGAACTCTGGCGGAAATCCTGCGGTGCAATCTGTTGTGCGTGTCGGGTTGTTGCGGTCCGACGCGTGGTGCATATATATCCGTGTGGGATTTCCTTAGGTGGCTCAAACAGGAATTGGCAATCGCTGGGTCGCCTCGACCTTGTAGACGGCGTAAGCCGCTGCTCTGGCGGCTCTGGAGCCGCAAGTGTGAATGGCAGTGTGGCCTGGTGCAGGCGGTCTTTCTCCTGGTGAGTCCCTAAAGTAGGCCCGCGGAATCGATGTTTCATGATCTCTGAACTACGCGAATCGCGACCGCTCGAAGCGTTCACGGGCTCTCGAATGGCGGTGCGGAGAATGAGCCACCATGTAGTTGACTTCACGTCAGAGCTGCAGTGCGCTCCTCCGAAGAGCAGACAGATCTACCTCATCAAGAGCACCCTCGGGAGAACCCCTCCACTTGATGCCATGCTTACGGGTCCTCTCAAAGAGCCGATGAGATCGGCGAAGAGATTTCGATCTCATCATACTTCGCCTTGTGCTCTTGAGCGGCTCGTCGTGCGTGTGATACGCTCTCCATCGCAGCGTCGGATGTTGATGTAGCGTTGTTGAAAGTCCCACCGGGCGTGCGAATGTGTTGCTGTCAAAACTCACGGGCGGACGAGCAACGAAGAGCCGGGAGGCTTCAGGCTGCTGGTGGGCCTGGTCCCTCGGGACGGCCCGCAAAACTCCGACACGTCTGGCTTGGTTCGAGGCGTGCCACGACCTATACCTGGCCATGAAGGTGAAGGATTGCTCGATTGATTTCTGCATGGTAAACAAGTATCGTAAAATTCGAGCCGTGGGCTCCCGGTTTCCACAGTGAATCGGCTCCTAGAGCCGATTGCCCCATGGTTCATTATATTTATGATAACATGGGGTTTTGCTTGATCACTACAAGTTAAATCGATCTACGACAGTTTAATGTTTTCACCACGTAACTGGAACGTCCTACACGTAATTGAGCCTGGTATGTACAAAAGATGAAGAATATTAACCCTAGAGGAGGCCTAATAACCAACGTAAAGTCAATTACCGGAACAACTTCTCTAGAACGAATAAGCCACGTCCTTACGTACCACTGGATCGTTCAACCCGTTTGTAAGGCCTGACTACGTAGATATCAAACTAAACCTTGGCGAGCAAGGCACAACCATAACAGATCGAATCAGCTAAATAAAGATCAAGCAAGGTGCTACCCTTGGACTTGGGAAAAAGGTGCAAAGGTAGCGAGACAACTTAGAGGTAGCATAAACAATTATAACGGAAAAGCACCGATGCTAGCCTCAACAAATCTACGATAGTAGTGTTACTCGCCATCAAAAAGGCTTCAGTACGAGTAACACTAAATAACGCATAAGTAAAGATACTGCCTAGATCGCGAGATGCGATCTAGGCAGCATGACACTTACCCGAAAGAAACCCTAGAAACAAGGGGTGGCGATGCGCCGAGATTGTGTTTGTTGTGAACGTGATTGTCCTCCTTTTCTTGATAACCTTAGGTACATATTTATAGTCCGGAGACTCTCTACTTTTGGAATAACTCTACAACTCTATCTTTACCTAAACTGAAACGGAACCTAAACTGAAACGAAACCTACTATGATACAAGATACACGGGCAGTTTAGCCCAATTCTACGTACTAGGCCGATCCAACAACACGTTGAATATACGCATCTTCCAAGCCCATCTTGATCATGGCCCATCTCCTTCGTTGGCCAAAATATGGCGATAACACTCCTTCAACAGGACGCGCGCCTCGAGCATTACCTCGCGGCGCTCCTTCTTGGCCATGGCGGATGCCCGCCTTTGCGCCTTCTTGGATCGCGCGGTTTGGAACTGCGCTGGCTCCTGGGCTTGGTGCCGACCTCGACGACCACCATGGGCGGAAAGGATGATCCAAAGTGGATCACCCAGGGCTCCGTGTTGATGGCGTGGGGGATTCCTCCTGCATGAAGATGACCTTTGATCAGCGGAGGTCCTCGCTGCTGGCTTGTCGTGCAGGATGCTGTGTGGGTTGGGTGAACGGGCGAAGACGATTCTGACGACCACAGCGGAGCAAATATGGGAGGAGAACCAGGTCCCACCGGGCGTGCTCAATTTGTTTGACACGAGAAAAACGTTCGGGAAAAGTCGAACGTAGGCTACTCGAGGGGAGAAGAATGGTAGCGTGTTTTTCTCATGCGCCGGGGTAAAGAAATTAAGTGCGGGCATGCCAGTGTACCGTAGTACACAAGAAAAAGGTAGGGAAGATGCATTTCATTAATCTCTCATGGAGAAAAAAAGTAGATATTCCCAATACAATGCGCTTCGTGGCCTACTTGCACGGCCAGCCTGACTAGGGCGATTGCGATCTCGTGGTTCCCGGGGCCTCGAAAGGCACCCGGTTAATTACTCCCGCGGGTTACGCCGCGAGACACCTCCGATTAAGCCGTGTGGTCATCTTCGTCGTCTTCGCTTCGCGTCCTCCATGCATGATGTGGTGGTGGTGTGTGTGTGGGCGGCGGCAGAGCCCGTGTCCTCGTTGGTACACGCGCCGCGAGTGGCGTGGCCTTTACTCCGGCCACGCCCGCCCTCGCCATCGTGCCTCGTCGGTCTTGACGGCGTCGATGCAGTTGGAGTTGGGGTAGCATGGGTCCGCTCAGCTGGGACTTCTCGACGACCAGCAGCCTCGTCGGGGTGCGCAAGGGGTATGCCTCGCAGGAGTAAGTGTTGGTGGAGATCGGCGTCGGTGCAAAACCGATGCGTGCCTACAAGTCGGTGCAGCCGACGTGGTCGACACCTCGTCACGGTCCGACGCCGAGTTCACGGCTGTCGTCCTAAACAAGAGCTTCGTCTCACGGGCTCGTGAAGATGAAGGTGGGGTATGCCGCCGGATTGCGAGTCAGCAGTACTTTCTCCCATGCCCGACGGCTTCACGGAAATGGAGCTAGCACCGGGCTGTCCGATGGACACCCCGACGCTATCGCCTATGGCTTGCAGGGGTGGAGCCGGCGATGGATTGCATACTAGCAGCCCCGCCATCACTCGTCTTCGTCGCGCCTCGCCGGAGTGAAGAAGGCGCCGGTCTCGACGGGAGGAGAGATGGCGCCGCTACGGCCTCGGGGCCGTCGTCTTGTTGGCGTTCGTAGGATGTGAATAAAGGTTGGGCCGCACGCCGGCAGCCCCGCCGCCGTCTTGGGCAGCATGGTTCGTCGAGATGGACGTGGCGCCGAATGCACGCCGGCCGCCTTATCGCCGTCGTCTTCGGCACGCTTCTCCGGCGTGAGAGGTACGGCTCCACGCCATCGTCTTCGTGCCGCCGTGAAACACGGTGGCGGCGGAGAGGAGATGGCGCCGGGCTGCACGCCGGCAGCGCGCCCCTGAGTCCGTCGTCTTGGTGGCGGCGGAGATGGAGATGGCGTCGGGCTGCACGCCGACAGCCGCGCGCCCTCGGGCCGTCGACTTGGTGGCGTCGGAGATGGATATGGCGCCGGGCTGCATGCCGGCAGCCGCGCGCCCTCAGGCCGTCGACTTGGTGGCGTCGGAGATGGCGCCGGGCTGCACGCCGGCAGTCGTGCGCCCCCGGGTCCGTCGTCTTGGTGGCGGCATCATCAGCCGCACGCCCTCGAGGCCGTCGTCTCGGGCGCGGCTTGTTGTAGTGGAAACGGCGCCGGCTTGCACGCCGGCAGCCGCGCCGTCGACCGTCGGTGTGGCTCGCCGGAGTAGGGTGACGTCGTCTTGTCCATGGGTTGGACGTATCCGCCTCGGCGCGGCACCATGTGCTGATGTGCGTGTATGCTGTAGAGAAAGAGAGGGAAGGAGAAAGAGAGAGAAACTTAGCCGTCATTCTTACCATTGGGAAGAGTTGGCTTCATCTCCATGGCTTCGTCGAGGTTGGGAAGAGCTTGGGTTTGTGTATGGAGGGATTTATAGATTGGTTCAGATTGGGTATGTGTGGAATGGATTGGATTCTAGCTCATTGGTGAATGGATTCTAAAGTGTACGTGAGGCGCCGGTGTAGATGGACGAGGCGGCTGCGAGCTATTTCTGGTGAATCTGGGGTGTTTTCCCTAGCGATCGTCCGGGCGCTGGCGTCGTGAGTCCGGGTCTCCGCGGCTTACGTCTGGATGTGTGCCTTTAATAGAAAACAGGCGTGGGCAGGAGAGCAGGTTTCCGTAACGGAGCGACGTGCTCGCACCGTCGGTAGTTCCGATCTTGTGGCTCAAGAGATAAGCACGCCAGTCATTTTTTGGCGTAATCCTTATCAGCTGGCTGCTGGTGCTAATCCTCTGATCCGTTGCGCGCGCGCCGCCTCGACCCTTGACCGATCTGCATCGTGCCGTGAACCAGTACCTTGTACGTACGTATGTCAACCGAGTTGTGGACACGATGTTTATGCAGCAGCTAGACACGTACATGCGTGCAAGCTGATCTCCATGTGATCACGTACGAATCCCTGGACATGCATGGTTGTGACGTTCAGCTTGTGGCCCTTCTTAAGTACACGTGCAAATGTTCAGAATTTGCACTGTTCTGAAATATTTCCACGGATTATTATTTTAACACGTAAAAAAAAACTCATCAAACATAAGAAAGACGTTGTTATGCATAAGTAACGATATGCATTTTGTAAAACTCCCAAAGTGAATCCCCAATGCTTTGAGTGAAGTGAATTTAGGTGATTCTTTTAAGAGTTGGTTTATCTTCAAATTTTACTTTATAAGTGTTGACCTTTATAAAGGAGCTTAAGTGTTAACAATTCAAAATATACAAGTAAAATATAAAATAATGTGATTTATGGTTAATTATCATTTGGTGACTATTGATAAACATCCTTGGGATTGAGTTGTTAAGAATTGAAGAACTTATTATAAGATTATTGTTTGAAGTGGCAAAAAGAATAACATTTGAAGAAAAGATTTCTTTTCTAAGGTTTAAACAATCTTTATTGTTAATAGAACATGCTCAATATCTTTTGATGTTTGATTGATTAGTTTGGATTTGAGATGGTTTATGTATTAGGTTAAATAGACCAAATTTAACTATAAAAACATAAGTAGTTTTATTAGACATGATGTTTATAAGCTTTGAGACTAAAGTTAACTTAAAAAAAAAGGTAAACTTAAGGTCTATTATGTTTTAGTTATTTCCAAGTTTTAAAGTTATAGTAGGTACAACTAAAGTGTAGAATTATTTACTTTATATTTAAGTGAATGATTAGATTAATTTTTTTTGCTATTGTGAAAATAATATGCATTTATTTAATGCAAGCATAATTAGATGATTCAAGTAATTTGTTAGAATTTGAAGTTATGGTAATAATGTTTAAGATATAATGATTATTCATTATATTATATATGGGTGATACCTAATGTTTATTTAAAAGGATTTTTAATAAGATTTTAAAAGAATATTTTAAAGTTAAAAGTCATACTTAAGTTTGATTATGAATTTAAGTTATGGGTTTAGATTTAGTTGCTTAAGGTTTGATAAAAAATGTGATTATTTCTTACTTAAGAATTGTCTTTAAAGAATTCACAAAACAAATATTTGATAAGGATTTATTTTTTAAAATATTAAAGACTGTTCTAATAATATATGTAATATTTCTCTAGTGTAATATATTTATTCAAGACCTTAATATCGATTTATTTATTTATTTTTAAGTATTATTTTTATATTCATAAAATTCCATAAAGGATTAAATGTATTTGAATATTTATTTCAAATTTTATTTATAGGATAGTTGAGTTAGTATTTTTATAAAATAGTAGATTTATTTTTATAGATAAAAATTATTTTTATTTATTTTTAGGATTTTTCTTTATTTTATGAAATTTTATTCAGGATTTAATGATGTTAATATTTATTTGCTTTATATTTATTTTAAATAAATAAAGTTATATTTTTATTAGATAGATCTCGTTTTTATAATAATTCTAACACGTTAAATGTATTTTTATGATTTTCTATAATTTTCTATAGCTAAAAATGTTTGGAGGTTATTTTAGTAATTCATTTTTTATTTTATTTCTTAACCTAATTAACTTGGGCCGTTTGGTTGGGTATGTGGGCTGGCCTGGCCCAACTGGACCATGCCGGACTCTTCACCCCCGGCCCACCCCTCACCACACACACACCCATACACGCACATAGACCTCATCTTCTCCTCCCTTGCTCCCGTGCGATGTCGCCGCCACTCCGGCCGGTTGCCGGCCAACCTCGACTTTGCCGCCTACCGGTGAGGTTCCATATTGATCTCCTCCATCGATCTTTGTTGCCCTGTTGCCACTCTGCTACCCCCGTGTATGCCCCATGAAACCCTAGCCCCAATGTCTTGGGTCGCTGGCGTGACATCCGAGCCTTCACGCCGTCGGTTGCTCGTAGAAGACGACCACAACCTCCTCGTCATCTCCCACCACCTCAACAACAACCTCGACCTTATGCCCCACTTATTAGACCTCGACGACCACACTGCAGGTGTCACCTATGGTGCGGTGCTGCTATGGCAGTAGCCGCTACCTACGCCATGGTTGAACGTGATCTCCTAGTGCTCTCCGTCGATCTGCAACTCATCTCCTTCCTCTGACTTGACCAACCTCGATTCGATGCTGGAGGGACGGCAAGTTAGATTGCAACCCCAGTGGTCACGGCTTGTTGCTCTTGGTTTGATTCGGTGGTGGTTTGGCTTATGTGATGGTGATTTCGTGGTGGTGCGTTGCTAGTGTGGCTGCCAATGGGACGGTGATGCTGCCGTCATCTCAATCTCGCAGATGTGCTGCTACACGCCTTCGTCACGCCTACGCTCCAGGTGTTCGGCACCCTCGGTGAGTTTTATTATGACCGGCCATCGAGCCGATGACCTGTGAATTTAGTTGTGTTCTATACTGGCCAACTGGTCCAGTATATGTTGGAGTTGAACATGTTCTGTCTTATATTGGCAGTTAGCAATCTTCTAAATTGATTTCTGGGTATAATTCTTAAGGAAACGATGTGGAATGGTTGTTGTAATTATGTATTGGCTATTAAATTGATCTATGGTATTTCTGCTAGAGAGGTGATTTGATATTCTACTGTTTCTTAGAGATGAAATGGTATATCACCCATGGGTGATCCATATAGCAGTGTTTTTTTATAATGATTCTTAATTATTTAATTAGGAAGATGACTACTGAGTTGGATGTATTGTTTTGATGGCTTCTCTTGACTTGGTTATGTTTGTGGTGCCTCCAAATAGGAGTGTGCACAATATGACTCTAGTAAGATGTTTTGCTGCTTTAAACAATTGAAGAAACTCATATGGAATTAAGGCTTATGATGTTGGTCTGAAGCTCTTGTTGAATAAGGACAAAATTTACTTTGAATTTTAAATTGAAAGGCTAGCATAATTACTATTATTATGATAAAGTACATCCTTGGATGGTTTCTAGCTATGATTAGCTAATGTTGATCTAGCTTTGCTTGTTGGATATATTGAGAAAGAATTGAGTTCCAGTTCATATGGACACAGAACTATTATGCATAATTGATTCCTGAATTTAGCTTTTGGGAAAATGATAAAATTTGTTGTGTTTGAATAACTTGAGAGCTAGCTAATATAGAAGAATTTCTCTGGTGGCTTCTGCTATCTTGGGCTGCTTCTGTGGTGCCTCCAACCTTGGAGAGTGCACAAAGGTAGCCCATATAGCATGACTTGCTGCTAGGAGCATCTACAGTGATGTAGTTGATGTTGGTGTCAAAAGAAAAGAAACTTAGCTTAAGATGCAAAAAGGCTGAAGCTAGTTTAGTGGCTGAAATACAGATTATTTTACTTGGCTTTATCTTAGCTCTAGGATGATACTGGAGTAGCATTACTACCTAGTCTGAGAGCCCTCTCTCCCACACAATTCCATGCTCAGAATTAAAAGGACAAGAATAGATGTTGCATGAGCTAGTGGTATAGCAACCTATTGTGATTGCTGAAGCTTGATTGTAACTTGTGGTTACTTGTTGATCTGGTGAATCTGCTGATATGGATCTGCTCCCCTGGATTTTCCCTTGGCCTGCTCTTCTTATGGTTCCTGTGAGCCTTCTTCTTGTGAGTATGGTTAATTCAACTAGCTACCCATGATTGGATGATTTGATAATTTGGTAAGGAAGAGTGCTCTTGTTGTTCTTGTGGAGAACAGATAAGAACAAGTGATACTTCTTGGTGGTGTTCTAGCTCTGTGCTAATGTTGTGTTGTGGCCGTGCCTTGGTCTTTTATGTGTTAATCTTGCTCTCTCTAGTGCTGACAACACAACACTTGCATGGATGATGGAGCTGCTGTCAAGTGGGTCCCTTTGGGTGCAAGTTCCCATGAATGAAACTTGATGGTGTGGATGAGCTCGGCTGATTCTGATATTTATCCCTGTTTTGGATACTTCTCCACTTGGTGAAACTTGCCCCTTGCATGTGATGCATAGACTGATGCCACTACTAGATAAGAACATATACTATTCATTTGGTGAAACTTGCCCCTTCTAAAAACAACTCAGCTCAATGAGGAGACAAAACAGTGCACTACACTGTTGATATCTGAGAGCAATAAACCAAACTAACCCCCTTTATTCCTTATTTTCCTTTCTTTTGTTTTTTATTATCCTTTGTGTTGTTTTACAGGAATCAGGAAAAGATACAGATAAAGGATCAGGAGTAGATTTAGGAATTTTTCCTTTATTCATTTGTAATTTTATTTACTTGTAAGAACCTTGTAATATTTGTATTAAAGTAATGAAGATTAACCTTTTCCTCTTAAACATTATTTTAGTATATTCTCTTATTGTGATTGACCTTTATTATTTGTAACTCGTAATTTCTTAAATTCTTATTTATGTAATAAAGATTATATTTACTTATACCAGTCTGTATTATGATTATGGAATATCCTATAATAGTTTAAGATTTAAATTTAAATTCAAGTTATATTTGAATTGTATGATCTCATATTTGAAGTCTTGGATGCAAATTCTTTCCCCCAAAATTATAAAATCAAAAAATGTCATGTCCAAATTCCTAACACCCATCTATGATGAACTAAACCCCATTTCTCCAAGGCAAGAGAAACACTTATCTCTTTGTGTTTTAAATTTCAATTCGAATAATTGAGAATATTGTTTCTTATTCATAAATAATAATTCACCTCTTATCTTTTATTATAATTTAATTTTCAATTCTTATTCATTTCAAATTCTTTTAGTATTCAGATCTATCAATTAAATATTCAAATTTGAATTGTCTTCCCCTAAAATACAAAAGTACAATAGAAGTCATGTCAAAATCCATCGCACCTATCCTGATGTTTCAATTAGAACAAGAGAGATCCCGATCCCTCTATAGCTTATTTAGTTTTGCGCGAAAATTCCCCGGATTTTCTGATGCCTGAATACAATGCACACACCTGCGTCCTCTATAATTCTAGGTGCTAATCCTGGGATGTTACACTCAGTCCTGTCAATTGCCCTACTGTAATTTGTCTATCCAGCATGCCATGTTTGTTTATCTTAAGGAGAACACCTCTAGTGAACTATGGACCCCGGTCCAATCTTTACCATTCATACATCTTCCACCGTTATTGTTTACTTGTTGCAAACCACTATTACCTTCCACACCATACAGTTAATCCTTTGTTACAGCAACCGGTGAGATTGACAACCTGAATGTTCGTTGGGGAAAAGTCTTGAGTTTGTGTTGTGCAGGTATCCAAGTTGCTAGCAACACCTTTGAGTCATTTACTTCCTCCTACTAGTTCGATAACCTCGGTTTCTTACTGAGGGAAAACTTGTTGTTGTGCTCATCACACCTTGCTTGATTTGCCACCTTTGGAAGATTGTTATTTGGATGTCCCACTTAATGATAATGCTATAAAAACTCATGGGGAGTGTTAATGATGTTCTTATTATGGTTAACAATGCTTATGTCCCTGTTGATTTCTATGTTTTGGATGTTGAATACAATGCTTCTTGTCCTATTACTTTGGGAATACCTTTTCTTAGAACTATTGGTGCCATTATTGATATGAAAGAAGGCACCATTAAATACAATTTCCATTCAAGAAAGGTATTGAACACTTCCCTATGAGGAGAGAGAAGTTGCTTTTTGCTCCTCCTTTCAAAGCAAGGTTTGATGTTACTGCTTCTTCATTTGAAAATACTTGATTCTTGCTTCTTGTGTCTAACTTAAAGGCGTTAAAGAAAAGTACTTGTTGGGAGATAACCCAAGAGTTTTATTTAGTATTGGAAGTTATTACTTCAGTAATGACCTCTCCTTATCATTTTTGTTTGCTTTTTGTGCCAAGAATAACCTCTAATGAGAGGGAAGTAAGATTTCAGGAGTTGCTGTCCCGAAACAGATTTTTGTGCTCCACCGTAAGAATTCGTGAGGAATCTCTATAAGTCGGATTGAGCTGATATTTTGTGAATAAGTCCCCCAGTATGTTAGCTAACTTTCGTTAGTTTAACACTTTTTTATTTGAGCAACATAAGGTCTTCTAAAAAAATCGGTTTCTACCTGCTGGTCTGTTTTAACAGATTTCTGCCATTATTTGCATTTGCTTCTTATTGATTCCTTTTTGGGTTCTTTTTGGGAAATTGAGCTTTTTGAGGAATTTCTATAGTTGCTTGTGTTTTTAGTGAAAGTTTTGCTATTCTAAATCTAAACCCAAGGGTCTATTATCTTTTGAATACACTAATGTTGCTAATGAAGATTGTGTGAAGTTTTGTATGAAGGAAAATTTCTAGGTGTAGAGATAGTGTGATGTAATGAGATGAAGAATGGACAAAAGCTCAAGCTTAGGGATGCCACCCCGTGTCACCCCAAGAAATATTCAAGAGGTACAAGTGTCAAAGCTTGGGGATGCCCAAGGCATCCCCTTCTTCATCAATAAAAATCTTAGGTCTTTCTAGACACTTTGTTTTTATTGTTTCATGCACAAGTTGTGTTCTTCTTGGAGCGTCTTAGTTTTTGTTTGGTTTGATTAGTTTGCTTGAATAAAGTAGTTTGAACCCCCATTGTCACTATGTTGTTTCAAATAAGTTGATTGATGTTGGAGAGGAGTAGAAAGTTCTTGCTTGAGTAGTACAGGAGAAGCTTGCTTTGACCGTGACTTAGACTTTATAATGTCATGCTAGGTGTTGTTTTGACCTAATGCTTAGTGATTATTGCTGTAGCATGACTTGTTCCAAACAATTGGGATTGCTTAGTGTGCCTTGAAGGAATCATGCGTTGTTTTAGCATACAAAAGCATAGTATTGTGGTATTCTCCTTTGATGCTTTGTTTGGGTTGACTTGGCACATGCTCACACCATGTTATGAATATGAACAAGTCACCATAACCTCTATGATCATTTAGTCCTTGACTCGTAGATTAGTAATGTTTTGTCGCTCTGCATGATTATGACCATTATTGCTCTCTTAGTTGGTCGCTCCCAGTCTTTTGCTAGCCTCCACTTGTATGAGTAAGCTCTACTCATGCATCCAACTCTCAAGAAACCAAGTTATTCCAAAGTGTCCACTATAAATTCCTATTCATGGTGTGTTACACCATTCCAAGTATATTCTCGTTTTCATCTATCTTTCAATTAAAAAGTATTTTATTATGTGAAAAATTAGTGATTAAAGCTCTCACAAACTTGATGGCACACTTTATTTTTCGAGTGAAATGCACTAGAGGTCCTAAAAGTTTGGACGAAACCGTATGTAGATCCTAAAAGTTTCAACTTGTGCACCGGAGGTCCTAATTCTTAGATCCATGTGCACTGTAGCTGGGGCTATAGCTGAGAATTAGGACCTGCAGTGCACAACTAACTGAAAATTAGGACCTGTAGTGCATAACTAACTAAGAATTAGGACCTCTGGTATACAAGTTAAAACTTTTAGGACCTGCATACGGTTTCCTCCAAACTTTTAGGATCTCTGGTGCATATTACTCTTATTTTTCTTGCCCCTAATAAACTTGAACTATTGTGTCATCTATGTTGTATATGCTTGCACTTATAAATTGGAATTAGCAGAACCGTGCTGTCATGGGGAACGTTTTCAATATTGCACTTGTACTTTATACACAGTTGATGTCATGCTCTTTTGTCTACGGGTGTCGTCGGTGTGAAATGAAAGGGGAGCTTGTAAGTCCATGGAGTTATGTATGTGTGTTAGAGAAACGTCTGGGACGCTAGCCTAAGCCATGCCTAATCATGGTGAAAACTTGTAGCATCACCATAAGCCATGCCTAATCTATGAAGCTTTATTCTTATATAAAAAAAGAGAGACATATTGAAAAGAGGAAAGAGAGAGAAAAAAGCACCATATTCCCATGGTAAATAAGAAGATTGATGAGATGCTCATTGTCTACTTGCCTTGTTATTTTGATTATGGGATAGCTCCTGTATCATGTGCAAGGGGTACCTCGTTGGCGGTTCTCTATGATACAAATGTACTTACTATGACAAGAACTTGCAAGTGACTGAAGTTGAGTAGCATGAGGTGTGGCCCTCGTATTCAAGGGACATGAGATTGCCAACTTATACTTTGTCAAGCTTATATCCATAGTTTGTTCATTTCAACCTTAATCACTTCAAGATGCTTATGATAGGGGCAATGAGGGCTGAAAGCTAACAAGTACCATAATTTTTGGAAGCTCCTTTTGAAACTTGAAATCCCTGCTTCCCTTTATAAATGGCCTTTCTTCCACCATTATATTGAGTCTCCACCTTCTACCTTTAGGCACCAGTTAAGAGAGCATAGTTGACATTCTTAGTTCTATGTTCACTGTCCCAAAACTTATTGATTGATACATATTGTTGATATTACTTGTTCTTGTGATATTTGTATCTAGTCACTCTTATGAACTTTGAAGGTATCCTATGCATCTATTTGCTACTCCATGAGGGACAAGCTGAATGCCATTATGCCATGTTTTCTATATGTGAAACAAACAAACGTTTTTCAATGCATGTTATTCATGATCTTTGTTTGTAGCCTTTCATGTTGCATGCATAGTTACTTTGTCTTACTGTTAGAACTTCATCGTTCATGATCATATTTAGAGTTCTTTGATCCCAGCTTTCAATACTTGCAAATGGTTTGATCTTAATTTTGATGGTGCATGTCACCTCAAAAATTATTCTTTTTATCACTTACCTACTCGAGGACAAGCAGGAGTTAAGCTTGAGGATGTTTAATACTTCGGAAACGTATCTATAATTTTTTATGTTCCATGTTTTTTTAGTATCTACTTTGCTTTGCTTTGCTTTGTCTACACTTTGAGGTGTTTTTATATGTTTTCTGGTACTAACCTATTAACAAGATGCCACAGTGCCAGTTGTCTGTTTTCTTCTATTTTTGGTTCTAGAAAGGCAGAAAATCAATATTCTCGGAATTGGACGGGACAAAGGCCAAAGTCAATATTTTACTGTGGAGAACACGAAGCCAGAGTACGAGATGGAGGGGAGGCACCAGGAGGCCACACCCTTGGCGGCGCAGGCAAACCCTAGCCGCGCCTGGGGGTGTGACCACCCTGGCCGCCCCCTGCCTCGCCTCTTCGCCTATAAAGACCCCGATGCCAAAACCCTAAGTACCCGAACAATATTCCACGAAACCGTCTGTAGCCGCCGCCAACATCGTCCCTAGATCGGGGGGATATGAAGCTCTTCCCTGCAACCTGCCGGAGGGGAGATCATCTCGGAGGCCTTCTTCTTCATCATGCCAGCCTCTAGTATGAAGCGTGAGTAGTTCCACCTTGGACTACGAGTCCATGTAGTAGCTAGATGGCTGTATCTCCTCCTTTGTGTTATCATGTTTAGATCTTGTGAGCTCCATTCATGATCAAGATCATCTATTTGTAATCATGCATGTTGTGTTTGCGGGGATCCGATCGATATTGAGATTACTATGTCAGATTGATTAATGATTTTGTCTTATTGATTCTATCATGTCTGTGTTGTTTGTGACCTTGCATGATCTCCGTTTCCATGGATATTGAGATTACTCCATAGTTTGCGGGGAACTTCACCACTATCTGCTTCCAATGGCGTAAAGTTAGTGGCATGCGAGTTCAACACCACGAATCCCCTTTTTCGAACACCTCCACTAAGTCTTTTCCTACTAGTGCCTTACCCATTGCGCAAGCTGTAGTGGTGCGCCACGAGTAGTAAACATACACGTGGCGCACCACTATGACATGCGTCACGGGTAAGGGTGATGTAGATTTTCAACTCCACGCCCTAGAAAACGCTCCACTTTTTGAGTTAGATTTTGTTAAAAAATGATAAAATCTCTTAAGAAAAATAAAATCTTTTGATTCTGACATAGTAATCTCAATATCCTTTTTGCAGGTAGTTAATGTGGTATGTTTGTAGGAAAATTAAAAAACATGAACTTTTACCCTTTTTGCAAAAAACTCTACGACACGGTAAAACGACCATAATTTTTACATACGATCTTGGATTAAAATTTTTTTTACATAAAAAAATCATCTACGCGAAATTCTACATCCGCTCGCAACACCTACGGTCGTTTACCCATTTTTTAGAATCCCAAAGTTTTAAAAAGAAAAAGATTACAACAAAAATAAAAAATCCTGCAAAATAAAGTTGGACCTCACATACCCGTCACAGCCATGGGTAAATGAGGGCGGGATTCAAATTCAAACCCCCACCCGACCACATACCCCTTCTCTTCCATCTTTCCCTCCTATTCTCCTCTCCTCATCCTCCTTCTCTTTTTCCTCTCCTCCTCCTCTTCCTCCTCTCCTCTCCTCTCCTCTCCTTCTCCTCTCCTCCTTCTACCCTTCTCCTCTCCTCCTCCCACTATCTTTCTCCTTCACCCCCCTTCTCCAACCATGTTGCTCTCTTCCGACCGCCACCTCCTCTGGCCGCACCCACACTCGCTTGACGCCGACAAGGACTGGAGCTTCCACGACATCCCGCACCTACCTGCGGTTGTAGGTTGTGGTCATGGCCACGCCTGAGCTCGCGAGGCGATGGCAGCGAGCGGGGGACTCAATTGCTTTAGTTTTTGAAATTTAGGTTGTTTTATATAATTTTCTAAATTCGATTACTCGATATCAACTTACCTACGACGCACTGGGTGGTGCTCCACGACTAACATTTACTACCCGTGGTGCCATGACTAGATTTTACCCATGGTGTGGATCTAGTGGCGCACCACGATGCGCCACGGGTAACAAAAACTAGTGCGTCATGGGTAAGCTTTTTTTCTAGTAGTGTACACCTTCTCTCTTGCCTGACAGCAACCATGTCACTGCAGCTCATCTTTCCCCTACTTTTTTCACATGTCGGCGAGCCTTCTCCCCCCTTCAGCGCCGATGCCAAAGATCAACCTCTCACTTGCCTCTTTTGTAGTTCATTAGTACTCCCTCCGTTTTAAAATATAAGATGTTTTAGCTTTATGCAGCAAATACATCTAGACTTCTTTTAGTATGTAGGTTTACTCATATTTGGAGTGAATCTAGACACTAAACAAAGTCCAGATACATTTTCTTCATAAACCTAAAACATCTTATATTTTAGAACGGAGTGAGTACACCAAATATAAGATGTTTTAGGTCCGGGAGGTACTGTCGTGGTGGGGTGTTTCGGCAGGCGACGCTCCGACGATGCTCTGGATGGCGGCGGGGTGAGGGGGCCACTGGTTATTGGCGGTGGTGGTAGAGACGAGCTTCTAGCTCGCTCTTAGGCCGTTGCCATGGTTGGTCTGGGATACTCTTCGGGACAAGGGGAGCGGCGAGGCCACTGCGTCTGCTGCAGTGCGACGGTGTGAGCTTCACGAAACCGATCCAGGTCTGGTCGGGCCTAGTTGGCCTAGTTCGCTTCCGCAGCTGCGTCCGGTCTGCTATTGCTAGGGCGGTGGAGGTCGGTCCCTCCCACGTGGCAGTGGAGCCGCTGTCCCTTGTCTTCGGCGGGTGTTCTCGATATAGCCAGCCTTGCGGTGTTTGCCATGGTGAAGACTGCAAGACCGGTTGGACGCATGCTGACGGGCGGCTTGCTTGGTGGAGTGCTAGGATTGGACGAGGTGTGGTTCTCTGGGGGTCGGGAGAAATCCTTGTCGGCTTGGCTGGCTCCGTCGCGGTGACATCTGCGGATGCCGCCTTCCTTCTTGAAGGGCGTCGGATGTAACCCCCCCACTCCCTCACGTGTACCGGGAGAAATCCTAGGAGTAGTCCGGGCAGCAGCAGCGTCATCGTCGCCCTCCTTCTTGAAGGTGTTGCTTAGTACACGGCAATCCGTTGGCATAGGATCGGGGTGGGTCGACTTCGGGGGGCGCTGCGGTCGTGGTTCTTCGCCGGTTGTCGATCCGACGCTGTCGTGCATTTCTTTCTTCTGTATTTTCTCTTGGGCTTTGACTTGTGCCGTTTTACCCTAGTAGTGTTCGGCTATCCTTGGGCGTTGTGCTGTCTGGTCCAGCAACGGTATCACATATATGCTTTATTTATAAAACAGGGCGAAAGGTTGATCCGAGAGAGGGAGTACACCGGTAGCTCGTGTCCTCTCTGCCACTCTATCTTATGCCCCCCTCCCGCCTGGCAACCACCCCATGCTCACGCCCCCTCTATTTCAGGTGGTGGTCAGATGAAACTAGAGTAGAAAACCTGTGATGCTCAGATGTTCCCTTTTCCTGGGAGTCTGAACTTCTAGGATTTTCCGTTGTTTTCTTGATTAATTTTTTTCTTTTATCTTAGGCGCATTGCCTGTTCACTCGTCTTGCCATTGATTCTGATCACATGCGTAGATTTACTAGCCACGGATGCTAACAGACCAGTCCAATTATTTTTTCGGCTTTGACACAACGTTTGTCCTTTGACCAAAGAGTGTGTTTGAAGACAACTTTGAGTTCGTCCACGGACGAGAGGAACCTTTTCGAGCTTCGTCTCCACATCTTGCCGCGCGCTCATAAGCCTCACGCTCCTCGCCGCCCTTGTGAGCCGTCACGAGCGCCCCTCCCCGCGCCTCTCCTTTCCCCCCGCCCCGTCTCTCTTCCGGGCTTCACGAGATGCTGCTATATTACATGGCGCCACGAGTCAACCAAGTTCGCACGTACACATGGAGTCGGACGGGGAGCAGAGCTCGCTGGAGGAGCCGTCCCCGCCGCGGACGCCGTCCTCCTGGTCGTCCTCGCAGCCGTTGCTCCTGGATCCGGTCTACGCGCGGAGCAAGTCGGTGATCCACGACGAGCTGCGCAGCTTCCGCGTGTTCCTGCAGTGGTGCGCGCTCGACCACTCCACCCCCGCCGCGCGCGCCGCCTCCTACGCGGTCTTCCTCGCGCTGGCGCTCGCCGTGCCCGCCGCCGTCTCGGCCTCCCTCCGCGCCGACGCCTCGCTCTCCCCGTCTTCCGCGTCCGCGGTCACCTTCAATCGCGTGGCCACCCTCACGGCCTCCGGGCTCGCAGCCATCTCCTTCGCCACGCTCGCCGTCTTCTTCCGCCGCTGCGGCGGCCTCCGGCAGCTTCTGTTCCTCGACGGAGGGCTCCGCGACGACACCGCCTTCGTGCGGCGCCGCTACGAGCGCGAGCTGGACCGCGCGTTCCGCCTCCTGGCCGCGCTGCTCGTCCCGGCGCTCTGCGTGGAGGCCGCACACAAGGCCGTCTTCTTCTTCTCCACCGTGCGCGTCGAGCCGCCGCCGCTCGCGGTCGCGGTCCTCCCGCTCCTCGCGGGCATGCCGTGGCGCGCGGTGGCTCTGGTGGCCACGGTGGCGTCGTGGGTGTACCGCACGGGGGTGTTCCTGCTGGTGTGCGTGCTGTTCCGCCTCACCTGCGAGCTCCAGATCCTGCGCTTCGAGGGGATCTACCACATGTTCGACGCGGAGGCGTGCGCCGCCGCCGACGAAATCTTCGCCGAGCACCGGCGCATCCGGACGCAGCTGCTCGCCACCAGCCACCGGTACAGGGTCTTCATCATCTGCTGCCTCGTCACCATCACCGTCAGCCAGCTCGGCGCCCTGCTCGTGGCCCTCTCCTCCAAGGACGGCAAGAGCTTCGCCAACTCCGGCGACCTCCTGGTACGCCCACCCACCCACTGCACCGTCCATCAGCGATCGAGTAGGTACCCAAGTTGTTACATAAGCTCTAAGCTCTTCTGCATTGTAAACTGCATGCAGGTTGGTTCGTGTGTGCAGCTGAGTGGGTTCTTCATGTGCCTGTTCGGCGCGGCCAGGATCACGCACCGAGCCCAGAGGATCGTGTCCATCGCGAGCCAGTGGCACATGCGCATGGTGACCGCCGTCCTGCACCACGGCAAACCGGCGCCGACGCCGGCCGTCAGCACGTCGGCGACCGACATCGACACGGTCGCTCTGACGGTGCCCACCGGATCAGCCTGCTGCGAGTACAAAAGCAGACAAGCTCTTGGTAAATAGAAGAAACTTCTCTTTTTCCCGAAAGACAAACCCTCGTTTTTTGATCTAACAGAATTTTTGTGTGCTCGCATCGTATCGTATGTACAGTGACGTATCTCTGGCACAACAGCGGCGGGATTACCTTGTTCGGCTTCACCCTCGACAGGGGCCTGCTCCACACCATCTTCGCCTTCGAGATGACCCTCGTGCTCTGGATACTCAGCAAAGCTGTGGTTCTTTCCTAGCTAAAATGCACATCTTCCTCGCGTCCAATTATCGACTGTTAACGGTTTTGGTTGTGTGTATCAATCGACCTTTTCGAAAATATATCGATTGTCACGTACTAGAAGATTACTAATTGTTATTTGCAAAGTAACACATGTACTACAATTGATCATCAAAGTGTAAATTTTGTTGGTCTCACTAGTGGAAACGAGGCTTTTTGTTGATCCTGGAAAAGGGCTTTAACACCGGTTCTTCTACGAACCAACGAACCGGTGTTAAAAGGGAGGCCGTACCAGCGTGGCCCGTGCGGCAAAAAAGAGCCCCCTTTAACACCGGTTCGTGCCACGAACCGGTGTTAAAGGACCCTGCAACAGTGGCCCGCGCAGCCCCCCTTTAACACCGGTTCGTGGCTTGAACCGGTGTTAAAGAAACTATATAAGACACCGCAGCCCACACCCCACTCTTCCATTTTTTCACTATCTCATTTTGGAGCCTAGCAAGAGGGTGTGAAGAGTGCTAGTTTGTGTTTTTTTCATATGCACAAGAGGTGTTCGGTGAAATGCCCGAGAGCTCAAAATAAGTTTTCTCGTTGCTCTTTTCTTCTCGGTCGAGGTCGGCAACTATCCTTTCATGTGTCATTGATGTACTATATATATAAATGGTCATCTCCCTATTAATTTTTCATATATACTACATACTAATACAGATGAACCGACAATGGATGTACGGTGACCGCCACACTTCCGAGTACATTACGAGCCTCCAAAATTTCATCGTTGTGGCTAATGCAAACCGTGGTCACAATGGTTTTATGTGCTGTCCGTGTGTTCACTGTCAGAACTAGAAAGACTACTTAAATACCAGAACCATTCACGCCCACCTGCTTCGATCCGGTTTCATGCCCAACTATAATTGTTGGACCAAGCACGGAGAAAAAGGGGTTGTGATGGAAGACAACAAAGAAGAAGAGGATGATGACAACTATCATAATATGTATCCTGAATATGATGATACTGCAACGGGGGTAGATAATAAAGATCAAGAGGCAGCAGATGGGCCCGCTGATGACGATCTTGGTCGGGCCATTACTGATGCAAAGGAAGAATGTGAAACTGAAAAGGAGAAGGAGAAGCTGGAGCAGATGTTAAAGGATCACAAAACATTGTTGTATCCAACTTGCGAAGATGGCCACAAAAAGCTAGGTACCACACTGGATTTGCTGCAATGGAAGGCAGAGAACGGTGTGACTGACAACGCATTTTTAAAGTTGTTGGTAAAAATGAAGAATCTTCTTCCAAGAAATAATGAGTTTCCCGACAGTACATACCAATCAAAGAAGGTTGCCTGCCCTCTAGGATTAGACGTGCAGAAGATACATGCCTGCATTAATGACTGCATCCTCTACCGCGGTGAGAAGTACGAGAATTTGGATGCATGCCCGGTATGCACTTGACTGCGGTATAATATCAGACGAAACGACCCTGACGATGTTGAGGGCGAGGCCCCTAGGAAGAAGGTTCCTGCCAAGGTTATGTGGTATGCTCCTATAATACCACTGTTAAAACGTCTCTTCAGAAATAAAGAGCATGCCAAGTTGTTGCGATGGCACATGGAAGACCGTAAGAAAGACGCGATGTTGAGACACCCGCTGATGGGTCACAGTGGAGAAAAGTCGAGCAAGAGTACCCGAACCGCCGCGTGACGCAAGGAACTTAAGGTTTGGTCTAATGCAGACGGCATGAATCCTTTTGGTGAGTAGAGCTGCGGTCGAACACGGCTGTGACTCTATGTATCTATAACCTTCCTCCTTGGTTGTGTATGAAGAGGAAGTTCATTATGATGCCAGTGCTCATCCAAGGCCCGAGGCAACCCGGCAACGACATTGATGTGTACCTAAGGCCATTAGTTGATGAACTTTTACAGCTGTGGGCCAAACCAGGTGTATGTATATGGGATGAGCACAAAGGGGAGCCATTTGACCTACGAGCATTGCTTTTCGTAACCATCAATGATTGGCCTGCTCTTAGTAACATTTCAGGGCAGACAAACAAGGAATACAATGCATACACACACTGTTTAGATGAGACTGAAAGTGTATATTTGGATAAATGTAAGAAGGTTGTGTACCTAGGGTACCGCCGATTTCTTCGAACTCGCATCGATGAAGAAAGAAAGGCAAGCATTTCAAACATCTGGCAGAACCCCGGAGGAAGCCTGTCCTCCGTACCGGTGAGGAGGTATTTGGTATGGTCAAGGACCTAAAAGTAATCTTTGGAAAAGGTCCTGGCAGACTATCTATTCCGAATGACTATGCCGGACACGCGCCCATGTGGAAGAAGCAATCTATATTTTGGGACCTACCTTATTGGAAAGTCTTAGAGGTCCGCTCTTCAATCGACGTGATGCACGTGACGAAGAATGTTTGCGTGAACCTGCTAGGCTTTCTAGGAGTGTATGGGAAGACAAAAGATACACCGGAAGCACGGCAGGACCAACAACGTCTGAAAGCCCCTGAAGAGCCTATGCATCCTGAGAACGAGAAGGGTAAACGATGCCACTTAACTCCTGCCAGCTACGCTCTTACCAAAGTAGAGAAGGAAATCCTTTTTGAATGTCTAAGCAGTATCAAGGTCCCGTCTGGCTTCTCGTCGAATATAAAGAGAATAATAAATATGGCAGAGAAAAAATTCCAAAACCTGAAGTCTCATGACTGCCACGTGATTATGACACAATTGCTTCCGATTGCATTGAGGGGGCTTCTACCTGAAAATGTTCGAGTACCCATTGTGAAGCTATGTGCATTCCTCAATGCAATATCTCAGAAGGTAATCGATCCAGAAAACCTACCAGGGTTATAAACAGATGTGGCCCAATGTCTTGTCAGCTTTGAGTTGGTGTTCCCACCATCCTTCTTCAATATTATTACGCATCTCCTGGTTCACCTAGTAGAAGAGATTGCCATTCTCGGTCCTGTATTTCTACACAATATGTTCCCCTTTGAGAGGTACATGGGAGTCTTAAAGAAATATATTCATAACCGTGCTAGGACAGAAGGAAGCATCTCCAAGGGCTATGTAACAGAGGAGGTCATTGAGTTACGTGTTGATTTTATTCCTGACCTTAAGGCGATTGGTGTTCGTAATCACGACATGAGGGGAGACGCATGGAAAAGGCACCCTAGGATGTAAAACAATGATATGTAGGGACGGGCATTCTCTCAATCAAGCACACTACACGGTTTTACAAAGATCTATCTTGGTTGCCCGTATATCAATGAACACAAGAATTTAATACGCCTCAAACACCGGGACGAGATGATGAATGGATTATAAGTGAACACATGGCGAGTTTTGGCGGCTGGCTGCAAAGACTTCTCACGAATAACACCACTGTTGGGGATCAGCTGTACTTGTTGGCCAGGACACCATCTTCGACTGTATGTACTTTCCAAGGGTACGAGATAAATGGGAATACATTTTACACGATAGGCCAAGATAAAAAGAACACCAACCAAAATAGTGGTGTCCGCTTCGATGCAGCAGAAGACAATGGGCAGAAGACCACGTATTATGGGTTTATAGAGGACATATGGGAACTTGACTATGGACCTAATTTTAAGGTCCCCTTGTTTCGATGCAAATGGGTCAAGCTAACAGGAGGAGGGGTTGAGG
Organism: Avena longiglumis; assembly: GCA_030063025.1. Classification (NCBI taxonomy): domain Eukaryota; kingdom Viridiplantae; phylum Streptophyta; class Magnoliopsida; order Poales; family Poaceae; genus Avena; species Avena longiglumis. Next base: position 101,993,239 of record CP125977.1, read on the forward strand.
TAGACAAGAAGTACGGAATGACAACGGTGGATCTCAACAATCTTATGAATGTAGACAAGAACTTAGACGAACCATTCGTCCTAGCCAATGATGTGGCTCAGGTTTTCTATGTGAAGGACATGTCCTCCAGACCAAAAAAAAAGAAAAAATATGCAAACGAATACATCATATGATGAGCCAAAGCGTCACATAGTTCTTTCAGGGAAAAGAAACATCGTGGGAATCGAGGACAGGACAGACATGTCAGAAGATTTTAATAAGTTTGATGAAATTCCGCCCTTCACAGTGAAAACTGACCCAAGCATTCCGTTAAGTAAAGAAGATGCTCCATGGTTACGTCTGAAGCGATCATAAGGAAGGACATATGCCAAGAAGTTCATGCTCATATTATGTAACTCTAGTTCATGTTTTTAATATTAATAAATGTCTTGAGTGTTAGTCTTGTTTTGTGGATGGACCGGGACTATGAGAAGAAGTTGTCCCGATTCGTACTTACCATTAAGATCTGATCTCCAAATGCACGCGGTCACATATTAGGGAGTGCCTCTATGACCAGGTTTTTGGAGATGCCGGAGGACTGGGCTCCGTCGGCATCTCCCTGAAACTGGTCGTAGTGGTGTCCCTGCTCTCGAAAACCATCTTGCAGCTTGTAACTTCTCTAACTAGATCAATACACCTGGGAGCTAACTAATTTAACATATTAGGGAGTGCCTCTATGATCAGTTTCTCGGAGATGCCGGAGGACTGGGCTCCGTCGGCATCTCCCCAATCGCCGTAGTGGTGTCCCTGCTCTCGAAAACCATCTTGGAGATGCCTCAAACTGGCTGGAGGACTGGACTCACAAGGATGCCTATTTATAGTACAAGCAGCTCGGCATAGTGTCGACACTTACGAAATAATGTCGACACTCACCCCTATTATTAGTGCTGACTCGTGTTTTGTCTCGTTTGGTGTCTCCAACCGGGACTAAAGGTTGGTGTCCCGGCGCCTCGAACTACCCCTGCCCACCGGGCTACTGTGTCCCCGTCGGCTGGATGCTGAGCGCCGGAGGCGTGCCGGTTCCTCCTGTCCCTCTAGGTGTGGCGCGCCGGATGGCCATCACGAACAAACTACTACTTTGATCTCACGCTAGAGCAGCGGAGGAATCCCAGATGGCATCCTGACTATTTCCCTACTTGGGAAGCCTTCTTCGTGGATCGGCGTGAGAGGGCGCTCGCCAGGCACGAGGAGGACGGTCCACCTCCTCCTAACTTCAACGAGACCGGCCGTCGGCTATGGTGGCGCGGTCGGACTCTCCAGAGCGTCATGGCCTATGACACTGCCGCCGACTCTAACCCCCGTCTGCGCTACCCTCAAGTCCAGCCCACGCGTACTCAGCCTTCAAGGTTCAATTACGGTGACCCCGACGAAGACAACGATGACGGCGGCGGCGAGTACGACGACTATAGTGGCGAGTATTACAGGTGTAGGCAGGAGCATGACTGAATCACTCCAACATTCCGAAACAAGTTCGGCCGATTGTTACTTAACCTGGCCATGTATCTTAATTTTCAGTTCTTTTATGTATCTTAATTTTCAGTCGTGCTTTATGTAACTTACTATTAGTTACATTCTGTATTTTAATTCCAGTTCTATCTCCTTCACAAAATGGCCTATCTCATTCGAGGTTTCTTGGCTTTCGGGTCAAATGACCAATGTTATGGCTAGAATAAATGCATAGTTTGTGATAATATGGCCATATTGTGCATACATGTGCATCATGGCATGGCAAACAATGTTGCAAGAGGAAGTTTTCCTTTTTATCGCACCAAAAAGGCATTTTCCATTTTCCGAGCATAAAAAACGGACGGTTTTGTGAAGCAACCACCAAATGGTTAATTCAAAAAACCACCAACACATTTTACAAAAATACTAGACCACCTTATATGGACAATGTACTAACAGGGGGATCTGAAACCTTTCCGTCTACCTCTGGTGAAAAAGACAAATTCCCGCCGAATCGGTAGGAAGTGGGTCAGATATGAACTACAGGTACATGATACGATGCTCATGATTTTTTACAAAAATCATTTTTAGGTTCACAATATGCTATTTTATCAAAAATCCAATGCAAGTTGAGCGAGGCTTGGCCCCGAGCTAAGAATCTTCATGCCCGTTGTTCGACAAAGTTTGACGATAGTTTAAAACGGGGATAAAAAAATAAAAAAAGATCGAAACAGTGCGAAACCTTCGCGTGGTGTTATATTATGTGACTTAGTTAGAAGGAAAAATCTCAAACTTGGTATATTGATTATGTCTCAAAAAACCTTCACAAAATGACCTATCTCATTCGAGGTTTCTTGGCTTTCAGGTCAAATGACCAATGTTATGGCTAGAATAAAGGCATAGTTTGTGATAATATGGCCATATTGTGCATACATGTGCATCATGGCATGGCAAATAATGTTGCAAGAGGAAGTTTTCCTTTTTATCGCACCAAAAAGGCATTTTCCATTTTCCGAGCATAAAAAATGGACGGTTTTGTGAAGCAACCACCAAATGGTTAATTCAAAAAACCACCAACACATTTTACAAAAATACTATACCACCTTATATAGACAATGTACCAACAGGGGGATCTGAAACCTTTCCGTCCACCTCTGGTGAAAAAGACAAATTTCCGCCGAATCGGTAGGAAGTGGGTCAGATATGAACTACAGGTACATGATACGATGCTCATGATTTTTTACAAAAATCATTTTTAGGTTCACAATATGCTAATTTATCAAAAATCCAATGCAAGTTGAGCGAGGTTTGGCCCCGAGCTAAGAATCTTCATGCCCGTTGTTCGATAAAGTTTGACGATAGTTTAAAACGGTGATAAAAAAATAAAAAAAGATCGAAACAGTGCAAAACCTTCGCGTGGTGTTATATTATGTGACATAATTAGAAGGAAAAAATCTCAAACTTGGTATATTGATTATGTCTCAAAAAAACCTTCACAAAATGACCTATCTCATTCGAGGTTTCTTGGCTTTCGGGTCAAATGACCAATGTTATGGCTAGAATAAAGGCATAGTTTGTGATAATATGGCCATATTGTGCATACATGTGCATCATGGCATGGCAAACAATGTTGCAAGAGGAAGTTTTCCTTTTTATCGCACCAAAAAGGCATTTTCCATTTTCCGAGCATAAAAAACGGACGGTTTTGTGAAGCAACCACCAAATGGTTAATTCAAAAAACCACCAACACATTTTACAAAAATACTAGACCACCTTATATGGACAATGTACCAACAGGGGGATCTGAAACCTTTCCGTCCACCTCTGGTGAAAAAGACAAATTCATGCTGAATCGGCAGAAAGTGGGTTAGATATGAACTACAGGTACATGATACGATGCTCATGATTGTTTACAAAAATCATTTTTAGGTTCACAATATGCTATTTTATCAAAAATCCAATGCAAGTTGAGCGAGGCTTGGTCAGATTCAAGTGTATACAAAAGATGCAGCATTTAAATATCCAATCAATTCAAAAATGTTAATACAAAAGATGCGGCATTAAAATATGATTTGCTCTAATAAAATAGGGTTAGATTCCTTTTTAGATGCTTAATATTTCTTATGTTCAAAGTTTTAGGATTTGACAATTTATTTTTGTTTGAATTGAATAATCAAAATTTATATGTAAGTGTTTTAATCATTTTGAAAAATTTCATCTAAAGTAAATATAAAATGTTTTTACATGAATGGATAGATATTATTTTTCTGAAAATTATGATATATTATTCATATTTTTCTGAGTTGAAATGAAAAAGATATGAATTTTCTAAATTCATATCCTATTTTTGAATTAAAATGCCCTTTAATGCATGAAATAAATGCCCTTTAACACCGGTTCGGAACGAACCGGTGTTAAAGCGATTTATTCGTTTAACGTGCACCCCTTTAACACCGGTTCGTGGCGAACCGGTGTTAAAGGAAGCATGTAACAATCCCTTTAACACCGGTTCCAGCCCCAAACCGGTGTTAAAGGGGGGGGGGTATTAAATGCGCGCCTTCACCTTCCTCTCTTCCCCTAGACAGATCGATCGAACAGGAACAAGCAGAGGAGCTCGCCGTCGCGTCCTCCATCGCCTCCGTCGCCGCCTTCCACGCCTGTCGCCACCATCGCTCCCTGCCGGCGAGCTCCAGCCAGCTCCGGCCAGGTACGTCGCGCCCATGCTTCTCGGCCTCCACCCTCTCGAGACCTAGCTCGTCGGCTGCCGCCCCGTCCTCCTCTCCTCTAGCCAGCGCTGGCGCTCAGGCAGCAACCGGCTAGGGTCGGCTGAGTTCCGCCGCGCCCATGCTTCTCGGCCTCCGCCCGCACGTGACCTCGCTGACCGCTCCGCCGTCGAGCCGCCGCCCCGTCCTCTCCTCTAGCCACGGGCGGGCGGCGCAGTGGAGTCTGGCTGCGCCGCTAGTCCGGCTTCGGCTCGCCCGATGGGCTCGCCTGCTGTCGGCTCACCCGTGGCTGCTCCCTGCCGGCGGACAGCTTCTCCCCGTGGCTGCTCAATGATTAGAAAAAATAGATAAATAAAAAAGGAATTGAAAAATAGAAAAAAAGGACCTAAGATTAGAATTTATAATATGTGGAGGTGTTTTGGTAAATAACCGCGGCCAAGTCGGCCTGACCACCGGGTCCCACCGGTCAGATTCATCGTTAGAACCGCGTCAAATTTTTTGGTAGTCTTTTGAAATCCTAGCCTCAATTGCGATGCGATGTGTCGTTGGTCGTCGGAGTGGTGGCTAGAGTTCGCGAATGTCGGTGGCGGCCTTAGAAGAAGGTGGACTGCGCGGGCAACTCTTTGGCGAGCGTCGTGGCTTCTCCCCTTGGTCTGGGGCCTATCTTGGGGACAACGGGCGAGGCAGAAGACGGGGAAAACCCTTTACCATAGGTCTCTGGGGCGGCGCCGACACTATAATGCTTGCCTCGGCCTCCTCTTTCGAACAACGCCCGTTTTAGGTAGGCTGTATCACGCTACCTCGCGCGCCCTAGGTTGCTCTCCAACGCCGCCAGCCTCCGGTTAGCCATTGTAGCTAGCCCCTCTCATATGCATACGGAATTTCTCCAAATTAGGGTTTGGACCCCTCGGAACTCGTTTAAAATGATCAAGCATCCTTAGGGTTTTAATTTCATTTGTGTATTTATTTGTGTATTTTTGTATGAATAATATATATATTTGTGTATGAATCCAAGTCCACTTGAATGTTTACTCTCTTACTCTAGATAATATTATTGTTTTAGAAACTATGGATCCACTTAGTAGAAACCTTGAAGAATAAGAAATAATGGAGAATATTATTGATGAGGACACCTCACAATATCTGAACTTGAAGGGTCATGATAACAACTCAAGTAGTCATGGAGAAGATGAAGACTCCGGTGAACGCAATTTAGTGATTACAAAGTCCGGCGAGGTATATGCATTGATTAAGCCTCTGCCGACTTCCACCAACAATCTTCTTCTACATGTATTAATTAACGCTTCTTTCTTCTTTTAGCCCTCTGGATCGACCAACCAGCAACCATCTTCTTCTACGAAAAATAGCAAGCGAGGCGCGAGCCATTGGTTGAAAGATCGTGCAAAGTTCACGATCGAAGCAGTCCGTGTTGATGGCAGGCCGATGGAGCCCAAGAAGGCCGCAGATAAATTTGTACGTCAGGCTGGAGTTCTTGTTAGGGACCAAATCCCAATCATAATTGAATATTGGAATAAGCCAAAGAAGGGCGACGGTACCTTTGTCGATGAAAGATCCAAAGAAACGCTTTGGAATTCGTTGTTGGTAAATTTCACCCTTCCGCCAGAGGAGGATGAAAACAACCCGGTTATAAAGGAAAAGGTCAAAGAGTGGACTCTAAAGAAGATGGTGGCGCTTTACAGAATCGAAGACAAAATTGAACAAATTTGTCAAAGCTCGCGAGACTCCAAATTTCTAAGACGCATATTATGCGAAGATAAGACCTCACTGGCCCGAATTTGTGGCATATAAGGAAGGTGCTATAGCTAAAAAGAGGCCAGAAACCAATACGCTAAATGCCCAGAAGAAGGAATATCACCAGAGGACGGGGTCAGGTGGCTACATATCTCAGAGGCCTAAGTGGGAGGAAGCTGAGAAGGCCCTGCATGCTAGAGGGATCACACCCCAGACAGATGGGTGGGACCTACGTGCAAAGACTTGGTTCTACGGAATCGGGGCAAGGTTGGACCCAGAAAAAGGATTCTGTATCTTCCCAACCCTCCTTGCCAAACCCGTCACTGAACTCATCACGGCATACGAGGAAACAACCGCCAGGACCTTCCACCCCGACAGAGAGAATGACCAGCTCACACGCGCCATCGGTAAAAAAGAACACCCTGGACATGCACGAGGCACAGGGGGTATGACGTGGAAGGATGGGTTTGCCGAGTGGAGCGACTCTTACAGATGGCGCGACAGAAAAGAAAAGAGCGCATGAGCGGATGACACAGATAGAACATGCACTTGTGGCGCTGCGCAAGTGAATGCACAGCAGAGACATCAAGCTACCGGCCCATCTCAGCGCACGAAGAGCTCGCATTGAAGCTGCCGCCGCCTGCATCACGGAAAAGCAGCGTGGCTTCCACGGAGAACATGCAACCCACACTTGAAATGGCGGGTCCTCGATACCCCGTGGATGAGATCACGGAGAGCGAACACGCTGAGCTGCATGTGAGATTAATGGGCTTATCCATTAAGGTGGCTGTCGGCTATGCCTTACCTCCCACTGCCGACCGATTCCAGATGGCTATGCTATTGTCGGGGTGGATGAGGTTGTGAAGGAATACGAGAACGCACAACTTGACCATGCTACAGGTGAAGGGGAAACTCAACTCAAATTTGCAGTGAAAACAACCATTCTTTGGAAGAAGGAACACATCGTGCTTCCAAATTGGAGGCCACTGGCACCCCCGCCGTCTCCACAGCGTCAGCAGTCTGAGCCGCTTCAGCTATCTCCTGCGCGGCAGCCATCTCTGGCGCTTCAGCCATCTCCTGCGCGGTAGCCATCTCCGACGCTTCATCCATCTCCTGCGCGGCAACCATCTCCGGCGCGCCAGCCATCTCCTGCCCGTCAGCCATCTTCGGCGCTTCAGCCATCTCCTCAGCGTAAGCAGAAGAGCACTGCCACGAAGAGCATCACTAGCACTGCCACAAAGAAATCCGCAGGAAACCGTACGCCAAAGAGTTCAAAAAACTACGTCCCGCAGCCTTCCGCCAAGCCATTGCCGGTTTTACCGTGGAATCGCAGCGACGAGGAGACCAATAGGATCTCGGAAGAAGAGGTCAAGAAATTCTTTGCACCTAGACGGGCCGAGCCAAAGGAGAAAATAGATCCGGCGGTGGTGGAGAAGTTTTACAATAATCTTTTGAAACCTGAAACCCCACTTGTGCCGGACTACGAGCGCCAGATTTTGAAGGGGGATGCAAGGCGCCGTAGGGAGACTGAAAGTAGCAGTCGTGCGGCACCCCAGAAAACAGTTCCCATGCTCGGAGAGCAGGAAAACCAATCATGCGCCCCGCTCCAAGTGTTCGACACACGGGACGCTCCTCCCGTAAATGATTACGAGGCAGAGCTACAAAGAAAGGCCAATGAGATGGGGATGACTTACATTGCATACTTGAACATCATGGGAGACAACTTGCCCAAATGCGATGCCAACCCCATACAGCCATGGAAGTATGGGAAGAATCTCGTCAAGAAAGAGGAGCTCAAGAATCTACCAACAAAGATGCGAAGATTGCACAAGTGGTACCTTGATTTCTGCAAGACGAGAAAGGAAGAATGGATCACGGCGCATATAAGAGATCATATTTTCTTGGGCGGAGACGACGCGATCGACTTCAACATTCAAGACTTGAATTTTCTATTCAATCAGAAGGAACTCGACAAAACTGCCATTAGCCTTTATTGTGTGTAAGTACTATTTCTGTAATTTATATCTCACTCATTCACTTCATTAATTGCATGTATATATATATGCTCACCATATATGTATATACTATTATGCAGGAAAAAGGTTATAGAATGCATGAAAGGAGGCCCTTTTGACATTGGGTTCGTTGACCCAAATAGAGTTCATGAAGAAGTGGTAAGAACCAAACCCGGGCAAACAGAAGATTACTTGCTAAGGTCTTTACTGAGATAACAAACCAAAAGGGAAATACTATTGCCTTACAACTTCTCGTGAGTACTGTTACCCTCTCTCTTGTACACATTCTGTTTCGGCTTACTCGATGTTAAGTGTAACTGATGATGAGTTATGCGTGCGTAGGTTCCATTTTATTCTGCTAGTCATTCAACCCGACTCAGGAAAAGTCCTTGTGATGGACTCGTTACAAAAAGAAAAAGAGCTATGGGCAGACTTTAGAGAGATGCTCCAGAGGTAATTTCAATCATATTATCGCATTAGATCGGCAACTTTCATGACAACAAGTAATTAATTACTCCTTTATCCATTTTCTTTGCCGGACAGGGTTTGGAAAAGGTTCACGGGCAGGGCCGTGGGCGAATGGTTAGAAGAACTAAAATTTGTAGACCAAAATGTAAGTAATACTAGCTAGCTAGGTCTACGTATCTCTTTGATTCTGCTTCCAATTCTATTATATCATGCTTTATTGATTATTATTTTGATTGAACTCTCTATTCTCGTAAAGTGTGCACATCAGGAACCCGACAATAACTTATGTGGATACTATGTTTGCGAGTTCATTCGCAACACGATATGTGCGACGGGCCAAGCCGCACTAGAACAACTTAGAGTAAGTAAACAAAGTCCACAACATTATTTTATTACCATCAATTGTGTTGAGTTTTATTCTTATATATATTGACCCCATTCTTCATATATATTCAGATCGAACGGATACGGGACCAACTCCTACCATTTGACCGCATACGAGCTATTCAAGAGGAATTGGCGGGGTTCATACTTGATGAGGTCGCCACGCCTGGCGGAGAACTCTTTAGATATCCACCAAAATGAACGTTGTATATATGCTTTAACGTGTTTGTCTTGTACTTGATGCTTCAACGTTTACGAAGAATATCACACAATGACGATGTTTGTGTATAATAATAGTTGCTTAATTATTCATGTACTCGTATGTACCGATGACGATGTATGTGTATACCGTTCCCGATCGATTCCCCCTCCCCCCTCCCGCAGAAATACGCCCAGAACGGGGCAGAGGCAGAACTCTGCCGCGGCAGAGATTTAGGCCGTTTTCCTGCCGCGGCAGAGAACCTTTAACACCGGTTCGAACCGGTGTTAAAGGGGGGGAGGGGAGGGGTCCTGAGCCCTGCGGCAGCCCCACGTGCACCACCATTTAACACCGGTTCGTATAAGAACCGGTGTTAAAGGGGGGGCCCTCTAACACCAAACCCTCAACAACGGTTCTACAACCGCTGTTAGAGGGCCCTCCAAACCGGTGTTAGAGGGGAGAGGGGGGGGGGGGGTCTGCACTAGTGTTCCTTATTTTCAAATGATTAAGAGCAACATTAGGCGCCGATCAGGCATGCATGCCTCTAGTCGCCGCCGACACGTCCTTCCGGTCTCAATTAAATGAGAGATTTGGTTCGTCCGATGGTTGCAACATCGTACCGACTTTTTCTGCTATGTAAAAAACATTCAAAAAATCTTGCAATATTTTTACATGCCCGAGCTTGCTATTGGGATTAGAGGAGCTTGCTGCAGCCAACAATTGTTAAGGATGGCCTGCTACCTTCGGTTGTCCACAGATGACTATTAAGCAGCTATAACTGTATCATAAAATTAGTGAGAACAAACTCAGTAACATCTTAGGAACTTCACTCAACACGACAGTGAACCAGCTTCACAAATGATGTTGTGAACTTGCCATTCTTTTCCAGCACACCATTGAAAAAACTCAAGCAGATACAACAAACTCAAGTAATATGCGGACTACTAATAAACCATCCAGTGTAATAATAACATGTTTACTAATGTGTAATAAATTCAACATCATGCATTTGAAGAAAAACAATACTAAGAAATGAAACTTATGTGGTAGCCTTTGACCCATAATCATCTTCATGGGGGGCTTACTCAGAACCAGGGCATAGAAACTTCTAAGTGCGTGCGTGCGTGCGTGCGTGCGTGCGTGCGTGTGTGTGTGTGTCTCGATGACACATTGTATTTTAGTCTATAGAGATCTTTGACAGGGCAAACAAAGCTACACGATAGATGAAACACTGAATTCCACTGAACTTAATAACTTAATAAGCAACATACCATTAAGAAGACATAGGCTTGTTGTGTTGTCCGTCCTATTTTCAACATTTTTCTCATCATTCACTTTGCTCCAGTTGAGCTACTTTACCAAGACCCGGACTGGGACTGGAAATTATTAAATGGTCAAAGCAGGTGCAGTAAGAGCATACTAAGTTGAAAAATAATAGGTTGATTAAGTCTTACTATATCTGCTAATGATATGTACAAATATGAACCAATTCCGTATATGCTTTACTTTCTGAAGAGTTATATCATAGCAAAGAAGGAGAAATGCTGAAACATTAAGAAAGTTACAAAGCTAAGCTATTTATATACACTCTTAATATTGGCTCTGATCTTAGTGTGTAATAACCCAAATTCCAACTTCTCATTGAAAATAAGAAACCACAAAAGAGTGCGGGTCACAATGTTAGTATAGGACCATTTAGCATGAAGTGTGTGGGTCACATTGTTAGCTTTTATTAATATTTATTATATTATAGTAGGCTTGGGAGCAATAGCAGTATATCACCAACTTTAGTTTTACCTACTACGTACTTGCATCTAAATATGCCGCTGAAATGCCCCGAAATGGCATGATAACAAAAAGTTCTAAAACAATAGAAGGAAACAAAAATTCAAAGTTGAACCTAGGTGCATACTTGCTTGGAACACACGAAATAGGGACTCCCGGGTCGCCTCGCGCGGGGCGGCTCCGGAGGCGACAAACCCTAGAAAAGCCCCGCCCCGATCTCCTCTCCCTCGGCCGCTGCCGCCGCCGGCGCCGGCGGCGGCCAACCGCCGCCGGGCGGTGGGCGAGGGAGGCGCTCCCCCGACGGATCCCCTTCGCGCGGAGGCGGATCGTCACAGGGGTGGTGAGGGTGGTGTGTGGGAGGCGGCGAACCTTGGCGGGAAGGCAGCGACGGCGCGGGGAAGGTGGCTCGGCGGCGCGAGGCAGCATGGAGGGCGGCAGGACCGTCCGGAGTGCTGGCGCACAGCGGCCGCTCGTCCCCCGTGCTGGCGGCTTGTCTGTTCTTCCATGGCGGCGGAGTGGGGCGATCTGGTGGTGGAGGTGCCGGCGATGGAATTCCGTTGGAAGACCTAGATCGGCTATCCAACCATAGTTGCCTCCTCGATCCGTTCTCCTGGAACCGGCCGACGGTGTGGGGATCGCTGTGTCGGATCTAATAATGGTGGTGGTCCTTTGGTTTCCTTCACACGATGACGAAGATCTGTTTGATGTCTGACCTCGTTGATCTGGTCTGGAGAGGCGGGTTCCGGTAGGCTCCGCCGGCGAACTCCCATGGGCGTATCATGCCTGGATATTGCTGGATCGGAAGGTATTCGGTCGTGCGCACCTTGTTTTTCTGGCCGTTTGGTTTCAGCGGGAGCGTTGCGAAGCTCTGCTGTTTGTTCCCACCAAGTGCCATTCTTAGTGCCATGGTGAAGTCAGATGCGGAGAATGTCAGTAAAGCGGAATATGAGGGTAGCAATGGTGATTTTTGTTATTATGGCGACGACGATCTGGCTGCGTGATCTGGGACTCGTTGCAGCGACTGTTGGTGCGGGAAGACAACACAGGGGGAGTTCCCAGTCTTATCTTGTAGGGTGAAAATCCAAGGTCTGGCCTTAACTGGTTGTGCCTGGCAATGACCTTGTTGAAGACATTGTTTTGTGAGCAAAGACTTTCTCCAGGGTGAAAACCTATGATCTTTGATCGGGCAACGACGGCACTTGGGCACTGTTTCCTTCTTGAATGCGTTGTTATTGGAGTGGGGACTACTGGTGTTGTTCTGATGGTGTCAATGTTGTTGCTTTGAGGATTAGTTCTCTGTAGCGGGACTTTTTTTTTTGTAATTCTTCTTTCTTTTTTATGGGATGTGTGCATCCGTAGAGCCGCTAGGGCATGCGTTGTTGCATAGGCCGGATGTAATTGGTATCTGTGATATTAATATATGCTCTTTTTCAAAAAAAAAAGGTGCATACTTGGTTTAAAAAATGGTGTTATAATTACCAAAAGAATTTGGAAAAAAAATCACAAGTTTATATCCCTGTTCCACGAGCACATATTAAGTTTCGTCAAATTAATCCAAGCTTGGGGTGTTAAATAAACAAATCTGGTGCTTCTAAATTTGATTTTTAGATCTACCTGTTTTTGTTTATTTTATCTAGGACACACCATATGTTCTTGTGTTCACGTAAATTCGTAAGCATGTAACCGACACAAATTTACGTTGCCAAAAAATTCAGATTTTTTGGATTTTAAAAACATTTTGATGATTCTATTGCTCATTCGTGTGTAAAGGCACCCGGGAGCCAAAAGAACTTGGCCAGAAGAAAAGGCAAAAAATAGATGGAATGTTAAAGATTTCAATGTCTTGTTAACTTTTAGTATTGACAACAATATGAAAACATTTACCAAATGTAAAAGTTTTCAATATGTTTTTTAACATCAGCATAAATGGAATAAAAAATACAAAAGAAGAACCCACCCGCTCACTATGGATAATGCTTTTGGTGCGTTTGCCAGATTTATCAATCTTGTTGTTCAGTTTTGCCTGCCTCGAGACTCCCTGTGGGAAGACATTTCATATGAGTATTAATTGCTTATTCATTTTCAATATAACTAATCACATTGTCGTCAGAGCAACAAATATTGTCACCACCAATTGCTTTTTGTTATCAAGCACCTCAACTACTTGATGCTTTATCCATGGAAACTTCATCACAAATAATCAAGGGGACTTTTTAAACAAGTTCGTCATACCATTGTGCTTTGTGAAACTACACATGTTGGTGTAGGTGAGCTCGATTGTAATTTTGAAGGAGTGTGCGGTCCGCCCCTAGGCATTAATAACGTTGATATACCCATCGAACGCACCTTCGCAAGCACTGCTTTGTATAAGTATGTCTTATGAATGCATCATGTGCCATCAACAAAGAATATTTGCCTTTTTTTCATCACACGATCCGTAATATCATTGAACCCAACCAACTGCTCACTTTTTTGAGAGTTAAGAAAATCAAGATATTTTTTTTCCTAGGATGACTTGCTTTACACCTTTATCTTTTTACACTCAGTGTTAGAAGCCCCACCCGTCTTGAAAGAACACGGGAGGCATATCTTTCCATATCTTTGCTCGTGGATTGTACCAAATTACTGATGTCTCTAAGCACCACCTACTCAAGTGTTGCCTTGTTGGATTGAATCAAGCGGTAATCCTCAAATATCAATGCTAGATGTTTGTCCCACAACTAACAAATTTGTTTTGCCTCAAAGAATACCAAGATAGTAGTGGGCAACCGTCGAAGAGCACAAGACATATGAAACATGGATGCCTCATTTAGGCAATCAAAATTGTATTTGTCGTGCTTAATGAGGACTAATTGCGTTCTGCATAGACCTGTGAGGCCTAACCCCGCAAGTGGGTTCAATAGATGATTGTCTGACTAAGCAATATACGTCTCAAATGCTTTGTGGTAATTGAAGGTTGTTCGCTACTATCTTGGTACACCTAGAGGCAACACAAACTCGACAGTTGTGAGATAACCATATAGCATCGATGTTTTAAATCACCGTCATACTCAATCCAGAAAGGAAACAATTGAACAGATGGTGCAATCCATAAGGGATTTGGTGCAATCCATAGGCTAGGATATTGAAAGATATGTTCTTCTGGATCTAATTGAGATGCATGGTTCTTCTGAAGGTGAGTGTATAGAAAGGTAACAGAGGAAATGCAAAACATGGACAAGAACATCTAGATTTAACTCTTTGAACAATAAGAAACTAGATGGGTTGAATGACATCATGGATCATGTGACAAATTAAAAAATCAAATATTCTTTCTTGTGCTGGTGTATTTGATGTGCTTTCCAACAATTGCAATTGCCAGCTATATCAGCTATAAAATCGTCGATAATGGTCAGAGAGCAAACCCTACATTCCAGGTTCAAAATTCCAATCAAGCTCACTAACAACATGTGTAGTTTCACAAAGAAGAGTGGTACGGCCGACTTTATTAAAAATGCATCCTTAATTACTTAGGACAAAGCCGCCATGACAAAACATCAAGCAATGGAGGTGCTTAATAGATCGCTCTAGGATATAATAGGATGTCCTTTGTCATTTATGGGGAAGGTTCTCTTTGGTGGAGAATGCATGTATGTCTTGTAGTGGCACAAGGGACAAGGGCGATCACAAATATTGCCATGTTGAGATCATATCTGCGGGAGAAGATTCGTAAAACATGTCTAACGCGCATTATGCGGGCACATGACGCCCATGGTTCTCTAAATACCTCCTAAAGATAAGGAAGGGAACAGAAGAATAATTGGTGATGACTATGTGTGTCTCCTTGATGGCATTGTGGTTCGTTATACCAAAAATGAAAAACAATTAATAGACTCGCCGGAGATGTCTTTCATCGTTGCACACCAATTCTGGGTGAGGAGAGTATGAGCGCACACGACATTATTTCGACTAACAACGAGCATGTGGTTTAGATACATGCGAATATGATCTCCAAATAATAGGTTTGACTCTATAAATGATGGCCTCCACACTAGTTACCCAATTGAATTTTGACCATAGAAGACATTCCATGATTCCTCATTGTAGGCATCTCATCGGTGGAAGGAGGGGGTTGATCAAGGTGTTCATAAGGTAGCTGGCTGCTTAACAAAAATCAGAGTTGTCATGCATTTCCTTGAACTTCGAGGAAGTTGTGATGAACCTTAACAGTTCGACAAATGGAAATCAGTGACCTTAATGGTTTGACAGATGTAAATTCTATATGAAATAAACGATGAAACCCATAGAATAATTAACATCCATTCCAAACATTCTAACCTAGTGAGATATTAGAGCTTCCTGGAAATGACGCATGCCTCCTTTTCAGTTCATTAAAAATCAAGATAAAGTAAACACCAACTTTGTTACGCTGTCAACTCTAAATCTCTGAATGCATCACCAATCAAGTATAATACTCCCTCCGATCCATAATAAGTGTCCAAGCTTTAGTTCAAGTTTAGACTAAATTGAATTAAACCTCTGACACTTATTATAGAATCAGAGGGAGTACAATTAATAGAGTTACATAGATAAACTTTGCTAGGATGTGGATTCTGAATCTTTGAATGCATCCCAACCAAGCAATCAAGTCCAAATACAATGGGTGGTACTGAGCATCCCCGGGGGATCGAGACTTCCAATCCCCCGGATCTAGCGTTCGACATGTGTCCCATCCTGGGTCTCCTTTGCATGGAAAAAACTCCTAAAAAGCTATAGAAAAAGTCCAACCGCTCCCTGCACCTTCCTACGCCCCGTATCTTCACCCATGTGCTCCTACATGAGCACAACAACTTGCCAGACAACCAGACGCCGTAGCTTCGTCAGACGCAGCTCAATGGCGGCGGCTTGCAACACTGGTGGCCATGGCTTGTAGCAGCACCACGGGCCTTTGGTAGTACCGGCGGCCTCCCTAGGAAGCTGCTCGACAGGCGTCATGGAGCATCTCCGCCGTCTTTGGTAGCACCGTCTTTGCACGTAGCAGCATCACCGCCGGCTGTGGTAGCAAACTCCCACCGCTCCTGTAGCTCCGCCGCCGGCTGTGGTAGCAGACACCGATGCCATTATAGCAAACTTCCGCCGCTCCTATAGCAAGCTCCGCCGCCGGCTGTGGTAGAAAACCCCTACGCCATTGTAGCAAACTCCCACCGCTCCTGTAGAAAGCTCCGTCGCCTGCTGTAGCAAGAACCGCAACCGCCTATAGAATGCGCCGCAACAACCGCCTGCATGTAGCGCCTTCGTCATCCATCATGTGGCATCACCACCGGCCACATGTAGCATCGTCGAACGTCTGTTTTAGCAAGCGCCGCCAGACCCGACCACACGTAGCACCGTCATCGTCCAACAAGTGGGATCGCTGCTCGTCTGATGTAGCAAGCATCACCACCGTCTGTAGTAGGGCTGCCCGTGCCTGTAGAAAATGCCATTGCTGCTTATAGAAAGCACCTCCGCCTCTTGTAGCATCGGGGTTGAGGAGTTGCTCCCGCATCCGGCATCCATGAACACCCATGGAGCGGTGGAGGAGCTCGATTTTTGGCCGCGTATCGTGGTCACCGCAGAGTAAAATAGAGGGAGAAAAGGATGAGGAGGTAGGCGAGACCGTCAGCGGCAGAGAGGAGGAGGTGCACGATGTCGGCGGCAATAGAGAGAGAGGAGGTTCTTGGCTGCATCATGATGGCTTGCTGGTAGGGACGACCATGTTGGCTTGCTGGTAGGGATGACCAAGAAAATAGGGATGGGGTAGGCAGTGGCGGTGGTGTGGTGGCAAGGGGAGGCGTGGATGCAGAGATCGGGTCAGGGACGAGGAAACCAGAGAAGAAATTAGCAGTGGGCTGCACGATGGATAGAGAAGAAGAACGAGGAGGGTCGTGGGGATAAGAACGAAGGAGATCATTGTGGGACCCGCACACGATGCTCTATTTTAGTTTTGCCATGCGGGGGACGATGTCATTTTTCTAGACGACTGGACCCGGATGATGGCATCGTGCTATCTCCCGGAGGATTGGTATCATTCTCCAAGCATAATTCATAAATTTTGTCGTGGTGTGGAACACGGCAGTACCATCGGGGATGACTAAAGAGGGACACTTAGATGCAATCAGTGGCTCACACAACGGGTTGGGCACGGTGAACTGCAAACACATCGACGTACCCAGGTTCGGGGCCCTCTCGGCGAGGTAACACCCCTACTCCTGCAAGATCTACTATATGGGGGGCGAATGCCCAGTACAAGTGCTCCTGAAGCTATTTCCTTAGCAACTATCGATGGCTAGAGGAAGAAGAAGAACTAGAGGCAAGCTCTCGCTACTATGGATGTTACTTACCTAGAACCCTATCTCTACCCGCCCTTATATACTGGTTGGGGGAGGTAGATTACAATGTGGGTTCTAGGGTTTACTGTTTGGATATGGGTTTACAGGGTAGGGCCGACTACAGGGTACTACTTGGCGGGCCAGGACCTAGTCATCCCTTCTTTAGCGTCACCCATTGCTTTAGCAGTCACCTGGGCTTCCTTTGTAGTGTTATCCTTGCTTTAACGGTCACCCAGGACTCCTTTGGCGACCAGACAGTCGCTTTACTTTATATTTGTCTGGTAGCATCGGTCAGGGCGGCGCGCCAGCCTGTCTGGTGACGAGAGGCGCCATAGGTGTACCCCGCAAGGAGCGTCTCCCCCTTAGTGCTCTCCATCGAATCCGAGGCCAGGCGGGTTGAAGCGGCCACCCGACCGGTTCTTCTGGCTACCCGGCTAGATGGGACAGCCGGGAAAGCTTTAAGCCCAACCGGGTGGGACTAGCCAACCGGCTAGAGTTGTCCTGCTTGACGGCCAGGCAGCCCGTGTCTTATGGAGCCGGCCTACTTAGGCCTGACTTTCCCCACCCAGGGGTTATACCCCCAACACTAGTCCCCGAGCGCGTAAGGACTTGGCCGGTGGGAAAGGCCTTGTGAGCTCTTTTGTTTCTTGATGTAGTTTGTTGATGAAGTCCGGCTGCAGATTTTCCTTTTGCTTTCCGGCTGGGTTCAACCGGCTGCGGAATCGATGGCCGCCCACTGAGTGTAAATAACGAAGGAAGGGACCGACTGGCAAAGCTGGAGACGAAAAATCTAGTGGATGAGGTCAGTGCCTTCGTCAGTCACGACTGTTGCTCTGGCGCACGTCGTGCCGGTTGGACTTCATCGGCGCTACGCCAGTTTTTTGGTAACTGCGCGCACCACTTGCTGCAGCGGTTTCTAGGGGCGAGTGCGCACGCCTCGCCTCCTTGTAACACATGTGGATCTTCTATGCTGAGTTGTGTTCGCACAAAGGATGCGGAGCCGTAGCATCGCCGAACTGAAACGTCTCGTGGCCACGTGTTGCGTGGGGTCGGAGGAGACGATGGTGTCCTCCCGCGGGGATAAATAGAGCCGCGGGGGGAACGAGGCCTCCACTTCGTCTTCCTCCAGCTCTCGCATCCCTGTCCTTCTGTGATCCTTCTCTCTTTGCCTTTGCGCTGCCAATCTGTGGTTGCCAGAGCCACCATTAGCCCTCACTCGCTTGCTAGGAAACCCCGCCTCCACCAAGGCCGCTCCACCTTCCGAAATGCTGCTGGAGCAACGTGGCGGCTAGTGCGGGTCCTTTGTGATGGATGATCTGGTGTATAAGTACCGACGGGGGAAATTTCTTCCCTCGTCGCGGCTGGTGAAGAACCGGCTCGCTCTAGAGGGGGAGCGGGTGCCTGACCCTCAGGCGGGGAGCACGTCATTTTCCTCGCCCACTTTGCCCACAGCTTCGACCTCCCTGTCAACCCCTTCCTCCTTCAGTTGTTCGTCTTCTTCAACCTCCAACTCCATCACCTTGGTGCCAACGCCATCGCACAGCTGTCGCACAACGCGGCATGCTATGAGTCGTACTTTGGGGTGTGGCCCGAGGTGGCGAACTTCCTCAAGTTCTTCCACTTCAAGGCCCATAACACCATCAAGGATGGCCCACTGACGGAGACGGGTTGTTTCGCCGTCTACCCGCGTCCCTCGTCGCCGATGCCGCGGTTTTACCTTCCCGACATCGTCAAGCTGTGGCAACGCTCATACTTCTATGTGAGCAACTTCACGGACGTCGACTTGATCGGCCTGCCGCCCTTCGTCAACGTTCCCCCGACGCAGAAGGCCTGGACGATGAAGGGGATGGGGACCCAGGTGGACATCGTCCGGATGGCCGCCCGGGTGGAGGCGATGGTGGCGACAAAGCGGCTCACCGCTCGGTATATCGCGCTGTCGTGGATGGCATGCCGCATGCTTCCGCTCTAGAAGCGGTCGCACAAGATGTGCTATCTGTCGACCATCAACGACCCGACCCGGACGTCGCGGAAGGATGTGCCATACGAGGCACTAGAGAATTGTATCTCTATGATTTCCAAGTTCCGCGTGGAGGTGACCTGGTCGTACTCCTGCCTACCGTACCACCGTGGCTGCCTACCGCCTCGGGTTGTCCTTGTGTTTTCTTCTTGTGTGCTTAGCTTTTTCCCGGTAGGTTTTCCTTGGGTGCCTTATGTTCCCCCTTTGAGTAGCTGTTTACGGAGCAACATGCTGAGGATGGCATTGGCGACTTCGCCATTCCCTCCTTCCTGCCGGACCAAAAGCCGCTGAAGTACCCCCGGACGAAGCCCAAGGGTTTTCCTGTCCGGCAGGACGACGGTCCTTCGGATCCTCACGGTAATTTCCGGGTGCAGCTTTTGTCTCTGTTCTGTCGATGGGGATTGTTGTTGATGTTTGTTTTTGCATTGGTGCAGCCGAGGACGAGGCCGGCCGGGAAAAGGCCGCGGCGAAGGCCCGGGGGAAGAGGGCGGCGCCTGTCAGCGTGCCGGCTGCCGCAGAGCATAAGAGGACGCGCCGAGCGCACCCAGCTGTCGCCGTGCCATCCTGCGCCGGGTGAGTGTTCTCCTATTCTTCCTGGCTCTTCTCCTTGCTCTCTGTTGAACCTCTCTTGTTTTTTATTTCGCAGCGAGGTGATGTCCCTGGGTGGCTCCAGTGCTGCCACTGTTGCTCCTCCCCTGCCTCTGGTCGTTGAGACGGCTACGGCCTCTCCGGCTGCGCCCTCCCCGATGAACCCGCCCGCGTCTCCTCAGGGCTCCCTGGCCGTGGAAGTGCTGCACCACGCGCCTGCAACTTTGCGGGTTGCGCAGCTCTTCGCGACTGCTCAGGGACCCGAAACCCCCCTCCTCTGTCCTACGGCTAGAGGGAACCCGTCCTGGAGCGATGCTCTAGCTAGTTCTTCCAGACCCGTCATCGAGGAGGTGACGGAGGAGGCGCCGGGTGCTCCGGTGCAGGCGGTTGCGGCGGGCGGCGTTCAGCCGGGGGCCTCCGGCTCGGCAGGAAGGGAGCTGGTGGTGGCTGCGCCTTCGGGCGCCGACGCTGATGAAGACGAGGTCGTGGTGACCGTCTTGAGGCCAGCTCTAGTTGTCCTTACGCCGGGTGCCATCCTCGCCTAGCTTTCAGGCGCGGCGCCAATCGCACTCGACCAGGCTCACCACCTGGTTGAGGAAATGGAAAAGGGCCTTGGCGAAGCCAAAAATTTGTCTGTGTTGTTGGAGGTAGGTGTCTCTCTCCGTTTTCTTTTGTTGCAGCAACTTTTCTGTAGCCGGATTTTCATTCTTTTTTCCTTACTTCCGTCTATTTGCAAAAAGCATTTTCAGAGGCTGCGAAGAATACTCAGGAGTTGGGGCATAAGATTGCTTATTATGACCTATCTTGGAGATTGGCTTCCTTTTCCTGCTTTTTGTTGACTATCGGGTACCCTCCTACAGCCATGATCTTGGATGAGGAGAAGGAGATGGAGCGCCTTAAGGCTCAGGTGGCTTGACTAGAGGAGTCAAACAAGGCCCACAGGGGCAGATTGACCAGCTAGCTGCGGCCAAGCACAAGTTGGAGGTTGCTGCAGAGAGGAGCAAAAAGGCGGCTGACACCCGGGGAGGCGCTCAAGACCTTGGAGACGACCTCCGCCCAAAGGGAGGAGCTGGTTAATGTTCTCCGGTCCCGGGAACAGGATCTGTCCAGGCAGCTTGAGCGGATCGCCAATCTAGTCATCAGTAAGTTCGCACTTCCCTACTCTTTCTATGCTATAGTTAACGATTTGTCTCTGGCTGCTTACTCCTTCAACCGGCTATAGCTCACTACCCGGAGTCGACCGACCAAGCTCTCGAGAAGCCGCCTGTGGAGGAGGTTGGCCACGAACTGACCGCCTGGGACCTGGTGATGGTTCTAGCGGAGGAGAGCGAAGAGCATCGCAACGTTGCCACAGACTTCTTCCAATATGTCTGGCCGGAGACGGGCGAGCCACACAACATTGCCAGCTTGGCGCTCGCCCTGACGTGCGACATAGACGTGTTGGAGATCCACAAGGAGTGGGCGGCTCGTGGCAGCATGGAGATGGCGCTGGCCCTAGTGAAGTCCTCGTATCCGGATGCGGATCTGGGCACGCTCACTCGTGGCTTCCGAGCCGGAACTAGCTATGAGAGCCTCCACCGGAGTGTCCCGGTGATCAGGTCCTGCGGAGTCAAGATCAGCACTTATGTGGATCTGGACCGCGACTTTCGTGACCCCTCCGAGCCGGTGCCGTATCACTGAATACCGGACCCTGCAAGCGGCGTCAATGTTGCCTCCTCCAGCCAGGTGCCCACAGCCGGTGCCAATGCTCCCTCTTCCAGCCAGGTGCCCACAGCTGGTGCCAATGCTGCCTCTTCCAGCCAGGTGCCCATAGCTGGTGCCGATGCTCCCTCTGCCAGCCCAACTCCTGCTCCTGAAGCCGATGTTTCTCATGAGCCCTGAATCCCTGGTATGCTAGGAGTATTTATTTCTTGCGAACTTGTTATGCGCCAGTTCTATCCTTGTGGTGAACTTAGTCGTTGTAAAACTTTATCTTCTACACAGAAACTTCATGTTCCGCTTATCCATTTGGTGCTCCTTTTGGTTTGAGCTGAATTTGCCTCTTTTCCTTCTGGACGTTTTTGTCCTTTGCGTTTATTGAGTGGGTGCGCGGGAGAGTGATCACCGGGTGTAGTCCTCGAGGTTCGGGCCGGCTGGGGTAGCCAGCCAGGTCGAAGCTCTTTTCTACCTTGTTGTTCTCTGATGGGTGCGCGAGCGCCACTGGTGTAGTCCCGAGGTTGGGCCGGGGTAGCCACCGAATCAAGCTCTTGCCACCTGCTGTTTTTTTTTTCGATGGGTGCTGAGCGCCCACTGGGTGTAGTCCCCGAGGTTCGGGTCGGCTAGGGTAGCCAGCCGGGTCGAAGCTCTTTGCCACCTTGTTATTTTTTCTGATGGGTGCGCGGGAGCGTTCCCACTAGGTGTAGTCCCCGAGGTTCGGGCCGGCTGGGGTAGACAGCCAGGTCGAAGCTCTTTGCCACCTTGCTATCTTTTCTGATGGGTGCGCGAGAGCGCGCCCACTGGGTGTAGTCCCCGAGGTTCGGGCCGGCTGGGGTAGCCAGCCGGGTCGAAGCTCTTTTCCACCTTCTTTCCCGCCAAGTTATGGCTCGTGCAAAACAAGACACAATGTCGCTTGCGTTAGTTTCGCTACTAGTGTGTTCATTCACAGCTAAGATAAAATACGGGAACGATGCCCTTTCGAACTAGGCCAATAAATTATTCATTTTCTCAGCGAACATTGGCCTTTCAAGCTGTGGCCTTGCCGTCTGCTAGCCGGGTTGCAGTCTGCAGCCAGAACCGAAGGGGTAGCTAGGTTGGCGTACTTCGTGATACTTCAGGGTGTTGTTATTGGCTTAGATAGAGCAGGAGCAGCCAGATTGTCTAGGCGCCCTGGCTTCTCTTTGGGTAGTTTCTTGTAAGGGGGACTTCGGGCTTTTTCTCTTGCCGGGTCGACAACCGGCTTACGGTCTGAAGCCGGAACCGAAGAGTGGGACCTAGGTGCTGTAGGGTTCGCAACATAGAAAACAAAAATTTTCCTACGATGGGAACAACTATGTACCAAGATCTATCTACTAGATACAAACAACGGGCGGATGTATATCCGTAGAGAACATACCCTTGAAGAACGACAAAGTTTAACGAGTCCAAACTCGTGGCTGATGTAGACGATCTCTTGCCGATCTCAAGATCGAGAGGAAGTCCTAGCGCCACAAAACAGCAGCGCATCCGTGCTCGCACACACGTTCGAGGCACCGAGCAACCTCCGCCTCCTCGCTCCAGCGATGTAGCGGAAGCACAACTCTTTCTTGCCGAATAGCCACCGGGAACATGTATCTCGCTAGTTCGAGACCATGGGGGATAAATTCTAGAGGGGGAGAGAGAGATCCTTCATGAGGAGGTGTGAGTGAGAGAGAGGGAGGGGGGCTCCTTTTATAGGGATAGGGGGGCACCCAAGGGGCCATGCGCCCAGCCATGGGGCTGCCCCTTCCCCTCCTTTCATTCATGTGGGTGGACACTCCACTCACATAAAAAGCCTTTCAATTCCCTCCACTCAAAAACCCACTCAAATTCCCATTAAATTTCCACCAAATTTAATGCAAACTCTCATTAAATAAAACTCTTTTATTTTATTCAGAATTTTGTCAATTACTTTAATGACAAACATTCACAAATAACCCCTTGCTAGAATTCTATTTCACATGCATAACCACTTTATGCAATTTCACCCGAAAACCTGTTTCGGTATCTAGTGAAATAAATTCATGCGCTTGTTCATTCTTTCAGCATGAAACTCTTGCTCCAATTGGATGTCGGTGTCTCTTAAGTGTGTCACCCTACGGTTCGTGAATAATGCGAACATGATCGAGACCCCTCTCGGATCAATAATCAGAAGCGGGATCTGGAGACCCATCGACTCCCACACATTCAACGATGACTTTCTTGTGATCGCTTTAACCTTTTATGCTAGTATCTTAATCCCTTTGTTTCGCGATATATTACATTTCCGAGATTCGATCATCGGTATCTCCATACCTAGTTTGATCTCACATCGACATGCACTCTTTTCTTGTTCCCGTGATATAACATTCTAGTGATCAAATCACTTGCTTGCAAGCTAATCAATGTGATATCACCGAGAGGGCCTAGAGCATATCTATCCGTCATCGGTATGAACAAATTCCACTCTCGATCTATGGGCCTCAACATAACACTTTAGTAGTTCTGAATCCATCTTTATAATCACCCTGTTACGGTGTGACGTTTGATGTTATCAAGAAACTCTTCCGGTGTTAGTGATTGACATGATCTCATGGTCTAAGGATTAGGATCACTTCGTAAGTTGTTATAGCAATATAAACTCAATGACTTTGATCATAATGCTATACTTCGGATGAATGTTCATCACACCATCACACTAATGTTGTGACCTCGTTATTAACAACATCCAATGTCCATGATCAGGAAACCTTGATCATCTTGTTAATCAACGAGCTAGTTTATGAGAGAGGCATAACTAGGAACTTTCTGTTTGTTTATTAAACACACATGTATTAACGTTTCCGTATTAATACAATTATAGCATGCAAAATAAACATTTATCATAAACAAGGAATACGATAATAACCACTTTATTATTGCCTCTCGGGCATATTCCTTGATCCCACTTGCACTAGAGACAATAATCTAGTTTGAAAATTTTGTGTATTGAACACCTATGGCTTTCTGGTGTTCCAAATACGCAATTGCAAGTGGTTAACATAATCTACGGATCTGACACTTTCAGGTCCGTGTGTATTTGCATGTCTTTGCGTCTCCACGCATCACTCATTCTCCAATGAGATGGCATTGTATAAATTTGGTATTTTGGTGAGACCTTTAGTTCCTTGGGGTTAAAACACGTCGATACTATTGTCACACAATATATCTTTAGTGTTAGCCCGTTGCGAACGACAAATTCCCTCCTTTGCTGCTACTATAGCAGTCATATACTTAGCCTTTTTGTTGTAGTATTCGTCACAATGTCTTAACTATGGATTTCATCCAAATCCATCATGGAATCTCCTTTTCCATTACATTGTGCCACCCATAGTTTAAATTGAGATAAACTTAATTTGTATCTTGCGACAAAACTAGTATTAATGTAACGCTTTACAATGAACTATTTGTAATTGTTTGTCACCTCTACACAAATATATTCTTAGTTCTTCCAAAAGATCATAAGAATATCCTTACTATAGTCCAATGATCATTTTATGATTCATTCTGGTATATGCTCATAACACTTAGAGCATAGGACATATCTGGATGTGTACATATCATGGTATGATTGATCAAAACATTCTCGTGATTTCACTCATCAAGTGTCAAAGCACTTGAATCTTGCTTCACTTATCAAGTGTCGATACACTTGAATCTTGATTCAATTATTTTCCATGCGACAAGAACCATTTCTTGTTGTTTCTATATTGAACTCCTTCAATATCTCATATATATACGTTTGGCACAACCATATTAGCGTCACAGCCTATCCATTATAGACATTCACGCTAAATATTCGGGTTTTGCCTAAGTATTTCATCGAAATGAAATTCTTAACCTTTGGTCAATAAAAGATACATCATTTCTAATCAACAAGATGTCCTCCACATAATGTATTAGAAATATGTCTCAGCGCTCCCACTTAATTTCTTGCAAATGCAAGCATCTTCATCGTCTCCTGATGAAAACTCCTTTTCATTAAGGTGAAGATTCCAACTCCACGATGCTTACTTCAACCATTGAAGTTTGCATGCCCTTTTAGCATCCTTTGAATTTTAACAAAACCCTTTGGACCGTGTCATGTACACGTCCTAGGTAACCATTCTATTAGAAGAATTTTTTTTTGTTTATTCATCTACCATATACCAAATTATATGTAGTGGTTGCTACTTTAATCCGTCCAGACTAAATATCGCTATGAAAGATCAAATCTTGCCATAGTCAACTCCTTGAACATTGTCGTAAAATACTTTATGACATGTCGACTATTTCATAGATGTGAAACATCCATGTCTGTTTCTTTATAGATCCAAATACGACTGATAGGTTTTTACACCTTTCCGGAGGGTCTTCCAAGTTCAAAACTTGATTTCTCGTGTATGGAACTATCATGGATTTGATGGCTTCAAGCCATTTGATGGAGTCAGGGCCCATCATCTCTTCTTTGTATGTATTCGGTTCATCATTGTCAAACAATAATGATTTACTCTCAAATCTTAGCATTTGACTGTTTAACCGACCTACTTGGTTCAATAGGAACTTAGATCTCCGTGAACACAACCTTTGAGGCACATAAGCTATGAGCATTATGGCAGCCTTCGGAACGATTTCCGGCGCTGCGCAACTCAGCACATTTAGCTAAGGTTCGTTAAACTTATCAAAGTTCTATTGTCCTCCCACTTAACATTTATGAAAAATTCCTTCTTCAAGAAATTTCAAATTTCAAGCGACAAACCCTTTTGTCCTCGGTGTTATGGAGGAATAACCAATTGTTATTCGAAATAACCTACAAAGACATGCTCATCCGACTTTGGTTGTAAACATCTTACTTATGTTTAGCATACCAAAATTTAAGAAATGACAACTTGGGTTTTACCCCAAACCATAACTCATATGGTGTCATTTCAACGGATCAAGATGGAGCTCTTTTCAGTGTAAAAAGCGGAAGTCTCTAAAGTTTTAATCTTTTTAAAACATAATGGCAGTTTTATAAATAACACCTTTGATCCAACCAGGTCAAACAAGGTTTTATTACAAATCTCAAACACTCCATACTCCTATGGTGTTTCGGGAAATGTAAATCTAGGTGTTTTGCTAAACTTGCAACTCAAATAAATCCCTTTATGATAAAATCATAATTCATTTATTTTCTTGTTACACTTGTAACGCAGATAAATCCCTTATGATAAAATCATAAACCATTTATTTTCTTGTTACAATGATTTTCACTTCATCTTGAAAGTCTTTGAACATTTTCAAATATTTCACACTTCTTTCCCATTAAGTGAATATTCACTCAAATTTCCGGAGAAAGTATATGAAGTTGCCATCGCTTACGACTACACATAATGGACTACATACATCGATATGTATAAATTCCAATATTTTAGTCGTTCGTTCTTCTTTGGCCTTTGAACGAAGTTTTTATTTATCCCGAGGAAAGTCTCACAAGCGTCACTTGATCAAATCAAAGACTCCAAAAATCAATGAAAATGGAGTTTCTTCATGTTTTCTTTCCAATATAATTTAAACGGCGATGTCACTTCGCAAGTGATCTTTCAATCATTTGTCTTGCGACATTTTAGCATTAGGTTTTATGGATGTGATTTCTCCAAATGGATGATATGGAATACGGTAATTATTTGAACAACCTTTGTTCTCATAATACCTGATTCAAATAACAATTATTAAAACAAATCTTGAAGTCAAGCTTTGATGTCAACGAGAAATACAAACAACGGTTTGTTTGTTTTCGATGAACATCATCACATATTCTCTTGCTAGTTACTTAGGCCATTGTGGTTCATGAATTGCGTCGTTCTGTATGAAATTTCATACCAACCAATTCGGTATCCAATACCCAAGAACCACATTGTTTAACAAGCAAAGAATACAACCATAACATGTATATCATATATATACCTAAATTGGATATTTCCAATCTTTTCTTTTCTGCCAAATATATTTTATAGATTCTCTTTCAGCATTTCCTTTTCCTTTTTAAAAGAATCTATCAACATCAAAAGTGGCGCCATATACATAACATGTAGTCCAAAGGGTGTATATTTAAATAATAATACCTTTGGACTTGCACTTTGAAGTAGATCACCATCATCAAAATGATCGGTATTCTTTCAAAATCCATTCTTTAGTAATATTTTAGTATAGTAAAGACTTTACATACATCTTCTATTCATCCTTATCATGACGACTTTCATGATCAAGCTACTGTAGCTTATAAAGGTGAATCGTGAGTATAATGTTGTTTTCCAAAACCCTTTTTGGATGATTAGGATGTCTAGCATCTCCAACCTTTGTAAATTCTCATCCTATATGAGAACACATATTATACTCTATCATATTGCAACCAAAACATTGTTTCAGATATCGTTATATCTGCCACACATGATGGTTTCTGAAACAATTCTTTCAGCTCCTAGATAAACTTGATATTAAAATAATCAAGAATCATGGAGGCAAAACATGATACTTAAGATACTAACACTGGAATTGTTACTCTCGATTTAATACCAATTATTAAATTTCATGGAGTAAATAGAATTTTGCTGAAAGTTTGCAATAGGACTTTAAACTTTAGATTGACACTCAACACAATACGATACCAGTTCGTAAAGTATATATCCAGAATTCTATAGTTCTATTATCTCAATTACAACTATGCATAAGGTGGTGAACGAATGCCAATGACTACAACAAATTATGAAAATTCACTTTGATTTAATTTATGATAAATTGAGTTCTACTAATCCAAATTATAAATAAACTCCCACTCAAAAACGACATCCCTCGTGTCTTTTTGGTGATTACATGAACCAAATCCACTACACCAAGTCCGATCATCACGTGAGTCGGTGTAGCTTCAAAGGCGAGCATCCATATGGTCATCATATCAAAACATATGACTCATGCTTAACCTTTCGGTCCGTGTTCCGAGGCCATGTCTGTACATGCTAGGCTCTCCAAGTAAGAACCTTAGTATTCGCGTGTGTAACTATCTTACACCCGAGATATGCTCGTGGATTCAAGTACACCCGATCATCACGTGATGTCTTGAAGCGACGAAACATTGTCGGTGCATACTTAAGGAAGAACACATTTTTATCTTGATATCTAAATGAGGGATCATCTTATTATGCTAATAAAATGCCAAACAAGCAATATAAGATGCTATCAAACATCACATGTTTATTAGTGGAATGATATGGTTCCCGCATATGATCTCTATCATGTGCACCGTGGTATGATCACTATCATACCTTTATGTGTAAATCCAAGGTCTATGGAGTTTACACGTTATGTGTGTTGTAAGAGTATCATCTCATACTTCTACTTACAACATCACCATATCATAACACTAGCCCAGCAACAATCTAAACTAGACGCCTCTAATTTATCCATTGCAAATTTTACGTGGCTTAGGGCTTTCGAGATAGAACCGTTCTTACCTACGAACATGAACCACAACGAGGATAACCAAATTGTTGACAACTTGTTGCAAATTAGATATTGACTATAGTAGGAGAGACAGACACCCGCTAGACACTTATGCAAACTAGTTGCATGTCAAGCGTGGAACAGGTCTCATGTGCGAGGACATGTAAAGTTTGTCCGGGCCGCTTCATCCCACTATGCCACCAATATCCAAAGTACAACTAAGAAGCAATAAAATGATCATCTTCGCCCACATACTCATATGTGTACTACCCGTGCAAAGTATCTACGCATAGATCCGGCTCTGATACCACTGTAGGGTTCGCAGCATAGAAAACAAAAATTTTCCTACGATGGGAACAACTATGTACCAAGATCTATCTACTAGATACAAACAACGGGCGGATGTATATCCGTAGAGAGCATACCCTTGAATACCGACAAAGTTTAATGAGTCCAAACTCGTGGTTGATGTAGATGATCTCTTGCCGATCTCAAGATCGAGAGGAAGTCCTAGCGCCGCAAAAAAGCAGTGCATCCGTGCTCGCACACACGTTCGAGGCACCGAGCAACCTCCGCCTCCTCGATCCAGCGATGCAGCGGAAGCACAACTCTTTCTTGCCGAATAGCCACCGGGAACATGTATCTCGCTAGTTCGAGACCATGGGGGATAAATTCTATAGGGGGAGAGAGATCCTTCACGAGGAGGTGTGAGTGAGAGAGAGGGAGGGGAGCTCCTTTTATAGGGATAGGGGTGGCACCCAGGGGGCCATGCGCCCAGCCATGGGGCTGCCTCTTCCCCTCCTTTCATTCATGTGGGTGGACACTCCACTCACATAAAAAGCCTTTCAATTCCCTCCACTCAAAAACCCACTCAAATTCCCATTAAATTTCCACCAAATTTAATGCAAACTCTCATTAAATAAAACTCTTTTATTTTATTCAGAATTTTTTCAATTACTTTAATGACAAACATTCACAAATAACCCCTTGCTAGAATTCTATTTCACATGCATAACCACTTTATGCAATTTCACCCGAAAACCTGTTTCGGTATCTAGTGAAATAAATTCATGCGCTTGTTCATTCTTTCAGCATGAAACTCTTGCTCCAATTGGATGTCGGTGTCTCTTAAGTGTGTCACCCTACGGTTCGTGAATAATGCGAACATGATCGAGACCCCTCTCGGATCAATAATCAGAAGCGGGATCTGGAGACCCATACTGACTCCCACACATTCAACGATGACTTTCTTGTGATCGTCGGAACCTTTTATGCTAGTATCTTAATCCCTTTGTTTAGCGATATATTACATGTCCGAGATTCGATCATCGGTATCTCCATACCTAGTTTGATCTCGTTACTGACATGCACTCTTTTCTTGTTCCCGTGATATAACATTCTAGTGATCAAATCACTTGCTTGCAAGCTAATAAATGTGATATCACCGAGAGGGCCCAGAGCATATCTATCCATCATCGGGATGAAAAAATTCCACTCGCGTTCCTTGGTTCTCAACATAACACTTTAGTAGTTCTGAACCCATATTTATAATCACCCTGTTACTGTGTGACGTTTGATGTTATCAAGAAACTCTTCCGGTGTTAGTGATTGACATGATCTCATGGTCTAAGGATTAGGATCACTTCATAAGTTTTTATAGCAATATAAACTCAATGAATTTGATCGTAATGCTATAATTCGGATGAATGTTCATCACATCATTACACTAATGTTGTGACCTCGTTATTAACAACATCCAATGTCCATGATCAGGAAACCTTGATCATCTTGTTAATCAACGAGCTAGTTTATGAGAGAGGCATAACTAGGAACTTCCTTTTTGTTTATTAAACACACATGTATTAACGTTTCCGTATTAATACAATTATAGCATGCAAAATAAACATTTATCATAAACAAGGAATACGATAATAACCACTTTATTATTGCCTCTCGGGCATATTCCCTTCAGGTGCAGCGTGCAATACTTAACTGTCTATAGAAATCGTAGGCGTCCGGGCCAGCCAACAACCTCGTCATAGAGATTGCTGGAGCCGGTTCAAGGACAAAGGTGATGCACAAATGGGCACGAAGTCCTCGGGGCTATGCCGAGGCTCCCAAGCTTGTTCATTTATTACTTGACAGTAAGATACATATACTTATTGCTCAAGTGTAAAATGGACGGAGTAGGTTCGCGTTCCACGGGCGCTCAGTCTCTTTGTTGGAGCGGTCTGCCTTGTTCTTCACCGGCTGCTGGGCATTGATGAGGTAGTACGAGTCGTTGTGAAGCACTCGGCTGATGATGAATGGCCCCTTCCCATGGTGGGGATAGCTTGTGCATTCCCTTCATGCTCTGCACCAGGCGCAACACTAGATCGCCCTCGCGGAATGAAGTAGGCCGAATCCGGATGGCGTGGTAGCGACGAAAGTCCTGCTGGTAAATGGCTGATTTGGACAAGGCCAGCTCGCGTGCCTCCTCCAGTAGATGCACGCTGTCTTCATGTGCTTCCTTGGCCTCTTCCTCCGTGTAGAGCAGCTTGCGGGGTGCATTAAACTGGATGTCAGTTGGAAGGATTGCTTCTGCACCGTAGATGAGGAAGAACAACGTGAATCCAGTTGAACGATTGGGGATGGTACGCAGGCTCCATAGCACGGCTGCCAGTTCCTCTATCCAGCATCCGGGGGACCTGACGAGTGGCTCGATCAACCTTGGTTTGATTACGGCTAGGACCAGGACTTTAGCACGCTCACATTTCCCATTTGACTGAGGGTGCACGACCGAAGCTAGGTCCAGGCGGATGCCCTTCTCTCCACAAAAGCGAGCGAAGACCCCCTTGGCAAAATTGGTGTCGTTGTCTGTGATGATGTTATGTGGGTAGCCAAATCGTATAATGATGTCCATGAAGAACTTGATCACTGTTGCCCCGTCCAGCTTCTTTATGGGCTTAGCCTCGATACACTTGGTGAATTTGTCCACCGCTACGAGCAAGTGTGTCATACCGGATTGAGCTGTCTTGAACGGTCCAACCATGTCCAGCCCCCATACTGCAAACATCCAGGTGATTTGTATTGTCTTGAGTGCCGCAGACGGCGTGTGCTTTAGCTGGCCGAAACGTTGGCAGCCATTGCATGCCCTGACTAGTTCCTCGATGTCCTTTAGCGCTATTGGCCAGTAGAAACCATGCCGAAGCGCCTTGGCTGCTATGGACCTTGACGAAGCATGATGGCCGCACTCACCCTGGTGGATGTCGACTAGGAGCTTGATTCCCTCCTCTTGGCTTACACAACGCTGATAGATGCCCCCAACGCTACGCTTGTACAACTCCTTGTTGATGATGGTGTATGCGCTTTCCCTGCGTCTCACTTTCCATGCCGCCATTTCCTCTTTTGGCAGTTTGCCCTTAGCCAAGAAGTTCATGAATGTTTTGGCCCAGTCGGGTGTTTCCCAGATGGCATACACTTTCTGCATGATGATCTTAATCTCCTCACGGACAGCCAGATCTGGTGTTTTAGGGGGTCTGCCGGGTGGAGGCTCGTTGGCGGCAGTCCCCGGGTGCGACGAGGCAGTCCTCGGGTGCGGCGAGGCAGTCCTTGAGTGCGATGAGGCAGTCCCCGGTTGTACTTCTCTGGCCGTCCCTGGGTCCGCATCGAGCACTATGGAGTCGGACTCCGAGGATGGAGTGATGGATGACTTGCGCAGGTGCTCGAGGGAGACGCCAGGCGATATGGCTTGTCTTGTTGAGCCAATTCGGGCCAGGGTGTTAGCGGATTTGTTGTTAGACCTGGGTACATGGTGGAACTCACATCCTTAGAAGAAAGCGCATAGCTGTTGAACGAAGAAACAATAGAGGGCCATGTTGGCATCCCTCGCGTCCCATTCTCCTGAGACTTGCTGTACCACCAGATCTGAATCGCCAAAGCGGAGTATCCTCTGGATGCCTATCTCCTTGGCTATCTTGAGCCCGTGGATGAGCGCCTCGTATTTGGCGACGTTGTTTGATGCCTTGAAGTGGATCTGGAGCACATACTCCAGCCGGTCACCCTTGGGAGAGGTGATGATGATTCTGGATCTGAGTCCTCCGCACATCTTGGAGCCATCGAAGTGTAGCTTCTAGTGCGTGGAGTCGGGGACCGGTGGCATGTATTGTGTTTCCGCCCAATCCACGATGAAATCGGCCAGTGCTTGGGATTTGATCGCCGTTCTTGGCTCGTACTGGATGTTATGCGCAACAAGCTCTATGGCCCATTTCACCATGCGTCCGGTGGCGTCCTTGTTGCCAATGATCTCTACAAGTGGGGCTAGCGCCACCACCCAGATGGAATGCTCTTGGAAGTAGTGATTTAGTTTCTTGTCGGCCATGTACACGCCATACACCAGCTTCTGGTAGTGGGGGTAGTTCTACTTGGAGAGTGACAGTACCTCACTCAGGTAGTACACGAGACACTGTACTGGCTGGTCCTTCCCCTCTTCTGGTCTTTCCACCACTAATACAATGCTGACGACCCTGTTGGTGGCTGTGATGTACATCAGCATTGGCTCCTTTGAAGCCGGGGCCGCCAAGATGGGCAGGGAGGTGAGCATGCACTTGAGGTCACGGAAAGCCTCGTCCGCCTGGGGCGTCCAGACGAACTTGTCCGTCTTCTTCATGAGTTGGTACAAGGGCAGGGCTTTATCACCCAGGCGGCTGACGAACTGTCTGAGGGAGGCCAAGCACCCGGTAAACTTCTGTACGTTGCGCAAGTTCTGCGGCAGCTCTATGCACTCAATCGCTCCTATCTTCTCCGGGTTCGCCTCGATTCCTTGTTCCGAGACGAGAAAACCGAGTAGCTTGCCGGCTGGGATGCTGAAGACGCATTTCTCTGGGTTCAGCTTGATCTGGAAACGACGGAGGTTGTCGAATGTTTCCTTTAGGTCCTCGAGCAGCGTGCGCTGCTCTTTGGTCTTGATGACGACATCGTCAACATAGGCGTGCACGTTTCTGTCGATTTGCATATGCAGACATTTCTGCATGCAGCGCTGGTAGGTTGCCCATGTGTTTTTCAAACCAAAGGGCATGGTGGTGTAGCAGTAAGCCCAATATGGGGTTATGAATGATGTCTTTATTTGATCGGTTACATTGAGCTTGATCTGGTGATAGCCCGAGTAAGTGTCCAGAAAAGACAACAAGTCACATCCGACCGTAGAATCGATGACCTGATTTATCCGCGACAGAGCGAAAGGATCCTTGGGGCAGGCCTTGTTGAGGCTGGTGTAGTCGACACACATGCGCCATGTCTTGTTCTTTTTCAGCACCAGCACTGGGTTGGCCAGCCAATTCGGGTGGAAAAGTTCCATGATGAAGCCGGCTGCAAGCAACCATGTGATCTCTTCACCGATGGTTCTTTTTTTTCTTCTGTGAAGTGGCGTAAAGACTGTTTGACCGGCTTCGCATCCGGTCGAACATGAGGAGAGTGCTCGGCGAGTTCCCTCGGGACACCTGGCATGTCTTTCGGGCACCATGCAAAAATGTCCCGATTCTCATGGAGGAACTCGACGAGCACACTTTCCTATTTGCTGTACAGGACGTCTCCGACCAGGACGAACTTGCTTGGGTCCTCCTCGTTCAACAAGATCTTCTTTGTGCCCTTGGACGTCTTGAACTATGACTCGCCAGCCGACTTGGGCTCTCCAGCCGGCATATCCACCTATAGGGATGCCATGTTCTGCATTATGACGCGCTTCTCCTCTGTGATGATCATGGCCTCGGCTAGCTTGGAACCGTCTGTGGCGCATTCGATCGACCGCTTGTAGCAACCCTCGATGGTGATCACCACCTTTGGGCCTGTCAGCTTCACCTTGAGGTATGCATAGTACAGAATAGCCATAAACTTGGTGAGAGCTGGGAACCCTAGAATGGCGTGGTAGGCGCTGGAGAGGTTGACCACCTCGAACCAGATCGACTCGCGGCGGAAGTTGTTCTCAGTGCCGAAGATGACGTCCAGCCGGATCTTGCCGATTGACGAGTGCGATGGACCCAGGACTGCCCCGTGGAACGAAGTGCTCGAGGGCTGCAGTTGGGACTCACTAATGCCGAGACGCTCAAGGCTGCTGCGGTACATGAGGTTGATGTTGCTGCCTTCGTCGATGAGGATGCGGGAGAAACGACATGACTGCTTCTTGGAGATGATGGGGTCTAGGACTAGAACATAGCTGCCTGGGCTTGGCAACATGGCTGGCTAGTCTTCTTTGCTCCAAGTGATTGCCTGCTTAGACCAATGTAGGTACTGGGGGACGGGGGGAACGATGGCGTTCACCTCCGCCTCGCGCCTTCTATTGTTGTGCTTGGTTTCAGGTCCGACGAGGTAGATGTGGTAGTTGCCCATTTGACGTGAGTAACCGTCTTCATCGTCTTCTCGGCAGTTGTGCCGCTCCCTGTTGTCCTACGGGCTGTAACATCCCAAAAATATTAATCAAGGTTATCAAATTCCAATCACCAAAATTAGGGTTAACAAAAACTTTTGTTAATTAAAATCAATATGAATGCGTGTGTGTATGTGATGATTGTATGAATGCATGAATGGACTTGTGTGATTGTTGTGAATAGCAAGGATTGGTTTAAAGATGAAAACAGCATCATCTAAATCAATTCCAAGCAGAAACAAATCAAGAGAAATTCAAAAACAAACAAAACAAGCAAATGGTCATTTTTGTCAATCTTGCTCACTAGACCACTTTGAGTGTTTCTAGTCCAAGATTTCAAACAGAAACAATTCTATTTATTTTTACCCCTTGCTAGACCAAGTGAAAGTGAACCCAATCCCACTTTGCAAACTCACAGAAACTTTTGGCAACTTGATTCAAATGACAATTCAAAATTGAATCTATATCATATGGGAAGATCACCATTTCTCAAAACCCCACCAAACCAGTTCACCTTGACCAATCCAAGCAACCAGAGACTACCTAGTATGTGACTAGTACACCCACCAAGTTTCATCCAAAAATTTAAATTCAAATATCTTGTGGCCATTTCATCAAACACCTTTGTAAACACAAATCAAATAAAACATCAAACACTATAGTGAGCAGTGTTGTGCCTAACTTGTTCCCTCTCTAGCTCACAACACACTCTCAGTAGATGATCAAACTTATTTAACAAGCCCTAGCTCATTGTAAACTTGACAAGATCATCATTGGTGACCATGCACGAACCCAACTTGCCACCCCAATGTCGACAACAAGCTAGGAGCCTCACCAAGCCTAGCTACCTTGTTTGGGAAAAAAGCCACCGTCCATCGCCACCCTCTGTCCAGTGCCCAAGCCTAGCCAGCCACTGGACCACTCATAACGAGCGTGCCCAGTCTCTCTGCAACCATGTCAAGAGCACGCCAGAGTGCCACGCTTGACACGTAAGTACATACCGCGCCCCGCCTTCGCCGCCCTCATGCGTGATCACCACCGCCCCAGGAACCGCCCGGACATGCCCGTTCGCTGCCGCGTGGACCGTAGACGTTGTGCGCCATTAAATTTCCCATCGGACCTGTCCATAGCATCGAAGTGTTCCGACCAATTCACACCGCCCCACGCCTCTCCACCATGCTGTTGATATTCGCCAGGAGGCGGCACACCGTCCCCTACCCCGAGCCATGCCGTTAGCTTGCTGTGCAGAAGACCACGACGAGCTCCACCCGCACCATTCGGTCCCCTCTTGGCACTATAAATAGAGGCCTTCCCCATTCATTTCAGCACACCAGCTCACTCCCCACCTCTCACTGATCACACCCACTCATCCCTGGAGCAAGGCGAGAACCAGGTGGCCGGAATTTCGCCGGAGCTTGCCGCTGCTGGAGGAGAAGGGAGCCGTTGATTGGAGCCGCCCCAGGAGGAGCCACCGGTACCAGGAGGATCGCCGCCGTCGACTTCATTGTTCGCCCCCATCGTCGACCATCTCCAGAGTGCCGGTGATCCCCCACTGGCCGCGCTAGGGTTCAACCTCGCCGCGTTCTGTTCAGACGTGGACGATGAACCTCAGCCGTCGATCGCACTTCTAATCCTATGGCCCTAATCGTCCCGTACCGCTTCGCCACTCTCTGTCTCACTGGAGAGTGGGGACACCCACTTAACCCACCCCTGCCCACGCTGTGCGCAGTGGGCCGGCCCAGTTAACACTCCCGCGCGACCCAGTAATTCAAACTTAGGTTTTTCCAATTTAGTTTTTAACCTAGTACTGCGTGTTGATTCAAAATTCAATCCAGAGAGTTTCACAGAACCAAATTGCATGAAACTAATTTTCCTAGAAAGATATTGGAATTCTTAATCCAAGCCCGTTGGATTCAAACCATTTGAATTTATAGATCACCTATAGTAAAAATAACAAGGAAGAGACTTTTCTGCATTCAATTTTTTTTCAAAATTCAACCATAAAAGCTTTTGAGTTGATTCCAACTCTCAAAAATCACATTTGATAAGACCTTTCTGAATACATAAAAATATCTAGGTTTACTTACAGAAATAATGGACAAGTAATAAAAGGATGCCCCATAGGCATTTCTAGTCACTTTATTTAATTAAAATAAAAAGGTTAATCCTTATTAAATTGTGACACCACTTTAAATCACATTCCCAAGTACTGAAATATGTGTAGATGACATGTGTCAACATGATTCCATGATTTAGTTGGAGAATATTAAATCTTAAGTAGTTTTTCAATGAGTAGAAATTACTTTTCTAAAATAAAATAATTGAAACTAGTGCTTTATTTCTTGTGATAATAGTGATGATGCTAGATCGTTTAGTGTCAACCTTTGTGTGATAAATAGAGTAGTTAAGAATTGTTTGGTGATTGTGTGCCTTGTGTTTATTTATAGACGCTAGTACCAACCAAGGATACGAGGAGGAAGGAGGATACTACGAGGAAGAAGCAGAGGAGAACTTCAACCACTACCCTGCATAAGGCAAGCTAGAACTTTGAAAGTTAACCCTTGCATTATAACTGTGCAAACTAGAGGCACTAGACAAGCATTAGTTATACCACCTTACTATACCCAATCCAAGTTTTAATTGTAAGCTTAGTTATTTTATTTCTTTATCAAAGCTTCCTATTTGTGTTTACTTAGTGAATTGTAGATTTTAGAAAGATTAATAAAGGTAGCACACAAAGCATAAAACTTGTCCTATGTTAGATAAATCTTGATGTCATCCCGAGGCATGGGATTGAACTTAGATAAGTCACACTTGATTATTCCCCCTCATTAGTGTTTACCCCCAACTTTAGTGGCTAGTGCTAAGCCTAAAACTTGATCACTTTACATGGGAATACTTGTTGAAAATGATTATGAAAACCTTAGAATTATGAGTCATTCTAATGAATGTTTTGACATGTGTTCTTGAACACCAGATGATTTTTTATAATGAAAATGTTGAGGCATGAGCCTTAGCCCTTTATAAAAATGATGGTTGTCTGGATGCGATACCATTCCAATTTTACCGTACAACCACAATACCTGAAATTGGGTAGGTCTTGACCGGAAGTTTATATACCTTAGTATTGGTTCCCTTGCGGCCATGGTTTGAGTTGAGGCTACCTTGTGAAGATTGACCACCTATGTAGTTCCCAAGATGACAGATGGTCATGGTTGGGAGGCCAAACTCATAGGAGAGGTGCCGATACTAGGACGTGTAATTGAAATGTTAGGATTGATTATCCGCATACTGAGTATGGTGAATTCAGGATTGTTCCTGATGGATGTATCGAATATTGTGGTGAAAGTGTACCACCTCTGCAGAGTGTCAAACTATTCGAATAGCCGTGTACGCGGTTATGGACAGTTGGAGTGGCCATACTGTTCCGTTGTCAGATGTTTTCCAAATGACTTGTGAAATGAATCATGACTTTGACTTAACCATAACAAGGTTGTGATATGAAAACTCAAGTTCCCACTTAGGTGTTATAAAACTTTAAAATAGCTTTCTTTGCTTCTAAAATCAGTTAAGGTAAATCAGTATTTTTGCAAAATAACCTAGAGCCTAGTATTTCCTACTCAAAACCATTTCACTTGTTAGTCTTAGTTTGTGAGTACTTAAAGAGTACTCATGGCTTTGTCCCTGGTTATTCCCGTGGCCAGACTATGAAGAGGACTATTAGGAGGATGGACCATAGGAAGGTTATGACAACTAGGATCATCTCCCATCGTCAGCATTGCCTGTGACCATGAAGATGGAGCTTCGCCCACGCTATCGTTATTATATTCCGCTGCTTGATTGCATTAAGACTGGATCATGTGATCTTTTATTTGTTGTAAGACCTTATTTATGGTTTGTAATGGATGATGTACTGTGATATCCAATCTGTTATGTCTCGCAAAAATGGTAATCTTGGGATTGCGATGTATGGTGAATGATCTTTACTTGATTTCTTTCCTACTTAATCTCACTAAAGGGTTAAGGTCAAGTATTACCATGATACTCATGGTATAAGTAGATGAGATTAAGATAAATCAAGATTTAGTTGTTATATTCTTATTACTTAAGTTATATTTACAGTATTCATGGGTTGTGTAATGAATATTGGGATATGACTACTTAAGGATCAAATATAAATCATTAAATAATGTATTAGGGTTTAATTTTATTACATTTGATCTACCCATAGATCAAATCATGTTTACCAAAAAATGAGGTTTTAGCAAATGTCATATTGAAACTTATCACAATCAACTTGATGATCTACTTCAATTCCATCAAGTTGAGAGGAGCTTCAATCACTTTGACAAGTTTTGTTCAAAAGCGCGAAAATTATTCGGATTTTCTATGCATGAATGCAATGCACACATCTGAGTTTAGCTTATTTCTAAGCTCTAATGCTGGGATGTTACAGACTCTCCCCCTTAAAATAAACTTCGTCCTCGAAGTTCGTATACTCTCACGTTTTGGAGTAAGGAATTGTCTTGCATTTATTACGATATATCTCAACTCCATGGTAACCTTAATGGAAATATTTGTAATATCCCACATCCGAATCTTTTCCTTGAATTCTCATCATACACAACAATCTTTAACTTGGTGTTTCCAATACTCCAAAGTTCCTTTTACTTTAGTCCCTTAGGGATATATCCTTATTACAAAACCCTTTTAATTGGGGTCTCTTATTTCGTTCATTTACCTAATTAGGTATCCTAATCCAACTTCTTTACTTGATCATCGAACTTTCTTTACTAACTGTATAAGGTCTAGGAAGTCTCACTAAATTAGGATTTTAAATTTTTATTAGTCAATGGTGGTGGCCAAAAGACTAATTTTTGGAACTGTCATTGAGTAGTTTACACTAGCAATCCTTCTGAAGATTGGTTTAGAACACATTTAGTCCATACCCATCGGAACTTCTTGTTCCTCTATACTTGTCCAATTGGATGTGCCTTATTCCCTCTTAAGGATCACTTAAGAGTTGTTTCTTTTAGAATTAGTTTGTTAGGACTATTCTATTTTATCACCTTTAGGCTTTTACCTTATCACGCCTTAGACAATATTTTATTATTACCTTAAGTAGTTTTTCTACTTCCACTTATTAGTTGCCTCCAGGTTTGAGTACCACTACCTTGAAATAAACTTTTATCTTTCATCCAGACATACTTCAAAGAGTACTTTTCTGATGATTTTCTTTTAAACTTATGAAAATAAGGCTTAAGTTGTCATATCTTAGTATTTTTTCTCCAACCTTTACTTGGAATTCGGATAACAGTACTTCTGTTTACTGTTTACTCTCCCCCTTAGGGTTTACTAATGGTCTCTAACTGTCTATATAATAACCATTGGCTTTATAATTAGAATGTTGGTCTTTGTTTAGCTTATACTCTACCTAGTTAGGGCCTTAAAGATTGTACGATGAATCCACACAATTGTAGAACTCCGAAGTGAATCTTTCAGCATTATTGGTCTTACTTACTATTTGGACATTTTCTCTTTGATAGGTCTGACTTCACGAAGCGCCTCGAAAGACGGTCGCTTAATGTTTCTACTCCTTTAGGTCTTACTTAGCTTAGGCCAAGTTTTATGCTCTTTATGCAGCTTTTAAGATGATCTGGTTAACTATGTCAACCAACACCGGCTGCGGACAAGATACCAACTGTGGATCAAATACCAGCTGCAGATCATCCTAGGTTGTAGGTATTACCCTACGGCTTCCAACATCCTTATGGAATTCTCTCTGAATTGTAAGAGCTTGAATACCATTTTGGTTCAAAGGATTCTTCTTTGTACTAATTCACGATGCTTCCCTAAACTTGGTACAACTACTTCATTAACGTCTTGGCAACATTACCTACTTTGGGTGAACTTAAGTTCATTACTTATTGTTGATCCATACATCTTCTACACTAATCTTCCTTCTTATTGCTGATTAGTAACGATCTGAACTTGATCCATCCTTCAATTTGCATTGATACTCCTTATACTTTGTTTCATTCTTCATGTAAGTCTTCATCTTAGTCTTTGAAAATCGTCACTCACTTACACGAATTCCCATTCTTATCTAGGTCTATAAC
The DNA here is from genome assembly GCA_030063025.1 of Avena longiglumis. Taxonomy (NCBI): domain Eukaryota; kingdom Viridiplantae; phylum Streptophyta; class Magnoliopsida; order Poales; family Poaceae; genus Avena; species Avena longiglumis. Next base: position 102,034,710 of record CP125977.1, read on the forward strand.
ATAAAGTAGTAACTGGATGTTGCAACATGCATTTGCACACCAAGTCAAACTTCATGTACAGATCTAGTCAATTAAAAAGATCCAAGAAAAACCAATAAATTCAAATGTGGTACATATAACACACAATATTCTAAGCCCGAAATATAGTAGTTGACTATAATATCTCTAGAATTCATGCTTAGTTGTGTAGTATATGACACCTCCTCATATGGTTTACATCGTGATACTTAGCACATATGGTCATACTATACTTTATATCAATATTTACCCAAATTGCTCAATTGCAACAGGATAATTTTAAGCAAAGTGGTCTAAATTTGGTTTTGACTAACCTTTGGTCTTACTTTTGGAATGATCAACTGTAACTAACTTTTCTTTATTTAGTAAACTAACCTCACATGATCTCTCCAAATGACTAATAAGTTTCCATTGAAACCCAAAACTAAATTTTATCAGGAATTATGACACCTATGACTTCTATCATAGTTCTACCATGCTATTTTCTTACTTCTACATCAAGATAATTTACTAAATACTTGTCAATTATTACACCTACATCATGGTTTCGGAGCTAATCTCACCATGATCTTGTTATGTTTTACCTATTCATCATGATTTAAGAGTTAATCTAACCATGATGACTTTGTTTTCTCACTACACTGTTATTAAGTCTTAACATAATTTCACCTGAGCACGTATTATTCTCAAGTGAATCCCACATGACTACTAATCATTACATCCATATTTATCCTAATGATATTCATCATGTTGTCTTTGGTTATCAACTAACAATAAAATTCCACTGTGCTACTTGAATTCTAGATTTAGGCTGCACCATTTAAACTACTTCAATTGGTGTCTTACACTTGATCCTAATCCACTGTGACCAATTGGCTTTCCTAAAGTATCTTGGTGGTTTATGTCTCCTTCGGAAGACCCTAAATAACACTATACTGAGAAAGGATAAAATATTTACTCCTAAGAAAGAATGACTTAAGCATCTGACTTAGGTGTGACAAGGTTATCCTCAAGTGGATACTCATCACAAGTCATAACAATATTTGGTTTAGATAAGATGGCTCCTATAGTCACCATCCAACCTATAGATCTTCCTAAAAGGGTTTTAATCCTAAGGTCAAAGCATATGCTCTGATACCAACTGCGGTGACCTAGCATACCACTGCATGATGTAGTACACTATATTCGTTGACATAACACCAATGAAACACCGTTCACTAGTATTACATCCCTCAGAGTGGTACAACAGAAACACAACAGGTCCAAGACATGACTATAGGTTACAACTCAACTCTTTACACAAGATCCAGAGAACACTCTAGGTTAAAGAGAGAGAAAGAAACTTCTTACAAAAAAGAATCATGAATAAACAACTCAAAAACTATCATACTAATAAGACTAGTATTCGAACTATTGGTCTGGCATTGCTGCTATTGCAATACACTAAAGAAATAGGTTCTATGGATAGAGATTATATTCCTATCTAATCAATAACTTTTTATTCAATTGAGTTGATGTATATGTTGACTTTCTTGACTTCATTGAAGAACTTTAGCTTCTGGTGATGATTCCTGGAGCATAACTTGATGTAGACTTCGTCTTAATGGCTTCATAATCTAGCAAGGGTTAAGAAGATACGTTGAGTATGAGCGTACTCAGCAAGTTCACTAGAAAAGGAGTGTTTGATGCACTATATCTACAGCCAAAGACCGTAGGTCGTAGGCAATGCAGGTTTTCGTAAACATTTCTTCAAAGGTTACTTTTATTCTAAAAAGCTATGTCCGTCAGCCTTCACGGGCTTACCAGAACTTTCATGGAGTTCCTTTCCCGCAGCGTTCGCAGCTCCTTCCCGGAACAGGGAGTAACAATTTACAGTTCTTACACTCTGCAGAGGTGCGTCACTTTAACCATGAGAGACCTTAGGATTTGTTGCACGACCAGGAGTATGTTCCCGTTCAGACTTCCTTGGTTTGAGGCCCAACCTAAAATCCAAGCCAATCACTGCCCTCTTCTCGACCTCATATGTCTGCACGATCCTTCGGGGACGGCTCACCTCCATTAAGCCCCCTTTCGGGCAGGCTAAAACCCTAATGAGTCCCCAAAGACTCTATGACCTGGTGATGCCCAGACGAGTAGCATTTAAATGGACTATATCCCTAAACACCATTCATAGATAATCTAGACACCAAAATTGTGGGGCGTAAGGGTTCCCACCCATATGTTGGATCCGCACAAGGAATCACAACGTCACGTTAAGGTCGCCTTGCCTCCATACAAGAGGAACAGGATACAACTGACTTCTCCATCCCATTCAAAATCTCATGGTCAACGCGTAATATACGGCGCAAGAATCACTGGCGACATTGGTTGTTAAGTCCTAGGTGATATATTCCTGAGTAGTGGTATTCCAACTACCAGGTTTAATAGATTAGCTGATCACCCTGGATCAGTAACCAATAGTTCACATTATTATCAAAAATAATGTTTTCTGACCTTTTTGAAATGCAGGCGATGACAACACTGGATTTGCAAAATACTTTACAGAAAATAATCAAAGGACATGAGCAAGTGTGAACTTGCCTTTTGTGATTGCAAGATTATGCACTCACGGTCTTCAAGACAATATAAGATCCAATATAAGAAATCAGCATCATTGGTTCGGTAAGGACTAATGTTTAAAGAAGCAATATGCTCTTATGCATAAGTAATGTGATGCACTTTATAAACACGAATCCCGGGAATAACGTTGGTCTAGAGTTTGGATACTGGAAATGGTTTCTTTAGAATGTGTTGTCTTTTTAGATAAGTTTCATATTTGTGCTTCTTATTAAGGCTTGTGATTGTGGGTGAAAAACATGTAATTATAATGTCATAATACAATGTGATACACATAAATGTGAAATGCTACTCAAGATTGTTTATACTATAATTGTTTGTCTTCAAATTTTTACTTTATAAGTAATGGCATTTATAAGGAACTTAAGTATTAACAATCTTAATATACAAGTAAAGTATAAAGTAATGTGATTGTGATTAGTTGTCATCTGTTGATTGAAGTGGCAAAAAGAATAACATTTGAAGAAAAGATTTCTTTTCTAAGATGTAAACAATCTTTGTGGTTACTTAAATGTGGTTGATGTTATTTGTGCTTGCTTGAATAGTTTAGACTTGAGATGCTTTATGTCTTAATTATAACAGACCAAAGTTAACTATAAAACATATAATAAAGTCTTTAGCCTTATATTTAAAGTTTTGTAGACTAAAGTTAACTTTAAAGACATAGACGGACTTAAGGTATATTACTTATGATAATTGTACTTTTTATACTTCATAATGTTTCTCTAAGGATACTTTAAGATTGGTAATACTTCTATTTGAATAGTGGTTTCCTAACCTTATACATGTATAAAAGGATTTATCTCCTTATAAAGGTGTGGTTATGATTTGTAATCAAGGAAACAATATTACTTAACTGCTTATGGATTCACTATAGTGTGTTGGTATGTTTATAAACTTGTGTTTGAAGTAAGTAAAAGGTTTTATTTAGTCACAACTTATTCTTGAGAACTTATTATTTGATAACTCCATCTGGAAAATAATATACACTTAATGTTGAATGATAATTCAATAAAATTGCATTTAAAATGTGTTTAAATATTTTGACTTTATAATATCAATATTTTGGACTAATACGATTTATTAGACTCAATTGGATAATTTTTAGAAATATTAGCAATTTTTAGTTACCCTTATATGAATTATTAACTAAGGAAATATGTTTAAATTCAAGTTATTAGGGTATTAAGTTTTTATTTACTTTAAAAGTGGAATGTTACATTTTTCATATGTAGGTATTATTTTTGTGATCATTTTGGTATATTACATTTATTTTTGTGATTTATAAATAACAAGATATGATTTTTATATGATTTATTACTTTATAAATACTTAATAAATAATAAATATTTAATTGAGTGAAATAATAATGCATGATTATAGTTTTAAATTATAATTCTTATTTTTCTAAGATTTTTGGTATTTTATTTATATTTTTATCATTTACCAATATTAAAATATGAATTTTCAAAGTATTAAAACTTATAAAATCTTTATTAAATAAAATTTATTTAAATTGTTGGCATAAAAATGTCTGATAATAGTTTAATGTTATAAATTTTATTTTTTTGAAATTTTTGATATATTATATGTATTTTTATGAATTAAACAACAAAAGATATTGAATTTTTAATGTTTAATCATTTTATGAAAATATTAAAAAGAATTACTGTGTCACTGTGACATCAGCATGACACCACTTTTTGGATAAAACATTTTGTACCTAACCTGAGTATACCCACACCGACACTGACTGGTGGGGTCGTTGCTACGTGGGTTGCCACCTCAACGAAGTGGACCAAGTCAAATGGTTGATGTGGCTGGGATTGACGCGAGCATGGCGTCATCTGGTGATGATCCTCTTAGGTTGAAGATTGACCGGTGAATCTCGTATGCGCACATGGATGTGGTTGTGTTTATCGGAAAGAGGGCGTCACAAGGAACCCTATAGTGGCGGCGCCGCTCTATTTTGGTTGCCGGAGCAGCTGCTGCGACGGTGAACGACGACGACAGAGACCGATAAACGGCGGTAGAGCAAACCAGAGCAAAAGGTAGGCAGAGGGAAGGTGCTGGAGCACCGCAAGCTCACCGGGGTTGCAGCGAAACGGTTGCTGAGACGTGGGGAGGTCAAAATCGACGGGGAGAATGGTGGCCGGAGTTGGGAACGGAGGTCTCAATCCGAGCGTCTAGGACCTAACCGGCTTGTGCTGACAGGGGAAATCGACAGAATCCAGCGTGGCGAGTCTTCTAGGCACCACGGCGAAGCTCGGGATGGCCGGAATCATCGGCGACGGACAACCCTAGCTAGAACTATGGTTCGGTCAAAGAGGAAATTGAGGAGGAAGAAAGGGGAATTGGGTATAGGGTTCTCCGGTTGCGGCGCGGGAGATATATATAGACAACATAGAGCGGTGGCGCGAATATGAATGGAGGCGGATGTCACGACACGGCGGTGGACGATGGCGATACCGACAGGCAGCTGCTTATGACGTTGCAAGGAAGACGACGGGTGGCGATTTTGTGGAAAAACCCCTGGTGAAACTTCAGTCTTAACCCGTAGTCCTTCATTTGGTCCCACTCGTCAGTCACTGTGTGGATGAGCTGGCTTGCTGTTGGGCCTGTGTGGGCTGTACGTGGGCGATAGATAAGTGAGAGGGGAGATGGGCCATGGGCCAGAATTGACTGCTGCCTCTACTTCTTTTATTTTTTCTTGTTCTCATTTTTTCTATTTTCTGTTTTGTTTTCAGGTTTGAATATTACACATTTGATGGAAATTTCTTTATAGAATTTATTTTCTAGATAATTGTAGTATATAAAAATGTATTTCAAATTCTAGTATGAATTTAGTATTTTTATAGCATACTTTATTTATTATTTTCTAACTTTATAATTATAGAGATATTCTTTTATTAAATAGAATAAGTAGGATTTAGGGTTTTTAGGATTTGTTTATGATCTTAAAAATTAACTATAACATTATTTTTACTTTTATTTGGAGTAATGAAGTTTTAAAATGTTTAGTAATACTCATAGGGTTTATTTTTATGTATTTAATCACATAGTAAAGTATAGGGTGGTTTATAATTATTGTATCCCCCACTTATTGCATGCTCATATGGAATGAGTGGTTAGAGAAATGGATCAAGGAGTTTGCCTAAGGAATATAGATTGAATATTTATGAGGTGTTGATGATAAAACTCATTAATAAATTTAAGGTTCTGAATTGTAATTGCTTACCCTAGGTTTTAGGGTACTTACTATATTTATATCCTTTTGTTAATGTGGATAAATATTAATGACTAAACATATTTCCTTTATGTTTGTGATCTTTAATGATATCACCCTTGAAAACAAAAAGTTATGTTCTGGAATGTCTTATAGAAAAGAATTGATAAATATAACTCCTAAGCACATATGGTTATGATAATTGGAAATGAGAAAGATGTGCTTAATTGATTTAATATTGGAAAATTATTCCTATAAGCCATTGTAGAAATAATATGATAGATCAATCATAGAAAGCGGATATTATGTTTGGTTCTAGATTTAGGGTTTAGGGTTTACCAAGAATTCCTACCTTCCATATTTTATAATTCTTGACTTCTACTTAAATAATTCCTTTCCTAAATATACTACTTCTGTAACATACCTAAAATCTTGTTTTCAAAAATTGCATATCATTCATGCATGCATATCATTTAGGGATCAATTTCAAACTCATTTCAAGAAAACAGAAGCACTCGGTGCTATCATTTTATGTGAGCAAGCATTAAATTCAATACCTCTCTCCAGTGGGGGAATATTTGTTTTAAAACCATTGTTGTGAGTTCATAGGATTGGTTTGGTTGTGAGCAAGGCTTGGAAAAAAATTTACAAAACAAATATGGTTTTAAACCATTTTTCAAAACCTATTCAAATCAAGTGCTAAGGCACTGTTTATTTTTTTTTTCAAAAAGACCAAGCAAGTCTAATGAGACAGCAAGGTTTTATGTCCAATACTATGGAGTTTACACTATGCAAAAATCCAGAAAAGGTTTGGAATTCAAATGCACTTGATTTCATTTGAAAAAGATTCCTGAAATTCATTCTAGAAAAAGAAAAGGAATTTGAAAACCTAACTGGGCCTGGCGCCAGCCTTTCAGCCCATCAGATAAAACAGCCCACCCGGGCCACTCTTCTCTCTGTCTTTTCTCACCCACGACGAACCAGCCCCGCAACCACTGAGCACTGGGCCCTCTCCACGTCAGCGTCATCTTCCCCAATTTCTCGCGCGCAGACACCGCTTCGCCGTTACCACCGTGCAGTGACACCGCGATTAAAACTCGCTTAATTCCCATTGCATCAGCGCGCAATTCTCGCCCCGCTTCTGGCTACTTAAACCCCTCGCTGCCGCGGTCATTTCCCCCAACTTCCCTCGCTCACTCCGCCACCAGGCTGCGCGCATTTGAGCTCAGACCCCCGCAGCACCGACGACCTCCGGTGACCAATTACGGTGAGCTCCGACCACCCCCTTTCTCTGGTTCAAACAATCATGACCAGCGTGTTCTTGCGCGTTCCCTGATACCTTCCGTTTGCTTTCTCGTGACCCAGCACGGCGTCCCCGTTCACGCCCGCAAGTGACAGAACCGCCGTCTGACTTCGACGAGCAATTGAGGTATAATCCGACCGCCCCTTGTATTCTCCTTGATCCAGTAGTGTTCGCCTTAGACTTGCGCACCCCCTAATGCAACTGGTTCATGATAGGGTGACCCAGAGCGTCGCCAACGTCTTCGTCACCGTGCACCCGACGCTGTGCTCAACTCCGACGAGTTCCTATGGCCACATCAACTCGCTCCTGTCCACGCCAGCAACATCTCGAGCTTCCTCGTGATCTTGCAAGCCTGGTAAGCCACCCCACATCCCCCAGCCCCTCCTGTAATCGCCGGACCATCACCGCCAGTAGCGCCGCCGCCAGCAGCCATCTGCGCCGCCCATCCTTGGTCGCTTGCTTAGCAGCCGTAGGATCTAGATCTAGCACTCTAGATTATATCTGCATCAAAGCGGTAAGTGACGATCTGAACCGTACGAGTTAAGTTAGATCTGATGGTCCACACTAGTCGATCCGTGCGAAGCGGTACCAGCGAATCAGAAAGCGCCGCGTGGCCTGTGTTTGAATTTAAAACAGAAATTTGATCTATTAGTTAACCAAACTTGTAAAATTCATAACTTTTGATACACACATTCAAATTTTACAAATTTTATATCATTGGAATCAGGAGAGAAAATCCTTTCTGTTTATGCAATGTGTTTAATGTTTTGCCTCTGTAAAAATGGTTGTTTTTATAGAAACATTTGTAGGCATAATTTGTGTATAGTAATTATTTGAAAAATGTTTTGTTGTTCAAATAAAGTTCATTTGGCATGTTTTGGACTTGTTTATGATTCAGTGTTGTATACTTGTATTGTTTGGTGTAGGAAATCATCACATGGCATTTTGCATGCATTCATATATTTTTGTTTGTATATATTTGGTATGTGATTTTGGTGCCATTATTTTATGTGTAGATTTTGGTGCAAATAGTGATTGTGATTGTGAGGATTGTTTCTGCTCCCCAAACTACCAAGGCAAGTGGTGCTTCATGATTTAATTCCTATATTTTACAAATATGCACTAGAAATATTTTGTTTAGACTTGCATGAATATTTTGATCTATATGCTATGCTTGGGAAATCCTAGTAGTTGTAGAATTGTTAGAGATTTATCTAAGTTAAGATGCTTACCATTACCATGCTTAGCCTAGCTAGTAGCAACCAAGGGTGGATTATATATTCATGCTATGTGAAATATTTCTAAGTCATTGACTTGTGTTTTTGCTTAATAAAACAACTAAGTGAATGAAACACCTGGGTGGAATGGAAAGAATGGTTTGTGTTTAGTGGTTACACAAGGCCCATTTCTATGGTTTACCTTGTGTATCTCACTTGTGGAAGGCCACCCAGGAACAAAGGGATTTGAGATGCCAAATGTTAAGAAGCTTCTAGTGCAGCCACATGGCATTATGGGCTCTGCCTGGATCATATAGGTTGCAATAACTTAGCCATTTGGACAGTTGGTGGTAGTGGGATGATAGGTTTGGAGCGCGTCCATTTGGTCTAAGGGAAGGCTTCTGAAAGGTCCTGTCTTGGTGAAAATCAAGTCTTGTGGGGAAAGTGCACAACCTCTGCAGATGGAAGAATCTAAGTACTTAGACATGTCCCTGGTATTGGACAACTTGAGCATCAAGACATGGAAGCTATCAAGAATCTCCTCATCCCAATTTCTAAGTTAAAACTTGTGGTTGAACAAGGGTGAAGGACCCCAATGTCTATTGGTGGTTCCTTGGGAAAGTTTTATCAAAGAAAAACTTAGTGTTTTCAACTAATAGGCAAAACCTATTTTGAGCAAAGCAAGCCTAAGCTACACTTAGCCAAATGCATATAGTATCTAGATGCCAATATTATACTAAGGTATCACTTGCCAATACTATTCCAATGTATTGACCCACTGTGGCTGTAACTTGTGATGTTACAGGTTATTCTGATGGTGATTAGGGGTTATGAGTCTACACTCAACATGCTTGCCTGTGGCACATGAAGATGAAGACTTAGTTATCTTATTTACTATTTGAACTCTTGTATTAGGCCTGTGGCCATGGAGCTGTAAAAGACTATGTTTGTCTCTGGAATGATATGTAATAATGACCTTTGTTTCTGTGTACTTCATCTTAAACTGTGGATGCTAGCATTGATCCAGGGACTAGCATTGCAATAACAGGGATCTTTTCCTTTATAAAAGAGGGATCTTACAACTTCTTCCTATCCATCATCATGTGTTAACATGATGAGCTTTACTTCACAAAAATATTCTTATCCATCTTTTATTCTTTTAAAACCATATATAAATCCAATGATCTTTACACTAAAGCTTTCATAATCTTCACCCATCCATACTTGGTTATATCAACTACTCTACTGCTGATAACCTCCAATCTAACAAGTAGTTACTTTTAACTCCATTCATACTCTTCCTTAATCATCCTTCACTAATATCACTTCAATAGATGTATACATCAAATCCTACTTCACCTCAAGTGCTTAGTATTTCCAAAGAGGAAAATACTACTTCTTTCATCCAATGTGGCTCTAACATCATCTTAATGATACTATCTTGTCTCTACTTGACTCAGTATCTAATACTCCAACCTCACATTATATTAATATGACTTGGAAAGACTAATCTAGGATAATATATCTATACTAGGGTTTAATCATGTTCTAGCCACCAATGTCACTTATACTTGATATAAGCATTCAATCATGGTGGCTAAAGCATCATCATTATAATCCTTTAATCATTTATAGCTTAGGTTTCTAGTTGGCAAATCAAGGTCTTCATCAATACAACATTACAGTTGTATTAAAATTATCTTCTTAGTATCTCTATTGGATTAAGGGATGTTATTCATGGACTATGCCTACTTAATCCAATAGGATTACTCCTTGGTATCTATCTTCAGGATTCATTCTTATAATCTTCTTTATCACCATACAATTATAGGTTCCATATAACTCTTCTATCATTTCAGGAGTGAGTTAACTCCATCAATTATCACATTGTTCTTATTCACTTCCAACACTCCCATCCTATAAATGATATTTAAATCTAGCATTACCACCTACCACTTCTTACTTGTCACATCCCAAGATTTTCCAAATCTTGTAATGTGAAAATAAATTAATAAAATAAAACTTTGTTTGATTTTCAGAACCAGAAGAAACTTTTGAATACAATTGGAACTTCAAACCCATTTGAATTAAAATAAACCTCAAGAGATTTAAAAAGATAAACATTTAATAAAAGGAAAATAAAAACATTTGGAAATACTATTTTGAAACAATTAAATGAGAAGATTTGTTTTAAAATGAAATAGAAGTTTTATAAATAAAGATTATTTAATAAAGGCCAATTTAAACCTTGACCAAAACTTTGGGAATTAAAACATTTAGTTTTGAATAAAAACAACAAAGGTTTATTTAAAATAAAATAATAAAGAATTAATATCCAAACTTTATTAAAATAAGAAGTTTTACCAAATTAATTAAAACATCAAAACATATTAAATTATTTTAAATAGGTTTTCCAAATATTTTATATTCTCTAATAAAACCTACTAAAATGTTTTGGCTTTATTTTAGATTTCAAAATAAATATCTCAATAAAACAAATCCTATTGAATTTAATAATGAAAGTCTATTATAAATTAATAATGGATACTAAAAATAAAAGTTTATTTTGTTTTAAAACAAATTTCTAATTATTATATATATTTCCCAAATTAAACCTACTAATTTGATTTTGAAAATATTTAGGTTTCAAATAAAGATTTTATTAATAAAAATCAAACCCTATTTGATTTAATAACTAAGTCCATTTTATTTAATTATTAATGGACCCTAAGGTAAAAGGAATATATTATTTTAAACAATTTTTCCAAATATTCTTTATTTCCAAATAACACCTACTGATTGGGTTTTGAAAATATTTGGATTTTAAATGAATATTTTATTAAATAAAACAAACCCTATTTTATTTAACTAATGATCCATTTATTTAATTAATAAATGGAACCTACAAAGATTTAAAATAATATTTTATTTTAGAATGTGAATTATGATGATAAATGAACCAAAAACTCATTACAATAGTTTGAATTATTTGAATGATTGTCTTGTTGTTTGAGTTGTGAAATGAAATTCAAATCAAGAATAAAATGGAAAAAGGAAAATGTTTCAGACAAAAAAAGAGAAACAACAGCAGCCCAACTACCAGCCCCAAGCCCATCACCCAGCCCACCTGCTCCTCGACGAACCGCTTTTTCACCGCATACTCAACCCGCAAAGCCCCTGGCAAGTGGACCCCGTTCCCTTTCCCTTTCCCACTGACAGAGGACCCCACTCTACTGCTCTTCTTCTCCACCCAGCGACTGCTCCTTCGCTTATTGCCGTTGAATGCCGGCGTAAATCCTCTTCTTGGCCGAGTAATCCCCACCAGCGACCACTCCTCTTAATCGCCTCTTTCCCTCTTCCTTTCCCTCGACGCCATCCTCTATCCGCCTCCAGGCTGCCATTTCCTTCGCACCACCTCCGACTCGCGACCTTCTCCAAATAATCCGACCAGCACACACCACCCAGAGCCTCCCCGATCACCCTGGCAGCTTCCCCACTTCCTTTCGCACCTCCCTGTACCAGCCGTTCATCCGCGGTCTTCCCAGGAAGTGGTCTTCGACAAAGAACAGAAGCGCCGCCGCCTGTCTTTTACTCCGGCGAAACATACTGGTAAGAGCCAACCACCCCAAGTCCCCTTGATCACGCTCACAGCTCCGCCATGATTTTCCGCGACTAATCATGCCCTCGGTTTACCCTCACGAGATCTACAGCAACGCCAACGACGACGACTTGCATCACCGCCGTCTGCCTTCTTCTCCGACGAGCCCCGCAGGTAGAACCTAGTCACCCCTCTTCTTCTGATGCATGCTCACATCATCTCGTGACCTCCGCGTCTAACTCGGCCGTTCGTCAGATTCTCGTGGACCACGAACGTCTCGCTGCCGACGAGCCGACCGTCGCCGAGAATAACTCGGTGAGAGATTCTTCCCAACACTGCGGCGCCCGAACCACGCCAACCACGACGTGTTTCACCTCAGCCTCACGACCTCGGTGAGCTTGTTTTCCCTCTTCTTCGCGTCTGTTCATCAGCCGCCGTCTGTCCGTCACCACTGCTCACCGTCAGCGCCGCCCATCCGTGGCCGGTCAGTAGCAACCGTTAGATCGAGATCGCACGAATAGGATAGATCCACTTATTCTCGAAGGGGTACTCGATCTGAGCCACACGATTGAGTTAGATCCAACGCATCTGGGCGTGATCCGCAGCGAAGCGGTACCCGCGAATAAGAAGCTGACGCGTGTCAGTGGTTGGAATTAAAACAGATTTTTGAATCAGATTTAATAGCAAACTTGTAATTGCTATAACTTTCAAACCACACGTCCAAATTTGGCAAATTTTATATCAAAAGATTCAGGAGAACAAGACCTAACCAACCCTACCCTTAGTTTAGCAAATAGTAACTGGTAGCTTGTTGGAATTAGCAGATTCTTTTGTGTGCTTGCTAACATTAGAAAAATCATTTAAAAATGAATTTTGAGATCAAACCTTTGCCAATTGGTTTATTGTGACCCTACTGACCCTAGGAACCAACCCATGGTTTGGAAAATGAATTTGGAAAGGTTTAGAATGGATTAATTAGTTTAGTCCATTTCTAGCCAAATAAAATTAGTGATTTTATTATGGAAATGTTTAAAGGAAGAAAATTTTGAGTAGATGGTTTGGACCAAACCTACTGACCCAAAAACACCAAGTTTTGCAATAGCAACTCATTTGGTGAACCCTATGGGAAAATGGCTTAGTAAAAAAAAAATATTTCTACACCACATAAAATAAACACTTTGTTTTTGAAAAGGGTTTTTAAGTGAAACCTTTTGCAAATGACTTAGCCACTTTAGGAAATGACCATTAGATGTACCCAAATGACTATGACCCACTAGGGACCACTTTTTCAAACAAAACAAAGCTTGGCATGCTTGCATGCAATTCTTTGACTTTGTTATTTATGTGTGTTGTTTTGCTTGATTGGTAGATTGAGATTGTGCCTTGCTTGATTTATTTGTAGTGACTTGAAGAGTGTGATTGTTGCAAAGATCAAGAAGTGAACCTATACTCTACCAAAAAGGCAAGTGATGCTTCATAATTTCTATCCCAATACTTTTATTATGCATTAGTGATTTTGTTAAGTAAAACTTGCATGGATTTTGCTAAGTATAGATCTTGCTATAGGAAAACCTTGTAGAAGAATCCTTAGTAGGATTTTCCTAAGTTAGAGATTCCTACTACTACCAAGCTTAGCCTAGCTAATAGAAAACATGGGTGGAATATATATTCACACTATGGAAAAATATTCTAAGTCTAAGGACTTGTGATTTTGTCTAATAAAACAACTAAGTTAATGAATCACCTGGGTGGAATGGAATAGATTGGTGGAGAATGGTTGAGTGGTTCACAAGGCCATGGACTTGGATTGTGTATCTCACTTGTGGAATGCCACCCAGGAAACAAAGAGATTTGAGATGTCAAATGTTGAGAAGCTTCAAGTGCAACCACTTGGCAATATGGGCTCTGCCATGATCATATAGGTTGCAAGAACTTAGCCAAATGGACAGTGGGTGGTAGTGTTTGATAGGTTGGAGCGCGTCCATTTTGGTCTAAGGGAAGGCTTCTGAAAGATTTTGTCTTGGGAAACCAAGTCTTGTGGGTAAAGTGCACCACCTCTGCAGAGTGTAAAATCTAAGTACTTAGCCATGTCCCTGGTAAAGGAAAATTTGAGCATCAAGACATGGAAACAATCAAGAATCTCATCATTCCAATTTCTAAATAAAAACTTGTGGGTGAACAAGGGATTGTGTGTATTCTTCAATCTTTGATGGAAAGATGGCTTGATATAAGGATCTTGAAATCTTGGATTGAGGAAAATGATTTTACCAAGCACTTCAGTCTTTGATTTGTAGATGCCTCGAGAAGGATCTTCAGTCTTTGATTGAGAGAAGCATTGGAAAAGTTTTTGACAAAACTATTTATTTTCAAAACGTTAAGGGAAAATCTATTTTGAGCAATGCAAGCCTCAACTCCACTTAACCAAATGCATATAGATGATAGACTCCACCATACTACTAAGAGTATCACTTGCCAATACAATTCAAATGTATTGACCCTTTGTGGCTGTAACTTGTATGTTGCAGGTTTGATTGATTTTAGTGAAGATTGTTTGATTAGGATTACAAAGTCTACAACCAACATCTGCCTGTGGCACTTTGAAGATGATGGACCCATGATTATAGTTATTCCGCTGCAATGTAATGTAATAGCCATATGAGCTATGTATGATGTAATAAAATTATGTTATTCCTGGTTATAAAGTTATAATATGACCTTTGTATCTTGATATTACATCTTAACTGTGGATGCTAGCTATTGATCCAGGGACTAGCATTGTAAACACAGGAGGACTCTACCTTATCAGGTTGGGACCCCTTACAGATGGTATCAGAGCATTGTGTTGCCTGTAGGATTTGTAAACCTAGGATTGGACAAAAACCCTTAGAAAAATAGGAGTTGTATTTGTTCAAAAACTTATTTACAAAAACACTTGTAAACTCTTTCCTCAACCATTTTGGTTTCAACTCTACATCTCTTCTATTTCAACTTGATGGAAAAGCCTACCCATGGCCAAAGACTACATCATATGCAAAAGACTTCCTCAACATCTTCAACTCTAATGACTTCAACATCTTCAGCATGTTCACCAAGGACTTCCAACTTGGAAACTACTAAGGACTACAAGTGAAACAAGGAAAACCTACTCAAGATTTAGAGACTGAGGGAATGCAAAATAAGAAGGAGCCATCAACAACTTTGAAGTATTGTGACCAAGAGTTTTTCTCAAGGAAACCATGATATCATGTAAGAAGAAGCAACCAAGAAGGAAGGAAAGATCACAAGTGAACCATATAGATGGACCACCATATTTTAGTTAAATCAAACACACCAACTTATGTGGTGTAACAAAAATATTTTGTTGCCTAAGTATGTGCTTGAATCTTGTTTGAGTGAAATGTTTGGTTTGTGATTGCATGCACATTGTTTGTGTGAATTGTGATGTGTGTGATTAGAAGTAATTCCTTAGAAATATTCTAATCTCCTTCAAACCAAAACAGATGACTACCCCAAAGGATTCCAAGGTTGATGACACCAACACCAACCAAGCTGACAGCCTTGGAGAACTCATAGCAACCCAACATCAATTGAACCAATTGACAGCTCAGTTCCTAGCCAACAATAGTAATGAAGATCCAGCACTGCAAAGGTTTTTAGAGGAACAGTCCCAATTGATGCTTAAGGTGACCAATCAAATGATTAGCATGGAGGAGAATTATCCTAGAAAAGAGTATGATAGCAAGGATGACAAGAATGTTGTTCTAGATGGAGCCCCAGCTTGCATTATTTGTGGAGACAAGGATCATACTTCCAAGGAGCATGAAGGACAATGCCCCAATTGTGATGAAGACCATCCTGTTGGTGAATGCCCTACCTCCCAAGCTACTTGCTACCTTTGTGAAGGAAGTGATCATACTCCTGGCCTATGTCCTATCTATGCCATGGTAGAACAAAGGAAACAAGAAGGATCCAAGTCTACCAAAGGGAAAGGACCACTACTACTTCCAAACAAGACAACCCAATTCAAAGGATCAAGGAAAATCAAGAAGCCCAAGCAAGACATGAGCCTTGTACAATGTCGTAAATGTAAGGAAATGGGACACTACTCTAGTGGATGCCCAGGGAACATAAAGAATAAAGGAATTGACCAAGTATGGTGTAACAACTGTAATGAACCAGGTCACTTTGTAGCAACTTGCCCACAAGAGCAACGTAAAGAACTCAAAGACATTAATTGCTTCAATCAAGAAGAATCCAGGACACTATGCAAGCAACTGTCCAGAAAGGATGAAGAACAAGTTGAACAAGCCTATGGAGAAGCTCAACCTTGGTCCATGAGTCAAACATAGGAATAAAGCAAAAGTTTAACATAGAGAAATTCCAGGACCCAAGAAGGCCAATATGTAATTTTGTTTGACAATATTTTAAGGGTGGTAGTACCCTAGTTGTTTTGAACTTGCTTGTAACCCTAACCTCCCCAAATCTCGGGACGAGATTTATTTTAAGGGTGGTAGCCTGTCACATCCCAAGATTTTCCAAATCTTGTAATGTGAAAATAAATTAATAAAATAAAACTTTGTTTGATTTTCAGAACCAGAAGAAACTTTTGAATACAATTGGAACTTCAAACCCATTTGAATTAAAATAAACCTCAAGAGATTTAAAAAGATAAACATTTAATAAAAGGAAAATAAAAACATTTGGAAATACTATTTTGAAACAATTAAATGAGAAGATTTGTTTTAAAATGAAATAGAAGTTTTATAAATAAAGATTATTTAATAAAGGCCAATTTAAACCTTGACCAAAACTTTGGGAATTAAAACATTTAGTTTTGAATAAAAACAACAAAGGTTTATTTAAAATAAAATAATAAAGAATTAATATCCAAACTTTATTAAAATAAGAAGTTTTACCAAATTAATTAAAACATCAAAACATATTAAATTATTTTAAATAGGTTTTCCAAATATTTTATATTCTCTAATAAAACCTACTAAAATGTTTTGGCTTTATTTTAGATTTCAAAATAAATATCTCAATAAAACAAATCCTATTGAATTTAATAATGAAAGTATATTATAAATTAATAATGGATACTAAAAATAAAAGGTTATTTTGTTTTAAAACAAATTTCTAATTATTATATATATTTCCCAAATTAAACCTACTAATTTGATTTTGAAAATATTTAGGTTTCAAATAAAGATTTTATTAATAAAAATCAAACCCTATTTGATTTAATAACTAAGTCCATTTTATTTAATTATTAATGGACCCTAAGGTAAAAGGAATATATTATTTTAAACAATTTTTCCAAATATTCTTTATTTCCAAATAACACCTACTGATTGGGTTTTGAAAATATTTGGATTTTAAATGAATATTTTATTAAATAAAACAAACCCTATTTTATTTAACTAATGATCCATTTATTTAATTAATAAATGGAACCTAAAAAGATTTAAAATAATATTTTATTTTTAGAATGTGAATTATGATGATAAACAGAACCAAAAACTCATTACAATAGTTTGAATTATTTGAATGATTGTCTTGTTGTTTGAGTTGTGAAATGAAATTCAAATCGAATAAAATGGAAAAAGGAAAATGTTTCAGACAAAAAAAGAGAAACAACAAAGCCCAACTACCCACGAAGCCCATCAGTCCAGCCCACCTGTTCCCTCGACGAACCGTTTTCTTCACCGCATACTCAACCCGCAAAGCCCCTGGCAAGTGGACCCCGTTCCCTTTTCCTTTCCCACTGACAGAGGACCCCACTCTACTGCTCTTCTTCTCCACCCGCAGCGACCGTTCCTCGCCGTTTATTGCCGTTGAATGCCGGCGTAAATCCTCTTTACTGGCCGAGTAATCCCCACCAGCGACCACTCCCTCTTAATCGCCTCTTTCCCCTCTTCTGTTTCCCTCAGACGCCATCCTCTATCCGCCTCCAGGCTGTTGCCATTTCCTTCTGCACCACCTCGACTCGGCGACCTTCTCCAGTAAATCCACCACACACCACCCAGATCCTCCCGATCACCCCGGCAGCTTCCCCCACTTCCGCCTGACCTCATCAGCCATTCATCCGGTCTTCCCAGGAAGTGGTCTTCGACAAAGAACAGAAGCGCCGCCGCCTGTCTTTTACTCCGGCGAAACATACTGGTAAGAGCCAACCACCCCAAGTCCCCTTGATCACGCTCACAGCTCCGCCATGATTTTCCGCGACTAATCATGCCCTCGGTTTACCCTCACGAGATCTACAGCAACGCCAACGACGACGACTTGCATCACCGCCGTCTGCCTTCTTCTCCGACGAGCCCCGCAGGTAGAACCTAGTCACCCCTCTTCTTCTGATGCATGCTCACATCATCTCTGTGACCTCCTGCGTCTAACTCAGCCGTTCGTCTGTATTCTCGTGGACCACAGCAACGTCTCCGTCGTCGACCAGAGCCGACCGTCGCCAGTAACAACTCCGGTGAGAGATTCTTCCCAACACTGTGCGCCCCGAACCACGCCAACCACACGACGTGTTTCACCTCAGCCTCACGACCTCACGACCTCGGGAGCTTGTTTTCCCTCTTCTTCGCCCTGTTTCATCAGCCCGTCTGTCACCACTGCTCACCGTCACGCGCCGCCCATCCGTGGCCGGTCAGTAGCAACCGTTAGATCGAGATCGCACGAATAGGATAGATCCACTTATTCTCGAAGGGGTACTCGATCTGAGCCACACGATTGATTTAGATCCAACGCATCTGGGCGTGATCCGTAAGCATTAATAAGAAGCTGACGCGTGTAAGTGGTTGGAATTAAAACAGATTTTTGAATCAGATTTAATAGCAAACTTGTAATTGCTATAACTTTCAAACCACACGTCCAAATTTGGCAAATTTTATATCAAAAGATTCAGGAGAACAAGACCTAACCAACCCTACCCTTAGTTTAGCAAATAGTAACTGGTAGCTTGTTGGAATTAGCAGATTCTTTTGTGTGCTTGCTAACATTAGAAAAATCATTTAAAATGAATTTTGAGATCAAACCTTTGCCAATTGGTTTATTGTGACCCTCTGACCCTAGGAACCAACCCATGGTTTGGAAAATGAATTTGGAAAGGTTTAGAATGGATTAATTAGTTTAGTCCATTTCTAGCCAAATAAAATTAGTGATTTTATTATGGAAATGTTTAAAGGAAGAAAATTTTGAGTAGATGGTTTGGACCAAACCTACTGACCCAAAAACACCAAGTTTTGCAATAGCAACTCATTTGGTGAACCCTATGGGAAAATGGCTTAGTAAAAAAAAAATATTTCTACACCACATAAAATAAACACTTTGTTTTTGAAAAGGGTTTTTAAGTGAAACCTTTTGCAAATGACTTAGCCACTTTAGGAAATGACCATTAGATGTACCCAAATGACTATGACCCACTAGGGACCACTTTTTCAAACAAAACAAAGCTTGGCATGCTTGCATGCAATTCTTTGACTTTGTTATTTATGTGTGTTGTTTTGCTTGATTGGTAGATTGAGATTGTGCCTTGCTTGATTTATTTGTAGTGACTTGAAGAGTGTGATTGTTGCAAAGATCAAGAAGTGAACCTATACTCTACCAAAAAGGCAAGTGATGCTTCATAATTTCTATCCCAATACTTTTATTATGCATTAGTGATTTTGTTAAGTAAAACTTGCATGGATTTTGCTAAGTATAGATCTTGCTATAGGAAAACCTTGTAGAAGAATCCTTAGTAGGATTTTCCTAAGTTAGAGATTCCTACTACTACCAAGCTTAGCCTAGCTAATAGAAAACATGGGTGGAATATATATTCACACTATGGAAAAATATTCTAAGTCTAAGGACTTGTGATTTTGTCTAATAAAACAACTAAGTTAATGAATCACCGGTGGAATGGAATAGATTGGTGGAGAATGGTTGAGTGGTTCACAAGGCCATGGACTTGGATTGTGTATCTCACTTGTGGAAAGCAACACCAGAAGCAAAGAGATTTGAGATGTCAAATGTTGAGAATCGTCAAGTTCAACCACTTGGCAATATTGGCTCTGCCATGATCATATAGGTTGCAAGAACTTAGCCAAATGGACAGTGGGTGGTAGTGTTTGATAGGTTGGAGCGCGTCCATTGTGGTCTAAGGAAGGCTTCGAAAGATTTTGTCTTGGGAAACCAAGTCTTGTGGGTAAAGTGCACCACCTCCAGAGTGTAAAATCTAAGTACTTAGCCATGTCCTGGTAAAGGACAATTTGAGCATCAAGACATGGAAACAATCAAGAATCTCATCATTCCAATTTCTAAATAAAACTTGTGGGTGAACAAGGGATTGTGTGTATTCTTCAATCTTTGATGGAAAGATGGCTTGATATAAGGATCTTGAAATCTTGGATTGAGGAAAATGATTTTACCAAGCACTTCAGTCTTTGATTTGTAGATGCCTCGAGAAGGATCTTCAGTCTTTGATTGAGAGAAGTATTGGAAAAGTTTTGACAAAACTATTTATTTTCAAAACGTTAAGGGAAAATCTATTTTGAGCAATGCAAGCCTCAACTCCACTTAACCAAATGCATATAGATGATAGACTCCACCATACTACTAAGAGTATCACTTGCCAATACAATTCAAATGTATTGACCCTTTGTGGTCAGAACTTGTATGTTGCAGGTTTGATTGATTTTAGTGAAGATTGTTTGATTAGGATTACAAAGTCTACAACCATACTGCCTGTGGCACTTTGAAGATGATGGACCCATGATTATAGTTATTCATTTGAATGTAATGTAATAGCCATATGAGCTATGTATGATGTAATAAAATTATGTTATTCCTGGTTATAAAGTTATAATATGACCTTTGTATCTTGATATTACATCTTAACTGTGGATGCTAGCTATTGATCCAGGGACTAGCATTGTAAACACAGGAGGACTCTACCTTATCAGGTTGGGACCCCTTACATTACTACTTTCTCTAAGGCTTTTAAAGTGAATGCTATGATAAAGGCAGGAGTTGTTAGATCAAGAATTAATAGGTTAAGAATTGGTGAATCAATAGTTGATTACTCAACATTGATGAACAATAGATATGGGAATAAGATCCAATAGATATGATAAGGACTGATATGAAAAGAAAGATATATGGTGAATGATCTTTACTTGATTTCTTTCCTACTTAATCTCACTAAAGGGTTAAGGTCAAGTATTACCATGATACTCATGGTATAAGTAGATGAGATTAAGATATATCAAGATTTAGTTGTTATATTCTTATTACTTAAGTTATATTTACAACTTGGTATTCATGGGTTGTGTAATGAATACTGGGATATGACTACTTAAGGATCAAATATAAATCATTAAATAATGTATTAGGGTTTAATTTTATTACATTTGATCTACCCTTAGATCAAATCATGTTTACCCAAAAATGAGGTTTTAGAAAAGGTCATATTGAAACTTATCGCAGTCAACTTGCTGATCTACTTCAATTCCATCAAGTTGAGAGGATCTTCAATCACTTTGACAAGTTTTGTTCAAAAGCACGAAAATTATTCGGATTTTCTATGCATGAATGCAATGCACGCACCTGAGTTCATCTTATTTCTAAGCTCTAATGTTGGGATGTTACAGACTCTCCCCAACTTCATCCTTGAAGTTCGTATACTCTCACATTTCGGAGTAAGGAATTGTCTTGCATTGATTACGATATATCTCAACTCCACTGTAACCTCAATGGGAATATTTGTAATATCCCACATCCGAATCTTTTCCTTGAATACTCATCATACACAACAATCTTTATGTAACATCCCTAAAATCATGTTTTCAAAGATTTCATATCATGCATGCATGCATATCATTTAGGGATCAAATTCAAACTCATTTGATAGAAATAGAAACTTGAGAGCTATGATTTTATGTGATCAAACACTAATCAAATGCCACTCTTATATGAGAATTTAATTGTTTTAAAACCAAGCCTTGTTGCTCTCAGATTGTTTTGCTTGAATGCTAGTGCTTAAACAAAAATTTACAAAACAAATATAGTTTTAAAACCATTTTTAAAACTTATTCAAATCAAGTGCTATGTCACTGTATATTTTTTTAATCAAAGGACCAAGCTAGATCAAAGGACCAAGCTAGTACAGAGAGACCACATGTTTTTATGCCCAGAAATATGAGTGTTACACTCTACAAAAATCCAGAAAATATTTGAATTCAAATGGCTTTTGAAATCATTTGAAAATGTTTCCTGGAAATTCAAACAGAAAAAGAAAAAGAATAAAGAAATAAGAAAAGGCCGGCGCCAGACTTTTGGCCCACCAGCAAACGCAGCCCACAAGCCCACCCGGTCCGTTTCCCTCTCTCCCCTCGTTTCCTACCCCGCACACGCGTACCCACTCGCTGACGACTGGGCCCTCACTGCCATGTCACCCCTTCGTCCTCAATCAACGCCGACGACCACCTCGCCGCTGCCGTTTCCCCCCACTGATGCCGCGCTTAATTGCATTGATTCGGCAAGTGATTTCTGCCCCCGCTCTAGCTACATAAACCCCTCCCCCTCACGACCATTTCCCCCAACAGAGCTAGCCAGAAGCGCCACCAGGCTGCCCGCAATTTTGCTCGCACCGCCGCAGTACAGAGCCACTCCGGCGGACGATTCCGGTAAGCCCCGTCCACCCCACTCAGTCTCTTTCATGCTAGCATGCTTCCTTTGACCACGCGACTCACGTCATGCGTTTTCCTTGTCTGCTCGTGGCCTAGATCGACGGATTCGACAACCACCGCAAGTGCCCGACGCCTTCCTCAACTCCGGTGAGAAATCACGGTACGAATCGAGCGCCCCTTGATCTCTCCTTGAAACCATATTGCTCACTGTGACTTTGCGCACCCCCTGATGCATTTTATTCGTGCAAGGACGGCGCAGAGCCTCGGCAAGGTTGACGTCTGCAACCACCCGATGCCGCGCACGACTCCGACGAGCTCCAATGACCACCTCTGCGCGCCCCTTCACCAACGAAGCCTACCTCGAGCATCAGCAGCACACGGCGAGCACAGTAAGCCCCTTCTCCCTCTCCCGCGCGACCTAGAACGTCGGCAACGACTCTGACAGAGCCACCGCCGCTAGTCGCCGCCGCTAGCGGCGCCCGTCTGTGGTCAATAGAACTGTGGCCGTAGGATTTAGATCCAACGTATAAGATTAGATCTGTGACGAAGAGGTAAGGAGCAGATCTGGCCGCGTGTTTTAGTTAGATCTAACGGTTCGGAAGCGTGATCCTGAGCGAAGCGGTACCCTCCAATCAGGAAGCGCCGCGTGGCATGAGTTTTGTTTTAAATTTCTGAATTAGATCTATTAGATGTTTAAATTTGATTAATTAATAACTTTTGATTCCCACGTCCAAATTTGACAAATTTTATATCAATGGAATCAGGAGAGAAAATCCTTTCCATATATGCAATGTGTTTAAAGTTTTTCCTCTGTTAAAATGGTTGTTTTTTCAGAAACATGTGTAGGCCTATTTTGTGTATAATAATTATTTGGAAAATGTTTTGCTACGCAAATAAAGTTTATTTGGCTTATTTTGTACTTGTTTATGTTTCAGTAATGTGCACTTGTATTGTTTGGTGTAGAAAATCATCACATGGCATTATGCATCCATCCATATGTTTTTGCTTGTATTTATTTTGTATGTGATTTTGGTGCTATCATTTTATGTGTAGATTTTGGTGCAAATAGTGATTGTGATTGTGAGGATTGTAGATACTCTCCAAACTACCAAGGCAAGTGGTGCTTCATGATTTTATTCCTATGTTTTTCAAATATGCATTAGAAATATTTTTCTAGTCTTGCATGGATATTTTTGATCTATATGCTATGCTTGGGAAATCCTAGTAGTTGTAGAATTGCTAGAAATATTTCTAAGTCTTATAATTGCCATGCTTAGCCTAGTTAGTAGCAACCAAGGGTGGTTATATTCATGCTATGAATAAATATTTCTAAGTCTTTGGACTATGTTTTTTCTTAATAAAAAAAATAAGTGAATGAAACACCTGGGTGGAATGGAAAGAATGGGTTATGTGGAGTGGTTACACAAGGCCCATTTCTATGGTCTACCTTGTGTATCTCACTTTTGGAAAGCCACCCAGGAACAAAGGGATTTGAGAGGCCAAATGTTAAGAAGCTTCTAGTGCAGCCACTTGGCAATATGGGCTCTGCCTGGATCACATAGTGTGGCATCCCGCAAAACCACTACTAGAAAATCGCGTTGTTTTTGTGCATTGCATCGTCATCATCATGCATTGTTTGTCTGAACTATTTCGAAAAGCCTAGTTTTTCTTTGTATAAATACCCCTCTTTATTTCAAATGCAAAACCCCGATCGTATCGGATATTTTATTTCCCTAAAAACTAATTGCAAAGTGGTCTTGTTTTAAAATAAACAAAACCAAACAAACACATATTTACAAAACTAATAAAAACCTACACCCTAAATCCTATTCCCACCCAAATCTATCCTACCCACCAACCGCAGCTCGCCACCTCACCCCTCACCCAATTTCCTACCCACCCCGCCACATCATCAATCCACCAGCCCCCACCCCTCTCTCTCTCTCACCTAGCCCATCTACCCTCCCCTCACCTACACCCGGACCCCATCGCCCCTGGCCCACCCGCAGACCCAACACAACCACACCCACACACAGCCCACCAACCCCCCTCTCTCCCCCTCTGTCCACCTGGTCCCACCCCGCGGGACCCGCCACTCCCCCACCCTCTGGCCCCGCGTCCCCACCCCTGGGCCCGTCCCCACGCCCGACCCCACCTTCCCCCAAGCGCCCACCATCTCCTTCCTCCCGCTCGCGAGCCCAACCCCCGCGGCCTCCTCTGGGCGCTCTCCTCCTCCACCGCCGCCTCCCTCTCTCCAGCCCTCTCCTCTCTCCCGTGGGCCGCCCCTCTCTCCTGGCGCCCTCCTCCCCGCTTCCTCGGACCTTGCCACTGACGCCATGAGACTCGCTGCCGGGCTGCCCGCTCCACCTCTCTCGCCCGCCGCCCGCCTCCCGACCCGAGCTCCCTCCACCCTCACCTCCTCCTCCGGCGAGCGCGCCTGCGCCTCCCCTCCGCCACCGCGTCCGCCGCCTCTCCCCTCCTTCGGCCGCCCCGTCCTCGCTCACCGGAGCCCGTCTCTCCGTCGCCTCCGCCCTGCTCCTCCCTCCTCTCTTCCCGTCGACCTCCGCCGCACCTCCACCCGAGCTCGCCCCTCCGCCCACCTCGTCGCTCGGCTCCTCGCCACCGGCCGCTTCCAAGGCCCTTCCCTCCTGCCCGGCCTCGCCTCGCCTCCTCCCAGCGCCGAGCCGACCCTCCTCAACCTCGCCCGACCAGTGGTCGCTGCCCGAGCTGCTCACGCTGGCCGCTCACGCCAAGCTGCGCCGGGCCCTCCTTCCCCGTCCACGAGCTCCTCCAACCGCCACCCCGCGCAAGCCGCCGCGGCCACGGGCCTTGCAGCGCCGCCGCTAGGGACAGCGGGCCCCGTCTCCAACCTCCGCCGTGGAACTCGCCGCCCGGTGCTCGTCCTCGGCTAGCGTGCCGTTCGCGCCCGCCTCGCGGTCCCCTGATGGCCACCCCGTGCGTCGCCAATGCTCGTGTAGGAGCATAGTAACCGCCAAGATCGACACCGACCCGACAGAGACCCGAGCGAGCCCGATGAACCATCGATGACCCTCGAAGAACCACCGACAAGGGTGTCAAACGCCATGCTTGGCTTCATGGATCCCCATGAACTCCGACGCGGAACCAAGTTCACTACGAGCAACCAAAGCCGGAGCCTTCAAGGTTGTCGGTGGAAACCCAGAGGATCCCCGGACGCCAAGACCGTCGACATGGATACCGAAGGACGCCGAGTGCCAAGTACTTTCCTCAGACGCCAAAACCCGAACCGGAAGGACGCCAAGATCGCCACAAGGACGACAAGTTCTACTTCCGAACGACAAGACCGGCCGATCCGTGGACCCGACAAGATCGACCGCTCGGAACCAAGATCTCCGGCACGTCACGACAAGTTCTCCGTCTTGTATCCGATGGTCGAGACCCTGAGTCCAACCCCGAACCCCCGAAATCCCAAGATCTGCCGAACCCCAGATGTGTGACCCCTTTTCTCGAGCCCTATTTTATAAATGTAATAACAACTTGTTGCATATTAATTGCCATACTTGCATGCATATTTGTGTGGTTTGGGGGCCTTATGCCGAATCACCATATAATTAAATATGGGGCCCATATGCGGGCAAATCTAGTCTCATATTGGCCTCATTTAAATCTGTGTAGCGAAACGGTGCTATCTTTCGCCATGATAATCCAACATTTAAATTGCGGGGTAGCTAAACAACATGCACCACCTAATTAAATGTCGGGACCCCGGTTCCGCTTAATATTGCCTAATTGCATTGCATCCTTGCCATGCCATACATCATACATGCATCATGCCCGATCTTTTGCCGTAGTATTAAATAGTGCATCCGGTGTTTCTTCTAGTGTTTTGCTTCTTCGCGGATAAGGCCGTTGAGTTGATGTGAGCTTCGCCCCGATCTTCGGTTGAACCTTCGACAATGTTTTCAGGCAAGCATCTCCCCCTTTCTACCTATCTTATTTTATAGTATTTATTCCCTCTTGTTGATCTATTGCTATCTGTGTTGCGATGCTCTAGTTTCGTACCCTCGATATCCCTTGCAGCCTTATATTGCCTTGGACACACCCTATTACCTGTTGTTTGGTAGATAGCTGGACTTGCGCGTCGTAGTCGCTTGCTCAAGTGCTGTTGCGTGTCGTCAAGTACCACATTTGTTGGAGAAGTGCCGCATGTTCAACGTTGGAGATGATCATGGCTTTATTTATCGTTTAATCTAATTATTGTTTAATAACTAAAATTGAAGTAGGTAAGCAGAGGCACCGGTGGGTGATAGATAATATTTGGTTTCCGACCACCCACTTGTGTCCCGTAGGACCCCGAGTTCTTGACACCTGTTCCGAGATCGAGCGCGCTAACCACGGTGGAGATATGGGCCCCCATTGATTAGTACCTGATTTCAAAGTATTGTCTGGGGCCACAAACTAGTTTGAGGTTTTATTTACTATCCTGTACTTATGCCATGCTTTCTTTGCTTTATTTACGATTGTGCGAGGAGCACTGTCTTTGTTAGGAAGCGGAGTGTTTTCATGTATCGACAATCCTAGTTTTGGGATTTGCTTTGTCATACCAGCGACGCAAACCCTAAGTCCGTCTCGAGACCGGCCGACTTCGCTATGGGTAGACTTAGTGGGGTGGCCCCGTGCTTGCTTTGGGTCCGAAACGTCATGACTTAGGCCCGACATACCGATGGGTGTATGTTAACCGATCCGCAAAAGGGTCAAGTGCTCGTGGATACTTTGGTGCACCCCAGGTTAAATCTTTTCGAGAAGCCGTGTCCGCGGTTATGGACGACTTGGAGCACAGTGCTTGATCATAGACAACTATAACTAAAGTTTATTGTTATAAATTGACTTGTATCCGATATGACTAGTAATCAGCTTCACTACAACGAAATGGCTAAATAAAAGTACTAACAACTGCGGGGTTGTGGGGTTATCTCATGCTAATTGTATATGACTAGTAACTGTTGCAACTATCACGGAATGGTTAACTAAAAGTGCCCACTGCTTATTTTATCAGGATGATTATCTATACCTGACTAGTAATAGCTGCAACGATAACTGAATAAATAAAACTGCCAACTGTGTGAGTTCCTCGGTTGACTTCCTCGTTTGGTCTCGAGGGGGAAACACCAGGATGGGTTTGCTTGGTGTTAGCATCAGGTTGGTTCCGAATAGGTCTTTCTTACCCCTCTCTGTTAACCGCTAGTTGTATCGAGTCTCTATAGGGAGTTCGGTGCATGCTGCCGCTGCCGCTCAGTCCACCATACCTATGTAGGCGAGGACCGCCGAATTCTAGCCTCGCCGTGTACTGGCCTCAGTACCGACGCTCCTCTTTTTCCTTTGCCCTTTGTCGGCACCCCTTTTGTTTAAGCAGGTTTTGAGATCGACGTCGTTAGCAGGGTTACCCTTCCGGCTTGGCCTGGGCAGGGTTATGGACGCCATTGGTTATTCTTCAGGGCTCTTAGCCCCATTTGCATCTTGTCCGTAGTCGGACGATGTATCATTTTCAAGGAGATTTGGGTCTTTGTATTGTATATCTGTATTCTTGACTCATTGAGTCGCTGTTGTATATATATCTGTTCTGTGGGTCCCATCGAGGACTGTTGTGTAATGTTATTACTTCGTTTTCCACCCGCACGTAAGTGCCTGGTGGGCACCTTTGAATCGTTTCTATGCGGGTTTGGCGGGAATCGCTAAAACTTGCATAGGGTCGATTCTGAGGGTGTTACAGAGTGGTATCAGAGCTCAGCAGTTACGATACCCCACAAGTCCAGCCTGTAGGATAACCTAGCTAACGGCCGAAGTAGAGTGTCAAAACTATTTTCGCAAAATCGGTTGGATAGTTCTGATTAGGTCTGATTTTACTCCTTACCCCTCTACTGCTCTCCTCTTACCTCTGCGTGTTTTGAATCCGCTCTCGTGTTTTTCTTCGAGTCCAGGATTT
This sequence comes from Avena longiglumis, assembly GCA_030063025.1. Lineage (NCBI taxonomy): Eukaryota > Viridiplantae > Streptophyta > Magnoliopsida > Poales > Poaceae > Avena > Avena longiglumis. The sequence continues at coordinate 102,063,320 of CP125977.1, forward strand.
CTCGTGGTTGGGTTCCGACGTACCTTCAGGGTTTCGCTTCCTTCTTTGATAACGGTGTTCAACCATCCGGTGTTCATGCTGCCTGAGGAATCCGTCTACTGTGGTACCATTCTTGGCTCCTTGTTTGTGCCTTCCGGTGTTTTCCGACACGACGACATCATCCACGCTAGATCCGATGCAGAGTCTGCATCACCCCTTTGTTCCTGAACCTTGTTTGTCGAGATCTTCAGTCTAAATTCTAAGGGTTGGTTGCATAATCTATCTGTTCGTGTACAGAGTAATGCTTTGAGTGCGGGATGGAGTCGTGACCATACCACTACTCTTATCATTTGCTTTGTATATTGAATGGTGGATCGATGCAATTCTACGCCTTGCATGGTAGTTAGAGGTGGCCTTACCTTTAACTTCGTCCGTTGTTTATCCGGAGTGTTCTCTTGACGAACGTGAACAACGACCCTTGTTAGTGGTGTCGCGAGGATCTACACGAAGCGAGAAGACGCAGATCGCCGGCCTTCCTTCCGGTACCATGGGGCGGATCTCGAGGGCGAGATCCATTGTTAGTGGTGTCGAATTGTGGCATCCCGCAAAACCACTACTAGAAAATCGCGTTGTTTTTGTGCATTGCATCGTCATCATCATGCATTGTTTGTCTGAACTATTTCGAAAAGCCTAGTTTTGCTTTGTACAAATACCCCTCTTTATTTCAAATGCAAAACCCCGATCTTATCGGATATTTTATTTCCCTAAAAACTAATTGCAAAGTGGTCTTGTTTTAAAATAAACAAAACCAAACAAACACATATTTACAAAACTAATAAAAACCTACACTCTAAATCCTATTCCCACCCAAATCTATCCTACCCACCAACCGCAGCTCGCCACCTCACCCCTCACCCAATTTCCTACCCACCCCGCCACATCATCAATCCACCAGCCCCCACCCCCCTCTCTCTCTCACCTAGCCCATCTACCCTCCCCTCACCTACACCCGGACCCCGCCCCCCACCAGACCCAACACAACCACACCCACACACAGCCACCAACCCCCCTCTCTCCACTGTCCACCCCATGGACCGCCACTCCCCCACCCTCTGGCCCCGCGTCCCCACCCCTGGGCCCGTCCCCACGCCCGACCCCACCTTCCCCCACGCGCCCACCATCTCCTTCCTCCCGCTCGCGAGCCCAACCCCCGCGGCCTCCTCCCCTCTGGCGCCTCTCTCCTCCGGCCACCGCCCGCTCCCTCTCTCCTCCAGCGCCGCCGCTCGGCCTCCCTCTCTCCCCGGCGTCGGCCGCTCCTCCCCTCTCCCCTGCGGCGCCCTCCTCCTCTCCCCCCGCCTTCCTCGGACCGCCCGCCCGACGCCGTCTGCGAGACCGCCGCCAAGCCCCGCTCCCTCTGCTCCGCGCCTCTCGCCTCCCGGCCGAGCTCCCTCCATCTCGCCTCCTCCTCCGTGGCCGCTGCGCCTCCCCTCGCCCGCCGCGTCCGCGCCTCTCCTCCTTGGCCGCCCGTCCTCGCTCACGGAGCCCGTCTCTCGCCGCCTCCGCTGCTCCTCCTCCTCTTCCCGTCGACCTCCCGCACCTCCACCGAGCTCGCCTCGCCCACCTGTCGCTCGGCTCCTCGCCACCGCCGCCTCCGCGCCCGGCCGCGCCCGCCCTCCTCAGCGCCGGCCTCGCGCCTCGCCTCCCCAGCATCGAGCCGCCCCTCAACTCGCCGCCCGACCCGTGCTCGCCGTCCGCCTCCGCTGGCCGCCCTCGCCTGGCTGCTGCGCCGCCCCTCCTTCCCGTCGAGCTCCTCCAACCGCCACACACGCCCGCCGCGCCCCCACGGGCCTTGCAGCGCCGCCGCCGCCAGGGACAGAGGGCCCCGTCTCCAACCTCCGCCGTGGAACTCGCCGCCCGGTGCTCGTCCTCGGCCAGCGTGCCGTTCGCGCCCGCCTCGCGGTCCCCTGATGGCCACCCCGTGCGTCGCCAATGCTCGTGTAGGAGCATAGTAACCGCCAAGATCGACACCGACTCGACAGAGACCCGAGCGAGCCCGATGAACCATCGATGACCCTCAAAGAACCACCGACAAGGGTGTCAAACGCCATGCTCGGCTTCATGGATCCTCATGAACTCCGACGCGGAACCAAGTTCACTACGAGCAACCAAAGCCGGAGCCTTCAAGGTTGTCGGTGGAAACCCAGAGGATCCCCGGACGCCAAGACCGTCGACATGGATACCGAAGGACGCCGAGCGCCAAGTACTTTCCTCGGACGCCAAAACCCGAACCGGAAGGACGCCAAGATCGCCACAAGGACGACAAGTTCTACTTCCGAACGACAAGACCGACCGATCCGTGGACCCGACAAGATCGACCGCTTGGAACCAAGATCTCCGGCACATCACGACAAGTTCTCCGTCTTGTATCCGATGGTCGAGACCCTGAGTCCAACCCCGAACCCCCGAAATCCCAAGATCTGCCGAACCCCAGATGTGTGACCCCTTTTCTCGAGCCCTATTTTATAAATGTAATAACAACTTGTTGCATTTAATTGCCATACTTGCATGCATATTTGTGTGGTTTGGGGGCCTTATGCCGAATCACCATATAATTAAATATGGGGCCCATATGCGGGCAAATCTAGTCTCATATTGGCCTCATTTAAATCTGTGTAGCGAAACGGTGCTATCTTTCGCCATGATAATCCAACATTTAAATTGCGGGGTAGCTAAACAACATGCACCACCTAATTAAATGTCGGGACCCCGGTTCCGCTTAATATTGCCTAATTGCATTGCATCCTTGCCATGCCATACATCATACATGCATCATGCCCGATCTTTTGCCGTAGTATTAAATAGTGCATCCGGTGTTTCTTCTAGTGTTTTGCTTCTTCGCGGATAAGGCCGTTGAGTTGATGTGAGTTTCGCCCCGATCTTCGGTTGAACCTTCGACAATGTTTTCAGGCGAGCATCTCCCCCTTTCTACCTATCCTACTTTATAGTATTTATTCCCTCCTGTTGATCTATTGCTATCTGTGTTGCGATGCTCTAGTTTCGTACCCTCGATATCCCTTGCAGCCTTATATTGCCTTGGACACACCCTATTACCTGTTGTTTGGTAGATAGCTGGACTTGCGCGTCGTAGTCGCTTGCTCAAGTGCTGTTGCGTGTCGTCAAGTACCACAGTTGTTGGAGAAGTGCCGCATGTTCAACGTTGGAGATGATCATGGCTTTAATTACCGTCTAATCTAATTATTGTTTAATAACTAAAATTGAAGTAGGTAAGCAGAGGCACCGGTGGGTGATAGATAATATTTGGTTTCCGACCGCCCACTTGTGTCCCGTAGGACCCCGAGTTCTTGACACCTGTTCCGAGATCGCGCTAACCACATTGGGGAGATATGGGTCCCCATTGATTAGTACCGATTTCAAAGTATTGTCTGGGGCCACAAACTAGTTTGAGGTTTTATTTACTATCCTGTACTTATGCCATGCTTTCGATTTATTTACGATTGTCACGAGGAGCACCTTTATCTGCTCAGAAGCGGAGTGTTTTCGCAGTATCGGCGGTCCAGTTTTGGGATTTGTCGTTTACCACTAACGCAAACCCTAAGTCCGTCTCGAGACCGGCCGACTTCGTTGGTAGACTTAGTGGGGTGGCCCCGTGCTTGCTTTGGGTGAAACGTCATGACTTAGGCCCGCCGACATACCGATGGGTGTATGTTAACCGATCGGCAAAAGGTCAAGTGCTTGTGGATACTTTGGTGCACCCTAGGTTAAATCTTTTCGAGAAGCCGTGTCCGCGGTTATGGACGACTTGGAGCACAGTGCTTGATCATAGACAACTATAACTAAAGTTTATTGTTATAAATTGACTTGTATCCGATATGACTAGTAATCAGCTTCACTACAACGGAATGGCTAAATAAAAGTACCAACAACTGCGGGGTTGTGGGGTTATCTCATGCTAATTGTATCTGACTAGTAAGTGTTGCAACTATCACGGAATGGTTAACTAAAAGTGCCCACTGCTTATTTTATCAGGATGATTATCTATACCTGACTAGTAATAGCTGCAACGATAACTGAATAAATAAAACTGCCAACGGTGTGAGTTCCTCGGTTGACTTCCTCGTTTGGTCTCGAGGGAAACACCGTGATGGGTTTGCTTGGTGTTAGCATCAGGTTGGTTCGAATAGGTCTTTCTTACCCTCTCGATAACCGCTAGTTGTATCGAGTCTCTATAGGAGTTGATTGCATCTTTGCCGCTGCCGCTTCATCCACCATACCTATGTAGGCGAGACCGCGAATTCTAGCCTCGCTGTCTTGGCCTCGATCTTGACGCTCCTCTTTTTCCTTTGCCCTTTGTCGGCACCCCTTTTGTTTAAGCAGGTTTTGAGATCGACGTCGTTAGCAGGGTTACCCTTCCGACTTGGCCTGGGCAGGGTTATGGACGCCATTGGTTATTCTTCAGGGCTCTTAGCCCCATTTGCATCTTGTCCGTAGTCGGACGCTGTATCATTTTCAAGGAGATTTGGGTCTTTGTATTGTATATCTGTATTCTTGACTCATTGAGTCGCTGTTGTATATATATCTGTTCTGTGGGTCCCATCGAGGACTGTTGTGTAATGTTATTACTTCGTTTTCCACCCGCACGTAAGTGCCTGGTGGGCACCTTTGAATCGTTTCTATGCGGGTTTGGCGGGAATCGCTAAAACTTGCATAGGGTCGATTCTGAGGGTGTTACACATAGGTTGCAATAACTTAGGCATTTGGACAGTTGATGGTAGTGGGATGATAGGTTGGAACGCGTCCATTTGGTCTAAGGGAAGGCTTCTGAAAGGTCCTGTCTTGGTGAAAATCAAGTCTTGTGGGGAAAGTGCACAACCTCTGTAGATGGAAGAATCTAAGTACTTAGCCATGTCCCTGGTATTGGACAACTTGAGCATGAAGACATGGAAGCTATCAAGAATCTCCCCATCCCAATTTCTAAGTAAAAACTTGTGGTTCAACAAGGGTGAAGAACCCCAATGTCTATTGGTGGTTCCTTGGGAAAGATTTTGACAAAGAAAAACTTAGTGTTTTCAACTAATAGATAAAACCTATTTTGAGCAAAGCAAGCCTAAGCTACACTTAGCCAAAATACATATAGTATCTAGTCCATCAATATTCTACTAAGGTATCACTTGCCAATACTATTCCAATGTATTGACCCACTGTGGCTGTAACTTGTGATGTTGCAGGTTATTCTGATGATGATTAGGAGTCATGAGTCTACACTCAACATGCTTGCCTGTGGCACATGAAGATGAAGACTTATTTATCTTATTACATATTTGAACTCTTGTACTAGGCCTATGGCCATGGAGTTTGTAAAAGACTATGTTTGTCTCTAGAATGACTTGTAATAATGACCTTTGTTTCTGTGTACTTCATCTTAAACTGTGGATGCTAGCATTGATCCAGGGACTAGCATTGCAATAACAGGGATCCTTTCCTTTACAAAGGAGGGATCTTACAGATGGTATCAGAGCACTGTGTTGCCTGTAGGATTATGACCCTAGGATTGGAAACCACTAAGGAAAAATTTTAAAACAACTTCCACACTTGTCTTTTCTTCTCGTAAACTTTTCTAATCTTCTTCCTCATCTCTATTTGTAGATGAACTCCATCAACGAAGTCGTGAAGAAGGGACCACTCATGACTATGACTTTGGAATGTGAGACAGAATTCCCCAAGGCTCTCAAGGACCTCATGGTTGCCATGGGAATACATGGTGCAGCTGTGTACACAGGTTTTCCTGTGATGGATGAAGGAGTTGAGTACTGGTGGGTGCATCTTCACTTGTATAAAAACAAGGAAGACAACCACAAGGACTCAGGATTCTGCATGGTCACCAACTCAGTGATGCACACCACATTCTTTGATTCAGCAAGGGATGCAGCTTGGAAAGCCATCAAAGAGCTTGGTGATAGAATCAAGTGCAGAATGCTTAACACCCAGAATGACCTTAGGGAAGAAAAGAAGCATACCCAAGAGTTAGAGGCTACCAACCAAAGTTTAAGGAAGGACATCATAGACTTAGCAATGGAGTCATGTGATTTAGACAAATAGATTGCCTCTAGGGATGCCCTGTTAGCCAACTTGGCAAGTGAGATGGGATTGTAACGTACTACGTTAGTTGGACCACCACACTTATCATTTTATTTCCCAAATGTTGTTTAAAATAAGATGAACCTTGGTTGTTTGTAATAAATCCATGTATGTCATGACTTGTGTGTTTTGATTTCCAAAGTTATGCATGTGATGCCTTGTCTTGTGATTTGTCTTAAATTGTGTTGATTCTAACTTTTTCTATCTTATTAAATAGATGCCTAATGTTACTATCAGCACGGCTGAAGAGTTCAAGGGAACTCTTTTTGGCACTCGTATTATTGAGCTCACTAGTCTGCTCAATCTCCCTCTTCCTACTATCATGATGCTTCCCCTCACCAAGTTTGAGAGGAAAGACCTTTGGGGCTTCAAGGTTAATCAGCCAGGACGCCAGACTGAGCCTACCACGGAGGCAATCATCTTCAAGCTCATGCATGATGACAAGGAGAGAGGCCTAGAGGCAGTCATGCATGATTTGCTTGGACTTTTGCTAGGGAGACACTCTCGAGAGGTTAGAGGTACTCACTTCCACACCTTCGATAGACGTGATGAGGATGGTGAGGCCATTGACTTTGAGGATACTTCGAGAGAGATGGCAGAGCCGATTCGTCTATACCTCCAGGACTTAGAGGTTCTTCTTAGGCACCTAGACACTGATAGGACCAACGTCATGCTTAGCAATGACGAACTCAGTGCAGCGTGAGAAGGACAAGCTCTTCGCGGAGCAAGATGAGATAGTCAAAGAGATGGAGGCCAAGTTTGAGAGTCAGGATAGAAAGTTCAAGAGTCAAGAGAAGCGAGTCCAAGATAGGAATAAGAGGATTCGAGACATGACTGTAGAACTAGAGGCCAAGGACTTCGAGCTCAAGCATCAGCAGACTGTGATTGAGAGGCTTCGTTCACAGAAGAGGGCTCTCAAAGCCAAAGTAGAGACCTTGACCACCAATGTCGAGGAATACAGACCGCAATGGAGAATGCATGTCTTACATTTGTTGATGAGGAGGTTGATGCGGAGGAGTAGTGATGACTACTCATTTACCTTTATTTATCATGTCTTTGATTATTGAGCTGCAATGACCATCCAACATGTGGATGGCTTGCTATTGGTGTGTTTACTTTTCCAAAAACTTGTTGTCTGTGTTGTTGAACCTTTACTGCTATGATGCATGACTGTGATTGTTATGTGATGTATTATGCATGTTAGAATCTATGGGTATCTCATTCTTATCCTTATTGAAAACCACAGATGCTTCCCCGATGTGCCAATCCCAACCCCAACAACAACAACATCACCCCTGAGATGCAGCAGATGATGACAGCTTAGACTCAGTTGATGCAAATGATGACCACGTTCATCCAGAATCAGAACAACAACAACAACAACAATAATAATAATAATAATAATAATAATAACAACAACAACAATCAGAACAACCCATCGGGTTTTGACATGCTTACCAGGTTCTTAAGGCTAAGGCCAGCAAAGTTCTCAGGAACTACTAATCCTGATGGGGATGTGCCTACCGGGGTATACCCAGCAGGACGTTTCCGACTGGCCCAAGAACTGGCGAGTGGGCCTGCAAGACGGCGACTGGATCGAAGCCCGGCGAGGATCCAAGCGACTGGAAGCTGAAGGCCCAGGCGAGTAGATAGGCCCAGTCGGATTAGGTTAAACGAGTATCGAAGCCTTAACTGATTTGGTTGAGATATGTAAACCCTAGGGAAGGTGAGCCTATATAAACCTCCCTGCGGGGCGTGTAGAGATACGTTCCATCATACACCCAAGCGACTCGCCGCCTAGCCGCCGAGCTCGCCCATTGCACCACCTCCATAATACAATCTAGAAGGAGTAGGTCTTTACCCTCCGGGGGGGCGAACCTGGGTAAAACCCTATGTCTCCGCCCTCATCTCGCACCGCAGATGGCTGGCCGCCCTTGCCCCTCGTTCTACTACTCGCTTCCGATTGCAACATCTGCTGTGACCATTCCCACGACAGTGGCGCCCACCGTGGGGCCTGGCCGGTCTGGCCGGTGTTCTGTGGCGAGATCCAATCTGCCCATCAACGAGACGGTCGCCACCGGCCGCATGATAGCAATCGGCGAGATGCTCCAAATCTTGCCGAGCAGCTACGTCCCGGCGGCGCGACCCGTCATGCACAGCGTGATCCTGCCGGTCGGCACGATCAGCCTCTTTGTCGGCCTCACCGACGCCATCGTCTCGGAGGACTCGGCTCACATCCGCGAGTCACCGCCCCGCAATTGGCTCTCCGAGAGCCAGATCCGCACGATCCATCGCCTCGTCTCTGAGTACAACTCGGCCCACAGCGACGTGGCCGAAAACTCAGCGGCCGCAGAAGACGCGGCCCTCAACGACGACGCCGACTCGGCGACCCCGGCGTCACTCGCCGGATCCATCACCGCGGCTTCACCCGCGGGCTCCATCACCCAGGTCTCCAACATGGGAGACTTCAAGGACCCCTCCATCCTCGGGATCTTTGACTCCGACTCCGGGTCGGACAACTCCGCTGACCTCCGCGACGGCACCGGTCGCCACGCCGCGACCTACATGGCGACCGGCACCGAGCCGCCGGAGGACCCCTTCTCCACCCCAATCCCTCCTAACGCCACGGCGACGGAGGTCGAGGAACTCCGCCTGAAACTGGCGGAGGCAGTGCGCAAGGAGCAAGTCGAGCACGAAATTTTTTGCCTCGAGCAGGTGACGGCGCAGGAGCTATCGCGCTACCACCAGTAGCGGATCAGGTCGCTCCTGAACCCCACCGTTCAGGGGCGCGCCCTGAACTTCGACGACGAAACGACCGGCCAGCGTGGCGCCGCGCGATCTGCGAGCCGCCACCGGGAAGCGCCCGCCGAGGTCGGCGGCGATGGGCCCCACCTCCACCCAACCGCACACCTCCCAGGGACCAGCCGCGGATAGTAGTCTCCTCACGGGAGCGAGATGCAAACGGCCTTCAACTGTTCTCCACCCCGATGGACAACCTCGTCGCAGGCCGAGCAGCAGCCGACAACATCACGGCAACGGGCGACGACGCCCTACAGATCCAGTATGTTCGGGCCCTGCTTGCAAAGGCCGTCGAGCAGCAAAACGCGGGCGCCGACTCGCAAGGTCGAGTGTACTCGCGTTCTTCGGGAAGCAGAGCGGCCTCAAGCGGCCGCCCAATGGCGGCAAACACCCTCAACTGCCCGCCACCAGAGCCACTGCAGCTCCAACACCGACCCGCGAACGCGGCACTCTCCACCAACGACCCCATGCCAGCAACCAACTTCATTGCCACCAACGCTCAACCCATCGACGCCCGCACCCACATCATCAACAACCAAACCTGGCGCGCACGCCAGCCCGACGACCTGCGACACACCCTAACCAATCGCCGCGACGGCGAGCCCATGGGGTCGCTTCGACCGAATCGCCCCAAGTGCTTGCACCAATGATCCGAGGCGAAGTACCCGCCAAACTTCAAGGCGCCAAGGATATATAAAAGTACGACCCTCATACGACCGCCTGCTCGATACATACCTCATGGCGATGGGGATCGCGAGCCACACCGACCTGCTAGCCGCGTTACCTCCCCTAATGATGTAGGGGCGTGCGATGGATCAACACCTCCCCAGGATATCATTTACTCCTGGGAGGAGATGCGCGACGCCTTCGTCAGGCACTTCGAGTGCTCCTACACCCGCGCCACCACCATCGAGGACCTGGAGCGATGCGTCCAGGGACCCCGCGAGTCGACCCGCAACTAGGTCCAATGGTGGCAAGAACTCTGGTACAACGCGGTCGGCATCCACCCGGACACCGCGATCCATTGCTTCAAGACCTCGTGCAGCTACGAGCCTCTGGTCGCCAAGCTCAAGCGACACACTCGCACACTCGACAACATACCGGACCTCCTCGAGATCGCCAAACGGTACGCGGAGGAAGATCCAAACCAGGAAATCGACGACGAGTCGGGAGGTCCACGCCGCACGAGCGGCAACGACAGCGGACGACGGTCCGACCTACGCTATAGCAACACTCGCCTCACCGGCAAGAGCCACAGTGACGGGCGAGTCGACTTCGTCGCCAACGCCGGGCACGCACAACGCGAGCCCAAGAGCTTCCGCCGCGACGGAGGACAACGCCGCGATGACGGAAACTACAAGGCCAAGCCAAGGTTCGACCCTGCGGCCCTCCTTAACCAACCTTGTGCGTTTCATAGCAGGGAAGGGAATCCCGCAATGCACACAACCGCCGACTGCCACACCCTCAGGGAGATCGAGAAGGCACGGCGAGCACGGGAGGACCCCGACAACGACCCACCAAACGGCGGAAAATTCGTCAAAGTGGCCGGCTCGCTCCATACCTTCACAAGATTCAACACGAAGCGCGAGAAGAAGGTCATCACCCGCGCCGTCGCCATCAACACGGTGGCTCAGGTGGACGTTCCCCAGTTCCTCAACTGTTCGGAGCAGCCCATCACCTGGAGCCGCCAAGACCACTCGCCACGCATCGAGTACCCAGGCCGAGTCGCCCTGGTGGTCAAGCCTAAGGTCGGCGACTACTGGCTCCCCAAGACATTGATGGACGGCGGCAGCTCCATCAACATCCTGTACCTGGACACCTTCAGGCGGCTACGGCTCCCGCAGTCGATGGTCGAGACGACCCACACCACGTTCCATGGCATCTTCCCCGGTCGGAAGGCGTACCCGATCGGCAAGGTCACGCTGCCAGTCACCTTCGGCACACCAGCAAACTTCCGCACCGAGCGGATCGTCTTCGAGCTGGTGCCCTTCGACAGCCCCTACCACTGCGTCCTGGGGCGCCAGGTGTTCGCCAAGTTCATGGAAGCGCCCCACTACACGTACAACACAATGAAGCTCCCCGGGACGTGCGGCGTCATCACCATCAACGGCGACCCCGACATGGCCGCCGAGTGCGAGGCCAAAGGAGCTGAACTCGCTGACGCCGTCATCGCTGCAGAGACCAACCACGCCGATGAGCTCGCCAAGTACGCGAGCGGGGTCAACAACGACGACCCTACCATACTCAAGAAGCCCAACTCGGAGGGCGCAAACACCTCAACCTTCGAGGCGACGACGCACACCCGCACCGTCGAGCTGGTCCCAGGCGACTCCAGCCAGACGGTGACGATCGGGACGGGCATGAGCCCAGCATAGGAAGGCACGCTCATTGAGTTCCTCCGTGATAACAGGGACATCTTCGCATGGAAGCCCTCTGACATGCCTGGTGTCCCTAGGGAGCTCGCTGAGCACAAGCTAAACGCCGACCCCAAAGTGCGACCCGTCAGACAGTCGCTGTGGCCCTTCAATGAAGAGCGCCGCCGAGCAATCGCCGAGGAGGTGCAGCGTCTACTCGCTGCAGGCTTCATCCGGCCAATCAAATACTCCAAGTGGCTGGCAAACCCAGTCCTGGTCGAGAAGAAGAACGGGAACTGGAGGATGTGTATCGACTACACAAACTTGAACAACGCCTGCCCAAAGGAGCAGTTCGTCCTCCCGCGGATCGACCAAATAATTGATTCCACCGCGGGCTCGGAGTCGCTATGTTTCCTCGACGCCTACTATGGGTACAACCAGATCAAAGTGGCCGTCGAGGACGAAGAGAAGACGGCGTTCATCACGCCATTCGGAGCCTTCTGCTACATCCACGTCTACATCGACGACGTGGTCGTAAAGTCCGCTCGCCAGGGTGACCTACTCGCCGACCTGGCGGAAACATTCGCCAACTTGCGAAAATACAAGATAAAGCTTAACCCACGCAAATGCACCTTCGGTGTACCAGCAGGACAACTACTGGGGTACGTCGTCTCCAAGCGAGGGATCGAGGCGAACCCCACGAAGATCGAAACGATCGCCCGGCTCGGCAAACCCGAGTGCCTGCGCGACGTCCAGGAACTGGCCGGGTGAGTAGCGGCTCTCAGTCGCTTCATCCCCCGCCTGGGCGAAAAGGCGATGCCCCTATACCGCCTGATGCGCAAGAACCCCACCTTCCAGTGGGACAAGGAGGCGGATGACGCGCTTCGCGACCTCAAGAAGGTGCTACTCGCCGCACCGCCACTCGCCGCCCCTGCAAACAAAGAACCCATGCTGGTTTACGTCGCAGCTTCCGAGCGCGTCAGGAAGGAAAGGAGCGCCCAGTATAGCGACCGGTGTACTACATCAGCGAGGTCCTCACCGAGTCGCGCCAGCGATACCCGCAGTACCAAAAGCTGGTATACGCGGTCTTCAGAGCTCAACGACGCCTGCCGCACTACTTCCAGGAGCACCCGATCACAGTCGTCTCCTCAGCACCACTGCAGGACATCATCCGCAACCGCGAGGCGACCGGGCGGTTCGCCAAGTGGGCCGTCGAGATCGGCGTCCAAAACATCAAATACGAGCCACGAAAAGCGATCAAGTCGCAGGCCCTAGCGGACTTCATCGCCGACTGGGAAGAGGCCCAGCAGCCAGAGAAGCTGCCATACCTCCTTTACTGGAGCCTGCACTTCGACGGCTCCAAGAACGCGGACGGCGCAGGCGCAGGGATCGTACTAACTTCACCGAAGGGCGACAAGCTCTGCTACGTCCTCTACCTCGACTTCACACCCTGCACCAACAACATGGCCGAGTACGAGGCCTTACTCCACGGCATGCGAGCTGCCAAGGAGATGAATGTCAACCGCCTACGCTGCTACGGAGACTCCGACCTCGTCGCTGGGAAAGTCGCTGGCACCTCCGACGCCGTCTCCCCCACCATGGCGGCATACCGCCAAGCAGTGGACAAGCTGGGCGGACACTTCACAGGCTACTCCGTCGAGTGGATCGATAGGCGGAAGAACGAGGAGGCCGACACACTCTCTCGCATCGGGTCGGCTCGACTCGCATCACCCGCCGGCGTCTTCCTCGACACAATCAACAAGCCATCAGTCTCTCCCCCGAGGGAGATCGACATCGGAGTCCCGTTACAACCGGAGGAAGACCTGGTCGCACTCGTCACCGAGCCAGACGACTGGACCAAGCCCTACATTGCCTACCTGGAGGCCGGCACCTTGCCGGCAGACGAGACGGACGCTCGGATGATCGCACGCCGATGCAAGTCCTACACCATCATCGACGGCGAGCTCCACAAGCGCAGCGTCACCGGCGTGTTCCAACGCTGCGTCCAACCCGCCGAAGGACGCAAGATCCTCCACGACATCCACTCCGTGATCGCGCCACCACGCCGCGCCGCTCTGGTCGCCAAGGCTATGCGGAATGGCTTTACCGCCCACCGCACACGCCGATGCCGACATTGTCCAGCGGTGCGCCGTGCCGGCACGCCAACCAGACGACGCCAAGCTCGGCTTAAGACCATCCCCATCACCTGGCCATTCGCCGTATGGGGCATGGACATGGTAGGCCCCTTCAAGAAGGCTCCTTCCGGCTACACCCACCTCCTGGTCGCGGTCGACAAGTTCACAAAGTGGGTGGAGGCCAAGCCAGTCCGGAAATGCGATGGGAAGACTGCCACTAAATTCCTACGCGAGCTCATATATCGCTATGGGTTCCCAAACAGCATCATCACGGACAATGGCACCAACTTCGCCAAAGGAGCCATGGCCGAATTCTGTGAGGAACACCACATACGGCTCGACCTCGCATCGGTCGCCCACCCGGAATCCAACGGCCAGGCGGAACGGGCCAACCAAAGCATCCTCCACGGCCTGAAGCCGCGACTCCAAGTACCACTCGAGCGCACCGCTGGGTGCTGGGTCGAGGAGCTACCCTCCGTCATTTGGGGCATCCGCCCCTCGGTTAAGAGGTCGACAGGATTCACCCCCTTCTTCATGGTGTACGGCGCCGAGGCAGTCATGCCCACCGACGTCGAGCACGACTCTCCGAGGGTCGTCCACTACACAGAGGCTGCGAACGAACTCGCACGACAGGATGGAGTCGATCAACTCGACGAGGCACGCGACCTAGCTCGCTCGCGCACCGCCATCTACCAGCAGGGCCTCCGCCGCTACCACAGCCAGCGGGTGAAAACTCGCACCTTCCAAGATGGTGACCTGGTGTTGCGCCTCATCCAGGACAAGAAGGGCATGCACAAGCTCTCCCCTCAGTGGGAGGGACCGTTCGCCATCAGGCGAGTACTCGGTAACGACGCCTACTATCTCATCGACATCCGCGGGGATGGCGAACTCGACGTCAAGCGACCATGGAATGTAAACCTCCTACGGAAGTTCTACCCCTAGAACCCCACATATGTACTCCCCAGTCGCTATGAAATAAAAAGAATCGGTTACCGCAAATTGCGCCTACTCTCCGTGTCTTGTGCCACTCGCACTCGTAATAACAGCGTCAAGCTAACCGCAGAAGTCAACCTTTGGTCAAGCGATCGGCACGGCTAAGTAGTGCGATGCACAAGCACTGGGTCACCTCAGGTTGTACATCGTCCACGAAAAACGCCTACCCGGAGCCCCACTGGAGTCGCCTAGACCGACTAGCTCTACGAGCCAAGACAACTGCCTTCGCTTCTCACAGCGACCACGATCCTCCGCACCCTCGACATAGCGACTCGAACGGCCACGTACCACGCTTGGGGACTGATGACCAGTTCAGCGCGAGCGGCTCGGGAAAACGCCAAGTATGAGAGCATGCCCAGGACTCGCCACGCGAGTGACCCCACGGGCAAGGAAGGAGTGATGCGCTCAAACTAACGCGCCAAGTCCTCACCCACCCTCGAGTCGCGCCTGGAACAACCAAGTACCACGCTCGGGGACTCGGCCACCCGACCTCGTTCACGCAAGGGAAAACGGCGAAGTATAGAGCGCTCAAGGGAGTCGCCTAGCGACTGGCTCTTCGAGTCTGGGCGAGTTGACCACAATAACAAAAAATTCAAAAACAACAAACATATCACACACGAGGTAAACCCCACAAAAGGGCGGACGCGCTCGGGGACTCGTTCAAACCTCAATCACAAAACACATGACAAATCCCAAAACAGACACGATGTCTCATTCAATAGCATGTCGCATTGTCTCAAATTACAAAATATGCCCATACAGCAGACCTGCTACTAACGCCCCAGGGCAAACTATCCTATTCTATAGGCTTCGACGACGACTCGCCAGCACCTCGGCGATTGCGGATGAACGGCGTGTACGGGTTTGACGGGTACATCGTCAGCTCACCCGCCATCGCCGCGCGGAAGGGCTGCTCGAACTTGAAATCCCGGTGCGGCGGCTCGGGGTCGTTGGGCGCGACGACCATCTCCTGGTACGGAAGGAGGTCGCCCATTGCCCAGACACGCTCGGAGTACATCGCGGCGCGGTCCGTCAACTTGAGCACCTCGAAAAGCTCCACCGCGCCAGTCGACGAAGGGTAGCCACTCGTCACGTCGTCGAGGTCGAAGTCCTCCGGGAAGTGAGCAAGTCCAAGGCTAAGCGCCATCACTGCTCCGCGCCGAAACGCCGATCGCGTCATGAATTCAACGACCGAGGGCGCCTTCTCCAAGTACTTCCACACCTCGACGAGGTCGCTGGGAATTACCTCCGTGGGTGATATTTCCTGGAGGTAGGCTCGGATGCACGTCGCCGACAACGTCGCCGAGTCGATGAGCGTGGCCACACACTATCGCGCGTCGAACGAGCTCGCCTCTTCCGCGCTATCAAGGATGCGACCTGCGAATAGAAGACAACAATGAGTACGTCGGGCATCACAACAGAACACATGTTATTGGCAGAGGCAGGTACACTTACCAATCAAGGGGCGGGAGAGATCCGTGATGAAGCATTGAAGCGAAGTATAGTCGTCCTGAAGCCCAGCAACAAGGGCGTCGGACACTTTACGATCCTCTGCGGCGGCGGTAATAGCGGCCTTGGCTCTCCCATCCGCCGAGTTCGCTTCCTCGCCTCCTCACCAAGGCCGAGTTCGGCGATCCGCTTCACCGAGCTCAGCCGATTGAGCCACCGCCAACTCACCCGCTGGTCAAGCCTCGGCGAAGCTTCTCGCGCCTGGCAACCACCTGAAGCCCCTTATTCGCCTCTTGGACGGTGGCCAGTTCCTTCTCCGCGCGGTGCTTCACTGCCAATCGGTCAGCTGATTCACATTGCAGACCCTGCACATCATTCAAACAGTTAATCAAAGCAACATCCTTAGCTCCCACCCGCTGAAATTCAGCGAGTGCACTCGGGGACTGGCAATCAAAAATCCCTAAGTGCCCACCCGCTGAAATTCAGTGAGTGCGCACTCGGGGACTGGCAATCAAAAATTCCTAAGTGCCCACCCGCTGAAATTCAGCGAGTGCGCACTCGGGGACTGGCAATCAAAAAACTCCTACGTGCCCACCCGCTGAAATTCAGCAAGTGCGCACTCCGGGAATGGACGCGAAAAATAACAACTATACACCAAAAGAATCAGACCGCTGCAATACACCGACCTGATCCTCGGGGACTGGACATACCTGGATGGCTGCGCCAAGCATGCCATGGAGTTGTATCGCGTCCACGGACGCGAGGAGAGCTGGCGTGTTCCCACGACGCTGCTCGACTTCCGCATCGGCGACCCCAGGTGCACGGCTCGAGGGCGAAGTTCCACTCGCTGTAGCCGCTTTGGCCATGAAGCACGGGAATATCGCGATGGAGGCACCCGCACCAAAGGAGGTCGGCTCGGCCGCTCCAGGCAAGGGAGCGCCCTCCTTCGTGGATGCGGCCGCCTCTGTTGCGGGTTCAGACGGCACGACCGCCGTGTCGTCAGAGATCGTGACGACATCATCGCCCTTGGCCTTCTTGCCGCCATCCGTAGGGACGGCGACCTCGTCCGCCTTCCTCTTACGGGAAGGATCCTCCTCGCCGATGACGGCTAGCACCTTAGCCACGGTCGGGTGGCCCATCTTCTTCACTCCGGTCCTGTAAATCAATCATGTAAGCAAGATAATTCAAGCTGCTATGGAAGACAAAGGTAGGTGAGCAAACCCACTTGGCGACTGGAATGAAGCGTAGCCCCGTGCGGATGCCGGCCGGCTTCTCCAGTTCAGGGCCCAGTCGGCGGCTGAGCCCCATTTCCAGGACGTCGCGTGCCCAAGACACGGACGGCTTCTTCGTCGTCGAGGCCGCAACGGGAGCCTCTGGGACATCTTCGGCAGGAGCTTCCCTGCGAGGCGAAGCCGCCGCAGCCGGAGCATCCCCCAGCCCAGAAACTGGGGCGAATGGTGGAGGCATCGAAGCCAGTGGCACCTCGACAGTGGCCGTGTCCAGCGCGGCTGCCTTCGGTGGCGCCTCGTCCTTGGCCGGGCTGGGGGCGTCGGAGCTGCTCGCCGAGTGCGGTGGCGAGGCCGGCCTCATTGGCTTCGTCTTCGTCTTCGGAGGGGCCTTCGCCTCCTTCTCCTTCTCCTTCTTCTTCTTCTTCTTCTTCTTCTTCTTCTTCTTCTTCTTCTTCTTCTTCTTCTTCTTCGACGGAGTGGCCTGGCGGCGCGAGGTGGTCTCTGGAAGTTCTTCATCGTCATCATGACGCTCGAGGCTTTTGCTCGCCTCCAGTTCACGTTGACGCTGCCCGCGGGTTTTGCGGACCAGCGGGGCGACTTCCTCCTCGGACTCGTCATCGCCGTCACTCTCGTCGCTCCTAGCGTCGCCCTTGGCGGGAGGCGACTCGCCCATGTCCTGGACGGACGAACTCGAATTCTCGTCGTCCGAAGGCGGGAGCCATCCTTCCACCACTTGGAATAGCTGCAATGAACGCAAGATGAAATTAGAATGACCGCGATCGCAAAATCGCGATCGTGAATGAAGCGAGGTGATTACCGTTGGGGCTGGACGCTGCGGTAGAAGCGACCCAGCCTGTGCGTCCGTGTACACCGCTGGTGATCTTCTTCGATCTGCGGTAGTCCTCGAGCTTCCACTGGCGCAGACTTCGCCGAGTCCTCCCGCGTGTCGGTACATGTAGTGCTCGCGCCGAGCCAGAGGGACGAGCCGCCGCCCGATCCAGCAGTTGTACAAGTTGATCGTCTGGAGGCCCTTATTCTTCAGGTCGCGGATGGTTTGGAGCATTTCGTCCACGACCATTCGCTGGTCGCTGGGGAGCTTGCCGATTTGAAGACGGCGCGGTTCGGACCGGTTGGCGGAGTCCCGTGGGATCGCCGTCTCGCCCTCCGGGCTCGCCTCGGCAACATAGAACCAAGATTTCTTCCAGTCGCTCGCCGCCTTGGCGGGCAGCATCAAGTCGAAGAACGAAGCCTTCGACTTCAGCTGGAAAGTTAGGCCGCCCGCGACAAGCATTGGGCCGCCCGCTTCCTCGCGGATGATCCGTCCGTGGAACAGATCTTGCCACAGAGGGAAGTAGGGCCGGCAGCCCAAGTAGCATTTGCAGGACGCCACAAAGATGGCGAGCTGCTCGATGCTATGAGGACCCAGGTCCGATGGTTGGATCCCGTAGTAGGCGCAGAAGCGCCGGAAGAACAGGGACATGGGGAATCCTAGCCCCCGTTCTAGATGGCTGGTGAAGCAGATGAATTCCCTCTCGCGCGGGCTCGGGGTCACCTCTTCGGCCGCGGGGATGCGCCAGTACCCGGTGCGCAGGATCTCGGCCTCCTCAAAGGAAGCCAGTTGCGCCCTCGTACACTTAGATCTACCCCAAGGTTCGGTGGAGAGGGGCATGGCGGAAGGATTTGTGGGGGGTCGGAGGATTTCCGGTCGGATCGCTGGCAAGGGAGGCGCAAAGTGTTTCGGAGGAATGGCGAGAAGGTGGTTCTCGATCGCCGCCATTCCCTTATAGCGCTTTTACCCGCGAAATCAGGAGCCGTTACTACGCGGTGATTACGCCAAAAGTTACCATTGATTACCCCAACTAGTTTGACCACGTTTAATGGTCCAACTTGCCACTGCTCGCCGACCCGATCACTATGACAAGAGTTTCGACCGACTCGCCAAAGTCGACTGGATGACTAGTTTTCCTTTATACAGAGCCGACGATTCGATGGATGTCTACTCGTCAGATACTCGATTGCCGCAGCCACCTACGCCTAATCGAAGACGGCCTCAGGACTATCGATGGGATGTGCTCACCGGGTATACCCAGCAGACGCTTCCGATCGCCCAAGAATGGCGAGTGGGCACTGCAAGACGCGATCGATCGAAGCCCGAGGATCCAAGCGATCGAAGTCAAGGCCCAAAGTAGTAGATAGGCCCAATCGGATTAGGTTAAACGAAAGCCTTAATCGATTCGGTTGAGATATGTAAACCCTAGGGAGGTGAGCCTATATAAACCTCCCTGGGGTCGTAGAGATACGCCCATCATACACCCAAGCGACTCGCCGCCTAGCCGCCGAGCTCGCCCATTGTACCACCTCCATAATACAATCTAGCAGGAGTAGGTCTTTACCCTCCGGGGGGCCGAACCTGGGTAAAACCCTGTGTCTCCGCCCTCATCTCGCACCGCAGATGGCTGGCCGCCCTTGCCCCTCGTTCTACTACTCGCTGCCGATTACAGCATCTGCCGTGACCATTCCCACGACAGATCCTATTGTGGCCAATGATTGGCTATGCTCTGTGAACAAGGACTTGGTAACTGTTGTCTGTACTGATGAAGAGAAAGTCAGATTTGCAGCTCACTTGTTGGAAGGACCAGCAGCCACTTGGTGGGATAACTTCCAGATCACCACTCCCATTGAGGATGTGACATGGGCTATCTTTGAAGATGGTTTCTGTACTGCTCACATCTCATCCGGAGTGATGAGTTTGAAGAAGAAAGAGTTCCATAACTTGAAGCAACGCCACCGCAGCGTGGCTGAATATATTGAGGAGTTCAACAATATGGTGCGATATGCACCGGATGAAGTTGACACTGATGCTAAGAGGAAGGAGAAGTTCCTTGAAGGGTTAAATGATGAATTGAACCTGAAGTTAGCTGTGGCCTATGTTCCCACATACCAGTCTCTTTGTGACAAGGCTGCCATCTTGGAGAGCAAGATGAAACAAGTTGAAAGCAGGAAGAGAAAGCACTCTGACAAGCACAGCTCGAGATCGTCTCACAAGCATTCCCATTATGATGACAGCAGGAGTTCTGGATCCCACAAGCATGGGAAATTCAAGAAGCACCAAAACCACAACCGTTATCATGACAACAAACACCACCGTAGTCATGACAACGATAAGTACAAGAATCACAAGGGTGGATATAAGAGCCACCACAATGGAAGTGGAAGTGGCAGTGGAAGCCAGCCTGTCAAGAAGGATCTTAGTCAGGTTGAATGTTTCAAGTGCAAGAAGATGGGGCATTATGCAAATGAATGCCCATAAAATAAAGTTGAAGGACCCAACAAGCCCAACCCTTTTCAAAAGGGACAAGTGAACCACATCAATGTGGAGGAAATTTATGAGGAACCTGATGCTGTTGCTGGTAAGTTCAAACTCAATTCTGTTCCAGCATTTGTTCTCTTTGATACTGGTGCATCTCATTCATTCATATCAAGAGCATTTGTTGAAAGAAATGAACTATCGATAGAAACTATTGGGTGTCCTATAAAATTAAGTTCTCCTGGCAGAGAAATGATAGTGAATTCAGGATGTCATGATCTAGTCATAGAGTTTGGGAAGTATAAGTTTCCCGTTAACCTGATAATCCTAAACTCCCAAGGATTGGATGTTATTTTGGGAATGGACTGGATGACTAAGCACAAGGGAGTGATAGATTGTGCCAACCATACTGTCTCACTCATAACTCCAGAAAACAAAAGGATTAGATTCAAGACCAACTTTGAAGCAAAAAAGGAGTAAGCTAAATTCTCTTAAGGGGGTTAGCATAGACAGTGTGCCAATTGTGAGTGAATATCTGGATGTGTTTCCGGAAGAATTGTTCGGGAATGCCACCAGATAGAGATGTGGAGTTTCTTATTGACTTGCTACCAGGATCTAGACCAATAGCAAAAAGACCGTACAAGATGTCAGTTGATGAGTTGAAGGAACTCAAGAAACAACTTGGGGAATAGTTGCAGAAAGGTTTTATCCAACCAAGTTCTTCATCTTGGGGAGCACCAGTTTTGTTTGTGGAAAAGAAAGATAGAAGTCAAAGGTTATGCATAGATTACCGTTCACTCAATGAGGTGACTATCAAGAACAAATACCCTTTGCCAAGAATCAATGACTTGTTTGATCAGTTAGAAGGAGCTTGTGTGTTCTCAAAGATTGATCTTCGGTCAGGTTATTTCCAGCTCAAGATAAGGGAACAAGACATACCTAAGACAGCTTTCACCACAAGGTATGGATTGTATGAGTATACCGTGATGCCATTTGGTTTGACCAATGCACCAGCATACTTCATGAATATGATGAACAAGGTGTTCATGGAATTCCTTGATAAGTTTGTTGTCGTTTTCATCGATGACATTTTGATCTACTCCAAGAGCAAAGAAGAGCATGAAGGATATTTGCGTTTGATACTTGAGAAACTTAGAGAGCATAAGCTGTATGCCAAATTCAGCAAGTGTGAGTTTTGGTTGAATGAAGTTGGATTTATTGGACACGTTGTGTCAGGAGATGGTGTAGCAGTTGATCCTGCTAAAGTTTCAGCGGTAACTGAATGGGAATCTCCCAAGTCACTGAAAGAGGTTCGTAGTTTCCTTGGCTTGGCAGGATACTACAGAAGGTTCATTGAAAATTTCTCCAAGATAGCTAAGCCAATGACTGAGTTGCTAAAGAAGGACAAGAAATTTTCTTGGTCTGAAGGATGTGAACTCAGTTTTCAAGAATTGAAGAAGAGACTAGTGACAGCACCAGTTATGTTTGCCAGATTTGGAGAAAGATTTCCAGGTGTATTGTGATGCATCTCATCATGGATTAGGTGCAGTACTTATGCAAGAAGGGAAAGTTGTGGATTATGCCTCGAGACAACTCAAAACTCCTGAGGTGAACTACCCTACTCATGATTTAGAGTTAGCCTCTGTTGTCCATGCACTCAAAACATGGAGACATTATCTTTTGGGAAAGCGTTGTGAAGTGTTCACAGATCACAAGAGTTTGAAGTATATCTTCACCCAGAAAGAAATTAACATGAGACAAAGAAGATGGCTAGAACTCATCAAGGACTATGACTTGAGTTTGCAATACCACCCCGGTAAAGCAAATGTTGTAGCGGATGCTCTAAGCCGTAAGGTTTTTGTGAATGGCCTTACTAAGGGAGAATTGCCAAATGATCTGTGTGCCCAATTTAGAGATCTCAGATTGGAGATTGTGCCTGAAGGACATCTCATGTCTTTGGACGTTCAACCCACTCTGTTGGACAAGATCAAAGAAGCCCAAAAGACAGATATGGAAATTGAAGAGATTAAGGAAAAGATTGGCAAGGGAAAAGCCAAAGGATTCCATGAAGATGAACATGGTACTTTATGGTATGGGAAACGTATTTGTGTTCCACGAGATCCGGAGCTTCGGAAACTGATTTTACAAGAAGCCCACAACTCACCGTATTCCATTCATCCGGGTAACATCAAAATGTACATGGATATGCAATAAATATTTTGGTGGAATAATCTCAAGAAGGACATCGCCGAACATATTGCTTTGTGTGATGTATGTAGCAGAGTGAAAGCGGAACATCAGAAACCAGCAGGATTGTTACAACCACTACCTATTCCTGATTGGAAATGGGACACGATTGGTATGGATTTCATCACCGGATTGCCAAGGACCAGGTCAGGATATGATTCTATTTTGGTAGTAGTGGATCGCCTAACTAAATTGGCTCATTTCATACCCGTGAAGATAACCTATATAAGTGATAAGTTAGCCAAGATCTATATGAGCAGAATTGTATGTCTACATGGAGTACCCAAGAGTATTGTGTCTGATAGGGGAACTCAATTCACTTCTCATTTTTGGAGGCAACTACATGAGTCATTGGGAACGAGGTTGGAATTCAGCACTGCTTTTCATCCTCAGACTGATGGACAGACAGAAAGGACTAATCAGATTCTTGAAGATATGTTGAGAGCATGTGCTCTAGACTATGGAGCCAGTTGGGATGAAAGTCTGCCTTACGCAGAATTCTCTTACAATAACAGCTATCAAGCCAGTATTGAGATGGCACCATTTGAGTTTCTCTATGGGAGAAAGTGTACCACCCCATTACTATGGAATGGTGTGGGAGAAATAAGTCTATTTGGACCAGAACTAATCAAAGAGGCTGAAGAGAAATTCAAGTTGGTTAAGGACAGGTTGAAGATTGCACAGTCCCGACAAAAGAGCTACGCAGATCCTAAGCGTAGAGAAGTCACCTATGAAGTGGGTGATAGAGCTTATCTTAGAGTGTCACCACTTCGTGGAGTAAAGAGATTTGGTGTCAAAGGTAAATTAGCCTCACGATATGTTGGACCATTCAAGATTCTGAGTCGTAAAGGAGAAGTAGCTTATGAGATTGAATTGCCAGAGTCTTTGCCAGCTGTTCATAATGTGTTTCATGTGAGTCAGCTTAAGAAATGCCATCCAGAAGTGGAAGAGACTTCTTTGAAGGATACTATACCTTTGGAAGAGGTCCAATTGGAAAGTGATCTCACTTATGAGGAGAAGCCTATCAAGATTCTTGAGACTGCAGAAAGAGTTACTCGGACTAAGACTATCAAATTCTGCAAATTCAATGGAATCATCATTCCGAAGAAGAAGCAACATGGGAAAGGGAAGATGATCTTCGGAAAGACCACCCTCACCTATTTGCTAGCCAACCCGAATCTCGAGGGCGAGATTCACCTTAAGGGGGTTAGATTTGTAACATCCCTAAAATCATGTTTTCAAAGATTTCATATCATGCATGCATGCATATCATTTAGGGATCAAATTTAAACTCATTTGATAGAAACAGAAACTTGAGAGCTATGATTTTATGTGATCAAACACTAATCAAATGCCACTCTTATATGAGAATATAATTGTTTTAAAACCAAGCCTTGTTGCTCTCAGATTGTTTTGCTTGAATGCTAGTGCTTAAACAAAAATTTACAAAACAAATATAGTTTTAAAACCATTTTTAAAACTTATTAAAATCAAGTGCTATGTCACTTTATATTTTGTTTAATCAAAGGACCAAGCTAGATCAAAGGACCAAGCTAGTATAGCGAGACCACATGTTTTTGTGCCCAGAAATATGAGTGTTACACTCTACAAAAATCCAGAAAAGATTTGAATTCAAATGGCTTTTGAAATCATTTGAAAATGTTTCCTGGAAATTCAAACAGAAAAAGAAAAAGAAAAAGAATAAAGAAATAAGAAAAGGCCGGCGCCAGACTTTTGGCCCACCAACAAACGCAGCCCACAAGCCCACCCGGGCCGTTTCCCTCTCTCCCCTTGTTTTCTACCCCGCACACGCGTACCCACTCGCTGACGACTGTGCCCTCACTGCCATGTCACCCCTTCGTCCTCAATCAACGCCGACGACCACCTCGCCGCTGCCGTTTCCCCCCACTGATGCCGCGCTTAATTGCATTGATTCGGCGAGTGATTTCTGCCCCCGCTCTGGCTACATAAACCCCTCCCCCTCGCGACCATTTCCCCCAACAGAGCTAGACAGAAGCGCCACCAGGCTGCCCGCAATTTTGCTCGCACCGCCGCAGTACAGAGCCACTAAGGCGGACGATTCCGGTAAGCCCCGTCCACCCCACTCAGTCTCTTTCATGCTAGCATGCTTCCTTCGACCACGCGACTCACGTCATGCGTTTTCCTTGTCTGCTCGTGGCCTAGATCGACGGATTCGACAACCACCGCAAGTGCCCGACGCCTTCCTCAACTCCGGTGAGAAATCACGGTACGAATCGAGCGCCCCTTGATCCCTCCTTGAAACCATATTGATCACTGTGACTTTGCGCACCCCCTGATGCGTTTTATTCGTGCAAGGACGGTGCAGAGCCTCGGCAAGGTCGACGTCTGCAACCACCCGACGCCGCGCACGACTCCGACGAGCTCCAGCGACCACCTATGCGCGCCCCTTCGCCAACGAAGCCTACCTCGAGCATCAGCAGCACACAGCGAGCACAGTAAGCCCCTTCTCCCTCGCGCGCGCGACCTAGAACGTCGGCAACGACTCTGACAGAGCCACCGCCGCTACCGCGCGCTACGCCCGTCTGTGGTCAATAGAACTGTGGCCGTAGGATTTAGATCCAACGTATAAGATTAGATCTGTGACGAAGAGGTAAGGAGCAGATCTGGCCGCGCGTTTTAGTTAGATCTAACAGTTCAGAAGCGTGATCCTGAGCGAAGCGGTACCCTCCAATCAGGAAGCTCCGCGTGGCATGAGTTTTGTTTTAAATTTCTGAATTAGATCTATTAGATGTTTAAATTTGATTAATTGATAACTTTTGATTCCCACGTCCAAATTTGACAAATTTTATATCAATGGAATCAGGAGAGAAAATCCTTTCCATCTATGCAATGTGTTTAAAGTTTTGCCTCTGTTAAAATGGTTGTTTTTTCAGAAACATGTGTAGGCCTATTTTGTGTATAATAATTATTTGGAAAATGTTTTGCTATGCAAATAAAGTTTATTTGGCTTATTTTGTACTTGTTTATGTTTCAGTACTGTGCACTTGTCTTGTTTGGTGTAGAAAATCATCACATGGCATTATGCATGCATCCATATATTTTTGCTTGTATTTATTTTGTATGTGATTTTGGTGCTATCATTTTATGTGTAGATTTTGGTGCAAATAGTTATTGTGATTGTGAGGATTGTAGCTACTCTCCAAACTACCAAGGCAAGTGGTGCTTCATGATTTTATTCCTATGTTTTTCAAATATGCATTAGAAATATTTTGCTAGTCTTGCATGGATATTTTTGATCTATATGCTATGCTTGGGAAATCCTAGTAGTTGTAGAATTGCTAGAAATATTTCTAAGTCTTATCAATGCCATGCTTAGCCTAGCTAGTAGCAACCAAGGGTGGTTATATTCATGCTATGAATAAATATTTCTAAGTCTGTGGACTATGTTTTTGCTTAATAAAACAACTAAGTGAATGAAACACCTAGGTGGAATGGAAAGAATGGGTTCTGTTGAGTGGTTACACAAGGCCCATTTCTATGGTCTACCTTGTGTATCTCATTTGTGGAAATCCACCCAAGAACAAAGGGATTTGAGAGGCCAAATGTTAAGAAGCTTCTAGTGCAGCCACTTGGCAATATGGGCTCTGCCTGGATCACATAGGTTGCAATAACTTAGCCATTTGGACAGTTGGTGGTAGTGGGATGATAGGTTGGAACACGTCCATTTGGTCTAAGGGAAGGCTTCTGAAAGGTCCTGTCTTGGTGAAAATCAAGTCTTGTGGGGAAAGTGCACAACCTCTGGAGATGGAAGAATCTAAGTACTTAGCCATGTCCCTGGTATTGGACAACTTGAGCATGAAGACATGGAAGCTATCAAGAATCTCCTCATCCCAATTTCTAAGTAAAAACTTGTTGTTGATCAAGGGTGAAGGACCCCAATGTCTATTGGTGGTTCCTTGGGAAAGATTTTGACAAAGAAAAACTTAGTGTTTTCAACTAATAGATAAAACCTATTTTGAGCAAAGCAAGCCTAAGATACACTTAGCCAAAATGCATATAGTATCTAGTCCTCCAATATTCTACTAAGGTATCACTTGCCAATACTATTCCAATGTATTGACCCATTGTGGCTGTAACTTGTGATATTGCAGGTTATTATGATGATGATTATGAGTCATGAGTCTACACTCAACATGCTTGCCTGTGGCACATGAAGATGAAGACTTATTTATCTTATTACATATTTGAACTCTTGTACTAGGCCTATAGCCATGGAGTTTGTAAAAGACTATGTTTGTCTCTGGAATGACTTGTAATAATGACCTTTGTTTCTGTGTACTTCATCTTAAACTGTGGATGCTAGCATTGATCCAGGGACTAGCATTGCAATCACAGGGATCCTTTCCTTTACAAAGGAGGGATCTTACACTTTAACTTGGTGTCTCCAATACTCCAAAGTTCCTTTTACTTTAGTCCCTTAGGGATATATCCTTATTACAAAATCCTTTTAATTGGGGTCTCTTATTTCGTTCATTTCCCTAATTAGGTATCCTAATCCAACTAATTTACTTGATCATCGAACTTTCTTTACTAACTATATAAGGTCTATGAAGTCTCACTAAATTAGGATTTTAAATTTTTGTTAGTCAATGGTGGTGGCCAAAGACTAATTTTTGGAAGTGTCATTGAGTAGTTTACACTGGTAATCCTTCTAAAGATTGGTTTAGAACACATTTAGTCCATACCCATCGTAACTTCTTGTTCCTCTATACTTGTCCAATTGTATGTGCCTTATTCCCTCTTAAGGATCACTTAAGAGTTGTTTCTTTTAGAATTAGTTTCTAGGACTATTCTATTTTATCACCATTAGGCTTTTACCTTATCACGCCTTAGATAATATTTTATTATTACCTTAAGTACTTTTTCTACTTCCACTTATTAGTTACCTCCAGGTTTGAGTACCACTACCTTGAAATAAACTTCTATATTTCATCCAGACATACTTCAAAGAGTACTTTTCTGATGATTTTATTTTAACCTTATGAAAATAAGGCTTAAGTTGTCATAGGTTAGTATTTTTTCTCCAACCTTTACTTGGAATTCGGATAACAGTACTTCCGTTTACTATTTACTCTCCCCCTTAGGGTTTACTAATGGTCTCTAACTGTCTATATAATAACCATTGGCTTTATAATTAGAATTTTGGTGTTTGTTCAGCTTATACTCTACCTAGTTAGGCTCTTATGAAAGATTGTACGGTGAATTCACACAATTGTGGATCTCCGAAGTGAATCTTTCAGCATTATTGGTCTTACTTACTATTTGGACATTTTCTCTTTGATAGGTCTGACTTCACGAAGCGCCTCGAAAGACAGTCGCTTAACGTTTCTACTCCTTTAGGTCGTACTTAGCTTAGGCCAAGTTTTATGCTCTTTATTTAGCTTTTAAGATGATCTGGTTAACTATGTCAACCAACACCGGCTGCGGACAAGATACCAACTATGGATCAAATACCAGCTGCGAATCATCCTAGGTTGTATTTATTACCCTACGGCTTCCAACATCCTTATGGCATTCTCTCTGAATTGTCAGATCTTGAATACCATTTTGGTTCAAAGGCTTCTTCTTTGTACTAATTCATGATGCTTCCCTAAACTTGGTACAACTACTTCATTAACATCTTGGCAACATTACCTACTTTGGGTGAACTTAAGTTCATTACTTCTTGTTGCTCCAAACATCTTCTACACTAATCTTCCTTCTTATTGCTGATTAGTAATGATCTGAACTTGATCCATCCTTCAATTTGCATTGATACTCCTTATACTTTGCTTCATTCTTCATGTAAGTCTTCATCTTAGTCTTTGAAAATTGTCACTCCCTTACATGAATTCCCATTCCTATCTAGGTTTATAACATCAAGTAGTAACTGGATGTTGCAACATGCATTTGCACACCAAGTCAAACTTCATGTACAGATCTAGTCAATCAAAAAGATCCAAGAAAAACCAATTAATCCAAATGTGGTACATATAACACACAATATTCTAAGCCCGGAATATAGTAGTTGAGTATAATATCTCTAGAATTCAGGCTTAGTTGTGTAGTATATGACACCTCCTCATATGGTTTACATTGTGATACTTAGCACATAGGGTCAGACTATACTTTATCTCAATATTTACCCAAATTTCTCAATTTCAACAGGATAATTTTAAGCAAAGTGGTCTAAATTTGGTTTTGACTAACCTTTGGTCTTACTTTTGGAATGATCAACTGTAACTAACTTTTATTTATTTAGTAAACTAACCTCACATGATCTCTCAAAATGACTAATAAGTTTCCATTGAACACCCAAAACTAAATTTTATCAGGACTTATGACACCTATGACTTCTATCATAGTTCTACCATGCTATTTTATTACTTCTACATCAAGATAATTTACTAATTACTTGTCAATTATTACACCTACATCATGGTTTCAGAGCTAATCTCACCATGATCTTGTTATGTTTTACCTATTCATCATGATTTAAGAGTTAATCTAACCATGATGACTTTGTTTTCCCACTACACTGTTATTAAGTCTTAACATAATTTCACTTGAGCACGTATTATTCTCAAGTGAATCCCACATGATTACTAATCATTATATCCATATTTATCCTAATGATATTCATCATGTTGTCTTTGGTTATCAACTAACAATAAATTTCCACTTTGCTACTTGAATTCTAGATTTAGGCTGCACCATTTAAACTACTTCAATTGGTGTCTTACACTTGATCCTAATCCACTGTGACCAATTGGCTTTCCTAAAGTATCTTGGTGGTTTATGTCTCCTTCGGAAGACCCTAAATAAAACTATACTGAGAAAGGATAAAGTATTTAGTCCTAAGAAAGAACGACTTAAGCATCTGACTTAGGTGTGACAAGGTTATCCTCAAGTGGATACTCATCACAAGTCATAACAATATTTGGTTTAGATAAGATGGCTCCTATAGTCACTATCCAACCTACAGATCTTCCTAAAAGGGTTTCAATCCTAAGGTCAAAGCATATGCTCTGATACCAACTGCGGTGACCCAACATACCACTGCATGATGTAGTACACTATAGTCGTTGACATAACATCAATGAAACACCGTTCACTAGTATTACATCCCTCAGAGTGGTACAACAGAAACACAACAGGTCCAAGACATGACTATAGGTTACAACTCAACTCTTTACACAATATCCAGAGAACACTCTAGGTTAAAGAGAGAGAAAGAAACTTCTTACAAAAAAGAATCATGAATAAACAACTCAAAAACTATCATACTAATAAGACTAGTATCCGAACTATTGGTCTGGCATTGCTGCTATTGCAATACACTAAAGAAATAGGTTCTATGGCTAGAGATTATATTCCTATCTAATCAGTAACTTCGCCTTCAATTGAGTTGATGTATATGTTGACTTTCTTGACTTTATTGAAGAACTTTAGCTTCTGGTGATGATTCCTGGAACATTACTTGATGTAGACGTCGTCTTAATGGCTTCCGAATCTAGCAAGGGTTAAGAAGATACGTTGAGTATGAGCGTACTCAGCAAGTTCACTAGAAAAGGAGTGTTTGATGCACTATATCTACAGCCACAGACCGTAGGTCGTAGGCAATGCAGGTTTTTGTAAACATTTATTCAAAGGTTACTTTTATTCTGAAAAGCTATGTCCGTCAGCCTTCACGGGTTTACCAGAACTTTCATGGAGTTCCTTTCCCGCAGCGTTCGCAGATCCTTCCCGGAATAGGGAGTAACAAGTTATAGTTCTTACACTCGGCAGAGGTGAGTCACTTTACCCATGAGAGACTTTAGGATTTGTTGCACGACCGGGAGTATGTTCCCATTCAAACTTCCTTGGTTTGAGGCCCAACCTAAGATCCAAGCCAATCACTACCCTCTCCGCGACCTCATATGTCTGCACGATCCTTCGGGGACGGATCACCTCCGTTAAGCCCCGTTTCGGGCAGGCTAAAACCCTGATGAGTTCCCAAAGACTCTATGACCTGGTGATGCCCGGACGAGTACCATTTAAATGGACTATATCCCTAAACACCATTCATAGATAATCTAGACACCAAAAGTGTGGGGCGTAAGGGTGCCCACCCATATGTTGGATCCGCACAAGGAATCACAACGTCACATTAAGGTCGTCTTTCCTCCATACAAGAGGAAAATGATACAGCTGACTTCTCCGTCCCATTCCAAATCTCATGGTCAACGCGTAATATACGACGCAAGAATCACTGGCGACATTGTTTGTTAAGTCCTAGGTGATATATTCCTGAGTAGTGGTATTCCAACTACCAGGTTTAATAGATTAGCTGATCACCCTGGATCAGTAACCAATAGTTCACATTATTATCAAAAATAATGTTTTCTGACCTTTTTGAAATGCAGGTGATGATAACACTGGATTTGCAAAATACTTTACAGAAAATAATCAAAGGACATGAGCAAGTGTGAACTTGCCTTTTGTGATTGCAAGATTATGCACTCACGGTCTTCAAGACAATATAAGATCCAATATCTGAAATCAGCATCATTGGTCTGGTAATGACTAATGTTTAAATAAGCAATATGCACTTATGCATAAGTAATGTGATGCACTTTATAAACACGAATCCCGGGAATAACGTTGGTCTAGAGTTTGGATACTGGAAATGGTTTCTTTAGAATGTGTTGTCTTTTTAGATAAGTTTCATATTTGTGCTTCTTATTAAGGCTTGTGATTGTGGGCGAAACAACATGTAATTATAATGTCATAAAACAATGTGATACACATAAATGTGAAATGCTACTCAAGATTGTTTATACTATAATTGTTTGTCTTCAAATTTTTACTTTATAAGTAATGGCATTTATAAGGAACTTAAGTATTAACAATCTTAATATACAAGTAAAGTATAAAATAATGTGATTGTGATTAGTTGTCATCTGTTGATTGAAGTGTCAATAAGAATAACATTTGAAGAAAAGATTTCTTTTCTAAGATCTAAACAATCTTTGTGGTTACTTAAATGTGGTTGATGTTATTTGTGCTTGCTTGAATAGTTTAGACTTGAGATGCTTTATGGCTTAATTATAACAGACCAAAGTTAACTATAAAACATATAATAAAGTCTTTAGCCTTATATTTAAAGTCTTGTAGACTAAAGTTAACTTTAAAGACATAGACGAACTTAAGGTATATTGCTTATGATATTTGTACTTTGTATACTTCATAATGTTTCTCTAAGGATACTTTAAGATTGGTAATACTTCTATTTGAATAGTGGTTTCCTAACCTTATACATGTATAAAAGGATTTATCTCCTTATAAAGGTGTGGTTATGATTTATAATCAAGGAAACAATATTACTTAACTGCTTATGGATTCACTATAGTGTGTTGGTATGTTTATAAACTTGTGTTTGAAGTAAGTAAAAGGTTTTGTTTAGTCACAACTTATTCTTGAGAACTTAATATTTGATAACTCCATCTGGAAAATAATATACACTTAATGTTGAATGATAACTCAATAAAATTGCATTTAAAATGTGTTGAACTATTTTGACTTTATAATATCAATATTTTGGACTAATACTATTTATTAGACTCAATTGGATAATTTTTAGAAATATTAGCTATTTTTATTTACCCTTATAGGAATTATTAACTAAGGAAATAGGTTTAAATTCAAGTTATTAGGGTATTAAGTTTTTATTTAATTTAAAAGTGGAATGTTAGATTTTTAATATGTAGTTATTATTTTTTGATCATTTTGGTATATTACATTTATTTCTGTGATTTATAAATAATAAGATATGATTTTTATAAGATTTATTACTTTATAAATACTTAATAAAAAATAAATATTTAATTAAGTGAAATAATAATGCATGATTATAGTTTTAACTTATACTTCTTATTTTTCTAAGATTTTTGGTATTTTATTTATATTTTTATCATTTACCAATATTAAAATATGAATTTTCAAAGTATTAAAACTTATAAAATATTTATTAAATAAAATTTATTTAAATTGTTGGCATAAAAATGTTTGATAATAGTTTAATGTTATAAATTTTATTTTTCTGAAATTTTTGATATATTATATGTATTTTTATGAATTAAACAACAAAATATATTGAATTTTTAATGTTTAATCATTTTATGAAAATTTTAAAAAGAATTACTGTGTCACTGTGACATCAGCATGACACCACTGTTTGGATAATTTTTTTTGTACCCAACCTGAGTCTACCCACACCGACACTGACTGGTGGGGTCGTTGCTCCGTCGGTTGCCACCTCAGCAAAGTGGACCAAGTCAAATGGCTGAAGTGGCTGGGATTGACGCGAGCATGACGTCATCTGGTGATGATCCTCTCAGGTTGAAGATCGATCGGTGAATCCCGTATGCACGCGTGGCCGTGGTTGTGTTTATCTTAAAGAGGGCGTCGCAAGGAACGCTATAGTTGCGGCGCCGCTCCATTTTGGTTGCCGGAGCATCTGCTGCGACCGTGAACGGCTGCGACAGAGACCGACAAACGGCGGTAGAGCAAACCAGAGCGAAAGGGAGGCAGAGGGAAGGTGCTGGAGCACCCCAAGCTCACCGGGTTTGCAGCGAAGAGGTTGCTGAGACGTGAGGAGGTCGTAATCGACGGGGAGGACGGCGACCGGAGTTGGGAACGAAGGTCTCAATCCGAGCGTCTGGGACCTCACCGGTTTGTGCTGACGGGGGCAATCGACAAAGTCCAGCGTGGCGAGTCTTCTAGGCACCACGGCGAAGCTTGGGATGGCCGGAATCGTCGGCGACGGACAACCCTAGATAGAACTATGGTTCGGTCAAAGAGGAAATTGAGGAGGAAGAAAGGGGAATTGGGTCTAGGGTTCTCCGGTGGCGGCGTGGGGGATATATATAGACGACGGAGAGCGGTGGCGCGAATTTGAATGGAGGTGGATGTCACGGCACGGCGGCGGACGGCGGCGATGCCGACAGGCAGCTGCTTATGACGTTGCGAGGAAGACGACGAGTGGCGATTTTGCGGAAAACCCCTAGGTGCAACCCGTAGTCCTTCATCTGGTCCCACTCGTCAGTCACTATTTGGATGAGCTGGCTTGCTGTTGGGCCTATGTGGGATGTACGTGGGCGATAGATAAGTGAGAGGGGAGATGGGCCATGGGCCAGAATTGACTGCTGCCTCTACTTTTTTTTCTTGTTCTCATTTTTTCTATTTTCTGTTTTGTTTTCAGGTTTGAATATTACACATTTGATGGAAATTCCTTTATAGAATTTATTTTCTAAATAATTGCAGTATATAAAAGTGTATTTCGTATGAATTTAGTTTTTTGATAGCATACTTTATTTATCATTTTCTAACTTTATAATTATAGAGATATTCTTTTATTAAGTAGAATAAGTAGGATTTAGGGTTTTCCGGATTTGTTTAAGATCTTAAAAATTAACTATAAAATTATTTTTACTTTTATTTGGAGTAACGAAGTTTTAAAATGTTTAGTAATACTCATAGGGTTTATTTTTATGTATTTAATCACATAGTAAAATATAGGGTGGTTTATAATTATTGTATCCCCCACTTATTCCATGATCATATGGAATGAGTGGTTAGAGAAATGGATCAAGGAGTTTGCCTAAGGAATATAGATTGAATATTTATGAGGTGTTGATGATAAAACTCATTAATAAATTTAGGGTTCTGAATTGTAATTGCTTACCCTAGGTTTTAGGGTACTTACTATATTTATATCCTTTTGTTAATGTGGATAAAGATTAATGACTAAACATATTGCCTTTATGTTTGTGATCTTTAATGATATCACCCTTTAAAACAAAAAGTTATGTTCTGGAATGTCTTATGGAAAAGAATTGATAAATATAACTCCTAAGCACATATGGTTATGATAATTGGAAATGAGAAAGATGTGCTTAAGTGATTTGCTATAGGAAAATCATTCCTATAAGCCATTGTAGAAATAAGATGATAGATTAATCATAGAAAGTGGATATTATGTTTGGTTCTAGATTTAGGGTTTAGGGTTTACCAAGAATTCCTACCTTCCATATTTTATAATTCTTGACTTCTACTTAAAGAATTCCTTTCCTAAATATACTACTTCTTCCTATCCATCATCATGTGTTAACATACTTCAAAAAAAAATCCTTATCCATCTTTTATTCTTTTAAACCCATTTATAAATCCAATGAGCTTGACACTAAAGCTTTCATAATCTTCACCTATCCATACTTGGTTATATCAACTACTCTACTGCTGATAACCTCCAATCTGACAAGTAGTTACTTTTAACTCCATTCATACTCTTTCTTAATCATCCTTCACTAATATCACTTCAATAGATGTATACATCAAATCCTACTTCACCTCAAGTGCTTAGTATTTCCAAAGAGGAAAATACTACTTCTTTAATCCAATGTGGCTCTAACATCATCTTAATCATACTATCTTGTCTCTACTTGACTCAGTATCTAATACTCCAACCTCACATTATATTAATATGACTTGGAAATACTAATCTAGGATAATATATCTATACTAGGGTTCAATCATGTTCTACCCACCAATGTCACTTATACTTGATATAAGCATTCAATCTTGGTGGCTAAAGAATCATCATTATAATCCTTCAATCATTTATAGCTTTGGTTTCCAGTTGGCTAATCAAGGTCTTCATCAATACAACATTACAGTTGTATTAAAATTATCTTCTTAGTATCTCTATTGGATTAAGGGATGTTATTCATGGACTATGCCTACTTAATCCAATAGGATTACTCCTTGGTATCTATCTTCAGGATTCATTCTTATAATCTTCTTTATCACCATACAATTATAGGTTCCATATAACTCTTCTATCATTTTAGGAGTGAGTTAACTCCATCAATTATCACATTGTTCTTATTATCTTCCAACACTCCCGTCCTATAAATGATATTTAAATCTAGCATTACCACCTACCACTTCTTACTTCTTTCTCTAAGGCTTTTAAAGTGAATGCTATGATAAAGGCAAGAGTTGTTAGATCAAGAATTAATAGGTTAAGAATTGGTGAATCAATAGTTGATTACTCAACATTGATGAACAATAGATATGGGAATAAGATCCAATAGATATGATAAGGACTGATATGGAAAGAAAGATATATGGTGAATGATCTTTACTTGATTTCTTTCCTACTTAATATCACTAAAGGGTTAAGGTCGTCAAGTATTACCATGATACTCATGGTATAAGTAGATGAGATTACGATATATCAAGATTTAGTTGTTATATTCTTATTACTTAAGTTATATTTACAACTTGGTATTCATGGGTTGTGTAATGAATACTGGGATATGACTACTTAAGGATCAAATATAAATCATTAAATAATGTATTAGGGTTTAATTTTATTACATTTGATCTACACTTAGATCAAATCATGTTTACCCAAAAATGAGGTTTTAGAAAAGGTCATATTGAAACTTATCACAGTCAACTTGATGATCTACTTCAATTCCATCAAGTTGAGAGGAGCTTCAATCACTTTGAAAAGTTTTGTTCAAAAGCGCAAAAATTATTCGGATTTTCTATGCATGAATGCAATGCACACATCTGAGTTCAACTTATTTCTAAGCTCTAATGCTGGGATGTTACATAGTAGCACTTGAGCACTAGCGTTAGTGAGTTGTATCCGGTCCCACTATATCGTAGTTTCACAGAATGGTTCTTAACACCATCTGTTTCCTTGTTGTGGTGTGTGTTTGTATGGTGTGTTATGAATGAATGAAAAGCAAGTTGCTAGACAAATATGAGTCAAACTTCAAAAACTTTTCAAAAACAAACCCCTGAACCTTAGAAATTTCCCCTTGTCTCATGATCTATCTCAGTCTTCAGATGCCTCGTGGAGGAAGCACTTCATACCCAGACCCGATGTTGCAAATCTTGCAAATGTTGGTTTCTGACCGTGAATCTGAAAGAGCAGAACGTCAAGCCAACTTAGCCACCCTTCAACACATAGCTCAGATGGCCAACAACAACCAAGGCCATGGAAACCAGGACAACCATGGATCCAAGCTCAAGAACTTTTAGAACACGAATCCACCCATCTTTACTAAGTCTGAAGAGCCCCTAGATGCAGATGATTGGCTGCAAACCATGGAGAACAACTTAGAAGTTGCAGGAGTGGAAGCCAACGAGAAGGTACTGTTTGCCACCCACTATCTGGACGGAGATGCAAGAGCATGGTGGAACAGCGTTCGCGCCATGAATGGAGGACATATGATGACTTGGGATGAATTAGAACTCAAGTTCAGCAGAATCCATGTGCCACCGGGTTTAATCAAGAGGATGAGAGATGAATTAAGAGAACTAAAGCAAGGGAGGATGACAGTAGTTGAGTACCGTGACAAATTTTTGTCATTAGCTAGATATGCACAAGATGAGATTGACACTGAGGCCAAGAAGAAGGAGAGATTCTTGAATAGTCTGCATGATGAGATGTAGACGGTGTTAGTCAACATACCATTTGCGGACATTGAAGCCTTAGTGGATTTTTCCATACAGATGGAAGGCAAGATAAACCAAGCCAATGAGAACCGCAAGCGTAGAATGATGCATCAACTAGGAACCCACCATACTCCAAAGTATCGCCCCAACCCGTCTCCAGCATTTGCCCCAAGAAACAATCGACCCCAGATGAACCACCCAACCTATCCCAACTGTGGAGGAGGAAACCCAATGCCCGGAGGAAACCAGAACAACAACCCCAGCAACCCCAGCAATTTCAACCATGCACCGCCAAAGTTCAACAACAACAATGCCGCCACCAACACCAATACTGCCCCAAGGACTAGAAGCAATGCTGTGACTGTTGTAGTAAAGGACAAGTCTCAGGTGACTTGTTATGAATGTGGAACCAAGGGTCACTATTCCAATGAGTGCCCCAAGAAGATTGCAGCAGCTCCCAATGTGAATGCCCCAGCTCAGCAGCAGCGTCGTGTTCAACTTGGAAGAAGATTTGCCCCAGGAAATTCGCTCAACCGTAACGGCCGTCCGTTTCTCATGAATGCTGAAGAAGCCCAAGAAGTGCCATATGTCATGCTGGGTATGTTTTCTGTTAGCTCAGTACTTGCAAGAGTGTTGTTTGATTCTGGAGCATCGCACTCGTTTGTTACAGAAGAATTTGCATGCACTAGTAAGATTCAACCAACAAAATTGAAGCATGTTATGATAGTTCAAATACCTGGTTCAACCACCAAAGCTAGACAAATTTTCAAGGCCGTACCTATCCGAATCCATGGCATAGATTTTTATGCTAATCTAATAGTACTCGGAACTAAAGGTTTGGAAGTAGTACTAGGACTAGATTGGATGTTGAAACATAAAGGATTAATCGACTGTGCCAAGAAAACCATAACCATGACCAGTACAGCCGGAATATCAGTAGAGCATGTATCTGAAACCTTGCATCGTCAATTCAAGTGCAGCAAGAGTCTAGCCCATCCAACCATTGACCAAGTCAGAATAGTCTGTGAATTCCCCGACGTATTTCCGGATATTTTGCCAGGTATTCCCCGAGATCGGGATATCGAGTTTATCATTGAACTAATCCCTGGAACCGGACCCATAGCCCAGAGACCATATAGTATGAACCCGTCTGAATTAGTGGAGCTGAAGAAGCAACTGGATGCTATGCTGGAGATTGGACTGATTGAACCAAGTGCTTCGCAATGGAGATCACCTGTTTTATTCGTGGACAAGAAAGATGGAGGTAACAGTTTGTGTATGGATTACCAGAAGCTGAATGATGTCACCATCAAGAACAAGTACCCACTGCCAAAGATAGAAGACCTGTTTGACTAGTTGACTGGTGCCAAAGTGTTTTCTAAGATTGATCTTAGAACTAGTTATCATCAACTCAAGATTCGTGCATAGGATATTCCAAAGACTGCTTTCACCACCAGATATGGATTATATGATTATACTGTCATGTCTTTTGGATTAACCAATGCCCTTGCTTATTTCATGAACCTCATGAATAAGTTTTTTATGGACTTCCTGGATAAGTTTGTGTTGGTGATATGCCCTAGAGGCAATAATAAAAGTGGTTATTATTATATCTTTGTGTTTATGATAAATGTTTACATTCATGCTATAATAGTATTAACCGGAAACATTAATACTTGTGTGATTTGTAAACTAAATTAGAGTCACTGGTAAAGCATCTTTGTAATACTAGCTTGTTGGTTAATAAGATTATTGTGGTTTCCCGATCATGAACATTGAGATGTTATTGACAACAAGATCATATCATTAGGAGAATGGTATGATGGACATACTCCTATAGATAAGCGTAGCATAAAGATCAAGTCATTTCAATAGTTCATTTGCTATAAGCTTTCTGATTCCTTCGACCATGAGATCATGCTAATCACCATCACCGGAAGGATGCTTTGATGACATCAAACACCACACCATAACTGGGTCGATAAAGGTGGCATTGAGTGTTCGGAAAGTATGTGTGAGGCACATGGATCAAGAGTGGGATTTGTCCATCCATATGACGGATAGATATACTCTGGGCCCTCTGGGTGGAATGTCATCCAATTAGCTTGCAAGCATGTGACTGGCTCACAAGGGATCACATATCACATGAACGAGAAAAGAGTACTTATCGGTAACGAGGTTGAACTAGGTATGCAGAGATACCGATGATCAAACCTCAGATAAGTAAACTATCGCGAGACAAAGGGAAATTGGTGTCGTATGTAAGTGGTTCATTCGATCGCAAAGTAATCATTTAAGTATGTGGGAACCATATGAATTTATAGATTCCTCTATTGTTTATTGATTGGAGAAGTGTCTCAATCATGTCCGCATAATTCACGAACCGTAGGGAGACACACTTAAGGATTCGATGTTGTTTAGTAGATATGGAATGTAAGTAGGGGTACCAAATGTTGTTTGGAGTCTTGGATGGGATCCGGGATATAACGAGGACATCCGGAATGGTCTGGAGAATAAGATTCATATAAGGAAAGTCCGATTCCGGAGTTCAGGAATGATTTCAATGTTTTCATCAAAGAGGTTCTAGAAGGGTTTAGAAGGTTCACCGGACCGGAAGGGGAATGGTTCATGAATGTGTCATGGTTAAGTGGAATGATTGGATCATGTCCTAGGTCCCTTGGGTGGGCATTTGCGAAAAAGAAATAAAGCTCTAGATTGAAAGTCAAAAGGGAGGTTTGAAAAGTCAAACTGGAACAATAGTTTCCTAGTGGAAGAAGGAAAGAGTCCTTTCTCTACAACTTGGGTTTGGGAAAGGATTCAAACTCCCCTCTACCAAGCTTCCCTCCCTCTCATAAATACAGGGGAGGGCCTGTGTCACATCCCAAAATTTTCCAAATTTTGAAATGTGAA
Source organism: Avena longiglumis (assembly GCA_030063025.1). Classification (NCBI taxonomy): domain Eukaryota; kingdom Viridiplantae; phylum Streptophyta; class Magnoliopsida; order Poales; family Poaceae; genus Avena; species Avena longiglumis. The sequence continues at coordinate 102,103,413 of CP125977.1, forward strand.
AAATAAATAAACAAAATAAATAAATGTTGAAATTTAGGGTGAAAAGAAACATTTTTTTCTAAATGGAAAAAATAAAACCCTTCTTGAACAAACTTTGAATAAAATGGAATCCAACAAATTTCAATCAAGAGAAATGCATTCATCAATGAATGAACCTTGAAATTTAAACACTTGGAAAAGTTAAACCAAAACCCTAAAAACCCTAATGGAATAAAATCATTTCCAAGATCTCCCTAAGACTAAGGATTTGATCCATATAAAAATTCAGCAACAAACATTTATAAATGATCAAAAATTATAAACAAAAATATTATAAAACCATAGAAAATGGTTTTCAATTTGGAACTAAGGATAAAAACTTATGAATATAATAAGATAAAAGGAAATAATTTCCAAAGCTAATAAAGCTCCTAGATAAGGTCCATACTAAATTATGAGCAAAATAATCCCAAAAGGATTTAAAAGGATAAACAAATATCAAATAAAAATATACAAATTGGAATCACCAATTTTGGATCTATAAATAAAAAGATATGGATTTTATAAGATAAAGAAAGAAATGAATAAATAAGGAATATTTAAAAGCCAAATTAAATCTTGGCCAAATCCATAAACAAATGGAAGTTATTTAATAATAAAAAGATTATTTAAATAAAACTATATGGGATTTGAACCATATCCAATTTTATTTAAATAAAGACAAATTGCCTAAACTAAATAATAAATCCCAGTAAAATTATTTAGAAGACATTTTAAATCTTAAATTAAATCCATAAGCAAATGGAGTAAAGATAATACAAATAAAATAACAAGATAAAGAATATCCAAATAAAATTATATGGCATTAACCAAATTCAATTCTATTTAAATAGAGACAAAATCCCTAAAGTAAATGATTAATTAAATCATGAGAAAATAATAAATTGGAATTTACCTAAAGGGAATAAAAGTTATCTAAATAACTTAAAAGGAATAAAAGAATTATTGGAATAAAATTTATATGGGATTAAAACCATATTTGATTTTATTTGAATAAAGACAAATGCCCAAATTTAAATGAACATTAAATCATATAAAAATATTTAAAATAATAATTCAAAGTGAATTATTTGCACTAATGAATAAATAAAACCTAATGAAAAAGGTTTGGTAAAACTTTAGAATTCAAATAGAAGTTTTAAAACATATTTAAAATCTTATTTAAATAAAGACAAGTGTCTAATTTAAATAATTAATAAACCATAAAAGAATATAAGAAAATATTCAAAAATAGATTCTAAAATACATTGTTAAAAAATATTAAAACATACTAAAAATTAGGAAAAGTTTCAATTCAAACAAGTGTTTGAATCATTTAAATAAATTCAAAACAGAAAAAGAAATCAAAAAAAGAAAAGGAAACAGAATAAAAAAAGGGGGGAAGCAGCCCAGCACAACTAACTAGCCCAGCAAGCCCACCGACGGCCTCTTTCTTTTCTCCCAGCGAAACGTTTCTCACTTGCGTCTGCACCCGCTCAGTCCCTGAATGCGAGGCCCCACCGTACCCCCCTTACCTCGCTGACGCCTGGCCCTACTTCCACGCAGGCATCTTCGTACCCGCGAGACCACACCCTGATTCCCTCTGGCCATTTTACTGTCGTTGAATGACGGCGTGAATACGCATAAATTCCGCGCTAATTCCTCGCCACGACCACGCGCGTTAAATTTCCTCCCTCTTCTCTCCATTTCCCCCCAGACGCCGTCCCTTCGCTGCCTCCAGGCTGCCTGGATTTTTGCTTGCAACCTCGCTGCCCCGACGAGCTTTTCCGGCGATGTCCGACCTCCCCTTGCCTCCCAGTTCCCACGAGCCTGTTCCCCATATCCGTACGCACCTGCCAGTGCCTTCCTCCCGCTCGCGCGTGCCCCATAACCTCGACAACGTCTTTGATAGAGCACCGCTGTCGTCTGCATCCACTCCGGTGATGCCCCTGGTAAATTTCTGACCACCCCTCTTCCTCCCGATGATACCCGTGTGACCAGTAACCTCATACGAATCTAACGCTGCCATTTTCGTGTCCTAGCTCGCACCGTAGCATCGCCTCCATCATCGAAAGTGAGCGCCAGCCGCGAGGACCATCTCTAGCGAGGAATCGCCAGTGACTCCGAGTGCCCCCTGCCTTCCCACGAGCACGTTGAGCATTGCAACGATCCCACAAACCTGGTGAGCCACTACTTTTCCTTCCTCACTTCCTATAGCCGCTGCAACACGATAGACAGAGCACGCCGCCGCTCGCCGTCGCGCTAGCGCCGCCCATCTCTGGTCAAGCTTCTCTACGCCGTTTGATTTAGATCTGATGGACACGATAGAATCACTTAACCAAAGGGTACGAAGCAATCTGTGTCGTGCGATACAACTTAGAGCTAACGGCCAGCATCGATCGATCCACGCAAAACGGTATCGTCCAGTTAGAAACAGACACGTGGCCCAGCTTTTGATTTTAAAACAGAAACTTGTCTATTAGATTATTAGATTTTTAAAATTCACAACTTTTAATCTACACATCCAAATTTTACAAATTTTATATCATTGGAATCAGGAAAAATAATACTTTCCAACCATGCCCTTTGTATAGCGATTTGCTTCTGTAAAATTGGTTGTTTTTGCAGAAACATGTGTAGGCCTATTTAGTTATAAAATTTATTCTAAAAATGTTTTTAGGGTAAAATCATTTGTAAATGGTTTGTTTTGAACCTACTGACCCTAAAAACCAACTTATGGATTTAAAAGTATATTTTGAGACATTAAGGAATTATTCCTTGAATAAAAGCATTTCCAGTAGAATAAAATTATTGATTATGTTTTAAAAATAGTTTTTGAGTAAAACCTTTTGCAAATGGGTTAAATTAAACTCTCTGACCCTAAACACTAAGTTTTGGATTTAAAAATATATTTGATGAACCCTAGAAAAATTATTACTTTGTTTAAAGGCATTTCTATCAAAATAAAAATGTTGCTTTGATTTAAAAGTGGTTTTTGGGTGAAACCTTTTGAAAAAGGATTTGTTTAAAACGCTTTAACCATAAACACTAACATTTGGGATTAAAAACATATTTGGCTAACACTAGAAATTATTCTTTGAATAAAATCATTTCTAGCAAACAAAAGGGATTTAAATGGCCCATTTTCACTAACTTGATTTAAAATGGTTTTGCTACTTTTATCAATGACCAATAGGTGTTTTAAAATGTTTATAGCTTATTAGAAACAACCTTTACAAACAAAAACAATCTTTTGCATGCTTGCATGCATTGTTTTGTTTTCTTTATTTTATGTGATGAATTGTTTGAATGCTAGTTTGATTGATTGATTTGTAGTGAACTTTGAAGTGTGTGACCATTTCAAGATCAAGGAGTGAATCTATATTCTATACCAAAAAGGCAAGTGGTGCTTCACACTTTGTCCCATTATTTTCACTATGCATTAGTGATATTTTGAGTAGGACTTGCATGGAATTTTCTAAGTATAAGCTATGCCTTGGGAAATCCTAGTAGATGATGCCTTAGTAGATTTTCCCTAAGTGAAGATACTTGCTACTATTATGCTTAGCCTAGCTAGTAGAAAACAAGGGTGGATTATATTCATGCTATGAAATATTTCTAAGTCTATGACTTGTGTTTTGTTTAATAAAACAACTATGTGAATGAATCACCTGGGTGGAATGGTGTGAAAGGTTTATGTTGAGTGGTTACACAGGGCCCATATTTATGGCTTACCCTAGTGTATCTCACTTGTGGAAAGCCACCCAGGAACAAAGAGATTTGAGATGTCAAATGTTGAGAAGCTTCAAGCGCAGCCACATGGCAATATGGGCTATGCCTGGATCATATAGGTTGCAATAACTTAGCCAGATGGACAGTTGGTGGTAGGGGATGATAGTTTTGGGAACGCGTCCATTTTGGTCTAAGTAAAGGCTTCTGATATATCTTGTCTCGATGCATGTCGAGTCTTGTGGGGAAAGTGCACCACCTCTCGAGAGAGTAAAATCTAAGTACTTAGCTGTGTCCCCGACAATGGACAATTTGAGCATCAAGACATGGAAGATATCAAGGATCTCCTCATCCCAATTTCTAAGTTAAAACTTGTGGTTGAACAAGGATTAAAGGATCAGCAATGTCTATTGGTAGATGCCCTGGGTGATTTTGACAAATAAAAACTTACTGTTTTCAACTTATAAGGAAAATATATTTTGAGCAAAGCAAGCCTAAACTCCACTTAGCCAAATTGCATATAGATGATAGATACCACTATTCTACCATAGTATCACTTGCCAATACAATTTAAATGTATTGACCCTTGTGGCTGTAATTTATTATGTTGCAGGTTTGTTTGATGTTAGTGAAGTGTGTTGAATAGGATTACAAGTCCACAACCAACATGATTGCCTGTGGCACTTTGAAGATGAAGGACTCCATGCTATAGTTATTTCTGTTGCATTGTAATGAGATAGACAAATGAGCTATGTAAGATGTAATGAATTATTTTATTCCTGGTTATAAATTTGTATTATGACCTTTGTTTCTTGATATTACATATTAAACTGTGGATGCTAGCTATTGATCGAGGGACTAGCATTGTAAACACAGGGATCTCTACCTTATCAGGTTGGGACATCTACAGATGGTATCAGAGCACTGTGTTTCCTGTAGGATTGTAACCCTAGGATTGAACAAAACCCCTTAGAAAAATAGGAGTTGTATTTGTTCAAAACTTATTTACAAACAATCTTGTAAACTCTTTCCTCAACCTTTTTGTTTTGAATATACATCTCTTCTATTTCAACTTGTTGGACAAAAACCTCAACTTGAGCAAAGAATTCAACTTGAGCAAAGACTTCAACATCACCAATGACTTCAACTTCAGTTCACCAAGGACTTCAACTTGGACATCACTAAGGACTACAAGAGAGACAAAAATATTACTCAAGACTAGAGACTAAGGAAACACAACTTAGAAGGAACCATTGTCACCTTGAAGCTTTGTGACCAAGATGCAAGAATATTTCCAAGGAAACCATGATATTGTTCAAGAAGATACAACTAAGAAGAATGGAAAGATCCCAAGGGAACTCTATAGTTGGACCACCATACTAGTGTTTAGTTTAGATCATATATTGATCACGCCAACTTATATGGTGTAGGAAAAATATTTTGTTGCCTAAAAATATGCTTGAACCTTTTTGTTTGAGTGGATTGCATGATTGTGATTGCTTGCACATTGTTTGTGTGAATTGTTGTGTGTGAGTAAAATTCTTCTCTAGGAATATTTTGCCTACTCTATTCCCAATCCAACCCAAACAGATGATTTCCCCAAGAGACTCCAACATCAAGAATGGTGAGAACAACAACCAAGAGAAGCACATGAGAGAACAACTATTAGCAACCCAAGCCCAGTTGAATCAAGTGACAAGACAATTTTTAGCCAACAACAATGAGTTAGACCCAACCATGCAATTTTTTTTTGGAAATCCAATCCCAATTGTTGCAAAGGATGACCAATCAAATGATCAACATGGGAAACAACCTTTCCCAAGGAGATTGTGACAACAATGATATCAAGGATGATATTATAGAAGGAAATCAAGCTTGCAATATTTGTGGATCATGGAACACACTTACAAAGAGCATGTGGATCAATGCCCTAATTGTGAAGAGAAACATCCAACTAAACAATGCCCCACATCTCAAGTTACTTGTTTCCTATGTGAAGGAAATGATCATGTTCTTATCCAATGCCCAATCTATCCTATATTTCAACAAATGAAAGAAGATGGAATGCATCAAATGTTTGGAAACCTCCATAAGGGAACAACTGCTACCAAGAAGGATGAAGGCAAAGTCAGAACCATGCCTCATAAGGCCCCATACAAAGTGACCACGAAGTGTTGCTACTCTTGTGGAGAAGAAGGTCATATCTCTAGTGAGTGCTCCAAGAAGAGAGAAAGATTTCCCACCTTTGAGGTGAGATATGAAGAACATGAACTAGAAGAACTCCTAGCTTTGGAGAGACCCAAAAAGAAGGACAAAAGCCAAGTGCAATGTTACAATTGCAAAGAGATGGGACACTATGCCAGTGAATGTCCAGAAAAGAAGAAGAACCAAGGAAACAAGCAAGAGGCAATAATACCAAAGGAAAAGAAGGATATTAGCCAAGTGATGTGTTTCAAAAGCAAAGAGCTAGTCCATTATGCAAGCAACTTTCCAGAGAAGATACATCAAGATCCCAAGTAAGCCAAGATGTAATCTAGTCAAAAATCTTTTTAAGGGTGGCAGTATCCTAGTTGTCTTGAAGCCAACTTGTAACCTCTAGCCTTCCCAAATCTCGGGATGAGTTTTCTTTTAAAGGTGGTAGCCAGTGACATCCCAAAATTTTCCAAATTTTGAAATGTGAAAAATAAATAAACAAAAGAAATAAATGTTGAAATTTAGGGTGAAAAGAAACTTTTTGTTTCTAAATGGAAACATTAAAACCCTTCTTGAACAAACTTTGAATAAAATGGAATCCAACAAAATTCAATCAAGTGAAATGCATTCATCAATGAATGAACCTTGAAATTTAAACACTTGGAAAAGTTAAACCAAAACCCTAAAAACCCTAATGGAAGAAAATCATTTCCAAGATCTCCCTAAGACTAAGGATTTGATCCATATAAAAGTTCAGCACCAAACATTTATAAATGATCAAAAATGATAAACAAAAATATTATAAAACCATATAAAATGGTTTCATTAAATTTGGAACTAAGGATAAAAACTTATGAATATAATAAGATAAAAGGAAATAATTTCCAAAGCTATTAAAGCTCCTAGCTAAGATCCATACTAAATTATGAGCAAAATAATCCCAAAAGGATTTAAAAGGATAAACAAATATCAAATAAAAATATACAAATTGGAATCACCAATTTTGGATCTATAAATAAAAAGATATGGATTTTATAAGATAAAGAAAGAAATGAATAAATAAGGAATATTTAAAAGCCAAATTAAATCTTGGCCAAATCCATAAACAAATGGAAGTTATTGAATAATAAAAATATTATTTAAATAAAACTATATGGGCTTTGAACCATATCCAATTTTATTTAAATAAAGACAAATTGCCTAAACTAAATAATAAATCCCAATAAAATTATTTAGAAGACAATTTAAATCTTAAATTAAATCCATAAGCAAATGTAATAAAGATAATCCAAATAAAATAACAAGATAAAGAATATCCAAATAAAATTATATGGCATTAACCAAATTCAATTCTATTTAAATGGAGACAAAATCCCTAAAGTTAATGATTAATTAAATCATGAGAAAATAATAAATTGGAATTTACCTAAAGGGAATAAAAGTTATCTAAATAACTTAAAAGGAATAAAAGAATTATTGGAATAAAATTTATATGGGATTAAAACCATATTTTATTTTATTTGAATAAAGATAAATGCCCAAATTTAAATGAACATTAAATCATATAAAAATATTTAAAATAATTATTCAAAGTGAATTATTTGCACTAATGAATAAATAAAACCTAATGAAAAGGTTTCGAAAAAATTTAGAATTCAAATAGAAGTTTTAAAACATATTTAAAATCTTATTTAAATAAAGACAAGTGTCTAATTTAAATAATTAATAAACCATAAAAGAATATAATAAAATATTCAAAAATGGATTCTAAAATACATTTTTAAAACAATATTAAAACATACTGAAAATTGGGAAAAGTTTGAATTCAAACAAGTGTTTGAATCATTTAAATAAATTCAAAACAAAAAAAATAAATCATAAAAAGAAAAGGAAACATAATAAAAAAAAGGGGGAAGCAGCCCAGCCCAACTAACTAGCCTAGCAAGCCCATTGGCGAACTCTTTCTTTTCCCCCCAGCAAAACGTTTCTCACTTGCGTCTACACCCGCTCAGTCCCTGAATGTGAGGCCCCACCGTACCCCCTTACCTCGCTGACGCATGGCCCCACTGCCACACAGGAGTCGTCGTCCCCGCGAGACCACACCCTGATTTCCTCTGGCCGTTTTACTGCCATTGAATGCCGGCGTGAATACGCATCAATGCCGCGCTAAATACTCGCCATGACCACGCACGTTAAATCTCCTCCCTCTTCTCTCCATTTTCCCCTAGACGCCGTCCCCTCTCTGCCTCTAGGCTGCCTGGATTTCTGCTTGCAAGCTCGTTGCCCCGACGAGCTTTTCCAGCGAATTCCGGAGACGCCCGACCTCCCCTTGCCTCCCAGTTCCCACGAGCCTATTCCCCATCTCCCTACGCACCTGCCAGTGCCTTCCTCCCGCTCGCGCGTGCCCCGTAACCTAGGCAACATCTTCGACAGAGCACCGCCGTCGTCTGCATCCACTCCTGCGACGCCCTTGGTAAATTTCTGACCACCCCACTTTCTCCCGATGATACACGTGTGACCAGTAACCTTGTACGCATTTAACGCCGCCATTTTCGTGTCCTATCTCGCACCATAGCATCGCCTCCGTCATCGACAGTGAGTGCCAGCCGCTAGGACCATCTCCGGCGAGGAATCGCCAGTGACTCCGAGCGCCCCCTGCCTCCCCACGAGCACGTTGAGCATCGCATCGATCCCATGAACCTGGTGAGCCACTCCTTTTCCTCCCTCGCTTCCTATAGCCGCTGCAACGCCGTAGACAGAGCGCGCTGCCGCTCGCCGTCGCGCTAGCGCCGCCCATCTCTGGTCAAGCTTCTCTACGCCGTTCAATTTAGATCTGATGGACGCGATAGAATCACTTAACCAAAGGGTACAAAGCAATTTGTGCCGTGCGATGCAAATTTGATCTAACGGCCAGCATCGATCGATCCACGCGAAACGGTATCGTCTAGTTAGAAACAGACATGTGGCCCAACTTTTGATTTTAAAACAGAAACTTGTCTATTAGATTATTAGATTTGTAAAATTCACAAATTTTAATCTACACATCCAAATTGTATATCATTGGAATCAGGAAAAAGAATACTTTCCAACCGTGCCCTTTGTATAGCGATTTGCTTCTGTAAAATTGGTTGTTTTTGTAGAAACATGTGTAGGCCTATTTTGGTTATAAAATATATTCTAAAAAATTTTTTAGGGTAAAATCTTTTGTAAATTTTTTGTTTTGAACATACTAACCCTAAAAACCAACTTATGGATTTAAAAGTATATTTTGAGACATTAAGGAATTATTCCTTGAGTAAAAGCATTTCTAGTAGAATAAAATTATTGATTATGTTTTAAAAATATTTTTTGCGTAAAACCTTTTGCAAATGGGTTGAATTAAACTCTTGGACACTAAACACTAAGTTTTGGATTTAAAAATATATTTTATGAACCCCAGAAAAATTATTACTTTGTTTAAAGGCATTTCTAGCAAAATAAAAATGTTGCTTTGATTTAAAAGTGGTTTTTGGGTGAAACCTTTTGAAAAAGGATTTGTTTAAAAAAATTGACCTTAAACACTAACATTTGGGATTAAAAACATATTTGGCTAACACTAGAAATTATTGTTTGAATAAAATAATTTCTAGCAAACAAAAGCGATTTAAATGGCCCATTTTCACTAACTTGATTTAAAATGGTTTTGCCACTTTTATAAATGACCAATAGGTGTTTTAAAATGTTTATAGATTATTAGAAACCACCTTTCCAAATAAAACAATCTTTTGCATGCTTGCATGCATTGTTTTGTTTTCTTTATTTTATGTGATGAATTGTTTGAATGCTAGTTTGAATTTGTGCCTTTATTGATTTGTAGTGAACTTTGAAGTGTGTTACCATTTCAAGATCAAGGAGTGAATCTATATTATCTACCAAAAATGCAAGTGGTGCTTCATACTTTTTCCCATTATTTTCACTATGCATTAGTGATATTTTGAGTTGGACTTGCATGGAATTTTCTAAGTATAAGCTATGCCTTGGGAAATCCTAGTAGATGATGCCTTATTAGATTTTCCCTAAGTTAAGATTCTTGCTACTATTATGCTTAGCCTAGATAGTAGAAAACAAGGGTGGATTATATTCATGCTTTGAAATACTTCTAAGTCTATGACTTGTGTTTTGTTTAATAAAACAACTATGTGAATGAATCACCTGGGTGGAATGGTGTGAAAGGTTTATGTTGAGTGGTTACACAGGGCCCATATTTATGGCTTACCCTAGTGTATCTCACTTGTGGAAAGCCACCCAGGAACAAAGAGATTTGAGATGTCAAATGTTGAGAAGCTTCAAGTGCAGCCACATGGCAATATGGGCTATGCCTTGATCATATAGGTTGCAATAACTTAGCCAAATGGATCGTTGGTGGTAGGGGATGATAGTTTTGGGAACGCGCCCATTTTGGTCTATGGGAAGGATTCTGAAAGATCTTGTCTCGATGCATGTCGAGTCTTGAGGAAAAGTGCACCACCTCTCGAGAGAGTAAAATCTAAGTACTTAGCCGTGTCCCCGACAATGGACAATTTGAGCATCAAGACATGGAAGCTATCAAGGATCTCCTCATCCCAATTTCTAAGTTAAAAACTTGTGGTTGAACAAGGGTTAAAGGATTACCAATGTCTATTGGTAGATGCCTTGGGTGATTTTGACAAATAAAAACTTAGAGTTTTCAACTTATAAGGAAAATATATTTTGAGCAAAGCAAGCCTAAACTAGACTTGGCCAAATTGCATATAGATGATAGATACCACTATTCTACCATAGTATCACTTGCCAATACAATTCAAATGTATTGACCCTTGTGGCCGTAACTTATTATGTTGCAGGTTTGTTTGATGTTAGTGAAGTGTGTTGAATAGGATTACAAGTCCACAACCAATTTGATTGCCTGTGGCACTTTGAAGATGAAGGACTCCATGTTATAGTTATTTTTGCTATATTGTAATGAGATAGCCAAATGAGTAATGTAAGATGTAATGAATTATTTTATTCCTGGTTATAAAGTTGTATTATGACCTTTGTTTCTTGATATTACATCTTAAACTGTGGATGCTAGCTATTGATCCAGGGACTAGCATTGTAAACACAGGGATCTCTACCTTATAAGGTTGGGACCTCTACAGATGGTATAAGAGCACTGTGTTGCCTGTAGGATTGTAACCCTAGGATTGGACAAACCCCCTTAGAAAAATAGGAGTTGTATTTGTTCAAAACTTATTTACAAACAATCTTGTAAACTCTTTCCTCAGCCATCTTGTTTTGAATCTACATCTCTTCTATTTTAACTTGTGGACAAAAACCTCAACTTGAGCAAAGACTTCAACTTGAGCAAAGACTTCAACATCACTAATGACTTCAACTTCAGTTCACCAAGGACTTCAACATGGACATCACTAAGGCTACAAGAGAGACAAAAATATTACTCAAGACTTGGAGACTAAGGAAACACAACTTAGAAGGAACCATTATCACCTTGAAGCTTTGTGACCAAGATGCAAGAATATTTCCAAGGAAATCATGATCTTGTTCAAGAAGAGACAACTAAGAAGAATGGAAAGATCCCAAGGGAACTCTATGGTTGGACTACCATACTAGTGTTTAGTTTAGATCACATATTGATCACACCAACTTCTTTGGTGTAGGAAAAATATTTTGTTGCCTAAAAATATGCTTGAACCTTGTTGTTTGAGTGGATTGCATGATTGTGATTGCTTGCACATTGTTTGTGTGAATTGTTGTGTGTGAGTAAAATTCTTCTCTAGGAATCTTTTGTCTACTCTAATCCCAATCCAACCCAAATAGATGACTTCCCCAAGAGACTCCAACATCAAGAATGGTGACAACAACAACAAAAATAAGAACATGAGAGAAAACCTATTAGCAACCCAAGCCCAGTTGAATCAAGTGACAAGACAGTTTTTAGCCAACAACAATGAGTTAGACCCAACCATGCAAATTTTTTTGGAAATCCAATCGCAATTGTTGCAAAGGATGACCAATCAAATGATCAACATGGGAAATAACCTTTTCCAAGGAGATTGTGACAACAATGATATCAAGGATGATATTATAGAAGGAACTCAAGCTTGAAATATTTGTGGAGACATGGAACACACTTACAAAGAGCATGTGGATCAATGCCCTAATTGTGAAGAGAAACATCTAATTAAACAATGCCCCACATCTCAAGTTACTTGTTTCCTATGTGAAGGAAATGATCATGTTCTTATCCAATTCCCCATCTATCCTATAGTTCAACAATTGAAAGAAGATGGAATGCATAAAATGTTTGGAAACATCCATAAGGGAAAAACTTCTACCAAGAAGGATGGAGGCAAAGTCAGAACCATGCCTCATAAGGCCCCATCCAAAGTGACCACAAAGTGTTGCTACTCTTGTGGAGAAGAAGGTCATATCTCTAGTGAAATATTTCCCACCTTTGAGTTGAGATATGAAGAACATGAACTAGAAGAACTCCTAGCTTTGGAGAGACCCAAAAAGAAGGACAAAAGCCAAGTGCAATGTTACAATTGCAAAGAGATGGGACACTATGCCAGTGAATGTCCAGAAAAGAAGAAGAACCAAGGAAACAAGCAAGAGGCAATAATACCAAACGAAAAGAAGGATATTAGCCAAGTGATGTGTTTCAAAAGCAAAGAGATAGGCCATTATGCAAGCAACTTTCCAGAGAAGATACATCAAGATCCCAAGTAAGCCAAGATGTAATCTAGTCAAAAATCTTTTTAAGGGTGGTAGTATCCTAGTTGTCTTGAAGCCAACTTGTAACCTATAGCCTTCCCAAATCTCGGGATGAGATTTCTTTTAAGGGTGGTAGCCTGTCACATCCTAAAATTTTCCAAATTTTGAAATGTGAATAATAAATAAACAAAAGAAATAAATGTTGAAATTTAGTGTGAAAAGAAACTTTTTGTTTCTAAATGGAAACATTAAAACCCTTCTTGAACAAACTTTGAATAAAATGGAATCCAACAAATTTCAATCAAGTGAAATGCATTCATCAATGAATGAACCTTGAAATTTAAACACTTGGAAAAGTTAAACCAAAACCCTAAAAACCCTAATGGAAGAAAATCATTTCCAAGATCTCCCTAAGACTAAGGATTTGATCCATATAAAAATTCAGCAACAAACATTTATAAATGATAAAAATGATAAGAAAAAATTATAAAACCATAGGAAATGGTTTCATTCAATTTGGAACTAAGCATAAAAACTTATGAATATAATAAGATAAAAGGAAATAATTTCCAAAGCTAACAAAGCTCCTAGCTAAGATCCATACTAAATTATGAGCAAAATAATCCCAAAAGGATTTAAAAGGATAAACAAATATCAAATAAAAATATACAAATTGGAATCACCAATTTTGGATCTATAAATAAAAAGATGGATTTTATAAGATAATGAAAGAAATTAATAAATAAGGAATATTTAAAAGCCAAATGAAATCTTGGCCAAATCCATAAACAAATGGAATTTATTGAATAATAAAAATAAATAAAAATATTATTTAAATAAAACTATATGGGCATTGAACCATATCCAATTTTATTTAAATAAAGAAAAATTGCCTAAACTAAATAATAAATCCCAATAAAATTATTTAGAAGACAATTTAAATCTTAAATTAAATCCATAAGCAAATGGAATAAAGATAATCCAAATAAAATAACGGGATAAAGAATATCAAAATAAAATTATATGGCATTAACCAAATTCAATTCTATTTAAGTGGAGACAAAATCCCTAAAGTAATTTATTAATTAAATCATGAGAAAATAATAAATTGGAATTTAGCTAAAGGGAATAAAAGTTATCTAAATAACTTAAAAGGAATAAAAGAATTATTGGAACAAAATTTATATGGGATTAAAACCATATTTGATTTTATTTGAATAAAGACAAATGCCCAAATTTAAATGAACATTAAATCATATAAAAATATTTAAAATAATAATTCAAAGTGAAATATTTGCACTAATGAATAAATAAAACCTAATGAAAAAGTTTTGGTAAAACTTTAGAATTTAAATAGAAGTTTTAAAACATATTTAAAATCTTATTTAAATAAAGACAAGTGTCTAATTTAAATAAATAATAAACCATCAAAGAATATAAGAAAATATTCAAAAATGGATTTTAAAATACATTGTTAAAATAATATTAAAACATACTAAAAATTAGGAAAAGTTTGAATTCAAACATGTGTTTGAATCATTTAAATAAATTCAAAACAGAAAAAGAAATCATAAAAAGAAAAGGAAACAAAATAGAAAAAAAGGGGGAAGCAGCCCAGCCCAACTAACTTGCCCAGCAAGCCCACCGGCAGCCTCTTTCTTTTTCCCCCAGCGAAATGTTTCTCACTTTCGTCTGCACCCGCTCAGTCCCTGAACGCGAGGCCCCACCGTACCCCCTTACCTCGCTAACGCCTGGCCCCACTGCCAAGGAGGCATCGTCGTCCCCGCGAGACCACGCCCTGATTCCCTCTGGACGTTTTACTGCCGTTGAATGTCGGCGTGAATACGCATCAATGCCACGCTAAATCCTCGCCACGACCACGTGCGTTAAATCTCCTCCCTCTTCTCTCCATTTTCCCCCAGACGTCGTCCCCTCTCTGCCTCCAGGCTGCCTGGATTTCTGCTTGCAACCTCGCTGCCCCGACGAGATTTTCCGGCTAATTCCGGCGACGTCCGACCTCCCCTTGCCTCCCAATTCCCATGAGCCTATTACCCATCTCCCTACGCACCTGCCAGTTCCTTCCCCCCGCTCGTGCGTTCCCCATAACCTCGGCAACATCTTCGACAGAGCATCGCTACCGTCTGCATCCACTCCGGCAACGCCCCTGGTAAATTGCTGACCACCCCTCTTCCTCCCGATGATACGCGTGTGACCAGTAACCTCGTACGCATCTAACGTTTCGTGTCCTATCTCGCACCGTAGCGTCGCCTCCATCATAGATAGTGAGCGCCAGCCGCCAGGACCATCTTCGGCGAGGAATCGCCAGTGACTCCGAGCGCCCCCTGCCTCCCCACGAGCATGTTGAGCATCACAACGATCCCACGAACCTGGTGAGCCACTCCTTTTCCTCCCTCGCTTCATGTAGCCTCCGCAACGCTGTAGACAGAGCATGCCGCCGCTCGCCGTCGCGCTAGCGTCGCCCATCTCTGGTCAAGCTTCTGTACGCTGTTCGATTTAGATCTGATGGACGCGATAGAATCACTTAACCAAAGGGTACGAAGCAATCTGTGCCGTGTTATAAAACTTATATCTAACGGCCAGCATCGACTGATCCACGCGAAACGGTATCGTCCAGTTAGAAACAGACACGTGGCCCAACTTTTGATTTTGAAACAGAAACTTGTCTATTAGATTATTACATCTGTAAAATTCACAACTTTTAATCTACACGTCCAAATTTTACAAATTTTATATAATTGGAATCAGGAAAAGGAATAATTTCCAACCATGCCTTTTGTATAGCGATTTGCTTCTGTAAAATTGGTTGTTTTTGCAGAAACATGTGTAGGCCTATTTTGGTTATAAAATTTATTCTAAAAAATTTTTTAGGGTAAAATCTTTTGTAAATTTTTTGTTTTGAACATACTAACCCTAAAAACCAACTTATGGATTTAAAAGTATATTTTGAGACATTAAGGAATTATTCCTTGAGTAAAAGCATTTCTAGTAGAATAAAATTATTGATTATGTTTTAAAAACAGTTTTTGAGTAAAACCTTTTGCAAATGGGTTGAATTAAACTCTAGGACACTAAACACTAAGTTTTGGATTTAAAAATATATTTGATGAATCCTAGAAAAATTATTACTTTGTTTAAAGGCATTTCTAGCAAAATAAAATGTTGCTTTGATTTAAAAGTGGTTTTTGGGTGAAACCTTTTGAAAAAGGATTTGTTTAAAACACTTTGACCTTAAACACTAACATTTGGGATTAAAAACATATTTGTCTAACACTAGAAATTATTCTTTGAATAAAATCATTTCTAGCAAACAAAGGGGATTTAAATGGCCCATTTTCACTAACTTGATTTAAAATGGTTTTGCCACTTTTATAAATGACCAATAGGTGTTTTAAAATGTTTATAGATTATTAGAAACCACCTTTCCAAATAAAACAATCTTTTGCATGCTTGCATGCATTGTTTTGTTTTCTTTATTTTATGTGATGAATTGTTTGAATGCTAGTTTGAATTTGTTCCTTTATTGATTTGTAGTGAACTTTGAAGTGTGTTACCATTTCAAGATAAAGGAGTGAATCTATATTCTCTACCAAATATGCAAGTGGTGCTTCATACTTTTTCCCATTATTTTCACTATGCATTAGTGATATTTTGAGTTGGACTTGCATGGAATTTTCTAAGTATAAGCTATGCCTTGGGAAATCCTAGTAGATGATGCCTTATTAGATTTTCCCTAAGTTAAGATTCTTGCTACTATTATGCTTAGCCTAGATAGTAGAAAACAAGGGTGGATTATATTCATGCTTTGAAATACTTCTAAGTCTATGACTTGTGTTTTGTTTAATAAAACAACTATGTGAATGAATCACCTGGGTGGAATGGTGTGAAAGGTTTATGTTGAGTGGTTACACAGGGCCCATATTTATGGCTTACCCTAGTGTATCTCACTTGTGGAAAGCCACCCAGGAACAAAGAGATTTGAGATGTCAAATGTTGAGAAGCTTCAAGTGCAGCCACATGGCAATATGGGGTATGCCTGGATCATATAGGTTGCAATAACTTAGCCAGATGGACAGTTGGTGGTAGGGGATGATAGTTTTGGGAACGCGTCCATTTTGGTTTATGGGAAGGCTTCTGAAAGATCTTGTCTCGATGCATGTCGAGTCTTGTGGGGTAAGTGCAGCACCTCTCGAGAGAGTAAAATCTAAGTACTTAGATGTGTCCCCGACAATGGACAATTTGAGCATTAAGACATGGAAGCTATCAAGGATCTCCTCATCCCAATTTCTAATTTAAAAACTTGTGGTTGAACAAGGGTTAAAGGATCACCAATGTCTATTGGTAGATGCCTTGGGTGATTTTGACAAATAAAAACTTAGTGTTTTCAACTTATAAGGAAAATATATTTTGAGCAAAGCAAGCCTAAACTCCACTTAGCCAAATTGCATATAGATGATAGATACCACTATTCTACCATAGTATCACTTGCCAATACAATTTAAATGTATTGACCCTTGTGGCTGTAATTTATTATGTTGCAGGTTTGTTTGATGTTAGTGAAGTGTGTTGAATAGGATTACAAGTCTACAACCAACATGATTTCCTGTGGCACTTTGAAGACGAAGGACTCCATGCTATAGTTATTTCTGCTGCATTGCAATGAGATAGCCAAATGAGCTATGTAAGATGTAATGAATTATTTTATTCCTGGTTATAAAGTTGTATTATGACCTTTGTTTCTTGATATTACATCTTAAACTGTGGATGCTAGCTATTGATCCAGGGACTAGCATTGTAAACACAGGGATCTCTACCTTATCAGGTTGGGACCTCTACAGGCTGCCCCAAAGCACCACAACCAGCCCTCCCCACCTTGCGACGCGGCCGCCGTGCTACCGCCGCCTCGCACCGCCGCCGGCATGTCACCGTCGCCCTAGTTGCCACCGACACCTCCTCCTTGTCTTCGGCCTTCTAAACCTAGATCGCCGGAAACCCTAGATCCACCTTAAACCCCGCACCGGCTTAGGCGAAGCCCTGTGGGATCTTCCCTCTACTTCTGACACCACGCCGTCGTGCTACTGGAATCGCGAGGGGAGAACTACAACCTCCATTGCCTGCTGGAACAAGGGAGAGGAAGGTCTTTATCGAGTACCGAACATGTGACCGACTGCGGAAGCGCTGCCGGAACGCAGCGCCGGAAGGATCATCTATGCGAACTTGTGATCGGCAAGTGTACGACTACATCAAACACGAGAATCTGCTCTCGTTAACCGCTTTGGAATCTTCAAGGGTGAGTACTCTAATCGACTCGTTGCTCCAATCTAGTAGATAGATCTTGGCTTGTTTGTGTGCATGTGGTAGAATTTTTTTGTTTTCCATGCTACGAACCCCTACAGTTTGTCGTTGTTTTCATCGATGACATTCTGATCTATTCCAATTCAGAAGAAGAACATGACATACACCTAAGGACCATCCTTGGAACCCTTAGGGAGCATCAGTTGTATGCAAAGTTTAGCAAATGTGAATTCTGGTTACGGGAGGTAGGATTCCTCGAACATATTTTATCAGCTGGAGGAATTGCCGTTGACCCTGCAAAGGTTAAGGATGTTGAAGAATGGCAAGCCCCAACCACTCAAACCCAAGTTCGTGCATTTCTCGGATTAGCAGGATATTACCGCAAGTTCGTAGAAGGATTCTCGAGTATCGCAAGACCCATGACCCAATTGTTGAAAAAGGATAAGAAGTTTGAATGGATGAACAAATGTGAAGCAAGTTTTCAAGAACTTAAGACAAGATTAATCTCAGCCCCAATATTGATCATGCTGGATATCACGAAGCCCTTTGATGTGTATTGTGATGCATCCAAGATCGGTCTCGGATGTGTGCTTATGCAAGAAGGCAAGGTCATATCTTATCTATCCCGACAACTGAAGCAACATGAGCAGACTTATCCTACCCATGACCTTGAACTAGCAGCCGTAGTTCTAGCCCTAAAGACATGGATGCATTACCTTATGGGTAACCATTGTGAGATTTATTCGGATCACAAGAGCCTAAAGTATATTTTCACTCAGAAGGAGCTAAATATGAGGCAAAGGATATGGATCGAGCTAATCAAGGACTATGATCTGGACATCCATTATCACCCTGGGAAAGCCAATGTGGTAGCGGATGCCCTTAGCAGATTGCCGTGTCACTTGAACTCCATGATTCTAAAGGAGCAACCCGATTTGCACAAGGAGTTGGAATATTTTAGAATGGAATTAGTAAGTGAAGGATTTTTGGCTAGCATAGAACTTCAACCCACTTTGATCAGTCAGATCAAGGAGGCACAGAAAGGAAATGCTAGTATCGACCGAATCAAACATCGCATCAGTACAGGCAAAGTACCCAGATTCACCGAAGATGAAGAAGGAGTTTTGTGGTACAAAGGACGTATCTGTGTGCCATCAGATTCAGAGTTGAAGCAAGCTATTTTGAAAAAATCCCATGATACTCTTTATTCTATGCACCCCGGAGGAAAGAAGTTGTATCAGGATCTGAAGGAGCAATTTTGGTGGCATAAGATGAAGAGAGGAATCGGAAGCTACATAGCCAAGTGTGATATTTTTCAGAGAGTCAAGGCGGGACATCAGAGACCCGCAGGATTGTTGTAACCACTGCAGATTCTGGAATGGAAATGGGATTCAGTTGGAATGGATTTTATCACCAGTTTGCCTACTTCTAGTAGGGGAAATGACTCTATTTGGGTCATAGTTGATAGATTGTCCAAGGTCTCCCATTTCTTACCAGTCAAGACCACTTATCAGATTTTGAAGCTACCAGAGTTGTACATCGCTAGAATCATCAGTTTGCATGGAGTCCCCAAGAACATTGTGGCAGATCGAGGAACTCAGTTTACCTCTAGATTTTGGAAGAAAGTCCAAGAAGGATTGGGAACAAGACTAGATTTCAGCACAACTTATCACCCTCAGACTGATGGACAAACGAAGCGAGTAAATCAAATATTCGAAGATATGTTGAGAGCATGTGTACTAGAGTATGGATCAAAATGGGAAGATTTTCTACCGTTCATAGAATTTTCGTACAATAAAAGTTATCAAGCCAGTTTGCAAATGGCCCCATTTGAATTCATGTATGGAAGGAAGTGTCGTACCCCTTTGAATTGGTCGGAAGTAGGAGAGAGTCAGATTTTCGGACCCAACATCCTGCGAGAAGCAGAAGAGAAAGTTCACAAGATCCTTAAGCACCTCAAGACTGCCCAATCCCGACAGAAGAGTTATGCCGACAAGAGACGTCGAGACCTCGCTTTCAATATCGGAGATTTTGTGTATCTCAAAGTGTCGCCTTTGAAGGGAATGCAACGTTTCCAGCTCAAAGGAAAGTTAGCCCCCAGATATATTGGACCCTTCAAGATTCTGAATTATCGAGGAGAAGTATCATATCAACTAGAACTGCCAGAGGAGATGTCAGTAGTGCATAATGTGTTCCATATATCGTTACTTCGCAAATGCCTAGAAGTCCCGGAGAAGACCAAAGTTTTCAAGAACATTCATCACCAAACCATAGAGATCAACGATGACATGACGTATCCTGAAGTACCCATCCGTATTTTGGAGGAAGCTTTTGGAACCACCAGGACCCGGAGTATCAAGTTTCTCAAGATCCAGTGGAGCAACCACACTAAAGAAGAAGCTACCTAGGAGCGAGAAGACCATATCAGGACAGAGTTTCCCGATCTCTTTAAATCCAAGTTTTATTTTTATTCGTTCTCAAATATCGGGACAAGATTTTGTTTAAGGAGGGAAGGTTTGTAACATCCCAAAAATATTAATCAAGGTTATCAAATTCCAATCATGAAAATTAGGGTTAATAAAAACTTTTGTTAATTAAAATCAATATGAATGCATGTGTGTATGTGATGATTGTATGAATGCTTGAATGGACTTGTGTGATTGTTGTGAATATCAAGGATTGGTTTAAATATGAAAACAACATCATCTAAATCAATTCGAAGTAGAAACAAATCAAGAGAAATTCAAAAACAAACAAAACAAGCAAATGGTCATTTTTGCCAATCTTGCTCACTAGACCACTTTGAGTGTTTCTAGTCCAAGATTTCAAAACGAAACAATTCTATTTCTGTTTACCCCTTGATATACCAAGTGAAAGTGAACCCAATACCACTTTGCAAACTCACAGAAACATTTGGAAACTTGATTCAAATGACAATTCAAAATTGAATCTATATCATATGGGAAGATCACCATTTCTTAAAACCACACTAAACCAGTTCACCTTGACCAATCCAAGCAACAAGAGACTACCTAGTATGTGACTAGTACACCCACCAAGTTTCATCCAAAAATTTAAATTCAAATCTCTTTTGGCCATTTCATCAAACACCTTGTAAACACAAATCAAATAAAACATCAAACACTATAGTGAGTAGTGTTATGCCTAACTTGTTCCCTCTCTAGCTCACAACACACTCTCAGTAGATGATCTAACTTATTTAACAAGCCCTAGATCACTGTAAACTTGACAAGATCATCAATGGTGACCATGGCCGAACCCAACTTACCACCCCAATGTCGACAGCAAGCTAGGAGCCTCACCAAGCCTAGCCACCTTGTCTGGGACACAATCCACCATCCATCGCCACCCTCTGTCCATGCCCAAGCCTTGCCAGCCACTTGACCACTCAGAACAAGCGTGCCCAGTCTCTCTGCAACCATGCTGAGAGTGCACCAGAGCGCCGCGCTCGACATGCGAGCACAAACCGCGCACCGCCTTCGCCGGCTCATGCATGATCACCACTGCCCCAGGAACCACCCGTACATGCCCTTTCACCGCCGCGCGGACCGTAGACGCTGTGCGCCATTAAATTTCCCGTCGGACCCGTCCAGAGCATCGAAGTGTTCCGACCAATTCACACCGCCCCACGCCTCGCCAACATGCCGTTGAGCTTCGCCAGGAGGCAGCGCACCGTCCCCTACCCCCAGTCATGTCGTTATCTTGCTGTGCAGACGACCACGAGGAGCTTCACCCGCACCCTTCGGTCCCCTCTTGGCACTATAAATAGATGCCTTCCCCGTTCGATTTCAGCACACCAGCTAACTCCCCACCTCTCACTGATCACACCCACTCATCCCCGGAACAAGGCGAGCACCAGGTGGCCGGAATTTCGCTGGAGCTTGCCGCTCCTGGAGGAAAAGGGAGTCGTTGATTGGAGCCGCCCCAGGAGCAGCCACCGGTACCAAGAGGATCGTCGTCGTCGACTTCATCGTTCGCCCCCATCACCGACCATCGCTGGAGCCCCGGTGAGCCCCCACTGACCCCCATTGGCCGCGCTAGGGTTTGACCTCGCCGCGTTCTGTTCATACGTGGATGATGAACCTCAGCCGTCGATCACACTTCTAATCCTATAACCCTAATTGCCCCGTACTGCTTCGCCACTCTCTGTCTCACTGACGAGTGGGGACAACCACTTAACCCGCCCGCGCGCGTGCTGTGCGTAGTGGGCCGGCCCACTTAACACTCCCCCGCGTGACCCAGTAATTCAAACTTAGGTTTTTCCAATTTAGTTTCAAACCTAGTACTACATGTTGATTCAAAATTCAATTCAGAGAGTTTCACTTTACCAAATTGCATGAAAATAATTTTGCTAGAAAGTTATTGAAATTCTTAATCCAAGCCCATTGTATTCAAACCATTTGAATTTGTAGATCACCTATAGTAAAAATAACAAGGCAGAGACTTTTCTACATTCAAATATTTTTCAAAATTCAACCATAAAAGCTTTTGAGTTGATTCCAACTCTCAAAAATCACATTTGATAAGACCTTTCTGAATATACAAAAATATCTAGGTTTACTTACAGAAATAATGGACAAGTAATAAAAGAATGCCCCATAGGCATTTCTAGTCACTTTATTTAATTAAAATAAAGAGGTTAATCCTTATTAAATTTTGACACCTCTTTAAATCACATTCCCAAGTACTGAAATATGTGGTGATGACATGTGTCAACATGATCCCATGATTTAGTTGGAGAATATTAATCTTAAGTAGTTTTTCAATGAGTAGAAATTACTTTTCTGAAATAAAATAATTGAAACTCGTGCTTTATTTCTTGTGATAATAGTGATGATGCTAGATCATCTAGTGTGAACCTTTTTGTGCTAAATAGAGTAGTTAATAATTGTTTGGTGATTGTGTACCTCGTGTTTATTTATAGATGCTAGTACCGACCAAGGATACGAGGAGGAAGGAGGATACTACGAGTAAGAAGCATAGGAGAACTTCAACCACTGCCCTGCACAAGGCAAGCTAGAACTTTGCAAGTTAACCCTTGCAATATAACTGTTCCAACTAGAGGCACTAGACAGACATTAGTTATACCACCTTACTATACCCAATCCTAGTTTTAATTGTAAGCTTAGTTATTTTATTTCTTTATCAAAGCTTCCTATTTGTGTTTACTTAGTGAATTGTAGATTTTAGAAAGATTATTAAAGGTAGCACAAAGAGCATAAAATTTGGCCTAAGTTAGATAAATCTTGATGTCATCCTGAGGCATGAGATTGAACTTAGATAAGTCACACTTGATTATTCCCCCTCATTAGTGTTTACCCCCAACTTTAGTGGCTAGTGCTAAGCCTAAAACTTAATCACTTTAGATGGGAATACTTGGTGAAAATGATTATGAAAACCTTAGAATTATGAGTCATTCTAATGAAATGTTTTGACATGTCTTCTTGAACACTAGATGATTTTTTATGATGAAAATGTTGAGGCATGTGCCTTAGCCCTTTATAAAAATTATGGTTGTCTGGATGCGATACCATTCCAATTTTACCGTACAACCACAATACCCGAAATTGGGTAGGGCTTGACCGGAAGTTTATTGTAAGGCCCCACCTTTATAAAGGTAAAGGTCCCTGTGATTGAAATGCTAGTCCCTGGATCATATGATAGCATCCACAGTTTAATATGAAGTACACAGAAACAAAGGTCATTATTACATCGTCATTCCAGAGATAACATAGTATTTTACAACTCCATATCCATAGGCTAGTACATGAGTTTAACTTAACAATATAAATAAAAGTCTTCATCTTCATGTGCCACAGGCAAGCATGTTGAGTGTAGACTCATAACCCTAATCCTCATCAGAGTAACCTGCAACATCACAAATTACAGCCACAGTGGGTCAATACATTGGAATAGTATTGGCAAGTGATACCTTAGTAAAATAATAGTATCTAGCTTCTACATGAATTTGGCTAAGTGTAGCTTAGGCTTGCTTTGCTCAAAATAAGTTTTACCTATCAGTTGAAAACACTAAGTTTTTGTTTGGCAAAAACTCCCAAGGAACCACCAATAGACATTGGTGAACCTTTACCCTTGTTCAACCACAAGTTTTTAACTTAGAAATTGGGATGAGGAGATCCTTGATAGCTTCAGTGTCTTGATGCTCAAATTGTCCATTGCCGGGGACATGGCTAAGTACTTAGATTTTTCCTTCTCGAGAGGTGGTGCACTTAGCCCACAAGACTTGACATTCATCAAGACGAGATATTTCAGAATCCTTCCCTTAGACCAAATGGACGCGCTCCAACCTATCACCCTACCACCAACTGTCTAAATGGCTAATTTATTGCAACCTATATGATCAAGGCAGAGCCCATATGCCATGTGGTAGTACTAGAAGCTTCTAAACACTAAGTATCTCAAATCCCTTTACTCCTGGGTGGCTTTCCACAAGTGTGATACACAAGGTAAGCCATAGATATGGGCCTTGTGTAACCACTCAACACAAACCAACAAACCATTCCACCCAGGTAATTCATTTACTTAGTTGTTTTATTAAGAAAAAACACAAGTCCAAAGACTTAGCAATATTTCCATAACATGAATATATAATCCACCCTTGTTTGCTATAAGCTAGGCTAAGCATGGCATTAGCAAGTATCTTAACTTAGAGAAAATTCCAACAATTCTAAAACTACTAGGATTTCCCAAGCATATCATATAGATACTTAGCAAAAATTATCATGCAAGCCCTATGAAAAATATCACTAATGCATATTCAAAATATTGGGACAAAAATATGAAGCACCACTTGCCTTGGTAGTTGGGGGAGTAACAACAATTCTCACAGTCACAATCACCACTAGCACCAAAATCTACACATAAAATGATAGCACCAAATTCATATTTCAAAACATCAAGCAAAAATATATGAATGCATGCAAATGCCATGTGATGATTTTTTTCTAAACTAAACAAGACAAGTAAAACAGTATTGAACAATAAACTAAACAATTATACACTAAATAAACTTAATTTGGCTTTTAAAACATTTTCCAAATAATTTTTATACACAAAATAGGCCTACAAATTTCTATGCAAAAATTTCCATTTTAACAGAAGCAATTTACAAATCCAAGCCTATAGATGTGTAGGATTTATTTTTGTGATTACAATGATATATTATTTGCAGTTTTTGGATAAACAGAACAAAAGTTATTGAATTTACAAGTTTAATCATCTAAATAAATCAAATCTGAGTTTTAAATCGAAAACCCTGACACGTGGGCGTATCTGATTGGCTGATACCGTTTTGCTTGGATCGATTATCCAGAGCCATAGGATTTAAGTGACATTGTGCGGTTTAGATCTAAAGAAAACGCTTCGCTAAGTGATTTATTCGTGACCACAAGATCTAGATCTGGCGGCTGCTGAGCACGCGACCATTGCCTAGCGGCGCTAGAGATGGCGGCGCCGCGGAGGCGCACTGCCAGTGGAGTTCCGGCGGCTACAGAGGGGGCTGGGGTTGGCAGAGACGCTTACCAGACTCGTGAGGTCACGCTGATGCTCAATGTCTCGCTGGTGTGGACGGGGGCATGCTGTGTTGGCTGAAGGCCGGAGCTCGTCGGAGTTGCGGGCGGCATCGGGTTCTTACGGACGATGACGTTGCCGACATTCTGGATTGCCTTAGCACGAATCAAGGGTATCAGGAGTTGCGCAAGGTCACGACGAACACGACAGGGTCAAGGAGAAGACAAGGGGCGCTCGGAGATTACCATGATTGCTCGACGGAGTTGAGCGGCGTCTCGGTCATTTGCGGGAGTGGACGGGGACAGCGACCTGGGTCACTAGCAGGAAAACAAAAGACATCATAAGGTTCACAAGGACATGCTAGTCACGCTTGTTTGAACCAGAAGCAAAGGGGCGGTCAGGGCTCACCAAAATCAGTCACCGGAGGTGTTCGGGCAACGGCGGTTCGAGCTCAATTGCGAGAAGCCTGGTGGCGCTTAGGCAGTAGTGAGTGAGGGTAAATGGTCGCAGAGGGGTGGGGAATAAGTAGCCGGAGTAGGGGCAAGAATCTCGCGAGCAATCAATGCCAATTAAGCGCATTTGCGTCGGGGAGGAAACGGCCGCGGCGAGCTGGTCTTCTGTGCGAGATTGACGGTGCGGGCGCGTGCGCGTGGTGGGGTCCACGAGTCAGTGAGTGGGTGCGGGCGCGTGCAGTGAGAAACAGAGAGGGGGAGGGGGTTTCCCGGGTGGGCTAGGTGGGCTAGCTTGCTGGGTTGCGGGTGGGTTGGGCTAGTTAGCTAGTTAGGTTTATTTTTTCTCTTTTCACCTTTTCTTTTTTCTGATTTGATTTTCTGGTTTGAATTTGAATGAGTGTTTCAAATCTATTTCAATTTGAATTTCTTCTAGAATTTGTTCTGTATTTCCCGTGTCCAAGGATGAGTAAAACATCTACTTATATTCAAAAATCATTTTGAGTTTGGAATTAAATATAAAACCATTCCCTTATTTAAATATTTTTAATAGGCATATAAATGGTTTTAAATTTGAATTGTTTTGAAAACTTTTGTGTGGCTTTGTATTTACTTCCAAAGCAATACTGAACAAATCTTAATCATATTTAGAAATTAAAATATAAACCTTGCCTCACTTGAATAAGTATTAGGCAAAATATGTTTGAAAATTTATTTGAAAAATATCAAATGCTTATGAATGCATGAATGCTATGCAAGCTTTACAAATCATGATTTTTGGGATGTTACAAATCTAACCCCCTTAAGGTGAATCTCTCCCTCGATATTCGGATTGTCTAGCAAATAGGTGAGGGTGGTCTTTCTGAAGATCATCTTCTCTTTCCCAAGTTGCTTCCTCTTCGGAATGGTGGTTCCATTGAACTTTGCAAAACTTGATAGTCTTAGTCCGAGTAACTCTTTCTGCAGTCTCAAGAATCTTGATAGGTTTTTCCTCAAAGGTGAGGTCACTTTCCAATTGGACCTCTTCCAAAGGTATAGTATCCTTCAAAGAAGTCTCTTCCATCTCAGGATGGAATTTCTTTAGCTGACTTACGTGAAATACATTGTGAACAGCAGACAATGATTCGGGCAATTCAATCTCATATGCTACTTCTCCTTTATGGCTCAGAATCTTGAATATCCCAACATATCTTGGTGCCAATTTTTCTTTGACTCCAAATCTCTTCACCCCACGAAGTGGTGACACTCTAAGATAAGATCTATCACCCACCTCATAGGTGACTTCTCTATGCTTTGGATCTGCGTAGCTCTTTTGTCGGGACTGTGCTATCTTCAATCTGTCCTTTACCATTTTGACTTTCTCTTCAGCTTCCTTAATAAGTTCTGGCCCGAACAAATTTCTTTCTCCAAAACCATTCCACAGTAATGGGGTAGTACACTTCCTCCCATAGAGAAATTCAAACGGTGCCATCTCAATACTGGCTTGATAGCTGTTGTTGTAAGAGAATTCTGCGTAAGGCAGACTTTCATCCCAACTAGCACCATAATATAGGGCACATGCCCTCAACATATCCTATTAAATATGGTTGGTCCTTTTTGTCTGTCCATCAATCTGGGGATGAAAAGCAGTGCTGAATTCTAATCTCGTTCCCAATGACTCATGTAGTTTCATCCAAAAATGGGAAGTGAATTGAGTTCCCCTATCAGACACAATACTCTTGGGTACTCCATGCAGACACACAATCCTATTCATATAAATCTTGGCTAACTTGGCACTTGTGTAGGTTGTCTTCACGGGTATGAAATGAGCCACTTTAGTTAGGCGATCTACTATGACCCAAATAGAATCATATCCTGATATAGTCCTTGGCAGTCCGGTGATGAAATCCATCCCAATCTTGTCCCACTTCCAATCAGGAATAGGAAGTGCTTGTAACAATCCTGCTGGTTTCTGATGTTCTGCTTTCACTCTACTACATACATCACACAAAGCAATATGTTCGACGATGTCCTTCTTGAGATTATTCCACCAAAATCTTTCCTTCACATCCATGTACATTTTGGTGTTACCCGGATGAATTGAATATGGTGAGTTGTGTGCCTCCTGTAATATCAGTTTCCGAAGTTCCAGATCTTGCGGAATGCAGATACATTTTCCATACCATAAGGTACCCTGTTCGTCTTCATGGAATCCTTTGGCTTTCCCCTTGCTAATATTTTCCTTAATCTCTTCGATTTCCTTGTCCATCTTTTGGGCTTCCTTGATTTTGTCTAACAAGGTGGGTTGAACATCTAATGACATGAGATGTCCTTCAGGCACTATCTCCAATCTGAGATCCTTGAATTGGGCACACAAATCATATGGCAATTCTCCCTTAGTAAGACCATTCACATAAACCTTATGGCTTAATGCATCCGCTACAACATTTGCTTTACCGGGGTGGTATTGAAAACTCAAGTCATAGTCCTTGATAAGTTCTAGCCATCTCCTTTGCCTCATGTTGATTTTTTTCTAAGTGAAGATATACTTAAAACTTTTGTGATCTATGAACACTTCACATCGCTTTCCCAAAAGATAATGTCTCCATGTTTTGAGTGCATGGACAACAGAGGCTAACTCCAAATCATGAGTAGGATAATTCACTTCATGAGTTTTGAGTTGTCTCGAGGCATAAGCCACAACTTTCCCTTCTTGCATCAAAACTGCACCTAATCCTTGGTGAGACGCATCGCAATAAACTTGGAAATCCTTCTCCAAATATGGCAGACATAAGACTGGTGCTGTCACTAGTCTCTTCTTCAACTCTTGGAAACTAAGTTCACATCCTTCAGTCCAATAAAATTTCTTGTCTTTCTTAAGTAATTACATCATTGGCTTAGCTACCTTTGAAAAAAATTCAATGAATCTTCTATAGTATCCTGCCAAGCCAAGGAAACTACGAACTTCTTTCACTGACTTAGGAGATTCCCACTTAGTTACAGCTGACACTTTTGCGAGATCAACTGCTACACCATCTCCTGACACAATATGTCCAAGAAATCCGACTTCATTCAGCCAGAATTCACACTTGCTGAATTTGGCATATAGCTTATGCTCCCTAAGCTTCTCAAGTATCAATCATAAATGTTCTTCATGATCTTCATTGCTCTTGGAGTAGATCAAAATGTCATTGATGAAAACGACAACAAACTTGTCAAGAAATTCCATGAACACCTTGTTCATCATATTCATGAAGTAGGCTGGTGCATTTTCCATACCTAGTGGTGAAAGCAGTCTTAGGTATGTCTTGTTCCCTTATCTTTAGCTGAAAGTAGCCTGACCGGAGATCAATCTTTGAGAACACACGGACTCCTTCTAACTGATCAAACAAATCATTGATTCGAGGCAACGGATACTTGTTCTTGATAGTCACCTCATTGAGTGAACGGTAATCTATGCATAACCTTTGACTTCTATCTTTCTTTTCAACAAACAAGACTGGTGCTCCCCAAGATGAAGAACTTGGTTGAATAAATCCTTTCTGCAACTGTTCTCCGAGTTCTTTCTTGAGTTCCTTCAACTCATCAACTGACATATTGTATGGTCTCTTTGCTATTGGTCCTGATCCTGGCAGTAAGTCAATCAGAAACTCAACATCTCTATCTGGTGGCATTCCTGGAAATTCCTCCGGAAACACATCCGGATATTCTCTCACAATTAGAACACTGTCTATGCTAACCCCCTTAAGAGAATTTAGCTTACTCCCTTTTGATTCAAAGTTAGACTTGAATCTAATCCATTTCTTATCCGGGGTTGTGAGGGTGACAGTACGGTTGGCACAATCTAGTACTCCTTCATACTTGGTCATCCAATCCATTCCCAAAATAACATCCAATCCTTGGGAATCTAGGATTATCAAACTAACTGG
Source organism: Avena longiglumis (assembly GCA_030063025.1). Lineage (NCBI taxonomy): Eukaryota > Viridiplantae > Streptophyta > Magnoliopsida > Poales > Poaceae > Avena > Avena longiglumis. The sequence goes on from CP125977.1 coordinate 102,133,309, forward strand.
AAACTTATGCTTTCCAAATTCTATTACTAGATCACGACATCCAAGACTTACTATCATATCTCTACCGGTAGAACTTACTTTTATAGGACACCCAATATTTTCAGTTGGAAATCCATTTTCATCAACAAATTCTCTTGATATGAATGAATGCAATGCGCCAGTATCAAAAAGAACAAGTGCTGGAATAGAATTGAGTTTGAACTTACCAGCCACAACATCAGATTCCTCATATATTTCTTCCACATTGATGTGGTTCACTTGCCCCTTTTGTAAGGGATTGGGCTTGTTGGCACCTTCAACTTTCTTTTCTAGGCACTCATTAGCATAGTGCCCCATCTTCTTACACTTGAAGCATTCAACCTGACTGAGATCTTTCTTTACAGGCTGACTTCCACTTCCACTTCCACTGTGGTGGATTTTGTGTCCACTCTTGTGATTCTTATACTTGTCATTATCATGACTATGGTGATGCTTGTTGTCATGATGACGGTTGTGGCTGTGGTGTTTGTTGTACTTTCCATGTTTGTGGAATCCAGAACTCACACTATCATCATGATGGGAACGTTTGTGAGATGATCTCGAGCTGTGTTTATCAAAGTTGTGCTTCCTATTTCTGCCCTCAACCTGTTTCATCTTGTTTTCCAAGATGGTAGCCTTGTCACAAAGTGATTGGTAGGTTGGAACATAGGCAATAGATAGCTACAGGTTCAACTCATCATTTAGTCCTTCGAGGAATTTCTCCTTTCTCTTGGCATCTGTATCAACTTCATTCGGTGCATAACACGCCAGATTGTTGAACTCCTCAATGTACTTAGCCACACTACGGTGACGTTGTTTCAGATTGTGGAATTCCTTTTTCTTCAAATTCATCACTCCGTATGAGATGTGAGCTGTACGGAATCCATCCTCAAAGATAGCCCAAGTGATATCCTCAATGGGAGTGGTGATCTGAAAGTTCTCCCACCAGGTTGCTGTTGGCCCTTCAAGCAGATGTGCTGCAAACCTGACCTTTTCTTCTTCGGTGCAACCAACAGTCACTAAGTCCTTTTTCACCGAACGTAACCAGTCATTGGCTACCATTGGATCAGTGGTTCCCGAAAACTTTGCAGGCCTCAGTCTTAGAAATCTGGTGAGCATGTCAAATCCTGGCGGATTATTATGGTTGTTGTTGTTGTTGTTATTCTGGTTCTGGTTCTGCATGAAAGTCGTTATCATCTGCATCAGTTGAGTTTGTGCTGTCATAACTGTTGCATCTCGGGAGTGACTTTGTTGTTGTTGTTTTGGTTGGGGTTGGCACGTCGAGGAGGCATCTGTGGTTTTAATAAGGATAAGAATGAGATACCCATAGATGCTTAACATGCACAATACATCACATTGAGCAATCACAATAACCAAGCACCAAAATAACATAGAGTTTGAACGACATAAACAACAGGTTTTTGAAAATGCAAACACACCATAGCAAGCCATCCACATGTTGGATGGTCATTGCGACTCAATAATCAAAGTACGATAGATGAAAGATAATCGAGTAGTCTACACTACTCCTCCGCATCAATATCCACATCAACAAGGGTAAGACCTGCACTCTCCATGGCGGTCTTGTACTCATCAACACTAGTGGTCAAGGCCTCAATCTTGGCCCTAAGAGCCCTCTTCTATGAGCGAAGCCTCTCGATCACTCCCTGCTGGTGCTCAAGCTCGAAGTCCTTGGCCTCTAACTCTTCCTTCATCTCCCGGATCTTCTTGTTCCTGTCTTGGACTCTTTTATCCTGACACTTGAACTTCTTGTCCTGGCTTTCAAATTTGGCCTCCATTTCCTTGATGATCTCGTCTTGCTCCGTGAAGAGCTTGTCCTTCTCTCGTAGCTGAACCTAGAGCTCGTCATTGCTAAGCATGACGTTGGTCCTATCAGTATCAAGGTGTCTAATAAGACCCTCTAGGTCCTGAAGGTACAAACGAATTGGCTCCATCGTCTCTCTAGTAGCATCATCGTACTCTATATCCTCACCCTCCTCGTTGCGTCTCCCGAAGGGGTGAAAGTAAAGACCTCTAAGCTCGGTGGAGTGCCTCCCTACCAGGCGTCCAAGTAACTCCTGCATGACTACATCTAAGCCTCTCTCCTTGTCGCCATGCATCATCTTGAAAGTGATGGCCTCCGTGGGTTGCTCTGCCTGGCGTCCCGGCTATGCGACTCTGAAGCCCCATACGTCCTTCCTCTCAAACTTGGTGAGCTGAAGTGTCGTGATTCTAGGAAGTGGAAGGTTGAGCACACTAGTGAGCTCAATGAGACGAGTACCAAAACGAGTTCCCTTGAAATCCTCGGCCGTGCTGATAACAACATTAGGCATCTATTTTTTTACAAGTTAGAGAAAAGTTGGAACCAACACAAGTAGAGAAAATTCACAAGACAAAATATCACAAGCACACCTTTTAGCAAAAAACACACAAGTCATGGCATACACAAATCCATTACAAACACCAAAGGTTCAACATAACTTTAGACAAATTTTTGGAAGTAGAAACGATAAGTGTGGTGGTCCAACTAACGAAGTACGTTACAATTCTCATTCAGTAGACAAAATAGCTATCAGGGCATCCTTAGTGGCCATTTGTCTATCTTGTTCACAAGACTCCCATATTAAGTCTATGATGTCTCCCCTTAGTTGTTGGTTGGTAGTCAATAATTCTTGGGTATGTTTCTTTTCTTCTCTAAGATCATTTTGGGTGTTGAGCATTCTGCACTTGAGTCTATCACCAAGCTCCTTGATGGCATTCCAAGTTGCATTTCTTGCAGAGTCAAAGAATGTTGTGTGAATTTTAGAGTTGGTGACCATGCAGAATCCTGACTCCTTGTGGTTGTCTTCCTTGTTTTTGTACAAGTGAAGTTGCACCCACCAATACTCTTCTCCTTCATCCATCACAGGAAATCCTTTATACACAGCTGCACCATGTATCCCCATGGTAACCATAAGGTTCTTGAGTGCCTTGGGAAATTCAGTCTCACACTCCAAAGTCATGGTCATGAGTGGTCCCTTCCTCACGGCTTCGTTCATGGAGTTCATCTACAAATAGAGATGAGAAAGAAGATTAGAAAAGTTTACGAGAAGAAAATACAAGTGTGGAATTTTCAAAGTGTTGAAATTTTTCCTTAGTGGTTTCTTAGTCTAATCCATTCCTAGGGTCATAATCCTACAGGAAACACAGTGCTCTGATACCATCTGTAAGACCCTCCTTTATAAAGGTAAATTTCCATGTGATTACAATGCTAGTCCCTGGATCATATGCTAGCATCCACAGTTTAAGATGAAGTACACAAAAACAAAGGTCATTATTACATCGTCATTCCAGAGATAACATAGTCTTTTACAACTCCACCATAGGCTAGTACATGAGTTTAACTTAACAATATAAATAAAAGTCTTCATCTTCATGTGCCACATGCAAGCATGTTGAGTGTAGACTCATAACCCTAATACTCATCAGAGTAACCTGCAACATCACAAGTTACAGCCACAGTGGGTCAATACATTGGAATAGTATTGGCAAGTGATACCTTAGTAGAATAATAGTATCTAGCTTCTACATGAATTTGGCTAAGTGTAGCTTAGGCTTGCTTTGCTCAAAATAAGTTTTACCTATCAGTTGAAAACACTAAGTTTTTGTTTGGCAAAAACTCCCAAGGAACCACCAATAGATATTGGTGAACCTTTACCCTTGTTCAACCACAAGTTTTTAACTTAGAAATTGGGATGAGGAGATCCTTGATAGCTTCAGTGTCTTGATGCTCAAATTGTCCATTGCCGGGGACATGGCTAAGTACTTAGATTTTTCCTTCTCGGGAGGTGGTGCACTTAGCCCACAAGACTTGACATTCATCAAGACGAGATCTTTCAGAGGCCTTCCCTTAGACCAAATGGACGCGCTCCAACCTATCACCCTACCACCAACTGTCTAAATGGCTAATTTATTGCAACCTATATGATCAAGGCAGAGCCCATATGCCATGTGGTAGTACTAGAAGCTTCTAAACACTAAGTATCTCAAATCCCTTTGCTCCTGGGTGGCTTTCCACAAGTGTGATACACAAGGTAAGCCATAGATATGGGCCTTGTGTAACCACTCAACACAAACCAACAAACCATTCCACCCAGGTAATTCATTTACTTAGTTGTTTTATTAAGAAAAAACACAAGTCCAAAGACTTAGCAATATTTCCATAACATGAATATATAATCCACCCTTGTTTTCTACAAGCTAGGCTAAGCATGGCATTAGCAAGTATCTTAACTTAGAGAAAATTCTAACAATTCTACAACTACTAGGATTTCCTAAGCATATCATATAGATACTTAGCAAAAATTATCATGCAAGCCCTATGCAAAATATCACTAATGCATAGTCAAAATATTGGAACAAAAATATGAAGAACCACTTGCCTTGGTAGTTGGGGGAGTAACAACAATCCTCACAGTCACAATCACCACTAGCACCAAAATCTACACATAAAATGATAGCACCAAATTCATATTTCAAATAATCAAGCAAAAATATATGAATGCATGCAAATGCGATGTGATGATTTTTTCTAAACTAAACAATACAAGTAAAACGATATTGAACAATAAACTAAACAATTATACACTAAATAAACTTAATTTGGCTTTTAAATCATTTTCCAAATAATTTTTATACACAAAATAGGCCTACAAATGTCTCTGCAAAAATTTCCATTTTAACAAAAGCAATTTACAAATCCAAGCCTATAGATGTGTAGGATTTATTTTTGTGATTCCAATGATATATTATTTGCATTTTTTGGATAAACAGAACAAAAGTTATTGAATTTACAAGTTTAATCATCTAAATAAATCAAATCTGAGTTTTAAATCGAAAACCCTGACACGTGGGCGTATCTGATTAGCTGATACCGCTTTGGTTGGATCGATCATCCAGAGCCGTAGGATTTAAGTGACAATGTGTGGTTCAGATCTAAAGAAAACACTTCGCTAAGTGATCTATTCATGACCAGAAGATCTAGATCTGATGGCAGCTGAGCACGCGACCATTGCCTGGCGGCGCTAGTGACGGCGGCGCGGCGGCGGTGCGCTGCCAGTGGAGTTCTGGCAGCTACAAAGGGGTCTGGGGTTGGCAGAGACGCTTACCAGACTCGCGAGGTCACGCTGATGCTCAACGTCTCGCTGGTGTGGACGGGGGCGTGATGTGTTAGCCGGATGAGCTCGCCGGGGTTGCGGGCGGCTTCGGGTTCTTATGGACGATGATGTTGACGATGTTCTGGATCGCCTTTGCACGAATCAAGGGTATCAGGAGGTGCGCAAGGTCACGGCGAACATAACAGGGTCAAGGAGAATACAAGGGGCGCTCGGAGATTACCGTGATTGCTCGACGGAGTTGAGCGGCGGCTTGGTCGTTTGCGGGAGTGGATGGGGACGACGAACTGGGTCACTAGCAGGCAAACAAAACACATCAGAAGGTGCACAAGGAAATGCTGGTCACGCTCGTTTGAACCATAAGCAAAGGGGCGGTCAGGGCTCACCGGAATCAATCGCTGAAGGTGTTCGGGCAGCGGCGGTTCGAGCTCAATTGCGAGCAGCCTGGTGGCTCTTAGGCAGTGGTGAGTGAGGGGAAATGGTCGTCGAGGGGTGGGGAATAAGTAGCCGGAGTAGGGGCGAGAATCTCGCGGGCAATCAATGCCAATTAAGCACATTTGCGTCAGGGAGGAAACAGCCACGGCGAGCTGGTCTTCTGCGCGAGATTGACGACGCTGAGCTGTCGCTGTGGTGGGGTCCACGAGTCAGTGAGTGGGTGCAGGTGCACGCGGTGAGAAACAGAGAGGGGGAGGGGGTTTCCCGGGTGGGCTAGGTGGGCTAGCTTGCTGGGCTGCGGGTGGGTTGGGCTAGTTAGCTAGTTAGTTTATTTTTTTCTCTTTTCTCCTTTTCTTTTTTCTGTTTTGATTTTCTCGTTTGAATTTGAATGAGTGTTTCAAATCTATTTCAATTTGAATTTCTTCTAGAATTTGTTCTGTATTGCCTGTGTCCAAGGATGAGTAAAACATCTACTTATATTCAAAAATCATTTTGAGTTTGTAATTAAATATAAAACCATGCCCTTATTTAAATATTTTTAATAGGCATATAAATGGTTTTAAATTTGAATTGTTTTGAAAACTTTTCTGTGGCTTTGTATTTACTTCCAAATCAATACTAAACAAATCTTAATCATATTTAGAAAGTAAAATATAAACCTTGCCTCACTTGAATAAGTATTAGGCAAAATATGGTTTCTTATGTTTGAAAATTTATTTGAAAAAGATCAAATGCTTATGAATGCTATGCAAGCTTTACAAATCATGATTTTTGGGATGTTACATTTATATACCTTAGTATTGGTTCCCTTGCGGCCAAGGTGTGAGCTGAGGCTACCTTGTTAAGATTGACCACCTATGCAGTTCCCAAGATGACAGATGGTCATGGTTGGGAGGCCAAACTCATAGGAGAGGTGCCGATACTAGGGCGTTGTCGGGGGATAACCCTCGGTAGGGTCACGAGAGGGGAAACATAGCGCAGCTGGGTTGTCTCCGAGTAACAAAGGAACCAGGCCGGGTAAGAACGGCCGGGTAAGATAAGCATGAGAGCCGAGATACAAACTATCTTGGCCCATATAGTACGAAGTTGTAACCCTTGCAGGTACCAACGAGCTGAGTCGACCGAAAAAGGGCCAAGTCAAGAAGGACATGAGGCACCTTTCCGAGTAAGGTTCAGGAGGGCCCATGGTAAAGCATGGTCAAAAGAGAAGGGCGACGCCAGGTGACGCCCAAAGCATGCGCTTACGTACAAAGTAACAGCGTGACGCCAAAAAGAACAAGAAGCAGCGTACCAGAAGACAGTTAGCTATCAAGCTTTATGGACCAGGCCTCTGGGCTTAGGGAAAGCCCATGACCCGGCCCATATTGTAGGGACCTAGATCCAAACAGTAAACCCTAGAAACCAAAGGGGTATAAGCTAGCTAGCACTGCCTATATAAGGGAGGGCATAGCAGTAGCAGAGGGAGGTTGGACCAAGTAGGGAACTAGTGTGGAGAACTCAAGCCTAAACAGCTCAAGGAGCACTTGTAATCTTTGGGATATCAATCAAATCACCAAGTCTGGAGAGTTATACTTGTTCTTCGTGCATGGCTCGACCGTGTACTCCCTCCCCGGTGACACAAAGCACCCATTCGGCCCCCAACTTAAGCCTACCCATGGCATCTGCCGTGCCACCACCACGACAGTTGGCGCCCACCGTGGGGCAGAAGCAGGTGCTTGATGGAGTCTTCATCCGGACGGGCAACATCATCGCCAAGACTGGCGAGCGCGTCTACTCCGGCCTCATCCAAAGGTTTGGAGCGCTCAACTTCGTCAGCGACAACACGGGCTGCTTTGGGACCAAGCCGTTCCCTAGGGGCGGTCGCTTCATCAGGTTCGGCGAGCACCAGGTCTACGTCGCGGTGCGCGTGGAGAGCGCATACCCAGAACACGTTGTCCTGGCGCGCGGATCCACCAACGGTTCCTGTCACTGGGAAATCTCGTCAACTTGTCTCCATGGAGGTAATGATGACAGCCCCAAACCCCACAACTCCTCTAGTAGTTCCAGTAGTGAATGAGAACACAGAGGGAGGAAACCATGAGGAAACGCCAAGGGCCGCGAGAATAGCAAAGGCGCCGCTGGAAAAACCAGAGAACATAGTGGCACAAGCAACTGACCCGACGCGTGTGTAGGCCGAGTTGGAGGAAGCCAGGATAAAAGTCCTGGAGAAAGCCAAAGAGCTGGCACATCTACAGCAGGATGTGGATATCACTATCCGAGAGCTTAACTCGGCAAACCGAGTCAAGGGCGCAAAGACCCGGCTTGATGCAACGAGATTGAGAGGAAGAAACCTCAACGAAGAGCTGGAAGATGCGACATCGAAGATAACACCAGAGAACAGCAATGAGACGGCCATGCGTCCAATGTACAACACTGTAGCAGCTAATCTGCGAGCAGCAGAGGCAGCAATGGGAGAATTACCCCACTTGGAGGGGGAAGCAAAGAAAATGCAGCAGGAACGAGTCAATGAGTTAGTGAAAGCAGCCAACACGTTGAATGAGGCATATTACAGGGCAAATCCGGGTATAGCAGGGAGGTCACGGCTAGTTCACTCGGCGACTCCTATCCCGGCAAGATCGGCTGGGCACACGGCATCCTCACCCGGAGCGGCGCCCAGGACGAGAAAAGAAAAAAGTGTGGATTTTGGAAGAAATAAGTAGATGGTCGCTTATGATCCAACAGTGATTCGAGGAAACCCGGCGCATGCGCAAGGGGCAAAAAGAAATAATCCTTGAGAAAATGAAAACCAGGAAAAAATTGGACAGAGAAATGACGACGGAGGGCAAAATTTTGCGCATCATGCTAGGCACGGAACTCACTCGGCGGGAAGAGGAAATCCAGCTCTGAATAATGCACCAACTCAGCCGGAAAGAAGACAACAAAGTGCGGTAAAAGCAGCTCAACAACCTGTAGACCCCAACATGAATAAGTATAATGATGGTTACTCGGCCATGGTAAATGACGAGTATGAACTGCCGGATCATGCATATCAAGCAATGGGAGCAACATACGGAGGTAGGAACCTTCAGCCGGATGATGCAAGGCTGAAGCTTGACTGCATAAAAATGGCAGAGATAATCGAATCACAAGGTCCGCAGGGTCCACCGTGCTTTGGCCCAAGGATCATGAAGGAGCCACCGGTGCCAAATTTCCAGCTGGCCAGAGGGACAAAAACGTATGATGGGAGCACAAAGCCAGAGGACTGTCTCATAGATTATAGAACCGTTGTGAAGATCACGTAGGGAAACTTGATATGGGCACTATGTTACGTGCCGCAGATGCTGGAAGGACCAGCTCGGGTATGGTTGAACAATTTGCCACCCGGAAGCATCAACAGTTGGATTGATTTTCATGACGCTTTCGTGAGCAATTTCACAAGCACTTACAAGAGGCCGAATCACCCACAACAACTAGCCATGTGCAAGCAAAGACCGAATGAGACAGACAGGAAATTCCTCACAAGGTGGTGTACGATGCGTAACTCTTGTGAAGGGGTAATCGAGTCACAAGCAATCGCATGGTTTGAACAAGGATGTAGACATGGAAGCGTGTTGTGGCAAAGGTTACAAAGAGATATGCCGGCAAGCCTGGAAGAGATGATAAGAATCGACGACTCATATGCGTTAGGAGATCCGACTCAGCCGCTTCTCATGTCGGCAAACGGGATGACTAAGACTCAGATCTATAACGCCGCCGGGTAGCAAAGGCGCCAGGAAAGATCTGAATACAGAAGCAAGAGAAGAGACGAGAGGCCGGATTATAGGTATGGTTCGACTCAAGTTGCGGCCATGAGTCAGGATCATCCGGATGGTAGAAGCAGTCAGCGTCAAAGGACGAATGGACAGCGGCAATGGGTGCCAAAGAATGATGGAAAAAGGCCGTACAATCAGAGGAAGCAGTATCAGGACCGACAAAAATACACCTATGAGATGATGCTGGATCAGCCGTGTAAGTTTCACACGCCTAGTCCGAGTAAGCCGGCAAATCATACAACAAGACAATGCACTTGGTTTCAGAAGGGAGACAGAGTGGACTCGCCGAATAAGCAACTTCCACCACCTCCCCCTCCACCACTTACAGGAGGAAATGCTCAAGCGGTAGGAGCAGATAATAGATATGAAAACAGGCAGCCGAGGTATCAGAATCAAGAAAGAAGAGAAGCTGTGCACCAGGTGCACAATACAAGAGAGGACGATGCTCATGTCGGCCATGGAACCAGAAATGAGTATAGAGAACACCACCAGAGCTATGTTGTCTTTGTCACAGAGCCAAATGACAAGAAGAGCCAGCAGCGGCGAATGATGGAAGTGAATGCCACGATGCTGACAATTCCCAAGTACATGCATTGGTCTGAGCAAGAGATAACTTGGAGTATAAAAGATCACCCAAAGATTATGCCAACCCCTGGAGGATACGCTCTGGTTTTGGATCCAACATTCATGGGCCCAGATATCAATGTGAAGTTTTCAAAAGTGTTGATTGACGGTGGCAGTAGCATCAACATCATGTATAAGGATACAATGCTCAAATTAGGCATTACCATGAACATGCTGGAGCCGACTAAGACCACTTTCCACGGTATTGTGCCGGGATTGTCCTGTGAGCTAATTGGCAAGATCTGGGTTGACGTCTTATTCGGCAACAGAGAAAATTGTCGCACTGAGGCTATAGAGTTCGAGGTGGTAGATCTGGTCAGCTCATATCACGCCTTACTCGGCAGGCCGGCTATGGCAAGATTCATGGCTACTACCCATATGGATTACTTAAAGAAGAAGCTGCCAAGCCCATGTGGGGTGATCATAGTGGAAGGATATTACAAAAGATCTATTGCTTGTGCCTCAGCCGGATCTTCACTGGCCGAGTCTCTTGTCATAGCACAAGAGAAAAGTCAGATGCTGGAAGTGGCAGCATTGGCCAAAGCAGCGCAAATGTCCATGCCGGCACTCACCAACCCGCATGGCAGTGTGTCATTTCAAGCTACCAAGGAAACCAAGAAGGTGCAGGTGGATGGGACTTTCCTAGAGCGCACAGTCACCATTGGGGCTGGCCTTACGGACAAATAGGAAAGCGAGCTCACCAGCTTCCTCCGTGAGAATCGGGATATCTTTGCATGGTCTACTCAAGATCTGCAAGGAGTTCCGAGGGAGCTAGCTGAGCACTCTCTTCATGTAAGTCCAGATGCAAAGCCGGTGAAGCAACCCCTCCGCCTCTTCGCCGAAGATAGGAGGAAAGTAATAGCTGCCGAGATTGCAAGACTCTTAGCTGCTGGATTCATCATGGAAGTACTGCACCCGGACTGGTTATCAAATCCAGTCTTGGTCGAGAAGAAGAAAGATGACCCGAACGTGGCAGTGGTATGGCGCATGTGTATTGATTATACGAACCTTAATAAGGCGTGTCCAAAAGATCCATTTCCTCTACCTCGGATCGATCAAGTCATAGATTCTACTGCTGGGTGTGAGTTTTTGTCGTTTGTGGATGCGTATTCAGGATTCCATCAGATTCCACTGAATCCAACTGATCAAATAAAATCAGCTTTTATCACCCCGTACGGGGCTTATTGCTATTGCACCATGCCATTCGGATTGAGAAATGCAGGCGCAACATATCAAAGATGCATGCAAAAATGCTTGAAAGATCAATTGGACAAAAATGTTCAAGTATACGTCGATGACGTGGTAATAAAAACCAAACGAAGTCATACTCTAATTGAGGACTTGCGTCAAACATTTGCAAACTTGAGAAGATTCCGGATGAAGCTTAACCCGAAAAAATGTACATTTGGTGTCCCGGCTGGCAAGTTACTCGGATTCCTTGTATCCAGCCAAAGAATCGAGGCTAACCCGACAAAGATCAGGGCCATCAAAATAATGGAATTGCCAAAAACCCTTAATGATGTCCAGAAGTTTACTGGATGCCTGGCCTCATTGAGAAGGTTTGTTAGTCGATTAGGCGAAAAAGCCCTACCACTATATCAGCTGATGAAGAAATCAGAAAAATTCACATGGACACAGCAAGCTGATAGCGCTTTCCATGAATTAAATAAAATGTTGGCAACAGCACCAATATTAGCGTCACCACTATCCAAGGAGCCAATGTTGCTCTATGTCGCCGCAACCAACAGAGTTGTAAGTGAAGTGATAGTGGTTGAACGTGAAGAAGGGGGCAAATCATTCCAAAGACCAGTGTACTATTTGAGCGAAGTGCTCTCTATCTCAAAACAGAATTACCCGCATTATCAGAAGATGACATATGGGGTATATATGGCAGCAAAGAAGCTGAAACATTATTTTCAAGAGCACCCAATCCGAGTAATATGCGAGGAACCTATCTCGGATATATTGGTCAGCAAAGATGCCAGCGGCCGAGTCGCCAAGTGGGCCATAGAATTGGCACCATACACTCTACAATATGATAGGCGAGATGCAATAAAATCTCAAGACGTTGCATATTTCTTTGTATAATGGATGGAAATGTAGTACGAACCACCACTGCCAGATCCGAATTACTGGAAAATGCATTTTGACGGGTCCAAGACGAAAATGGGTCTAGGCGCCGGGATAGTGCTCACATCTCCAAAAAAGGGATCGACAGAGGTATGTGTTGCAGATTCATTTTGCTGCTTCCAATAATGTTGCCGAGTATGAAGCACTTGTCCATGGCATTAAAGTAGCCAAAGAAATTGGTATCAAAAGGATCATGTGTTTTGGCGATTCGTATTTGGTGATTCAGCAAGTGTCTGGACATTGGGATGCGCTGGATGCAAACATGGCATTATATCGTTTCCACGTGCAACATATTTCGGGATATTTTGACGGTTGTGAATTTCATCACATCCCTAGAGCAGAAAATGAGGCAGCGGATGTATTATCCAAACTAGGATCATCTAGACAAGCAATACCACCAGGGGTAGCGTTGGAGCATCTAAGGAAGCCATCGATCAATCCATCACCAGAGTCTGAATCAATCAGGTTCATCCCGGCGAGTCAGGAATCAGAGGCAGTACCAATGGACATCGACTTAGGGGTAGGTTCGAGTCACTCGGGGACTGGTCCGTTCAATTCAGGGGTCGCCGAATCACACTCGGGGACTCCTCAGGTTATGTCGGCAGAGCATAGTCAGCGGAACCAATGGACGTCGATGTTGAAGCAGACCCGAAACCACTAATACCAACATGGGCACAACCAATATTTAGTTATTTGAAAGATGGAACCTTGCCGAGTGATGAAACATTGGCAAGGAAAACAACACGAAGGGCAAAAGCATACACTATACTCAACAAGGAACTCTACAAGCGAAGTGTGACAAGTGTACTGCAGCGTTGTATCAGCTCAGAGAAAGGCCAGGAGATCTTGTTGGATATCCATCAAGGAGAGTGCAGGCATCATGCGTCATCAAGAGCATTGGTAGCCAAGGCATTCCGACATGGATTCTATTGGCCAAGCGCATTGGCACAGGCGCAAGAGTTAGTTGGAAGATGCAGTGGTTGTCAACACTATGCATCCAAGTCGCATTTACTAGCGTCTGAATTGAAGACTATACCAATCACTTGGCCTTTTGCAGTATGGTGCCTAGACATGGTAGGACAATTCAAACCAGCAAGGGGAGGCATGACTCATATCTTGGTCATGATTGACAAGTTCACCAAGTGGATAGAAGTGAAGCTAATCAAGAAATTGGATGGTAAAACAGCTGTTACATTCTTGAGGGATATAATCCTCAGATACGGTTACCCACACAGTGTGATCACTGACAATGGCACGAACTTTGCTGAAGGAGATTTTGCTCGCTTTTGTGGGAAACACCGAATAAGACTTGATGTAGCATCAGTCGCCCATCCAGAATCAAATGGACAAGTTGAACGGGCAAATGGCTTAGTTCTGTCCGGGATAAAACCCCGCTTAATGGAACCACTCCAGAGATCACCTGGTTGTTGGATAGAGGAACTACCCTCAGTACTGTGGAGCCTAAGAACAACTCCGAATCGCTCAACTGGTTATACGCCATTTTTTCTTGTGTATGGGGCTGAAGAAGTTTTGCCTGCCGACATAGAATATGACTCACCAAGGATAAGGCAGTACTCGGAAGCCGAGGTAAAAGATGCCCGAGAAGATGGAGTAGACTTACTCAAAGAAGCAAGGGAACTGGCATTCTCTAGATCCGCTATATATCAACAAAATCTCCGACGCTACCATAGCCGGAAAGTGCAACCTCGTGTTTTTCGAGAAGGAGATATGGTGCTAAGGCTGGTGCAGCGAACAGCGGGAATGCATAAATTATCACCTCCATGGGAAGGTCCATTCATTGTAAGCAAAGCATTGCACAACGATTCCTACTATCTCATAGACGCTCGAGAAGCGCAAAAGAACAAGGCGGACAGGTCAGGAGATGAAACCAAAAGGCCATGGAATGTGGCATTGCTTCATCCCTTCTATACTTAGGAGAAGCGGTGCATGTATCACTCGAACTCTCATATGTCGGACGTGTTTGCCGGCTATGTTCTAATAATAAAACGGTATGATTCGAAAAAACTGACTCGGGGACTACCCCTTAGGCTTTCCATTTCAATTATTTTACGTCAGCTGGCGTGATACCCGGAGTTTATCTCGGAACAAGTAGTGTTTACTCGGAATAAATCAACTGTTCGACTATGCTGTTGTCCGAAAACACGGCTTCATGGCAAGCAAGAGAAAAAGATCTAAGATGGGTAAACATGAACGCCGGATAAGTACAAGGGAGAAACACGAGTCGGCTTTAGTTTTTTCCTAACTCTCTGCGGGTTGTGTTATACTATGTGTCAAGTAATCTCGGCCAAGTTATCCAAGTTTCATACCCGCTAACTATATCCTTCGTACTTTGAGATCCTAATGTCGAACACCGAAAAAGGTAGACAAGGGCCAGAGGCAAGGAAAGGTGACACGGCAAAATGAAACTCGGGGACTTGCCCTTGAATGATTCGCACTTAGAGCATAACGCAAATATATAAAGCCTATCAAAAGGCACGTAGTCAAACTTCAAGTGCAATGTATGTTACATCTGTACCCGGCATACCGGGGATCTAATAAAAGTTCAAGTATTTGTTGGCCTAAGGAGCAGAAGAACTCGGAGGAGCACTCTCGGAGCCAGGAGTAGTGCTTGGAGCATCGGCCGGGTGAGGGGCATATGTGGTTGGGTCATCTTGATCATCTGACTCGGTTTCTTCGCTATCGCCACCCTCTTCATCAGCAACTTCGACGAGCGGGTCGCCAAGGTCGAGGAAGCTAGGCCCTTCACACCAAGCGTGCACCATTGTGTACTCGATCATGGCATAAGCTCGCTCCTGGCGCTTCTTGATCAGCTCCGGGTCATTCAGCCATTTGCCATCTCCCCTTATGCGAGCAAGAACATCAAGGTTGATGTCCTCATACCATGAAAGCACGAAGGAGAGAGGCTTATCTGCTGCAGCTCGGTCGGCCGACTCACGCCATTAATCCAGCCGGTCTTCAGTAAGGAGCAGTCTCTCGGCCAGTGGCTCGATGAGTTCGGGTGGGTCTTCATCCGGCCAGAGCATGCGAAATGCATGGATAGCTGACTTGAGCAAGTCCACACCGCAAGACCTGAGGGTCTTGACCCGTTCAGACACCGCTGCAAGGAGCTCCTCCATGGACACCTCGCCATCAGCGGCAGCACCAGCTTCGGCTCTCACTTT
The DNA here is from genome assembly GCA_030063025.1 of Avena longiglumis. Lineage (NCBI taxonomy): Eukaryota > Viridiplantae > Streptophyta > Magnoliopsida > Poales > Poaceae > Avena > Avena longiglumis. Next base: position 102,148,642 of record CP125977.1, read on the forward strand.
CTTCATGGCTCGGATGGCAAACATGTTGGCCTCAGGAAAATTCTCTGTAAGCAAAAAGATAAAGTTAGCAAATAACAAGGGCAGATGGAAGAAGTCCAGAAGGACTTGGACAATGCGTAAAGAGTAAGAACTCACTACCGGAAAAGAAGTTGATGGCGGCGAGTTTCTTATGCCAAGTCTTGGTCTTGGCTTCAAGGGCATCCAAGTTAAGGTTTGTCGACTCGACCGATGATTCGGCCTCGTCGAGAAGCTTCTTGGTCTTCTCGGTGCTGGCGGCCTGTTGCTCGTTCTTCTCGGCAAGCTCCTCCCTTAGCCCCTTCACCTCGGCCAAGTGCTTCTGCTCTGTTTCGGCCATCAGTTTCTTCAGCCGAGTCACCTCATCGCGCTCCTTCTGGAGTTCGGCTTGGTGCTTCTCTGCTTATTCAGAACAAACATTTGTTAGTACCAATAGAAAATTTCAACTATTGGCTTAGGGAGGCAAGAAATTTACTCTCGGCCTCGCTGATATGCAAGTGAAGATCGTTGATGGCAGACTGAGCAGTGGTTGTGGCACAAGAGTGAGAGGAAAAATGATAAGATGAACCAAGGAAAATTACACCAAAAACAAGAGAGGAAGAGCAAAAGATATTACCTTGGCCGTAGGTCTCAGTCTGTAGCTTCTCATACGCAAGTTCGAGCTTGCGATGCGCCAGGACGAGAGCTTGATGCACCTTGGTGCGCTCGTTATGCATGAGCTAATCAAAAGAAGACAGACAATAATGAAGAGTCAAGTCAGGCGACCTGCCGAATAAAAAGGCTTAAGAGTTTACAGCCGAGTAAGTTCTTTACTCGGCAGTAACCTCGAGGGCTAGGGATTGAAGCTCTATCATAAGTTTGGCACAAAGGAATCAAAGAGATTAAGAGCTTACAGCCGAGTAAGTTTCTTACTCGGCAGTAACCTCAAGGGCTAGGGATCGAACTTCTAACATACAGTCTTGGAGTAAAGGATTTAAAGGCTAAGTGCCTACTAAAGAACTTACAGCCGAGTAAGTTTCTTACTCGATTGTAACCTCGGGGACTAGGTGGTATGTATAAAAGAAATACTCAATAACACAAAAGAGTAAGAAGTTAATTTACCTTGTTCACTTTGTCGGAGCGGGCCATCCGAGCAATGGCCTGCTGGGTCATGTCGGAGACGGCCTTGGGGCCCAACTTTAGCTTCTTGCCGGCATGGGTGCTGACCTCCTGCTCGCCTGCTGCATTCCATGCCACGGCGTAAGGCTCAGCCGAACCAAGGCTCTTGCCACTAAGCGTTCGAGTAAGAACTCGACCCGTTTTTAGGGCGGTTCCCACAGTGGCACGGGTCGCAGCGGCAGAGGTATGGAGGGTAACAGCCCTAGAGTCCTCACCTGACCCGGCAGCCGCAGATTCGTCCCCCTTACCCATTGAAGCGAGTTTTTTCACCGACGTCGGAGGCCGAATCTGAGGAGCAGAACCCGGAGCGTAGACTAGAGTTGTTTGCTTGGAAGATGTGGATTTGCCGGATGAGGGGTGAGTAGAGACAGAAGCCTTAGGCTGGATCTGGCCCTTTGACAGAATTAGAGAGCGAGCAGAAGGATTTGGAGAAGAACGTGGAGCTTCCTGACTGGGCTCAGCAGTTTTTCTAGATCCAAGATCAGGAAGTTGTTCATTCACATCAGCTTGAGGGATGATGCCAGAGCAATTGGTGGCAGAGAGTTTCTCGGCGCCAGACTTGTGGGAACCAAGATCAGGAAGTTTTTCCTGGCCAGCGCCAGGGGCGCTAGCCGAATGACCCACTGGGTCTGACTGACACTGAGAAGCGTGAACCTCAACAGTGCGAGCCTCAACCTGGACGGGACTCGGCGCCGCCGAGTTAGCTGGAGGAGGTGCAGGCCTAAGCGGCGAGGCAATGCTAGAAGCAGCCTGATTCGCCGTCAAAGGTGCAACACTTAAAACAACAAGACATATATAAGAGAACAGGAGTGATGAAAAAGAAAAGAACAGAGAAGGCAAAGTGCAAAAACTTACCCGGTGACAACCCGGTTACGGGTGTCGTGGGAATGGTCACGGCAGATGCTGCAATTAGCAGCGAGTAGTAGAACGAGGGCAAGGCGGCCATCTCATGCGAGATGAGGCAAAGACACGGGTTTTACCCAGGTTCGGCCCGAGGTAAAGACCTACTCGCTAGATTGTATTATGGAGGTGGTACAATGGGCGAGCTCGGAGGCTAGGCGAGTCGCTAGGAGTATGATGGAACGATCTCTACTCGCCTCTGAGGGGTTTATATAGGCTCACCTCCCCTAGGGTTTACATATCTCAACCGATCAGTTTAAGCTTCGGTACTCGTTTAACCTAATCCGACTGGGCCTATCTACTCGCCTGGGCCTTCAGCTTCCAATCGCTTGGTTCCTCTCTAGGCTTCAATCCAGTCGCCGTCTTGCAGTCCCACTCGCCAGTTCTTGGGCCAGTCGGAAACGTCCTATTGGGTATACCCCTGTAGGAATATCCCCATCAGTAGTCCCCGAGGCCGCCGTCGATTAGGCGTGGGTGGCTGCTGGCAGTCAGAGCATGCGGCTGCTGAGTAGACATCCAGTCGAATCGGCGGCGGGCTCCTGTATGAATGATGGGGATACGCCACCGGGTATACTCGGGACGCTCGACCGCCCAAGGGTCAAGGAGTGGGCCTGCAGAACGGCGAGTGGATCAAGCCCAAGAAGGTATCGGGCGATCGAAGTTGAAGGCCAGGCGGTAGATAGGCCCAGTCGGTCTAGGTTAAACGATTGCAAGTCAGAATCAATCGGTTGAGATATGTAAACCCTAGGGAGGTGAGCCTATATAAACCTCCCTATGGGGTGAGTAGAGACACGCCCTCAGACACCAAGCAACTCGCCGCCTAGCCGAGTTCGCCCATTGTAAACACACCTATAATACAATCTAGCAGAGTAGGTCTTTACCTCCGGGGCGAACCTGTAAAACCCCGTGTCTCCGCCTCATCTAGCACCGCATGGCTGGCCACCTTGCCCTCGTTTCTACTACCACGCCGATTGCAGATCCGCTGGTCATTCCAACGATAGTGGCGCCCACCGGGGCCTGGCCGGTCTGGCCGGTGTTCGCGGCGAGATCCAATCTGCCCATCAACAGACGGTCGCCACCGGCCGTATGATAGCGATCGGCGAGATGCTCCGGATCTTGCCGAGCAGCTACCCCCGGGCGCGACCGTCACGCACAGCGTAATCCTGCCAATCGGCACGATCAGCCTCTTCGTCGGCCTCACCGACGTCATCACCTCGGAGGACTCGGCTCGCATCCGCGAGTCGCCACCACGCGATCGGCTCTCTGAGAGCCAGGTCCGCACGATCCACCGCCTCGCCTCTGAGTACAACTCGGCCCACAGCAACGTGGCCGGGAACTCAGCGGCCGCAGAAGATGCGACCTTCACCGACGACGCCGACTCAGCGACCCCGGCGTCACTCGCCGGATCCATCACCGCGGCCTCATCCGCGGGCTCCATCGTCCAGGTCTCCAACACGGGAGATTTCGAGGACCCCTCCATCCTCGGGATCTTCGAATTCGACTCCGGGTCGGAAAACTCCGCCGACCTCCACGACGGAACCAGTCGCCATGCCGCGACCTACATGGCCACCGGCACCGATCCGCCGGAGGACCCTTTCTCCACCCCGATCCCTCCTAACGCCACGGCGACGGAGGTCGAGGAACTCCGCCTGAAATTGGCGGAGGCAGTACGCAAAGAGCAGGCCGAGCGCGAAAAATTTCGCCTCGAGCAGGTGACAGCGCAGGAACTGTCACGCTACCACCAGCGGATCAGGTCACGCCGAACCCCACCGCTCAGGGCGCCACGAACTTCGACGACGCAACGACCGGCTCAAGATAGCCGAGCGATCTGCGAGAACGCGCCACCGAGGAAGCGCCTGCCCCGCCAGATCGACGGCGATGGGTGCCCCACCACCACCCAACCGCACCTCCTGTGGACCAGCCGCGGATAGTCGTCTCCTCACGGGAGCGAGACGCGAACGGCCTCCCACTGTTCTCCACCCCGATGGACAACCTCGTGGCAGGCCGAGCAGCAGCCGACAGCATCACGGCCACCGGTGACGGCGCCTTACAAATCCAGTACGTCAGGGCCCTGCTCGCAAAGGCCGTGGAGCAGCAAAGAGCGGGCGCCGACTCGCAAGGGCGAGTATACTCGCGCTCCTCAGGAAGCAGGGCGGCCTCAAGCGGCCGCCCAGCGGCGGCAAACACCCTCAATTGCCCGCCACCAGAGCCACTGCAGCTCCAACGCCGACCCGCGAACGCGGCACTCTCCACCAACGATCCCAGGCCGGCGACCAACTTCGTCGCCGCTAACGGAGAACCCATCGACGCCCGCACTCACATCATCAACAACCAAAACTGGCGCGCACGCCAGCCCGACGACTTGCGGCACACCCTAACTACTCGCCGCGATGGCGAGCCTATGGGGTCGCTCAGTCGACTAGGGCCTAAGTGCTTCGGACCAATGATCCGAGGCGAAAAGTACCCGCCAAACTTCAAGGCGCCAAAGGAGATAGAAAAATACGACTCCTCATACGACCCCGCTCGACACATACCTCATGGCAATGGGGATCGCGGGTCACTCGACCTACTACGCCTGCTACCTCCCACCGATGATGGAGGGACGCAGGCAATGGATCAACACGCTCCCCGTGACAGATCGACTCACGGGAGGAAATGCGAGACGCCGCCAGCACTTCGAGTGCTCCTACACCCGCGCCACCACCATCGAGGACCTGGAACGATGCGTCCAGGGACCTCGCGAGTCGACTCGCAACTGGTTCCAATGGTGGCAAGAGCTCTGGTACAACGCGGTCGGCATCCACCCGGACACCGCGATCCATTGCTTCAAGACCTCGTGTCGCTACGAGCCTCTAGTCGCCAAGCTCAAGCGACACGCCCGCACACTCGACAACATCCCCGACCTCCTCGAGATCGCCAAACGGTACGCCGAGGAGGACCCCAACCAAGAAATCGACGACGAGTCAGGAGGGCAACGCCGCACCGGCGGCAACGACGGCGGACGCCGAACCGACCTACGCTATAGCGGCACCCGCCTCACAGGCAAGCACCGCAACGACGGGCGAGTCGACTTCGTCGCCAACGCTGGGCACGCACAACGCGAGCCCAAGAGCTACCGACGTGACGGAGGACAACGACGCGATGGCGGCAACTACAAGAACAAGCCAAGGTTCGATGCCGCGGCCCTCCTTAACCAACCATGTGCGTTTCACAGCAGGGAAGGAAAGCCCGCCACGCACACCACCGCTGACTGCCACACCCTCAGGGAAATCGAGAAGGCACGGCACGCGCGGGAGGACCCCGACAACGACCCGCCAAATGGCGGAAAATTCGCAAAGTAGCCGGCTCGCTCCACACCTTCACAGGCTTCAACACGAAGCGCGAGAAGAAGGTCATCGCCCGCGCCGTCGCCGTCAACGCGGTGGCCCAAACAGACGTCCCCCAGTTCCTCAACTGGTCGGAACAGCCCATCACCTAGAGCCGGCAAGACCACTCGCCACGCATCGAGTACCCAGGACGGGTCGCCTTGGTGGTCAAACCCAAGGTTGGCGACTACTGGCTCCCCAAGACACTGATGGACGGCGGCAGCTCCATCAACATCCTCTACCTCGACACCTTCAGGCGGTTACGACTCCCGCAGTCGATGATCGAGACAACCCACACCACGTTCCACGGCATCGTCCCCGGTCGGAAGGCGTACCCGATCGGCAAAGTCACGCTACCCGTCACCTTCGTACTTCGCAAACTTCCGCACCGGCGGATCGTCTTCGAGCTGGTGCCCTTCGACAGCCCTTACCACCGCCTGGGCGCCAGCATTCGCCAAATTCATGGCAGCGCCATTACGCCGCATAACGCGATGAAGCTCCGGGCGTGCGGGCGTGGCGTCATCACCATCAACGGCGACCGACATGGCCGAATGCGAGGCCAAAGGAGCCGAACTCGCCGACGCCGTCATCGCGGCGAAGCTAATCACGCCGACGAGCTTGCCAACACGCGAGCGGGTCAACAATGACGACCCCACAATACTCAAGAAGCCCAACTCGGAGGGCACAAACACCTCAACCTTTGAGGCCACGACGACACCCGCACGTCGAGCTGGTCCCAGCGACCAGACGGTGACGATCGGGACAGGCATGAGCCCAGCATAGGAAGGCGCGCTCATCGAGTTCCTTCGTGAGAATAGGGACATCTTCGCATGGAAACGCTCCGACATGCCTGGTGTCCCTAGGGAGCTCGCTGAGCACAAACTAAACGCCGACCCCAAAGTGCGACCCGTCAAGCAGTCGCTACGGCCCTTCAATGAAGAACGCCGTCGAGCAATCGCCGAGGAAGTGCAGCGCCTGCTCGCTGCCGGCTTCATCCGGCCAATAAAATACTCCAAGTGGCTGGAAAACCCAGTCCTGGTCGAGAAGAAAAACGGGACCTGGAGAATGTGTATCAACTACACAAACCTGAACAGCGCCTGCCCAAAGGAGCAGTTCGTCCTCCCGCGGATCGATCAGATAATCGATTCAACCGCGGGTTCAGAGTCGCTATGTTTCCTCGACGCCTACTCCGGTTACAACCAGATCAAAATGGCTGTCGAGGATGAGGAGAAGACGGCGTTCATCACGCCATTCGGAGCCTTCTGCTACACCGCCATGACCTTCGGCCTCAAGAACGCCGGGGCAACCTACCAGCGGTGCATGCAAGAATGCCTCGCAAGCCAAATTGGCCGCAACATCCACGTCTACATCGACGACGTGGTCGTGAAATCCGCTCGCCAAGGCGACCTACTCGCCGACCTAGCGGAGACCTTCGCCAATCTGGAGGTACAAGATAAAGCTCAATCCAGCAAGTGCACCTTCGTATACCCGCGGGCAACTATCGGGTACGCTCTCCAAACGAGGGATCGAGGCAAACCCAACGAAGATCGACACGATCGCCGGCTCGGCAAACTCGAGTGCTCGCGCTGACGCCGGGCGTGTAGCGGCTCTCAGTCGCTTCATCCCCCGCGTGGGCGAAAAGGCGATGCCCCTATACCGCATGATGCGCAAGAACCCCACCTTCCAGTGGGACAAGGAGGCGGACGACGCGCTCCGCGACCTTAAAAAGGTGCTACTCGCTGCACCACTACTCGCCGCACCCGCTAACAAAGAGCCCATGCTGGTTTACGTCGCGGCGTCCGAGCGCGTCGTCAGTGCCGTAATGGTTGTCGAACGACCAGAGGAAGGAAAGGAGCGCCCGGTCCAGCGGCCGGTGTACTACATCAGCGAGGTTCTCACCGAGTCGCCAATGATACCCAGTATCAAAAGCTGGTATACGCGGTCTTCAGGCTCAGGCGCCAAGACTACTTCCAGGAGCACCCGATCACGGTCGTCTCCTCATCACCACTACAAGACATCATCCGCAATCGCGAGGCGACCGGGCGGGTCGCCAAGTGGGCCGTCGAGATCAGCGTGCACAACATTAAATACGAGCCACGAAGGGCGATTAAGTCGCAGGCTCGCATTCATCGCCGACCGAAGAGGCCCAAGAGCCGAGAAGCCGCCTACCCACCATCGAGCCTGCACTTGACGGGTCCAAGAACGGACGGGCGCAGAGCGGGATAGTGCCGACTTCACCAAAGGCGACAAGCTCCGCTACATACTCCGCCTCAATTCACGCCCGCACCAACAACATGGCTGAGTACGAGGCCCTACTCCACGGCATGCGAGCCGCAGGAGATGAGCGCCAATCGCTTTCTTGATGCTACGGAGACTCCGACCTCGCGGGACAAGTCACGGCACCGCGACGCCGCCTCCCCACCATGGTGGCGTACGCCAAGAGGTGGATAAATTGGGCGCCACTTCACGTTACTCACGAGTGGATCGACAGGAAAACGAGGAGGCCGACGCCTCTCTCGAATCGGTCGGCTGGACTCGCACCACCCGCCGCGTGTTCTCGACACAATCTCCAAACCATCGCCTCTCCCCGAGGGAGATCGACATCGAGTCCCACTCCAACCAGAGGCAACCTTGGTCGCACTCAACGAGCAGACGACCGACCAAGCCCTACATCGCCACCGAAACCGCACCTGCCAGACGCAGACAAGCGCCGAATGATTGCTCGCCGATGCAAGTCCTACACCATCATCGACGGCGAGCTACACAAGCGCAGCGTCACCGGCGTCTTCCAACGTTGCGCCCAACCAATCAAGGACGCAAAATCCTCCACGACATCCACTCAGCGATCGCGCCACCACGCCGCCGCCGCTCCTGGTCGCCAAGGCTATGCGACACGGCTTCTACTGGCCCACCACACGCCGACGCCGACATCGCCCAGCGGCGCGCCGCGAATACGCCAATCAGACGCACGTACCGAGCTCGGCGCTCAAAACAATCCCCATCACCTGGCCATTCGCTGTGTGGGGCATGGACATGGTAGGCCCCTTCAAGAAGGCCCCCTCTGGCTACACCCACTTGCTAGTCGCCGTCGACAAATTCACGAAGTGGGTAGAGGCCAAGCCAGTCCGGAAATGCGACGGGAAGACCGCCACTAAGTTCCTACGTGAGCTCATATACCGCTACGGGTTCCCCAATAGCATCATCACGGACAACGGCACAAACTTCTCCAAGGGAGCAATGGCCGAATTTTGCGAAGAGCATCACATCCGGCTCGATCTCGCGTCAGTCGCCCACCCGGAATCCAACGGCCAGGCGGAACGAGCCAACCAAAGCATCCTCCACGGCCTGAAGCCGCGACTCCAAGTACCACTCGAGCGCACCGTTGGATGCTGGGTCGACGAGCTGCCCTCCGTCATCTGGGGAATTCGCACCTCGGTGAACAGGTCGACGGGATTCACTCCCTTCTTCATGGTCTACGGCGCCGAAGAAGTCATGCCCACCGACCTCGAACACGACTCGCCACGGGTCGTCCACTATACGGAGGCCGCAAACGAGCTGGCCCGCCAAGATGGGCTCGACCAGCTCGACGAAGCACGCGACCTCGCTCGATCGCGCACCGCCATTTACCAGCAAGGACTCCGTCGCTACCACAGCCGACGGGTGAAAACCCGCACCTTCCAGGAAGGCAACCTGGTGTTACGCCTCATCCAGGACAAGAAGGGCATGCACAAGCTCTCCCCTCCGTGGGAAGGACCGTTCGCTATCGGGCGCGTACACGGCAACGACGCCTACTACCTCATCGACGTCCGCAGGGATGGCGAACTCGACGTCAAGCGGCCATGGAATGTAAATCTCCTCCGGAAGTTCTACTCCTAGAACCCCACACATGTACTCTCCAGTCGCTACGAAATAAAAGAAACGGTTACTGCAAATTTCGTCTACTCTCCATGCCTTGTGCCACTCGCACTCGTAATAAACAGCGTCATGCTAAAATGCAGAAGTCAACCTTTGGTACAGCGACCGGCACGGCTAAGTAGTGCGATGTAAGAGCACTGAGTCATTTCAGGTCTTGTATCGTCCACGAATAACGCCAATCCGGAGCCCCATTGGAGTCGCCTAGCTCGACTGGTTTTGCGAACCAAGACAACTGCCCTCGCTTCTCACAGCGACCTTGGTCCTCCGCATCCTCGGCGTAGCGACTCGAACGGCTAAGTACCACGCCGGGACTGAAAACCAGTTCGCCGCGAGCGTCGGAAAACGCCAAGTAAGAGAGCATGCCCAGACTGACGCGATCGACCCTCCGGCCAGCAGGAGTGATGCGCCACACCAACGCTTAAATTCCTCAACCACCGAGTCGCGCCTTGAACTACAAGTACCACGCCGGGGACTCGGCCACCCGACCCCGTCGCAGACGGGAAAACGGTAAAGCAGAGCACTCAAGGAGTCGCCATGATCGGCTCTCCGAGCTCGGGCGAGTTGACTAAACTAACAAAACACATGATAACAACAAACATCATATACGAGGTGAACCCCACAAAAGGGCGGACGCGCTCGGGGACTCGTCCAAAATTAATCCAGAACACACAAACAAATAACAAAATGGACACAACGTCCCATTCAATCGCATATCGCATTGTCTTATGTTACAACTTATGCCCGCTTGGCAGAACTGCTGCTAACACATCTAGGCAAACTACCCTATTCTGCAGGCTTCGACGACGACGCCGTAATCCCGGCGCCACGGATGAACGCGGTACGGGTTTGACGGATACGTCCACCGCCCGCCATCGCCGAGCGGAAAGGTTGCTCAACCTTGAAGTCACGATGCGGCGGCTCGGGTCGCTGGCGACGACCGCTTCCTGGTAGGGGAGGTCGCCATCGCCAGACACGCCCGAGTAAGCGGCGCACGTTTTGCAGCTTGAGAACCTCGGATGATCCACCGCCGACGTGAAGGATACCCACTGTCACATCGCCGAGGCCAAGTCCTCGGGAAGTGGGCGAGTCCAAGGCTCATTGCCGACGCCCACGCCGCCGAAACGCCGACCGTCATGAACTCTCGACGCTGGCGCTTTCTCCAAGTACTCCCACACCTCAACGAGGTCATCGAATAACCTCCGTGGCGACATCTCTTGAAGGTAGCCGCGATGCACGTCGCCGACAGCGCCGAGTCGACAAGCATGCTCACGCACTCCTCGGCCAAGAGAGTCCGCTTCTTGGCTGCCAATAACACGACCGCGAGAAGGAGACAATTATGAGTACCATGGAAACCACAAACAATACAACTGAAAGAGGAAGACGACTCACCAAGCAACGGGCGGGCGAGTCCGTGATGAAGCAAGCGACGTATAATCGCCCCGAAGCCCAACAACGAGGGCTTCGACACCTTGCGTCTTCCTCCGCGGCCGCAATGGCGGCCTTAGCTCGCCTGTCACGAGCTTGCCTCTTCTTTCGCCTCCGCAGTTCGCGCCGAGGTCGGCGACCGCTCAGCAGACTTAACGCAGATCGCATCGCCACCGTTCACCAGCAAATAGGACAAGCCTCGGCGAGCCACCTCCGCCTGCGCAGCAACAGCCTGAAGCTCCTTGTTTGCTTCTCGGATAGTGGCCAGCTCATTTTCAGCACGCTGTTTCGCAGCCAATCGCTCCGCCGACTCCATTTGCAGACCCTGCACATCATCAAAGTCAGCAAACACGAAAATTACTCAGTGCCCACCCGCTAAAATTTAGCGCGTGCGCACTCGGGGACTGGCGTTCACGAAAATTGCTCAGTGCTCACCCGCTAAAATTTAGCGCGTGCGCACTCGGGGACTGGCGTTCACGAAAATTGCTCAGTGCTCACCCGCTAAAATTTAGCGCGTGCGCACTCGGGGACCGGCGTTCACGAAAATTGCTCAGTGCCCACCCGCTAAAATTTAGCGCGTGCGCACTCGGGACCGACGAAAATACAAAACGAAAACTATAAGAATCACGCCACGCTAAGCCGACCGATCCTCGGGACCGGAGGTACCGGATAGCTGCACCAAGCATGCCGTGGAGCTGTATTGTGTCCACAGACGCAGCAGCGCCGGGCGCAGTTCGCGACGTTGGTCGACTTCAGCGTCGGTGGTCCCCGAGCGAGGCTCGGGGCGCAGCCCGCTGCCGTGGCCGCCTTTGGTTAAGCGGGAAGGTAGCGATCGAGGCACCGCCCCAAAGGAAGTCGCCTCCGGTTCAGGCAAGGAAACGCCATCCTTTGTAGATGCGGTTGCTTCCACTGGTCCGCTGGTGCGTCGGCCGTCGTGAGAGAACGATGGCGACGCCGCCTTGGCCTTCTTGCTGCCTTCTGCTGAGACGGCGACCTCGTCCACTTTCCTCTTGCGGGAAGGATCTTCCTCGCTCGCGGCGGAGGGTACCTTGGCCACGGTCGGGTGGCCCATCTTTTTCACTCCGGTCCTGCATATCAGATCAAGTCAATAAAAGACAATCGAAGTACTTATAGAAAATAGAGAAGGCCGAATGCCCTTACTTGGCGACTGGAATGAAACGTAGCCCAGTACGAAGGCCGGCCGGTTTTTCCAGCTCGGGGCCCAGTTTGCGACTAAGCCCCGCCTGTGGACGTGGGCCCAAGACACGGACGGCTTCTTCGTCATTGAGGTCGCGGCTGGCGCTTCTGGGACACCTTCGACGGGGGCCTCCTCGCGAATTGGAGCCGCTGCGGTCGGAGCCTCCTTGCGGGGAGAGACCGCCACGCTCGGGGCCTCCTTGCGAGGCGAAGTCGCCACAGCCGGAGCCTTCCCTAGCTCAGAGACCGGCGCGAATGGTGGAGGCATCGAGGCCAGCGGCACTTCCAGAGATGGCGCATCTAGTGCGGTTGTCGCCGGGGCTGCGCCGTCACCAGCCGAGCTGTGAGCATCAGAACTGCTCGTTGAGTGCGGCGGCGAGGCCATCTTCGGCGGCTTCGTTTTCCTCGGGGGCCTCGCCTTCTCCTTCTTCTTCTTCTTGAAGAGCATTCGGCGCGCGAGGTCTCTCGAGCTTCGTCGTCATCATCATGACGCCGAGGCTCCCCGCCGCGATTTTATACCGACGTTGCCCACGGGTCTTTCGGACCAGTGGGGCAATTTCCTCTTCGACTCGTCCTCGTCCCTCGCGTTCTTCGCGGGCGGCGACTCGCTTGTATCCCGGGTGGATGGCCCCGGCTCGTCATTCGCGGGTGGGAGCCACCTTCCACCACTTGGAACAAGCTGCGATGAATACGAGATGAGTTAGAATTACCGCGATCGCATACGCGATCGTGAACAAGATAAAGAAATTACCGTCGAGCCGGACGCCATGGTGTAGGGGGACCCGGCCCGCGCATCCGCGTACACCGCCTGGTGATCTTCTTCAACGCTGGGATATAGTCCTCCGCTTCCATTCATCGAGGCAGGCTTTCGAGTCCCTCGACCCGTAATCGGTACATGTAATGATCGCGTTGGGCGAGCGGAACGAGTCGCCGCCCAAGCCAACAATTGTACAAGTTTATTGTCTGGAGCCCTTTCTTCTTCAGGCCGCGGATGGCCTGGAGCATCTCGTCGACGACCATCCGCTGGTCTTCGGGAAGCTTGCCGACCTGGAGATGGCGTGGCTCGGAACGGTTGGCCGAGTACCAAGGATCGCCGCCGTCCTCCGAGTCGCCGTCACGTAGAACCATGACTTCTTCAGCGCCGCTGCCTTGGCCGGGCATCAGTCAAGAAGGAAGCTGGACTTGAGTTGAACGTCAGCCGCCCGCGGCTAGCATTGCCGCCGCCTCGCGGCCGACCCGCCCATGGAACAGATCTTGCCAGGGAAAGTAGGGCGGCAGAAGTAGCACTCATGAACGCCACGAAGATGGCGAGCTGCTCGATGCTGTGGGGACCCAGATCCGAGGGCCGGATCCGTAGTAGGCGAAAACGCCGGAAGAACAGAGATGGGAAACCCAACCCCGCCGAGATGATCGGTGAAGCGCATAAACTCTCTCGCTGGTTTGGGGTCGCTCCGGCCGCGGGATACGCCAACAGCGCTCGCAGGATTCCGCCTCCTCGAACGAGGCCACCGCGCCTTGTGCATTTGGATCTGCCCAAGGTTCGTGGAAAGGGCCATGGCAAGAGGTTGGTTGGGGATCGAAAGATTTCGGTCGATTGATCATGAGCAAAGGAAGGAGATGCGCACTCGAAGAAATGGTGGGCGGTTGGCTTTGCGATAGCCTACCATTCCTCTTATATAGCAGGAGTTGCCCGCCAAATCAGGGCCATTACCGCCGATGATTACGCCGGTTACCGCTGAGTTACCTTAACGGCTAGTTTGACCGACGGACCAACTCCAGCCACTCGGCTCGTTAAGTCACTCGCCGAGACCGCTGCTGGCTCGACTACCAAGACGCGACTCGGTTCACGGATTTTTACCTTTATACAGAGCCCGCCGATTCGACCGGATGCCAACTTGAAGACGATACTCGATCGCCAGAGCCACTCACGCCTAATCAACGACGGGCTCGGGGACTACTGATGGGGATACGCCTACTGGGGTATACTCAGCGGGACGTTTCCGACTGGCCCAAGGGCTGGCGAGTGGGCCTGCAGAACGGCGAGTGGATCGAAGCCCAGCAAGGTATCGGGCGACTGGAAGTTGAAGGCCAGGCGAGTAGATAGGCCCAGTCGGTCTAGGTTAAACGATTGCCGAAGCTGTAACCGAATCGGTTGAGATATGTAAACCCTAGGGGAGGTGAGCCTATATAAACCTCCCTATGGGGTGAGTAGAGACACGCCTCGGACACCCAAGCAACGCCGCCTAGTCGCCGAAGTTCGCCCATTGTAAACACACCTATAATACAATCTAGCAGAGTAGGTCTTTACCGGGGCCGAACTCGGTAAAACCTCGTCTCGCCTCATCTCGCACCGCAGATGGCTGGCCGCCTTGCCCTCGTTTCTACTACTACGCCGACAGAAAGATCTGCCGTGGTCATTCCCACGACAATGAAGGAAAAACTAATCATACTGCTCGCAGCTTTGGCGAGTCGAGTCGGCGAATCACTGTCATAGTGGTTGGTTCGGCGAGCCGAGTGGCTGAAATTGGACCGTTACACGTGATCAAACTAGCCGTTGGAGTAATCCAACGGTAACTTTTGGCGTAATCACCGCGTTGTAACGGCTCCCTGATTTGGCGGGTAACAACCGCTATATAAGAGGAATGGCAGGCGACCAGAGAACCATCTCCTCGCCATTTCCTCCGACTGCGCACACCTTTCGTCTCCCTTCGCATCGCGATCCAGCTGACCCGAAATCCCCTGACCCCCAGCAAATTTCTCTGCCATGGCCCTCTCCACCGAGTCGTGGGGCAGATCTAAATGCACGAGGGCGCAACTGGCTTCCTTCGAGGAGGCCGGGATCTTGCGAGCCGGCTGTTGGCGCATTCCCGCAGCCGGAGAGACGACCCCGAATCCGCGAGAGAGGGAGTTCATCTACTTCACCAGCCACCTTGAACAGGGGCTAGGGTTCCCCACGTCCCTGTTCTTCCGGCGCTTCTGCGCCTACTACGGGATCCAGCCTTCGGACCTGGGTCCCCACAGCATCGAGCAGCTCACCATCTTTGTGGCGTTCTGCGAATGCTACTTGGGCTGCCGGCCCTACTTCCCCTTGTGGCAAGATCTGTTCCACGGATGGATCAGCCGCGAGGAAGCGGGCGGCCCAATGCTAGCCGCGGGCGTCCTAACCTTCCAGCTCAAGTCGAAGGCTTCATTCTTTGACCTGATGCTGCCCGCCAAGGCAGCGAGCGACTGGAAGAAGTCGTGGTTTTACGTAGCTGAGGCGACCCCGGAGGGCGAGGCGGCGATCCCGCGGTACTCCGCCAATCGGTCCGAGCCGCGCCTTCTCCAAGTCGGCAAGCTCCCCAACGACCAGCGGATGGTCGTCAACGAGATGCTCCAGACCATCCGCGGTCTGAAGAAGAAGGGCCTCCAGACGATAAACCTGTACAACTGCTGGCTCGGGCGGCGGCTCGTCCCGCTCGCCCGACGCGAGCATTACATCTACCAGTACACGGGCCGGGAAGACTCGACGAAGGCCTGCCTCGACGAGTGGAAGTTGGAGGACTACATCCCAGCACTGAAGAAAATCACCCAGGCGGTGTACCTGGACACACAAGCTGGGGTTGCCCCCTATACCACAAAGCATCCAGCCCCAACGGTAATCACTTCACTTTGCTCGCAGTCGCAGTTTATGCAGTTGCGGTAATTCTAACTTCATCTTGTATTCATTGCAGCTATTCCAAGTGGTGGAAGGATGGCTCCCACCTTCGGACGACGAGAACTCGAGCTCATCCATCCAGGATCTGGGCGAGTCGCCTCCCGCCAAGGGCAATGCCGGGAGCGAAGAGGACAACAGCGACGACGAATCCAACGAGGAAGTCGCCCCACTGCTCCGCAAGACCCGTGGGCAACGTCAACGAGAGCTTGAGGCAAGTAAAATCCTCGAGCGTCACGATGACGACGACGAGCTTCCAGAAACCACCTCGCGCCAAGCATCTCGAAAAAGAAGAAGAAGGAAAAGGAGGTGAAGGCGCCTCCGAGGAAGACGAAGACCAAGCCGACGAAGTCGGCCTCACCGCCACATTCGGCGAGCAGTTCTGACGCCCCCAGCCCGGCCAAGGACGAGGCACCGCCAACGACAGCCGCGTTGGACACGGCCACCATCGAGGTGCCCATGGCGTCGATGCCTCCGCCATTCGCCCCAGTCTCAGAACTGGGGATGCTCCGGCCGTAGCGACTTCGCCAGAGGGAAGCTCGTCAAGAGGTCAAGCTCCGGTTGCAGCCTCGACGATGAAGAAGCCGTCCGTGTCTTGGGCACGCGACGTCCTTGACATGGGGCTCACCGATCGCCTCGAATCGAGAAGCCAGCCGCTCAGACGGGCTACGCTTCATTCTGGTCGCTAAGTGAGTACACTCGCCTTCCTTTGTCTTCCATAATCGCTTGAATTATCTTGCTTACATGATTATTGAAAAGGACCGGGGTGAAAAGGATGGGCCATCCAACCGTGGCTAAGGTGCCACCCGTCGTTAACGAGGAAGACCCTTCCCGCAAGAGGAAGGCGGACGAGGTCGTCGTCTCTACGGAGGGCGGCAAGAAGGGCAAGGGTGATGATGTCGTCACGATTTCTGACGACACGGCGGTCGTGCCAGCTGGACCCGCAATGGAGGCGGCCGCATCCACGAAGGAGGGTGCTCTGTTGCCTGGAACGGCCGAGCCGACCTCCTTTGGGGCAGGTGCCTCTATCGCCACCTTTCCGCTCTTCATGACCAAGGCGACCGCGGCGAGTGGAACTTCACCCTCGATCCACGCTCCTGGGACCGCTGATGCTGAAGTCGACCAACGTCGTGGGCATACACCGGCTCTCCTCGCGTCCGTGGACGCGATACAACTCCACGGCATGCTTGGCGCAGCCATCCAGGTACATCCAGTCCCCGAGGATCAGGTCGGTGCTTTGCAGCGGCCTGATTCTTTTAATGTCTTATTTTTATTTTATCCTCTAGTCCCCGAGTGCGCACGCACTGAATTTCAGCGGGTGGGCACTTAGGAATTTTTTGATTGCCAGTCCCCGAGTGCACACTCGCTGAATTTCAGCGGGTGGGTACTTAAGGAATTTTTTGATCGCCAGTCCACGAGTGCGCACTCGCTGAATTTCAGCGGGTGGGCACTTAGGAATTTTGCTTTGATTAACCTTTTTGGTGATGTGCAGGGTCTGCAGCTTGAGTCGGCTGACCGATTGGCCGCGAAGCAGCGCGCGGAGAAGGAGCTGGCCATCATCCAGGAGGCGAACAAAGGGCTTCAGGCTGTTGCCGCGAAGGCAGAGGAAGCTCGTCAGGGGCTTGTCCCCGCTGGTGAATTGGCGGCGGCGCAATCGGCTTTGAGTGCGGCTGAACAGCGGATCGCCAACCTCGAGCGCGAGCTGCGGGAGGCAAAGGAAGAAGCGAGCTCGGCTGACGGGCGATCTAAGGCCGCCATTGTAGCCGCTGAAGAGGATCGCAAATTGTCGGAAGTCCTTATTGCTGGGCTTCAGGACGACCATCCGTCGCTTCAATGCTTCATCACGGAACTTGCCCGCCCGCTGCTTGGTGAGTACATATGCCTCTCTAAATAGTTGTGCCATTTATGGTGTCCGTCGTATTCATCATTGTCTTCTACCCGCAGGTCGCATCATCGACAGCGCGGAATAAGCAAGCACGTTCGACGCGCGGCAATGTGTGAGCACGCTTGTCGATTCGGCGACGTTGTCGGCGACGTGCATCCGTGCCTATCTCCAGGAAATATCGCCCACGGAAGTGATTCCCAGCGACCTCGTTGAGGTGTGGAGGTATTTGGAGAAGGCACCCGCGGTCGTTGAATTCATGACGCGGTCGACGTTTCGGCACGGGGCGCCACTGTCGTGGTAATGGTCACGACAGATGCTGCAATCGGCAGCGAGTAGTAGAACGAGGGGCAAGGGCGGCCAGCCATCTGCGGTGCGAGATGAGGGCAAAGACACAGGGTTTTACCCAGGTTCGGCCCCCGAAGGGTAAAGACCTACTCCTGCTAGATTGTATTATGGAGGTGGTACAATGGGCGAGCTCGGCGGCTAGGCGGCGAGTCGCTTAGGAGTATGATGGAACGTATCTCTACTCGCCCTACAGGGGGTTTATATAGGCTCACCTTCCCTAGGGTTTACATATCTCAACCGATCAGTTTAAGCTTCGGTACTCGTTTAACCTAATCCGACTGGGCCTATCTACTCGCCTGGGCCTTCAGCTTCCAATCGCTTGGTTCCTCGCTGGGCTTCAATCCAGTCGCCGTCTTGCAGGCCCACTCGCCAGTTCTTGGGCCAGTCGGAAACGTCCTATTGGGTATACCCCTGTAGGCATATCCCCATCAACGGGCGACTCGGCGTGTGACTCGGCGCTCGGCATCTTGACGAGTCTGACCCAGGCTGGTAGCAGCAGGGGCAGCAGGAGCTGCTGGAGTGGGTTTGTTCTTCTTGGTCGGCTGGGTGCTGGAAGAGGCACCGCGTCACTTCGGCTTGGCGACGGGGATCTTGCCGACACCACCCACGGCGAGAGGAGGAGTATCATGTACCTGGCCAGCTGCATAAGTAAATAACGGGTTTACTCGGATAAGCAAAGATATTAAGGTCATGAGGCATGTACCTCCAAAAGCGTACAATCATCATCCTCATCGTCGTCAGACCAATCTTGTAAGGGATTGCGAGATTGACCCTTACCCGAAGCTGAAGCAGCCGCAGTGTGCAGGATGGGCATGAAGCACTCTAGGTCGTACTCGAACTCATCCGAGTCATAGCGATCCCCGTTATAGTCGGCAGGAGGGACAGTACTGTCATCAACCTGGTGAAGGAGATTCTGCGAAGGACAAACGGAATGAGAAACTAAAAACTAAGCTATGAGTGGCAAAAGAGTTAAAGCCTACTCGGCGAGAAAGTAATTCGGAAAACTTACCCAGGGGACAGGCCTGACCCGGCTAAACGGCGGGTAACTCCAAGCCCAATCATCCGCCAAGTTCAATTTAAAGATTGAGCTTACTCGGCGGGCAATGGAGTCATGGGTGAGATCCTTAGTGGAATGCCGAGTGGGATCATGGGACCCGCTCATGAAGCACATCTTGTGGCTCCTGGCTTGGATGGGGCTTACCCGGCGTGAGATGAAGGTGCACATGAGGTTAGAGTCGGCGAGGTGAAAGTTCTCAACCGGTGACAGCAACCTTTCCAAGATAGCGTTGGCTTCGTTCACTGCGGCGTCTTGGTCGCGTGGTTCAAGCTGCCAGTGCTTCTTGTGGGGGACCTCATCCGAGAAAGGGGGAAGCCGGATGTTGTCAGTGGACCCGCTGTTTTTGACATAGAAAGAGGTTCTATGCCACTTCTTGCAAGAATCGATACCAGCAACCCGAGGATAGATGGAATCCCTCCTGGGCGTGATGCTGGCAGCACCGCATCGAGTAGGTTTCTTCTCGGCAAAGGGAACTTCAGGCTGGGGAACAACCTGAACTTTGAAGCGAAAATACTTGGCCCACAGAAGAACTGTAGGCCAAATTCCAAGATAGGCCTCGCAAGCAGAGATGAAACAAGAGAGAAGATGGTGGGTCTGCAGATGGAAGGTAGAAAGAAACAAGGAAAAGAAGGTTCTCACAGGAAGAGCAAAGCCGCGTTCAAATTGGGAAAGAAAAACCACCCGCTCGCCAGCTTGAGGTTTGGGGGAGATCTCACCGGTGGGGAGACAGCAATCCACTTGAAGTGGGATGCGTCTGGTGGACTGGAGCCACTCCACTTCTTCGGTGGAGACCTCCGAGCCTTCCCAGCCACCGCGCTCGCCGGCGGGGATCTCCTGCTCCTCGACACCATCAGCACCGTCGCGAGCATCCATGAGATTGTTGGGGTTTGTCTCCTCCTCGGTAAGGAGAGGCTTGGAACAACGAGGACCTGTGCTGGAATGGAAAGAGGACAGGGGAAATCGCAGCACTAGAGCAAGAGGGAGAAGGAACCGCAAAGGAGGCAGTTCGATCTTGCAGGCGCGAGGAGGAAGAAAGGCTAAGGAAACTGAACGGGCGTGGGGGAAGTGGAAACCCCCAACCCCTACTTAAGGGCAGTAAAAACCCCCGTAGTGGGATCTAACTGTGCCGTGCGGCCTGCGTGTGGCCGTGTACCAGGCCGGGTGAGCCAGTCAGCAAGCGCCACGTGGCCAAGGATACACGAAAAATCCAGTGCCACGTCACGGCTGGAAGGACAAGAGGCGCAGACCGATGGGACTGCCATAGTGACGGGGAATAACTGCGCAGCCGTCACTGTGCCGCCTGGGCTTGGAACAAAAATTGAGGCAAGTAATCATGATCACTAGCTGTCAGTGACTGAAGCGCGCCGAAAATAACTCGGAATTGGCCAAAGTAACTCGGCTCGAGAAAAAAATGAGCCAAGAAGTCAAAGAGTTGACCCGAAATTGTCAGACTAACCCGGCAAGATGCGAAGTTGCAACGGATAAAGACAAAAACTAAGTTCCATTCACACAAAAGGAACCTGGAGACGCCTAACAGCTTGGACTTCCAGACCTCACCAGCTTCGGGGACTAATGTCGAGGGGATAACCCCCGGTAGGGTCATGAGAGGGGAAACATAGCGCATCTGGGTTGGCTCCGAGTAACAAAGGAACTAGGTCGGGTAAGAACGGCCGGGTAAGATAAGCATGAGAGCCGAGATACAAACTATCTTGGCCCATATAGGACGAAGTTGTAACCCTTGCAGGTGCCAACGAGCCAGGTTGACCGAGGAAGGCCGGAGTCAAGAAGGACACGAGGCACCTTTCCAAGTAAGGTTCAGGAGGGACCATGGTAAAGCATGGTCAAAAGAGAAGGGCGAAGCCGGGTGACACAAAAGGAGAGGGGTGACGCCCAAAGCATGCGTTGACATACAAAGTAACAGCGTGACGCCAAAAAGAACAAGAAGCAGCGTACCAGAAGACCGTTAGCTGTCAAGCTTTATGGACCGGGCCTCTGGGCTTAGGGCAAGCCCATGACCCGGCCCATATTGTAGGGACCTAGATCCAAACAGTAAACCCTAGAACCCAAAGGGGTATAAGCTAGCTAGCACTACCTATATAAGGGAGGGCATAGCAGTAGCAGAGGGAGGTTGGACCAAGTAGGGAACTAGTGTGGAGAACTCAAGCCTAAACAGCTCAAGGAGCACTTGTAATCTTTGGGGTATCAATCAAATCACCAAGTCTAGAGAGTTCTACTTGTTCTTCGTGCATGGATCGACCGTGTACTCCCTCCCCAGTGACCACAAGCACCCATTCGGCCCCCAACTTAAGCCTGCCCATGGCATCTGCCGTGCCACCACCACTACAGGCGTGTAATTGAAAGGTTAGGATTGATTATCCGCATACTGAGTATGGTAAATTCAGGATTGTTCCTGACGGATGTATCGAATAGTGTGGTGAAAGTATACCACCTCTGCAGAGTGTCAAACTATTCGAATAGCCGCGTCCGCGGTTATGGACAGTTGGAGTGGCCATATTGTTCCGTCGTCAGATGTTTTCCAAATGACTTGTGAAATGAATCATGACTTTGACTTGACCACAACGGGTTTGTGATATGAAAACTCAAGTTCCCACTTAGGTGTTATAAAACTTTAAACTAGCTTTCTTTGCTTCTAAACTCAGTTAAGGTAAATCAGGATTTTTGCAAAATAACCTAGAGCCTAGTATTTCCTACTCAAAACCATTTGACTTGTTAGTCTTAGTTTGCGAGTACTTAAAGATTACTCATGGCTTTGTCCCTGGCTATTCCTGTGGCCAGACTATGAAGAGGATTATCACGAGGATGGACCGCAGGAAGGTTACGACAACTAGGATCATATCCCATCGTCAGCATTGCCTGTGACCATGAAGATGGAGATTCTCCCATGCTATCATTATTATATTCCGCTGCTTGATTGTATTAATACTGGATCATGTGATCCTTTATTTGTTGTAAGACCTTATGTATGGTTTGTAATGGATGATGTATTGTGATGTCCAATATGTTATGTCTCACAAAAATGGTAATCCTGGGATTGCGATGTATGGCATAACAGACATCTGGGATTAAAAATCCGGGTGTTGACACGGGCCTTCGGCTGGAGGCGGAGGTGGTGGTGGGAGACCACCGGCTTCAGCCATCTTCTTCGTCCAGCTGCACTGGCGCGCTGTATGGTTCGCAAGCTTGCTGCCACCACTGTGGAACTTGCACGGCCCATCGAGCATGGACTCCATGGTGTACTTGGGCCGCGGTGGCCTATCATCCGGTCTCTGTCTCCGACCGCCGCCTGCAGTCGGGTCCTCATGCACCACTGCTACTTGCTTGGTACCATACCGGTTGTCAGGCTGGTCGTCTTTTCTCTTGCCATGGCGATTGTCGTGGCCATGCCGCTTGGGGTGATGTTCGCCCAGCTGACGATGCTTCGCCTGTTCGTCCGTCATGATCTGTCCTTGGTCATCCACCATGATGGTCTTCTTCATGGCCGCGTGGGTGGTGGCATACTTGTCCGCAAGGGCCATGACCTGGGCCATGGTTTGGTGATCTGCTCGGCTGAGCTTGTGCTTCAGCATGGTGCCATCTCGGTAACCGTTGGTGAAGAAGTCTATTACTTGATGCTCGTGCACGCCTTCACACGAGTTGTGCATGCTGGTCCACCGGGTGAGGTAGGCGCAGTCGGATTCGTCTTTTCCTTGGACGTAGAGGGAAAGCTCGCGAGAATGACCCAGTTGCTTGTACGTTCTGGTGAAGTTGCGAATGAATGCTAATTTTTGAAATCCAGCCAGGTTGATGTTGTTGTCAGGAAGGCTGTTGAGCCAACCGAATCAACGAGAATGAGGGGGACGTAGCGAACGGCTAGACGGAGGTTTCCGTTTGTGATTCCCAAGGCGGTGGTGTAGTCTACCAGCCAGTCCTCAGGCTTGACGGTGCTGTTGTACTTTGGCATGTCTCTTGGAAGCAAAAAAAACCTTTGGAAATGGCTTGTTTCGGATGCGCGGGCCAAAACATTTCGGTCCAGCCGGACTTTCTTCTTCTAGCGCGCGCGACTGTACTAGGAGGTCGATGCGCTCACGCGCTTCAGCCGGCTCTCGGGGGCCGAGCCGTCCGGTCAGGCGCGACGTGGGAGGATCCTTATTTCTGCAAGCCCCCTCTTCTTGAGCGCGTGCCTTCTTTCCTTGGGAGACTCCTCCAGCCGGCGCACGACTAACGCTGGTGACGGCGGCATCGCGGTTGCAATGGCCGCGGTTGCCGGATCCACCGCACGGGTGTCAGGCGAAGATGCATGTTGGTGCTTGCTTCCTCAGTGCGCCGTTTGGTCCGCGCCTTTGCGGGGGACTATGTCCCGGGTGTTGCCCCCTTGGCTCGGAACCCCTTCGGCTTGTTGTTTGTTGGCGGTGGCGACGAGGAGCTAGATGTGCTCCTGCTGGCGACGAAGTTCCTCCCCTCGAGGTGTTTCAGCTCCACGGCCGCCGCCTCGGCCACTCTCATGTTTTTGGCGGGGGTTCTGTAGACGGGCTGGGCCATGCCGGCACGCGAGTCTATGGCGCGGTCCAGTTCGAACGCAACTTCGCTCCCTCGGTGCTGGATCTTCCTAGCGAAGCCATGGGCGGCGTTGTACTCATGCATGGTGGCGTTCAGCCGACGCTGGTTAGTAGCGACCCTGGTGGCCTCCTCCAGGAGCTTCTGGCCCGTGATCTCGAGCGCAGCCGCTGCAACCGCTGGATCTGCTTCGATGCCGATGGGAGCACGAAGGTGCTGGATGGAGGCAGTGAGCGGGTCTTGCTCCTGCTCGAGCGTGGAGCTTTCTCCTCCCACACAACGCTCCTAAGGCGGGTGGTGGTTCTCGTGGGTGTTCACCATCATGACCCCAACGCAGTCGTTCGTTGTGGCTACACCATGAGCGAGGTGGTCGTTAGGCACGCCAAAGATGGTGGCGACCTTGCTGGGGAAGGCCTCAGCGATGGTGGCGATGTAGACGCGGAGGAATCCAAAATGCATGATGGATCCGTGGCGGGGAAGGTGTTCCCGGCGAAGGACGTGACGTTGCCGAAGACGCGGTTAAAAGCGCCAAGTGTGAGGACGAGGCCAGAGGCCACGCGCTCACCGGCGACGAGCGGAAGTCCCATGCAGAAGATTATCCCAGCCGAAGCGTTGTGCCCCACGATGGGCGCCAATTGTCGTGGTGTGGAACACGGCAGTGCCATCAGGGATGGATAAAGAGGGACACTTAGATGCAATGGGTGGCTCACACAACGGGTTGGGCACGGTGAACTGCAAACACAGTGATGTACCCAGGTTCGGGGCCCTCTTGGCGAGGTAACACCCCTACTCCTGCAAGATCTACTATATGGGGGGCAAATGCCTAGTACAAGTGCTCCTGGAGCTGTTTCCTTAGCAATTATCGATGGCTAGAGGAAGAAGAAGAACTAGAGGCAAGCTCTCGCTACTATGGATGTTACTTACCTAGAACCCTAGCTCTACCCACCCTTATATACTGGTTGGGGAGGTAGATTACAATGTGGGTTCTAGGGTTTACTGTTTGGATATGGGTTTACAGGGTAGGTCCGACTGCAGGGTACCAGCTGGCGGGCCAAGACCCAGTCAGCCCTTCTTTAGCGTCACCCATTGCTTTAGAGGTCACCCAGGATTCCTTTGTAGCGTCATCCTCGCTTTAACGGTCACATGTGACTCCTTTGGCAGTCAGACGACCGCTTTACTTTATCTTCGTCAGGTAGCACCGGTCAGGGCGGCGCGCCAGCCTGTCTAGTGACGAGAGGTTCTAGAGGCGTACCCCGCAAGGAGTGTCTCCCCCTCAGTGCTCTCCATCGAATTCGAGGCTAGTCGGGTGGAATTGGCCACCCGGCCGGTTCTTCTGGCTACCCGGATAGACGAGCCAGCCGGGAAAGCTTTAAGCCCAGCCGGGTGAGACTAGCCAACCGGCTAGAGTTGTCCTTCTTGACAGCCAAGCGTCCTGTGTCTTCTGGATCCGGCCTACTTAGGCATGGCTTTCCCCACCCGAGGGTTATCCCCCCGACAGAATTGTAGCAATAAAATTTTGGTAAGATATTAACACTAAATCTTTGAATGCATCCCCGAGAAAATAACACAAGACCTAAAGTCCAATTACTTGTACAAACTAATGGAACCTGAAGTCCTGTAGTAAACCTACAAACATCTCTGAAACCCATGAGGTACCAGACACCCTTTCTCTTCAGAACACAGGACAAACGACACACCAGCAGACAGAAGAAAGAATTGCATGCGGGGTGAATAATAAAAGAAATTAGGAACGGCAAGAAGGTAACAACAACTCTATAGTCAATGTACAAACTGAGTATGAACAACCACTGCCAAGGTACATGAAATTTCAAGTAGTACATGGTAATAGTTGTGAAGATATGAAATGGTAATAGAACAAAGCTTGAAGCAGATACCTAAGTTTTGAGGACCCTGAAGAAAGAAGACAGCCGAAACTCCGAAATTGTCTCCATGAACAAAACGGGAAGCAGAGTAGGATGACACCCTAGCAAGAAAGGGAATGGAGAAAACAGAGCCATATCACCCAAATCGCCTCTTGAATTCAGCGACCATAGACGAGTGCGTCGTAAAAGAGGGTAGTGATTGCCTGTTAGAGAGGCCTTTGTTGGGAACCCTGAGCAAGGTATGATGAGCACATCAGCAAGCTTTCCATCAGTAGAGATCAAGGTTATCGAACCAGAAGGAGGAAGGAAACGTCACACAGGTGTTGCAAGCAACACGGAGACCTGCACAACACAAACTCAAGACTTTTCCCCAACGAATCAGTGAGGTTGTCAAGCTCACCGGTTTGCTGTAACAAAGGAACCGTATGGTGTGGAAGGTAATGGTTTGCAGCAAGTAAACAAGTAACAGTGGAAGATGTATCAATGTTAAATATTGGACCGGGGTCCATAGTTCACTAGAGGTGCTCTCCTTAGATAAACAACATGGCATGAAGGGTAAACAAATTACAGCAGGGCAATTGACAGGAACTGAGCAAGGCATAACAATGCAATTACTAGTCAGAAAGATCCTATGAGATTCGATTGGGCAATACAACAAGATACATAGACCGCCATCCAACTGCATCTATGACTAGAAGTCCACCTGGTAGGGTGCCGGGAAGAACTTCAGATCCCCCCCCCCCCCGATCTAGGGACGATGGTGGCGGCGACTACAGAAGGTTTCATGGACATTTGATCAGGTACTTAGGGTTTCTTCATCGGGGGCTTCTTATAGGCGAAGGGGGAGGATGAGGAGGCGGCCAGGGGGGTCAAACCCTACCCAGGCATGGTGCAGGGCCCACCCGCTCCTAAGGGGGGTTTGGCCGCCCTATCCCACTTCTTCATCTCCCCTCTGGACTTCTTTTTCCCCACGGAAAGTAATTGACTTTGACGTTTGTACCGTCCAATTCCGAGAATATTTCTTTACTAGCTTTTCTGAAACCAAAAACAGCAGAAAACAGGCAACTAGCACTATGACAACTTGTTAATAGGTTAGTACCAGAAAACATGTAAAAAGTACCTCAAAGTGTAGACAAGGAAAAGCAAAGTAGATACTAAACAAGCATGGAGCATCAAAAATTATAGATATGTTTCCGACGTATCAGGTAGATCCCCAGCGCAGCGGCGACATCCGTCGATGACGCTATGGTCGGTGATGGCGGATACGCACTCAACAACAGAGAGGTCGGCCATGGCGGATGCGTCTAGGATGAGGTAGCAGCACAGTTCCCGATAGCTGCATGGAAGTCGAAGGTCTGAGAGGCGTCCGCTAGCATGGAAGGGGTGGAGAATCAGGATTCAGGGCATCGTGTCCTTGGCAGTGGACAAATCCAAAGATCTTGCATGTTGCTAGGTTTCTACTCAATGATCGGCATTGGTCACCTTCTCAGCATGCTCGCCACCCTCCACCACGCTATTGTCGCCGTCCTCTGCGTCCATCGCTCTCTACCACCGGAACGAAAGAGAAGTTTAGGAGGGAGGGGTGGAAGAGAGATGCATGAAAGGGACCCAAAGTTGGAGGGATGGCAGGGGAGCAGAGGAGTTTCCTGGCGGTGCGGGAAGGCATGGTGTGATAGGACAATTGTTCTAGAGGAGGATTTTCCAGATTAATCGGGAAATTAAGTCTCCAAACATAACGGTCACTGATTGAAAGGTTTCCAAATAATTTCATGGACGTAAAACAAGGACACGGGGTGGTGGGCATAGGGATATGTGACAACGAGGACACCGATGATCGAGAGGAATCGAGCACGAGCACGAATCAAAGTGAGGAAATAGAGTTCTGAAATAAACCTTAAACTTGTATAGTGTGTTCGAGTTGAACCCTATACTTCGAATCTCTAAGATCAGCACCCCGAACTCATTCATCCCGGTCTAAGGACTTCGAAATCATGTTTCGGATTTCTGCATGGCACTAGTCAACACATGGATGTTGATTAAGAGATGGACTTATACTAACCAAATTAGTATAAGGAAAATATCAGGGACATTCAAAAATTATTCCCTATCTCTCTACCTATGAAGATTTTGAAAATTCAAATTTATAACTCTTTCGACCATTTATTCAAATATATTGCATACTTGTATTAAGCTAAAATGTAAATGAATCAATTTCATCAAATAAATTCGAATAAAACATCCCGGACTACCCTAGCTATACCTTGCATCCACTATACATCCTTACTTCTCTCTCTATCCTAGAACAACAGTACTAATGTGCTTTCGACATGCCAGGTCGCCGCCCCTTCGGCCAACCATACCACAATACCTCCTCAAGGCTTGTCACCTATCCATAACTCTCCTCCATGTGTCCCTCGAAGACCCCGCACACCATACCCTTCCTGTCTTCTCCTTGGACTCTCATGCCACACTTTGTCTCCCTTTCGGTGCACTCCTAGCACCACTGACATGCCTCACCACTCCTAGACATCATTGCACCTAATCCATCAACGACAATGTCGACACCGAGCACTATACCAACCTGCTCGAGGCTAGGACACCTCGTCGAACACCTTGACTACCACCAAACTCCACTAGCTTGAGCCCCAGCTTCGTACGCTCCTAGACCTTGTATCTCTCTATACCATGTCGATATATCCTCGCTCTCCCATCAACGTCTAAGCACCACCCCTTGTAGGGGTTCGTAGCATGGAAAACAAAAATTTTCTATCGCATACAAACAAACAAGCCAAGATCTATCTACTAGATTGTAGCTACGAGTCGATGGAATAACTTACCCTCGAAGATTCCAAAGCGGTTAACGAGAGTAGATTCTCGTGGGTGATGTAGTCGTACTCTTTCCGATCTCAAGATCGCGTAGACGATCCTTCCCAAGGCTGCGTTCCTATAGCGCTTTGCAATCGGTCACACGCTCGGTACTCGTGAAGACCTTCCTCTCCCTTGTTCCAAAGCAGCGGAGGTTGTAGCACTCTCCTCGTGTTTCCGGCAAAGACAACGTGGTACCTAAGTAGAGGGAGATCCCAGGCTTCGCCTTAAGCCGGAGCGAGTATGGTGGAGTATGAGAGAGAGCTATTAGTGGTCTAGGGTTTAGACACACCAATTAGAAGGCTCTAAACCGAAGGCTAGGGCAATTAGAAGCTCTAAACCAAAACGGCTCTAAACCGGAGATTAGAGGATAGGAACTTGTGTGTCTAGAGGAGTAGGCCCTGCCCCTCCTTTTATAGGTGGGAGGGCGGCCAGGAGGAGTCCTCCCAAGTCGGCCTTGGTTGGCGCGCCAGCTTGGAGGGACTCCTCCCCCAAGTCGGTTCCAACCACCTCTTACTTGTTTCCCACAGTTTCCTGTTTTAGTCGTTTGACTTTTAAACTGGCCATTTGACTTTTCTGTTTTAGGATTCAATTTAATCCTTTATTTGGAACAGAAAGAACACTTAGTACATGATGCAATCATTCAATATGTAATGACACATTCATGTCCCCCCCCCCCCCCCCCCCGGAGTGTCGGACAATTCGGAACCTTCTAGAACATTCCCGATGAAAACACCGGAATCATTCCCGAACTCCAAAACGGGACTTTCCTTATATGAATCTTATTCTCCGGACCATTCCGGATCACCTCGTGATATCCCGGATCCCATCCGAGACTCCAAACAGCATTCGGTCTCTTTCTCATAATACCATAACTACTCAAACAACATCGAATCCTTAAGTGTGTCTCCCTACGGTTCGTGAATTATGCGGACATGATCGAGACACTTCTCCGAACAATAACCAATAGAGGAATCTGGAAATTCATATGGCTCCTACATATTTCTACGATTACTTTGCGATCGAATGAACCACTTACATACGATACCAATTTCCCTTTGTCTCACGATAGTTTACTTATCCGAGGTTATGATCGTCGGTATCTCTGCATACCTAGTTCAACCTCGTTACCGATAAGTACTCTTTTCTCGTTCCCGTGATATGTGATCCCTTGTGAGCCAGTCACATGCTTGCAAGCTAATTGGATGACATTCCACCGAGAGGGCCCAGAGTATATCTATCCGTCATATGGATGGACAAATCCCACTCTTGATCCATGTGTTTCAACCAATACTTTCCGAACACTCAATGCCACCTTTATAGCCACCCCAGTTACGGTGTGGTGTTTGATGTCATCAAAGCATCCATCCGTAAAGGTGATATGCATGATCTCATGGTCAAGGAATTAGGTTACTATGTATCAGAAAGCATATAGCAATTGAACTATTTAAATGACTTGATCTTTATGCTACGCTTATCTATAGGAGTATGTCCATCACATCATTCTCCTAATGATATGATCATGTTGTTAATAACATCTCTATGTTCATGATCAGGAAACCATGATCATATATTAACCAACAAGCTAGTTTAACAAGAGGCTTTACTAGGGACTCTTATTTTAGTTTACAAATCACACAAGTATTAATGTTTTCGGTTAATACAATTATAGCATGGTATGTAAACATTTATCATAAGTGTGAAGATATGATAATAACCACTTTATTATTGCCTCTTGGGCATATCTCCAACAGTCTACCACTTGCACTAGAGTCAATAATCTAGTTTCAAACCTTTGTGTATTCAACACCTATGGCTTTCCGGTGTTGTATGTACACGATTGCTAGTGGTCAACTGATCCGGATCCGACACTTCCGTGTCCGTGTGTAATTGCATGTCTTTGCCTCACGCATCACTCATTCTCTAATGAGATGGCTTTGTATAAATTTGGTCTTTCGTGTGACCTTTAGCTCTTTGGGGTTAAAACATGTTGATAATATTGTCGCACAATATATCTTCATAGTATTATCCCACTGTGAACTACACCTAGTTTGATAACAAACTACTTGACACAAATGCCCTCTTTGATGCTAAAATAGCAGTCATATACTTAGCCTTTTGTTGTAGTATCACCACAATGTCTTAACTTTGGAACTCATCCAAATCCATTATGGAACTCACTTTCCATTATATTGTGCCACCCTTAGTTTAGATCGAGATAAACTTAATTTGTACTTTGTGACAAAACTAGTATCAATGTAGTACTTTTACAATGAACTAACCATCTATTTGTCACTTCTACAAATATTATACTCTTAGTTCTTCCAAAAGATCATAAGAATATCCTTACTATTGTCCAATGATCATCTTACGAATCATTCGGTATATGCTCACAACATTTAGAGCATAGGACATATCTGGATTTGTACATATCACAGTATGATTGATATAAATACTCTTTGTGATTTCATACATCAAGTATCAATCTATACTTGATTATTTGTTTCACTTTACCAAATGTCAATACACTTGAATATATCATCAACATTTGAACTCTTTCAATCCTTTCTGTGCGACAAGAACCTTTCTTGTAGTTTCTATATTGAACTCATTCAATATCTCGTCTATGTACTTCTGGCACAACCATATTAGCGTCTATTGATGCCAAATATTTGGGTTTTGCCTAAGTCTTTCATCGGGATGAAATTCTTAATATGTGTTAATAAAAGATACATTATTTCCAATCAACAATATGTCTTCCACATAATGTATTAGAAACATGTCTTAGCGCTCCCACTTAATTTCTTGCAAATGCAAGCATCTCCATCGTCTCTGATGAACTTTTAAACTCCTTTAATAGTTTCATCACAGTGAAGATTCCAACTCCGCGATGCTCACTTTAACCATTGAAGTTTGCATATGCTTTTAGCATCCTTTTGAATTAACAAAACCCTATGGACCGTGTTATGCACATGTCCTAGGTAACGATTCTATTAGAAGAACTTGTTTTGTTTATTCAACTACCATATAACAAATTATATGTAGTGGTTGCTACATTAATCCGTCTAGACTAAATATCACTATGAAAGATCAAATCTTGTCATAGTCAACCTTTGAACATTTTGTGAACTCTTTCCCAACATGTCGACTATTTCATAGATGTAAAACATCCATGTCTATTTCTTTATAGATCCGCACAACTGTAAGGTCTTACACCTTTCTCGAGGGTCCTTCAAGTTCAAAACTTGATTTCTCGTGTATGGAACTATCACAGATTTTATGGCTTCAAGCCATTTGACGGAGTCAGGGCCCATCATCGCTTCTTTGCATGTAGTCGGTTCATTATTCTCAAATAATGATTCAACCCTCAAATCTTGGTATTTGATTGTTTACCCGATCTACTTGTTTCAATAGGAACTTAGATCTCCGTGACCACAACCTTTGAGGCACGTGAGCCATGAGCATTGTTGCTGCCTCCGGAACACTTTGGTGCTGCGCAACTTTGCACATATAGATAAGGTTCCTTTAACCTTATCAAAGTTCTATTGTCCTCCCACTTTTCTTTTCACGAAAAATTCCTTCCCAAAGAAACTTGACATTCTAAGCGACAAACACTTTTGTCTCTGGTGTTATGGAGGAATACTCAACAGTTATACAAAGACAGGTTCATCCGACTTTGGTTGCAAACATCTTTCTTATGCATAGCAAACCATTGTTTAAGAAAGGACAACTTGGGTTTTATCCCAAACCATAACTTTATATGGTGTCATTTCAACGGATTATGATGGAGCTCTTTTCAGTGGAAAAACGGTAATCTCTAAAGCTTTTAATCTTTAAAATATAATGGCAGTTTTATGAATTATACCTATGATCTTACCATGTCAAACAAGGTTTAATTACATATCTCGAACGCCCATACCCTTATGGTGTTTCGAAATGCAAATCCACTAATGATTCCTTAAATCTTAGGTATTATGCTAAACTATGTAACTCAAATATCTTCCTTTATGATCTTTATCATAAACTGTTTATATTCTTGTTACAATGATTTTGCACTTCATCTTGAAAGTCTTTGAACTTTTCAAATGTTTCATACTTCATCCTTATTAAGTAAATATTCATATATTCACTCAAAATTTCGGAAAAAGCAAATGAAGTTAAAATCCATCGCTCTTGACTACACATAATGGACTTCGTACAACAATATGTACAAATTCCAATAAGCTAGTCTTTCGTTCCCTTTTGGCCTATGAACAAAGTTTCAATTATCTCTAGGAAAGTTTCACAAGTGTCATTTGATCAAAAATCAAAAGACTCCAAAATTCCATCCACATGGAGTTTCTTCATGTTTTCTTTTCAGTATAATTTAAACGGCGATGTCACTACCTAAGTGATCTTTCAATCAATTTGTCTTTCGACATCTTTAGCACTAGTTTTATGGATGTGATGTCTCCAACGAGATTTGCGAATCCATCTTTTATGGATTACGGCAATTATTTGAACAACCCTTTTGTTCTCATGATACCTGATAAAACAAATCTTTGAAGGCAAGCTTTGATGTTTAACGAGCAACACAATAACCCTTTATTTGTTCTCGATGAACATCATCACATATTCTTTTGCTGGTTACTTAGGCCATTGTAGTTCATGAATTGTGTTGTTTCGTATGACGATTCACACCAACAAATTCAGTATCAAATACTTGAGAACCACATTGTTTAATAAGCAAAGAATATAGCCATAACATGTATATCATCTATATACTTAAGCTGAACAATTCTAGTCTTTTCCTTTCTGCCATATATTTATGAGATTCTCTTCAAGATTTCCTTTTCGCTTGAAAGAATCTATCAACATCAATAGTGGAGTCATACATATGACATATAGTCCAAAGCGTGTATAATTAAATACCAATGTCTTTGGACTTGCACTTTGAAGTAGATCACCATCATCAAATATTTGGTGTTCTTTCAAATTCCTTTCTTTAGTAATCTCTTGGTGTAGTAAACATTTTACCTACATCAAATATTCACCCTTATCATGGAATCGTCCATGATCAAGCTACCGTTAGCTTATAACGATGAATTATGAGTATAATGTTGCTATCCAAAACCTTTTGGAGGATTAGGACAAAAGTGTCTCCAACCTTTCAAATTCTCATCAAATATGAGAACATGACTTTAGCCATATTATACTCTATCATGTTGCAACTAAAACTTTGTTTCAGATATCACAATATCTTCCACACATCATGGTTTCAAACAACTCTTTCAGATCCTAGATAACCTTGATATTAAGACAATCCTTTGAATATCAAGAATCATGGAAACAAACATGATACTAACACTTGGAATTGTTACTCTTGATTTAATACTAATTATTAAACTTCATGGAGTAACCGAACTTCTGAAAGTTTTCAATAGGACTTTTAAACTTTAGATTAACACTTCAAAACAATACGATACCAACAGAAAGTAACTAACCAGAATTCTATAGTTCTATTATCTCAATTATAACTAAGCGCAAGGTGGTAAACGGATGCCAATGACTACAACAACTATGCAATTTCACTTTGATTTAGTTTATGATAAATTGAGTTCTAATTAATAATTAAATTAATCTAGGTGAACTCCCACTCAAAACAATATCCCTCACATTGTTTTAGTGATCACACGAACCAAATCCACCACATCAAAACCGATCATCACGAGAGTTGATATAGCTTCAATGGCGAACAATCAACATGTTCATCATATCTACTATATGACTCATGCTCTAACTTTCGATGTACGTGTTCTGAGGCCATGTCGTACATGCTAGGATCGTCAAGATCAAACCTTAGTTTCGCATGAGCAACCGCTTGCTCATGTTGTATACACTTGCGTAATCTAACACACGATCATCACGTGGTGCTTCGAAACAACAAGCTTTAGCAACGGTGCTAACTAAGGGTGAACACTTTATGACTTGAAATTCATGTGCATGAGGGATCATCTTATAATGCTACCGTCGTCTACTAAGCAATACAAGATGCATAAAGGATTAACATCACATGCAATTCAATAATATGTGATATGATATGGCCTTTCTTCTTTGTGCTTCCGATCTCCATCTTCAAGCACGAACATGATCTCCATCATCATCGGCATTGCATCAAGGTCAATGACGCTTCTCCATGATTGTCGTCCACCGGCTTCAACTATTATAACTACTTTGAATCGACACGCGGGTCTTAACATAAATTAAATACAACCATATGGCTCCTGCCGGTTGCCAACTTACAATAAGGAACATTGCATACATCATATATAATCACAATCATGGCCATATCACATCACAGCACACCCCTGCAAAACAAAGTTAGACGCCTCTACTTTCTTTGCATATTTTACGTGGTTTGGGGCTTTCAATAAGTGTCGTTCTAACTTACGAACAAGAACCACAACATTGATACTAGTATTGTTAATCACCGGTAAATTGGATCTTAACTATGCTAGGAGAAACAGCACCAAGAAGCCACTTATGCAACACAAGTTGCATGTCAAGCGTGGAGAAAGTCTCATGAACGATGTCATGTAAGGTTAGCCCGTCGCTTCATCCCAACATACCGCAAGATGCAAAGTACAAGAAGCAATCGACAATAAAAGCATCAACGCCCATAATGACCATTGTGTTCTACTCGCAATGATCTACATATAGACACGGCTCGATACCAGTAGGGGTTCGTAGCATGGAAAACAAAAATTTCTATCGCATACAAACAAACAAGCCAAGATCTATCTACTAGATTGTAGCAACGAGTCGATGGAATAACTTACCTCGAAGATTCCAAAGCGTTAACGAGCGATTCTCGTGGGTGATGTAGTCGCATTCTTCCGATCTCAAGATCGCGAGACGATCCTTCCGGTGCTGCGTTCGGCAGCGCTTACGCAATGATCGGTCACATCGTTAAATTTACGAAGACCTTCCTCTCCCTTGTTCCAAGGCATGAGGTTGTAGCACTCTCCTCGCTTCCTGGCAAAGACAACAAGTGGTACCGGAAGTAGAGGGAGATCCCGCAGGCTTCGCTTAAGCCGGAGCGAGTATGGTGGAGTATGAGAGAGAGCTATTAGTGGTCTACGGTTTAGACACACCAATTAGAAGGCTCTAAACCGAAGGCTAGGGCAATTAGAAGCTCTAAACCAAAACGGCTCTAAACCGGAGATTAGAGGATAGGAACTTGTGTGTCTAGAGGAGTAGGCCCTGCCCCTCCTTTTATAGGTGGGAGGGGCGGCCAAGGGGAGGGGAGTCCCTCCCCAAGTCAGCCTTGGTTGGCGCTCCAGCTTAGAGGGACTCCTCCCCCAAGTCGGTTCCAACCACCTCTTACTTGTTTCCCACAGTTTCCTGTTTTAGCCGTTTGACTTTTAAACTGGCCATTTGACTTTTCTGTTTTAGGATTCAATTTAATCCTTTATTCGGAACAGCAAGAACACTTAGTACATGATGCAATCATTCAATATGTAATGACACATTTATGTACCCTCCCCGAGTGCGGGACAATCCGAACCTTCTAGAACATTCCCGATGGACAAATCCCACTCTTGATCCATGTGTTTCAACCAATATTTCGAACTCAATGCCACATTTATAGCCACCCGATTCATATGGTGTTTGATGTCATCAAAGCATCCATCCGGTAAGGTGATATGCATTATCTCATGGTCAAAGGAATTAGGTTACTATGTATCAGAAAGCATATAGCAATTGAACTATTTAAATGACTTGATCTTTATGCTACGCTTATCTATAGGAGTATGTCCATCACATCATTCTCCTAATGATATGATCCTGTTGTTAATAACATCTCTATGTTCATGATCAGGAAACCATGATCATATATTAACCAACAAGCTAGTTTAACAAGAGGCTTTACTAGGGACTCTTATTTTAGTTTACAAATCACACAAGTATTAATGTTTCCGGTTAATACAATTATAGCATGGTATGTAAACATTTATCATAAGTGTGAAGATATGATAATAACCACTTTATTATTGCCTCTTGGGCATATCTCCAACACCCCTCTCACCCAATCGCTCTCCTGAGCTCTTCTTGCGGATATCATGGACACAATACACAGTACGCCTCCAATCAACTATAAATAGCGCACCCTGATCCCCTTAAAACCTCGAAACCTCCTCTTCTCCTTCTTAGTCGACATTGGTCGAGATACCTCTCCTTTACACCTCTTATTCATCGCCCATGGCCAGGAGCTCCACCGAGAGGATCTCCATGTCGGGAGCAGGGTATAGAGACCCGCGACCTCCTTTCCCCCTTCAGCTTCACCTCTCACTCCTAAAGCCTTACCCATTTCATTTTTTCCCAGGCACCCCTTGGACGTTGAGATCGTCTTCAGCTCCGTCCTCTCACCTCAGGTCTCCGATGAGCACCATGTTTAGGAACTTCCCAACAAACTCAAGTACTCCTCCTAGATCGGTGATGTCCTCCAGGTCCTCTCCATGTCTAAGGCATGGTATGTAGCCACCGGAGGTGAGCTTGTCGGTCTCCGACAACATCAGACATCGACACTACCGCGAGAATTGGTCTCAGGGCCATTCGTTCCTACTCCAGACCAACATGTACCTATTAGAAATACTTCAAGGATTCAAGGCACTGGCATTTCTAACTTGCTAGTGCTTACAAGATCTATGGATCATATTACTAGGGATGTTGTAGGTAATAATCTCATCTCTTCTACCAATTCCTTTTGTGCCTTGAGTGATAATGAAATTATGGACAAATCCTTAGAAATTGGGGTTGATATTACATCTTCCCCCTTGAAACTGTACACCTCTTTAAAGACTAGGAAAATTCTAGGAGGAATCAAAACACGATCAATCTGTTATTGACTTTATTCAAGATAATGTTGTTGTTGAGGATCCTAATAAGAAACTGGTTCTAGATAAAAATAGAGTGTTTAATTCTAAAGAGGAAACTTCATGTTGTTGGAGATATGCCCTAGAGGCAATAATAAATGTAGTTATTATTATATCTTTGTGTTTATGATAAATGTTTACATTCATGCTATAATAGTATTAACAAGGAAACATTAATACTTGTGTGATTTGTAAACTTAAATTTAAGTCCCTAGTAAAGCCTCTTCATAATACTAGCTTGTTGGTTAATAAATGATTGTGGTTTCCCTATCATGAACATTGAGATGTTATTAACAACAAGATCATATCATTAGGAGAATGATATGGTGGACATACTCCTATAGATAAGCGTAGCATAAAGATCAAGTCATTTTAATAGTTCAATTGCTATATGCTTTCTGATACATAGTAACCTAATTCCTTTGACCATGAGATCATGCATATCACCTTCACCGGAAGGATGCTTTTATGACATCAAACACCACACCGTAACTGGGTGGCTATAAAGGTGGCATTGAGTGTTCGGAAACTATTGGTTGAGACACATGGATCAAGAGTGGGATTTGTCCATCCATATGACGGATAGATATACTCTGGGCCCTCTCGGTGGAATGTCATCCAATTAGCTTGCAAGCATGTGACCGCTCAAGGGATCACATATCACGGGAACGAGAAAAGAGTACTTATCAGTAAACGAGGTTGAACTAGGTATGCAGAGATACCGACGATCATAACCTCGGATAAGTAAACTATCGTGAGACAAAGGGAAATTGGTATCGTATGTAAGTGGTTCATTCGATCGCAAAGTAATCATAGAAATATGTGGGAGCCATATGAATTTACATATTCCTCTATTGGTTATTGTTCGGAGAAGTGTCTCGATCATGTCCGCATAATTCACGAACCGTAGGGAGACACACTTAAGGATTCGACTTTGTTTGAGTAGTTATGGAATGATGAGTAAGAGACTGAATGTTGTTTGGAGTCTCGGATGGGATCTGCGATGTCACGAGGAGATCCGGAATGGTCCGGAGAATAAGATTCATATAAGGAAAGTCCTGTTTCGGGGTTGGAGAATGGTTCCGGTGTTATCATCGGGAATGGTCTAGAAGGTTCCGAAATGTCCGGCACTCCGAAGGGGAAGGGTACATGAATGTGTCATACCAAGTTGGAATGATTGCATCATGTACTAGGTGTCATCGCTGAACAAAATAAAGGGTTTAATCAAATCCTAGTTTGAAAAGTCAAACGCCAATTTGACAAGTCAAACGGCTATTTTGGGAAGTGGAGGGGCAGGTGGAAACCGAGTTGGGGAGGAGTTCCTCCCCTCCACCGCCGGCCCACTTGGGATCCGAGTTGGGGAGGGACTCCCCTCCCCTTGGCCGGTGCCTCCCACCTATAAGAGGAGGAGCAGGTCTGCCCCTCCTAACACACAAGTTCCCCTTCTAAACCTAAACCCTAGCCGCCGCCCACCATAGCCGCCGCCTAGGGTTTCTCCCCTAGCCGCTGACTTGGGCACCTCCAAGCCCTAGCCGCCGGCCCTAGCACCTCCTCCTCGGTGTGTCTAAACCCTAGATTGCCGGGGATCTCTCTCATAGTCCACCATACTCGCTCCGGCTTAAGGCGAAGCCCTGCGAGATCTCCCCTCTACTTCCGGTACCACGCCATTGTGCTGTCGGAATCGCGAGGAGAGTGCTACAACCTCCGCTGCCTGCTGGAACAAGGGAGAGGAAGGTCCTCGTCGAAAATCGAACGGTGACCGATTGGGAGCCGCCGAAGGCGGAAGGATCGTCTACGCGATCTTGAGATCGGGAAGAGTACGACTACATCACCCACGAGAATAAGCTCTCGTTAAACACTTTGGAATCTTCGAGTGTGAGTTATTCCATCGACTTGTTGCTACAATCTAATATATATATCTTGGCTTGTTTGTTTGTATGCGATAGAAAATTTTTGTTTTCCATGCTACGAAACCCAACAGTGGTATCAGAGCCGTGTCTATATGTAGATCTGTTGCACGAGTAGAACACAATGGTCATTGTGGGCGTTGATGCTTTTATTGTCGATTGCTTCTTGTGTACTTTTCATATTGCGGGATGTTGGGATGAAGCGGCCCGGGCTAACCTTACATGACATCGTTCATGAGACTTGCTCCACTCTTGACATGCAACTTGTATTGCATAAGTGGCTTTGTGGGTGCCTGTTTCTCCCAGCATAGTTAAGATTAAATTTACAACGGGTGATTGTCAATACTAGTATCAATGTTGTGGTTCATGTTCGTAAGTTAGAACGACACTTATTGAAAGCCCCAAACCACGTAAAACATGCAAAGAAAGTAGAGGCGTCTAACTTTGTTTTGCAAGGGTGTGCAGTGATGTGATATGGCCATGATTGTGATTATATTTGATGTATGCAATGTTCCTTATTGTAAGTTGGCAACCGGCAGGAGCCATATGGTTGTCTTTAAATTATGTTAAGACCCACGTGTCTATTCAAAGTAGTTGTAATATTTGAAGCCAGTGGACGACAACCATGGAGAAGCGTCATTGACCTTGATGCAATGCCAGTGATGATGGAGATCATGTTCGTGCTTGAAGATGGAGATCGGAAGCACAAAGAAGAAAGGCCATATCATATCACATATTATGAATTGCATGTGATGTTAATCCTTTATGCATCTTGTATTGCTTAGTTAACGACGGTAGCAGTATAAGATGATCCCTCATGCACATGAATTTCAAGTCATAAAGTGTTCACCCTTAGTTAGCACCGTTGCTAAAGCTTGTTGTTTCTAAGCACCACGTGATGATCGGGTGTGTTAGATTCCGCAAGTGTATACAACGTGAGCAAGCCAGATTTTCTCATGCGGAAGCTAAGGTTTGATCTTGATGAGCCTAGCATGTACAGACATGGTCTCGGAACACGGATCACCGAATGGTAAAGCATGAATCATATAGTAGATATGATGAACATGTCGATTGTTCGCCATTGAAACTATATCAACTCTCGTGATGATCGGTGTTGATGTGGTGGATTTGGTTCGTGTGATCACTAAAACAATGTGAGGGATATTGTTTTGAGTGGGAGTTCACCTAGATTAATTTAACTATTAATTGGAACTCAATTTGTCATAAACTTAGTCTAAACTATTGCAAATATGTTGAAGATCAATGGCGGCCCCTACCATCAATTTTAATGCGTTCCTAGAGAAAGAAAAGTTGAAAAACAATGGAAGGAACTTCGCGGATTGGTTCCGCAATTTGAGGATTGTCCTCACAGCTGGTAATTTGACCTATGTGATGGATGCAATCATTGGTGACCCACCTAGCCATCGCTACCGATGAAGTAAAGAATGTTTACCTCGCCTAAGACTCAAGACTCCACGATTCGGTGTGCTATCTTGTATGGTTTAGAATCGAGCTTGAAAAGGTTTGAGAATTCAGACCCACATGATATTGTCCGTGATCTCAAATTGATCTTTGAGACTCACGCGGCAATTGAGATCTATGAGGCTTCTGAAAAGTTCTTTAACTGCAAGATGGAAGAGGGCAGCTCCGTCAGTGAGCATGTGCTTAAGATGTCTAGGCACGCAAACAAACTTCAAAGCTTGGGTATAGTGATTCCTAATGCTTTGGGGATTTACCGTGTCCTCCAATCACTACCACCAAGTTACAAGAAATTTGTGATGAACTACAATATGCAAAACATGAACAAGCAGTTGCCAGAACTCTTTGCCATGTTGAAATCTGCAGAAGTGGAGATCAAGAAAGACCACCAAGTGTTGATGGTCAATAAGACCACCAAATTCAAGAAAGGCAAGTCTAAGCAAAAGGGACACTTCAAGAAGGGTGGTAAGAAAGTTACCGCGCCGACGAAGAAGACCAAGGCTGGACCTAAGCCTGATACTGAGTGCTTTTACTGCAAGGGAGAAGGTCACTGGAAGCGGAATTGCCCAAAGTACTTGGCGGATTTGAAGAACGACAACATCAAGAAGAAAGGTATATCTGATATACATGTTATTGATGTGTATCTCACTAGTACTCGTAGTAGTGCCTGGGTATTTGATACTGGTTCGGTTGCTCATATTTGTAACTCGAAACAGGTGCTGCAGAATAAACGGAAGCTAGCGAAGAACGAGGTGACGATGCGCGTGGGAAACGGATCAAAGGTTGATGTGATCGCGGTCGGCACGCTACCCCTTCATCTACCATCGGGATTAGTTTTATACTTAAATAATTGTTATTTGGTGCCTGCGTTAAGCATGAACATTATATCGGGATCTTGTTTATTGCGAGACGGTTACTTGTTTAAGTCCGAGAATAATGGTTGTTCGATTTATATGAGTAATATGTTTTATGCACATGCACCTTTGATAGATGGTCTATTCTTATTGAATCTCGATAGTGGAAATACACATATTAATAACATTGAGGCTAAACGTTTGAAATCGAGCGATAACTCGACCTATATGTGGCACTGTCGTCTTGGTCACATTGGAGTGAAGCGTATGAAGAAACTCCATTCCGATGGACTTCTTGAATCACTTGATTTCGAATCACTTGAAAGATGCGAAGCATGTCTGATGGGTAAAATGACTAAGACTCCATTTTCTGGTATGATGGAGCGAGCTACGGACTTATTGGAAATCATACATACCGATGTGTGTGGTCCAATGAGTGTAGCATCGCGCGGTGGTTATCGTTATGTTCTTACCTTCACGGATGACTTGAGTAGATATGGGTATATCTATTTCATGAAACATAAGTCCGAAACTTTCGAGAAGTTTAAGGAATTTCAAAGTGAGGTAGAGAATCAACGTAACAAGAATATTAAATTTCTACGTTCTGATCGTGGAGGTGAATATCTAAGTTACGAGTTTGGCGAGCATTTAAAGAAATACGGAATACTTTCACAATTGACACCGCCGGGAACACCACAGCGTAATGGTGTGTCCGAACGTCGTAATCAAACTCTCTTAGATATGGTTCGTTCTATGATGTCACTTACAGATTTACCGCTATCATTTTGGGGTTATGCATTAGAAACAGCCGCATTCACTTTAAATAGGGCACCATCTAAATCCGTTGAAATGACACCGTATGAATTATGGTTTGGGAAGAAACCTAAATTGTCGTTCCTTAAAGTTTGGGGTTGCGAAGCCTATGTAAAGAAGTTACAGCCGGATAAGCTTGAACCCAAAGCGGAAAAATGCGTCTTCATAGGATACCCGAAGGAAACTATTGGGTATACCTTCTATCATGGATCCTT
This sequence comes from Avena longiglumis, assembly GCA_030063025.1. Classification (NCBI taxonomy): domain Eukaryota; kingdom Viridiplantae; phylum Streptophyta; class Magnoliopsida; order Poales; family Poaceae; genus Avena; species Avena longiglumis. The sequence goes on from CP125977.1 coordinate 102,191,083, forward strand.
TCTAGAGAAAGAATTTCTCTCGAAAGAAGTGACTGGAAGGAAAGTAGAACTCGACGAGGTTGTCGAACCTTCTCTCGAAATTGCGAGTAGCGCAGCACCGGAAGAAGTTCTTGTGGTGCCTGCACCAATAAGAGAGGAAGCTAATGATGATGATCATGAAACTTCGGTTGTAGTTGCTACAGAGCCTCGCAGGTCAACGGGAACTCGTACCGCTCTAGATTGGTATGATCCCATTATGAGTGTCATGTTGGTGGACAACACCCGATGACCCTGCGACATATGAGGAAGCGATCATGAGCCCAGATTCCAACAAATGGCAAGAAGCCATGAAATCCGAGATTGGATCCATGTACGAAAACCAAGTATGGACTTTGGTGGACTTACCGGATGGCCGGAAGGCTGTCGAGAACAAATGGATTTTCAAGAAGAAAACAGATGCTGATGGTAATGTTACTATCTATAAAGCTCGACTTGTCACAAAAGGGTTTCGACAAATTCAAGGAGTTGACTACGATGAGACTTTCTCACCAGTAGCGAAGCTAAAGTCTGTGAGGATTATGTTAACAATCGCTGCATATTATGATTATGAGATATGGCAGATGGATATCAAAACAGCATTCCTCAATGGAGACATTGATGAAGAGTTGTATATGATGCAACCCAAAGGTTTTGTCGATCCTAAAGATGCTAACAAAGTATGCAAACTTCAACGGTCCATCTATGGATTGAAGCAAGCATCCCGAAGTTGGAATCAACATTTTGATAAGGTGATCAAAAGTTTTGCTTTTATACAAACTTATGGAGAAGCTTGTATTTACAAGAAAGTGAGTGGGAGCTCTGTAGCATTCTTAATACTATATGTAGATGACATATTGTTGATTAGGAATGATGTAGACCTTCTTAATAGTGTCAAGGAATATTTGAATAATAGTTTTTCAATGAAGGATCTTGGCGAAGCAACTTACATATTAGGCATAAAGATTTATAGAGATAGATCAAGACGCCTAATATCATTGTCACAAAGTACATATTTAGACAAAGTTCTAAAGAGGTTTGGAATAGAAGATAGCAAGAAAGAGTTCTTGCCCATGTTGCCCAATACGACGTTGAGTAAAACTCAAAGTCCGACAACGGCAGAAGATAGAGAAAGGATGAGTAAGACTCCTTATGCCTCAGCCATAGGATCTCTAATGTATGCCATGCTATGTAATAGACCCGACATTGCATATGCTGTTAGTTTAACTAGCAGATATCAAAGTGATCCAGGAGTGGATCATTGGACAGCGGTCAAAAACATCCTTAAGTACTTGAGAAGAACTAAGGATATGGTTCTTTCTTATGAAGCTGATGAACAGCTCGTTGTTAATGGTTACACCGATGCTAGTTGGAACACCGATCTGGATGATTCTAAATCACAATCTGGGTACGTATTTACTTTGAATGGTGCAGCAGTTAGCTGGAGGAGTGCAAAGCAAAGCGTTGTGGCGAGATCTTCAACTGAATCGGAATACATGGCTGCTTCGGAGGCTTCACAAGAAGCGATATGGATGAAAGAGTTCATTACAGAGCTGGGTGTGGTTCCTAGTGCGCTGGACCCAATGTCTATCTACTATGATAACATGGGCGCCATAGCCAATGCGCAAGAACCAAGGTCACACAAGAAGCTGAAGCACATCAAGCTACGTTTTCACGCTATTCGAGAACATGTTCAAGATGGGGACATAAAGATTTGCAAAGTACACACAGATCTGAATGTGGCGGATCCGTTGACTAAACCTCTCCCGAGGGCAAACATGACCAGCACCAAACTGCCATGGGTGTTCGGTATATTACCGTGTAATCTAGATTAGATGACTCTAGTGCAAGTGGGAGACTGTTGGAGATATGCCCTAGAGGCAATAATAAATGTAGTTATTATTATATCTTTGTGTTTATGATAAATGTTTACATTCATGCTATAATAGTATTAACAAGGAAACATTAATACTTGTGTGATTTGTAAACTTAAATTGAAGTCCCTAGTAAAGCCTCTTCATAATACTAGCTTGTTGGTTAATAAATTATTGTGGTTTCCCTATCATGAACATTGAGATGTTATTAACAACAAGATCATATCATTAGGAGAATGATATGGTGGGCATACTCCTATAGATAAGCGTAGCATAAAGATCAAGTCATTTTAATAGTTCAATTGCTATATGCTTTTTGATACATAGTAACCTAATTCCTTCGACCATGAGATCATACATATCACCTTCACCAGAAGGATTCTTTGATGACATCAAACACCACACCGTAACTGGGTGGCTATAAAGGTGGCATTGAGTGTTCGGAAAGTATTGGTTGAGACACATGGATCAAGAGTGGGATTTGTCCATCCATATGACGGATAGATATACTCTGGGCCCTCTCGGTGGAATGTCATCCAATTAGCTTGCAAGCATGTGACTGGCTCACAAGGGATCACATATCACGGGAACGAGAAAAGAGTACTTATCAGTAAACGAGGTTGAACTAGGTATGCGGAGATACCGACGATCATAACCTCGGATAAGTAAACTATCGTGAGACAAAGGGAAATTGGTATCGTATGTAAGTGGTTCATTCAATCGAAAGTAATCGTAGAAATATGTGGGAGCCATATGAATTTCCAGATTCCTCTATTGGTTATTGTTCGGAGAAGTGTCTCGATCATGTCCGCATAATTCACAAACCGTAGGGAGACACACTTAAGGATTGCGGCGTTGTTTGAGTAGTTATGGAATGATGATTAAGAGACCGAATGTTGTTTGGAGTCTCGGATGGGATCTGGGATGTCACGAGGAGATCCGGAATGGTCTGGAGAATAAGATTCATATAAGGAAAGTCCTGTTTCGGGGTTGGAGAATGGTTCCGGTGTTTTCATCGGGAATGTTCTAGAAGGTTCCGGAATGTCCGGCACTCCGAAGGGGAAGGGTACATGAATGTGTCATACCAAGTTGGAATGATTGCATCATGTACTAGGTGTCATCGCTGAACAAAATAAAGGGTTTAATCAAATCCTAGTTTGAAAAGTCAAACGGCTATTTTGGGAAGTGGAGGGGAAGGTGGAAACCGAGTTGGGGAGGAGTTCCTCCCCTCCACCGCCGGCCCACTTGGGATCCGAGTTGGGAAGGGACTCCCCTCCCCTTGGCCGGTGCCTCCCACCTATAAGAGGAGGAGCAGGGCTGCCCCTCCTAACACACAAGTTCCCCCTCTAAACCTAAACCCTAGCCGCCGCCCATCATAGCCGCCGCCTAGGGTTTCTCCCCTAGCCGCCGACTTGGGCACCTCCAAGCCCTAGCCACCGGCCCTAGCACCTCCTCCTCGGTGTGTCTAAACCCTAGATCGCCGGGGATCTCTCTCATAGTCCACCATACTCGCTCCGGCTTAAGGCGAAGCCCTGCGAGATATCCCCTCTACTTCCTGCCACGCCCGTTGTCGGAATCGCGAGGAGAGTGCTACAACCTCCGCTCTTTGGAACAAGGAGATGAAGGTCCTCGTCGAAAACCGAACGTGACCGATCAAGGGAGCGCCGCCGAATGCAGCCCGAAGGATCGCTCACGCGATCTTGAGATCGGGAAGAGTACGACTACATCACCCACGAGAATCCGCTCTCGTTAAACACTTTGGAATCTTCGAGGGTGAGTTATTCCATCGACTTGTTGCTACAATCTAATAGATAGATCTTGGCTTGTTTGTTTGTATGCTATAGAAAATTTTTGTTTTCCATGCTACGAAACCCACACATGTGAAGTGTCTATTCCTCATGTTTTGGATGGCTTTACTCATGTTACTTCTAAAAGATCTAGTAAGAAAAAGTGTAAGAAAAAGTTGAAGAAACAATATATTAGCAAAAAATTGGCTCAAGGTGTATCCCTGTGTGGTACTGTTTCTATTAATAGGACAAGTAAAAATCACCATCTATGTGATATTTTACCTGGTCCTAGGTTGAGAAGTAAAAACATAAAGTTTCAATGATTAGGATCATTATGAATTGTAGTTGGGTGGGGAAGAAAGGTTTTTCCTTTTGTTTGAAATATCTTATGAGTGAACATGATCTTGATTTTATTAGCCTACAAGAGATTATGAAGAATGTAGATTCTAAAGTTTGTAGAAAATTTGATCCACATAACCTTTACAGTTGGCTGTGGTCCCCATCTACGGGACGATTAGGTGACCTTTTGTGTGGTATCAAATACCAGTGTGTCCTCTTTGACAGGTATTTTGTTAAATCTAAGGTTCATGACACAAGGATCCAACAAGATCTTTTTCTTATAGTCATTTATGGGGCTACGCAGGTTGAAAATAAAGAGGATTTTCTTACTGATTTGTCTAGAATATGTGATAACTTAGATATTCCAACTTTGATTGGAGGTGATTTTAATATTATTCGCTTTTCTAATAAAAACAAGAAAGGGGCAACACAAAAAATTCTTATTTTTTTATTTCCATTATAAACTCTTATGCCCTTAGAGAGATTAAGTTGCCTTGTGGGCAATATACTTGGTCCAATAAACACAAAGTTCCTATGCTAGAAAATTTTGACATGACCCTAGTAAACTCTGAATGGAAAAAATGTGTTTCCTTTGACAAATGCAAGAAAGTTACCAAGAGTTATGTATGATCATAACCCCTTGTTGGTTGACACTTGTGTGAGGCTATTGAAATTAAATCTAGAGAATTTAGGTTTAAGAAATCTTGGCTGCAACACTCTGAGTTCTAGTGTAGGGTTGAAAAAACCTGGAACTCCTCTATTCATGCCAGTGATAACCTAAGTATAGTTAAGAAAAAGTTTCAAAATGTGAAGAATAGTTGAAGGGATGGGGTATAAATATTAGGGGAAATAACATTAAAGAAAAGAGATAGCTCATGGATTAATTGGAACAGTTGGAGGCTTTAGAGGAAGTTTCATTCCTTTCTAGTGCTCATTTTGATAGAAAAGGTTTCATTCAGTTTAAATTATGCAAATCTATGAACATAAATAAAAGTATTGGTCTAATAGATCTAGTGAAAAATGGTTACTATAGGGGATAATAATAATGCATACTTTCATAAGATTGCTAATGTGAGAAGGAGGAGAATCACATCTATTCTCTTAACTCTTAAGCATAATGATTTTTTGATTTAGGGGACCTCTAATCTCCGTTCTCATGCAACCGAGTACTATAAGAACATTTTTGGCCATGGTGAAGGCAATTTGTTGTGTTTTGATCATTCAATCTAGCATGATAATGAAATTTTTTCTCAATAAGATAATGACAATTTATATGTTTCTTTCTTTAAATAAGAATTTAAACATGCCTTAGATCTTATGGTTAGGAATAAAGCCCAGGTCCTGATGGGATTCATGTTGAACTCTATCAGGCTTGTTGGCACATTATGAAGAATTACATCACGTCATTGTTTTCCAATTTGCATGTCGGTGTGCTTGACCTCTATAGGATCAATTTTGGCATGATTATTTTACTCCAAAAATCTCCCTACGCTGATGTTATTTATAAGTACAAACATATTTGTATATTGCAAGTGCTTTATAATTTGATTACTAATGTAGTAACTATTAGAGTTGAGCCTTATATGGATAAGATAATTTCTAAATGACAAACTGCTTCTATTAAATGGAGATATATTATGGATGGGGTGATATCTCTTCATGGTATCCTCCATGAGGCTAGAAGAAGAAATAGGAGGGGTAGTTTTGAAAATCAACTTTGAAAAAGCTTATGATAAGGTGGATTGTAATTATCTACTCAAGTGTGTGGCTCAGAAAGGTTTTAGTGGGTTCTGGTGTAAGCTCATAGAAAACATGGTTTAGAATGGAACTTTGAGTGCTAAGATTAATAATACTAGAGGTAGAGATTTTGGCAACCATAGAAGGGTGAGGCAAGGTGATCCTTTCTCCCCCTTACTCTTTAATTTGGTTCTTGAGGGTTTGCTAAAATGGTGTTTTAGGCTCAAGCTACTAATTTGGTAACTTGACTGGTGCCCCATCTTATTAAAAAGGGAATTACATTACTTTAGTATGATGATGATACTATCCTGCTAGCTCAAGATGACTTGAATCAGTTGATTCATTTAAAACTCATCCTTTACATGTTTGAATCAATGTCTCAGTTAAAAATTAACTTCAGTAAGAGTGAAATCATGATGGTGATTGATGATACTAAGAAAGGGTTAAAATATGCTGACATGTTTGGTTGCCAACTAAGTTGTTGGCCTATTAAATATCTTGGTGTCCTAGTTTATGGATCTAGGTTGCATGTGGCTGACATGCAGCAATTGTGTGATAATATCAACAAAAGGATGTATGGTTGGGTACGTAACTCCTCTTAGATTCGGGGGACATATATCCTCATACAATCCTCTTTGAGTAGCCTACTTGTGTATCAGTTATTTATGTTCTTGATGTTTGATTCGGGTCTTAAGAGCTTTAAAAAATTACTAGGAGATTTTTCTAGGAAGGTGCTAAGAATAAGAAAAATCATTACATGGTTATATAATCATTGATTTGTATACCTAGGAACAAAGGTGGGTTGGGGATAAAAAATTGAAACTTTTCAACATTTTCCTATTATGAAAATGGTGGTGGAGGCTAGAAGTCAAAATAAGCTTTGTCAAAAGGTGATAAATGATAAATATGGGAGTACTCATGGACTTTTGAGAGTGCGAGGAAAGCAACATGACTCTGTCGCTTGGAAAGATTTATTGAAAATAAGACAAATTTATCTTAGTGGTAGGACTATGGTGATTGGGGGTGAAAAAGAAACTGACTTCTGACATGATCAATTGTGCGGTCCTTTCTCCCTATGTGAGAAATTTCCTGCACTGTTTGATATTTGCAATCAGCAAGTTTGTACTATTAGAGAAATGTATGATGGTAGATGGAATTTTACTTTCAGAAGATGGTTAACTCCTATACTCCACAAACAATGGTAGAATCCGAGGGATCTACTTGTGACTATAGCTCTGAATGACAATCCTGATAGTCCTAGTTCCTTAAATCTAGAAAATTCTTAGTAAAATATCTATACCATAAGTTATCTGATGCTACACCAGATAGATATTTTAAACATCTTTGGAAGGCCAAGATTCCACTCAAAATCAAAATTTGGCTTTGTTTATTTGGCATAATGAAATTGCAACAAAATATAACATGAAAAATAAAATGGGTGGGTAGTTACGTTTGTAGTTCTGTTATGTCGATGAAACAATTAATCACCTATTTTCACCCGTCCTGCTGATGTTTACATGTGGAGTATGATTTATACTACAATTGGTGCAAAATCTCGGCCTTCCTATTTTACCTAATACTTTTGGTGGATAGCTAATTTCCTCCCCTTTAGGGCAAACATTCATATAGTTTGTATTGCTCCTCTGTGCTGATCTGTGTGGAATACTAAAAATCTTGCTTGTTTTAAAGGGAAGCTAATTCCATTCTCTCTAAGATTGATTTGTTACATGTGTGCTTTTTTGCGTTTTTGGATAGGTCTTCAGAGCAAACATGATAGAACTTTGTTGAATGAGGGGGCAGAGCAGATGTCCACCCAGATGCATGAAATGGCGAGGCAAGCGGCAACGCTTAGAATGGACAATGGAGGAGAAGAAGTGGACGTTGATGTGAATGGTGATTGAATACTGGTATATCTTTGATGGATCTGATGAGATCAGTGTGGATGTTAGTCTTTTGCTTGTTCCTTAAACTTGCTAATGTGCTATGGAAGAACCAGTTCTTTTGGCGTCTTCTCCGAGAAGCTTACCTACCCCCATTTTCTGGGGAAGCCGGTTCAAAAAAATTAAGGCTTCCAAAGTGATTAAGACTTGACCACTTTGGTTAACCACTTTGGAAGCCTCGTATTTTTTTAAACCGGCTTCCCCAGGAAGCTAGGGGTAGGGCAGCTTCTCGGAGAAGCCACCAAAAGAACTGGGACTAAACTCGTTGGCCGAGTCTGTTTGTGTGTGTGAAACTTTGTGTTGCTGGGGTAGGTGATTCCTAGGTGGACATCTTGTTCAATTTGCTTAGTTTGTTTTTCTCTTTGTTTTTAGTTTGTTTCGAATATGTGACTTCTGGTCTGTTATTTTTTTTATAATGGAACCCGGCTCTTTATTGGAGGCGTATGGAAAAAAATGTTGAAGGCAATTGTCCCTGGGTTTGAGAAGAATGCCTGGGGTGATTGCCTTCAATATTATGCGCAAAATGCAGCAAGAATTCATGCAAAGACCATTGATTCTGGTGGTGCTGACCAAGAGTTTGATTTGGATAGAACTACTTGACATTGCGTCAACCTCATCGGCGCATGCGTGACCTCTATTCCTGGCCAAGAGTCTTGAGAGCAACAGCCCGCCATTGATTACGGCACCTTTCTCTCTCACCACCACCTCCCGAATTCTCTCTTCCCACCACACTCGCCCACGCGCGCGCGCCCTGAATCCTCTGCGTCTCCGGGGTTGAGCGCTCTCGCCCTTCCCTGCGTTCCTCCAGCTTCCCCTCTCGACAAAACAACGTGGAGCCAGCCAGCCGGACCCGCGCGCGCCAAACAACCGGGCTCTTCAGCTTCGTGGCTGCGACATCGCCGCATCCGCCCGCCGTCGTCAAGCTGTGGCGCCGGCGGGCTGGCTCCCCGGCAGCGCAGCCCTGGACATGGCCAGAGCGCCACCCATTCGCGCGCGCCTCCTGTTGATCGCCGTCTGCCTGCTCCTGCTCCCCGCCGCGCACGCTGCACGCCAGCTTGCTGCTGCTGGCTCCGACCCCGCCGCCGACGCGCTCCTCAAGTTCAAGGACGGCATCACGGACAGCAACGGCGCGCTCAAGACCTGGTTGCCCGGCACCCGGCCCTGCGAAGGTAGCGTCTCCAACTGGGCCGGCGTCATGTGCCACAAGGGCGACGTCACGGGTCTGCAGATGGAGAACATGGGCCTGTCAGGCAAGCTCGACCTCAGCCCGCTCAAGACGCTCAACGTCCTCCGCTCGGTGAGCTTCATAGACAACCAGTTCGCCGGCCCGATGCCCGACGTGAAGGTGCTCAGCGGCCTCCGCGCCCTCTTCCTATCCGGCAACAAGTTCTCCGGGGTGATCCCCGCCGACGCGTTCGTCGGGATGGGCTCGCTCAAGAAGTTGTTCCTGGCCAAGAACAACTTCTCTGGCCCCCTCCCGGCCTCCCTCGCCGACGTACCCAAGCTCTTCGATCTGCTGCTCAACGATAACAAGTTCACGGGCAAAATCCCTGACTTCCGGCAGAAGGAATTGCAGGTCGTCAATGTCGCTAACAATGAGCTGGAGGGGGAGATCCCACCTAGCCTCAAATCCATGAATGCCGACCTGTTCGCAGGTGAGCAAAAAACTCCACGTTACAGGCCGGCAGCCTAGTTGTCAACGACGGCGCATGTATGACATTGTTGTTCTTCGGTACAGGGAATAACAAGCTCTGCGGTGGATCACTTGATAACAAATGCGCCGCCCCACCGGCGTCCGGAAAAGGCGGATCCCCGCCGTCGCTACCGGCAACCCCGGCGGCTCCCAAAACAACGGGCCCGCCGGCAGACGAGGCCACGGAACAAGATCTGCCTGTGGAACCCACGGACGGGTCAATGTCCTCCGGCGTCCTGGTGGCATGCCTCGGCGTGATGGCCATCTTGGGCTTCTTGCTCATGGTGATCCAGAGGCGGCGGCGAGAGAACAACTCCGAGAACTTTGGCCCGACCATCACGAAGAAGCCGTCGATGAAGAAGATGAAAGCGGAGCCGGCGAGGGTCGACGCAGCGCGTGTGAGCCCACAGGACGGGTCGTCGAGCACCGCCGTTCCTGCCGCCGCGGGGACGCGTAAGGTAGCGGAGCAGGGGCGGCTGACGTTCGTGCGCGAGGATCGGGGCAGGTTCTTCGAGCTGCAGGACCTGCTCAAGGCGACGGCGGAGGTGCTGGGTGGCAACGCGGGCGCCAACCTCGGCGTATGCTATCGCGCCAGCCTGACCGGCGGGCAGTCCATCGTGGTGAAGCGGTTCAAGGAGATGAACCGCGTGGGCAGGGAGGACTTCGAGGAGCACATGCGGCGGCTGGGCCGTCTCTCCCACCCAAACCTCCTCCCGCTCGTGTCCTACTACTACCGCAAGGAGGAGAAGCTCCTGATGCACGACTTCGTCCCCAACAAGAGCCTCGCCCACCTCCTCCACGGCGAGGGCAGCGGGGTGAAGAAGGCGGTGGTGCACTGGACGCTGCGGCTCAAGATCATCAAGGGCGTCGCCAGCGCGCTGAGCTACATGTACGACGAGCTACCGATGTTGACGGTGCCGCACGGCCACCTCAAGTCGTCCAACATCCTGCTCGACGACCACTTCCAGCCGCTGCTCACCGACTACGCGCTGGTTCCGGTGATGAACCAGTCGCACGCCGCGCAGCTCATGATGGCGTTCAAGTCCCCCGAGCGGAAGCAGTTCGGCAAGTCGTCCAAGAAGAGCGACGTCTGGTGCCTCGGCCTCCTCATCCTCGAGATGGTCACGGGGAGGCCGCCGTCGTACGACGTGAAGGCGGCCACGGCCTCGCCGGAGCACGAACAGAAGCAGAAGCCGTCCACGGGGGACGACCTCGTCGGTCTCGTGTCGTCGACGCCGGAGGAACGGTGGCTGACGACGGTGGTGGACGGGGACCTCAAGTACGACGATGAGGCCGACAAGGAGGAGATGGTGAAGCTGATCAAGATTGGCATGGCGTGCTGCGAGGGCAATGTGGACAGCCGGTGTGAGCTCAAGGACGCGGTGGACAGGATCAAGGAGCTCAAGGGCAAAGAGCGTGCCGACAAAGAGGACAACTCCTTCTACTCGTCGGTGAGCGATGGCGCCGAGCGCGACGAGGACTTCTCAAATGTCGCCATCCACTGATCATCCTTAGCTCACATTACACGAGACCGGACTAACCGTGCTTCATGTAACACAAATGTAAACATGGAACCAACCATGGAACTAGTACGTACTGATCTGTACTCTACCTTAATTTCGATGTTCAGTAGTAGCATTAATTTGGTAATTAATTCGATCTTTTTCTCAGTATAATGAATTATTTATAGTTAGGATACTTAACACTGGAGGCTACATTCAGGAAAAAAAATTCTAGGGATAAAAAATGGTGGAGTAACATTTTTTTCATACATTTTTCGGGAACGCCTTTGGGCACTACGGGAATAACCAGATAGGCCGACGACTTTTTTATATGCCGACAATAAAATGTCGGGACCGTCGGCATAGCTTGACGGACCGTCGATCCAGTTTTACCGTCGGCGTAAACGGGACCGTCAGCGTAGTCTATTAGGCTAACGGCAGAGCGACGACGTCAAGTCTACTCTAGCTATTTTTCTTTTTTGCCACATTAATCTTAGAAAAATCATAACTAAATTATTTAAATTCAGAAAAATACATATAATATATCAAAATTTGCAGAAAATTAAGATTTATCTATATAAACTCAAATATTATATATTATTTTTTCAAAAAAATATAAAAATACAAATACTTTTGTATAACATATTTTTCATTTTCCGAGTGCAAAAAAGGGGAGTTTTGTGAAGCAACCACCAATGAAAGTTTCAAAATGATACTACCCCCTTTTTCAAAAATAGTAGACCATTTTGAATGGACAATTTTCCAACCTAGATATCTCAAAACTTTTCGTCCACCCCTCGCGAAAAAGACAAATTCCTGCCGAATCGGCGGGAAATGAGTTAAATTTAAACTACAGGTACATGATATAATGCTCATAATTTTTTGCAAAAATCATTTTTAGATTCACAATATGCTATTTTACCAGAGATCCAATGCAAGTTTAGTGAGACTCAGCCCCGAGCTAAGAATCTTCATGCCCGTCGATTTAGAAAGTTTGACGATAGTTTGAAACAGGCAAAAAAAATTCTAAAATATCGAAACAATGTAAAAACTTCGCGTAGTGTCATATTATGTGACATAGTTGCATGAAAAAATAACAAACTTGGTATATTCATTGTGTCTCAAAAAAAACTTCACAAAATGACCTATCTCAATCAAGTTTTTTCTGGATTGCAGGTCAAATGACCAATGTTATTGCTAGAATCGTGGTATAGTTTGCGATAATGTGCCCATATTATGTACGCATATATATCATGGGATGGTGAACAATGTTGCAGGAGGAAGTTTTCCTTTTTGTCGCACCGAAAAGCCATTTTTTCCCCGAGTGCAAAAAACGAGATATTTTGTGAAGCAACCACCAAATAAATATTTCAAAATGATTATACCACATTTTTCAAAAATACTAGACCATATTGAATGGATAATTTTCCAACCTGGGTATCTCAAACCTTTTCGTCCACCCCTCGTGAAAAAGACAAATTCCTACCGAATCGATAGGAAATGAGCTAGATTTAAACTACACATACATGATATGATGCTCATGATTTTTTGCAAAATTATTTTTAGGTTCACAATATGCTATTTCATCAGAGATCTAATGCAAGTTTAGTGAGGCTCAGCCCCGAGCTAAGAATCTTCATGCCCCTTGATTTAGAAAGTTTGACGATAGTTTGTGATACGTCCAAAACGTATCTACTTTTCCGAACACTTTTGCTATTGTTTTTCCTCTAATTTGTGTGATTGGATATAACAAACACGGACTAACGCTGTTTTCAGCAGAATTGCCTTGGTGTCTAGTTTTTGTGCAGAAAATCAACTATCAGGAAAAATCCCGAAAAATATGCCAAAAATCCTATTTTAACAGAAGATCCACGGAGCCTAAAGACGATACGGAGTGGAGGCCTGGGGGGCTCACACCCCTGCCAGGCACGGGTGGTCCCAGCCCGCGCCTAGGGGGGTGTGTCCACCCCAGGCACCCCCTCGGGCTCCCTCTTCGCCTATAAGTTACCCCTAGACCTAAAAACCGAGGGGGGTCGTCGTTTTTCCAGAAAGAGTTCCGCTGTGTTGCCACCACCAGAAGCCGCGATTTTGGATCCAGAAACTCCGTTCTGGCACCCTGCCGGGACGGGGAATTTGGGGAGGGTCATCACCATCGTCATCACCAACGCCTCTCCATCAACCATCAATGTTTCCCTCATCCATGAGTGAGTAATCCCCCGCTATAGGTTATGGGGATGGTAGGGATTGGATGAGTTCTATCATGTAATCGAATAAGATTGTTAGGACATAGTGCCTAGTATCTCTATTAGTGCTATTTGACTTTGTTCAACTTTTTGTGCTTAATGCTTATCACTAGGGTCCGACTGCCATGATCTCAGATCTGAATTTATTATTGAATCATTATGATAGTATTGTTTGTGATCTTATCTGCAAGTTGCACACACATATCATTGTCCAGATCCGAAGGCCCCGAAGTGACAGATATTGGGACAACCAGAGGGGATGGCTGTGGTGTGAGGATCACATGTGTTCACGGAGTGTTAATGCTTTGCTCCGGTGCTCTATTAAAAGGAGCACCTTAATTGCCAGTAGTTCCCTAGAGGCTCCGCTGCCACGGGCTAGCAGGACAAAAGATGTTGTGCAAGTTCTCATTGTAAGCACGCATGACTATATATGAAGCACATGCCTATCATTGTTTAGTACTTGGATGCTTGTTCTTATTTATTTGCAATACCCTAGATCTTAAAGTTACATGTTTAGAATCGTCCATGCAATGCCCGTCCATCTATCCCTATGCCTACCGCGCTCATATCCTACTGTTTGCTGCTACTATTACTGTTGCTCTTGTTTTGCTGCTGCTGTTGCTTTGCTGTTGCTACTATCAAACTGTTGCTACTAATAAAATTCTGTGAGCAAAAACTATTTCCAGGTGAAGCTGAATTGACAACTCAGTTGTTAAGGCTTGCAAGTATTCTTTGACTCCCCTTATGTCGAATCAATAAATTGGGTAATACTACCCATGAAGACTGTTGCGATCCCCTATACTTGTGGGTCATCAGTTTGAAACGGGCATAAAAAGTTCAAAAAGGATCGAAACAATGTAAAACCTTCGTGTGGTGCCCTATTATGTGACATAGTTGCATGGAAAAATACCAAACTTGATATATTGATTGTGTCTCAAAAAAACCTTCACAAAATGACCTATCTCAATCGAGGTTTTCTGGATTTCAAGTCAAATGACCAATGTTATTGCTAGAGCCGTGGCATAGTTTGTGATAATGTGTCCATATTGTGCACGCATGTGTATCATAGGATGGCGAACAATGTTGCAGGAGTAAGTTTTCCTTTTTGTCGCACTGAAAAGCCATTTTTTATTTTCCGAGTGCAAAAAACGGGGTATTTTGTGAAGCAATCACCAAATGAAAGTTTCAAAATGATAATAACATATTTTTCAAAAATACTAGACCATATTGAATGGATAATTTCCCAACCTAGGTATTTCAAACCTTTCCACCCACCCCTCGTGAAAAAGTCAAATTCCTGCCGAATCAGTAGGAAATGAGTTAGATTTGAACTACATGTACATGATATGATTCTCATGTTTTTTTGCAAAAATCATTTTTAGATTCACAATATGCTATTTCATAAGAGATCTAATGCAAGTTTAGTGAGGCTCATCTCCGAGCTAAGAATCTTCATGCCCGCCGATTTAGAAAGTTTGACGATAGTTTGAAACAGACATAAAAAATTAAAAAATGATCGAAACAATGCAAAACCTTCGCGTGGTGTCATATTATATGACATAGTTGCATAGAAAAATACCAAACTTGGTATATTGATTGTGTCTCAAAAAACCTTCACAAAATGACCTATCTCAATCGAGGTTTTCTGGATTTCAGGTCAAATGACCAATGTTATTGCTAAAATCGCGGTATAGTTTGCGATAATGTGCCCATATTGTACACGCATGTGTATCATGAGATGGTGAACAATGTTCGAGAGGAATATGGAGGTCCTATTTTCCCCCATAATGAACTGCGCAACGCGGGATATGAGGCTCAAATAGCTAGGGAGGTGGATAGGGGTGAGTTCAAGTCGTTTTTTAATCAAAACCCCAAAATGGGAGACGGGGGATATGGAGGTTTATTAGAGATGCCTTTAGTCAATTGCTGATAGTTTATCCAATGATTAGTTGGAAGAAATATACATGTAGGCCCTTAGTCCTTGTATGAATTTTATTCAATGATACATATGCAGTTGGCTTACCAGCAAAAAAAAATGTTACCCAACAAAATATGTCTGCCCAAAAAATAGAGTGAAAAGCGCAATTGCACAATTTTAAACCGACCACATGAGCTATACCTAATAAACACAAAAATGAATAAAAGCAAAAAGGTTTCAAATAAATATACATGGAGCAAAAAAATTGGATAACTAAAATCCTTACAAATAAATAACTAAATGGTGAAATTGCATAAACGGTGGAAATACAAAATTTAAATGGATAGCCCTGTTATTCAAAGCACAATTTATTTCGTTGGTAGTGCACGACTTTCCTTCTTTTTTATAAAAGACAACTTGAACAAATCTCCATGCAATATTAATTTTAGCACAACATGCATTCTTGGAGTGTGATTCACTATTAATTCCTTTTATGGAACCTACGCAATTTACATGTGTGAAGAATGTTTGTCCATTAAAACATCATATGTAATACAATGTTTTCAAGTTTTGAACTCTGTTCTACTTTTCTATGGTTCAAGTTTGATGAGCATGCAACTATTTAAATAATATTGGAAAATTGATACAAAAGTATGTAGGGGTTCGTAGCATGGAAAACAAAAATTTTCTATCGCATACAAACAAACAAGCCAAGATCTATCTACTAGATTGTAGCAACGAGTCGATGAAATAACTTACCCTCGAAGATTCCAAAGCGGTTAACGAGAGCAGATTCTCGTGGGTGATGTAGTCGTACTCTTTCCGATCTCAAGATCGCGTAGACGATCCTTCCGGCGCTGCGTTCCGGCAGCGCTCCTTGATCGGTCACACTTTCGGCGAAGACCTTCCTCTCCTTGTTCCAGCAGGCGGAGGTTGTAGCACTCTCCTCGCGATTCCGCAAGACAACAATGGTACCGAAGTAGAGGGAGATCCATGAGGCTTCGCTTTAAGCCGGGAGTATGGTGGAGTATGAGAGAGCTATTAGTGGTCTAGAGTTTAGACACACCAATTAGAAGGCTCTAATCCGAAGGCTAGTGCAATTAGAAGCTCTAAACCAAAGCGGCTCTAAACCGGAGTCTAGGGCCAGGATTTAGATTAGAGGATAGGAACTTGTGTGTCTAGAGGAGGAGGCCCTGCCCCTCCTTTTATAGGTGGGAGGGGCGGCCAAGGGGAGGGAGTCCCTCCCCAAGTCGGCCTTGGGTGGCGCGCCGGCTTGGAGAGGAGGGACTCCTCCCCCAAGTCGGTTTCAACCTCCTCTTGCTTGTTTCCCACAGTTTCCTGTTTTAGCCGTTTGACTTTCAAACTGGTCATTTGACTTTTCAGTTTTAGGATTCAATTTAATCCTTTATTTGGAACAGCGAGAACACTTAGTACATGATGCAATCATTCCAATATATAATGACACATTCATGTACCCCTTCCCCCCCGGAGTGCCGGACATTCCGGAACCTTCTAGAACATTCCCGATGAAAACATCGGAATCATTCCCGAACTCCGAAACGGGACTTTCCTTATATGAATCTTATTCTCCGGACCATTCCGGATCACCTCGTGATATCCCGGATCCCATCCGAGACTCCGAACAACATTCGGTCTCTTTCTCATAATACCATAACTACTCAAACAACGTCGAATCCTTAAGTGTGTCTCCCTACGGTTCGTGAATTATGCGGACATGATCGAGACACTTCTCCGAACAATAACCAATAGAGGAATCTGGAAATTCATATGGCTCCCACATATTTCTACGATTACTTTGCGATCGAATGAACCACTTACATACGATACCAATTTCCCTTTGTCTCACGATAGTTTACTTATCCGAGGTTATGATCATCGGTATCTCTGCATACCTAGTTCAACCTCGTTACTGATAAGTACTCTTTTCTCGTTCCCGTGATATGTGATCCCTTGTGAGCCAGTCACATGCTTGCAAGCTAATTGGATGACATTCCACCGAGAGGGCCCAGAGTATACCTATCCGTCATATGGATGGACAAATCCCACTCTTGATCCATGTGCCTCAACACATACTTTCCGAACACTCAATGCCACCTTTATAGCCACCCAGTTACGGTGTGGTGTTTGATGTCATCAAAGCATCCTTCCGGTGATGGTGATTAACATGATCTCATGGTCGAAGGAATTAGGTTACTATGTATCAGAAAGCTTATAGCAAATGAACTATATTAAATGACTTGATCTTTATGCTACGCTTAACTATAGGAGTATGTCCATCACATCATTCTCCTAATGATATGATCCTGTTGTTAATAACATCTTTATGTTCATGATCAGGAAACCATGATCATATATTAACCAACAAGCTAGTTTAACAAGAGGCTTTACTAGGGACTCTTATTTTAGTTTACAAATCACACAAGTATTAATGTTTCCGGTTAATACAATTATAGCATGGTATGTAAACATTTATCATAAGTGTGAAGATATGATAATAACCACTTTATTATTGCCTCTTGGGCATATCTCCAACAAAGTAAGGCTACCAGTTTTATCAATACTTACACATATGTGAGGGGCAAATAAGATCAACAAAGATTTTTCCATGCTTAAGACATGAGAATAAGGTATGCAATTTCTTATGAAATCGAGTGGTTATAAAGAATATCCATTTGGCTTTTATTAAGAAATAAAAAACTATGCAAATAAAATATATTTTATGTATATATTCAACATACAGCTTAATGAATAGAGCGAAAGATCATATTAGATGGCTTGGATGCTTTGTGCCCAACACTAACACTTATTATTTTTGTTAATATATATAAGTGTATGTAAGGCACCTAGTCGACGGAGAAAAGTGAGGTTTGTCAACTGTGCACCTATGCCACTATTTTTTTCCCTAGAAGGGGCAAAAAATCAGTTTAAAGTGTTACTTCTTGAGGTTGAACAAATGGTGAAAAACAATCCATTCATAATCGTGAGTACCATTTATAAGTGTTGGATTGTGTTATCAAATTGTAATTTGTGCATGTGAAAAATTATAGAGTAACACATTTATTTTTAGATGTACAAATTACCATTTTGATCGTGCTCAATATATCTATATTTTCCTAATAGTAACAATAATGTTCCAGCAAGGTCTATTTCCAAGTCGCGTCGACGATCTCAACGAATGACTTTGTACCAATAATAATTATGTATTTTGTTTTAGAAAGGTACACATGTCTAGTCCTGCATTCTACATCTAAAATTTCACAAGAATCGGTTCACATCTAAATTTCACCCGATTTAACAATTCGGTAACATAGCCGTCTTAGAAATAACAATTTATCTTGTTGTTATGGAATAACACATGTATTATTTGTTTGGTAAAATATTTTAATAATCAAGAAGATTGTGTACTCGCCGCCTCCTTCTGCCCACATGCTTGGGAATCACCTTCGACCGGTTGCTTATCCATCTTCTTGTCTCTTTCCTCTCCTCCCCCGACCCTTCACTTAGGTCCTCTTGTTCTATGATTCATCTACTCCCACCCATCCTTCTTTGTTGCCTTCCTCCTCCTACTACTTATAGAATTTTAGCATCACTTTCATGTATGAGATCACAACGGAACTCGGGTTCGAGCCCAAGATGAGAGTCCTTTGCACGTCGTCGGGCTAGAGGAATATGGTGTTGGGTGATGGATTGGTTTGGGGTCACTCGATCATGCATGCTTTGGCAAGATATAGTTGTTGTCTATGAGCCTGAACCATTGAGGCGGTGCCTCAAAATGTTGGTATGAGAAGGGACTTTGTCATTTACCATATTGTGTAGGATATTTCCCATTGTTGGAGAGGGTATTGTGTTTGTTGTATACACATGACTGTTCATGTTGTAGTGATTTTGGATGCAAGTTAGGAAGGGTTAATTTAGGTTACAAATGTGCACCTTTATGATCGTATGGAGTATTCTCACACATATTGTGTGTATTTTTTTACTTTTAAGGTTGTGTGTGTGTTGAGATTCATCTTGAATGGTTTTGTTCCACCTAGTGGGGTTTTATTACATGCCAATGACATTTTCCTACATGGGCATGTATGAATGTTACACCAATTTTGGACAATCCGGAGAGGGTTGTAGAAAAACTTTTGCATTGACGATGTTGTTTAAAACGCAGAAATTTGATTAGATCCAAACATGGTGTGGCCGATTAAGTGAAAATATCACAAGACCTACGCCTAGGGTGTACGAAAATAAGCCGGGTTTAATTTCTCACTTCGAAGAGAGAAATAGAGATGTACGGCCAAAAGTCCAGCTGTAATCACGATTTCACCAACAAACTATGGGTGACTTTAGTAGTCCGCATTTCTTCAAAACAGACTCTAGGCTGCAAAAAAAGGGCAGATTGTTTGCCGGGAAAACCTCAACATTGTGGCCGGCACATGCATAAAATCACTCTCCAGCTAGGCCCAAGGGAAATTACCGAATCAACAGTTTCCATGGAGCCAAGCCTAGGAGAGGGAAAACTTGCATTGATGTTCCCGCCATTGCACATGTGAAGAAGAGCGGGAGATGCAGCCTTATCTCTTGCCCCCACTTGTCTCACTTCCGTCACTTTCCTACTACCACATCCCTCTTTCACTTGCGTCGCATCAACCAACCATGGATGCATGCTTCCTCTACCTCCTCCCCAAACGATTGCGGCGACCAAGCTTGCGTGCCCGAGCCGTTCAGGAGTAAGAAGCCTGCACGCTTTGGAGCTCGGCAGTTCTAGTTGACCCGGCCTTGGTGTCAAATTTCAACTGGCTGCCGCCATTTTCTCATTGCGACTGCGCACCAGCAAGGGCGATAGCCATAGACATGGTAGCGATGGGGAGTTCCTTTATGGGACTGCCCCTGGGAAGATTTGAGTCACCCGCTGAGCTATGCCGCTCGCCAGTGCGCCAAGATGAATATGGGGGTTCTTGGCGGTAGCCGGGAGGTGGATCATCCGTAGGTGTTCGACCCCGTGCCGAGATTCCCTCCTAGATGCTTTGATCCTCCATGCCAGGATTTGATTCTCGTCCGTCTTGGTGTCCTCATCACGTGCTACTTCCGCTCCTACACCACGCGCTCCTACACCGGCAACTCCAGCATCGGCGACCCCTATATTATCCGCAACTCCCACTCTAGCAGCACCTGCCGTTGTAGGTATTCCATTTCCACTTCCTGATTTTGGCGGTTAGTGGTCTTAGTCCTTGATTACGTCCATGCAATCTTTCTGTAAGTCTGCATCTTGAGCTTCATATAGTTGATTTAATCATAGATCTATACACATGTATGTATACCGGGGCATTATCATCGACATGCATGAAGGCTCTACCTTTAGAGCGACCATTCACAAGTATCCGTGCATGTCAATACCGGTGATCACCGTGCAACGACTTTGAGCGCAGAGCGTGTGTGCATTCGCAAGCATGTCAACGCAATGGCGACGATCACCGCACAACGAAGAGCGGCATATCCCAATGAACATCGCGCCAATGTTAATTACCGAATTGAATGCTGATCACCGGTGTAGCATAGCATGGGAACATGGTGTGTTGTACTCTATTCACCTGCATGATCATTGTTTTCCAATGGCATGTATGATCAATTATATGCTTCATGATATCAAATAGGACTGGGACATGGTCTGCGTGAATCACATCCCTCTTCTTCTAGAGCACGCCGATTAAATCACCCACGGCAACTACTAGGAAAAGGCCCATCATAGCAGGGGTAGAGGCGTTTGGTGGAGCAGGAGGCGAAGGTGGAAATGGGGTGACTTCTGAGCACTGGGCACCATATGTACCTTTGTTCCTCACTGGTTCTACGTGTAGGCGAGCACAAGATACCTCACTGCTCTTGTCATGCCCACCAAAATTGCAAAGGACATGGCCAAGCAGCTGAAAAACTCTCCAAAGGCGCATGTGTGAGCATGGTAGTGTGGATTGGTAAGTTTTGTGAGCATCCTAGGCAGATGGAGTGGTTAGGTGGTCACATGCTCTTCGTTAGAGGATGGAAGAAGTTCACCAAGAAGAGTGACCTCGCTATTGCGACGCCTTTGTCTTCAACTTGAAGAACGATGGGTTCAAGATGATGCTCCTCAGGTACAACACCTCTGTCGGGGAGGTGTTCCTTTGTAAACGCCATGGCATGTGATCTTCTGGGTGTGTCTATAGTTATGATGTTGATAATATAAGTATGCTTTTTTAGGGAATATAATATAAGTATGTTAAGGTGCTAGGATGTGTTTTGAACCCTTATTTTTTGTGCCAGCGGTTTATATCCCTGGTGTAGTTAGTAGTCAGAGCATGAGATGCACTAGATTCTAAGAGTACTCTTACGGTACCCCCAATTAGATACATGCCACTCATTTTTATTGAACTAGTGCCTAAAACTACAGTCGTAAAAATCATACTAGTGCCGATTACGGGATCATAATCGGTAGGTTTGCAACAAGAAATCCATTAAAAGAGGAAGGTCCCACGAATACACGCATTAAATCCCGTCAACAATAGGAATTATGCATGCCACGGATTGAGAATGGTAGCGTGGCTAGCAGTTTGTTGCCACACATTTTCCGTCCAGTAGTCTGCTGTTATACACGCTAAGAGGTCTCACGAGATAAGTTCTAGACATTATTTATCATGGATGCATGATAGGGATGATCCATATCAAGACAAGTGCGGGAGAGGGTTTCCCGAAGAAAATAAGACAGGTGGAGAGACGGGAATAACATGAAAATCGCAAATTTAGATCTAGTTAATTGACATGATTTTAATCGAGATTAATGGGTTAATTAGTGGGTTAGTGTTACATAATTTATTTTATATTTAAAAAGTATATAATTCTCTTGTAAATCAATGGCGGCTGTAAAATAGCTATCAGAGATAAATGCATCGCGAAAAGTAAACACCCAACATTTTTTTCTCTCGGCTCATGGTCATCCGCCAAGTCAGTGCTAACACTGCAATTAACGCTACAACCATTGGAGTCCGACAACGCCTAGGTGAGAGATAATACGTGAGACAACGACACACAATTACTGCCTAGTATGGTATATGTGAGCATATGCTTTGGTGTATAGAAATATAGTTAATTTGATAATTAATCCATCACGCTTTATATAATATAAATCACGAACAAAAAATAATAGAAAACCCATAATACACAGAAACTCTTAGCACACAATACAATAGTAATACTGATACAGCCTGACCTACGGTTGTTACCATATCTAGGTCTCCAACTTATGCCAAGTCATCATGAACTCCAAAGGTGAATCATATCCTCTATGTGAGTTCACTTCCTATCATATTGAATGGTATACTACTTCATACTCCGTCCTATAACCATGATAGGTTCACACCGACGAGTATGAAGACAAGGGAGGGAGCCCGAAACCCTAAGCCCGACAAGATGGCGGCTTGGAAGAGTAGACGAAAGAAGGAGGCCATTCCGAAGGAGAAACCAGAGACGCTGAACCTGCCGCTGAAACAGCCTCGGGGATTCCGGCGCCAGACCCGGCGCCGCCGGACTTACCGCCGGAAACGCCTAGGATCTTCTCGAGGACGACTATATGGTAAAACCCAGGATCAAGAATGTATCTCGACCTCTTCTATATGGTGATGAGCGTATAGAGTCAAGGACGAATCTTTTTTAAGTGGGGTGAGCTTATATGGCCTGACCTACAGTCGTTACGATACCAAGATCTCCAACTTATGCCAAGTCATCATGAACTCCAAAGGTGAATCATATTCCCTACGCGAGTTCACTGCTTCCTACCCTATAAAATGGTATACTACTTCATACTCCATCCTATGATCATGATAGGTTCACACCAACGAGTATGAAGACAAGGAAGGAAGCCCGGAACCCCAAGCCCGACTAGACGGTGTCTTGGAAGAGGAGATAGAAGAAAGAGGCCATTCCGGCAGATAAACCGGCGACGCCGAACCTGTTGCTGAAATGGCCCCGGGCATTCCGGCGCCAGACCCGGCGAACCCCGGCGTCTGCCCGAAACATCCTCAGCAGGACAATCCGATGGAGACCGGAATAATTTGGCGACCACCGGAAACTTCCAGCGCCAGATCCGGCACCGCCGGACTTACCGCCGGAACCGTTTGCGCATGGATCTGGGTTTGATGCCCTATAATATTCCCTTTACCTACCCTTTTGCTTATTTTAGCCCCAAACTACCCCTTGTTTAGTGGCTGGCCTCTAAATAGACCCCCCTCCCCTTCATGTATCCCTTAGACATAGATGGTAGACTAGAAACCCCTAAGATGAATCACTTCTAGTTATGTCTCCTTCCCTTCATGAGGGAACTCTATCATCACCCACCTCTATGGATTGTGCCTTTGAGCATCCTTAGTTGTACAAGGTATTTACTTTGAGTTGGCTCTAGTAAAGTTATAAAGATCCTCTCCAAGGTGTTCTTCCTTCTCCGATGTGGATTTGAGGGGAGCACGTTGACCGATCTTTCCTTGCAAGGATTCTATCGGACTGGTGGCCGCCGGAGGGAACAATAGGTATTGTATCGTGTTTGTGTTTGCGTGTGTTCATCATGTTCTTTGCAAGGTGTGTGTTCGCTTCTTCTACCTTCTCTCTTTCCCTCGCTTTTCCCATCAATTTGACCATGAAATCCATGAAGATCGGGCCACCCTTGAGGTTAACCCCTATCAAATACACATAGTTCAGATGGAAGTACTTCCTTTTTTGAACCTCATGACAGTAAGGGGGAAATTCCTACTGCCTCATTTTTCTATATTAAGATGATATGTTTACATCAAGAATTTACAACACTAGGATGCCAAGGAGGCATCAGAATGAGGGAAAACTACAGAGAATACATAGAAAAAGCTACAGAGAGGCTATCAAACTGTGGATGGATGGATGCATATACTCCCTGGTCCTATGCACCAGAAGACCATAGTCAGCAATAAAATTATCCCTCCAAGACTGAGTTGTGGGGGGGACTGTATTAAAGTGGAGATTGTTCCTCTATTTCCAAATATCCCAGGCCCCCCAACATGAATTTCTCCATGAACATATTGCTGTTCCAATTTTCCTTAGCCTTAGTTATTATGTCCAGTCTATTCCCTTGGTCCTGCCAACACATACCCAATTTATTCCAACATGCTTTACTGAAAGTGAAGTGGAAGAAGAGGTGTTCCAATGTTTCTTCAGGAGGGTTTTGGCTTAAGATACACTTATATACAGACTGTAGTGTCATATTCTTTCGTTTAAACAGATTCCTGGTGTTCAGCCTATCTAAGAAAAGTAACCAGTAGAAGAATTTTACTTTCGGTGTGCATTTGGATTTCCAAATCCAATTAAAATATGCATGTGGCACAATATTCTGGAAGCAAAATTCATAGAATTTCTTGGAGGAGTATGATTCTGAGCCCCAAATATAAGTCCAGAAGTCTTGAGGTGCACCTCCAAAATCAATGCATCTAGTCACATGTTGGAGCTGTTTTATTTCTTCAAAGGCTTTGGTGGGGAGAAAGAAGTTTGTAGAGATATTGGTGGCTATTAGGAAGGAATTAACAGACACATATTCATTTAATGTATAATAATATGCTCTTGGAAATTTTTCAGCGACAATGCTTCCCATCTAGTCATCCTTCCAAACAGGGCAGTTTCACCAGTACCAATTTGACAAGATGCAATGCCTCTGAAGACAGGCATCAGTTTGGCAATATCCTTCCACCAGAAAGAGCCATAAGGAGCAACAACATGAGGAACTTTCTCTTGGTAATATGACTTCCATAGTAGTGTTACCCAGGGAGTGTCAATCTTGTTGTAGAACTTGTGTAAATGCTTTAGAAGTAGGGATTCATTCTGGAGTTTTAATTTCGGAATACCAATACCTCCTTTATTCTCTAGCCTACAAACCTTATCCGAAGCCACCAGGGAGTGACATTTTTCACCATCCTCTGTCTTCTTATTCCAAAGACAGTGTCTCCTTATCTTTTCAACATGTTCAATAATTTTTGAGTGAATATGCAATGAGCACATTGGAAACATAGCAATAAACGTCAGCAAAGAATTTATGATAGTCACCCTTCCACTATAAGCCATCATCATGAATGATGAAGTCATTTTCCTTTCAATCCTGTCAACTAATGGCATAAGGTCAATGACAGTTGGTTTGGTAGTGCCAAGAGGGAGCCCCAGATATGTAAAATGCATCTGTCTAATGGTACAACCAAAGGAAGTATAAAAATCCTGAGCTTGTACATTTTTAATGTTGATAGGGATCATAGAGGATTTATGGAAATTGATATGAAGACCACTTGATGTTGCATACTGATTTAGAATTTCCTTCATCACAGTAATTTGGCTATGACATGCAGGCAGTATAATTAATGTGTCATCAGCATATTGGATGACAGGTAAATCCATACCATAATCAGGAGAGAAAGGTGCAAGGAGGAGCTGGTCTCTAAAGGCTTTGTTAATTGCGGATTGAAGAAGATCAGCTGCTAACACAAAAATCAGAGGGGAAAGGTGGTCCCCTTGCCTGACCCCTCTTTTGCATAAGAATTTCCTGCTAGGTACACCATTCAACAAAACAGAAGATTTACCAGACTCAAAAATGATGGAAATCCATTCTAACAATTTCTTGTTAAAGCCCATTTTTTCATGATTTCAGCATAACACAATGATCAATGGTATCAAAATCCTTGGCAAAGTCCAATTTTAGCAGAATAATTTCTTGTTTAGAAGCTGCACATTGATGAATGAACTCAAATGCCCAAGCCAAGCAATCCTATATTGTTCTTCCTTTAAGAAATCCATACTGGTTCATCTGTACAATTTTCAGGACTACTTGTCAAACTGATGCCTGTCACGACCACTTTAGTTTACATTCATCTCTAAAAAACTAACTAATTAATTCATAGCAGCTGACTTGAATTTTATGCACTGTCACGGCCAAATATCCCTCCTTTGCTTCAAACTAGAAGGCACAACATCTTCTACTTGCGTCTTATTCTAAACAACACAGTCTACCAATTTGATGTCAAATTATCAATTCGGTCATTTCCATGGTTCACACGAACTTCTCGGACGGTCTCATTGCCACCATGATCTTCTATCGCGTCTCAGTCTTCATTAATATGATAAATAAGGAACATGAAAGAAAAAGGGCATGAAAAATACTACATAGGAAGAAAGAAAGAATTGCTGGTTGTGGAAAATACGAACATCATTAGTGTGTATGCAGCAACATGATTGGAATTCAAATAAAACTACCATATTTTCATTGAAGATGTTGTTCTTGTTCATGGTGTAAATATAGTAAGGGATCGTTGGCTTTTTTTCTTTTGACCATCCTCCTCATATTTCTCCTTCTTGATCTAGTCATATTTACACCATTGCTAAACCTATAGCAAACGTTGTATTTGTCTACAGATCTATCTAATCATGAAATGAATTTATATTATTTGACACACATACATACATGTTATTGAAAACCTGATCAAGTCTCACCACTTTACCTCGTATGGTAGAAGGAACGAACAAGAACTAGGTACCTTGTCGGGTTGTTCTCCATAATAGACATTCCTAATTTATAGATTCCAATAAAGTAGAAACTTTCCTTATGCTCTTACAATAGAAATTCCTAACATACATATCCATTCAGATCAATGATATTTAATCATCGGCAGGGAAATAAAGTACAAATTTTTATTATGCTCTTACAACAGAGGTTCCTAACATACAAATCCCATTCAGATCAACAAATAAAAAAATCGGTTAGGACAAAAGCAGACAAGAATTAGGTACCAGGAAGGTTCACGCAGCCACGGTCGAGGGCGTCGGAGAGGTGTGCGCAGGCACTGTCGAGGGCACCAGAGAGGTGCGCACAACAGCAGTCGAGAGTGCCAGAGAGGTTCACGCAACCGCGATCGAGGGTGCCAGAGAGGTTCGTGCAACCGTGGTCGAGGGCACCGGAGGTGCGCGCCAATGTGATGGAGGTTGTGTGGAGAGGTGGAGGGTGAAACTGAGATGAGAGGTGGAGAGTGAAAGTGAGATCTAGTGGTGGGGGATTTCTTTTGGATAAGGTTGAGATCTAAAGCTGGATGGGTTTGGTCACTTACCCATTAAACAAGTTTTCATAAAGGTAAAAAAGTAGAAAACAATGAATTCTCAAGAAATAAAAATGAAGACAATAATTAACAAAAAATGGAAGGAAGAAAATAAAGTACTCAAATAATATTATACAATGCACGTTCAAACTAAGGAAAAACACTTGTACAACTACTCATTATCCCATTAATCCCCCTCAACAGATTCAAAAGTGGTAACAGAGTCTTCATCGCCATCCGATAGTTCATCCACACCATAATAAACTAATTAACAAATTCTATTAATAACGTTCGTCATCTCAAAGGAGATCTATTGGTATTTCGCTTTTTGGCCATGGATAAACTAGTTCACCTCATCTTGAGTTCTGTCTTTCATTTGCTGAATGCGGCGTGTCTTCTGTTCCTCGTGCAGCGCTTCCTTAAGTTTAAGTCAATTCTAGAGACATCGTAGCGCGTGCGCTAGGGTACAAAGAGTTGTGTCGTAGATCAACGCATGAAATGGAAGGGTAGTTAGGAATCTCGTCATCGCATCCAAGGAACCTGCGGCCGGTGTCATTGTTCTGTTTAGGTTCGCGCATAATTATACGACGTGATGGAAGGCTGCAACCACACACAAGATGTGTATCCATGTCGACGCCATTCCATTGTTGGTCATCTTCAATAACATGAGGTGAAACTGTGAGAGGGTAAAATGTGAAAAAACAAGATTTCCCCCAAAATGTGAAACCCAAATAGATCTCGATCAAGAAACCCCAATTATCCACTTAAATCAAAACTAATACCCAGAAATGCAAGCTTACCTCCATCTCATAGTCGATATTGTAGCGTGCTGATGGCTCGGTTGATGTGGAGCCTGTTGGGAACCCCAAGAGCAAGGTGTGAAGCAGCACAACAGCAAGTCTTCCCTCCGTAAGAAACCGAGGTTATCGAACCAGTAGGAGGAAGGAAACGTCACACAGGTGTTGCAAGCAACATGGAAACCTGCACAACACAAACTCAAGACTTTTTCCCAACTAACAGTGAGGTTTTCAATCTCACTGGTTGCTATAACAAAGGAATAAACGTATGGTGTGTAAGGTAATGGTTTATAGCAAGTAAACAGGTAACAGTAGAGGATGTATCAATGGTAAAGATTAGACCGGGGTCCATAGTTCACTAGAGGTGCTCTCCTTAGATAAACAACATGGCATGAAGGGTAAACAAAATACAGTAGGGCAATTGACAGGAACTGAGCAAGGCATAACAATGCAATACTAGACAAAAAGATCCTATGAGATTCGATTGGGCAATACAACAATATACATAGACCGCCATCCAACTGCATCTATGACTAGAAGTCCACCTTCAGGTTATCATCCGAACCCCCTCCAGTATTAAGTTGCAAGCAACAGACAACTTCTTTAAGAAAAGTGTGTAAGGTAAACAATCCACTTGTTCCATGAATAAGAGACCGTTGTTTTCTCACTAGTGGCAACAACACATCTACAACCGAAGATATTTCTGTCACTTCCCATGGAAACTAGAGGCATGAACCCACTATCCAGCATAAATACCCCATCTTGGAGTCACTAGCAACTACTTGGCCAAGATAACTACTAACAACGGAGAGCATGCAAGATCACAAACAACACAGACAAGATAATATCAAATAGACAAAACCATTAATCAATCTGACATAGTAATCTCAATATCCATTGGATCCCCGCAAACACAACATGCATGATTACAAAAAGATTAGATCTTGATCATGAACGGAGCTCACACGATCTATACATTAAATCACAAGGAGGGGATACAACCATCTAGCTACTACATGGACCCGTAGTCTAACGTGGAACTACTCACGCTTCATATCGGAGGCTGGCATGATGAAGAAGGACTCCAGGATGATCTCCCGTCCGGCAGGGTGTCGGGAAGAACTTCAGATCCCCCGATCTAGGGATGATGATGGCGGCGGCTACAGAAGGTTTCATGGAGTTTTGATCGGGTGACTAGGGTTTCTGCATCGGGGGCTTCTTATAGGAGAAGAGGCGAGGCAAGAGGGCCACCAGGGGGGCACACCCTACCCAGGCACGGGCTGGGCCCACCCGCACCTAGGGGGGTTTGGCCGCCCTGTGGCGCCTCTCCGTCTCATCTTCTGGCTTCTTGTCGCCCACAGTAAAATATTGACTTTGGCTTTTGTCCTGTCTAATTCTGAGAATATTGATTTTCTGCCTTTCTGGAACCAAAAACAGAAGAAAACAATCAACTGGCACTGTGACAACTTGTTAATAGGTTAGTTACAGAAAAGATATAAAAAACCTCAAAGTGTAGACAAAGCAAAGAAAAGTAGATACTAAACAAGCATGGAGCATAAAAAATTATAGATACGTTTCCGACGTATCAAGCATCCCCAAGCTTAACTCCTGCACGTCCTCGAGTAGGTAACTGATAAAAGAATAATTTTTGAGGTGACATGCACCGTCAAAACCAAGATCAACCACTTGCAAGCATTGAAAGTTGGGATCAAAGAACTCTAAACATGTGCATGAAAGATGGAGTTCTAACAATAAGACAAAGTAACTATGCATACAACATGAAATGCTACAAACAAAGATCATGGATAACATGCATTGAAAAACGTTTGTTTGATTCACATATATAAAAAACATGGCATAGTGGCATTCATCTTGTTCCTCATAGAGTAGAAAATAGATGCATAGAACACCTTCAAAGTTTATAAGAGTGACTAGATACAAGTAGCACAAGAACAAGTAATATCACAATATGCATCAATCAATAAGTTTTGGGACACTGCACACATAATGGCAACTATTCTCTCTTAATGGTGCCTAAAGGTAGAAGGTGGAGACTCAAAATAATAGTGGAAGAAAGGCCCTTCATAAAGGAAGCAGGGATTTCAAGTTTCAAAAAGAGATTCCAAAAATTATGGTACTTGTTAGCTTTCAGTCCTCATTGCACCTATCATAAGCATCTTGAAGTGATTAAGGTTAAAGTGAACAAACTATGGAGTATATGCTTGACAAAGTATAAGTTGGAAATATCATGTCCCTTGAATACGAGGGCCACACCTCATGCTACTCAACTTCAGTCACCTGTAAGTTCTTGTCATAGTAAGTACATGCGTATCATAGAGAACCGCCAACGGGGTATCCCTTGCACATGGTACAGGAGCTGTCCCGTAACCAAAATGACAAGGCAAGCAGACAATGAGCATCTCAGCGATCTTTTTATTTACTATGTGCATAGCTTTTTATTGAGGATGCTTCATAGATAGCTCATTATGGTGATGCTGCAAGTTTCCACCATGATTAGGCATGTCTTAGGCTAGAGGCCCAGGCGTTTCTCTAACACAAAATACATAACTCCATGGACTTACAAGCTCCCTCTTTATTTCACACCGGTGACATCCATAGACAAAAGAGCATGATATCAACTGTGTACAAAGTACAAGTGCAATGTTGAAAACGTTCCCCGTGATAGCACGGTTCTGCTAATTCCAATGTATAAGTGCAAGCATATACAACATAGACGACACAATGGTTCAAGTTATTAGGGGCAAAGAATATAAAGTGTGCCATCAAGTTTGTGAGGGTTTTAATCACTAAGTTTTCACATAACAAAATACTTTTAATTGGAAGATAGCTGAAAACAAGAATATACTTGGAATGGTGTAACACACCATGCATAGGAGTTTATAGTGGACACTTTGGAATAACTTGGTTTCTTGGGAGTTGGAAGCATGAGTAGAGCTTATTCATACAAGTGGAGGCTAGCAAAAGACTGGGAGCAACCAACTAAGAGAGGAATAATGGCCATAATCATGCAGAGCAACAAAACATTACTAATCAAAGCATAGAGTGGTACTACAAGTCAAGGACTAAATGATCATAGAGGCTATGGTGACTTTTTCATAGTCATAACATGGTGTGAGCATGTGCGAAGTCAACCTAAACAAAGCATCAAAGGAGAATACCACAATACTATGCTTTTGTATGCTAAAACAACGCATAATTATTTCAAGGCACACTAAGCAATCCCAATTGTTTGGAACAAGAAATGCTACAGCAATAATCACCAGGCATAAGTTTAAAACAACACCTAGCATGTCATGCTAAAGTCTAAGTCACAGTCAATGCAAGCTCCTCTTGCACTTTCAAGCAGCAACTTCCTACTCCTTTCCAACACGAAGCAACTTATTTGAAAACAACACAACGAGAACAGGGGTCCAAACTACTTTATTCAAGCAAACTAAACAAATTAAGCAAACAAAACAAAAACTAAGACGCTCCAAGAACAACACAACAGTGCATGAAACAATAAAAACGAAGTGTCTAGACAGACCTGAGATTTTTATTGATGAAGAAGGGGATGCCTTGGGCATCCCCAAGCTTTGATGCTTGTACCTATTGGATATTTCTTGGGGTGACACTGGGGTGGCATCCCCAAGCTTGGGATTTTGTTCATTCTTCATCTCATTACATAATTCTCTTTCTACACCTGAATTTTTTTCCTTCATACAAAACTTCACACAATCTTTATTAGCAACATTAGTGTATTCAAAAGATAATAGACCTTTGGGTTTAGCTTTGGAACAGCAATTTTTTTCACTAAAAACACATGCTACTGTAGCAACTCCTTAAAATATCTCAATTCCCCAAAAGATAACTCAAAAAGGAATGAGTAAGAAACAAATGCAAATAATGGCAGAAATCTGTCAAAACATACCAGCAGGTAGAAACCGATTTTTTCAAAAATCTTCTGTTGCTCAAATCAAAAAGTGTTAACGAAAGTGAGCTAACATATAGGGGGTTTTATTCGTAAATTTTTAGCTCAATCCAACTTACAGATACTCCTCACGAATTTTTAAGGTGGAGGACAGAAATCTGTTTCGAGACAGTAACTCCCCAAATCTTACTTCCCTCTCATTAAAGGTCATTGTTGGCACAAAAAGCAAACAAAAAGGATAAGGAGAGGCCATTACTGAAGCAATAACTTTCAAGACTCAAGTAAACTCTTGGGTTATCTCCCAACAAGTACTTTTCTTTAACGCCTTTAAGTTAGGCTTGATAGCTTGAGAACATGCTCACATAAGAAATATGAATTAAAGTAAAAGAGAGCATGAAGAAGCAAGTTCAAAAAACATTTAAGTCTAGCCCAATTCCTATGCATAGGAATATTGTATGCAAATAAATTCACAAAGAACAAATTGACATGCATAGGAAGATGAAACAAGAGTAACTTCAAAACTTTCAGCACATAGAGAGGTTTTTTAGTACCATGAAAACTTCTACAACCATATTTTCCTGTCTCATAATAATTTTCAGTAGCCTCATGAATAAACTCAACAATATAGCTATCACATAAAGCATGCTTTTCATGATCTACAAACTCATAATTTCTATCAAGCTCAAAAATAGTGAAATTGAAACCTTCACAGGTTTTACCTAAAGTAGATATTTCAAAAGGATCCACAGAAACATAGCATTCATCCTCCTTTGGTAGGCATGGGGGACAATCAAATAATGTAAGGGATAAAGAGTTACTCTCATTACAAGGTAGGCATGGGTATATAATCCATTCTTCCTCCTTTTGTTCATCACTCTCCTCCTCTTTTTCATCTAATGAGCTTCCAGTTTCAATAATTTTTTCTTCCATAGGCTCCTACAAGGCATTAGTCTCTTCCATTTGTGGAAAGCACCTATTAAAATATTCAAGAATATAGCCATTTTCTTTCTTGTAATTATCAAAGAAAAACTTAAGTATCTCATAGACCTCATATTCATAAGGTGCATCATCAGTATTTTCAAGCAAGCTGGCAAGTTCAAATGCACCCTTGAAGGCAATAAATTCTTCAATTTGTTCCACATCATAAAAGTCATAATTTCCTTTAACATAAGAGGATATGGTAACATTATCATTATACTCACATTAAAAAGGGAGGTGTTTATACCTCCTATAGCAACAAGCTTTATCAAAGCAATAAGTAACACTATAAGTGGAGCACACCTCTCTAGCAATAGTATTTAATTTATCAATTTGTTCCAGTAAGTGTTTCCCTTTTTGTGACAAACGGTGTTCCTAATAATAATACTTTTGTTCTTCTGTGAATCCACCTTGCTAATAAGAACTAGTTTCAAAGAAACAATCCATTGATAGAAAACATGACCAAGCAAGGAAATAACAGACCAACAACTAGAGCAGGAATAATTTTTTTGTGTTTTTGATAAGAGAAAGCAAACCAAACTAGAATATTTTTTTGGAGTTTTAATAAAAAGAGGCAAACAAAACCAAGAAAAACAAACTAAGCAAACCAAAAACAAAGTAAAGAGAAAGGTTCAGGAGGACTCCCCTTGTGAAGACGTCCTTGGCCTCCCCGGCAACGACGCCAGAAAACTTGTTGATGGCTCAGTTGATGTGGAGCCTGTTGGGAACCCCAAGAGCAAGGTGTGAAGCAGCACAACAGCAAGTCTTCCCTCAGTAGGAAACCGAGGTTATCGAACCGGTAGGAGGAAGGAAACGTCACATAGGTGTTGCAAACAACGTGGAAACCTACACAACACAAACTCAAGACTTTGCCCCAACTAACAGTGAGGTTGTCAATCTCACCGGTTGCTGTAACAAAGGATTAAACGTATGGTGTGGAAGGTAATGGGCTGCAGCAAGTAAACATGTAATAGTGGAGGATGTACCAATGGTAAAGATTGGACTGGGGTCCATAGTTCACTAGAGGTGCTCTCCTTAGATAAACAACATAGCATAAGGGTAAACAAATTACAGTAGGACAATTGACAGGAACTGAGCAAGGCATAACAATGCAATACTAGATAAAAAGATCCTATGAGATTCGATTGGGCAATACAACAATATACATAGACCGCCATCCAACTGCATCTATGACTAGAAGTCCACCTTCAGGTTATCATGCAAACCCCCTCCAGTATTAAGTTGCAAGCAACAGACAACTTATTTAAACAAAGTGTGTAAGGTAAACAATCCACTTGTTCCATGAATAAGAGACCGTTGTTTTCTCACTAGTGGCAACAACACATCTACAACCGAAGAGATTTCTGTCACTTCCCTTGGAAACTAGAGGCATGAACCCACTATCGAGCATAAATACCCCATCTTGGAGTCACTAGCAACTACTTGGCCAAGATAACTACTAACAACGGAGAGCATGCAAGATCACAAACAACACAGACATGATAGTATCAAATAGACAAAACCATTAATCAATCTGACATAGTAATCTCAATATCCATTGGATCCCCGCAAACACAACATGCATGATTACAAAAAGATTAGATATTGATCATGAATGGAGCTCACAAGATCTATAAATGAAAGCACAAGGAGGATATACAACCATCTAGCTACTACATGAACCCGTAGTCCAAAGTGGAACTACTCACGCTTCATACCGGAGGCTGACATGATGAAGAAGAAGGCATCCGGGATGATATCCCCTCCGGCAGGGTGCCGGAAAGAACTTCAGATCCCCCCGATATAGGGACGATGGTGATGGCGGCTACAGAAGGTTTCGTGGAGTTTTGATCGGGTGCCTAGGGTTTCTATATCGAGGGCTTCTTATAGGCGAAGAGGCAAGGCAGGAGGGCCACCAGGAGGGCCACACCCTACCCAGGCGCGGGGTGGGCCCACCCGCGCCTAGGAGGGGTTTGGCTGCCCTGTGGCGCCTCTCCGTCTCGTCTTCTGGCTTTATGTTGCCCACGGTAAAATATTAACTTTGGCTTTTGTCCCGTCCAATTCCGAGAATATTGATTTTCTGTCTTTTTGGAGCCAAAAACAGAAGAAAACAGGCAACTCGCGCTGTGGCAACTTGTTAATAGGTTAGTTGCAGAAAAGATATAAAAATACCTCAAATTATAGACAAAGCAAAGTAGATACTAAACAATAATGAAACATCAAAAATTATAGATATGTTTTCGACATATCACGTGTCACCCAGCTCTCTATGATTTGGTCTGCCGCTGGCTGATGCTTTCATGCAAAGAGATAGTGAAGAGAAGTGGGAGTAGGGAGAGGTTCAAGAGTACATAGATATTTATAACAGTCCAACCGATGCTTGCTTTTCATGGTGGGCCTTATTGGTCAGTGGGACAGGGTTAACATGTTAGGCCAGACGGACGTACCGTGCGGGTCACGTATAAACCACGACGGTGGTTAATAGTGCAAAGCTGTGTGCCGCCCTCAATATCCGCCGTGAAATTATGATCAGTCGTTTTAAAAACTTTTGCGGTTAATTTGAGCTTGTGTCGCCAAAAAAAAGTGCCACGTATGGGGGTTGTTTTGTAGTGTAGATTTAAATTATACTACTCACCTCCCACAAGTAGTAAAAGTTACCATATAATACAGCTGATACTAAACATAAATACTATATTAGTTATTAATTGTGTCTAATAAGTACGCAGTTAAATTAGGTTGCGCTGTGATTGTGGTTGATTGTGCCATTTTTTTCCGAAATGGAGGATGATGCATATGGTCTTCTTTATTAATTTATCTAATAAGTGAGCACATCTCGTTGTGTGTGATGTGATGGTAACTTTGTTGGCAACAAAAATAACAGTTCTTTACCTCTACTCAACTAGAAATATCAACAACAAGCAACGAATAAAATATGCCTATATATTACTAACAATACAACCCATACCGCTAAATAAACTAGACAACCTGATTCTTGCGCCATTTCTCCGTGGTCATGCCCCTGCCCCCGGGGCTCCAAACTTGGCCCAGACAAACCAATCACCCTATGCCAATGTGATCCCTCCTGGTCTCTAGTCCCCCATCTTCTCGTCGATCATGTCATCCAAGGATGACTCACTCGGCCATGCACGTAAACGTGTAACGCTTTTTCTACCCTCCTACTAATGTAAGATCTTCTTGCTATTTTTGGAAATGCATGTATCTAGATATGTTTCCCTATTTTCATTCGAATCTATTCTATTTTGAAATATCTAGGTGTGAATGACGAGAGTATTGTTTGTCCAAACACGATCGAGGCCAAACACCTGAACGACGACGATCGAGCACCTACCACATCCACCACACACTCAAAAGCACCCATCACGGAGACATTCTTGTTCAGTACTGCCCCGTGACAAGATCACCACCAGCAGCCTTTACCGAGACTGACGCCGTTTATCACAAGCAGCTCACCAAGCCTCCGAGAGACATATGCACGAATGCAGCCATGTGATATCCACCAAGATATATATGATGAAGCTTTCGCGTCGAACCAAGGACAGGGCCGGCCGACGACCAACACGAGTGGGGACACGTAAAAAAAGGGATCACTCCGCTGCTGCGCGGTAGAGTCTAGTAGTGGCCCAAATGGAGGTTGCGCCGTAGCGCACATGCATTCATTTTGACCATTTCTAGAGCGCTCGTGCTCACTACTCACTAGGCGACAGCCAATGTATTTCATCACCGAAAGTTCACTCGATAGTGAAAACGTATTTTATTTGCCCTGAAGGGTTCTGCCTTTTGTAATAAACTAGCACAATACCCGTGCGTTGCAACGGAAGAAAAAGATTTCAACTATTTGATAAAAAGCTTTTGCATGGCCCAAATTTTGCACCGAACTTGATCGACCCGTTAACCCTAGCCTCAGTTCTCTCTTTTTCATTATCTCAAAGAAAGCCCTGAGTGGAGTCAAATTCCAACAAAACCATCAAATTAGACTCTCAGTATGGTAACTTGGAGAGCTCTCTACAAAAAATTTCTTTTCCTTTTGCACCATCTTTTAAATAACTCTCCCATTGTCACTCTCCATTTTGCACCAACATTTCAATGAACTCTCCAATTCTCACGCTCCAGATTTCAAGACTACGGCGAGTAATTTAAAATTGCTCTTCTTTTATTAATTTGGATATTGGATGGCATATACACATTGTTCGTAAGGGTGTCGAAAGCACCGACCATGATGAGAAATTTTAGAAATAAACTCATAAACCTGAATACCTCGTTCCTAGCAGAAAAATGGTTCCATGTGCTATGATAATAATCCTAGTACAACCACTTAGTGCACATCATTTGAAAACATCAATAGATTTAACCAACGATAGATATATACAATTAAATATTCCATGCTCAGCAACACATGGATGATCTGAAAATCCCTATATGTACGCACGATTCATCAAAGTAAGATGTCAAGTTCTGCTTGTGACAAATCACTACAGGAATCAGGAGAAAACGTTAGAGTTGATATTGGTGTACCCTGCATCCACCATGTTTGATTTATTCCGGAGGAAATGATAGCACATCGGATGAATTCTGAACTCAAAATTCAAACCCAGCTCTCATGGATGTCAGCCGCCCTGTAGCATCAAGCTTTGGACATCACCGGCAACATGGTCCGGCCGCCTGTAATACGAAAACCCAGATCTCATACATGTCAGCTGGCTTGCATTATCAAGCTCTGAACGTCTCCGGCGACCCGGCCGACGTGTAACTGATAACATCCATATTTCAAGATCGATATGTAATTTTCAACCTAACTTTTCCTAATAGCACGATCCTTCTTTTCTCATCTACTACTCACCAACACATATGCTATATGTCCGTTCTTTTATATTCTTTGATACTTATGCATGTGGGCCGTCAGCCTGATCCAGAGTAGAAGCATAGCACGGGGCTCGCGAGTGCTTCTGAAGTGGGACCGAAGGCGAAGTTCCATTATCAGCTCTACAAAAAAATGCAGGTGATTGACTCAGGAGGTCTTCTGATCTGAAACACCAATAACGAAACATAGGAACCGCCAGTCCTCATTAGTGGCTAACCTTAGGGCGTGTACAGCGCTGACTAATCAGCTGTCTGTAATACAACCCACGTAAGATATTTGTCAACGTGGAGGAGCGAGAATAATAAGGATGTGGTAGTCCGTCTGTAAAATTAAAGACGGTCTAGTCCCAGCAAAATCGCTGCTAACGACGGCTGAATTCCTGTTGTATGATATGCGTCTAGACTTACCATTTTTTTCTTTCTCTTCCGTCCCACGTCCACCACCACCTGATCCGGTTTTTAAGGAGGATCCAACCAGATTTTAAGGAGTATATATAGACAATAAATAGACAGTTTATTGTAAAGGGTGTCTGTAACACGGTCTAGATGTGACGCGGCATCTTATTACAGACGGCACTCGTCTAAACGACTGTACATGCCCTTAGAGCCCGAACCGTGTAGAACCGTACAAGAGGAACGGCTACGCTTCAGTCCTCCACCACCCGGGCTCGTTGAGATCGGACGGATCGCACCCCAAAATCATACATGCGCGCAGATGTTCAACAAACTTAGCCGGAGAAGCTGGGCGTGCCAACCGTCTACAGCCTGCGGGGCTTTGAGGCAATCGACGAGGCCAAGTTCATGCTTGAGGACGCCTACCCGGAGGTCACTCCTATGCTGATGTCATTGCATTTGCGGACCACGATGCATCCTACCTCCTCAGCTTCTATCGTGTCGACTTCGCCATGCCGGACCAGCGCTCCAACGCCTCTGATCGACACGGTCCCCTCTCTCTCGTCGACGACCGCAAACCTCACCCATCTTGTCAACAACTTCGCCGCCAAGGGGCTGGACGGACCTCCTCGACGATGGAGCCAACATCGATCCGTCCTTCACGAGGAGGCTCAGGGACGACCCTTGCCTTCCACGGTTCCACCCTTCCCTTTGATGATGTGGGGAGGCCTGCAACTTGATTGTGTGGGTACAGCTGGATCTCAATGGCGCTAAGTTTGTGGCGGCGTGCACATCAAAATCTCTCGCGACGGTGTTGACGGCAGGATCTCGGCCGGCGACAAAGGCGGAAGGTCGAAACGGATCGAGCAGCGCCACCTCGTTTGGGAACAAACGGGAACCTCGACCGCATGCCGGAAGGATGCCTCCACCGCTGTCGGCATCTGGCTAGGGTTGGGTGTTGCAGCGAGATAGGGGAGGCCGCGGCTTATATCTTCCCAATCGAATCGAGGAGTCCATGTTTAGATCGATAGATGTTTTGGTGGGTCTAGGAGTCCGTGTTTGGATTTGGATAGATCGACGCAGTCCAGAATTATTGTGATCGAGGTCTTCATGGTACCCGAACCCTCACGTACGGAACCGTGCGTTTAAATTGGCGGTGGCATGGATGTAATATTTGCAAATTGCAGGGGCAAAGCGGTCCAAAAAAGTGTTGGACCGGGAGAAACACTTCATGCTTTATTATTAGGTATAGAAAAACATGCTAACTTTAACACGCACCAATACACCATGCGTCCATATGCCCTCTCCCAGTTCTTCGCCCTCCACGGTCACCGCGGCTCCACGCCCTCCCTTGTGTGTCGATTACGGCTGAATCATATGCACTCATAGGACGACCTCCTCCTGCCTCTCCTCCGTGTGCTGAGGACGGCTAGGGTTTGTTGGTGGTTGGATGGTTGCGGGCGTGGAATAGGAGTAGCTAGGTGCAACGTTTTTCTGAACTAGGGTTTAGGAGGGGTTATATGATCAAGATGTGCCTTCTCGGTCTGGCCCGCATTTTTTTGCTCATGCAGTCTTCATCCCAGACCGACCTTAGAGCTGTTCGGTGGGGGTAATTTCACTACTAACCGACACAAAACCCAGTGATGATAGGTAAGGGTTGGTCAATGATCTAGTGTTCCATACTAGTGGACTAGTGGTGATAGTTGTTTGGGCAAACAAACAATTCACAGGTCATCAGAAGCATACCAAATGTTAAATTGATCAAATTCGGTCAAATTTGATGAAACGGTGCCAAGTTCGCCAAACATGTGTTGCTACCTGTACCATGTTGCTCCTATGTTATGTCGGATATACGCCTAGGGAATACAGCCTTGAGCTAAGATACCTGCTATGTCATCTTGACAAGTTGATGTATCTTGAATCATGCTATAGTTAACATGTAGCTGGTGTAAGATTATGACCATACACTTTGTGCAAAAGAACAACTTTTTTTGCAGGGTTGCAAAAGAACAACTTGTTGAAGCTAGACAAATTTTAACTTGGAAGAAATCAAATGGGTATATACTCCCTCCGTTCACAATTAGATCGCATTCTGTGTTTAGTCAAAGTCAAATTTTTTAAAGTTTAACCAAATATTTAGTAAAAATTAAAAGTATTTATGATATAAAACTTATAGTATTGAAATCTTCGTAAGTTATAGTTTCATAATATATGCATTTGGAATAATAAATGTTTATATATTTTCCTATATTTTTTATCAAAGTTGAGAAAGTTTGACTTTAAAAATTCCTAGAACGCGAAGTAATAAAAAACAGAGGGAGTAACTTCTTTTGCAACCCAATCGAATAGGCCATGCATATACCGGATGCATCCAAGCATTAGCATTGGCCAGCGTGTGCAATTTGGTGGACTATTCCATGGCATTGTCAAACTATCATGAAGTTTCGGTACAATGAATAACACTTATTAGTTACTCACAAGCAGGACCTCTCTAGCGCGCTAAAAGATTCGGCTGAAATCTCACGAGAATCGGTTCATTGACTACGGTCAATGTAACAATTCAAACGAGGAAAGCTGACCTCCATAGTTCTTTCTTGCTGCACTTAAGTGTCATCATAATTAAGGCCATTTCAGATCAAACTTGAGTGCCGTCGTCACTGTCAACATCACTCATCTCCACTCTGTCACTGACCTCGCCGCCTTTTCCTCTGTGGATGTACACCATGTCGATGTTGTAGAGTATCGGGATCATGACCATGGAGCAGAGGCACGCCAGCACGGGCCCGAAGATCCAGAGCAGGAGCGGGACGCCTCCGTAGAAGAGGCGGTTCCCGACGAAGTTGAGCAGGAACCCCCTGTCCAGGACCTCCACGATGTACTCCTTGTTCACCGGCAGGTTGCGTCCGCCGCCGTCCGGGAGGGCGAAGAACTGGGAGAAGGCGTTGACGAGGAAGGTGGCCTGGTTGAGGGAGCAGATGGCGAGGGAGTGGCAGAGGAAGGAGAGGAGGAACGTGGTGAGGAGCGCCACGTACTTGAGCGCCATCATGTACTCGCCGTGCGCGCCGAAGACGGCGTCGCTGATGGGCTTCTTGACGGCGTAGGTGCTGCTCAGCACGGCGGCCACGCCGGTGCAGAAGAGGATGGAGGTGGTGGCCACCAGCGTGGAGCCCATGATCACGTTCCGCATCGACTGCACCACCAGCGTCGACTTCTTCTCGTTGTCCTTCATCATGGACAGCACCCAGATGCGGCGCGCGGCGGCGCCGATGCCGATGGTGGAGTGGAGCGGGTAGCGGCGCACGGAGCGCCACAGCCACATGTGGTAGACGATCGGGAAGAGGAGCCCCACCGGGATCAGCACCAGGTCCAAGTAGCTGTCTCTCCACGCCATGATCGATCGATCACTAGTTCGCTACCAATCTCTCTCTGGTCGCTCTAGCTACAATCTCACTCCACCTCGCCTCGTGTATTTTTCTATGCGTGAGTGCACCCTGAGGCGTCTGCAATTGTCTCCTCATGGTGCGAACATGCACGATTATATATAGGGAGACCGGCAGAAAACGACTACTACCAAAATCAAGCGTAGGTGTGAAGCACATCGAGAGCGTGCTTTGTATGTGGTGGAAATTAACTCGATTCAACGGCCACCAAGCCACCATGCATGTACCGGCGACCTAAAAAGTTGTCAAGAAAAACCAGACATGACCAACCTCGCACTGCATGACGACGAAGCAGCACACTGATGTCCATATATTGTTTCTTTGTTTACATTTTATTTACTTTTTTGAGTGGGAAAAGTAGATATGCAGTAGTATATTCGAAGACATGCTACTTGGTGCTCATGTGTCAATATTAAACGATACCCGTAATGGTATCCAGCTGCTAATAAAATAACAAAGAGTAATAAAGATACGATCCTGATTTGTGAACACCAAAAGATAAAGAATGATGAGTTTTCCTACTGTATTTGGTAGGTAAAACGAGGTACCGCCTCGCCAAAACTAATAAGCATCTCTAGAACGAGAAAATGACGCAAAACTACCTACCATATTGCGTCACTCTTGTTAAAAAACAACCACCTTAAGATTTTTTGATACATAAAACCTATTTTTGGGGGAGGGGTGTGACAGATAGCACTGATTGGTTTGTTCTGAAAAAGGTCTTAGACAGGGAGATCCTATTGCTCCTCTTCTTTTTAATCTAATGATTGATGTTAAAGGTGTTGAATGTGAGGCTATTAGAGGGTTGTGCCCTAACTTCATTCCTGGAGGGATTGTTTTGTCTGCAATATGCCGATGACACTCTCCTTTTCTTAGAGGCAGATGAATCTGTAGCTACTAATTTGAAATGGATTCTTACCTGCTTTGAACAAATTTCTGGAATGAGAATTAACTATCATAACAGTGAGCTTATCCCTATTAATATGGATGAAGCAAAGACAAATCCTTTCTTAGAGATCTGTAATTGTATTATGGATAATTTCCCTGCCAAGTATCTAGGTATTCCCTTACACTTTGAGAAACTAAAAAGGGAGGACCTACAACCTTTAATAGAATTTCTTCTTAGTAGAATTACTGGCTGGAGGGGGAAACTTCTTTACTATGCAGCAAAAAGAGTTCTGATTCAAGCTTGTCTCTCTAGTATTCATATCTACCTGCTTTCCTTCTTCAAATTCCCTAAATGGGCCCTTAAGCTCCTAGATTCTCATTTAGCCAACTTTTTTTGGAATGATGAAGAAGGTAACCATAAGTTACATTTAGCTAATTGGCCCTCTGTTTGCATGAAGAAAAACTTTGGAGGTTTGGGCATTCCAAATCTTCAGGGTCTGAATTTGTGCTTGGGGGAGTGTCGCGGTATCACATCATTATCTTTCATATTTTTACCTTTTTAGTAGATTCATATCTTGAATAGAGAAGTTATCATGTAGGATGGTTTGCATTGTGGAAGTATCTCTCCTTTAGTTGGTTATCTATTATCTATGTATCCCTTGGTGTGAGTGCCTTTATGGAATATTAATGAGAAGTTTCATCTTTTACTTTTTGCACTTCTTATTTTAGTTTGCAATCTCTATTATATGATTGATCTTGTTGATTAGTATTGGTATCACTTTGGGAGCATCAAGTAAATCTAAATTGGTTTTGGCAAACCGAGCTCTGGTCAATAGCAACACTTTTTGAGGTTTGAAAGGAAAAGATAAAAGCACTTACAGGTATTTTATATCATTTTATTTCTTTCTT
Organism: Avena longiglumis; assembly: GCA_030063025.1. Taxonomy (NCBI): domain Eukaryota; kingdom Viridiplantae; phylum Streptophyta; class Magnoliopsida; order Poales; family Poaceae; genus Avena; species Avena longiglumis. The sequence goes on from CP125977.1 coordinate 102,234,470, forward strand.
GATTGGCTCATAAGCTTAGTATTCTTTAGTTAAGATCTTTTGTGTTTTCAAGGAAGATTGCATGTTTGACTTTATCACTTGTATGTTTGCTTGGTTCCTTCAACTCTTTTGCTTACTACCCAGCCTTGCTAGCCAAAAACCTGTACCGAGAGGAAATATTTCTCGTGCATCCAATCCTTTAAAACAAAACTTATGCCATCTGTGTCCACCATATCTACCTATTAGCATCATTGCTATTCCAAGTAAATTTTCAAGCTTCATCTATCTTTCAAATTAAAAATTATTTTGTTATGTGAAAAATAGTTAGTAAAGCTCTCACGAACTTGATGGCACACCTTATTTTCTTGCCCTTAATAAACTTGAACCATTGTGTTATCGATGATGTATATGCTTGCACCTATACGTTGGGATTAGCAAAACCGTGCTGTCATGGGGAACGCTTTCAACGCCTGTAAATATCTACCCCGTTGATATCATGCTCTTTTGTTTATGGATGTCGTCGGTGTGAAATAAAAGGGGAGCTCGTAAGTCCATGGAGTTATGTATATGTGTTAGAGAAACGCCTAAGCCATGTCGAATCATGGTGGAAACTTGCATCATAACCATAGTGAGCAATCTATGAAGCATTATTCTTATGAAAAAGGAGAGACATAGAAAAGAGTAAAGAAGAGAAAAAGCACCATTTTCCCATGGTAAATAAGAAGATTGCTGAGGTGCTCATTGTCTGCTTGCCTTGTCATTTTGATATGGGATAACTCCTGTATCATGTGCAAGGCGTACCCCGTTGGCGGTTCTCTATGATACACATGTACTTACTATGACAAGAACTTACCGGTAACTAAAGTTGAGTAGAATGAGGAGCGGCCCTCGTACTCAAGGAACATGAGATTGCTAACTTATATTTCGTCAAGCATATACTCCATCTTTGTTCACTTTAACCTTAATCACCTCAAGATTCTTATGATAGGGGCAATAAGAGCTCAAAGCTAGTAAGTACCATAATATTTTGAAAGCTCTTTATGAACTTGAAATCCCTGCTTCCCTCTGAGAAGGGCCTTTATTTTACTTCTAAGTTGAGTCAGTAAACCTATTCCTCTCTATCTCCAGCAAGCATTTGAGTTGTTGTGTTTCAATCATTCATATGATGATTTATTCAATCATGTTTCTTATCTTCCTTGTTTTGCACAAAACTCTTATCTGAATGAGTATTACTTTGAAAGCCATCATTGTGAAAAGCCTTTTATGTTTGAGCAAAGAGTACTCCTGTTATAAACTTCTTTACAAAAGCTTTGCTTGAAAACTATCTGCCAACTGTTCTCTAACCAAGAACAAAGTTTGCCATTCCCAATTATGATTTATCTTTATGCATCTTTATTGTTACTCCCATACTCATTGCAAGTTAAGTTATATAATGGTGAGTTGCTTTCTATTATGAGTTGTGTATTGGTAAGTGTGATGCTTCTTGTCCGTATTCTTTTTATCGGCACTTCACTTCATAAACATGTGGACATGTTTACTGAGCTCAGCTTTCGCTTGGGGACAAGCGAGGTCTAAGCTTGGGGGGAGTTGATACATCCATTTTGCATCACTATTCAGTATCATAATTTGCTGTTATTCATTAATATATTTCATATTAAGAGGTGATACTTATGTTATTTCATATGTTTTTGCATGTTGGATGATTCTTGGAGGATGAACTGCTAGAGTTAGGATTCTGATGGAAAAGGCGGTGTCTAGATGCAATTTTCTCAAAGATCATAAAAATACCAAAAAACGATGGAAAATCATATTTTTCCAGAAGACGAAGGAAGCCAGAAGGGGAGGCGGAGTTGGGCCATAGGGGGCCCACATGTAGGGTTTCGTAGCATGGAAAACAAAAAATTTCTATCGCATACAAACAAACAAGCCAAGATCTATCTACTAGATTGTAGGAACGAGTCGATGGAATAACTCACCCTCGAAGATTCCAAAGTGTTTAACGAGAGCGGATTCTCGTGGATGATGTAGTCGTACTCTTCCCGATCTCAAGATCGCGTAGATGATCCTTCCGCTGCGTTAAACGGCGCTCCTGCAGTCGGTCACACGTTCGGTACTCGACGAAGACCTTCCTCTCCCTTGTTCTAGCAGGCAGCGGAGGTTGTAGCACTCTCCTCGCGATTCCGGCAGCACAACGGCGTGGTACCGGAAGTAGAGGGGAGATCTCGCAGGGCTTCGCCTTAAGCCGGAGCGAGTATGGTGGACTATGAGAGAGACCCTCGACGATCTAGGGTTTAGACACGCCGAGGAGGAGGCTTGGCCGGCGGCTAGGGTTAGCTAGGCAGCGGCAGCTTGCCCTAGGGTGGTGGCGGCTGCAGGAGGGCCGGCGGCTTAGGGCTAGGGTTTGTGGGTGGTGGAGGGGGCGCGCTAGGGGAGGGGAGTCCCTCCCCAACTCGGTTTCCCAACGGGGCCGGCGGTGGAGGGGAGGAACTCCTCCCCAACTCGGTTTCCACCTTCCCCTCCACTTCCCAAAATAGCCGTTTGACTTTTCAAATTGGCGTTTGACTTTTCAAACTAGGATTTGATTAAACCCTTTATTTTGTTCAGCGATGACACCTAGTACATGATGCAATCATTCCAACTTCGTATGACACATTCATGTACCCTTCCCTTGAGTCTTGACATTCCGAAACCTTCTAGAACATTCCATGAAAACACCGAACCATTCTCCAACTCCGAACAGGACTTTCCTTATATGAATATTATTCTCCGGACCATTCGGATCTCCTCGTGATATCCGTATCCCATCCGAGACTCGAACAACATTCGGTCTCTTTCTCATCATTCCATAACTACTCAAACAACGTCGAATCCTTAAGTGTGTCTCCCTACGGTTCGTGAATTATGCGGACATGATCGAGACACTTCTCCGAACAATAACCAATAGAGGAATCTGGAAATTCATATGGCTCCCACATATTTCTACGATTACTTTGCGATCGAATGAACCACTTACATACGATACCAATTTCCCTTTGTCTCACGATAGTTTACTTATCCGAGGTTATGATCGTCGGTATCTCTGCATACCTAGTTCAACCTCGTTTAATGATAAGTACTCTTTTCTCGTTCCCGTGATATGTGATCCCTTGTGAGCCAGTCACATGCTTGCAAGCTAATTGGATGACATTCCACCGAGAGGGCCCAGAGTATATCTATCTATCATATGGATGCACAAATCCCACTCTTGATACATGTGTCTCAACCAATACTTTCCGAACACTCAATGCCACCTTTATAGCCACCCAGTTACGGTGTGGTGTTTGATGTCATCAAAGCATCCATCCGGTAAAGGTGATATGCATGATCTCATGGTCGAAGGAATTAGGTTACTATGTATCAGACAACATATAACAATTGAACTATTAAAATGACTTGATCTTTATGCTACGCTTATCTATAGGAGTATGTCCACCATATCATTCTCCTAACGATATGATCTTGTTGTTAATAACATCTCAATGTTCATGATAGGGAAACCACAATCATTTATTAACCAATAAGCTAGTGATGTATAGAGGCTTTACCAGGGACTTCAATTTAAGTTTACAAATCACACAAGTATTAATGTTTCCTTGTTAATACTATTATAGCATGAATGTAAACATTTATCATAAACACAAAGATATAATAATAACTACATTTATTATTGCCTCTAGGGCATATCTCCAACAGTCTCCCACTTGCACTAGAGTCATCTAATCTAGATTACATGGTAATATACCGAACACCCATGGCAGTTTGGTGCTGGTCATGTTTTTCCCTCGGGAGAGGTTTAGTCAACGGATCCGCCACATTCAGATCTGTGTGTACTTTGCAAATCTTTATGTCCCCATCTTGGACATGTTCTCGAATAGCGTGAAAACGCAGCTTGATGTGCTTCAGCTTCTTGTGTGACCTTGGTTCTTGCGCATTGGCTATGGCGCCCATGTTATCACAGTATAGACATTGGTTCCAGCGCACTAGGAACCACACCCAGCTCTGTAATGAACTCTTTCATCCATATCGCTTCTTGCGAAGCTTCCGAAGCAGCCATGTATTCCGATTCAGTTGAAGATCTCGCCACAACGCTTTTCTTTGCACTCCTCCAGCTAACTGTTGCACCATTCAAAGTAAATACGTATCCAGATTGTGATTTAGAATCATCCGGATCGGTGTTCCAACTAGCGTCGGTGTAACTATTAACAACGAGCTGTTCATCACCTCCATAAGAAAGAACCATATCCTTCGTTATTCTCAAGTACTTAAGGATGTTTTTGACCGCTGTCCAATGATCCACTCCTGGATCACTTTGATATCAGCTAGTTAAACTAACAGCATATGCAATGTCGGGTCTAGTATGTGGCATCCCGCAAAACCACTACTAGAAAATCGCGTTGTTTTTGTGCATTGCATCATCATGACCGCATGCTCATGTCATCATGCCGCATTGCATTTGAGCATCGTCATCATCTTGCATTTGCTTGCATAAAACTATTTGCGGAAAAACCTGTTTTTGTTTTCTAAACGCCTCATCTTTATTCAAACGCAAACCCGGGTCGCCGAAATATTTTGTTTGTCTGCTATCGGTTTGCAAACGGTGCATTTAAAATTAAATAAATTATTTCATTATTTTAGTGGGGCAGTCGAACGGGCCGGATCGACCCGAACGACCACCCCCAATAATACAAACGGTCCACCTAAAATCCTACAGCTACCAATCCTATCCTACCCACACCCCCTCCACATCACCCCACCCAATCCCCACCTGACACCTCACCTCTCCCCTCCCTCTACCCTATCCCACGCTGCCACTTGGCCTCTCTCCCTCTCTCCCCAATCTCCCACCACACAACACACACACTCACACCCACCCACTCCTGCCGCTGCCCTCTGGGTCCCACCCCCTGGTCAGCCCCTTCCCTGACCGACCCAACCTCTCACACCACACACACCATGCACGTACCGTACCCCCCACTCCCCACTGACATCGGGCCCGCTTCCCCACCTCCCCACGCGCTGCCCCCATCGCCCTCTCCCTCACGCGACCCCCGACCCCCGCGCGCTCGCTCCTCCCCTTCCTCTCCTCTGCGCCGCCGCAGCCGGCGGTCTCCTCCTCCTCGCTCCCCACCGTCGTCGCCGGCGCCGCCCCTCCCGCCGTCGGCCTCCACCGAGCCCTGCCACCCCCCCCCTCCCCCTTCTCCCTCCCCCTGCTCTCTGCGCCCTAACCTCTCCCTCCGCCGGGCGGCCGACCGCGACCTCCCTCGCCCGGCTGCCGCCTCCGAGTCTCCCGGATCCGCCTTCCCCTCCATCCGTCCCGCACCCCGCCGCCAGGAGCGAGGCTCCATCCCCGCCGCCGTCAGTGCCCCGACGACCGCACGCCGCCGGCGCCCCCTCACCTCACCTCCCGCCGGCTCCGCCTCGCCCTCCCGCCTCCGCTGCTGACCGTCGCCCCTCCGTCCGTCGCCTCTACCGGCCCTCTGTCCGCCGTTCGACGCCCCGATGACCTTCTCCAATGCGAGCCAAAGGACCCTCCTGTGTTGCATCAGACGTGCCTCCGAGTGGTGCCTTCGTGGGGTTTGGATACCTCAGACATGAACACATCGTTTGGTGGATGAGATCGTCGACATGACCGGCATCGAGCATGACCCGAAGACTACATCGGACCAGAGACACTCGAAGAAGCATCTAAAAGGACTTCTACACGGAATGGGGCGACATGATCTTCTTCATGGACAAGTGAAGGTTGCGCGACTCAGAGACCACCGGCAAGAAAAACCGGAACCATAAGATCAACGACAGGGACGCCAAGTTCTTCAATCGGAACCGGGGACACCGAGACCCCGGCACGACAAGTTCTTCCTCTCGGATCCATGGACCCCGAGACGCTGGACCCTCAAGTTCTACATCACGGACGCCAAGTACTCCGTCATGGACCCGATTGAAGCAAAACCGAAGACGGTAGGTGCGACAAGTACTTCTCCCCAGATCTGATGCCGAGAACCCGGACGCCAAGGTCGTCGACATGGTTACGACATGAACTTCCGCTCGGCAATACCAAGTGCTCCTTCCCGGATCCGAAGACCATCGGTCAAGTTCACCACCGACAAAAGACGGACTACAAGTTCTACTTCACGGATACCAAGCGACAAGATCTACTACCCCGGAGTCCGAGAACGATTCCGTCGAGACCAATCCCGGAGTCCGAGAACGAATCCGTCGAACCCTGAGACCAACCCCGAACCCCGGAACCCAAGTCCGTCGAGACCCCCTAATGTGTGAACCCTTCCCGAAACCCTATTTTATAATATAATACAATTGTTTCATATTAAATCATTCATCTCGCATGCATATCATGTGGTTTGGGGGCCTTATGCCGATTCACCTAATAATTAAATATGGGGCCCATATGCGGGCAAATCTAGTCTCATATTGACCTCATTTAAACTTGTGTAGCGAACCGGTGATATTCTGCCTTGTTAAACAACATTTAAATTGCGGGGTAGCTAAATAACTTGAACCGTTCAATTAATTGTCGGGACCCCGGTTCCACTTAATATTGACCTAATTGCATCGCACCTCTGCCATGTCATGCATCATGCATGCATCATGCCCGATCTTCTGCTGTTGTGTTAAATATTGCATCCGGTGTTTCTTCTAGTGTTTTGCTTCTTCGAGGATAAGGCCGTTGAGTTGATGCGAGTGTCGACCCGAACTTCGGTTGAACCTTCGGCAATGTTTTCAGGCGAGCATCTCCCCCCTTTTCTACCTATCTTACTTTTATAGTATTTATTCCCTCCTGTTGATCTATTGCTATCTGTGTTGAGATGCTCTAGTTCTTCGTACCCGTGATATCCCTCGCAGCCTTATATTGCCTTGGACTCTTCCTATTACCTGTTGTTTGGTAGACAGATGGACTTGCGCGTCGTAGTCGCTTGCTCAAGTGCTGTTGCGTGTCGTCCAGTGCCACAGTTGTTGATGTATTGCCACATGTTGATGTTGGAGATGATCATAGTTTTACTTATCGTTCACTTTAATTCCTGTTTAATAACTAAAATTGAAGTAAGCAGAGGCACCGGTGGGTGATAGATAATATTTGGTTTCCGAACGCCCACTTGTGTCCCTTAGGACCCCGAGTACTTGATACCTGTTCCTTGATTTATCGCGCTATCCACATCCGGGAGGTATATGGGACCCCCCTGAGCCAGAGCTTGATTCAGTCATATTTCTTAGGGCCACAAACTAGTTTGAGGTTTTATTTACTATCCTGTACTTATGCCATGCTACTACTGTTCTGATTGTGCGAGGAGCACACTGCATGCTTAGGATTGGGACACGTTTACGCGGTGTCGACAAGCCCAGCTTTGGGTTCCGATCGCTGGCCGTCCACCCAAACCTTGAGTCCGTCTCGAGCTAGCTTACTTCTATGGTAAGACTCAAGGTGGCCCCTGAAATATTTCTGAATCCTGATTGCTTTGTCGTGAAAGCCTCGTTGGGTTTTGTTTTGGTTTTCCGAGGTTGATCGGCGTGTGTTGCTATTGGTGCACCCGGCGGGTAAAACTTTCAAAGCCGTGTCGCGGTTATGGACGACTTGGAGCACAGTATCTCGACCATAGACAAGCATAACTAAAGTAGTGCTATAAATTTGACTTTATAATGACTAGTAATCAGCTTCACTATAATGGAATGGCTAAATAATACTGTCCACAATTGCTTGTTTTGGGTGTCGCTTGCGACCATTGTACCTGACTAGTAAGTATTGCAACTACAACGGAATGGCTAAATAAAAGTACCAACAACTGCTGGGTTTTGGGTTATCTCATGCTAATTGTATCTGCCTAGTAAGTGTTACAACTATAACGGAATGGTTAACTAAAAGTGCCCACTGCTTATTTTATCAGGATGATTATCTACACCTGACTAGTAATTGTTGCAACGATAACTGGATAAATAAAACTGCCAACCGTGTGAGTTCCTCGGTTGACCTCCTCGTTTGGTCTCGAGGGGGAAACGCCAGGATGGGTTTGTTTGATGATAGCATTAGGTTGGATCCGAATAGGTCTTTCTTACCCCTCTATGATAGCCGCCAGTTGAATCACGTCTCTATAGGTTGTTTAGTGTATGCTGCCGCTGCCGCTTCAGTCCACCATACCTTTGTAGGCGAGGACCGCCGAATTCTAGCCTCGCCGTGTACTGGCCTCGATCTTGACTCCTCTTTTCCTTTGCCCTTTGTCGGCACCCCTTTTGTTTAAGCAGGTTTGAGATCGACGTCGTTAGCGTGGTTACCCTTCCGCTTGGCTCAGGCAGGTTATGGACGCCATTGGTTATTCTTCAGGGCTCTTAGCCCCATTTGCATCTTGTCCGTAGACGGACGCGGTATCTTTTCGAGGTGATTTGGATCTTTGTACCGTATATTTGTATTCTTGACTCATGGAGTCGCTGGTATATATATCTGTTCTGTGGGTCCCATCGAGGACTGTTGTGTAATGTTATTACTTCGTTTTCCACCCGCACGAAAGTGCCTGGTGGGCACCTTTGAATCGTTTCTATGCGGGTTCGGCGGGTTTCGCTAAAACTTGCATAGGGCTGATTCTGAGGGTGTCACATAGTACATAGCATGGCATACATTAGAGATCCTATGGCTGAGGCATAGGGAGTCTTACTCATCTTTTCTCTATCTTCTGCCGTTGTCGGACTTTGAGTTTTACTCAAGGTCGTATTGGGCAACATGGGCAAGAACCCTTTCTTGCTATCTTCCATTCCAAACCTCTTTAGAACTTTGTCCAAATATGTACTTTGTGACAATGATATTAGGCGTCTCGATCTATCTCTATAAATATTTATGCCTGATATGTAAGATGCTTCGCCAAGATCCTTCATTGAAAAACTATTATTCAAATATTCCTTGACACTATTAAGAAGGTCTACATCATTCCCAATCAAAAATATGTCATCTACATATAGTATTAAGAATGCTACAGAGCTCCCACTCACTTTCTTGTAAATACAAGCTTCTCCATAAGTTTGTATAAAACCAAAACTTTTGATCACCTTATCAAAACGTTGATTCCAACTTCGGGATGCTTGCTTCAATCCATAGATGGACCGTTGAAGTTTGCATACCTTGTTAGCATCTTTAGGATCGACAAAACCTCTGGGTTGCATCATATACAACTCTTCATCAATGTATCCATTGAGGAATGCTGTTTTGACATCCATCTGCCATATCTCATAATCATAATATGCAGCGATTGCTAACATAATCCTCACAGACTTTAGCTTCGCTACAGGTGAGAAAGTCTCATCGTAGTCAACTCCTTGAATTTGTCGAAACCCTTTTGCGACAAGTCGAGCTTTATAGACAGTAACATTACCATCAGCATATGTTTTCTTCTTGAAAATCCATTTGTTCTCGACAGCCTTCCGGCCATCTGGTAAGTCCACCAAAGTCCATACTTGGTTTTCGTACATGGATCCAATCTCGGATTTCATGGCTTCTTGCCATTTATTGGAATCTGGGCTCATCATTGCTTCCTCATATGTCGCAGGGTCATTGGTGTTATCCACCAACATGACACTCATAACGGGATCATACCAATCTGGAGTGGTACGAGTTCTCGTTGACCTGCGAGGCTCTGTAGCAACTACAACCGAAGTTTCATGATCATCATCATTAGCTTCCTCTCTTATTGGTGCAGGCACCACAGGAACTTCTTCCGGTGCTGCGCTACTCGCAATTTCGAGAGAAGGTTCGACAACCTCGTCGAGTTATACTTTCCTTCCAGTCACTTCTTTCGAGAGAAATTCCTTCTCTAGAAAGGATCCATTCTTGGCATGGAAGATTTTGCCTTTGAATCTATGATACAAGGTATACCCAATAGTTTCCTTCGGGTATCCTATGAAGATTCATTTTTCCGCTTTGGCTTCAAGCTTGTCCGGCTGTAACTTCTTTACATAGGCTTCGCAACCCCAAACTTTAAGGAACGACAATTTAGGTTTCTTCCCAAACCATAATTCATACGATGTCGTTTCAAAGGATTTAGATGGTGCCCTATTTAAAGTGAATGCGGCTGTTTCTAATGCATAACCCCAAAATGATAGCGGTAAATCTGTAAGTGACATCATAGAACGAACCATATCTAAGAGAGTTTGATTACGACGTTCGGACACACCATTACGCTGTGGTGTTCCCGGCGGTGTCAATTGTGAAAGTATTCCGCATTTTTTCAAATGCTCGCCAAACTCGTAACTTAGATATTCACCTCCACGACCAGAGAGTAGAAATTTAATCTTCTTGTTACGTTGATTCTCCACCTCACTTTGAAATTCCTTAAACTTCTCGAAAGTTTCGGACTTATGTTTCATGAAATAGATATACACATATCTACTCAAGTCATCCGTGAAGGTAAGAACATAACGATAACCACCGCGCGATGCTACACTCATTGGACCACACACATCGGTGTGAATGATTTCCAATAAGTCCGTAGCTCGCTCCATCATACCAGAAAATGGAGTCTTAGTCATTTTACCCATCATACATGCTTCGCATCTATCAAGTGATTCGAAATCAAGTGATTCAAGATGTCCATCGGAATGGAGTTTATTCATACGCTTCATTCCAATGTGACCAAGACGACAGTGCCACATATAGGTCGAGTTATCGCTCGATTTCAAACGTTTAGCCTCAATGTTATTAATATGTGTATTTCCACTATCGAGATTCAATAAGAATAGACCATCTATCAAAGGTGCATGTGCATAAAACATATTACTCATATAAATCGAACAACCATTATTCTCGGACTTAAACAGGTAACCGTCTCGCAATAAACAAGATCCCGATAAATTTTCATGCTTAACGCAGGCACCAAATAAAAATTATTTAAGTATAAAACTAATCCCGATGGTAGATGAAGGGGTAGCGTGCCGACCGCGATCACATCAACCTTTGATCCGTTTCCCACGCGCATCGTCACCTCGTTCTTCGCTAGCTTCCGTTTATTCTGCAAACTGCTTTGAGTTACAAATATGAGCAACCGAACCAAGATCAAATACCAGCACTACTACGAGTACTAGTGAGATACACATCAATAACATGTATATCGGATATACCTTTCTTCTTGATGTTGCCGTTCTTCAAATCCGCCAAGTACTTTGGGCAATTCCGCTTCGAGGACCTTCTCCCTTGCGGTAAAAGCACTCGATGTCGTGCTTAGGTCCATCTTTGGTCTTCTTAAATAGCGGTAACTTTCTTACCACCCTTCTTGAAGTGTCCCTTTTGCTTAGACTTGCCTTTCTTGAATTTGGTGGTCTTATTAACCATCAACACTTGGTGCTCTTTCTTGATCTCCACTTCTGCAGATTTCAACATGGCAAAGAGTTCTGGCAACTGCTTGTTCATGTTTTGCATATTGTAGTTCATCACAAAGTTCTTGTAACTTGATGGTAGTGATTGGAGGACACGGTAAATCCCCAAAGCATTAGGAATCACTATACCCAAGCTTTGAAGTTTGTTTACATTCCCAGACATCTTAAGCACATGCTCACAGACGGAGCTGCCCTCTTCCATCTTGCAGTTAAAGAACTTTTCAGAAGCCTCATAGCTCTCAATTGCCGCGTGAGTCTCAAAGATCAATTTGAGATCACGGACAATATCATGTGGGTCTGAATTCTCAAACCTTTTCTGAAGCTCCGATTCTAAAACATACAAGATATCACACTGAATTGTGGAGTACTGAGTCTTCCAAGCTAGGTAAACATTCTTTACTTCATCGGCAAGATCACCGCAGCGGTCACCCAAATGGTGCATCCAAAGACATAGGTCAAATTACCAGCTGTGAGGACAATCCTCAAATTGTGGAACCAATCCGCGAAGTTGCTTCCATTATTTTTCAACTTTTCTTTCTCTAGGAACGCATTAAAATTTATGGTAGGGGCCGCCATTGATCTACAACATATTTGCAATAGTTTAGACTAAGTTTATGACAAATTGAGTTCTAATTAATAGTTAAATTAATCTAGGTGAACTCCCACTCAAAACAATATCCCTCACATTGTTTTAGTGATCACACGAACCAAATCCACGACATCAACACCGATCATCATGAGAGTTGATATAGTTTCAATGGCGAACAATCGACATGTTCATCATATCTACTATATGATTCATGTTTTACCTTTCGGTGATCCGTGTTCCGAGACCATGTCTGTACATGCTAGGCTCTTCAAGATCAAACCTTAGCTTCCGCATGAGCAAATATGGCTTGCTCATGTTGTATGCACTTGCGGAATCTAACACACCCGATCATCACGTGGTGCTTCGAAACAACAAGCTTTAGCAACGGTGCTAACTAAGGGTGAACACTTTTTGACTTGAAATTCATGTGCATGAGGGATCATCTTATAATGCTACCGTCGTTAACTAAGCAATACAAGATGCATAAAGGATTAACATCACATGCAATTCATAATATGTGATATGATATGTCCTTTCTTCTTTGTGCTTCCGATCTCCATCTTCAAGCACGAACATGATCTCCATCATCACCGGCATTGCATCAAGGTCAATGACGCTTCTCCATGGTTGTCGTCCACCGGCTTCAACTATTACAACTACTTTGAATAGACACGCGGGTCTTAATATAAATTAAAGACAACCATATGGCTCCTGCCGGTTGCCAACTTACAATAAGGAACATTGCATACATCAAATATAATCACAATCATGGCCATATCACATCATTGCACACCCTTGCAAATCAAAGTTAGACGCCTCTACTTTCTTTGCATGTTTTACGTGGTTTGGGGCTTTCAATAAGTGTCGTTCTAACTTACGAACAAGAACCACAACATTGATACTAGTTTTGACAATCACCCGTTGTAAATTGAATCTTAACTATGCTGGGAGAAACAGGCACCCGCAAAGCCACTTATGCAATACAAGTTGCATGTCAAGCGTGGAGCAAGTCTCATGAACGATGTCATGTAAGGTTAGCCCGGGCCGCTTCATCCAAACATCCCGCAAGATGCAAAGTACACAAGAAGCAATCGACAATAAAAGCATCAACGCCCACAATGACCATTGTGTTCTACTCGTGCAACAGATCTACATATAGACACGGCTCTGATACCACTGTAGGGTTTCGTAGCATGGAAAACAAAAAAATTCTATCGCATACAAACAAACAAGCCAAGATCTATCTACTAGATTGTAGCAACGCGTCGATGGAATAACTCACCTTCGAAGATTCCAAAGTGTTTAACGAGAGCGGATTCTCGTGGATGATGTAGTCGTACTCTTCCCCATCTCAAGATCACGTAGACGGTCCTTCCGGCGCTGCGTTCCGGCAGCGCTGCCGCAGTCGGTCACACTTTTGGTACTCGACGAAGACCTTCCTCTCCCTTGTTCCAGCAGGCAGCGGAGGTTGTAGCACTCTCCTCGCGATTCCTAAGACAACTGGCGTGGTGCTAAGTAGAGGGGAGATCTCGCAGGGCTTCGCCTTAAGCCGGAGCGAGTATGGTGGACTATGAGAGAGACCCTCGACGATCTAGGATTTAGACACGCCGAGGAGGAGGCTTGGCCGGCGGCTAGGGTTATCTAGGCGGCACGGCGGCTTGCCCTAGGGCGGCGGCGGGTGCAGGAGGGCCGGTGGCTTAGGGCTAGGGTTTGCGGGTGGAGGTGTTGGGTGCTAGGAGGGGCAGCCCTGCCCCTCCTTATATAGGTGGAGGGGCCGCGCCAGGGGAGGGGAGTCCCTCCCCAACTCGGTTTCCCAAGGGGGCCGGCGGTGGAGGGGAGGAACTCCTCCCCAACTCGGTTTCCACCTTCCCCTCCACTTCCCAAAATAGCCGTTTGACTTTTCAAATTGGCGTTTGACTTTTCAAACTAGGATTTGATTAAACCCTTTATTTTGTTCAGCGATGACACCTAGTACATGATGCAATCATTCCAACTTGGTATGACACATTCATGTACCCTTCCTTGGTCTTGGGACATTCCGAAACCTTCTAGAACATTCCCGATGAAAACACCGGAACCATTCTCCAACTCCGAAACAGGACTTTCCTTATATGAATATTATTCTCCGGACCATTCTGGATCTCCTCGTGATATCCCGTATCCCATCCGAGACTCCGAACAACATTCGGTCTCTTTCTCATCATTCCATAACTACTCAAACAACGTCGAATCCTTAAGTGTGTCTCCCTACGGTTCGTGAATTATGCGGACATGATCGAGACACTTCTCCGAACAATAACCAATAGAGGAATCTGGAAATTCATATGGCTCCCACATATTTCTACGATTACTTTGCGATCGAATGAACCACTTACATACGATACCAATTTCCCTTTGTCTCACGATAGTTTACTTATCCGAGGTTATGATCGTCGGTATCTCTGCATACCTAGTTCAACCTCGTTTACTGATAAGTACTCTTTTCTCGTTCCCGTGATATGTGATCCCTTGTGAGCCAGTCACATGCTTGCAAGCTAATTGGATGACATTCCACCGAGAGGGCCCAGAGTATATCTATCCGTCATATGGATGGACAAATCCCACTCTTGATCCATGTGTCTCAACCAATACTTTCCGAACACTCAATGCCACCTTTATAGCCACCCAGGTACGGTGTGGTGTTTGATGTCATCAAAGCATCCATCCGGTAAAGGTGATATGCATGATCTCATGGTCGAAGGAATTAGGTTACTATGTATCAGACAGCATATAGCAATTGAACTATTAAAATGACTTGATCTTTATGCTACGCTTATCTATAGGAGTATGTCCACCATATCATTCTCCTAACGATACGATCTTGTTGTTAATAACATCTCAATGTTCATGATAGGGAAACCACAATCATTTATTAACCAACAAGCTAGTGATGTATAGAGGCTTTACCAGGGACTTCAATTTAAGTTTACAAATCACACAAGTATTAATGTTTCCTTGTTAATACTATTATAACATGAATGTAAACATTTATCATAAACACAAAGATATAATAATAACTACATTTATTATTGCCTCTAGGGCATATCTCCAACACCACACTCCCCAGGCACGGGCCACCCTGGGCCGCACCAGGGGGTGTGGCCACCCTGGACCACCTCTGGCTCCGCCCCTTCGCCTATATCTTCCTCCTAAAACCCTAAAGTTCGGGGAGCGACCATAAAAATATTCCGCCGCCTCTGCGGGGCGGAAACTATAGAGAGATAAAGAGCTCTCCGGGCAACAGATTTCTGCCAGGGAAATTCCTTCCCGGAGAGGGGAGATATTCGCCATCAACACCATCATCAAGCTAGACTTCATCGGGATCATCATCATCATCATCCTCACCACCATCTCCACCAGCACCATCATCACCACTCCATCCCGCTGTAACAATTGTGTTGAATCTTGCAAGTTCTTAGGGGAAACTTTCCCGGTGTTGATTACTTTTGTAGTTGATGCTTGTGAGTGGAACCATTGAATTATTGTTTATGTTCAGATTGTTATCCATTATTATATCATCTCTGATCTTGATCCATACGATGTCGCGTGAGTAGTTTGTTTAGTTCTTGAGGACATGGGAGAAGTCATGTTGTTAGTAGTGGAATTTTGTTGAGGTATTATTCAATGTTTTAATATTTAAGTTGTGGTGCTATTCTTCTAGTGGTGTCATGTGAATGTCGACTACATGATACTTCACCATTTATGGGCCTAGGGGAATGCATTGTGTATTTGGCTACTAATTGTGGGTGACGAGGATCGATCTCGTCAATGCCCATTGTTATGATCTTGGGTTTTGGAGAAGATGGGGATGTTGGAGATCGTGGAACGGTTAACAGACAAGCAACCAGGGGACACGAGATTTACCCAGGTTGAGTCCCCCGGAGGAAAAACCCTACTCCTGCTTATCTGCTCTTGATTACGGCGGAACCGAAAGTTACAGGGGTGCGCAGATGCAATCTGGCATGGAGGTGTGTATGCGGTGGTTTGCGAGGTACCCTCCTCGTCGTGCCCTCCTAGCCTTTATATAGAGATAGGCAGGTCCCGTGCATAGATCGATTCGGTTACAGGTTTTAGGGTTTGCCCCTTTGAATATTCTATCTATTATAGTCTTTCTCTCCAAGGATCCGAAGATGTCCTGGGCTTGGGCCACCCGAAAGTATTCATGCCCGCCTATATTCTCATGGGCCTTCCTTGGACTGGACCAGGTATGCTAAGGTCATGTACCCGTAGGGTATAACCATGTTAGTAGCCCCCGAGTGTTCTGTCGAATCGTAGATTCGACTGAGGACTCTTCAATCTTTCGGGTGCAGCTATCTCTGTTTACTAGAGAATGATTTGAGTGTGTATGGATTGTTGATGCGTGTGCCTGACTCTCCCGACGGATCAGGGTCAGTTAACAGTCTTAGGACAAAACAACATGATCTTATTCAGATTCGAGTCCCTCGACTCAAACCCGGAACATATGCTGGCGTAATTCGACTCAGGCTGCTGAGGACTTACAGGAGTGGAATCCTAGTGAATTTAGAATGGTGTACCCAACGCGTCCGTCGGGATTTTCATAGCACCTGCGGGCACGGATTTTTACTAGCAGAGCGCAGTCGTGTGCGTTGCCAGGCCATCAGATGACATCCGCAGGTCTTATCTTTGCGTCGCAGACACAACATCCGAATTTTTATCACCGCGGAGGTGTTTCGGGTGGCCAAGGAGGATGTTACTCACTTAGCATTAATTGGGGCAGAGTTGCCAAAAAGATTTGCATGTCAATCCGAAGGATCGCAGTCGAAGAATTCATAGGGTGCGCGGCCAGTGCTCCCTATGGGAGTAGCGCCCGAGAGTCTGTTCGAGTCGTAGACTCGGGCCAAGACTTTAATTTAGTCATTGTTGACTTTAGGTTCGTAGGACACAAATTTTTTGGACGCTTGAATCCATCCTCCCTATGGGAGTAGCCCCCGAGTCCGTAGTGGAGTCGTAGACTCGACGTAGGACTCGAAGAATAGTTCAGCGGTGTAGTACCTTAGTCATACTTCAGGTGCGCGTCCAGTGCTCCTGATTGGAGTAGCCCCCGAGTAGTTACTTGAATCGTAGATTTGAGTGAGTACTTTTAGCTGTGTAGTCGAAAATTTGTAACCGTTGCTAGTATAGCTTTGATGACGTTAGTGCTGACGATCGGTGACCTCAAGCGTCTGTGGCGCCAAAGGTGACGTGACTGGACGGACATGGGTCCTACCTTCTGACTTTGAATTGACTAGACACGTGTGACGTGGAGATAATTACGGCGTCGCCTCGGTTTCCGTGCATAGTGTACAGGTGCGAGCAACGGTTCGCTGTCGTGCTGACACATGGACGGTTGGATTTTGATGATGACTCTAGGGCTTCCCGATGAACGGTCTCTGTACATAGTCTTTGTCCTTATAATCTGTTGGGGAAACGTTTGTTTGTTTTCACCGCAGCCATTTCCTTTTCACTGCTTCCACTTTCTTGAACTTTTCTTCGCCGCGCGCTGGAAGTTCTTTGATCCTTCCCATCTTCTTTTCTGCGCTCAGATCGCCACCGTCGTCGTACTGCAATGGGGAAACCGAAAAGGCCTCCACCGTAATGGGCACCAGCACTGCTTCCGGGGGCAAGAAGGGTACCACCGCTACTCGCGTCATCGACGGTGGCTAGCGGCGGTCGGAAACGCGCGATGGTGACCTGCACAAGCTTTGTGAGCGGGGTCTGATCCCGCAGGAGAAGGAGGCCGTCAAGATTCCCGGCGACGAGGTAATTCCCCGTCCACCCACTGGGATTCGGGTCATGTTTGTTACTTTTGTCCTTCGGGGCCTCTCTCTCCCAGTCCACGATTTTCTCCGTGGATTGCTTTTCTTCTATGGCATCCAGCTCCATCATCTTTCGCCAAATTATCTTCTCCACATCGCCTGTTTCATCACCTTCTGCGAGTGCTGGCTCGGTATCGAGCCGCACTTTGGCCTTTTCCGGAACCTCTATTTTGTGAAGAGGCAATCTGGCTCCGACGGAGTTTATCCGATCGGTGGCTGTATCATTTCCCTGAAATCCAATTTTCTCTTCTTCTCTTTTTCTATGTCCGAGTCCATCCAATACTGGCGGAGGCGGTGGTTTTACATTTGCGACTCCATAGTGGACGGGCAAAATTTTGGCCTTGCTCCTTTCGACTCCACCCAGATAATCCAGCCTAAGAGGTCCTGGAAGAACCATATCTTGGATGGTGAGGTGGCGGAGATAGAGGAGATCTATCGTCGGGTGGAGGACCTCTAGGTGATTCTGGATAAGGAGGTGAACGGTGTGGATATCATCCGCACCTTCCTCAAACGTCGGGTGCAGCCGCTCCAGGCTAGGTTGCACCCGATGTTCCTTTATTCTGGCTGCCACGATCCGACTAGGGTTTCGACTGAGGAGCTCTCCAGGGGGGATATCGACAGAATCCTTCGGCCACTGCTGAAGTATAAAGCTGAAGATGATCCTCTGGGGAAGTCGCTGACCCCTCCGTTCACTGCCTCTCGTCCGGTTCCGCAGGTGTAGATCTGGGGCGTGCGTGTAGCGCTATTTTCGAGTGCGTTTTTCTTGTACTTGTTTGTTCTGAAAGTTTGCTTTCTTTGTGCAGGAATTCAAGGTACCGGGCATGGTGCCTCCACTACCCAAACGTTTTTTGGATGCGCCGGACAATGAGGTAGTGGAATCCATGTCTGAGCTTCCCTCGGCGCGGTCACCGGCTGAAGAAACCTTTTAGTCGAGCGAGGAGCAGACTTGAAAGCAGACACGGAGCTCGAGCGAATCGTCGGATGCCTCGACTCCGCCGACGCCTAGGAACCCGCCATGACTTGTGCGTCACAGTGGAGGTGATGGTGGCTCTTCCTCTCCTATTCCGGTCGTGCCTGTGCAGGCTGTAGTGCCGCAGCCGCCGGCGAAGTGGAAGAAGGAATAGAAGAAGGGCAAGAGGTCCTTGTATGTCTTCAATTTGAGCGATATGGATTCGTAAGTTCTTTCGAACGCTTTTTGCTATGCTTCATTGTTGCTTGCTTTTATTTGACTGATGTTTTCTTGTGCAGCCACTCCTCGGATGGCTCGTTTAGTGATGCTACTCAGGAGATGGTGGGGAGTCGAAGATGACGCCTCCCCCTTCGCAGACGATGGCCACCTCTGGGGGGCGTTGCTCTGAACCCTTCTCCGCAGGAGGCTCGGGTGATTGTCTCCCAGAAGACTACAGCCGGACCTTCGAAGTCGCCGTCTGATCATGTAAGTACTTTCGTTCTTTGCCGTGGGGGGAGCCCCCGAGCATTTTTCGTATGATCTGCTGATCATTGCTTCTGTTTTGTGCGCGTCTCGGGGGGAGCCCCCGAGCGTTTTTCGTATGCTTGATTTGTTTTGCTCATTTCTTGGGCGCATCCCCCGAGCCCTCTTCCTGATAAGTTGCTTCTTCTCGCAGCCTTTTGTGCAAGGTGCCAACCAGCTAGTGAAGCAGCATCTAGCATTGGAGGCCAGCCTCAAGCGGCTTCAGGGTACATCCGTAAATAGGTCTTCTATTTCTTCGTCTGCTTGCTAGCATATAACACTCACACATGTTCTTGTTGCTTTTTGCAGATGAGAATAATACTACCCTCCGCGAGCTTGATGCTCTCAAAAAGAACCTTGGGCAAGCAAAGAAAAAGCTGAGGATGTTGTTGGCGCTAAGGAGAGCCTCGAGCAGGAGCTAGCCGACACAGCCGTTGTAGGGATTCGTAGCATGGAAAACAAAAAATTTCTACCGCATGAACACACAAGCAGGATCTAATCTATGATCAAGCCAAGATCTATCTACTAGATTGTAGAAACGAGTCGATAGAATACTAACCCTCGAAGATCTAAAGCGGTTAACGGGAGCAGATTCTCGTGGGTGATGTAGTCGAACACTTCCGATCTCAAGATCGTGTAGACGATCCTTCCGGCGCTGCGTTTCGGCAGCGCTTGCATAGTCCGTCACACGTTCGGTACTCAATGAAGACCTTCCTCTCCCTTGTTCCAGCAGGCAGCGGAGGTTGTAGCACTCTCCTCGTGATTCCGGCAGCACGACGGCGTGGTACCGGAAGTAGAGGGGAGATCTCGCAGGGCTTCGCCTTAAGCCGGAGCGAGTATGGTGGACTATGAGAGAGGCCTTGGCGGTCTAGGGTTTAGAGGCACCAAAGGAGGAAGCTTGGCCGGCGGCTAGGTCTTGGGGAGAGTACCAACTCGCCGAGTTGGAGGGGAAACCCTAGGCGGCGACGGCGGCTGCACTTCGAGGTGGAGGCGCCAAAGCTAGGGTTTGTGGTGTAGGGAAGAGGTGCACCCCTGCCCCTTCTTTTATAGGTGGGAGGGAGGTGCGGTTGGGAGGAGGGAGTCCTCCTCCAACTCCTCCTCCTTGGCCGGCGGGTGGAGGGAGTAGGACTTCCTCCCTAAGTAGGTTTCCTACTCTCCCTCCACCAAGCAAACTTGCCGTTTGACTTTTCAAATTGGCGTTTGACTTTTCAAACTAGGATTTGATTTATCCCTTTATTTTGCTCAGCGATGACATCTAGTACATGATGTAACCATTCCTACTTGTTATGACACATTCATGTACCCTTCCTCTCCGGAGTGCCGGACCTTCCGGACCCTTCTAGAACATTCCCGGTGAAAACACCGGAATCATTCCCCAACTCCGAAATAGGACTTTCCTTATATGAATCTTACTCTCCGGACCATTCTGGATCTCCTCGTGATATCCCGGATCCCATCCGAGACTCCGAACAACATTCGGTCTCTTACTCATCATACCATAACTACTCAACAACATCGAATCCTTAAGTGTGTCTCCCTACGGTTTGTGAATTATGCGGACATGACCGAGACACTTCTCTGATCAATAACCAATAGAGGAATCTGGAAATTCATTTGGCTCCCACATATTTCTACGATTACTTTGCGATCGAATGAACCACTTACATACGATACCAATTTCCCTTTGTCTCACGATAGTCTACTTATCCGAGGTTTTGATCGTCGGTATCTCTGCATACCTAGTTCAACCTCGTTACCGATAAGTACTCTTTTCTTGTTCCCATGGTATGTGATCCCTTGTGAGCCAGTCACATGCTTGCAAGCTAATTGGATGACATTCCGCCGAGAGGGCCTAGAGTATATCTATCCGTCATATGGATGGACAAATCCCACTCTTGATCCATGAGCCTCAACCCATACTTTCCGAACACTCAATGCCACCTTTATAGCCACCCAGTTACGGTGTGGTGTTTGATGTCATAAAAGCATCCTTCCGGAAATGGTGATTAAAATGATCTCATTGTCGAAGGAATTAGGTTACTATGTATCAGAAAGCTTATAGCAAATGAACTATATTAAATGACTTGATCTTTATGCTACGCTTAACTATAGGAGTATGTCCATCACATCATTCTCCTAATGATATGACCCTGTTGTTAATAACATCTCTATGTTCATGATTAGGAAACCATGATCATATATTAACCAACAAGCTAGTTTAACAAGAGGATTTACTAGGGACTCTTTTATGTTTACAAATCACACAAGTATTAATGTTTCCTATTAATACAATTATAGCATGGTATGTAAACATTTATCATAAGTATGAAGATACTATAATAACCACTTTATTATTGCCTCTTGGGCATATCTCCAACAGTCTCCCACTTGCACTAGTCAATAATCTAGTTTCAAACCTTTGTGCATTCAACACCTATGGCTTTCCGGTGTTGTATTTACACGATTGCTAGTGATCAACTGATCTCCGGATCCGACACTTTCAGGTCCGTGTGTAATTGCATGTCTTTGCTTCTCTACGCATCACTCATTCTCTAATGAGATGGCTTTGTATAAATTTGGTCCTTTGGTGAGACCTTTAGTTCTTTGGGGTTAAAACATGTTGATAATATTGTCGTACAATATATCTTCATAGTATTATCCCGCTGTGAACTACACCTAGTTTGATAACAAACTACTTGACACAAATGCCCTCTTTTGCTGCTATAATAGCAGTCATATACTTAGCCTTTTGTTGTAGTATCTGTCACAATGTCTTAACTTTGGAACTCATCCAAATCCATTATGGAACTTACTTTCCATTATATTGTGCCACCCTTAGTTTATATTGAGATAAACTTAATTTGTACTTTGTGACAAAACTAGTATCAATGTAGTACTTTTACAATGAACTAACCATCTATTTGTCACTTCTACAAAATAATATATTATTAGTTCTTCCAAAAGATCATAAGAATATCCTTACTATTGTCCAATGATCATCTTATGAATCATTCTGGTATATGCTCACATCATTTAGAGCATAGGACATATCTGGATTTGTACATATCACAGCATGATTGATATAAATACTCTTTGTGATTTCATACATCAAGTATCAATCTATATTTGAATCTTTGTTTCACTTACCAAGTGCCAATACACTTGAATATATCATCAATATTGAACTCATTCAATCCTTTCTGTGTGGCAAGAACCTTTCTTGTAGTTTCTATATTGAACTCATTCAATACATCATCTATGTACTTTCGGCACAACCATATTAGCGTCTATTGATGCCAAATATTTGGGTTTTGCCTAAGTCTTTCATCGGGATGAAATTCTTAACATGTGTTAATAAAAGATACATCATTTCCAATCAACAATATGTCTTCCACATAATGTATTAGAAACATGTCTTAGCGCTCCCACTTATTTTCTTGCAAATGCAAGCATCTTCATCATCTCCGACGAATTTAAACTCGTTTAACAGTTTCATCATAGTGAAGATTCCAACTCCGCAATGCTTACTTCAATAATTGAAGTTTGCACATGCTTTTAGCATCCTTTGAATTAACAAAACCCTATGGACCGTGTTATGAACATGTCCTAGGTAACAATTCTATTAGAAGAACTTGTTTTGCTTACTCAACTACCACATAACAAAATTATATGTAGTGGTTGCTACATTAATCCGTCTAGACTAAATATCGCTATGAAAGATCAAATCTTGTCATAGTCAACCTTTGAACATTGTTGTGAACTTTTTCCCAACATGTCGACTATTTCATAGATGTGCAACATCCATGTCTATTTCTTTATAGATCCAAACACAACTTGTAAGGTCTTACACCTTTCTCGAGGGTCCTTCAAGTTCAAAACTTGATTTCTCATGCATGGAACTATCACAGATTTTATGGCTTCAAACCATTTTACGGAGTCAGGGCCCATCATCGCTTCTTTGCATGTAGTACGTTCATTATTATCAAATAATGATTCAACCCTCCAATCTTGGTATTTTATTGTTTACTCGACCTACTTGGTTTAATAGAAACTTTGACCTCCGTAACCACAACCTTTGAGGCACGTGAGCCATGACCATTGTTGCTGCCTCCGTAAAACATTTCGGCGCTGCACAACTTTGCACATATTGCTAAGGTTCTTTTAACCTTATCAAAGTTCTATTGTCCTCCCACTTATCTTTTCACGAAAAAATCCTTCTCAAATAAACTTGACGTTCTAAGTGACAAACACTTTTGTCTCCGATGTTATGGAGGATTACTTAACAATTATTCGAAATAACATACAAAGACAGGTTCATCCGACTTTGGTTGCAAACATCTTTCTTATGCATAGCATACCAATGTTTAAGAAAGGACAACTTGGGTTTTATCCCAAACCATTGAAGGGTTCGCAGCATAGAAAACAAAAAATTTCCTACGATGTGAACTATATACCAAGATCTATTTATACTAGATACAAACAACGGGCGGATGTACATCCGTAGAGAACATACCCTTGAAGACCGACAAAGTTTAACGAGTCCAAACTCGTGGTTGATGTAGACGATCTCTTGCCGATCTCAAGATCGAGAGGAAGTCCTAGCGCCGCAAATCAGCCAGCATCCGTGCTCGCACACACGTTCGAGGCACCGAGCAACCTCCGCCTCCTCGCTCCAGCGATGCATGGAAGCACAACTCTTTCTTGCCGAATAGCCAGGGAACATGTATCTCGCTATTCCGAGACCATGGGGATAAATTCTAGAGGAGAGAGATCCTTCACGAGGAGGTGTGAGTGAGAAGTGAGAGGAGGGCTCCTTTATAGGAGGAGGGGGAACCCCAAGGGGTGGCGCATGGGGCTGCCCCTTGCCCTCCCTCTTCATGTGGGTGGACACTCCACTCACAAAACTCCTCCAAATTCCTCCACTCAAAATCCCACTCAAAGATCCCATTAAATTTCCACCAAATTTAATGCAAACTCTCATTAAATAAAACTCTTTTATTTTATTCAGAATTTTGTCAATTACTTTAATGACAAACATTCACAATAACCCCTTGCTAGAATTCTATTTCACATGCATAACCACTTTATGCAATTTCACCCGAAAACTGTTTCGGATCTAGTGAAATAAATTCTGCGCTTGTTTATTCTTTCGGCATGAAACTTTTGCTCCAATTGGATGTCGGTGTCTCTTATGTGTCACCCTACGGTTCGTGAATAATGCGGACATGATCGAGACCCTCTCGATCAATAATCGAAGCGGATCCGGAGACCCATCGACTCCCACACATTCAACGATGACTTTCTTGTGATCGTCGGAACCTTTTACGCTAGTATCTTAATCCCTTTGTCTCACGATATATTACATGTCCGAGATTCGATCATAGGTATCTCCATACCTAGTTTGATCTCGTTACCGACATGCACTATTTTCTCGTTCTCGTGATATAACATTCTAGTGATCAAATCACTTGCTTGCAAGCTAATCAATGTGATATCACCGAGAGGGCCCAGAGTATATCTATCCGTCATCGGGATGAACAAATTTCACTCGATCCATGAGCCTCAACATAACACTTTATTAGTTCAACCCATCTTTATAATCACCCCTTACGGTGTGACGTTTGATGTTATCAAGAAACTCTTCCTGTTAGTGATTGACATGATCTCATGGTCTAAGGATTAGGATCACTGTAAGTTGTTATAGCAATATAAACTCAATGACTTTGATCGTAATGCTATACTTGGATGAATGTTCATCACATCATTACACTAATGTTGTGATCCTTATTAACAACATCCAATGTCCATGATCGTGAAACCTTGATCATCTTGTTAATCAACGAGCTAGTTTATGAGAGAGGCTTAACTAGGAACTTTCGCTTGTTTATTAAACACACATGTATTAACGCTTCCGTATTAATACAATTATAGCATGCAAAATAAACATCTATCATATACTTGGAATACACATAATAAACAATTTATTATTGCCTCTCGGGCATATTCCTTCTCTCCCACTTGCACTAGAGACAATAATCTAGTTACATAGTGATATATCTAACACCCATTGAGTTCGTGTTGATCATGTTTTGCTCTAGGAGAGTTTTAGTCAACGGATCGCTACATTGAGATCCGTATGTACTTTACAAATCTTTATATCTCCATCCTTGACATGCTCGTGGATGGAGTGAAACCGCGCTTAATATGCTTGGAATGCTTGTGAGACCTTGGCTCTTTGGCATTGGCAATGGAACCATTGTTGTCACAATAGATCACCATTGGGTCCAACGCTGCCACAACTCCTAGTTCGGATATGAACTCCTTCATCCAAACCGCTCGAGCCGCTCAAGCAAGAACATATTCGGCCTCCGTTGTTGATCCCGCTACCACAGGTTGTTTGGAGCTCCTCCAACTAACCGCCCGCCATTCATGAGAAATACGTATCCGGATTGAGACTTAGAGTCATCCGGATCGGTGTCAAAGCTAGCCGACATAACACTTAGCGACGAGCTCTTCTTCACCTCAGATACAAGAAACATATCCTTAGTTCTTCGTAAGTACTTAAGGATATTCTTGACCGCTATCCATGTTCAACTCGATCCGATTGGTACCTACTAGTCAAACTAATAGCGTGTGCCACATCCGGTCTTGTACATAGCATGGCGTACATTATAGAGCCTATGGTCAAGCATAGGGACTTTGTCCATTATCTCTCTTTCTTCCGAAGCCGGACTTTGAGTCTTACTCAATGTCTTGCCTTGCAACATAGGTAAGAACCCCTTCTTACTTCCGTCCATTTTAAACTTCTTTAAAATCTTATCAAGGTATGTACTTTGCGATAGCCCTATTAGGCGCCTAGATCTATCTCTATAGATCTTTATGCCTAATATGTATGACGCTCACCTAGGTCCTTCATTGAAAATTTGCTGTTTAGATAACTTTTAACACTGTTTAAAAGTTCTATATCATTCGATCAATAATATGTCATCCACATATAATATCAGAAATGCCACATTGCTCCCACTCACTTTCTTGTAAATACAAGCTTCTCCATAAGTTTGGACAAATCCAAACTCTTTGATCACCTCAGCAAAGCTGAGATTCCAACTGTGATGCTTGCTTCACTCCATAGATGGATCGTTGAAGCTTGCACACCTTGTTAGCATCCTTAGGATCGACAAAACCCTTTGGTTGTATCATATACAACTCTTCTTCAATATTACCATTGAGAAACGCGGTTTTGACATCCATCTGCCATATTTCATAATCGAAATATGCAGCAATTGCTAACATAATCCTAATCGACTTTAGCATCGCTACGGAGAGAAAGTCTCATCGTAGTCAACTCCTTGAATTTGTCGAAACCCTTTGCGACAAGTCGAGCTTTATAGATGGTCACATTACCATCAAGATCGCTTTCCTTTTGAAAATCCATTTGTTCTCTCTGGCCTTTCGGTCGTGAGGTAATTCCACCAAGTTCCAAACTTGATTTTCATACATGGATTCCATCTCGATTTCATGGCTTCTAACCATTTGTTGGAATCCGCTCATCATCGCTTCTTCATACGTCGCAGGTCATTGTTTTCATCAACCATGAAATTTATGACAGATTTCCGTCTGTTCGAGCTCGACGCTGCCGCTTGACCTGCGAGGTTCGATAGTACTCTTCGAGTTTCATGATCATTATCATTAGTTCCCTCTTCAACAGGTGGAGCCAACTCCGGAACAACTTCCGGCGCTGTGCTACTCGCCATACTTTGAAGAGAAGGTTCCATAACCTCTTCGAGTTCTACCTTCCGACTACTCACACCTTTCGCGAGAAACTCTTTCTCTAGAAAGGATCCATTCTTGGCAACAAAAACCTTGCCCTCGGATCTGTGATAGAAGGAATACCCAATAGTTTCTTTAGGGTATCCTATGAAGACGCATTTTTCCGCTTTGGGTTCGAGTTTATCCGGTTGAAGTTTCTTCACATAAACATCGCAACCCCAAACTTTAAGAAATGATGATTAGGTTTGTTTCCAAACCACAATTCATACTGATGTCGTTTCAACGGATTTAGATGGTGCCCGATTTAAAGTGAATGCAGCAGCTTAGTGCATAACCCCAAAATGACAACGGCAAGTCCGTCGAGACATCATAGATCGAACCATATCTAATAAAGTACGATTACGACGTTCACACACCATTTATTTGTGGTGTTCGGCAGGTGTGAGTTGTGAAACAATCCCACACTCTTTCATGTGAGTGCTAAACTCGTAACTTAGATACTCACCTCCACTACGGATCAAGAAATTTGATCTTTCTATTACGATGATTTTCCACTTCATTCGAAATTCCTTGAACTTTTCAAAGGTTTTAGACTTGTGTTTCATCAAGTAGATATAACCATATCTACTCAAATCATCCGTGAAAGTAACAAAATAACGATATCCACCTCGCCGACACACTCATTGGACCACATACATCGAATGTATGATTTCCAATAAATCGCCGCCTGCTCCATTGAACCGAAAAGCGCGTTCTAGTCATCTTGCCCATAAGGCATGGCTCACATGTATCAAATGATTCATAATCAAGTGATTCCAAAAGTCCATCCGAATGGAGCTTCTTCATGCTTAATGCCAATATGACCTAGACGGCGATTGCCACATATATGCGGATATATCATCATCAAGTTTAATCCTTTTAGCATCAACATTATGAATATGTAACATTATCATCGAGATCTAACGAAATAAGCCATTCATCATCGGTGCATGACCATAAAAGATTTCATTCATATAAATGGAACAACCATTGTTCTCGACTTAAATGAATAACCACTTTGCATCAAACATGATCCAGATACAATGTTCATGCTCAAAGTGCACCAGATAACATTTATTTAATTTTATGACTAATCCCGACGGTAAGTGGAGAGGTAGCGTTAAACGGCGATCACATCAACACTTGATCCATTGCCGACGCATCTTGACCTCACCCTTGCTAGCGGTCGCTGCTCCGCAGCCCACGATTCGAGTTACAAATATTAGCAACTGAACCGTATCAAATACCGGTGCTCTGCGAACTAGTCAAGTACACATCAATAACATGTATATCATATATACCTTTGTTTGCCTTGCCGCCTTCTTGTCTGCGAGATACTTGGGAAGTTGCGCTTCGAGGGCGATCCCCTTGCAATAGTAGCACTTTGTATCGCACTTAGGTCCAACTCGGGTTTCTTTTCAGCGCGGCAACAGCTTGCCGCCTTACTTCCCTTCCGCTTTCCTTCTTGTCTTTCTTGAAACCAGTGTTCCTATTGATCATCAACACTTATTGTTCCTTTTGATCTCCACTTCATGTTTTAAGCATTGGCGTAAGCTCGGGAGAGACTTCTTCATGCCTTGCATATTATAGTTCATCACAAGCTCTTATAGCTAGGTGGCGTAGACTGAACACGATGGATGCCTAAGTCAATGGGAATCGTTATTCCCAAGGACACAAGCTTATCGGCGAACGACATCTTGAGTACATGCTCACTAACGGAGCTGTTCTCTTCCATCATGCAGCTAAAGAACTTTTCTCAAGCATTGTAGCTCTCACAAAGATGTGTGTCGAAAATCATTTTCAACTCACCCATTGTATCAAAAGCATTGCGTTTTGAAACGCTTTCAAGTTCCTCTAGCCCATACAATATGCCGCAATGAACTAAGTTGTGGTCCTCCGACGAGTCGATAGACATTCTTATCCTCGTCGGGGCATCGTCAAAGGTGGGGCCTACGGCTTCTAGCACATATTGCTTTTGTGCAGAGAGAGAATCCTCAAATTCATGGCCCATTCAAGAAAGTTGCTACCGTTCGTTGCTAGTTTCTTTCTCCATGAACGCATTGAAATTAAAAGCGGTGGTGCCATCTACAACAGAATTTGTAAAGTTTAGACTAAGTGTATGATAGATTGAGTTCAACTAATCTATATTACTTAATGAACTCCCACTCAAAAGCGACATCCCCGTGTCCTTTTGGTGATTACATGAACCAAATCCACTACACCAAGTCCGATCATCACGTGAGTCGGTATAGCTTCAAAGGCGAGCATCAAATGGGCATCATATCAACTATATGACTCATGCTTAACCTTTCGCCTGTGTTCCGAGGCCATGTCTGTACATGCTAGGCTCGCCAAGTTAGAACCTTAGTATTTGCGTGTAACGCTTTTACACAAGTATGGTCGAGGATCCAAGTACACCCGATCATCACGTGATGTCTTGGAGCGAAAACATAATCGGTGCATACTAAAGGAAGAACACATTCTTATCTTGATATTTAAATGAGGGATCATCTTATTATGCTTAACAAAGCGCTAAACAAGCAATATAAGATGCAATCAAACATCATATGTTTATTAGTGAAATTATATGGTTCCCGCAGATGATCTCTATCATGTGCATCGTGGTATGATCACTATCATACCTATATGTGTAAATCCACAGTCTATGGATTTTACACGCTATGTGTGTTGTAAGAGTATCATCTCATACTTCTACTTACAACACTACCATATCATAACACTAGCCCAGCAACAATCTAAACTAGACGCCTCTAATTTATCCATTGCAAGTTTTACGTGGCTTAGGGCTTTCGAGATAGAACCGTTCTTACCTACGAACATGAACCACAACGAGGATAATCAAATTGTTGACAACTCGCTTGCAAAATAGATATTGAATATAGTAGGAGAGACAGACACCCGCTAGCCACTTATGCAAACTAGTTGCATGTCAAGCGTGGAACAGGTCTCATGTGCGAGGACATGTAAAGTTTGTCCGGGCCGCTTCATCCCACTATGCCACCAATATCCAAAATCACAAGAAAGGAGCAACAACATGATCATCATCGCCCACATACTCATATGTGTACTACCCGTGTAAAGTATCTACGCATAGATCCGGCTCTGATACAACTGAAGGGTTCGCAGCATAGAAAACAAAAATTTTCCTACGATGTGAACTATATACCAAGATCTATTTATACTAGATACAAACAACGGGCGGATGTACATCCGTAGAGAACATACCCTTGAAGACCGACAAAGTTTAACGAGTCCAAACTCGTGGTTGATGTAGACGATCTCTTGCCGATCTCAAGATCGAGAGGAAGTCCTAGCGCCGCAAATCGCCAGCCGATCCGGCTCGCACACGCTCGAGGCACCGAGCAACCTCCGCCTCGCTCCAGCGATGCGGCGGAAGCACAACTCTTTCTTGCCGAATAGCCACCGGAACATGTATCTCGCTAGTCCGAGACCATGGGGATAAATTCTAGAGGGGAGAGATCCTTCACGAGGAGGTGTGAGTGAGAAGTGAGAGGAGGGCTCCTTTATAGGAGGAGGGGGAACCCCAAGGGGTGGCCGGCGCATGGGGCTGCCCTTGCCCTCCCCTCTTCATGTGGGTGGACACTCCACTCACAAAACTCCTCCAAATTCCTCCACTCAAAATCCCACTCAAAGATCCCATTAAATTTCCACCAAATTTAATGCAAACTCTCATTAGATAAAACTCTTTTATTTTATTCAGAATTTTGTCAATTACTTTAATGACAAACATTCACAAATAACCCCTTGCTAGAATTCTATTTCACATGCATAACCACTTTATGCAATTTCACCCGAAAACCTGTTTCGGTATCTAGTGAAATAAATCCCTGCGCTTGTTTATTCTTTCGGCATGAAACTTTTGCTCCAATTGGATGTCGGTGTCTCTTAAGTGTGTCACCCTACGGTTCGTGAATAATGCGGACATGATCGAGACCCCTCTCAGATCAATAATCGAGCGGATCGAGACCCACCGACTCCACACATTCAACGATGACTTTCTTGTGATCGTTAACCTTTTACGCTAGTATCTTAATCCCTTTGTCTCACGATATATTACATGTCCGAGATTCGATCATCGGTATCTCCATACCTAGTTTGATCTCACATCGACATGCACTCTTTTCTTGTTCCCGTGATATAACATTCTAGTGATCAAATCACTTGCTTGCAAGCTAATCAATGTGATATCACCGAGAGGGCCAGTATATCTATCCGCGTCATCGGGATGAACAAATTCCACTCTCGATCCATGAGCCTCAACATAACACTTTATTAGTTCGAACCCATCTTTATAATCACCTCACGGTGTGACGTTTGATGTTATCAAGAAACTCTTCCGTGTTAGTGATTGACATGATCTCATGGTCTAAGGATTAGGATCACTTCGTAAGTTGTTATAGCAATATAAACTCAATGACTTTGATCGTAATGCTATACTGGATGAATGTTCATCACATCATTACACTAATGTTGTGATCCCGTTATTAACAACATCCAATGTCCATGATCGTGAAACCTTGATCATCTTGTTAATCAACGAGCTAGTTTATGAGAGAGGCTTAACTAGGAACTTTCGCTTGTTTATTAAACACACATGTATTAACGCTTCCAGATTAATACAATTATAGCATGCAAAATAAACATCTATCATATACTTGGAATACACATAATAAACAATTTATTATTGCCTCTCGGGCATATTCCTTGATCTCCCACTTGCACTAGAGACAATAATCTAGTTACATAGTGATATATCTAACACCCATTGAGTTCGTGTTGATCATGTTTTGCTCTAGGGAGAGTTTTAGTCAACGGATCTGCTACATTGAGATCCGTATGTACTTTACAAATCTTTATATCTCCATCCTTGACATGCTCGCGGATGGAGTGAAACCGCGCTTAATATGCTTGGAATGCTTGTGAGACCTTGGCTCTTTGGCATTGGCAATGGCACCATTGTTGTCACAATAGATCACCATTGGGTCCAACGCTTGCCACAACTCCTAGTTCGGATATGAACTCCTTCATCCAAAGCGCTTCTGAGCCGCTCAAGCAGAACATATTCGGCCTCCGTTGATCCCGCTACCACAGGTTGTTTGGAGCTCCTCCAACTAACCGCTCCGCCATTCATGAGAAATACGTATCCGGATTGAGACTTAGAGTCATCCGGATCGGTGTCAAAGCTAGGCCGACATAACACTTAGCGACGAGCTCTTCTTCACCTCCAGATACAAGAAACATATCCTTAGTTCTTCGTAAGTACTTAAGGATATTCTTGACCGCTATCCAATGTTCAACTGGATCCGATTGGTACCTACTAGTCAAACTAATAGCGTGTGCCACATCCGGTCTTGTACATAGCATGGCGTACATTATAGAGCCTATGGTGAAGCATAGGGACTTTGTCCATTATCTCTTTCTTCCACCGGCCGGACTTTGAGTCTTACTCAATGTCTTGCCTTGCAACATAGGTAAGAACCCTTCTTACTTCCGTCCATTTTAAACTTCTTTAAAATCTTATCAAGGTATGTACTTTATGATAGCCCTATTAGGCGCCTAGATCTATCTCTATAGATCTTTATGCCTAATATGTATGACGCTCACCTAGGTCCTTCATTGAAAATTTGTCGTTTAGATAACTTTTAACACTGCTTAAAAGTTCTATATCATTTCCGATCAATAATATGTCATCCACATATAATATCAGAAATGCCACATTGCTCCCACTCACTTTCTTGTAAATACAAGCTTCTCCATAAGTTTGGACAAATCCAAACTCTTTGATCACCTCATCAAAGCGGAGATTCCAACTTCGTGATGCTTGCTTCAATCCATAGATGGATCGTTGAAGCTTGCACACCTTGTTAGCATCCTTAGGATCGACAAAACCCTTTGGTTGTATCATATACAACTCTTCTTCAATATTACCATTGAGAAACGCAGTTTTGACATCCATTTGCCATATTTCATAATCGAAATATGCAGCAATTGCTAACATAATCCTAACTGACTTTAGCATCGCTACGGGAGAGAAAGTCTCATCGTAGTCAACTCCTTGAATTTGTCGAAACCCCTTTGCGACAAGTCGAGCTTTATAGATGGTCACATTACCATCAAGATCAGTTTTCCTTTGAAAATCCATTTGTTCTCTCGGCCTTTCTGCGTGAGGTAATTCCACCAAGTTCCAAACTTGATTTTCATACATGGATTCCATCTCGGATTTCATGGCTTCTAACCATTTGTTGGAATCCGGCTCATCATCGCTTCTTCATACGTCGCAGGTCATTGTTTTCATCAACCATGAAATTTATGACAGATTTCCGTGACAACGGAGTCGACGTCTGTTTGACCGCGAGGTTCGATAGTACTCTTTCGGAGTTTCATGATCATTATCATTAGTTCCTCTTCAACAGGTGGAGCAACTCCGAACAACTTCCGCTGCGCTACTCGCCATACTTTGAAGAGAAGGTTCCATAACCTCTTGAGTTCTACCTTCCGACTACTCACACCTTTCGAGAAACTCTTTCTCTAGAAAGGATCCATTCTTGGCAACAAAACCTTGCCCTCGGATCGTGATAGAAGGAATACCCAATAGTTTCTTTAGGGTATCCTATGAAGACGCATTTTTCCGCTTTGGGTTCGAGTTTATCCGTTGAAGTTTCTTCACATAAACATCGCAACCCCAAACTTTAAGAAATGATTAGGTTTGTTTCCAAACCACAATTCATACTGATGTCGTTTCAACGGATTTAGATGGTGCCCGATTTAAAGTGAATGCAGCAGCTTTCTAGTGCATAACCCCAAAATGACAACGGCAAGTCCGTCGAGACATCATAGATCGAACCATATCTAATAAAGTACGACATTACGTTCCGACACACCATTTCATTGGTGTTACAGGTGTGAGTTGTGAAACAATCCCACACTCTTTCATGTGAGTGCTAAACTCGTAACTTAGATACTCACCTCCACGGTAATCAAGAAATTTGATCTTTCTATTACGATGATTTTCCACTTCATTCAAATTCCTTGAACTTTTCAAAGGTTTCGACTTGTGTTTCATCAAGTAGATATAACCATATCTACTCAAATCATCCGTGAAAGTAACAAAATAACGATATCCACCTCGCCGACACACTCATTGGACCACATACATCGTAATGTATGATTTCCAATAAATCTGCCGCTCCATTGAACCGAAAACGGCGTTCTAGTCATCTTGCCCATAAGGCATGGCTCACATGTATCAAATGATTCATAATCAAGTGATTCCAAAAGTCCATCCGAATGGAGCTTCTTCATGCTTAATGCCAATATGACCTAGACGGCGATTAGGCACATATATGCGGATATATCATCATCAAGTTTAATCCTTTTAGCATCAACATTATGAATATGTGTAACATTATCATCGAGATCTAATGAAATAAGCCATTCATCATCGGTGCATGACCATAAAAGATTTCATTCATATAAATGGAACAACCATTGTTCTCAGACTTAAATGAATAACCACTTTGCATCAAACATGATCCAGATACAATGTTCATGCTCAGTGCAGGCACCAGATAACATTTATTTAAGTTTATGACTAATCCCGACGGTAAGTGGAGAGGTAGCGTTCCGACGGCGATCACATCAACACTTGATCCATTGCCGACACGCATCTTGACCTCACCCCTTGCTAGCGGTCGCCTGTTCCGCAGCCCCTGATTCGAGTTACAAATATTAGCAACTGAACCGGTATCAAATACCCAGGTGCTACTGAAGCACTAGTCAAGTACACATCAATAACATGTATATCATATATACCTTTGTTTGCCTTGCCGCCTTCTTGTTCGCCAGATACTTGGGGCGCTTCCAAAGGGCAGTCCCTTGCAATAGTAGCACTGATCGGACTTAGGTCCAACTCGGGTTTTTTTCAGCGCGCAACAGCTTGCCGCCTTACTTCCTTCTGCTTTTCCCTTCTTGTCTTTCTTGAAACCAGTGTTCCTATTGATCATCAACACTTGATGTTCCTTTTGATCTCCACTTCGCAGTTTTAAGCATTGATGTAAGCTCGGGAGAGACTTCTTCATGCCTTGCATATTATAGTTCATCACGAAGCTCTTATAGCTAGGTGGCGAGAGACAGAACACGATGGATGCCTAAGTCAATGGGAATCGTTATTCCCAAGGACACAAGCTTATCGGCGAACCCGACATCTTGAGTACATGCTCACTAACGGAGTTGTTCTTCCATCATGCAGCTAAAGAACTTTTCTCAAGCATTGTAGCTCTCACAAAGATGTGTCGAAAATCATTTTCAACTCACCCATTGTATCAAAAGCATTGCCGCTTTTGAACGCTTTCAAGTTCCGCTCTAGCCCATACAATATGCCGCAATGAACTAAGTTGTGGTCCTCCGACGAGTCGATAGACATTCTTATCCTCGTCGGGGCATCGTCACAAAGGTGGGGCCTAACGCGCTTCTAGCACATATTGCTTTTGTGCAGAGAGAGGAGAATCCTCAAATTCATGGCCCATTCAAGAAAGTTGCTACCGTTGCTAGTTTCTCTTTCTCCATGAACGCATTGAAATTAAAAGGTGGTGCCATCTACAACAGAATTTGTAAAGTTTAGACTAAGTGTATGATAGATTGAGTTCAACTAATCTATATTACGAATGAACTCCCACTCAAAAGCGACATCCCCCGTGTCCTTTTGGTGATTACATGAACCAAATCCACTACACCAAGTCCGATCATCACGTGAGTCGGTATAGCTTCAAAGGCGAGCATCAAATGGGCATCATATCAACTATATGACTCATGCTTAACCTTTCGTCTGTGTTCCGAGGCCATGTCTGTACATGCTAGGCTCGCCAAGTTAGAACCTTAGTATTTGCGTGTAACTGCTTTTACACCAAGTATGGTCGAGGATCCAAGTACACCATCATCACGTGATGTCTTGGAGCGAAAACATAATCGGTGCATACTAAAGGAAGAACACATTCTTATCTTGATATTTAAATGAGGGATCATCTTATTATGCTTAACAAAGCGCTAAACAAGCAATATAAGATGCAATCAAACATCATATGTTTATTAGTGAAATTATATGGTTCCCGCAGATGATCTCTATCATGTGCATCGTGGTATGATCACTATCATACCTATATGTGTAAATCCACGCCTATGGATTTTACACGCTATGTGTTGTAAGAGTATCATCTCATACTTCTACTTACAACACTACCATATCATAACACTAGCCCAAAGAACAATCTAAACTAGACGCCTCTAATTTATCCATTGCAAGTTTTACGTGGCTTAGGCTTTCGAGATAGAACCGTTCTTACCTACGAACATGAACCACAACGAGGATAATCAAATTGTTGACAACTCGCTTGCAAAATAGATATTGAATATAGTAGGAGAGATGACACCCGCTAGCCACTTATGCAAACTAGTTGCATGTCAAGCGTGGAACAGTCTCATGTGCGAGGACATGTAAAGTTTGTCCGGCCGCTTCATCCCACTATGCCACCAATATCCAAAATCACAAGAAAGGAGCAACAACATGATCATCATCGCCCACATACTCATATGTACTACCCTAAAAGTATCTACGCATAGATCCGGCTCGACATAATCAAGGGTTCGCAAGATAGAAAACAAAAATTTTCCTACGATGTGAACTATATACCAAGATCTATTTATACTAGATACAAACAACGGGCGGATGTACATCCGTAGAGAACATACCCTTGAAGACCGACAAAGTTTAACGAGTCCAAACTCGTGGTTGATGTAGACGATCTCTTGCCGATCTCAAGATCGAGGAAGTCCTAGCGCCGCAAATCAGCAGCGCATCCGTGCTCGCACACACGCTCAAGGCACCGAGCAACCTCCGCCTCGCCTCCAGCGATGCAGCGAAGCACAACTCTTTCTTGCCGAATAGCCACCGGGAACATGTATCTCGCTAGTCCGAGACCATGGGGATAAATTAGAGGGGAGAGATCCTTCACGAGGAGGTGTGAGTGAGAAGTGAGAGGAGGGCTCCTTTATAGGAGGAGGGGGAACCCCAAGGGGTGGCTGGCGCATGGGGGCTGCCCCCTTGCCCTCCCTCTTCATGTGGGTGGACACTCCACTCACAAAACTCCTCCAAATTCCTCCACTCAAAATCCCACTCAAAGATCCCATTAAATTTCCACCAAATTTAATGCAAACTCTCATTAAATAAAACTCTTTTATTTTATTCAGAATTTTGTCAATTACTTTAATGACAAACATTCACAAATAACCCCTTGCTAGAATTCTATTTCACATGCATAACCACTTTATGCAATTTCACCCGAAAACCTGTTTCGGTATCTAGTGAAATAAATTCCTGCGCTTGTTTATTCTTTCGGCATGAAACTTTTGCTCCAATTGGATGTCGGTGTCTCTTAAGTGTGTCACCCTACGGTTCGTGAATAATGCGGACATGATCGAGACCCCTCTCAGATCAATAAAAGGAAGCGGGATCTGGAGACCCATACTGACTCCCACACATTCAACGATGACTTTCTTGTGATCGTCGGAACCTTTTACGCTAGTATCTTAATCCCTTTGTCTCACGATATATTACATGTCCGAGATTCGATCATCGGTATCTCCATACCTAGTTTGATCTCGCATCGACATGCACTCTTTTCTCTCCGTGATATAACATTCTAGTGATCAAATCACTTGCTTGCAAGCTAATCAATGTGATATCACCGAGAGGGCCCAGAGTATATCTATCCGTCATCGGGATGAACAAATTCCACTCTCGATCCATGAGCCTCAACATAACACTTTATTATTTCGAACCCATCTTTATAATCACCCATTACGGTGTGACGTTTGATGTTATCAAGAAACTCTTCCGGTGTTAGTGATTGACATGATCTCATGGTCTAAGGATTAGGATCACTTCGTAAGTTGTTATAGCAATATAAACTCAATGACTTTGATCGTAATGCTATACTTCGGATGAATGTTCATCACATCATTACACTAATGTTGTGATCCCGTTATTAACAACATCCAATGTCCATGATCAGGAAACCTTGATCATCTTGCTAATCAACGAGCTAGTTTATGAGAGAGGCTTAACTAGGAACTTTCTGTTTGTTTATTAAACACACATGTATTAACGTTTCCGTATTAATACAATTATAGCATGCAAAATAAACATCTATCATATACTTGGAATACACATAATAAACAATTTATTATTGCCTCTCAGGGCATATTCCCTTCAACCATAACTTTATATGGTGTCATTTCAAAGGATTATGATGGAGCTCTTTTCAGTGGAAAAACGGTAGTCTCTAAAGCTCTTAATCTTTAAAATATAATGGCATTTTTATGAATTACACCTTCG
The DNA here is from genome assembly GCA_030063025.1 of Avena longiglumis. Taxonomy (NCBI): domain Eukaryota; kingdom Viridiplantae; phylum Streptophyta; class Magnoliopsida; order Poales; family Poaceae; genus Avena; species Avena longiglumis. The sequence continues at coordinate 102,273,010 of CP125977.1, forward strand.
ATCTTACCATGTCAAACAAGGTTTAATTACATATCTCGAATGCTCCATACTCTTATGGTGTTTCGGGACATGCAAATCCACAGAACGATTACTTAAATCTTAGGTATTATGCTAAACTTGTAACTCAAATATCTTCCTTTATGATCTGATCATAAACTATTTATATTATTGTTACAATGATTTTGCACTTCATCTTGAAAGTCTTTGAACTTTTCAAATATTTCATAATTCATCCTTATTAAGTAAATATCCATATATTCACTCAATTTTTTGGAGAAAGCATATGAAGTTGAAATCCATCGCTCTTGACTACACATAATGGACTTCGTACAACAATATGTACAAGTTCCAAAAAGATAGTCATTCGTTCCCTTTTTGGCCTATGAACGAAGGTTTAATTATCTCTAGGAAAGTTTCACAAGCGTCATTTGATCAAAAATCAAAAGGACTCCAAAATTCCATCTACATGGAGTTTCTTCATGTTTTATTTCCAATATAATTTAAACGGCGATGTCACTTCCTATGTGATCTTTCAATCAATTTGTCTTTCGACATTTCTAGCACTAGTTTTATGGATGTGATTTCTCCAACGAGATTTGTGAATCATCCATCTTTTATGGATTACGGCAATTATTTGAACAACCCTTTTGTTCTCATAATACCTGATAAAACAAATCTTGAAGGAAAGATTTGATGTTTAACAAGCAGCACAATAACCCTTTATTTGTTCTCGATGAACATCATCACATATTCTTTTGCTAGTTACTTAGCCCATTGTAGTTCATGAATTGTGTTGTTTCGTATGACGATTCACACCAACAAATTCAGTATCAAATACTTAAAAACCACATTGTTTAATAAGCAAAGAATATAGCCATAACATGTATATCATCTATATACTTAAACTGAACAATTCTAGTCTTTTCTTTTCTGCCATATATTTATGAGATTCTCTTTCAGTATTTCCTTTTCTGTTTGAAAGAATCTATCAACATCAATAGTGGAGTCATACATATGACACATAGTCCAAAGCGTGTATAATTAAATACCAATGTCTTTGGACTTGCACTTTGAAGTAGATCACCATCATCAAATGTTTGGTGTGCTTTCAAATTCCATTCTTTAGTAATCTCTTGGTGTGGTAAATATTTTACCTGCATCAAATATTCACCCTTATCATGGAATTATTCATGATCAAGCTACTTTTAGCTTATAAAGATGAATCACGAGTATAATGTTGCTCTCCAAAACCTTTTGGTGGATTAGGACAACTAGTGTCTCCAACCCTTTGCAAATTCTCATCAAATATGAGAACATGACTTTTGCCATATTATACTCTATCATGTTGCAACCAAAACTTCGTTTCAGATATCACAATATCTTCCACACATCATGGTTTCTGAAACAACTCTTTCAGATCCAAGATAACCTTGATATTAAGACAATTCTTTGAATATCAAGAATCATGGAGACAAACATGATACTCATACACTAACTCTTGGAATTTTCACTCTCGATTTAATACCAGTTATTAAACTTCATGGAGTAACCGGAACTTACTGAAAGTTTGCAATAGGGCTTTTAAAGTTTAGATTAACACTTCAAAACAATACGATACTAGTTCGTAAAGTAACTAACCAGAATTCTATAGTTCTATCATCTCAATTATAACTAAGCGTAAGGTGGTAAACAGATGCCAATGACTACAAAAATTATGCAAATTCACTTTGATTTAATTTATTATAAATAGTGTTCAACTTTTAATCATATTGCCGTTGAACTCCCACTCAAAACAATATCCCTCACATTGTTTTAGTGATCACACGAACCAAATCCACCACATCAAAACTGATCATCACGAGAGTTGATGTAGCTTCAATGGCGAACAATCAACATGTTCATCATATCTACTATATGACTCATGCTTTACCTTTCGGTGATCCGTGTTCCGAGACCATGTCTGTACATGCTAGGCTCGTCAAGATCAAACCTTAGCTTCCACATGAGCAAATCTGGCTTGCTCACGTTGTATACACTCGCAGAATCTAACACACCTGATCATCACGTGGTGCTTCGAAACAACGAGCTTTAGCAACGGTGCTTACTAAGGATGAACACTTTAAAACTTGAAATTGTGTGCTTGAGGGATCATCTTATAATGCTACCATCGTGAACTAAGCAATACAAGATGCATAAAAGTATTAGCATCACATGCAATTGATAATATGTGATATGATATGGCCTTTCTCCATGTGCTTCTGATCCCCATCTTCAAGCACGAACATGATCTCCATCATCACCGGTGTGGCGTCAAGGTCAATGGCGCCGCTTCATGGTTGTCGTCCACTAGCATCAACTATTACAACTTCTTTGAATAGACATGCAGGTCTTAACGGAATTTAAAAGACAACCATATGGATCCTGCCGGTTGCCAACTTACAATAAGGGACATTGCATACATCATATATAATCACAATCATGGCCATATCACATCACAACACACCCCTGCAAAACAAAGTTAGATGCCTTTAATTTTCTTTGCACGTTTTACGTGGTTTGGGACTTTCAGTAAGTATCGTTCTAACTTACGAACAAGAACCACAACATTGATACTAGTATTGTCAATCACCTGTTGTAAATTGAATCTTAACTATGTTGAGAGAAACAGGCACCCCCAAAGCCACTTATGCAATACAAGTCGCATGTCAAGCGTGGAGCAAGTCTCATGAACGATGTCATGTAAGGTTAGCCCGGGCCGCTTCATCCCACCATCCCGCAAGATGCAAAGTACACAAGAAGCAATCGACAACAAAAGCATCAACGCCCACAATGACCATTGTGTTCTACTCGTGCAACAGATCTACATATAGACATGGCTCTGATACCACTGTAGGGGTTCGTAGCATGGAAAACAAAAAAATTCTACCGCATGAACACACAAGCAAGATCTAATCTATGATCAAGCCAAGATCTATCTACTAGATTGTAGCAACAAGTCGATAGAATACTAACCCTCGAAGATCCAAAGCGGTTAACGAGAGGAGATTCTCGTGGGTGATGTAGTCGAACACTTCCGATCTCAAGATCGTGTAGACGATCCTTCCGGCGCTGCTCCTAAGCGCGCTCAATCGGTCACACGTTCGACTGATGAAGACCTTACTCTCCTTGTTCTAGAAAGCGGAGGTTGTAGCACTCTCCTCGTGATTCCTAAAGACGACCTGGCAGTACAGAGGGGAGATCTCGCAGGGCTTCGCCTTAAGCCCGAGCGAGTATGGTGGACTATGAGAGATGCCTTGGCGATCTAGGGTTTAGAGGCACCAAGGGAGGAAGCTTGGCCGGTGGCTAGGGCTTGGGGAGAGTCCCAACTCGCCGAGATGGAGGGGAAACCCTAGGCGGCGGCTGCACTTGGAGGTAGAGGCGCCAAAGCTAGGGTTTGTGGTGTAGGGAAGAGGGTCACCCCTGCCCCTTCTTTTATAGGTGGGAGGGAGGCGCGGTTGGGAGGAGGGAGTCCTCCTCCAACTCCTCCTCCTTGGCCGGCGGGTGGAGGGAGTAGGACTTCCTCCCTAAGTAGGTTTCCTACTCTCCCTCCACCAAGCAAACTTGCCGTTTGACTTTTCAAATTGGCGTTTGACTTTTCAAACTAGGATTTGATTTATTCCTTTATTTTGCTCAGCGATGACATCTAGTACATGATGCAACCATTCCTACTTGTTATGACACATTCATGCACCCTTCCCCTCCGGAGTGCCGGACCTTCCGGACCCTTCTAGAACATTCCCGGTGAAAACACCGGAATCATTCCCCAACTTCGAAATAGGACTTTACTTATATGAATCTTACTCTCCGGACCATTCCGGATCTCCTCGTGATATCCTGGATCCCATCCGAGACTTCGAACAACATTCGGTCTCTTACTCATCATACCATAACTACTCAACAACATCGAATCCTTAAGTGTGTCTCCCTACAGTTCGTGAATTATGCGGACATGACCGAGACACTTCTCCGATCGATTACCAATAGAGGAATCTAGAAATTCATATGGCTCCCACATATTTCTATGATTACTTTGCGATCGAATGAACCACTTACATACGATACCAATTTCCCTTTGTCTCACGATAGTCTACTTATCCGAGGTTTTGATCATCGGTATCTCTGCATACCTAGTTCAACCTCGTTACCGATAAGTACTCTTTTCTCGTTCCCGTGGTATATGATCCCTTGTGAGCCAGTCACATGCTTGCAAGATAATTGGATGAAATTCCACCTAGAGGGCCCAGAGTATATATATCCGTCATATGGATGGACAAATCCCACTCTTGATCCATGAGCCTCAACCCATACTTTCCGAACACTCAATGCCACCTTTATAGCCACCCAGTTACGGTGTGGTGTTTGATGTCATCAAAGCATCCTTCCGGAAATGGTGATTAACATGATATCATGGTTGAAGGAATTAGGTTACTATGTATCAGAAAGCTTATAGCAAATGAACTATATTGAATGACTTGATCTTTATGCTACGCTTAACTATAGGAGTATGTCCATCACATCATTCTCCTAATGATATGACCCTGTTGTTAATAACATCTCTATGTTCATGATTAGGAAACCATGATCATATATTAACCAACAAGCTAGTTTAACAAGAGGCTTTTCTAGGGACTCTTTTATGTTTACAAATCACACAAGTATTAATGTTTCCTGTTAATACAATTATAGCATGGTATGTAAACATTTATCATAAGTATGAAGATATGATAATAACCACTTTATTATTGCCTCTTGGGCATATCTCCAACAGCCGTGGCCAAGGAGCTCCTGCAGCAAGAGGCTACGGACCGCGAGGAGCAGCTTGCCACCGCTGTGGCTTCGCGCGAGAAGGAGGTAGCCGAGAAGCTGATGGCTGCTGCCAAGGCTATTTCGGATGAGTGATTTCGCCTGCTTGGTTTGTTTCGGCTGCCCTGGCTCCGTACCTTTGTTTGATTTTTACTGTGCCTTTTATCTGTTTTCTAGATACCGCGGGCATTGAGTTTGATCGTGGTGCCCTGGAGCACGGTAGTGCTCTGGATGATGCTGTTGCAGCGGTCTTCGACCGCTCCAGCACCGTGGTTGGCTCACTTGCCAAGGCCAAGGAGGTTCTTGGACGCTTCTACAAGGAGCTCGTCCCCAAGGGCGTTGCCCTTGAGGATGTCGACTTGTTGGAGGATGTGTTGTCAGCCGACGCGCCTGCAGCGTACAAGCGCAAGCAGAAGGGCATCGGTGCGTCCATGGGGCTGGCGATGGCCATGGCTTCTGGAGCGGAGCTGGATCTTCATCAGGTCATCTCCCAGATGCCAACGGTTCCTGGCGGATCCGAGGTAGCCTTTTCCCTCTATGCTACCCGTTGTAAACGCTATGGGCCGAAGCTGATTGACCTGCTGGCGGAGTACGCAGTGAGGCAGCAGGGAGAGGCCAGGAGCAAGCAATCTGGCTCCGAGGCTACTCAGGATGCAGCTGCTTAGGCCTTGTAGTTGTAGGGTAGTAGTTGTCTTCTTTTGTTGTAATACATTTATGAATACTTCTTGCGCCACGCAGTGTCTTTTGTTGTATATAATGATTCTTCGAGCCGTTGGCTATTCGTGTGTTGTTCATATACTTGTCTCTTTTCCTCTAGGGACCTTCGGGTGATGACCATGTTGATACTGCGCCTGTTCCGCAGCCGCGACCATCCTTGGATGATGCGTCGCAGCTTGTGTTTCTTCGTGACCGTGTCCGCAGTCTTGAGAAGGAGTTGCTTGGCATCCGAGGTCATGCGGACGTTTGGAAATCGAAGGCAGAGCGAGTCGCCGCCAGAGAGGAGTATTTGATGGGGGAGTTGTGGCGTTTAGCCGAACAGCTGCAATGTGAGTTTCTTCGAGCTGCTGCTCATTTTCGGATGCACCTGTTGGCTTGTCATCTTACTTTGTAGGTGTTGCAGGTGCTAACCTTGTTCCTCAGGAGGAAAAGGAGTGTGTTGCAGTTTGAGTCAATTGCTTGACTCAACAAGATATGGAGGCTGGTGGATTTTTTGGATGGATCATGACTGTGCCATGATCCTTGCGACTGTGCAGGATCGTGCTCACCATGTCTTGCGAGTGTTGCGGCAGGTGAAGGATTCCATGGCGTCGATTCTTCACGTCATGTTTCCTCTGGATGAAGCGCCATCGACTCTCTGGGGCTTGCTGGCGAAGTTTCGAGACGTGCGTCATGTCAGGGAGCTGGTGCGGCACCAGTTGGTTGCTTGGGTGAAGGCTGCGCTTTCCCTTGTGCGGCTGCATCGTCCTGATGTGGACCTTGCTGCTGTTGCGGCTGGGCCGCCTCCTCGGCCAGATGGTGGCGTGTGGGACATGCGCCCGCACTATGCGGCTGTAAGGCAATATGCCGAACAGGTTGTGGATCTTTTTAAGCATCGTGCGCAGGTGATTCTTCAGAATAGGCAGGACCTGTAAAAAGGACAGATGTAAAACTTGTATGTATTCAACTGAGCGTGTTATGCCCTTTGTTGTAAAGATTGATTGTATTAGCACGTGGTGCTTGTTTGTATGCATGCCCTTTTCGTTATCCTGACGTGATCAGCTACTCAGGTGTACATGCGTTATCCTCAGTCAACAAAGTCGTGAGGTGAGGGGATCCCCCCAGTATGTTGTAGTATAAAGGAAGGCGAGTAAGAGATAAAGTTTTGGGGCGAGACACTTAGCTTTATTCATATCGTAATGAGGAGGTACATTGTTCGGCTGAGTAGCCTTGACTGAATAGCCTTATTGAAAGTAAAAGGTGGGGGTAGCTAGGGGTAGAAGCGTCGTCGTTGTGCAATGTTCCATAGATTGGAGTATGCGACTCCAGACTCCACGTGCTTGAGTCCATAGGTGCCACCTGGGATGACTTCGGTGACAATGTAGGGTCCTTCCCAGGGCAACTCGAACTTCTTCGGTCGCTCTTGCTTGAGCCGTAAGACTAGGTCTCCTTCGACGAAGGACCTTGGACGCAGCCGACAGCTATGATAGTTGCGGAGGCTTTGCTAGTAAACCGCCGATCGGGCCGCGGCTATGTCGCACGCCTCGTCGAGTGTGTCGATGGCGTCTTCGAGTGAGGCCGTTGATTCATCTTCGCTGTAAGCGATGACCCGTGGGGCCTTGTGGCGTACTTCTGCAGGTAACACGGCTTCGACTCCATGCACCATGAAGAAAGGTGTGTAGACAGTTGAGATGTTTGGTGTTGTTCGGAGGCTCCAAAGAACGGAGGGTAGCTCTTGTGTCCAGGCTCCCGCAAGTCGCTGGAGCAGGCTCATTAGGCGTTTCTTGATGCCGCCGCCGACAAGGCCGTTGGATTTTTCGACCTGCCCGTTCGTTTGCGGGTGCGCCACGGAGGCGTATGTTATGTTGATCCCGAGGTCTTCGCAGAAGTCCTGGAATTCTTTGGAGATGAAGTTCGACCCATTGTCGGTGATGATGCTGTGCGGCACGCCGAACTTGTAAACTATGGATTCGAAGAACTTCACGGCCGTTTTGCCCTTTTGGTTGGTGACGGGCATGGCCTCGCTCCACTTGGTGAACTTGTCGACTGCGACCAGGAGGTAGACGTGGTCTCCTTTCGAGGACTTGGGCAGTTTGCCGATCATGTCGAGGCCCCATTGGGCGAAGGGCCAGGCCAAAGGTATGGGCCTGAGCTCCGATCCGGATGCGTGCGGTTTGTCTGCGAACCTCTGGCACCCATTGCACCGTCGGACGATGTCCTTGGCGTCATTCATGGCCGTTGGCTAGTAGAACCTAGCTCTCAGGGCTTTGGCGACAAGGGTGCGGCTGCCCGCGTGATGGCCGCAGATGCCCTCGTGGATGTCTTGGAGGATGGATTTGCCGTCACCGATGGTGACGCACCTTTGGAGTACACCCAAAAAATGTTGCGCTTGTACAGCTCGCCATTGATGATGGTGAAGGCCTTCGACCGGCGAGATATGCGTCGGGCATATGTCGGCTCATCAGGCAGTTCCCTGTCTATCAGGTACCTGAGGTATGGCCGTGTCCATGTTTCTTCGACTGCCATGACCTGCATCAGGTTGACCACTGTGACCTCTGTGTCGAGCTTTTCGGGACCTTCCTGTCCTTCAGGTAGCACATCCCTCGAGTGCTCTGCTTCTTCGGGTAATCCCTTGGGGAATTCCTTTTGATGGATGGCACGCAGATCTGTTCGAGGAACACACCTGGTGGCACCCGTGCGCAGGTGGAGCCGATGTTGGCAAGTCTGCCGGCCTCTTCGTTGCTTTCTCTTCCAACGTGCCGAAGCTCGCAACCGTCAAAGTCTCCTTCGAGTGAGTTGTAGAGTGCACGGTACGCGATCATGTTGGCGACGTGTGCGTCGCACTCGTTCATCGTTTGCTGGACGACGAGGTTCGAGTCATCGTAGATGACCAGGCACATTGCACCGCAGATCTTGGCCATCCTCATGCCATGGATGAGGGCCTTGTATTCGTTTTCGTTGTTGGAACTCGGAATTTCATCCGGAGGACGTATTTCATCTTGTCGCCCTGCGGGGATGTCAGTATGACCCCGGCTTCTACTCCGGCTTCGCGTTTGGAGCCGTCAAAGTGCATCGTCCATGACTGTGTCATATCCGGTGTGTCTGGCATCTGCAGCTCCATACAGTGGACGAGGAAGTCCGGTAGGACCTGGGACTTGATCGTATGGCGCTTCTCGTGGACTATGTCTAGAGGAGACAGCTCGATGCCCCATAGCACCACACGTCCTGTGGCCTCTGGGTTGTTCACGGTGCTATTCAGGAGTGCCTCGTTGACGACCATCACCTGATGCTCCTAGAAGTAGTGGCTCAGCCAATGAGCCGTCATGAACACGCCGTAGGCGAGTTTCTGGTAGTGAGGGTACCTCTGCTTTGTTGGTGTCAATACCTCGCTGAGGTAGTAGATTGGGCGTTGGACCCTATGGGTCTTGCCTTCTTCGGGTCGCTCGACCACGAGCACGGTGCTTACCACTTGGTGTGTGACTGCTATGTATAGCAGTAGCGGCTCGCATTCCTTTGGCGTGACCAGGACGGGCGAGGTGGAGAGCAGCCGCTTCAGATCTTCGAATGCGTCGTCCGCTCCGGGCGTCCACTCAAATTTGTCTGCTTTGCGTAGCAGCTGATAGAAAGGCAGGGCTTTTTCGCCCATGCGGCTGATGAACCTGCTCAACGCCGCGATTCGCCCAGCGAGCTGTTGGACTCCTTTGAGGTTTTTCGACTTCTCCATGGCCATTATGGCTCGGATTTTCTTCGGGTTCGCCTCGATCCCTCGCTGGGAGATGAAGTAGCCGAGCAGTTGGCCAGATGGGACGCCGAAGGCGCACTTTTCTGGGTTCATCTTGATCTTGTATCGATCAAGGTTGTCGAACGTCTCGTGGAGATCATCGATCAGTGTCCTGGCCTTCCTTGTTTTGATTACTATGTCGTCGACATAGACTTGTATGTTGCGGCCGATATGGTTCTTCAAGCATGCTTGCATGCATCGCTGGTACGTGGCACCTACATTCTTCAGCCCGAAGGGCATTGTGTTGTAGCAGAACACTCCAAACGGCGTGATGAACGCCGTTTTATCCTAATCTTCGACTTTCAGCCGAATCTGATTGTATCCTGAGTAGGCGTCAAGGAAGGAGAGTTTCTCGCATCCTGCAGTCGAATCGATGATCTGATCGATCTGAGGGAGCGGGAAGTGATCCTTCTGGCAGTGCTTATTCAGCGATGTGAAGTGCACGCACATCCGCAGGATGTCCGTGTCCTTTTTGGGGACCATCACGGTGTTGGCGAGCCATTCGCTTTCCTTGATCTCCCTGATAAAATTAGCATAGAGCAGTCTGTTGACTTCGACTCCGATGGCTTTGGCCCGTGGCCCGGACAATCGTCGGATGGATTGTTTGACGGGCTTGGTGTCTGGGAACACATTGAGTGCATGCTCGGCGAATTCCCTGGGAACTCCTGGCTTGTCCGCAGGACACCAGGCGAAGATTTCCCAGCGCTCACGGAGGAATTCGACGAGCGCGCTTTCTTCTGCGGGGCTGAGGTCGTTGGCAATCAGTTCCATCTTGGAGGCATTCGTCGGGTGGACCTGCACCTTCTTCGTGTTGACTGTTGAGTCGAACGACATACCAGGTGCGTTCTGCCTTGAGACTAGGGGTGCCCTGTTGTCTGTCACCTCTCAGAGCCTTATGAGCTCCTCCTACATGCCGAATGACTGGGAGATTCTGTTGAAGTCCCATCCCACAGTGGTCCGATCGGGTGAAGCTCCCGTGAACCGTGATGATGCCCCTAGGTCCTGGCATCTTGAGTAGTAGGTACGCATAGTGCGGTACTGCGAGGAACCGTGCGAATGCCACGCGCCCGAGGATGGCATGGTATTGTGATGGCCAGTCCACCACTTCGAACTCGAGTCGCTCGCACCGAAAGTTATCGGGCTTGCCGAAGATGACGTCGAGCCATATCTTTCCCAGGGGGAATATGCCCTTCCCTAGAACGATGTCATGGAACGTTGTGTCGGATTGTTCCAGGCTGCACGGCGGGATCCGCATTGCTGCTAAGGTTCTAGCGAACATCAGATTGATGCCGCTGCCGCCGTCCATGAAGACGCGGCTCATATCGAACCCTCCGATCTGTGCCTCAAGCACCAGGGAAACTTGACCCGCGTGAGGGATCTGGCGGGGGTGATCCGAACGGCTGAATGTGATGGAGACTCCGATCCGCTGAGGTACTCAGAGATGGATGGTGGAGCGGTCACAGCCAAATTGACCTGGTGGGTGATTTTGTTCTACACCCTGTTTGTTGGACGCCCCTTTTGGATCATCAATGACCCTTTCGGCATGGGGTACCCGTTTCCGCCGTTGTTCTGCGCGGGTGCGATTGGGTGATTCGAAGGTCCCGCGGGTGGTGGTGGAGGAGCTCCGTGGGCGATCTCACCTAGCGCGGGTGCGTGCCCGTACCCAGGGTTCGGGGCTTGCTGCCTCATCTGGGACATGCTCTCGCTGAGTTTCTGGAACTCGCGATAGTCTTTGAGCATGTGGATTGCCTTCTTCTTGCCATCCTGCTTGTCGATGTAGAAGTGGATGGTGCATGGGCCCGACAACTTGTCATATGCCGAGGGTCCATCGTCGCGGCCACGACGTTGCCATGATTGCGCTGGGCGTCCTCCATCGCGGAAGTTGTTTCCATGATATCCGCCACTGCGGTGGTCGGCGTAGCCAGCCGCGACCATGTCGGGTCCGTCGCGATCGTCGTAGGCGCGCGATCTTCGTTTGCTACAACGCTCGTGTCGGTGAGCGTAGTCATCTTCCTCCTCTGAATGTGCTCGGTGGACGGAGTCCTCACCATCTGTCCATCTGTTGGCAATGTCCATGAGGTGGCCGAGTGTCTTGGGTTTGACGCGCCCGAGTTCTTCCTTGAAGTACTGGCATTTGACGCCATCCTTGAAGGCGTCGATTGCTCTCTCCTCAGAGATGTGCGTCGTGGAGTTCTTGGTGTTGGACCAGCGTAGTATGTACGAGCGAATGGATTCGGCCGTTCGCTGGGTGTAGACCCGTAGCTCCTCGATCGAGGGTGGCCTCTTGCTAGTGCCCTTGAAGTTTCGGATGAAACTGTACACCAGTTCCTCCCAGCTTCGGATGGATCCCGAGGATAGGCTGCTGAGCCAAATCCGGGCGGCGCTTGTCAGCTGCAGCTAAAGGCATTGTAGGGCGGTGTTTTTGTTTCCGCCGTGCAGCTTGACGGAAGACAGGTGGTCGCTGAGCCACGCCTTAGGGTCCTGCGTGTCGTCGAACTTCGGAGTATCCGAAGGAAGCTTGAAGTCCCACGACATTTGTGTCTGCCGAACAGATCTGCTGAAGCATCGGGCTCCGCAGAGTTCTCCTTCATCGTCATCCTCTTCGGATTCGGATGAGCACACGCGCTTGGCGCGTGCCTTGTCAATCTTGCGTTGGGTGAGCTCGCTTCGAGCGTCGTAGTCGCGGCTGCGACGCTGTGAGCTCTTGTGCCGTCGAGACATGTCATGTTCTTCCTCGTCAGATGAGGGTGTAGGACTGCGGTTGAACCTGACCGCAGCCTTCTTCTTCGGCTCCTCAGGGACTTCTCCGTGGAGCGCAGCTCCAACGAGTCCAAGTCAGGCTAATGCGGAATTATGCATGGCCCTCTTCGGATCTCCCACCGGAGGTGGATAGGATGCGAGGTATGTGGTGGCTGCCATGATCACAGCTTGCGGCGTCTTCGAGATGACGTTGCCGTTGGCATCCATCTCCATGAAGGATGTGTTGAGGGTTCGGGTCACCTCACGACGCGCGGCGGGGTCCATGTTCTCTACACGAGAATGGTGCTTGTTGTCGTGGTTACCGTGCGAGCTGGAGACGCAGATGGCAGAGAGCGCAACTCTCCACGCGCTAGACTCCGAGGCCGCTTGCTTGCGTTTGTCGAGTACTCCCTGCATCTTGACCTGCTTTTTGTGCTCTTCAATGAGGAGCATGTGGTATGCCATTAGTAGGTCCCGTGAGGCACCCACAGGCAGGATCTTGTTGCCTACCACGGCTTCGCGTGCTTGGTTGCATACCTCCTCGCTGAGGTGGATTACCCGATTGGCATCGGTGTCGTCCCCGTTGGGCGGGGGGATTGGTTCCTCATGTTTTCGCTGTTTCTACCCTGCGGGATGGGTTCTTGCTGATCCACATCACTCTGGAAGACCGCGACACATTGGTAGCGCCCGTAGTGTGGATCGCTGCTGCCGCAGCTTTCGGATCCGGAATCGTAGGTCCCTTCATCCGACGGCAGATCGCACAGATCTAAGTTGCAGCAGCTGCTGTCGTAGGACTCATCTGCCGATGGTAATGTGTGTAGCACGAGATGCGGAGCCCATGAGGCGGGCCTGATCGATGGCATGGGCACCCGCTCTAGGAGGCGGAGAGTGCCGGTCTGCCCCACCTGGAAGCAGAAGCTCCCGAACAGGATCTCGAGCCCGTCGCCAACGGGCTCGAAGTCCTTCAGAGTGGCTGGTGAGTGGGCGGTGAAGTCGAAAGATCCGAAGAGGAGATGGCTCTCCGTCGCCGAGGAATTGTAGATTGCTTTGGTCGGGACCATCACGATCGCACAATCAGCGCCCCCAGTTCCCACAGACGGCGCCAATTGACGAGGATCGATCTCGTCAAAGCCCATTGTTATGAGCTTGGGTTTTGGAGCAGATGGGAATGCTGGAGATCGTGGAACGGTTAACAGACGAGCAACCAGGGGACACAAGATTACCCAGGTTCAGGCCCCCTGAGGGAAAACCCTACTCTTGCTTGTCTGCTCTTGATTACGGCGGAACCGAAAGTTACAGGGGTGCGCAGATGCAATCGGACGTGGAGGTGTGTATGCGGTGGTTTGCGAGGTACCCTCCCCGTCGTGCCCTCCTAGCCTTTATATAGAGATAGGCAGGTCCCGGGCATAGATCGAGTCGGTTACAGGTTTTAGGGTTTGCCCCTTTGAATATTTTATCTATTATAGTCTTGCTCTCCAAGGATCCAAAGACGTCCTGGGCTTGGGCCACCCGAAAGTCTTCATGGTCCGCCTATATTCTCGTGGGCCTTCCTTGGACTGGACCAGGTATGCTAAGGTCGTATACTCGTAGGGTATAACCATGTCAGTGGGGTTGCCGGAGTGACAAAAACCCGAATCCCCATTAGGAAACCTTTGCACAAGGGAGTGTAGGATCTCAGAGTTTAAGGTTGTGGTTAGGTTTTTATCTTAATTACTTTCTTGTACTTGCGGATGCTTGCAAGGGGTTTAATCACAAGTATGTATTAGTCCTAATAAGGTCAGTGCATTAGCACAGGTTCACCCACACAACACATATCAAACCAAAGAAGATTAATCAACTATATGAAACGAAAGCACTTGACAGTATTCTCATGTGTCCTCGAAAACGTTTGGTCCTCATAAGTATTACAACCGGCTTGTCCTTTGCTAAGAAAGGATTAGGCCACTTGCTGCAATTATTTTCTACCTTTATTTACTTGCACTTTATTTCTTTGATTTATCAAAAAATCCTAAAAATCCGTTTGCTAAGTATTTACAGAAATTTCCTGCTCCAAACCACTAGCCAATACCTTCTGCTCCTTGTTGGGATCGATACTCCTATTTATTAAAAGTACTACGATACACCCCCTATACTTGTGGGTCATCAAAGACCGGAACTCGTCAATGTCTACATCGAGGAAACCTTCATGAATCTTATTGGTGCTTGGCGATCGAATAACAGCAAGACCAAATCACCTTTATTCATAGCACAGGCATCGCACCGCACGCTCTCTAGAATTAGAGGCAAAAGATCCCCTCCATGTTTGATCTCAGAAACATCAACTGCACCACGAGAAGACAACGCCAAACCGATGACGGAGAACTCCCCCTAAAGCCGGAATATGGAACCACCACCAGCACGCCATCACGGAAGCCATGGCTACTCAGCGTCGCCGGCCACCGAGCTCACGCAAGACGACCAAGACGCCACGCAAGTGTGCACCCCCAGACGAGCTGCAAAGCAGCCACTGAGAGATAGGCGTGTGTGGTGATGTTGCCTCCGAAGAAGCACGTCGTGCCACTAAAGCCACACCCTCCCCACCTGTCCTATCCAACAAAGCGGGCAAAATGCTTAAGGCCTGTTCGGTTTACCTTGGATTGTCCTGATTTGATATAAATTGATGTGGTTTAAATTCCATCTAAGTCAAAATATCCTCTAATCCAATCTAGTCCAGTCCAATTCAACCTAAAGGTGGATTAACTGAACATAGCCTAAATGGGGGGAATTTGGATCCATAATTTCTTAGATGGAATATTTGGATAAAAGTTTCAATAAATTGGGTAATATGTGACACGCGCACTAATGGGCTAAGAAGTTGAATTCTAGCAATGTTACTCAGGGGCGTGCTAGCTCGTGAGTTTCGGGTTCGTGCTTTGCGTCTTTCTAGTAACGGAAAAAACATGACACTTTATAAGTCGTTTCATTTTAAAAGAGACAGAACCTAAGTTAATTAGGTGATCATAAGTCTAGTGGGTGACCATTTGCTGATCAGAAGGCAAGTGCTCCGGAAAGGGAAAAACGATGGATAAACCAATTTCAGCTAGTGTACAGACTGCAAGCATCACCACCAATGCACTCTGTAACCGCATTCAACTGGCCGGTCTGCCAACAACATTCTCCTGCCATCTCTCGAACAATCCCATTCAGTGCTTGGACAGAATTGTCTGGTCGGTTCCCCACTAATTTCGGCCATTTTTGTTGCTGCTGCGAGGGCACAGAAATTGGTCATGTGTCCCGGTGACAAGTACTGACACGGTAAGGGGCACGAACGGCGACAGTGCTTACTGGGTCGATAAATATATACATCGTCAGTTTTAAACATATGATGTTTTAGCTTTGTGAACCAAATAAATTTAGACTTCTTTTAATATATAGTTTTATTTGAATTTAAAATGAATCTAAACACTAAAAAAAGTATAGATTCATTTTTTTACAAACCTAAAACAACGTATATTTTGAAAATCATCTTCAGCACTATTTGCAGTTTAATTGTGGTACCTTGGTCGATCGTCCGTAGGGAATTCAAGGTACCACTGGGATTGTGAGAGCTGGAGATTGTTGTGGCCAACCTTTTAAATGCCAGCGCGTACGGCATTAGAGATGACTAGTTTAATAATTTCTGCAGACAATGGTATGGATCACCGGGGAGGGAGTCATCACGCATGATTGGCCAGAAGATATGTGGTTGTCCGCGACTTGATCTGCGTGCACGCCCGTCAATTTTTTTTCCGAAACAGAGCCAAAAGTTTTGCCTAGTCTCGTTAACAAAGAAGTTACTTTAAAGTTTTTTAAAACACATTACAACAGAGACGCTTACAAACACACACATACACCTAATCCTATAAATGCACGCACGCACATATTATCCCTACTTGTATTTTCGAATGACTGAGTCGGAAGATCTTAAGGTTGACGAAGTTACCATAAACGTCTCGTTGTTGACGGACATGTTACCTATCATAGGAAGAATAGCGCAGAATACTTCTGAAATAAATCCAAGTAAATACAAATGTCCATGCCAAATCTAGAACTTGAATCTGGTTAGGTTGGTTCCACCATAGGAAATCCAACCATCTGAGCCAAGCTCCGTTTGCAAAGTTATTTTAAAGTTTGTTACAAAGCCAAGTAAAGTTCAGGGAACAAAAAATAGTAATGCTACATCTACAGACACACTACTGGAAAAATGGTCTTCGGTTCGATCTGAACAAAGTCAGCAGTCCCGGTCTGTCACGGCCCGCGACTAGTGCTAGCACTAGTCTCGGGCCGTGAGTCCTCCAACGGCTAGACATGGCCGTAGACACTAGTCCCGGGTCGGTAGAGGGTTTCCGCCCTCCGCCTCGCTGAAACAGCCACGTGGCTGTTATTAGTCACGAGCCGTAGCGAGCCGGGACTAGATGGGGGGGCTCTAGTCCCGTTTTGGCAGTCCCGGGCCAAAAAAAATAGTTTCGTTTGGTTTGCTTTTCTTATAAAAAACACAAAAAAATTAGTTCCTACTATAGTTGTCGGTCTGTTGTTGTCTTGCTTTGTCAAGCTTTCTATCAATGGTTGGTTTGTTTGAAACTAGTTCTTATTGACAAGGTGGGTTCACGGAAGAACAATAATATTATTATAAGGAACACCGCTTGTCAAAAAAAGGGAAACACTTATGGAAACAAATTGATAAGTTGAATACTATTTCTAGAGACGTGTGCTCTACTTATAGTGTTACTTATTGCTTTGATAAATCTTGTTGCTGTAGGAGGTATAAAGACCTTCCTTTTCAATGTGAGTATAATAATAATGTTACCATATCTTCTTATGTTAAAGGAAATTATGACTTTTATGATGTGGAACAAATTAAAGAATTTATTGCTTGGAAGGGTGCATTTAAACTTGCTAGTTTACTTGAAAATACTGATGATTCACCTTATGAATATGAGGTTTATGATATACTTAAATTTTTCTTTGATAATTAAAAGGAAGAAAATGGCTATATTCTTGAATATTTTGATAGATGCTTCCTACCAACGGAAGAGACTAATATCTTGCAGGAGCCTATGGAAGAAGAAATTATTGAAACTGGAAGCTCATTAGATGAAAAGGAGGAGAGTGATGAACAAAAGAAGTAAGAATGGATTAGCTATTCATGCCTACCTTCTAATGAGAGTAACTCTTTATCCCTTATATTATTTGATTGTCCCCCATGCTTACCAAAGGAGGATGAATATTATGCTCATGTTATCTATGATAATCCTTTATTTGTGCCTAACTTCGAAATGCATGGTACTAAAGAGTTTTGCTTAGAAAATGTTTATGATAAAGCTCTAGATGATGGTCTTATATTGAATGATCAGTCACCTTATTATAAAATTGTTAAAAGTGGGCTTGAAGGTTTTAATCCCACTATTTTTGAGCTTGATAAAAATTATGTATTTGAAGATCATGAAAATCATACTTTATGTGATAGTTATATTGTTGAGTTTATTCATGAGGCTACTGAAAATTATTATGAGAGAGGAAAATATGGTTTTAAAAGTTTTTATGGTACTGAAACACCTCTCTATGTGCTGAAAGTTTTAAAGTTACTCTTGTTTTATCTACCCATTCTTGTTACTATGTGCTTCTTTGATTTATTTTCTTACAAGATTCCTATGCATAGGAAGTGGGTTAGACTTAAATGCGTTTTGAATTTGCTTCTTGATGCTCTCTTTTACTTCAATTCATATTTTTTATGTGAGCATCTTCTCAAACTATCAAGCCTAACTTAAAGGCGTTAAAGAAAAGTACTTCTTGAAAGATAACCCAGTAGTTTTCTTGAGTCTTGAAAGTTATTACTTCTGTAATATCTTCTCCTTATCCTTTTTATTTGATTTTTGTGCCAAGAATAACCTGTAATGAGAGGAAAGTAAGATTTGGGGAGTTGCTGTCCTGAAATAGATTTTTGTGCTCCACTGTAGAAATTCGTGTAAAATATCTGTACGTCAGATTGAGCTGTAATTTTCTGAATAAATCCCCCAGGTTGTTAGATAACTTTTCTTAGTTCAACACTTTTTGTTTTGAGCAACAGAAGGTTTTCGAAAAAATCGGTTTCTACCTACTGGTCTGTTTTGACAGATTTCTGCCATTATTTGCATTTGCTTCTTATTGATTCTTTTTTAGGTTCTTTTTGGAAAATTGAGCTTTTTGAGGGAATATCTACAGTAGCTTGTGTTTTTAGCGAAAGTTTTGCTGTTTTGAAACTAAACCCAATGGTCTATTATCTTTTGAATGCACTAATGTTGCTAATGAAGATTGTGTGAAGTTTTGTATGAAGGAAAAATTTTAGGTGTAAAGGAAGAATGATGTAATGAGATGAAGAATGGACAAAAGATCAAGCTTGGGGATGCCACCCCGTGTCACCCAAAGAAATATTCAAGAGATACAAGCGTCAAATCTTGGGGATGCCCAAGGCATCCCTTCTTCATCAATAAAAATCCCAGGTCTTTCTAGACACTTCATTTTTATTGTTTCATGCACGCATATTAGTTTTCATTTTTGGGTTTTGGTTTGCTTAGTTTACTTGAATAAAGTAGTTGGATCCCCGTTTTCGCCGTGTTGTTTCAAATAAGTTGATTGGTGTTGGAAAGGAGTAGAAAGTTCTTGCTTGAGTAGTACAAGAGGAGATTGCTTTGACTGTGACTTAGTGATGGCACTGCGTCAACGTGCAGTGCTTCGTCGGCAAACCCAAAAGAAAGATTTGATGCAACACAGTAATAAGTTTTCCCTCAGTAAGAAACCGAGGTTATCAAACCAGTAGGAGAAAGAAAACATCACACAGGTGTTGCAAGCTACGTGGAAACCTGTACAACACGAACTCAAGACTTTGCCCCAACGAATCAGTGAGGTTGTCAAGCTCACCGGTTTGCTATAACAAAGTATTAAACGTATGGTGTGGAAGGTAATAGTTTGCAACAAGTAAACAAGTAACAGTGGAAGATGTATCAATGGTAAAGATTGGACCGGGGTCCATAGTTCACTAGAGGTGCTCTCTTTAGATAAACAATATGGCATGAAGGGTAAACAAATTACAGCAGGGCAATTGACAAGAACTATGCAAGGCATAACAATGCAATACTAGACAAAAAGATTCTATGAGATTCGATTGGGCAATACAACAATATACATAGACCGCCATCCAACTGCATCTATGACTAGAAGTCCACCTTCAGGTTATCATCCGAACCCCCTCCAGTATTAAGTTGCAAGCAACAGACAATTGCTTTAAGAAAAGTGTGTAAGGTAAACAATCCACTTGTTCCATGAACAAGAGACCTTTGTTTTCTCCCTAGTGGCAACATTACATCTACAACCAAAGAGATTTCTGTCACTTCCCTTGGAAACTAGAGGCATGAACCCACTATCGAGCATAAATACTTCCTCTTGGAGTCACTAGCATCTACTTGGCCAAGATAGCTACAAACAACGGAGAGCATGCAAGAGCACAAATAACACACACATGATAGTATCAAATAGACAAAACCATTAATAAATCTGACATAGTAATCTCAATATCCATCGGATCCCCGCAAACACAACATGGATGATTACAAATAGATTAGATCTTGATCATGGACGGAGCTCACAAGATCTATACATGAAAGCACAAGGAGGAGATACAACCATCTAGCTACTACATGGACTCGTATTCCAAGGTGGAACTACTCACGCTTTATACCGGAGAAGAAGGCCTCCGGGATGATCTCCCCTCCGGCAGGGTGCCGGGAAGAGCTTCAGATCCCCCCGATCTAGGGACGATGGTGGCGGCGGCTACAGAAGTTTTCGTGGAGTTTTTGATCGGGTACTTAGGGTTTAGGCATCATGGACTACTTATAGGCGAAGAGACGAGGCTGGGAGGCGGCCAGAGGGACCACACCCTACACAGGCGCAGGATGGGCCCACTCGCGCCTAGGGGGGTGTGGCGTGCCCTGGCTCGCCTCTCCGTCTCTCCTCTGGACTTCGTGTCACCCACGGTAAAATATTGACTTTGGCTTTTGTCCCGTCCAATTCCGAGAATATTTATTTTCTGCCTTTCTGGAACCAAAAACAGAAGAAAACAGGCAATTAGCACTGTGGTAACTTGTTAATAGGTTAGTTCTAGAAAATATATAAAAACACCTCAAAGCGTAGACAAAGCAAAGAAAAGTAGATACTAAACAAGCATAGAGCATCAAAAATTATAGATACGTTTCTGACGTATCACTTAGACTTTATTATGTCATGCTAGATGTTGTTTTGACCTTATGCTTAGTGATTATTGCTGTAGCATGACTTGTTCCAAACAATTAGGATTGATTAATGTGTCTTGAAAGAATCATGCGTTGTTTTAGCATACAAAAGCATAATATTGTGGTATTCTCCTTTGATGCTTTGTTTGGGTTGACTTGGCACATGCTCACACCATGTTATGACTATAAACAAGTCACCTTAGCGTCTATGATCATTTAGTTTTTGACTTGTGGTACCACTTTATGCTTTGATTAGTAATGTTTTGTCGCTCTGCATGATTATGGCCATTATTGCTCTCTTAGTTGGTCGCTCCCAGTCTTTTGCTAGCCTCCACTTGTATGAGTAAGCTCTACTCATGAATCCAACTTCAAAGAAATCAAGTTATTCCAAAGTGTCCACTATAAATTCCTATGCATGGTGTGTTCGCCATTCTAAGTATATTCTTGTTTTATCTATCTTCCAAATTAAACTTGTTATGTGAAAATTACTGAATAAAGCTCTTACAAACTTGATGTCACACTTTATTTTTCTTGACCCTAAATAAAATTGAACCATTGTGTCATCTATGTTGTATATGCTTGCACTTATACGTTAGAATTAGCAGGACCATGCTGTCATGGGGAACGCTTTCAACATTGCACGTGTACATTGTACAAAGTTGATATCATGCTCTTTTGTTTGCGGATGTCGTTGGTGTGAAGGGGAGCTTGTAAGTCCATGGAGTTATGTATGTGTGTTAGAGAAATGCCTGAGCCGCTAGCCTAAGCCATGCCTAATCATGGTGGATACTTGCAGCATCACACTACTGAGCAATCTATGAAGCTTTCTTCTTATAAAAAATAGACATATTGAAAAGAGGAAAGAGAGAAAAAAGCACCATTTTCCCATGGTAAATAAAAATATTGTTGAAATGCTCATTGTCTGCTTGCCTTGTCATTTTGATATGGGATAGCTCCTGTATCATATGCAAGGGATATCCCGTTGGCGGTTCTCTATGATACACATGTACTTACTATGACAAGAACTTACCGGTGACTAAAGTTGAGTAGCATGAGGAGCGCCCCTCGTACTCAAGGGACATGAGATTGCCAACCTATACTTTTTCAAGCATATACTCCATAGTTTGCTCACTTTAACCTTAATCACTTCAAGATGCTTAGAGTAGGGGCAATTAGAGATGAAAGCTAACAAGTACTATAATTTTTGGAGGCTCTTTATGAGACTTGAAATCCCTCCTTCCCTTTATGAAGGGCCTTTCTTCCACTTCTATATTGAGTCTCCACCTTCTATCCTTAGGCACAAATTAAGAGAGCATAGTTGCCATTCTTAGTTCTATGTGCATTGTCCCAAAACTTATTGATTGATTCATATTGTTGATATTGCTTGCTCTTGAACTATTTGTATCTAGTCACTCTTATGAACTTTGAAGGTGTCCTATGCATTTATGCTAATCCACGAGGGACAAGTTGAATGCCACTATGCTATGTTTTCTATATGTGAAACAAACAAACGTCTTTCAATGCATTGTTATTCATGAATCTTTGTTTGTATCCTTTCATGTTGCATGCTTAGTTAATTTGTCTTATTGTTATAACTTATTCTTTCATGCTCATATTTAGAGTACTTTGATCCCAGTTTTCAATGCTTGCAAATGGTTTCATCTTGATTTTGATGGTGCATGTCACCTAAAAAATTATTCTTTTTATCACTTACCAACTCGAGGATGAGCAGGAGTTAAGCTTGGGGATGCTTGATACGTCGTAAAGTATCTATAATTTTTGATGTTACATGCTTGTTTAGTATCTACTTTGCTTTGCTTTGTCTTCTCTTTGAGGTATTTTTATATGTTTTCTGGGACTAACCTATTAACAAGATGCCACAGTGCCAGTTGCCTGTTTTCTGTTGTTTTTGGTTTCAGAAAATTCAGAAACCGAATATTCTCGGAATTGGACGGGACAAAAGCCAAAGTCAATATTTTACCGTGGGGAACACGGAGCCAGAAGACGAGACGGAGGAGGGACTCGAGGGGGCCACCCCCTGGCCACGCGGCCAGGCCTGGCCCACGCCTAGGGGGTGCAGCCGCCTCAGGCACCCCCTCAGCCTTCCTCTTCGCCTATAAGAATCTCCCGATACCTAAACCCTAAGTACCCGATCAATCTTCCACGAAACAGTCTGTAGCTGCCGCCACCATCATCCCTAGATCGGGGGGATATGAAGCTCTTCCCGGCACCCTGCTGAAGGGGAGAGATCATCCCGGAGGCCTTCTTCATCATCATGCCAGCCTCCGGTATGATGCGTGAGTAGTTCCACCTTGGACTACGGGTCCATGTAGTAGATAGATGGTTGTTTCTCCTCCTTTGTGCTACCATGTTTAGATCTTGTGAGCTCCGTTCATGATCAAAATAATCTATTTGTAATCATGCATGTTGTGTTTGCGGGGATCCGATGGATATTGAGATTACTATGTCAGATTGGGTAATGATTGTATCTTATTGATTCTATCATGTCTGTGTTGTTTGAGATCTTGCATGCTCTCCGTTTCTTGTAACTATCTTGGCCAAGTAGATGCTAGTGACTCCAAGAGGGAGTATTTATGCTCGATAGTGGGTTCATGCCTATATTGAATCTGGGGAAGTGATAGAAATATCTAAGGTTGTAGATGTGCTGTTGCTACTAGGGAGAAAACAACAATCTGTTATTCATGGAACAATTGTATTGTTTACTTTACACACCTTGCTTAAAGCAGTTATCTGTTGCTTGCAACTTAATACTGGAGGGGGTTCGGATGATAACCTGAAGGTGGATTACTAGTCATAGATGCAGTTGGATGGCGGTCTATGTATATTGTTGTAATGCCCAATCAAATATCCTAGGATCATGAATGTCTAGTATTGCATTGTTATGCCTTGCTATGTCATGTCAATTGCCCCGCTGTAATTTGTTTACCCAGCATGTTATGTTATTTATCTTATGGAGAACACCTCTAGTGAACTATGGACCCCGGTCCAATCTTTACCATTGATACATCTTCCACGGTTACTGTTTACTTTCTACAAGCCACCGTTACTTTCCACACCATACGGTTAATCCTTTGTTTTCAGCAAACCGGTGACATTGAAAACATCACTATTCGTTGGGGCAAAGTCTTGAGTTTGTGTTGTGCAGGTTTCCAAGTTGCTAGCAAGACCTTTGAGTCGTTTCCTTCCTCCTACTGGTTCGATAACCTTGGTTTCTTACTGAGGGGAAAAATGCTGCTTTACTTATCATACTTTCCTCTTGGGGTTTCCCAACGAAGCTCTACAGTGAACTGAGCCGTATCAGTGGCCGCTGGGAGGTGGGAGATCAGACATCTCCTTTAATAAAGTTGAAGCCCTGAGTCTTCCTCTCCTGCTGGTGGTGCGCTCAGTGCCGGAGGTGTCGAAGAGGCTGTTGTTCCTTCCATGGTGGAAGGCGACGACAGCCTCGGGTGCAAGCTCCCCAAATAAGCGTCTGGTTCGGCGGTTTCTGGATGCCGACGAGAAGATCCTGCCCTTGGCCGGCCATGGAGGCGAGGGGGTGCAGCGTCTTGGAGTCCTTCATCCAGATCTCGACCGGAGGTAGGGTCGTATGGCTGCAATGGCGAGTTCTTCCACAGAGTCGGCGGAGTGCCAGTCTCTGATCCACGCCGGGAATTGGCGGTTCGCGGTGCTAGCAAGGCACTGCTACAACCTCCATCGGAGGCCTGCTAGTGGCTTGACTACGACGCTCTTCGTTGTCCCCTTCCCAAGTGGCTTGCTCCCCGGTGAAGGCGACGACGGCTGGAGTCTGAGTGCACTCATCGACATTGGAGGAGGAGGACCGGATCTCATTTCTGGATTTAGATGTAGGGTCCTCTATGCAAAATCCAGGGTCTTGGGTGTAATTTCTGTTTTTCCTGGTGACCCCGATGTAATATGTACCTCCACCACTTTGACTAATGCAGCTATCTAAGTCCTCCGGGACCTCCCTTGGTTAAAAAAAAGGTATGGAACACCGACATGCGGGTACATATTGAGACCAACACCGCTGAGATTGAGTCTGGATGCATGAACCGTGCGCAAGAGTATTGTAAGTAGAACATGGACAATACGATCAATTGAGACATCAAGGAGATGTAAATAGAGATTATTTGGTGGAGTTTTTTTTTGGTGGAGATTATTTGGTGGAGTTAAAGTAGTAATTGTGCAACTAAGAGAGTTGTATGTAATGCTTCTAGCAGTTTTTTTTTTTGCTAAAGGGTGACTTCTTGGACATAGTTTTGGTAAACAAATTGAAACCTTCGCCACAATATTTTAATTGGACATGTGAAATTCATCTTCTTTGGTTCTTCTACAAAAATAATTTTGTAACATAAAAAATATTATGTGTTCTACTGTATTTAGTAGAAACTAGTAGTAAGAATGTTTTACTTTATCCACCTCAACTTTCTACCAAAAAACTCTTATGAAATAAGAAGAAATTCCCTATGACCTACATCCCCTACCCCCCCCCCCCCTCGCAAAAGAACCATGCCGCCACATATGAAAAAACGCATGGAGTTGTCGCCTAACTACGGTTAAGGGCCACTGTATGGAGTCGGTGCTATATGGGCAGTTGCTGAGAACGCTGGTCAAGATGCTGGGATGGAGGGAGGGAGATGGAGAAGGAGAGAGGGAGAGGGGGAGGGGGAGGGAGAGGGTGAGGGGGAGAGAGAGTAGAGGGAGAGATTGTGTGACCAACTTAAAACACTGAGTACACGAGATGTGAAAAATTGCTGTGCGAAATGTAATTATTTTAATAATATATGGCCAGTAAGATGTAGAAAACATTGCCAACAATAATTGAAAATCAAGACTATATAGAGTGATCTATTCTTCTATTCATTATTTCAAAGTTATTCCTTCGTCGGCACATATCACTCATCTAATAAGATCTTCGAGCTATAGTGACAATCCATTTTCATGGATTTCCAGAAGAGGAGACCGCTGGGGCCGGAAATCTTAAACAGTGGTCTTTGCAGTCGTCCATCGTCCTAAAACAATTGTTCTGGGGGTAGCACAAAAAGCAAGATGGAATAGCGTCACTCTTGTAGCAGGTGTCACCGTCGATTTCTTGATCCACGCCCATGCCTCTACCTGCAGGATTGTCAAGACAAAATACAATCAACATCATTACAGATTAATATCTTCACATAGGAGTACTTACATTGTGCACGAATAGTTAGATAGTGAATGGCAAAAGCACATAAACAAGGTGCCAACTAACATTGTGCGTGAATGGCGAAGAACAAGAGAAGGAGCAACAGTGACGAGTGGATGCGCATCCTGCACTTCTCCATGTCTAGATGATTGCGATTGTGCTCCTTGTTGGCAGATTGGTTTTTTGTCCAAACGAACGGATGCTATGCGTATATATAGAGGGACATGATAGATGGGTGTATGGGAAAAAATTAATTGGTACATGCGTTTTTTGGGCGCGAATTGATTACGGTCATAATTTCCTTCCAAAATTTATTTGGTCCTTCGCTTGAATTGGGGCGGCAATGCTGCGAGGGTTGACCGCTCACGAAAGCTGTCCATCGTGCCTTTGTTTTCCACTCACGGTCTAGTACAAATTACTCGGCTATAGCCGAGATTTTTTTTTTGCGCTTGGTCACCGTGAGAGCTGTTAAATCTGATTCTTGATTTGTGTGCCCTACCAGAGTTGCAAATGGATTCTAACCGCAGACATTAAAAAAATGTTCAAGTAGGTTTGCAACCGAGGAAAAAATGGTTCTGACAATAAACGAAATATTCGCATAGTACAAAATAAATTGTTCACGAAGTGCAATCGTGTGACGACCTCACATACTCCTGTTATTTTTAAACTCTTCCCCAGTTATTTTTAATCGGAGTCGTTCTCGAGTCGTGGCGCTTGGTGTTGAGAAATAGAGCAATTTACCAAACGAATTATCCATAATAAAAGCTAGATAAAACATGACTAGAATAATAGATAATATACTAATCATGCTAAATAGCGAATATAAAATAAGGCATAAAACTCTGGAAAGAATCAGAACAAGATTGAGACAGAAGATGTACACGGCAGTAGCTGAACCGCCGGCGTTGGAACCCGCGGCGCGCGCATCGTGGCGAGGCGAGGCGAGCGAGGAGGAGGAGCGCGCATATGGAACTCTCCCCTTTTCCTTCTCATCCTTTTACCAAGTGGTAGAAGAGCTCACCTTATAAGCTGGTCCAACTTTCACTCAACTAGCAATGTGGGACTAAACATTTGTCCCACCTCTTGTCTTGCATGAATGGACCACATGGGCCTTTAGGATTTTCAGGAATTATTTAAATAGAAAATAGGCTAGACTTTTTGGGCAAAATTCCAACACTTGGTACATTTAGATGGTCACCATTGACTCAGTTGTAGGAACAATGTTGATGGAACCTAATGTGGATCTTGATAAAGTGAGAGAAGATAAGGCACATGGGTCTGACGACCATGCGGCATATGCGCGATAATCTACATGTTGTCAATGATGTATTCTATCAGCGTGGATATATAGTATCAACGTGAAATCCTTATATATTTGGCTACATGGTACATTCTTAAAATTTTAGAGTTTTTAAAATTTACACTATTCATTACATTAGATCCAGAAATGTATTGATTTTGCACAACTCTGAATGCCGAGTATTCCGCTCTGATTTTTGCGCCTGCTGTAGAATACATTATTTTCGACATCTATACTTTTTTCAGAATTTTCTGACACTATGAAATGTCATCTTTGAATTTTTCAAAAACAGACCCCATGTAGCTTGGGTTCCATTTGTCTGCACTCGCCACACCGGTGCTTTCAATGGTCTGCTCCATGTGAAGGAGAATTCATAAGGGGCCATAGTTGCACACGTATACATGTCAAGGATTCAAAACTAA
Organism: Avena longiglumis; assembly: GCA_030063025.1. NCBI lineage: Eukaryota > Viridiplantae > Streptophyta > Magnoliopsida > Poales > Poaceae > Avena > Avena longiglumis. Next base: position 102,300,269 of record CP125977.1, read on the forward strand.
TGTTTTACCATACAAGAGGATCAAAGAAGGAAAAAATTCAGGCAGGAAATAAAAGAGCCTTTTTATTCGTGTCAATAACCTGCTTCAGAGCTTTGGATCAGCAAGAAATAAAGAGTATCCAAACAAAATTGTGTTTCTTTATCTACGACACATACGCTTTGGATTAGGAGGGTTCTCGACGTATATGTGAGTTTCTTTATCGGTGCACAGAATACCGGTTCGCTTCAGCTCTCCTCCCGCGAGAAAAAGAGAGGCGGCGGCTAGGGTGAAAACCCTAGCAACCGCAGCAATCTGCTTCATCCTCGCCGTTTACGTCTGGGAATCGACGGGTCCCCGCCTACTCTGCTTGTCGCTTCGGCGACCGGAGGGGGTGGGGTCCTCTGCGCTCAGCGTTGTAGAAGGGTCCTCAAAGTTAGAATTTGGTCAACCGGCATCAATGTTATGCTGGCTATGGCGGCGTTGAGCGGGACAAGAATAAGATATACCCATCTCCTCTTCTACCTCGACAGCGATGATCTTGCCGCTAGCGTTCAGGATGGCAGATTCGTCTGGTCACCGTTTTCATGGAGTGGTGGATCTCGTCCAGTCTACATGTGTTCTAGGTTTGGTGTTATAAGTTTCAGATCAATTCAAGGGTTTAATGGCGACGGCTTCAGTTCTAGGACGCTGGTCCTTAGGGGCATGCCCACAAAGACTTATTGACTCTCATCAACAACGTCAGGCCGCCTCCTGTAAGGGAGCGGCGCGTCGGCGGCTCGCTGTGGCGGCAGTAGTGGTCGTTAGGTGGTCTAAGGACCTCGATGTAATTTTATTATGTTTAGAGTGTTTTGTACTTCTTATGAACTTATGAAATAGATTCGGATCTTTTTCCGCAGAAAAAGTATACGTGAATTTCTTTTCATGTGTTCTGTTGTATGGCCACGAAGCTGCCTCGTAACTTCAGGTTGTGTTTACGGAAATATGAAGTAGGTTTCCGGTATTCAAATCAATTGCCAAGAGCATACCGCTCCCGGATGAAACAATTAATCGCCGCTTTCTATTAAAAAACCTGGAAAATTTTAAGACATGCCAAATGTCTATCTTGTGTGCACTTGTATTTATAGACGAATATTTGTTTTGTGGATCATGCAAACCAGAAAATCCCAAAATAATGCCAAAAAATGAAAATACCAAAATAGAACTAGAATGAAAATTTTATTATAGAAAATTGCTGACAGAATTTCAAAATAAAACCATATTTAATAACCGAGTAAACCGCACCAGCGGTCCTAATTTTTTTACCGTGCCTTCACTTTAGTTCTAGTTCTTTACAATTGCACATCTAGATCCTAAATCTTTCGGAATTGAGTCACGCAAGGTGCTAAACCAGTTTGACCCAAGTTGACCAGTGTCACGTCAACAATAGGGCCCATGACGCATATAAGCCACCCTGCATATTTGCTAATAGCCCCCCAATATTGTATTTCTTCCAAAATTCGGTCCCCGTGGAGTTGGACTTGGCCCATTCGGCCCCACCCAGCACCCTACTTATCCTTGTCTTACTTGGCTCCCACCATCGGTGTGACACCCTCCAGCCCTTGACCTTGTGCGATGAGGTAGAACCAATAGTCCAGCGCTCTAGGGACCTTATCAATGCGAGGAAGAGAGGGTTGTGCCCTAGTGGATTTGACTGCCCCTGACGGTGGAGGTGGACTCCCGGAGTACGTGCCAATGCAACAAGCAGAGCGCCTCATACAGGAGCGCGCTGCAGAAGGAAGCTTGACGGAGGGGATATCGGCTGCAGGGGTGCGCTACGGCATGGGTGTAGCGTCGGGCGCGTGCTGCGGCCGGGATGCCGGCGAGGGGAGCAACATTGCAGAGGGGACCGCAACGGAGGCGCCCGCTATTGAGGGGATACCGGCGACGGGGGCGTGCAGTACTAAGGTTTCCTGGCGAGGAAGAAGGAGAGGAGAGGTCGGGTCAGGCGATGATGTGACCTTCATTGGAGCAGCACCTCCGTCAACGATCTCCTTCTAAAAGATTAAATTGCCATAGAGGGGTAGGAAAAAAGAGGAACATGTTATTTGGAAGGAATACAAATGGGAGGGCCTTTTCACAAATATACAAGTCTAGTCGGGTCCCGCTGTCGACGTGGCACCGGTCGACTCAGGTCAAACCTGTTTAGGACCCCGCGTGACTCAATTCTGAAAGATTTAGGATCTAGACAAGTAATTTTAAAGAATTAGGACCAAAGTGAAGGCATATGAAAAGAATTAGGACCACTGATGCGGTTTACTCTTAATAACCATGGGTTCTGTTATTCTTTCATAGTTCTTCCTTCATCGGCACATGATACTCACTGGATACATTTTATTCTCTTGTAGCACATTAATTACTAGTACGTGCAGTAGGGGGAACTGCAGCTAAAGGTCCTTTACAATGGGCTTTGCATTCTTCCAGCGATCCATAGCACATTTCTATGGGGAGACACGTATAACACGACCCATTGCCGACGCATCTACTGGTTTCGGTGTGACCATCCACGCTTATGACTCTACCTGCAAAATTATTGACACAAAAATAAAATTAACGTTCTGACCCATAACCATGCATACATATAGGGATCCAAGTAGAAGACCATTAGTAGTACTCATAAGTAAGGGGTGAATCGAACAAAAAACATATGAAGAACACGATGTTTTCTAGCCAACTTACATTGTGCATGAATAGCAAAGCATAGAAGAAGGAGCAAAAATGCTTGGACGCGCTTCGTGCACTTCTCCATACTGTTGGCGGGTTGGTTCCTGGTTTGGGTCGAGACCACACGATGGTAGCATATATATAGGGGGGAGGGGAGGGGTTAATAAAAGGATACCAAAGGATATGTGGGGCAATTAATTGGTAGAGAGTAATTTGGCAAAAATTTATTGGCTGAGAGAGTAATTTGGCACGAACTAATGATGGATGTAATTTTATTCCAAAGTTATCTGGTCCTGCGCGTGACTAGAGCCAGCAATGCCGGCAGTAGCTTTTTTAGTACCGTTGCAAATACAAACATCACGGCCGTGCCCCTTCTCTACTACTGCCCTGGTTAATTGTTTGTTAGGTGGCCTATACCAGGCTTGGGGATGTATTGGACCTTCAGAAATTGCCATGTTGGGCTAGACTTCATAAACAGAAACCCACAAAGAAGATGGGCTATCGCAGACTCTCCTGGTTGAGCAAGAATGCAGCAAAGCGGAGGCCAAATCCTTTATGTCGCCTTAAGCGGGGCGAACACCCGCGTCACCCGACGAAACTGTTTCGTGGGCGGGGCCCATTATGTAGGTCGATCGATTGTTTTGTCACTCCGCTTGGTTAGCTGGATTTTGGGACGTAAATTTTATGGACTAATTAACGTCCGTCTAAATATTTTGTATCTCCGTAATTGCCTACAATAAGGTTTTTGGATTATTGTTGGATTATTAGGCATAATTTCCACGATTAATTCCAGAATATAAATCATAACAAAACCAAATTCTTACTAAATGTAAATCGAACATACTAGATGTCTAAACAATGGGATGATCGGAACAAACGAACCTTAACATGTACTCAGAACATGATGAATAACCAAACAGAAGCGCATGCACGTACCGTTCGGTTGTAGTAGTAGAAACTTTGGAGAAGAGTGATCGCAGCAGATGGCAGCGAAAGACGGCGGCGGCAGCGCCGACTTGGATGGAAGACGGCCCGTGATGGAGAACTCGGCGATCACGTGGGCGCTTCCCAAAACCTTATTCGCCCTCTCGTGCATGGATCACAAGGGCGAGTGGTTCCGGAGACCTGCTCTCCCGTCCGCCGGTGCACGCCGACAAGCGGGATGGAGTAGACTACGGTGACGGCGCAAGTAGAAAGGATGACAAAACCCTAGATTGGTTTTATGTGTTATTGTGGCGGTAGCCGCCCAGGACTTTATATAGAGCAGCTCAGGAAACCCTAACGAAGGCGAACGTGGGCCGAGTCCACGTTACGCGTTGTCGATTCTGATAGCCCATCGTGAAGCGACCGAATAAGCTAACCGTTTGACACGTCATCAATTTTCTGAGCAACCAGCTGTATGCCTTGTGGCAATGGCGTGCGTGCGAGCGGCGGCGTCGGAGGAGGAGGAGCGCGTGTGTATATCTCTTATTGCCACTCACTTGCAAAGTGGTGCAACACTCCACCTTATAAGGTGGTGCAACTCTCCTCCAACTTTCCATGTGGGACTAAACTTTAGCTCCCACTCCACTCCCATGTGAGCTGCCACAAACATGGGCCCAAACACATATGGGCTGCCACAAATTTGGGCTTCGAGATTTAGGGAAAATCTGAAATACACATGAGCCTAAATGGATTAGCCCCATTATTTCTAACAATCCCCCACCAGATCTCAAACGCCCATTTAAAGATTTGCCAATCCTTGCTACTTGTTTATATACCAGTGTTTCAGCAGAGACTGTTAAGTTGAACTTCTGCCTAGAATCTTGAACTACGTCTATCAACAACTTGAACAATGGACGAACCTTGAATTGCAAGTTTGGTGCCAATAGATTTCGCTCAAAATCATAACTAGTACTTGACTGCCAGTAACCTATCCCGCTGGTTGGAGCATATGCGTCATACTCCCTGGTCTCTTCATGAGTTTACTAGATATCACCAAAGTCTCATAGACCGCGACGTTTACAATCGAACTCATATAGGTGTGTTCTTTCAAGAATTCCCTGTAGGACGGCATCTTTGCTAATTAAAGCCAACAGAAACACATTAATGCATGTTGCCAACCTGCCTTACAGATTATGAGAGTTATGCATCTTCACATAGAGATGGTTATAAAATACTCTCCTCAGTCAAACCACTAGCTTGTTTTTCCCAGATCCTAATTCACGGGATCTCCGATCACATAGGTTGGGTTACCACTAGGTGTGACATCCATGGGTCTCAACCCCATCTCCCTCGATGCACTTTCTATCACATTTCGTGATAGTCCCTTTGTAAAGGGATCTGCCAGGTTTTTGTCTGTTTGAATATACGTAACAGTTATTACTCTGGAGTTTCTCAATTTCCTGACAGATTTCAAACGTCTTTTCACGTGTCTTTATGACTTCATGTTATCCTTAGAATTGTTCACTTTGACAATAACAGTTTGGTTGTCACAATTCAAAAGGATTGCCGGCACAGGTTTCTCAACCACAAGCAAGTCCATCAAGAGCTCACGCAGCCATTCTGACTCAACAGTGGCTGTGTCTAAAGCAGTAAGTTCTGCTTCCATAGTTGACCTCGTCAATATGGTTTGTCTACGATACCTCCATGACACTGCGCCACCTCCAAGGGTAAACACATACCCGCTCGTGGCGTAGAGTTTATCAACGTCAGAGATCCAATTAGAGTCACTATATCCTTCAAGCACAGCAGGATTCCCTGAATAGTGAATCTCATAGCTCATTGTACCACATAGATAGCGCATAACCCTTTCAAGTGCATGCCAATGATCAATACCCAGGTTAGACATGAACCTACTCAACTTGCTCACAGCAAAAGAGATATCGGGTCTTGTAGCGCTTGCTAAGTACATGAGAGAACCAACAACTTGTGAATATTTTCAGCTGATCTATTGGTTCCTTCTTATTCTTTCGTAATGTCAAACTGAGATCATAAGGTGTTGGAGAAGTCTTGCCATCATTAAAGCCAAATCGGCTCAAGACCTTCTCAACATAATGAGATTGCGTTAAAGTAATCCCATTCTCGTTCTTAATAAGCTTGATGTTCAGAATCACATCAGCCTCTCCCAGATCTTTCATATCAAAACTCTTTAACAAGAAAGACTTGACTTCTTTTATCACTTTCATGTTTGTACCAAAGATCAGAATGTCATCCACGTACAAACATAATATAACACTATCGCCCCCACCATGGCGATAGTAAACACACCTATCAGCCTCGTTAATGACAAAGCCAGCAGAAAGTAGAGTTCTGTCAAAGTTCTCATGCCATTGCTTAGGTGCTTGTTTCAGGCTATATAAAGATTTTAATAACTTACACACCTTTGTCTCTTCACCTTTTACCACAAACCCATCCGGCTGATCCATATAGATCTCCTCTTCCAACTCTCCATTAAGGAAAGCTGTCTTCACGTCCATTTGATGAACGAGAAGACCATAAGAGGCAGCCAGGGATAGTAGTGGTTAGTCTAGCGACAGGTGAATAGGTGTCAAAGTAATCTCCGCCTTCTTTCTGTGTGTAGCCCTTAGCTACAAGACGCGCCTTGTACTTCTCAATAGTACCATCAGACCTTAGCTTCTTCTTGAACACCCACTTACATCCCACAGGTTTACAACATAGGGTCGTTCTGATAATTCCCAAGTTCCATTAGAAAGAATCGAGTCCATCTCATTTTGGACAGCTTCTTTCCAATCATCTGCATCAGGGGATGCATATGCCTCAGTAATGGATCTAGGAGTATCATCCACAAGGTACACGATGAAATCATTGCCAAAGGATTTTGCAACCCTCTATCTCTTACTCCTCGTGAGAGGTTCATCGTCATCCTTCTCAAGAAATTCCTCATGTGGTTGTTCAGAATTATCAATAGATGCACTAGATTCAGGAAGTATTTCAGAAGAAATCCTACCAATGCTATGCATATCTTTCATAGGAAAAATATTCTCAAAAAATGTTGCATCACGAGATTCCATTATAGTATCAACATGCATATCAGGTACCTCAGATTTAACCACTAGAAATCTATAGCCTACACTCCGTGGAGCATATCCTAGAAAGATACAATCCACTGTCTTGGGTCCGAGCTTGTGTTTCTTGGGAATCGGTATGTTGACCTTCGCCAAACAACCCCAAGTGCGCAGATACGAAAGTGATGGTTTTCTCCCAACCCACTCCTCATAAGGGGTCTTTTCTTTATTCTTGTTAGGAACTCTATTCAGGACATGACATGAAGTCAACAAAGCCTCCCCCCACCATGCCTTTGATAAACCAGCAGTGGCTAACATGGAATTCACCAAGTCAGTTAGCGTGCGGTTTTTCCTCTCGGCAACCCCGTTTGATTGGGGAGAGTAGGGAGGCGTCCTCTCATGAATAATTCCGTGTTCCTGACATAATTCGTCAAATATTTTGGGAAAATACTCACCACCACGATCCGACCTAAGACGCTTGATCTTTCTCTCTAGTTGATTTTCAACTTCAGCCTTATAGATTTTAAAGTAGTCTAAAGCCTCATCTTTAGTTTGCAACAAGTAAACATAGCAGAATTTAGCATCATGTATCAATGTCATGAAATATCTCTTTTCACCTTTTGTTAACACACCATTCATCTCGCATAGATCAGAATGTATGAGTTCTAGAGGTGCCAAGTTTCTCTCCTTGGCAGCCTTGTGAGGCTTTCGAGGTTGCTTTGATTGCACACAACTATGGCACTTAGAACCTTTGGCAATAGTGAAATTTGGAATTAAACTCATACTGGACATCTGAGACATCAAACCAAAATTAATATGACATAAACGAGAATGCCAAACACTGGTATCATCATTAACACCACCACAGATATGATTCACAAATTTATTACAAAACTCTGAAAGTGAAAACCGGAACAAGCCTCCAAACTCATAACCTTTACCGATAAATTGTCCATGTTTCGAAACAACGACTTTATTGGACTCTAAGACAACCTTAAACCCATCTCTGCAAAGAAGGGAGCCACTAACGAGATTCTTGTTCATAGTAGGGACATGCTGCACGTTCCTCAGTTGCACGATCTTTCCGAAAGTAAACTTCAGATCCACCGCGCCAACACCACGAACAGAAGCATGTGATCCATTCTCCATTAGGACGGATGAATCCTGAGCGACCTGATAAGAAGTGAACATAGAGATGTCAGCACACACATGAACATTAACACCCGTATCAAGCCACCAACACGGTGATTGAAATACTGAAAGAATAGTAAATAAATTACCATACCCATCAGTATTGCTAGCGGTCACGACGTTGACAGTCTTGGCCTTTTTCCCTCTGCGGTCTGCGTGTTCTGGACAGTCCTTGGAAAAGTGGCCGGGCTCTCCACAAGTGTAACAAGACAGTTCACTCTTGTCCCTGTTAGTCTTCTTCTTCTTCAAGGTTGTAGTCTTTACAGGCTTGTTAAAGGAGGGTTTGAAGTTCCCTTTGTTCTTGCCTACAGACTTGACTTTCTGCACAAAGTTGGCAGTAGCATGACTCTCTCCTTTCTCAGTAGTGTCCTTAGCCCGAGCCTTCTCCTCAACATCAATGGACGCTATCATATTTTCAACTGATATCTCCTGTCTCTTGTGTTTGAGAGTTGTGGCAAAGTTCCTCCATGAAGGGGGTAACTTAGCAATAATACATCCCGCCACAAACTTGTCGGGTAAGGTACACTTAAGGAGTTCGAGCTCCTTGGCAATGCACTGTATCTCATGAGCTTGTTGAACCACAGGAAGGTCCTTAGTCATCTTAAAATCATGAAAGCTCTCCATGATATATAGTTCACTGCCAACATCTGCAGCACCAAACTTGGCATCCAGTGCATCCCATAGCTCCTTCCCGTCTTTTATGTGCATAAACATATCACACAGACGGTCAGCAAGAATGCTCAGAATACATCCCACAAAGACAGTATTGGCATCCTCGAACTTCTTCTGATCCTCGTCAGATATAGTTCCTTCAGGTTTGCCTTTACTGATATGGAACACTTTCATCGTGGTCAGCCAAAGCTCAGCCTTGTACTGCCACCTCTTAAAGTGCACACCGGTAAACTTATCCGGCCTCAGTGCATTGGTAAAACCAGCCATTGTTAATTCAGGAAATTGCCTACAATAAGGTTTTTGGATTATTGTTGGATTATTAGGCATAATTTCCACGATTAATTCCAGAATATAAATCATAACAAAACCAGCTACTAGCTCATGTAACTCGAACATACTAGATGTACTAAACAACAGGATGATCGGAAACAAACAGCAGCTTAACATGTACTCGCAGAACATGATGAATAACCAAACAGGAGCACGTAGCACGTACCGTTCGGTTGTAGTAGTAGAAACTTTGGGGAAGAGTGATCACAGCAGATGGCGACGAAGACGGCGGTAGGCAGCACCGCCTGACTTGGATGGAATACGACCCGTGATGGAGAACTCGAGCAGTCGCGCGGAGCGCTTTCCAAAAACCTTATTCGCCCTCTCCCGTACAGGATCACAAGGGCGAGTGGTTCCGGAGACCTGCTCTCCCGTCCGCCGGTGCACGCCGGCAAGCGGAATGGAGTAGACTACGGTGACGGCGCAAGTAGAGAGGATGGCAAAACCCTAGATTGGTTTTCTGTGTTATTGTGGCAGTAGCCGCGCAGGACTTCGTATAGAGTAGCTCAGGAACGAGTCCACGTTACGCACGTTCGGGTCGGTTACAGTAGCCCATGATCCGGGAGTGACCCAAATAAGCTAACCGTTTGACACGTCTGTCAATTTTCCTGAGCAGCAAAATAAAGCTCGGTTCGGCGAGATTCCTGCAACCCGCGGCGCACGCGCGTCGTGACGAGGCGAGCGTGCGTGCGGCGGCGTCGTCGGAGGAGGAGCGCGCGTGTGTATCTCTCTTATTGCCACTCACTTACAAAGTGGTGCAACACTCCACCTTATAAGGTGGTGAAACTCTCCTCCAACTTTCCATGTGGGACTAAACTTTAGCTCTCACTCCACTCCCATGTGAGTTGCCACAAACATGGGCCCAAACACATATGGGCTGCCACAAATTTGGGCTTCGATATTTAAGGAAAATCTGAAATACACATGGGCCTAAATGGATTAGCCCCATTATTTCTAACAGTCATGTCGTATCCGACAAAGGTGAGGCCGAGACGTTACGTGGGGACGAGGACAATGCGACTAGCCATAGCATCGCCAACGGAGGTATGCCCAATAACATTAAGAGAGGATGGGCCTGGTGTGGATGGTGAGCTCACTGGCGATGAGGCTTAGCGTTCCAGGTGAGGGGGGGCGCTGACGCTGGAGTAGGGGTGGGGTTTAGAGGGACGCTGGGGGCAGCGATGGACCGGGGCGGCCATGGATCGAGCAAGTTGGCGTGGGCGCAGTAATAAATGTAGGTGGCGGTAGTAGGCGTACCTACCTTTGGGGAGGCTGACCACGCGGCACCCCGGGAACAGTACCCGCGGGGTCTGCACCCCAACATGGTTGAGCGGGACACCCCGACAACCAACACCCACAATTATCAAAATAAATCTAAGTTTATTTGCTCGTATCGGTGCCAAAACCGGTGGGCCTGTTGGTCGCCGGTTTGCTCCCAGTTTGTTCTGTCTCATCTTCTATACTTCTTACTTAGGGGTCTTGACTTCTCGGTCATCCTTTGCAGCTTCTCTTGGCATCATGATCATGCGTAAAGACTTAGGCATAAGATAGACATTCAGCTCAAGTAGGATCCTATTCACGTGAAGCTTAGTGGAGGACAAGAGACGGAATGAGTTCACCTTAAATGCCAAGGTTGGAGTAGTACGACATGGTTCCGCGGTGATTTCCATATGATAGGTTGTATCATATGGAAAATCTTTTTCGACTCTTAGGTCCAGATGCTCATATTATCGACCACTAGTTCTTCTCGTGATTCCTATTCTATTATGTATGCCCAAACTTATTAATATTTCCTTGCCTTTTATTAAACAGTGCACATGCTCAGGTGTGCAGGATCATTCAATGCGTCTTCGACAGTTAACTTTCACAGCACATAACGGTCGCCCATCCGTTAACTACACACCGGCTCCCATCGATCCACTTCATAAAGCTAGAAAATCAAAAAAACGATCCACCCATTCCACATAAGGCAGACTTTAGACCTTGTGGGTAAATAAAAATATGCTCAATCCCATGCATGCTTAGAACATTAGCTGATCAAGGTCTTGGACAAATTGGGAGCAGTAAACGTAATCCGAAATTCAGGTGCCAGCATAGTAAAAAATATTAAGTCAGATTGTGTTACAATCAATCTTCAGTACACAAAGATAGGTGGCAATGGCAAATCGGACACATTGTGTTCATGGCTGGGCATCTATAAAGAAGTCACAGGAGCTGTTTTAGCTAGGTGAGAGCCTCCTAGAGGGCATTGTTTGGCAGGTTTGATCGGTTCTCTCACAGTTCCATGCTCTCATGTAGGGCTTGGCACCTTGTCTTGGCGATATTGCTCTGTAAAATCGTGGATGTCATATGTTTGTGTTCGATGAGCTTGGGTTCACAATATCGTGGCAAGTGCCATATTGTGGTCACCTTTCTGATAGGAGTTTTTAGCCTTTCTCTATCCCAGTAATAAGTACATATAGTGTTGGGGTTCGAGGGAAGAAAACAAAAAATTCCTACGATCGAAACCCTAATGCCATGATCTTTCTACTAGCATTGTAGTAACGGGAGGGGATATAGTATTTATACCGTTGAAAACCGAACGCGGTTAACATACCGCGGGGAACATGGTTGATGAAGTCGTCCCGACATTGATCTTGAGATCACGAAGTAAAACGGCCCCGACAACACGGCTCCACCTGAGGGAGTCACACATGTACGGTGTTTGACGATGACTCCCACTTCTCTTCGATCCAGTCGAGATTGCGAAAGTAGATCTCCCAACTCCGAACTCCTCGCTCGCACAGCCCTGACAAGGGGCCCACGGTCGCAAGAGAGGAAAAGAAGAGATAGGCAACCAAAGGCCTTTTCTTATTTTATTGTATATTTTAGTCCTCCTATGGGCACCTCTATATATAGATGAAGGGAGGTGTTCCCTCCCTTTTGGTTCCCCATGTGGGACTAAAATCCAAAGGAAAAAAGGAAAAATTCCAAGATGCCAGTAGGGTGGGCCACAGTGCCCACCGCGGCCTAGCCAAATACAGCGGCAGCAGCCATAGGACGCAGCTAGGCGGGCCGGCGTGCGCGGCCCAGCTGGGCGGAAGCAGCCAGCGCAGTAGCGACCGGGTGGGACGGCCACTCGCGACCCGCTATCCAGCCCGCAGGTGCGAGCCACCGTCTCGGGTAGGCCGGCTCTACCAGCTCGCGGCCCAACAGCGGCAGCCCACGAAGCAGCTGGCTGTGGCGTGCATCGGCTAGGCCTCGAGTGGGCCGACTCGCGGACGTGGCCCAGCAGCAGCGCACGGTGTGGTGCCATGTGTCTCGCCGCCCTGGACGGCAGCCACTATCTGTCTCTCACTCCATGGGCTAGTCAAACTAGCCCAACTCAGCTTTGCTGTTTTCTTTTTCTGTGATTTCTTTTTAGGTAAAATACCTCCGGGGTTTTCGTCTAATATAAAAGATGCCTTTATAAATCTTTATTTAAATATTTATTTAGAATATATTAATTTATAATTAACATATAATAAATATATATTATAAATCGTCATTTATCTGAAACTCCTTTTGGTCCCTTTTCTTCTTTATTTCTCTGAACATCTTCGGATCTCTCCAGAACAATTCTGGTTTCTCTCTCTTTTCTTCAATGATTCTGTATATGCCAATAACGATTTCTGAGCTTCGTCAAACCTTTAGGCGTGCTACCCAACGGGTTCGTGAACAATCCATACATGGTCAAGACTTCTCTCTGACCAATTATCAATAGTGGGGCCTGGATGCCCATGATGACCACATGTGCATTCCACAAAACTTGGCATTGAACCATTAACGTTGTTTCTTACTCCTTTTATCTCCGTGATACTTGTATTTGCTGAGGCTTGATCAACGACATCACCATGTCGGGTTAAACCTTATTACCGATAATAGCTACTTTACTCGATTCGATAAGTAATATCCCCATTACCTAGTCACACACTGCGCAGCTTATGTATATAGTTCATCTGAGTGGGCCCAGAGTATCTTCCGTCACGCGGGTGGGCAAATCCCGCTCTTAACGCATACGCCTCTACCTGTTCCTTCAAATACCCAATAACATCCTTATGATCACCGTTCCACCAAGTGACGTTAGAAGCCATTAAACTATTCTCGGAAGACAGTGATTAGATATGGTCTCACGGTCTAAGGAATATGTCACTACGTTTCCTAATCATCGTAACTTGAACTTTTATGAAATGATCGTGTTACGAAGCTTTAGCTAGGGTATGTTCATCATCTCATTCTTCAATGAGATGACTCTATTGTCAATTGACGATGAGGCGCCTAACTAGATCGGGAAACCTTGATCATATATTGACCAATGAACCAGTAAGTAGAGTTGGAAACTACTGGATGTTTGTATATCATACGCGTATTGACGTATCCTCTCAATACAGTTATATCACGATATAAAACTTGATCATAAATTTTATGAAATATGATAATAATCTATATTATTATTTGTCTTTCGCACATATTTCCTTTCCATACCTTGTGTACCATGTCGACATTGTTAGGGTAGTTCTTTTCCATTTTCTTTCCAAATGGGCCAGCCGCCAAGAATTTGGCACTATGCATCATGTAGCCGTGCGGACACAAAGTCATGGCGTGTTTTCTTTTCAGCAATGGTACTTTGACGAACAACAATGGGGTCTCATCATGTATGACTCGACCTACATGTCCCACATGTATAGTACCCATCGATCATCAAGAGTAGTTGGGCGAAAAACTAAAATGGCATATGTATGAATTACTTGATGTTGCTTAGGTTCAGGGGTTGAATGATACGCGTAGCTAACGAGAAAATAGATGAATATACTTACAATATGGTGGCAAGGAATTGATTCTTAACTTAAATGGCATGCATGAAGATTTTCTCGGCCAAAACTAGGATCAGTTCATATACTGACGTGAGTTAGATTGGACAGAAAACATGCAATGCAAAGAGTAACTTGGGAAATGCATTGGTGCTTAGCGTGAATTCGGTTTCCATAATGTGCCTCAAGTTAATGGATGGACCATCTGCACTTGATTCAGTGTCCATATGCTTGTACACGTACAAGATAACACATTGATGACTGCAAGTGCACTGATTAATTGTAGCTAGTTTCGAAGTAAAGATATCGAACCCACGGAGAGCTATTGGTAAAGGTCTTTATGCCCCTCGTTACTATACACTAGAAAGTACTTGTAAGTTATCTTGAATTCCAAGTAAAGAGTGTATAAAGAGTGTGTTTGAATGAGTGCTAAAGTAAACAAGAACAAAGTAAATAACAAAGTAAACTAGAGCAAGAGAGTGTCTATGAAGTGTTGTGTAATATGGTTGAGGGGTTCTCAAAGAGTGTAGGATTCACCTCTAGCATGATACCATTAATCATAATTAAGATAATATACTTCTTGTGTCATGAGATGTGTGGAGAGAGATCCATAATAAAATGTTCACTATAAGGCTCGTAGGAAGCCACTTTGTTGAGCCAAGAGTGAGGTCACCTCTAAATAACCACTGCGATGTCTGAGAAAAATTACCCATACAAACCACCACAATTAAGGGTTTCCTCGTGGATATCATAATTAGATTAGGGAGTCCCTCTTTACCCTCCTTTGAATGTGTAGGTTATGATCCAGTGCCAATCTGTCACGGGGCAATCCCGGATACGCTCCCAAAACATGTCCAAAGGATTTCCCCCTCTCTTTAGTCCCAAGGGAAAATGATACGTGTCCGACTACACATACCATCTAAAGAGAGATATCAAACACAAATCATAAATCTATCATAGACCGGCAAGTCATATGGACACAAGAATAGATCATCTTTATTGCAAGTTCATAATAGTGCTAGGGTTTCACCATCTCTCCCCAAGAACAAGGAAACTACTCATACATGAAGGGGATCAAAATCATGGAAATAGTATGAATTAAATATGAAGGTACAATTGAATACAAGTGGAAATCCACAATAGAGATTGGATCACAACAAAGTAAACAAAGGGGATTGAAGTTGGAGACATTGTTGATGAAGATGTTGATGAAGATCGATGCGTAGCCCTTCAAGATGCAAGTATCCTCTCTCTCCCTTGAGTGGTGTGTAATGTAGATCTTGTGGGCGGAGGCTATGGAGGTGGTAGAGTAGAAGGTCTCTGCCCCAATGGTGTGTGTGGACTCTCCTCCTTTCCACTAGGGTTTCCCCTCTTTAAATAGGCATTCTAGAGGCCGGTTTCGCGAACCGACGGAGCTGGGGGATGAATATGCCCATTGGGCCTTCACAAATATTGTTCCATTTGATGAAACGAAGCCATCGGTGGGAGGTACGATCGTACAGTACGGGCGGGCTCCACCCGTATCGCTGATCGTTATGCCTACTAGACCCTGCAGTGTTTTGGTCGCCATTTCTTTATATGGTTTCCGATTGAGGTGTTGTTTGGCTTGTTGGATTCATATGGACGAGGTCTACAACACCATGGCCTTGAATATTCATTTAGAGTTGATGGAAAAATTCACTTCTTCCTCTCCTCAAATGCCTAACTCTGGTGTCTGTAACTCCTCCATATTGCATCCTCTTGGATCCTTTTATCCATGATTCTTCATAGCACCTACACACAATTCAAAGACAAGAAAAAGGTAATAAAATCCTAATAAAACTAATAATGTGAAAATCCCAAGTGTAAATGAAGGAGAACTAGTATTCATACATAAAAGGCATAGTTGTAGATAGATGTAACATTGTAATGAGTGAAAATATGAATAATTTATATACTTAAATGTGCATCAATTTTGGACTCATAAACTTCCCCAAGCTAGACTCTTGTTCGTCCCGAGAAATAAATCGGCTTATGGACAAGGTAATCATGTTCATGAGTCACGAGTTGATAACATAAATGAGGCAAAAATTGAAACAAAAGTATAATATTGGATGTAGAAGATCGATGCGTTGTATCCTTATTTTTCCTACAAGCTCAAAGTAAGAAAGAACATATCTATACAAGTCAACACAAGCTTAGTTATGTCAATCCATAAAATATCAATTAAAACTTCAATGCTCCATATCAAGAGTGAATCTATCTTTCAAAGCAAACTTGTGATCCTCCTATGATGTCTTTTATGTTTTACATCTCCTTACTTTTGTAAAGTAAATGCTTCAATAAAAATATGAATTCACTTACGGTTGGCAGTCATATACGTTCAGAACTTCATCCATTTGAAGGGCTCATCAAAGTTATAGAGATGGCAAGAACACCATACAAGCTTCGGTAAATCAAGACAATCAAAATAGAGTTATTAGTATAGATAACTAGAAGTGTAACAATCAATCCAATTCTTATAGTTAACTCTCAGATTGCCAATGAACACTAGGATGTTTTAATAGAAAAATTGAGTAAGAGAGTTCATGTGCTAAGTAGCATATCACTGAAGTGTCTTATTGACACACACATTAGTAAATCAAGGCTATCAAAACACTTCAAACAAAATCATTTTTTTAAGAAAAAATCATAAAGCAGTAATGAGACCATGCTAAGGAATTGTTATGTGGATCTTCATATATACTTTTTTCTTCCTTCTTTGAAGGATTATTCTCAACAAGGATCGTTGAGTGATTCTTTTTAAACAATGGTTTGCACAACCTTTGAGAGTACCAATAATTTTTCCCATATGGTGACACGTATGCCACCTATGTCATCAATCATAGCCAAAATTAGGAGTTGTACCATAGATCGTTCGTATGATAGCGGAGTTTTTGGCAACTCAATGTGTGCATAAAAAACATAGAACTCTTTAAATAGTATCATAGTTTGATCCACAAGGTTATCTTTGGCATGTATCACAATTACCGCTAGACTTTATTTCAATCAAACAACTCATTTGAAGAATGTCGTCAAGCCTGTCAAAACATCTATGGGGTTAAGTATCTTCAAAGTTAAACTCTCAAGACAATCACTCATCAAACAAGTAATAACAATTTCAGACTTTTTCTTGTTGTACTTGTTCGACAATATTATTTCCAAGGAAAGACTCGGTTAGCTAAAAGAACAAGAGCAAAAGCTTCCACAACTAATAATTCATTCAAATAAAAAAACTTTACTCTAACTATTTTGAATTACTCCCACTAGCATGGCATCTTCACAAATCAACCAACTAAGATAAATAATTCAAACTTCAAAAGTGGGAGACAAAGAATTTTAAGTGTAGAAATTGTGGCAACATTTTCTAGAGGATTACAAAGTTCTTCTCAAGCTGATAAAGATTTTAACAAAGTGCATCAAAGCTCTAAATCAACGCTTATGAATCTCAACAAGAGCAAGTGCATCCATTATATAAACATGACACACAATTTACGTAAGAAAGCATTCAAAAACAGCGGGATACATGATTGCACAAAAAAATTCATTGAACAAGAATATTGCACAAGACTCTACACACGCAGAAGTAACTTCTCCAAGCTATAACTTTTGTAAGAACCAAACTTGAATAGATTACCATAAGAAAAGATAAAATGCAGTTATCAAAAGACAGTGTGAGAAGTGGTAACCTCCCCAAACTTGAACAAAGCAAGGGTGACATAATTTACCATTAAGGTACGAATAACCTTAATTTTGATGGACATGGACCTTTGGTTCAACGAATACTTCCTTGTTGAAGTGTTGAGTTGAAACAACCAAGTGGCTTATGCAAGTATTTGCACGGTTGGCACAAACCATACACGTCGTCACACAAGGTTCAAGTCCCTATAAAAATAGCAAACAAAGTAAAAGCAAATGATTCGATGTACGAACAGAGTTCGTTCACCCAACCGTAGAAATAAAAAATAAAAGAAACATGAAACACTACAGGAAATTATAGCCTAGGGAGTTTCGAAGGTAGGTTAAAGAAAATGAAGTATAATGGAATATGTATAAGGTAACCCACTGACCTGTGGTTTTCAAAATAAAAACATTGGAGGGGTTATAACCTTTCTGTGTTTGTCCTTACTCTTACTGCACCGTGTTGCCTCTTGGTACGGGCGCGTGGTATGGATGGATCCCACCCGTACTGTGCCTTGTCTTCTACTTATTCTCTCTTTTTTGAAGGGTTTCGTCGAAGTTTGTACAATCGGGTGGTACGAGCGGGATGTGCCCGTACAGGTGGTAGTTATTTCCTCTGGATCACCTTCATGTTTCCTTCGCCTGGTAACGAGCTCAGTATGGGCGGACGGTACAGACGCGTCCCGTCGTACTGATGCTTGTTAAGCATACTTTCCCCTTCTTAGAGAATTTTCTGCTTCTTCCGATTTGTCACATGAGCGGTACGGGGACGCGATACGTTGTTGATCGTTATGCGCACTGTGAGCACTAGGACAAGTTATTTTTTCAGGGATTTTATTATAGACCTGAAACGTTAGTCCAGCATCCAAACAAAGCAAACATATATTTTTGTTGAGAATATTTAACCAAGATATGCAACACATGATTAGAGAAAATAATAATTCTACCTTTTGAAAATAGTTCCAAGCCAACTCTAATAGAGAATCATGCAAATATATACAAGTGCCAATGCAACTAAACCCAAGACATAAAATTAAGAAAGACATCTAAAAACTTCTGGGTTGCCACCTGGAAAGCTCTTTCTTTAAAGCCATAAAGTCAGGCTTAGATGCTCCATTGAATTATCCACCTGGATCCCAAGGGATATCAATTCGAGGTGTAATGGTATTTACCTCTAGCAAATGGTTGGAGCATCTCATAGTAGAGTACGGTCGGAGTCGTACCGTCTTGCGGTGCATCGACATCATATAGATGAATAATCCCTCGCTTCCAAGAGAGCATGGATGCACCAAGTGTGGTGAGCATTCCTCCTTATATAGCTGCAACGAGAGGATTAGGGGTTGATATATAATTATTGAACTTTTACCTTGGTTACCATTGTAGGGGAACACTTCATAATATCCTTCCTTTGCAACAGGCGGTAAATCAGGTCCCTGCATATTAGCATCAAAAGATTCATAGCAAGGTTCTATCTCTAGTTCATCATTAGCAATGCTCTCCTTATGAGTGTCTAGGCATAAGGACTCCGCATATAAATTACAATCAGTTTTAGCATTATAAAAATAATTACTAGAGAGAGAGGCATCATAAACAAATGTAGTATTTATAGCGTGTCAATCTTTGTCAACCTCACCTTTTTGTTGTTCCTCCTCTTTATCTTTTGGTTCCTGCAAATGGTTATCTTCGGGCACTACAGTTTTAGACCGTGTCTTACTCTCTAACATAAGTGGATTAAAGACATTCATGGCAATAATATTGTAACTTTGGTAACAAGTTGGGAAGTTTCATAAGAAGCATACTATCACTACTCTTTCTCATAATTAATTTTTTTGAGAGTAGATCATGGACACCTTTATAAACCAAATACTATAAGACTTCAACTCTAGTGTGAGATACTAGGGATTCTTCAAGAGTAATGGAACATTGAAAACTAAGGTGGCCAACTGCCATCATTTATCACAAATCTCATGATATGAATTACAAAATGATTTTGCACAACTATCTAGCAAGTCATACAAGTTAAACAAACCCATACCAGCGGGAGTAGCATGTTCACTGCGGTGTACATCCTTTTGTTCTCTCTTTTGTTAGTCCTGCAAAAGGTTAGTCTCTTCCATGGCTATCCGCTTGTGAGCAATCACTAATGCATCATCACAAAAGTTATCAATACAATAAGAGTATCTAAGTTATACTATTTCATAGATCCCATCGAGTACTTCATCTTCTCTTTTTTATATCACTCATGTGAGCTAGCAACTCACAACAACCTATAAAAGTACTCTCTTATAAACCTCCATATTAGCAGAGAATTCGCAATTCCCATTATAAAGTGCTAATTTGATATCATAGGTATTATTCTTACATTGATAACTAAAATGAACTTTGGATCCACATTATTCACAAGTAAAATTGTACGAGGTACATAATGTGGATGAATAACCTTTCAACCAACTCACCCATTCTTCTAATATCTTTTCTCTCGTAATAGAATATCCAAAAGTTCCAACTTTCTTCTCCTCTACCGCGAGCTTCATCTGTTCAAAAATAGCATTCTAGGAAGACATGATTAGTAGAAAATGTTTTTATAATTTTTGGTTTATGAATTTTTATGGGTTTTTGGTTTTATATTTTTTGTACTTTTCAAATAAGTAAAAGCAGTAAAAAGAATAACAGAAAAAACTTCAAACTTGCAAACAACTTTTTGTATATCAACACTAAATTAACAACTAAGAACAATGACCAAAAGTGCTTAGCTCTCCGGCAATGGCGCCAGAAAATAGCTTGATGACTACAAGTGCATAGATAAATTGTAGCTACTTTCGAAGTAAAGATATCGAACCCACAGAGAGCTATTGGTAAAGGTATTTATGCCCCTCGTTACTATTCACTAGAGAGTACTTGTAAGTTATCTTTAATTCCAAGTAAAGGATGTATAAAGAGTGTGTTTGAATGAGTGCTAAAGTAAACAGGAACAAAGTAAATAAAAAAGTAAACTAGAGCAAGAGAGTGTCTATGATGTGTTGTGTAATATGGTTGAGGGGTTCTCAAGGACTGTAGGATTCACCTCTAGCATGATACCATTAATCATAATTAAGATAATATACTTCTTGTGTCATGAGATGTGTGGAGAGAGATCCATAATAAAATGTTCACTATAAGGCTCGTAGGAAGCCACTTTGTTGAGCCAAGAGTGAGGTCACCTATAAATAACCACTGCAATGTCTGAGAAAAATTACCCATATAAACCACCACAATTAAGGGTTTCCCCGTGGATATCATAATTAGATTAGGGAGTCCCTCTTTACCCTCCTTTGACCATGTAGGTTATGATCTAGTGCCAATCTGTCACGGGGCGATTCCAGGTATGCTCCGAAAACACGTCCAAAGGATTTCCCCTTCTCTTTAGTCCCAAGGGAAAATGATATGCGACCGACTACACATATCATCTAAAGAGAGAGATCAAACACAAATCATAAATATATCATATACCGGCAAGTTATATGGACACAAGAATACATCATATTTATTGCAAGTTCATAATAGTGCTAGGGTTTCACCATCTCTCCCCAAGAACAAGGAAACTACTCATACATGAAGGGGATCAACATCATGGCAATAGTATGAATGAAATATGAAGGTACAATTGAATACAAGTGCAAATCCATGATGATCCACAAGTATAGGGGATCGCAACAGTCTTTGAGAGTAGTATTACTCAATTTATTGATTGGACACAAGGGGATCCAAAGAATACTTGCAAGCCTTAACAAATGAGTTGTCAATTCAGCTGCACCTGGAAATAGTTCTTGCTCATAGAAGTTTATCAGTAGAAATAGTTTTGTAGTAGCAATAGCAAAGAAACAGCAGCAGTAGAACAAGAGCAATAGTAACAGTAGTAGCAAACAGTAAGATATGAGCACGGTAGGCATAGGGATGGATAGATGGGCGTTGCATGGACGAGTCCAAACATGTAACTTTAAGATCTAGGACAATTACAGATAAATAAGAATAAGCATCCAAGTACTAAATAATCATAGGCATGTGCTCCATATATAGTCATGCATGCTCGCAATGAGAACTTGCACAATATCTTTTGTCCTGTCAGCCTGTTGCAGTGGGGCCTCAAGGGAACTACTGGAAATTAAGGTGCTCCTTTTAATAGAGCATCGTAGCAAAGCATTAACACTCCGTGAACACATGTGATCCTCACATCACAGCCATCCCCTCCGGCTGTCCCAATTTCTGTCACTTCGGGGCCTTTGGATCCGAACAATGATATGTGTACACAACTTGCAGATAAGATCACAAACAATACTATCATCATGAATCAATAATAAGTTCAGATCTGAGATCATGGCACTGGGGACCTAGTGACAAGTATTAAGCACAACAAGTTGCAACAAAGTCAAATAGCACTAATAGAGAAACTAGGCACCATGCCCTAACAATCTTATTCAATTACATGATAGAACTCATCCAATCCCTACCATCCCCAAAGCATACAGCGGGGGATTACTCACTCATGGATGGGGAAACATGGATGGTTGATGGAGAGGCGTTGTTGATGATGATGGCAATGATCCTCTCCAAATTCCCCGTCCCGGCAGGTTGCCAGAACGGAGTTTTTGGTTCCGAATCGCGGTTTTTGGTGGTGGCGGAGCAGCTGAACTCTTTCTAGAAAAATGTCGAACCCCCTTGAGTTTTTAGGTCAAGAGGCAACTTATAGGTGAAGAGGGAGGCCGAGGGGGTGCCTAATGCGGCCATACACCCTCCAAGTGCGGCCAGGCCTGGCCCACGCGGCAGGGGGTGTGGGCCCCTCGGGCCTCCACTCCGTCTCGTATTCTAGCTCCATCAGTCTTCTGGTGAAATAGGATTTTTGGCATATTTTCCGGGATTTTTCCTGATAGTTGATTATCTGCACAAAAACTAGACACCAAGGTAATTCTACTGAAAACAGCGTCAGTCCGTGTTAGTTGTATCCAAATCACACAAGTTTAGAGGAGAAACAATAGCAAAAGTGTTCAGAAAAGTAGATACATTTTGGACGTATCAACTCCCCTCAATCTTAGCTTATTGCTTGTCCTTAAGCAATTCAGTTGAAAATTGAGTGTGATAAAAGAACTTTCACGAACACATTTGCTTCAAATGATGTAAATATTCTCAGCACAGGAGTAGATACTTAGACAATTCATAATAAGGAGTATGCAACTAAGTCTACTTAATAGTAATTCAAGCTATGAAGAGATTCCAACTCAATAATAATAAGTAGCATGAAACATAAGCATAAGCAACATTGCAATGCTCATAAAAAGGTATGATAGAGTGGTATCTCACTTGCCTTTGATGGTGGAGCAAAACATGAATGCCAAGGAACCTCTGAAGTTCAAGTGAAGACTAGAAGTAAAGATATCAGAGATACAAGTGATACATCCAAAACGTATCTACTTTCCCGAACACTTTTGCTATTATTTCTCCTCTAAACTTGTGTGATTTGGATACAACTAACACGGACTAATGCTGTTTTCAGAAGAATTACCTTGGTGTCTAGTTTTTGTGCAGAAAATCAACTATCAGGAAAAATCCCGGAAAATATGCCAAAAATCCTATTTTGCCAGAAGATCCACGGAGCCAGAAGACGAAACGGAATGGAGGCCTAGGGGGTCCACACCCCTGCCAGGCGCGGGTGGGCCCAGCCCACACCTAGGGGGGTGCGGCCACCCCAGGCACCCCCTCGTCTCCCTCTTCGCCTATAAGTTACCCCTTGACCTAAAAACCGAGGGGGGTTCGACGTTTTTCAAGAAAGAGTTCCGCTGCACCGCCACCACTAGAAACCAAGATTCGGATCCAGAAACTCTGATCTAGCACCCTGCCGGGACAGGGAATTTGGGAAGGATCATCGCCATCATCATCACCAACGCCTCTCCATCAACCATCGATGTTTCCCTCATCCATGAGTGAGTAATCCCCTGCTGTAGGCTATGGGGATGGTAGGGATTGGATGAGTTTGATACATCGGAAACGTATCTATAATTTTTGATGCTCCATGCTTGTTTAGTATCTACTTTGCTTTGCTTTGTCTACACTTTGAGGTGTTTTATATCTTTTCTGGAACTAACCTATTAACAAGTTGCCATAGTGCCAGTTGCCTGTTTTCTTCTGTTTTTGGTTCCAGAAATGCAGAAAATCAATATTCTCGGAATTGTACGGGACAAAAGTCAAAGTCAATATTTTACCGTGTGGGACACGAATCCATAAGACGAGACGGAAAAGCGAACCGGGGTGGCCAGACACCCCTAGGCGCGGGTGGGCCCTGCCCCGCGCCTGGGTAGGGTGTGGGGCCCTTGTCCGCCTCCTGGCCTCGCCTCTTCGCCTATAAGAAGCCCTCGATGCAGAAACCCTAAGTACCCGAGCAATATTCCATGAAAACTTCTGTAGCCGCCGCCACCGTCGTCCCTAGATCAGGGGGATCTTAAGTTCTTCCCGACACCCTGCTGGAGGGGAGATCATCCCGGAGGCCTTCTCTCCGGTATGAAGTGTGAGTAGTTCCACCTTGGACTACGGGTCCATGTAGTAGCTAGATGGTTGTATATCCTCCTTGTTCTTTCATGTATAGATCTTGTGAGCTCCGTT